>CM070510.1:9551791-11033947 GCA_036346375.1 Guadua angustifolia | reverse complement strand
GTCATTGTCGTCAGATATTGCCATGCCGACGACACGGGCGACGAAGAGGACTCAGTCTTCGGGATACAAAATCCCTAACAACCTGATGAGGACATCACTTCCATGGATACAACCACATCTACACATCAATTTGAACCCGCTGCTATTATACAAGGACCGGTTACTCGAGCTCGCGCATCTACGCAGTTTAGTTATCGTGAATGCGCTCCAAAGCCTTCCCATTAGTGATAATATGAATGGAATGCTATTTAATACTTGTCATGATTTTATTATTCTTAGGAACCTTGGGGAAGACTTGCAAACCACAAGGGAGTTCGCGTCCGAGGGAAGAGCAAATTGGAATCAGCTTCGGACTCCCAGAGATGGTCAACTTCAAATAACCATAACTTTTGTTCCAGAAGGCTTCTAGAGGTCTATGAGTACAAGAACGAAAGCCCTGGTCGTCCTCTTTCAAACGGATCTGAGATCACCTCAAAATTCCCTTCGAGTCAGCGGGAAAACGCAAAACAATCCAGAACACTTTTTCAGTCCGAGTTCGAGTCCAATTCGAACTCAGAAACAGGACTGACATTAAAGTGCCATAACTTTTGATTCCAGAGGAGTCTGGAGGCCCATGAGTACACGTTTGAAAGATCTCGGAGTCTACTTTCCAAAGGATCTGGCCGCACCTCAAAATTCCTTCAGATGCGTCCGAAAACTGCCTAAAACCACATATTGCTTTTCCAGTCCGAGTCAAACTCGAGTCAAAGAAGACTTGGTGTTTTAGATTTGAGTTGTATTAGATTTCCTTTACTATGGAAGGCCCCCTCCTGCTCCTCTAGTATAAATAACCACCCAAACCCTCATCTAGGACTTGGGTTTTGTTTATTTGATAGTTTAGCCATTGCTACTATTTTGAGCCTTCCAGACGTGCTCAACAGCCGCCTAAGAAGCTCCTTGTTTTCAGAACCCCATCTTATCAATCTTTCATTCATATTCGCAATTTCAGATTGCTTTATCATTGTTCTTGCTTGTTCTTTGGTTGCATGCAGGAATCGAACCTCGTGTTCAGGTTGATCGTGCTAGCGGCAAGATCAATAACCCTCTGGAGTTGGTTTAGCGATTGCTAAGGCGCATCGTCGTCGTACGTTGTAGTCGGATCGTCAAAGTCAACTCCTCCAAATCGAAGTTATCGCTCTCATTGAAAGATCGGGACCCAAAGTCACATCAAGTGGTATCAGAGCGCCAAGTTGCTCGGTGAGAGATTCAAGACTTAGATTAGTTTTTGTTTTCTGTCCAAAATTGAAAATCCTCCACAAAAATTCAACCTTTAGATTCAATCTGGTATTTTAGTGAGTTTTGTTAGGTTTTGATCCATTAGAGTCCTTGTTTTAGTTGCTGATCGTTTTTCCTTCGCGTAGCTTTCATTCCAATCTGTCCTGTTCTTTGTTTTGTTCATAACTTTTGCATACGAGCTCCGATTCAAGTGTTTTTGCACTTTCCTGAAACCTTGGGACAAGCTCCACAAAAACCTAGTTGGGCACGAAATCTAATTCTATCTAAAAGGTTGTTTAATCTTGACATCAAATTCGGGAAGCAAGTTGCAATTGCAATCCAGATTGGTTCGGTATTTTGATCATAACTCTCACATCCAAACTCCGATTGAGAAGTTTTTATACTTTCCTGAATCCTTGAAGAGTCCTCTACAAAAACGTTTTTGGGTATCCTTTCTGATTCGGATTTCTTCAAACCGAATTTGACTCGGATTCGGATTTGGTCAGATCGGCTGAATTTTGTTAAATCTGTGCACCTTAGTGTTTTGGCCATAACTTCTACATATGAGCTCGAAATTGTGTGTTTGAATACTTGTTTTAAAGCTTAGAACAGTTTCATCATTTTATTACATTGTGAGCAAGCTTGATTCGGTCATTCTCAAGTCTTAATTGCAGCAACAACCTTATTGCACAGCTTCCGGCGAATTTGGGTTTGTTTCTTCAATTTGTGTTCTAGCTTTGTTCCTTTGAGTTGGTTGAGTCCAGTAGCGTCTACAACCATAAAATTCCAAAATATTAGTGCACATACCTTTGGGAACCAATTCATCCTTTGAATACTTTGATCCCAATTGAGACTAGCGATTTGAAATTGCTTGGGTTGCTCCTTTTGATACGTTGCATTATCATATCTCTTGTGATATCAAGTTAGGGATTCCAAAACTTTGCTCATATTAGTGTTGGCGAAAGTCACTAAAAAAGAGAAAGAAAGAGCCAAAAGGCCAAAAAGAAAAAAAAGAGAAAAAGAAAAGAGAATAGTGGCCAAGAAGACTACATTGATCAAAACCCTAATTTGTGTTTGTCATTTTCAGATTGTGCAATTGTATTAAGTAGTGAGCAATCTTGTGCTCTTTTACCTTTTCTGAAGCAATTAGCTAGCGTCTCTCCATAACTTATGCAACACGAGTGTTGGTGCTGAAATTATTCTTATTTAGCTCATTCCATTGGTTGCATTAAGTTTCATTATCTTTGTGTGTGCGTTGCCTTGAAATTCACTTATATCTTTGAGATCGGCAACTAGGGCTTGTGAATTCTAGTTTGGATCATTACTTATCATTACAAAATCTAGAATTATCAGATTGCATAGGAAATTAACATAGCCTACCAAGCTCCACATATTCTACCTCGACGCTTGTTCGGTCCTTGGCAATCGCTTTATCCAAACTTGGGAGAACTTTTGATACCGCCAACGACGACAACTCTGCTGCATGGTAAAAACTTGTAAGAGCTTTGGTTAAAGTTTGAGAGTTGAACGACTTTTTCCGCACATCCTACGTAGTGATAGGAACATTATACTTGTGATTTTGTTTCTCGCCTTCCCTAACAATGGCGGTGTTCTCAACATCGTGGCGCTTGGGCCAACAAAGATTCTAGGAGAAGCGATAGTTCACACTCCGAGATACTGAGAACGCGTCTGAGCATAACTTCAACACCACGGAAGGTACAATCGCATAGCACATGTTCCATAAATAAGTTTACTGCTCCCAATTTTAGTGGTAAATATGATCCCGAAGGTTATCTTACTTGGGAATTAGTGTTTAACAATCATTTGATAAACATGAAATTCTGAGCATGATAAGGTTAGGGTTGTTACAAATGGATTCTCTGAATTTGTCGCTCTTTGGTGGAATGATTACATAAGTAAAAATCGGGACATTCCTAGCACATGGAAAAAATTAAAGAAAATTATGAGAGCTACTTTTGTCCCTTCATATGTTGCTCGTCAATTACAAAATGAATTGCAACATCTAACACAAGGTAGCAAAACAAAGGATGAGTACTACCAAGAATTTCAGCATAGATCTTTGCGTTCTGAGTTAGAAGAGACCGAAAAGACTCGCGTGAATAAGTTTTATTTTGGACTAGATTTCGACATTCAGATCATGATATCTAGTAAAGAATTCAATTCTTTGTTATGTTTACTTAATCTTTCACGAGAAGTTGAAAGAAAGATACAGAGAAGACAATCAACTAAAATTCAAGCTCCCACAAAGTTAAATGCTACTCCTTTTGCATGCCTTCGCACCGAACACGAATGAAAGCATACACACTGGGCATGTGGAAGAAATACAAGAAAATTCGAGAGAAGTAGAGGATAGCACATGTGAGGATGATTCTACTAACACAATCCAATCTATTTTGATTAGTTCTGTTTTCGCTATTCCATGCGCTATTCAAAGTTACTTACGAAGAAGGAAGCAACAAGCGAAATACCAACGTTATCGGTGAAAGTTTTGATATTTCTACTCGAGGAGGAAACTAATGACCATGGTACAGATCTGATTTTACAGCAAGAAAAGGATCAAATTGGTGAGTATATTCCTACTATACATAACTCTTGTGAACTACCACCTTGTGCCACAATTGTAGAACCATATGACTAATTGCATGCTTATAATTTTGCTCATGTGGTGCTGACACGCATAAGGAGGTGATAGCTAGAATATCCCTACCACTGCTTTTGTGCTATATCATGTTGAATGAGCCTGTTAGTTTGACTTGTGCTATGGACAAGATTTCTGAAATTTCATCTCTTAAGTCTTTGTCTAGCACCTATGCCTACTGTTTTAAATTCAATTTATTTGGTGAATATGACATAGATGGCAAGTTTCTTGTTTACAGAATATGCATAACTTGTGATAAACTTGATGAATTGAAGCTTGTTATTTTGGGCAATTCTAGTTGTAAGCAACAACTTGTTTCATTTGAGGCTCCATCAAATTTTCCTAATAAGTGTGATACCCATAGTTTGCTGCCACATTGTTCGAATGTTAGTACATTAACTTGTATTACAAATCAACATGTCGTAGTTGATGCGTGGAAGCCAATTAAAATTGTGTCACCATTATTGGAATGGTTTGATTTTGCTTATTTACAATTTGATAACATGAATGAGCCATACTTGATGCCGAACTTGTTGTTTTGCCCACAAAACATGTTATTGAATGCGACTCACAAAACATGAGTATTCTTTATCAAAGGTCGAATAGATATGTGCTTTACTTATATTTGCAAATCAAGTTGCAAACTAAATCATGCTAATATTGATGTTATATGCTTCACTTATAACCACAAATCGATTGGCAGAATTGCGAGGAAAGGTGCTTTGCTTAAATCTGATTTCCTCATGTGTTATTTTGAAAATAACCCACCGCGAATCCAAAAGAACAATGAAATATGGGATATATACATCTCGCCGTGTACACGTTCTTTTTGTTGGTTGCTTCGCTTCGGCTTGTCCAAAACCGAGAACGGTTTTCCTTCAAAGAGGGGAGAAAGCATCAAAGAGTGCTAGCATCATCAAGCCATAATATGCTGGAAAGAAGTGTTGAGCTATGTGGATAATTATCGGTGAATCCTCTAAATATTTTTTATGTCTTAAAAAATATAAAGAGGCGGAGCTATCATTTTATTTAAATAAATGCAGGACCTATATGAGAATGTTTTGTGTCAAGATGAGCAAAAAGGTGAGCATGAGTCGAGGACGACTCAAATGCAAGAAGGGAGGATGATGAGGACATCACTTCCATGGATACAACCACATCTACACATCAATTTGAACCCATTGCTATTATATAAGGACCGGTTACTCGAGCTCATGCACTACAGTTTAGTTATCGGTGAATGCGTTCCAAAGCCTTCCCATTAGTGATAATATGAATGGAATGCTATTTAATACTTGTCATGATTTTATTATTCTTAGGAACCTTGGGGAAGACTTGCAAACCACAAGGGAGTTCGCGTCCGGAGGGAAGAGCAAATTGGAATCAGCTTTGGACTCCCAGAGATGGTCAACTTCAAATGACCATAACTTTTGTTCCAGAAGGCTTCTAGAGGTCTATGAGTACAAGAACGAAAGCCCTGGTCGTCCTCTTTCAAACGGATCTAAGATCACCTCAAAATTCCCTTCGAGTCAGCGGGAAAACGCAAAACAATCCAGAACACTTTTTCAGTCCGAGTTCGAGTCCAATTCGAACTCAGAAACAGTACTGACTTTAAAGTGCCATAACTTTTGATTCCAGAGGAGTCTGGAGGCCCATGAGTACACGTTTGAAAGATCTCGGAGTCTACTTTCCAAAAGATCCAGCCGCACCTCAAAATTCCTTCAGATGCGTCCGGAAACTGCCTAAAACCACACATTGCTTTTCCAGTCCGAGTCAAACTCGAGTCAAAGAAGACTTGGTGTTTTGGATTTGAGTTGTATTAGATTTCCTTTACTATGGAAGGCCCCCTCCTGCTCCTCTAGTATAAATAACCACCCAAACCCTCATCTAGAACTTGGGTTTTGTTTATTTGATAGTTTAGCCATTGCTACTATTTTGAGCCTTCCAGACGTGCTCAACAGCCGCCTAAGAAGCTCCTTGTTTTCAGAACCCCATCTTATCAATCTTTCATTCATATTCGCAATTTCAGATTGCTTTATCATTGTTCTTGCTTGTTCTTTGGTTGCATGCAGGAATCGAACCTCGTGTTCAGGTTGATCGTGCTAACGGCAAGATCAATAACCCTCTGGAGTTGGTTTAGCGATTGCTAAGGCGCATCGTCGTCGTACGTTGTAGTCGGATCGTCAAAGTCAACTCCTCCAAATCGAAGTTATCGCTCTCATCGAAAGATCGGGACCCAAAGTCACATCACAACCAGCGCCCCAGTTAACCCGGCGTCCCGCAGGTTGTTGATGCGGGTCGCCATTGCCAGGAGCTCCGCCGTCTCTTCGACGGGCGAAGTTCGATTCTCGATCGCCGCCATTGCTGGCTGGCACCCCAGAGCTCAACGCCATTGTCGTCATTGACGTACAGACCATTATTCGCGCCAGACTTCGGTTTGATCTGGCCGGAAGGAATATAGCGGGCTGCCATCCCATCCCGAAGACGGAAATGGCAGCTCCCCAGTAGTTCGCCGTCGGAGGAGGCGCGGTAGAGGAAGAAGTAGCGAAAAAGTGGGAAATTTGGCATCATTCCCATGAACATTTCACAGAGGTGTGCGAAGATGGCGAGAAAAAGAATGGAGTTGGAGGTGAGGTGAAGGTGATGGATTTCGTAGAAGTGGAGGACGGTGAGGAAAAAATCAGAAAAAGGCGGCACCAAGCCCGCCATGATGCCCCACACGAAAATGATGATCTCGTCGGCGGGGCACTGTGGCGTAGGGGTCCCGGCCCGGAAATAGAGGGGGCCCTCCGGCACAATGGCGTGGAGTCTCCCCACTGTGTAGGAGTCCACGGTGGAAGCGGGAATGGAAGACGAAGCGGAAGAAGCCATGAAAGCGAAAATAGCGAAAGGCAAGGAAAACTTAGAGCAAGAAGATGAAGTTTGCAAGGGGTGCTAAAAGCGTGAACTGCCTGGTGCGGATGAGCCTATTTGTATCCCCCACTCGCACCAACGGTTCACGAAGATACAAGATCGTGCGCCGTTTCGGGTCCCCAAAAAATCGGCGGATGCAATGAAGCGCAAGAATCGAGGCGGTCGCATCCTGATGAGTGATGGCCCCATCCAAGAATGCACCGGCATTTAATGTAAGATCTCGAAAGGCTCTGATGTGCGTTCTTGGGTGGGCCCGGGGGCTACTGTCGGCGTACTTTACGCCAGGGTACCCTCTTCGCCGCACAAAAGCATGCGTGGCCTACGTGGCAGTCTAGCAGGCGGGTGGGTGTTTACACCCCGTCTGCAGGGCATCAGTCCACGTGGCGCGCGGGCGAGCAGGTGGGCGACCACGCCGCCGCCGGCGCCCGGCCGCGTGGCGGCTTTGGCGGCGGTGGGCGAAGCACGCCGCCCACCGGTGTCGGTCCACGCGGGCGAGGCGGCAGTGGGCGACCACGCCGCTCGCCGGCGCCGGCCCGTGGCGGCTTTGGCGGGCGGTGGCGAGCACGCCGCCCACCGGTGTCGGTCCACGGGCGCGCGGCGGCAGTGGCGACCATTACGCCGCGCCGACGCCCCACGTGGCGGCTTTGGCGGCGGTGGGCGAGCACGCCGCCCACCGGTGTCGGTCCACGCGCGCTACGGGCGCAGTGGGCGACCACGCCGCCGCCCGGCGCCCCCCACGGGCGGCTTTGGCGGGCGGTGGGTGAGCACGCCCGCTTATTCCGCCGCCATGCAAAAGGTGGGATACCGTGGTAACCGCCTCGAAGTCTCCTTTCGCCGCCGCATCGTCGAGGCAGCTCTTGTGCTGTGCACGCCGATTCAAGGAATTCTGCTACAAGCCCGTTCCTCTGACACCTCACATCTACCCGTCGCAGAGGGGTCACATCTCGGAAGAACCGGGCGAAGGCATGCGCTGGCATTGATTAGAGCTGAAGGAACGAGACAGCGCATAAAGGCGTAGTAAATGCATGTAAGATAAGCATGATGACGCCCCTTCCTCTATCGGGCCCCGTGTAAGCCCCCTGTTTATAAGGGCACTCTAGAGCATATGAGGGAGGGGGAGAGAAAAAAGAGAGGGAGAGAAAAAGGCTCAACAGAAGAGCTGGTCATCGGCAAGCTCTGTAACCAAGTTCGCCATACTCAATCCAAGAGCAGACAGGACGTAAGGCTATTACCCTTCCTCCGGGGGGCCTGAACCTGGGTAAAATTGCTGTGTTCATCAAATTCAGAGACACTAGAATTCGTTAGTGTGAGAGGTACTGGGGTTTCCCTCTGCTAGGGTTTGCCAACTACCAAAGCCACCCCCCTACCGAACCAAACCCGGTCTGTAGACTTGGGCCTGTCAGGTGGAATACGCCGACAGTCGTCTTGTTGACATCGGCTTAACGTCATCCTCCAAGATACCTTGGTCGTCATACATTGTGAGGAGCCGTCCAGACCGTCCTCGGGTTATTCGAATGTCCGGTCGCCCGCATCGGATTTGGAGGCTAGCAACGGATCACCGATGGTGCTCACAGTGCTAACGCCCAAGCCCAATTAGGACAACAAAGATCCCATTCGAATAACTCGATAACAATCCCGGTATTCCCCCGGTATGCGACCCGAAGCTCGCCCAGGATCGCCTCTCATACCGGTTTCCATTGCCATATCAATTCAATTCGCATAAAGGGGGCAACGAACCCAAAACTTTATGACCAGACACGCAACGCGAAAGCACAACAAAACAACTAAAACCAAAGCACAAAGACAAACCAGACAACCACACAACAAACTCACAACTAAGACAACACGCAAGATCGTACTCAGACTCAGAAAATCTACAAAATTTCGGCATGACGCCCCTAGAAGTACGGACATCCACACAGCAGACAGAAGAAACAATTAATTAACCAAGTATATCACAACCACAACCACAATAAAAACAGACATGCATATAAGTAACAACCCAAACATGAGTTAAACATGGCGATACATTAAAGTTCAACAACGGAAATAGCCAAGTGATTAAACATAGCCATAACAAGTTTTAAAGTTAACTTTACAACAAAATAAATGAACAACCACCAAATTCAACCCAAAAGTCGATATCTCCTAAGTGTCCCGCCTTGAACACTTCCGGCGTTACATCGTTGAGCTAGCTTTTACTCGGTGCCCGCCCGACCACCGAGAAGCGAGACGGACAGAACTCACACCGTCGGGTCCTCACTGAAAACCACAAAGCAGAAGCATGAGTACAGAAGGTACTCGCAAGACTTACCCGTGGTCCATATATGACCGACTCGAAGGCATATGCATTTGGATGTAGCAAGGAAAAAGCTTAAGGTAACAAGTGCATAAAAGCTTAACTTTGGTTCATATTCACATTCAACTACTCAATTTACAAGTTTATAGCATTTATGGACAGCACCTATTACTAGAGTGAAATCTGAAATTAAACATTAAAGAGAGCAAGTAGAATCATGAAACAAGTATCAACATCAAGTATACCAACTAGTTTCAATTTAAGTTATTACTACGTTGAAGTGTCGGATGATACAAGCGTGCTCATATCCGAGAGCGCGGCAATTCGAATCGCTTATTCACCTGCAGGGATCATCAATCGCACGACATGTGCCACAAGGAACCTCATGTCAACCCTCCTCCCATCCATATCTACTCGTTGAACCATCCTCATGCGGCCGAGCACCTAGCAACCTCCTCGAGCGACTCAAGCCTCGCTTAGCCCTCGAGAGAGACCTGAACCTCGCCTCAACCACGCCCAATCGCATGAGGGCATGACCCATCGAGTAGTATGCCATGAAAGGGTGGCTTACCGTACCATTATATCGGGCATGCGATCAACAAGGGTGCTCGATCAACATGGCAAACAACGGATCGGTCCTTAACCAACACAAAGAGACTACAACATTTGAGTCTCCACACCCAAATGATCCAACCCTCTCGCCTTGGTCTCAAGTTTTCCATTTCAAAGCATAATTATAACCAATTGCAACCCATTAGAGTGAAGTAATTAATCTCAAGTGATGGAGCCATTCACCACTTGGCCCATACCCGACATCTAAGCAAACTAAGCATGGACACATTATAATTACCCATACACTAGCTCCAAGGAAGATATTCAACAATTAACAAGGAGTGTATGTGCAACAAGTAGGTTCTAACCCTATCCCACATTTCAATTCCTAATGCAAGACATAATCATCCAATAAGCAATTTATTCGCCAAAATACAATTATATAAGGTTGAAAATGCTTAGGTGCTTGCCTTGAGCTTCTGCTGGATTTTCAGTAACAAACGGCTCTCCGGTAACCCCCACGGTCACCGCCGCGTCAACCTCCACGTGCTCGCTCTCTATACGATATCAATGCATGAAAAATAAGATGCATGCAATGCATATGAAATGAAATGCTAGATGCATCACCATGGCAGTTTCCAAAAGTGCAGACATTCAACTCAATTAAAGAGTGAAAATGAAATTGTTAAACTCCACTTCTATTCTATAGCCAAAATATGAAAACAACAAGCATATATCCCTAAACAGGCATAGATTTTGAATGCTTAATCTAAAAATTGATTTCTTGGACTCTAAAAGACCACAAGAGGGTGATCTAACTTTACCATGCATCATAACATTCAGAATACAAATTTAAAGTTTGCAATTAAACTCTGAACTTCAGCCCCAAAGTCTGAATTTTTAGCAAAACTGAATTCAGGACAGCATCGATACAAATGGCCATAACTTTTTGATCACTTAACCAAATTGAGCAAACTCAGATCCTGAACGATCACAAGACATAAACCTACCACTTAGCTTTGGCCAATCACCCAGATTCTGCTCAGAGAATTCCCAGTTCGGCCAGGAACAGAGAACAATTTCAGTGTTCAGAAGTTTCAGAGTTTCAGAACAGCATGCACAAATTTCATCATATAAATTGCTATACTTAATGGAATTGAGTAAAGGATGATATTTTACAATCTAAACGAAATTTTCTACAACTTCTCAGGCAAAATTAATTTCTAATTCGGCCTCTAACTAATTTTAATTCGCAGCTCAAGTTTCAGCTCCACATTTTCAGCATTTTCAGAGTAGCACGCACTAAAATTGACATAACTTTCAGCTGAATTAACGAAATTGAGTGATTCTAGTTGGAGATGAAAGATAATTCCATTACCCACAACTTTCTCTACAGTCAACCTAGCAGAAAATGCTCGTAACTTGCTCAAATCAACCCAAAACCGTAGCTACGAAATCTGCTCGAAAATTCAGACTTTGCTCCGAACTCTAGATTGGTTATTCCCCATCCAAATCTCAAATTTCTACTCACCTAAGCCCCCAAAACCACCATTGCTGCCCCCAAAACCAGAAAACACCAACCCTAAACTCTAGGGAGCCTTACCTCATGGAAGTGGAGGAGGAAGAGGAGGAGGGAGTTGCTGCAGCTTGGAGAGGGAGGAGGGAGGCGCCACCAGGGAGAGCTGCTTGGAAGAGGCGCCACCAGGGAGCAGCAGGGAGGAGCACGACCGGAGAATGGTGGAGGAAGTGGTGCTTGGTTTGGGGAGGGCTGGTGCTTGTGGAGGCGCTTGGGAAGGAGAGGTCGGGAGAAGTGGAGTGTTAATTCAGTTTGGCTGCTGCCCCCAATTCCTTTTTATGTGTTGAGCTCATTTGACCCCACAAGCAAGCAAATGGCTAAGTCTCCAGAATATCAGCGCTTGGTTTCAGTTTTGATGCTATGATTTAAATTAGCACTTGATGTTGGATTGGGCTCAAAATTCTACCCTTGAATAGAGAAAAGTTTCTAGTTTTCATTTTACTAACATGCACACTCTAGATCATTATAGGTCTCAAGTTACAAGGCTCCAAACTTTGATAAAAATCACATTTGCAGTCTGAAATTTCTAGCTCTAAAATTTTTGCTAAGTTGGAAATTCTTAAGTGGCAAATTTGGGGTAGGTTCTGAAGTTAGCAGTGGATCTCAAATGCGGCCAAAAACCTGGTTAACGCTAATACTAGCCGTAGGAGCCGAATTCGAATTTGGGGCCATGACATACACACACGGTACCTAATTCTTTCCAAACCACTCATGAAAAGTATTAGTCCCAAAAGCTCAATAGATATGAAGAAATTGATATTTGTGAGCAGTTGATTACCACAAGTGTTTTATATAAAGAAGCACAACATAAATGGAAACACTTGACATAAGAAATGTTCTCTACTAAGTGCATCATGATGAATATGTAATTGATCTATATTCACTAGAGAGATAATTGCCGATACGATGAATCAATTAAATCATGACAAGGATCACAGTCTTTACTTAAATGAAGCACATGATAGAATATACACGAATTGTACATGTGCAACTAATATTTGGAATAAGAGTAAATATGTGATCCAACACTAGATTAAACTTCATTAAGAGAATTGTATGAGAAGATATACAACTAAAACATGCATGTACCAAGTCAATCTATAGCAATATGAAGTTTAACTCTAGTTAATACATGCATACTAAAAACAAAGCACATAATGAACTTAAATGAATATATATGCACGAATAAATATGACATGAACTAATGTGCATATATATAATCAACATGCTACTTGGAGTTCACTATGCATTTGCACAAAAGGAATGCAATAACAAATATAGAAGAGATACCAAAATTGCATATCTTATCTTTGCTTAATCATCCCACTTGATTTTCCTCTAAATAGATGAGGCTGATACTCAACTAGGCAATAACATGTTAGTCTCATAGCAATATAATCATACTAGAGGTTTGTCATTTGTTAAGCACTAAATTAAGCATTTACTCAATTATATAGATTGTCATTATATGTGTTTGTCATTAATCACCAAAATAACATAAGTGCCTAGATGCACTTTCACCCGTAGGCGTGGAGATCAGATCCCTATAGATCGGAGATCTCCAGTATTGGATGGATGACACCTACCTCTTTAACGCCTTTACGCCCATGGGATAGCAGGTAATACCTCTCTCGGTTGATCAATCGATCTCGAATTATGGCGTTACAAATTTATAATTCCAAGTGCTATGATGATATTATTTAAGATTATGAAATTAAAGATAATTTTAAGCTCGAGTTTGTAAACAAGTGTTTAGAATTTGTATATTTTTATGAATTGATTTAAACATTCAACCATTACACATTCAAAGTGAATAGTATCATTCAAACGAAGTTAGTACTCTTTGTAAATACATTTTTTGTCGCAAATTGAGTTTTCGTTGGAACACACATGGCACATGACTAGTTGCAGCATAATACTGTGGTTGTCTTACCGACGATCAAGCACTCAAATATAAAAAAACATCTCTAGTACTTTTAATTACAAGTTGGTGGCGATGATCCGTTCTCTCCCCGTCATACACACGAAACCGTCATTGTCCCGATATTCTATACATTGTCGAATGGATAAAGTTTTAATTCGATTAGATATGCATACATGCGTGATCTGTAATATATCAGACTCTGAAAGCATCTAGGCATCCTAATTCTTCAATTAAGTATTATTATAGGGTTTTAGTGTTGATGATTAAATCAATGAACTCTTCGTGATGAGGAATCATGTTTGGGTATATCAGTCGGCATCAAGTAAAAAGGTTAAGATTAAGAACCCTTGTTACTAGTTTTAGCTTGGGAGATGGTTCAAGTCAAATAGCTAGGATTGTTTTATATTTGCCGTACTATAAAGGGGGATAATGCATAAGTTAGAACCTTGGTTCATAAGTTAAGCCAGTTAGATTGTTTGGAGTCAAGGTCATATAAAAAAATTCCCCACCAAAATCTATCCTACACCCAAACAGATAGATTCCTATTCATGCCGGACCCAAAATCCTTTTTTTTATTCCTTAGTCCGGTGCTCACTCAGCTCAACCCTTCTACGCCAGACAAACTCTTCTTCAGTCTGGCGTTGTATATCCACGTGAGCAGAACTCAACAGAGCACAGGCCATTTACGCCGGACCTACTTTCGCTAACACAAAATTCAGTCCAGCGCTAACTCTAGTTTACGCCGGATCGACCCTTTTCAGTTCGACGCAAATGCGCAACCCACGAGTCTATTCCACTCATATTCCATGTGTCCGCCGGACCAAGCTAATTCTGAAATCTCTTCTACGGCGGACTGACCCATTTTGGTCCAGTGCAAACGTGCAAATCCAACTTTCATGGTGGACTTAGTTTCTCGTCAAAGCCTATGTACGACGGACCAAACTGGCTTAGTCCGACACAAATGTGTATATATGCAATCTCGATCCGGCGTATATAGGAAGTTTTGTGAAGCTTAATTTTCCTATCAAATTCTGTTCAGGGCAATTGAGCATTAACCTATTTTTGACACTCTAACACGTCCAACAGCTATTGTGCTAGTTTCAACGGCTAGCTTTTGTTCCAATGGCTATAAAAGCTCATTCAAAGCATTCCTTGTGTAAGTTTTTTATCTCCTTGTTATTTTAGCACCTTAGAGCTCTCAAGCCACTAAGGAGACAGTGCTTCAATTCTAATTTCAAAAATCCGAAATTTCCTAAGTGATCTTGCTCCAAGTTTAGTCTAGCAAGTGCTGTGTTAGTGAACCAAAGGATAGAGCTTGTGGATGGTCTATTACCCTTGGAGCTAAACATTCCTAGATGGTTTGGAGGAGGTATTTTGGTGTGACCTGTCCAAAGATGCTTGTGGAAAGCCACCATTGTTGTGAGAGGTTGGGACTTACCTCATCGAAGTGGTGGAAAAGTCACCTTAGTGGAGACCGGGGCTACTGAAACTAGTTTTGGGGAACCATACTTCGATGAAGTGCTCTAAGGTGGAAGTAAGAGTTTGGCTCTGAACCACGAGAAAAATTTTCTCTGTGTCTCCCTATTTACTTTTTAGCATTTACTCTTTGCTAGTGTTCTCTATTTTTAATAGTGTTTGCTCTCTGCTCTAGTTGTACTTATTTTTGATCCTAAAATTTTGATAGTTGCCTACTCACCCCCTCTAAGCCAACTAGATCCTTTTAGACTCTAATCACAATCAGCTAATTCTTTTTCCATACTGCACGCATGCAGCTTCTGAGTTACCATATGCCTTTGAGTTGCCATATGCATCCTTTCCATTAAATATTTACTTGCATATGTAGGTAAGGTCATCTTTTCCTTTTATCTAATCACATATGGACTTGATTCCGGCCAGCCAACAGCATGCGCACGGCTATACATGACGCCACTAAATAAGTTTGTTCTCTCTATCTCTATTAATTCTAATTAGGAGTTGGTGGCGGTACGTCCATTCTCCACCCTCACCACGACACGTGTACGCACCTGCGTGGTTGAGTCAGAATCGCGCAGTGCCCACCCCGGTGGATTGAATTGGATCATCCCATCGTGGGAGGTAAATGAATATGCATGACTCATCTATTGCTTTCCTTTCTCCCAATGATCTGGCATTCGAATTAGCGGTGATTGCTCCCGGTGCCTTTTGGATTGGATTGATTGATTCCCTTTCGAAGGAAGCAGAGCTCCGATTTATGGAGTTGAATCTCTCTTCGTCTCTTTTCCTTTTGTTGCCTTCCTTATTCGATGATTTCTTAATCTAGATTTCATAAATATCTCCTCGGTTGCTGAATCTATATAACCCCACCGCTTCTTGCCTAATCTGCAGATGTATTAAGCTTATCCGTTGAGCAGGGGTAATGGGCGATCTTCTTGATCTCGTCGATACGGCGCAGGGGCAGGTCACTGGTGGTGGTCAGCGAAATAGACTGATGGCGCCGCTAGAGCTCGCTGCTGTGGATGATGTCAATAAGTTGAGGAAGGCGCTCGCAGGGGTAGGCGATGGAGCTGATTAATGGGGTGAGGCTATGGTATCGTCGGTGAGCTCAAGTAGTTACTCACTCTGTCCGAGAGGTGGCTCTGCTCCTGTACTAGGAGATCTGTGATTCATTGAAAAGTTTACGTCCCAAGTAAAAAAGAAAAACTGAATTGCTAATTTGAGGTACCCTCACTGAATCTTTAGTGAAGGCACCTTCTCGCTGTCACCTCCTCCACTTTCCCACTTACGTTCCCTATTCCCTTCCATCAAACTTAAAATAGTTTTTGTTTTTCAAATTTTTTCTAAGTTTTTGATTAAGAAGTATTTTTAACCACTTTCAAAAGTTTTTGAATGGTTTTTTTGAACCAATAGTTTTTTTAATTGAATGTTTTCTAAGTTGAAACTTTTCGATTTCAATTTTTTTGAGTTGAAACTTTCTAATTTGAGAATATTTGATTTAAAATTTTTTGCATTAAAACTGTCTAATTTAATTTTTTAAGATGAAACTTTATAATTTGAAACCTTTTGATTTGAAATTTTTAGATTTAAAACTTTCGAATTTTATTTTTTATTTATTTTTTTGAGTTGATTTTTTTTTCAAATTGAAACCTTTTGTTTTAAATTTTCAAAGTTAAAACTTTTAATTTGACATTTCATGTTAGAGAGGAAGGAAAGAGGCCGAGGAAGTGAGTAAAAAATGGAAGGAAAGGGTGGAGAATAAAGAAGATGGCATGTGATCTCTTAGAATGTCCTTAATTTTTTTTAACCTCAAAATAGTGGTATCAATGAAAAAAATTCTAAATAATGTCATACATATATTAAAGTTGGCAAGGTATATGTAAAGTTGGCAAGGTTCCTCCTAAGTTAGCTATGCCACGTGCCAGCACTACGCGAAAGCCCCTCAAAAAATGTAATTACGTTTAGGTCCTTTTGGCTTTTTTTTACAAAAAGGACCTTTTGGTTCAGCAAAATCGCAAATCTTTGCTGAAGGGACCCTAAATAAATGCCGAAGAAAAATTAGTAATTACGTTTAGGTTCTTTTAGCGGGTTTTTATGAAAAGAACCTTTTGGTTTAGTAAAATCGCGAGTTTTTCGTGAAAGGACCCTGAATAAATGCTAAAAAACGTAATTATATTTAGATCGTTCTAGTTATTTTTCGCGAAAAAGACCTTTCGATTTTGCACAATCGCGATCAATTTAAAAGAACCCCCAAGAAAAACGAAGTTGTGTTTTTTTTTCAGAAAGAATTCGGGTCAAGTTTTTTTGACAGGCGCGGCATCGCGCGCCTTGTGTCCTCCCTCCTCGAGCGCC
Source organism: Guadua angustifolia (assembly GCA_036346375.1). Taxonomy (NCBI): domain Eukaryota; kingdom Viridiplantae; phylum Streptophyta; class Magnoliopsida; order Poales; family Poaceae; genus Guadua; species Guadua angustifolia. Next base: position 11,016,945 of record CM070510.1, on the reverse strand, counting down.
CCTAAAAAATGTAGTTATGTGTAGATCCTTTCAGTAGTTTTTTTACGAAAAAGACCTTTTGGTTCAGCAAAATCGTGGAGCTTTCATGAGAAGACCCTAAATAAATGCCAAAAAAGGGCGTAGTTATGTTTAGATCATTCCAGCTATTTTTCACGAAAAGGACCTTTCGTTTTAGTGCAATCGCAGACGCGCGCGACGTGGCACGCCGTGAAAACATTCTAGTATATATTATTAGGGGTGGCAATCATACCCGCGGGTTCTGCACCCGTCGGGTTCGGGTCCTATTTTTTACCCGTGGGTATGTCGGGTCGGGTATCCGAGATGATTCGTATCGGATTTGGGTTTTGAAAATCACCCACGGGTACCCGCCGGGTATCCGAATTCCCCATTTGGCCCTACTGCCCTTCCCACTCCGGCTGCAATCCCTAATCCCCTTCTGCATTTCGGCTCGGCTATTCAATCCCCATTCTCACGAGTTCGGGCCTTCGGGCTTCGGCCGCTCCCGTTCGCCTCCCTCACCCCATCTCCACTCTCCAGCTGCCGTCATCAGTCGCCGATCTCCAGCTCCCGTCTGACCATCTCCAACCGCCAACCACCGCTCACGCCCTAGCCTCGCCGACCCACCAACGAAGTCAAGAATCGGAGCACAGAATCAAGATCTAGCCGCCGCCCAAGCTACTTGCTCTCCGGCCACCGCCCCACTCCCCATCTCTCCGGCCGCCGCTCCACGGCCCATCTGCATGGTCTCCAGCTGTCGCCCCGAGCACCCCATCTCTGATCCCTCCACCCGCGCCCTGCCCACACCCTAGCCCTGCCGCCCACCGATCTCTGTGATTTGCCGCCCCACGCCCCATCTCTCCGGACTCCGGCCAGGCAGCCACCACCCTAGTGCCCCACCTGCTCTGCTTGCTCTCCGGCCAGTCGGCCATCGCCCCACACCAATCGGTCATCGTCCCACACCCCCACGGTGTTGTGAATCTGTGATTTGCTTGTGATTTTTTGGTTGTATGAGAACTTCATTTTGTTTGAGTACTTTATTCTGTTGTTTAGTAAGCAGAAATTTGTTGCTATCTTGTTTAACATCAAATTTTGCTTTGTTTCAGCACATATTTAGTTGAAAATGTCGACTCCAAGTTCAACTCAAGTCTGCTTGGGATTGATGTTCTTGCTGTTAAGCAGGCCTGTAGGTTTGCCAAAGAACATGCTCTTGAAAATGGACCAATTGTAAGCATTCAGGAACTTTGTTGCTTTCTATCATTTGGATTATGTGCATATATGTACTTTGGGGACCCATCAGAAGTTGGGTTTGGCTGGAGAAGACTGCTAGTAGAATAGCATGTTATTGGATGGATTCAACACTAACAAATATTTTGTTCTGCACTCCTGCCGTGTGCTACTTTTTTTCTGGAAAAAAATATAGTTTTGTTGATGTTGTTGTAGTAGGTTGGTGGTGATTGATTTCGTGTTGTGTTTGCTGCATTGGTTTTGTGTGTGTATGGTTTGATTTGCTACTGATTTCAATATGCTGACAGAGAGCTCTGAATTTGTGGTGTGGCGGCGAAATGTGTCGAGGAAACTCTGAATGATCACTAGTGTAATTGTGTAATGTTGTACAGTGTTTATTACCTCCAAGGTGTAAGGTGTTTGCTTAGTAGAATTTGATCACGCCCCAATGTCTCACAGGAGATAAGTCAGTACTGCATTGCTCTCATGCTCCAACCAGGGATACTCATGGTTAATAGCAGTAATGTGGTTGCACAAGATGTAAAACCTTTAAATTTCTATTGCCTTCGTTCTGCTTAGTGCTTATGAATATTGCATCTCTGAAGTTATGATTTGTTGTGTATGCTTACTACCGTTGATTTTGTATACCGTTCGGTAGATGCTTTAACGGGTATGGCTGCACAGGTTCAATGGTAGGCTACACAAACCCGTTGGGTACCCGTCGGGTTCGGATTCGGGTATATATTTCTACCCGAAAGCTTATTCGGGTTCGGATCGGGTATTCGGATTCGGGTTTTCTATCGGGTCGGGTTTTGTAAAACCCGCACCCGACCCGACCCGACCCGTTGCCATCCCTATATATTATACCCAGAAGATTCTGAGCTCAGGGAGAGCCTCCTATGTGTTTTTTTTGCAAAAAAGCCCTCTAGGAATTCCAAAATCTCCGGTAGGTCCTTCCACCGGTATTTTGCAAAAAGGATCCCTCAGAATTCTAAAATTACCAACAGGTCCTTTCACCGGTGTTTTGCAAAAAGGATCCCAAAATTTCGAAATTACCAGTAGGTTCTTCCACCGGTGTTTTGCAAAAAGGACCCTAGAAATTATAAAATTGTGAACAGGTTCTTTCAACGGCTATTTTGGAAAAAAAGACCCCATAGTTCCGCAAAATCATCCCGGATGCTGGTTCTTTTGACCCGGAAGATTCCAAAATCGCGAACAAGTCATTTCACTAGTTATTTTGTAAAAAGACCCTGTAGTTCCGCAAATTCAATACGAGCGCCGGTTCTTTCGACACAAAAGATTGGAATTACGTTATGCAAATTCATCGACGGCTCCTAACTAGTCAATTAAAAAAACACTGTAAAAAAATGGAATTGTATTTTTTATAGAAAAATTTAGGCCGAATTTTTTTATGCAAATTCATCGACTTACGGAAGAAGCGTCGCACGCCTCTCTATCTAGTATTTCTAAATAGTGGTAGACCACCCAGTGGGTAGACGAGGCGCTTTCCCAGTTCGACGAACCAGGGACCACTACTAGCCCAGGCCAACGGCCCAGCTTCACTTCTGTTGTAGACCCACCACGTAGTTAGCCCAGCTGGCGACTACCGGCTCCCATAAAGACGGAGGACCGGCCCCACCTGCCATCCACGTGAAAGGGAGGTCCATCTGTGGGTGTGTACGTGTTCTCGTCCTCCCACTGCCCCCACCAGGTGGGCCCACATCTCGCAACCGACACGATTCGTCCGGATGCCTCCCGGCCAAGTCGGTAACTGAACGCTGGACCCGTGGACACGTAGAGACATGCAGGACCACATATCAGTGATGCACGTAGAAGGCAATCCGGTCAAGCGACGCACCGGCTTGGTGGGCCCGACATGGCAGCCACGGCGTGCGCGGGGCGTGGGTGCGCGTAGTGTTTTACGGGGATAGTCACCTTTCACGTGGTACGAGCACGACGCCCAGGCCCAGCCCACTACTGGGAGAAGCGACAAACAAACGGGCGCATCGATTATTTTTTTTTCCTCTCGTTAGTTGTTACTGAAGCGTCTCTCTCTTTTTCCCTCTTGCTCGCCGATCTGAGCTCCCAAAAAATCGTAACGAGAGAGAAACCCTAGCCCTCGAGGTTTTCCGATTAACACCGCCGTGGCGCCTCGCCGGAGAGCTCCCGCCACCGCCGACGCCGCCTCCTCTTCCCGGGGCCCCGGCGACGATGCGCCGGTCCCCTGCGGCGGTCGCGCCGGGGCCTCCCTGGAGGTGAGCCGCGTCGGCTTCTGCGAGCAGGCCAGGAAGGCGCTGTCTCTGCGCTCGCCGTTCGAAGGAGAGGAGGCGGCCGGCCGGGACCCTTTGCTGCCCGCGCGGGTCGCCAGATGGGCGGCGCTGGGCGACTTGCGGAAGAAGCATAAGAAGGCTCAGCAGCCCGAAGCAGCAGCAGCAGCAGCCGTGGAGCAGTCGAGAGTGAGTGCTGGGTCCAAGGTTTTCTGGGAGCAGGTGGAGCCGTATTTCCGGGAGATTACGTTGGAGGATTTTGAGGCATTAGTGCCGAAGCCCCCATTGAGCTCTAACGGGCTCGATCCATGCTTGTTCATACCATTTATTGGCAAGGAGTTAGGGGAGAATTGTGGTCCATCTCATGTGTCTGTGGCGGATGAAAGCTCGCATGTGAACTCAAATTTGGGCAAGGACAATGAGGAGTTGGAAAATAATATAGTGCATAGCAAACATGATATGCTGGATAGCTCAGGTTTTGTTGGGAATATGGAGCTGGTCAGTAACAACGGGACTAATGAAGAGCATAGCAAACAGGATATGCAGGAGGTGATTTTGCAGCAACAGGAGCAGCCAATGGAAATTGAACTAGATCAAAGTAGGAGCGATGGTGTTGTTTTACCAGAATGCAGAGAGGTATCGGATGATTCATTGAATTGGCTCCTAGGAGCAAGGGACAGGTTTGTGCTCACTTCAGAGCGCCCGAACAAGAAGAGGAAGCTGTTAGGTGCGGATGCTGGGCTAGAGCGGCTTGTGCTGTTGCCACCCTTGGAAGGTGAGGTTGGTTCAATATGTGATGTATGTTGTTTGGCAGAGAGTGATACGGCATCCAATATGATGCTCCACTGCAATAGCTGCGAGGTGTGGGTGCACCAGAAGTGTTATGGTGTGCATGTTGTTCCAAATGGCTATTGGTTGTGTGCCTGGTGTAAGAGTATCAGATCGGCACGGAGGTTGACACGGAGTGATGCGGGCAGGACTGTGTTAACGCCTTGTGTGCTTTGCCCGAAGGAGAAAGGTGCTCTGAAACCTGTAAAAAGGGTGCCTGATCAAACTGCAGATGGGGGTAACCTAAAATTTGTGCACTTGTTTTGTAGTCTCTGGACACCGGATGTTCTCGTAGAGGACATGGAATCAATGGAACCTGTCACTAATATTGGAGATTTCCAAGAGAATCGGACTACATTGGTTTGCAGTCTTTGCAAGGTTATGCATGGTGCATGTGTTCGGTGTAGCCATGGTATGTATTTTCAATTGATCACCTGATATTACCAAAATAAACTTGCTTGACAACTTGTGTTTTAGAACTGTAGTTCTCATGTACAGCAGAGAGCCTCTAATTTAAGGGATGCAGTGCACCCTGCGACATCATTAGTCATGCTGCATTTTTCTTTACAGCGAAATTCTACTAACTACTGACCTTTTTTTTTTCTTATGCTGCTTTGTCGCACTGAAATAATACCTTCGTTGTCTCTTTCCTTACTTTCTCTTGTGATACTCAAATTTCACTTCTAGATTACAAAATACTAAAAAGAAAAGCCTTAACCGGATGTGTCTGTGTGCGCATGTATATTTTGTAATTCTGAGATCCTTTCTTGATAACACCTTTTGATGATGGAATGAAATAGGCTAACAAGTAACAAAGCTATTTCTGTATTTAAAGCAACCCTACAAATTTTAATGGAAGAGAATCTGAATATTAGTAAGTCAAGAAACCCAATGTTTGGTGAAATTAGTTCACTTTTCCTTCAATGTATTTGAACAATCAACGATCTGTATTATTTGATGAGCATACCTAATATGCTACTTTGGTTGGACATGACACTGGAAAACATTCTTTTTTTTCTATTATTTTTGGAATGATGATACAATCATAGAAAGTGTTAATCGTAAAATGCCTAGGGGTTCCCCTAGGCCTAGGATTGTTCGGTTCTGCGCTCTTATATAGTTTTCTAAGCACATGACATGACTCTTTCTTAGGGTAGTTGATGTGAAGTACTGTGTGGTGTTTGGTTGCTTCTGTCAAATAATGTAGTATGTTCAGAACTTCAGATAAGGTGTTTGTTAAGAATACAATACAAGTTGCAAATCCTTCAGTAATGTTCGACCAAGGTTTTGGGAGTTTTGCATGATTTAGACGTGCTCTGGGAAGATTCAGCTGTTTTGCTCAAAGCACATTAAACAGACATGTGTGAAAGGTCTCCAATTTGGTTGTACTTCTTCATCGCATCTTCTTTAATTGAAAGTGTACCCCCCGCCTGCCCGCCCGCTGCCGCGGGCGCCCTGAACCCAACCTGACCAATGCACACATACAGGCACGCTTTTTTTGCCCAAAAAATTCCTCCTGGGGAGATTCATGTCTGTCTCTGCCAGCAGCCTTTTCTTCATTCCGATGCTATGCTTTGTATGTAATGAGCTAACATTTTGCGTTGTGTTGCATGGGTGCCCCATTAGTAACACTTGAGTAGGTGCTATATTTTAGCCAACTTTTTCCATGACTTAACTGGCCTATGAAGGTAGGAGACCATAACTACATAAATCATTAGAAACAGCACCCAACAGTCAGGCAGATGCAAATTGGAAAAATTGAGAACTTCAGGAGAAGCAGAGAACCAGTTATAGTCTTCCTCATCCACCATTACATGAATCTTATTTAAATCTCACAAATTTGAGAGCATGCATAGTGAATAATATTTTAGCTTTCTTTTATGTTGGTGATAGTTCTTCCATTATTAAGTTAGCATGACAAGTCGATTCAAGTTGTTCTCAGGTTGGTTTGACAAATTAATTTATTATTATTTTATGGTATTAATTCATGTGATGATAGAAATCACCAATATAAGATTTTTCCTAGGGGGTTAGAGGGCAGAAGATTTTTCCACCTTCCGCCTTTATAAAAAAACAAAATAAACTAATTTTGTGGAGCATCTAATGGATATTACCTGGGCAAACTCAATCAGTAGTGCATATACTTGCTGGTGTGATATTTCTTTGTATTTTGAGAAGGTGTTAAGGGAGTCGTTAGATCAATGAGTATGTTCTACAAAGATACATGATTGACAGTGGGGAGCTTTAGCTTGGTTCTGTTTGGAAGTTGACATTTCAAGGTTTGGTTTCTTCTCAACATTTGGATAACTTTAGGCTCTGTAGCACTGGCACATTGGTTGGTGCCGTATCGGTGTTCGACACGACACGGACACTTCGCTCGACACGTATCGCTTACGTATTGGATAATTAGATAGCCAAAATAAATAATTTTAATATGCGACACAATTTCGACACTTTATCGAAACGTATTTGATATATATGGTGACAGCCCTGCCCGCCTAACCACCTAAACGGTAACCCTAGCCACCCGAGAGGAGCAAAACACTAGCATCAAGGCTTCATTGTGGAACCATGTTAACGTTTTAGATAAGGGTAGTCTGTCTAGAGGAAATGTGAAATGGATGCAAGTATTGCAAATATGTTGGTACTAGTAGCAACTCTAGTCTCAAAGTGCACTTGTTGAAAATTACTAATGGTGATTGAAAGATATGTCCTAAGGTAACGGTACCTATTCTTACTTAGCTTAGAAGTGAAGTTGCAAAGGATGAGATACGTGTTCCTAGTTTGCACTACATTATTTCAGTTTGACAAACACGTAGATTATTATTATTATTATTATTATTATTATTATTATTATTTAAATATATATATTCGCAAGCCCGTAACATGGCTGTTGCCATGTCGGCATTTTTTGGAAAATGGCGAATCTCGTATTGGTGTTATGTCGATGTATTCGTGTCCGTGCATCATAGACTTGAGACCAGGGTTCACAAAACTGTTTTTGAAAATTCTGCTCGAAAATCGAAAATCAGAAATATCGAGTTGAAAATCGTTAGAAACCGTAGGGTTAAGAAATAAAAAAAGTTAGAAAAATTCAAAAAATCGAAAATTGCTCGGTTTTCTTGAAAAACCTCTCGATTTTCACTGAAAACCGATCCAACCAATTGAATGTTTCCTTAGAGCGGTTTTTGAGCGATTTTCGCTCGTTTCTTTGAAAATCAAGCGGTTTTCACCGATTTTCGACCGGTTTACGTTTCATATTTTTTTTCAATTTTTTTGATTTTTTTTGCACTAGATCGGTTTACCGACCGGTTTTGAATCTCGAACCGTAGCAGTACTGTCGAAAACACGGTTTTTGTTGGTTTTTCAAACCCTGCTTGAGCCCCCCAATTCTTCATTGTTCAACCCTATTTTTGAAAGCATTGCTTAGAATTCAACAATAAGTAGGGCCGTGGCGCACGTTGATGTTCTTTTTTGCCGTACAGGATGGAAATTGTTGTGCTTTAAATTATTGCTACATTATCCTTCAATTTGCTGTCTTGCTAGTTGCTACTGCCTTCTATTTCGTAAACCATGTGTAAAGAATATTAATTTTCACTTAATGATCCATGCATGTTTAGGTTACTAAGTTTATGTGTTTTTCAGGAACATGCCGAACTTGCTTTCATCCTATATGTGCAAGAGAGTCAAAGCATCAGATGGAGATATGGGGAAAATCTGGGCATAATAATGTTAGACCATTTTCCTCTCTTAAATGCTGTTTGCCTTAGTTGGTTTGCTTGCTATTAGTTTTCCTGTTTACCTGTTTGTAGGTTGAGATGTGGGCGTTTTGCTCAAAGCATTCTACAGTCCGAGGCATCAGCTCCATACACAAAGATAATAGTACTGCTGAGCAGGATAGCACACAAGTTGAGCTGGATGATGCAAACCCGGTCACTGGGAAGAAACAACAACTGAGATTTACACGCAAGAATAAGGACAAATTCATGAACAGCGCGGCCACTAGCTCTGGTTCTTCTAGTCTAAACAAAGTGCAGACGGAGCTTGTTACCTTGCCGTCTACTGTTAGAAGCGTAGAAAGTCAAGAGACTCAAAGAGCAGGTATGACTGTTCATCGACCTACAGGAGGTGGGAATCTTATGAGCAATTCTGGTGATGTTTCTACAGTTCTTAGAAAGGTACCTGCTAGTCTTACAAAGCCAGATTAGGATGCAGATGTTTAGTACTTAACTGGGTTTTATGTTTGTACTGATTTCGCAGCTAATTGACCAAGGAAAGGTTAGCGTTGATGATATAGAATCGGAATTGGGTCGTCTCTCCTCAGAATCTTTGGAAGCTGCTCTTGTGGTAATTGGAATATGATTTTTTATTACTTCATAAAATGTTTCCCTATCTAGGTTGCATGAGCATTTCCACTTTCTACTAGGGGTTGTGTCTGTCAATGTTGGGTACAAAAGTGCACTCAACATGGCCCTGACACTCACTAGCGAAATATAGGCCACTTTTGAATTTACAGTACTTTCCCATATACATGATGCTGTCAAATTTGATATATTATCCTTGCCACAATTAATGTTTGACCTTTCCTATTATATGTTCTTTACATGTAACACAGCTTGTAGTTTTATATTAAAAGCTTATTGCTAGATACGGAGAAAATTGTAATTTATAAATTTGACATAGTGTAGGTATAACTAGGAAAGATGGGAAAAACTGCTATCTTATGATAATAGCTTTCCCACTTGTACATATCTTATCACCACCATCATATGTGCCTCGAGATTTATTCAAACTTCCAAAATTCAAACCAACACCTATCTTCTAATTACTATAGTGTCCTTGCACAAATCTCAAAGCACTTGGCTAAGGTAGCACATCTGCCTACATATACAAGTGGTTTTGCATTTTTCATCATGTATATCTTTTTTAAGTATGTATAGCTGCATCTGTGCGGTGTCGTCATTGTGTTTCATAATGCCACATTGCTGCGTCCTTATATCCTAATTCTTTTTTTTTAATTTATTCCTTGTCAGCCTGAAACAACCACCTTCTCCCCTGGTCTGAAGTTGAAAATCATCAAATTGCTGCAAAACTCTGTTCATGTGCCTTCTGTTCAAGTGAAGTCTCTTAAAGAGGGTTCTTTGGTACAAGGTAACAAATTAGTTTCATTTGTGTGCAAAACTACTGTCAGTGTGAAGAGTATGCTTATTCCATGTGCTGGTTTGTTTGATGCTTGTTAGTTTTCAACTCCATGATGTATCATTACTCTTTCTAGTGCACTATCAAAAGTGCACTTATTCTTGGTAATTCTAAAATGGCCATGACAATGCTGTGCTGTTATTTTACATTTATTTGGATAATGTATGATATTAAAGATTGCTATGTGTTTTATGCCTGTGGTTCTTGATATTAACCATGACATGACCCTTTGTGTTAGCTAATGTGCATCTCTCTTATTCCTAGTTGCTGTTAACATGAAATAGTTTTATGGCAATTCCTTGCTCTTTTTTATCAATTGAAATTGGTATGGTGTTCTCAACTGCATGCACCAAATATGCAAACATTTGGCAAATAGTATGTACAATGTACAACCTGTAGACAATGATATTTGACACGTCAGGAATAAAAATTGTACTGTTCTATTAGTTTTAACTTTTAACTGAGCTGTAGGTGTTTGACATACTCACTTTCAAGGCTCCTTGATAGTGTTGAGCTTGATTTTTTTTTAATTATCTGGTAGCCATAGGATCTGACTAGAACTTTTTGTAGATTAGGGAGGCTCTGAATTCTCAAGTCATATCTTCTTGTAGACTCGATGATTCTTTCAGTATTATGGACAGGTACATTGCTTAGAAGTGAAAGTAAAAACTTAACTGATACACAACTTGGCTCAGAACTGGAGGAAGGCATCTCTTCATTTCATCATTGTTTTCCTGAGGGTGATAATGCTAATAAAGACTGGGCTGATTCAGTAGAAAATGGCTTTCACAATTGTCGTGATTGGGACGATGATCAGATTTCTGGCCAACATTTTCTCAAGTATGGTTCAAAAATCTTTTTCTGCTTGAGTCTTTCTCTCCTTCTCTGCACACATGCAATTTGATTGATTAAATAACCTAATCCCATTTTTGTTCCATGTAGCTTTGATGGCTATCGCTGTTATATTCATCCATTCATTGAGAAAAAATTGCGAAACTTGTGGGACCATATTTTGAAGCAAAATAAGCATGCAAATTATTATCATGGTATTCCTTTAAGTTTCACCCCATCAATCAAATAATACCAATTACAATGTTTCTATTTACATCTTAAAATCTCCTTTCTTGTCCAACTTATGCAGAGGAATTATCTGGCCCTCATGATCAAAACCTTGGCGGTTCTTCAACTAAACTTGAGCAGTTAGCAGACATAGCTGCAGCAGATAAAGTTTCTAAAGCGAAATCATCGGGTATTCTGGAGCATTCTCCCCATGATGAATTAGAAGGAGAAATAGTTTATTTACAAGCCAGGCTACTCAATGATGTTGTTGCTATGAAGCAGAGATATGGTAAGGGCACATTCTTTTTCTTTGCTAACTGCATTTGTCATGTCTTATGCTATTTGTTTACAGAAATACCAAATCTTGTTAGTTGCGGTCCTATTTCATTATAATGTTCCTGCTGCTGTAGTATTGTTTTACCAATTGGTCTTTGAGAGTGCAAAATGAACTCCGTAGTTGAGTTTTTTTCTTCTGCTTTCTGAATCGATGCTTCAGTCCTTCGTATATCTTGCAGAAGATTTGATACTGAAGGTTGTCCAGAGTCTTTCTCATGAATTGGATTCGTTCAACAAAAGAAAATGGGACCATATCCTTGCGAATCAGTACCTTCGTGATATAAGGGAAGCTAAGAAACGTGGGAACACAGAGAGGAGACACAAGGAAGCTCAGGCTATCCTAGCTGCAGCTGCACCTTCTGTTGCATTCACCCCGCGAAATGCAACAGTGAGGAAAGAGACACAAAATGATGTAATATCTGCTATACAAGAGGTTCATACTGTGCTTGTGCTTGTTCAATTGATTGTGTTATGTATATTCATTTTTTTTTGTCTTTTCTTTGTTTGCAGATTATTCCCAAAGTCAATACTGGGTCTTCTTGTTTGCAGAGTATTCCCAATGTCAATACTGGGTCTTCAAGAGTTAGCCAATTGACTTCGTTGCCACAAACGAAGGATTCATCATTTTGTAATAGTACAGTCTCAGCAGATACTAATTTTCCCATTTTTGATCTGGCAAAATTTCCCAAGAAAAATGCTATTCCGTGTGATGTATGCATGCGATGTGAGACTGTATTGAACCGAATTTTTGTCTGCTCCAGCTGCAAGGTGCTTTGTATTTGATTGTTTTTTGTATTTCACTGTTTTCCCCATGTTGCACTAAAATAACTATTAGCTCACTTGTTTAGCAGGTTGCTGTCCACTTAGATTGCTACCAGAATCTGAAGAATCCCAAAGGCCCCTGGAAGTGCGAACTTTGCCAAGAGATGCCATCAGAAGCTGTTGTCTCTGGTAGTCAATCAAATTGCAATGGTGCAAAATCACGCTTGGTGCAGTGTAGTTTGTGCCATGGCACATCTGGTGCTTTTAGAAAGACTACAAAGGGGCAATGGGTTCATGCTTTTTGCGCTGAGGTAATTTGATTGACATCTTTATTTTTCATATTGCTGCTTTGCTTAGCTTATCTACATTCTTAATGTTGTCAATATTCCATAGTGGCTGTTGGAGAGTACTTTCAGAAGGGGACAATACAATGCAGTAGATGGAATGGTACTAATCTCTTTCCAGCATTGCACTTTTGCAGAATTTTCATATTGAGAAATAAATTGGTCGTATTCTGTGATTTTATTTCATTGTTTATACAATGATACCGCCAAAAGCCATCTTCATTATAAGTTCTTGTGAACATTTTTATTATAATATTCTGACTCTGCAATCTATCTAAATTCTTATTATAATATTCTGACTCTGCAATCTATCTAAGGAGAACCTTCCCAAGGATAAAGACACATGCTCTATCTGCCACCACAAAGTTGGCACATGCTTGAAGGTTTGAACTTCTACATTATCCTTTGTACCTTCTAATCTATAATTGAAAGACAAACCAGTTCAATCTTGCTAAGTTTTTTCTTCTTTCAATTATGCAGTGCAGTACTGTAGATTGTCGACTTACTTTCCATCCTGCATGCGCTAGAGATGCTGGTCTTTACATGAATACCAAAAAAATTGGTCGTATGTTGCAACATAAAGCATGTTGTGGCAAGCACAGTATTGAACAAAGAAAGGTAAGGTTTGCTTTAAATTAGAGGCAGGTTAATTTCTTTACTCTGCACCTAAAACGTGAGGAGCTGTTTTTCCTCTTAATCTACTTCTTTTACATAGTTCTGCTAATACAATAGGAAATGGACAAAGCTATTATATTCTCTATAGCAGTCTGAAGTGAAAAAATATGTTCATAATTTCTTCTTTGTAAACTGGCACAGGCTGACTATCAACAATATGGGCCCGAGGAGGTCAAGAGCATGAAACGAATGAGGGTAAATGTGTCCGTTACATACTTTATCTGTTGAAAAGGATCAAAGTTTTACTTCAATCTATAAACATTATAGGTTCTACTTTCTTTTATTTTAATTAATAGGGCATTAACATTCCAGAATACTGATTTATTTCATGGCAGTTCTGCCTATTTGTCTTGCTCCAAGTGCTGCCTTTGCTCTGTTTTGTTTGGAGCTTGCATTATATAGTGATAAAACACCTCAAGTACTCATCAGGCCCATTGCATTTATATAAGAGGAGACACGTTGTGCTTTTTAGTTACTAGGTGAAAACAACTCCATGCTAGAACCTTGGAGTTTGAGTAATACACCAATCTGTGTGGTATTGAGCACAAGCCATGGTGACCATTTTTATTTATTGGTACTAATCAGCAACTGTAATTTGCTCCTTAACTGTGTCCAGCAAACTGAATCGGATTGACATATATGGCTATCAGAATGCTTTTGCCTTTACCTTTGTGCAACTTGTAAATGTTTTGAGGGTATTTATGCCGAAGTTAAGACAAATGGATTTGAAGAGTAGTGTCTGGAGTAGTTTAAAGCAACTATGCTGACCTTTTTAGTAAAAACGAACAAATACCAACTTCAATTTATTTGCTGCTTAACCGTGTCCAACAAACTGAATCAGATTAACATATATGGCTATCAGAATGCTTTTGCTTTTACTTTTGTGCAACTTGTAAATGTTTTTTTTTGAGGGTATTTATCTGGAATTTAAGACAAATGTATTTGAAGAGTAGTGTTTGGATTAGTCTAAAGCAATTATGCTGATTTTTTAAATAAAAACGAAAAAATATCAACATCATATTTTTTTGTTTTGGATTTTGATAATGTTTTTTCAAAGCTAGCTTGAAGCCAGTGTGCGCTGTGGGACCATTGGAATGTATTGTTGAGCCGAAGATGGTCAACAAATTCTTGTTTTTATGCTTTTGTTTTGTCATCTACCCTGTGAGCATAGTTAAACTGAGTATCTGACCTACATCAAGCTTTGCTTCCTGAGTCATTTCCACTGTATTTTGTCTGAATTCATTGAACCCACTGAATTGGCTCAAACTTATGGTTAAGGATCATAAGGAATGGCTCGCGACCTGCAGTCATTGAAGTTCTTTGCTCATTTCTGCACTGATTTCATTTGTGTGAGATCCGTCTTGTAAGGTGTAAATAATTGCAAATAGCAGGAATATAAGAATTGTGCAGTAAAAGTGACACCTTCCCTTTCTCTGTCAAATTTGATGAACCCCTTATGGTGAAATGTACTTTCTATTAACATAGTACTTTCCTCTTTTGTGGCAGGTTGAATTGGAAATATTGCGTCTTCTTTGTGAGAGGATTGTTAAAAGAGAAAAGGCAAAGGTACAGTAGCTGTTAACTGTGTTTATGTGCTATCCCTTTTGGTTTCTCAGGAAATTAAACTGTTAGGCAGTAGTGTAATCTCTCTCAGAATTACTTGGTTATTTCCTTTGTGGTAGTAGTGTTAGTGCTGAGCCTCTTAACATATTGCTTGCATAGTTTTTTAATTATTTTATTACATCTGATGTTGCCAGCAAGGCAGCAACGCAGAAGTGGTGAATATTTTTTTTTAATGAACTACCCCTTCTGTTTCATAATATAAAGTGCCCCACATATTTCAAGAGACTTTGTAAACTTTGACAAACAATTTATCCAAGGATATATAGATAATACAATGGGTTGCACAAAAGTAGTACCATTATGTTTCCAGTTTAAGGTGGTTTCACATAATCATAATTTTTGTAGTTGTTACTAATATACTGCATAGTATCAAAGTTTAATCCAAGAGACTACACCACAGCAAAACTGGTCCTTATATTTTGAAATGGAGGGAGTAATAATAGAAATTTGCAGTAATGATCCTGGCATTATGTCTCTTTTTGAAAAAATGAAGTCAACTATTAAGGCTACCGATATGTTTCTATGTGATTCAGCAATATTGGGCTAACGACCCACTTGCAGTGCTGTAGTGGGTGGACATGGTGTTCAGGTGATTGCAGTTGCCTGGTTCTTTTAAATTAGGAAAAGTAAAACTAAGATTTTGTGTATTGTATTACAAAGTTAGAGGGCGATTAACCAAACTGTATCAAATATACATTAGAGGTCCAGTAAAAGAGTACACATCAAAGGATTGCTTGAATTCAGGGTTGACACCAGTTGATACGCAGATTGTTCACGATTGAGCATTTTAGCGAACTGTTTATGAATTTCCATCTTCTACATATCTGTGTGAAAAGTAATAGCCTTATTCCTTGTAAAAGGAAAATCTCTAGGTCTCTGAACACGTGCATAAATGATCACTGGGATTCCTAACCACTTGGATTGTCATCTTGAAGTTTCCTCATATAATGCTATGATAATTGACAGTGTTTTATTTGTGTGCTGCTCATTTCTGTTTTGGATCAGTTTATCTAGCTGCATTAATGATGGAGTTTTTACATGCTAACTTTTATTGTCATACACCAGAAAGATTTGGCTGTATGTGGACATGATATACTTGCTGCTAGAAGGGACTCTGCTGCCTTTTTGATGCGTACTTCTTATTATGCATCTGGACCTGGAGCAAGTTCGGAATCTGCCACTACCTCTGTTAATAACAATTCATATAGTGGAACGGTGCAAAGATCAGATGATATCACGGTGGATAGTACTATATCCAGGAAACATACCGTCAGGTTTTCTCTGCATAACAGGGACACTGATAGGAACACAGCTGACAGTTCGACGTCAACAATATCATATAAGCGGAAGTTGGATGATGGGGAATCATTTGCTGATAAGAATCTTCCAGAAAGACAAGCTACTGCCTTGCAGAAATCAGAAGACTGTGAAACGAAGTCAACAGATAAAAAGGTACGTACATTTCATGAGGATTTTACATTCCTTTACCCCTTCTAGTTGCTGATGTTTAAAGTGCATGACATTGCAACATAGAGATATATTTCAAAAGGAGCTTGTTATGACATATTGACATCTCGCCAAGCTTTGTTGCAGAACCAATGCCCTCCGAAGAGATTTGTTTATACTCGCCGTAGTTCGATGTCCAAAAAGAAGCAATGGAGTCAGGATGTAGTAGAAGGTCCTGGTGGATAGCAACAAATCAAAGGTGGCGCCTTCGTGGATGGCCAGGGAATATTGTTTCAAGCTCGATATCCATGCGGAAAGCAAATGCATCAAGCGGGGCTGGCCAGTGTAATCATGGCAGCCACAGGGGCACAGTCGGACCAAGGTTGTAAAAATGGTGCAAACTGAGTTCTTAGGTATGATTTGAGTTTGCGACCAGAAGATTTGACCCCACAGGCCCATTCCACTCTGATGAAGGGGCAACATGGGTGAATTCATCCACTAATTTAATTATTCGATGGCAGGTTAACATTCTCTGTATATTATCTCTTTGCAATTGTTAGTTTAGTTTTGTAAAAGAAAACAAACAATTGCTATTAGTAGATGATGAAAGAAAAAGCAAAGATACCTAGCACCAACAGACATGTAATTGACAATTTACCGGTAGGCTATCCATTTTTAGATTAGTGTCTCATGTGGTTTCAAATGCACTCTGAATTTTGCCTGTTGCCTTGTGTGGCTTACAGTTGTGGCTTCTGAGCAACTTATGTTTATACATGTTGAGCTTTCATCTATGGGATGGTTTGTTTTGTTTATGCTGTACAAAAGCTGTTGGTCTACTTCGTGAACGGAGCGCTGCCATGCGCCTGTTGCCATGTGTGGAACATATCCTGCTGTGCAGGTGCCCGATGCTATCAGCAACAGTTGGTTAGTTGAGGATTGCAGTCACGGCAGTGTCTTTTTTAACCCACGAACCATCTTCTGTATATTGATACCAAATGCCATGCTTGTGATTTGTGAATTCTACCTGTAAGTTAAGTAGCCTCGCCTAGAGTTGATCCCAAATGTCGTGCTCGTCACTTGAGAATGGTACCCGTAAATTGCGTGTGCATTGATCCCAATTGCCAAGCTTGTGAATGGTACTAGTAAATAGCACCCAGCCTTGTGCTGTTGCGCCCCTTGTGCAGGCACGGCCGATCCAGACCTTCTCCTGTATTTCGACGCCATATGTCAATATTGCCATATTGGATTGCCAAGGCACCACCAACCGTACGAAGGCATGTCAACGTCAGTACTCAGTAGGACGCTAACCACCTAGATTATGATCCCAAATGCCATCGGCGCGAATGAACACGCCGAATCTTTTGGATAAATGCAGAACTGGTGACCAACTGTCTCCGTATTTAATTTGTTGTATCATATCTAGAAGAATCATGGCGGTGTAGCCGTGGGCATGGGTTGGTTCACAAATTTTGACCCTCCGATACATCCGTCGTGATATCGTATTCACCTGCCGACAAAAGCCCTGAAAGGGAGATGCAGTGCTCTGAGTCCGAGTATTCCTAATAGTCAGAAATATCATCGAGAGCTGCTCTGTCGGTTGACTTGACGATAGGAATAGGATGCCGGTGACCAGCACATGAACATATATACCTTAGTTCAGCACTGTAGGGCATTCCCCATACATATACAACAAAGTTATACTCCTTCGGTCACAAATAGTTGTTATTTTGGATATCGATACGGTTTCAAAAACAACATTTGATAGCTAATTTCTATTATAATATATTTATAAAATCCAATAAAATTATAATATTACGAAAAGTACTTTACAAGACAAATCTACACATATAATTTTTATGTGTCCAATCCAAATATTCAAAAGATATTGATAATTAATTTGACTGTAGTTATATTCAAAACGATAACTATTTGTGACCGGAGAGATTATCTACTTCTTTCCACATCGTCAAACAGTAATAGTAAATATGTTCTCCTTCGAATCTACTCCCAACTCTCTGCAACTGATCGTCTGGCCTTCTGTTGGAACAGAGCGTGAGCGTAGGGCCGTCAGCTAGCTATACGGACGGTCCGGATCACGCGCACATTTGGTACGGTGAAAGGAGAAGCGACACAAATTTCATTATATTGCTTCGATTTCCTACCACCACAAGGGCACATTTCACCTGATTCTAAAGCAAATTCTACTTTTCATTTTTACAAGCAAATTCTACTTTTCATTTTTACAAGCACTACAGTGAAGCTACGAGTTTGTCGCACTGAGCCGGCGCGAAGGACAGCACGTCGTTCCCGAGGTCGTACACGACGTGCGTGTTCTGCTGCTGGTAGTTGCCGATGACTGTCTGGTCCCCGGGCGCCGCGTCGAGCACGACGCACATCACGCGCGCGCCGTAGTCCTCGAACACGTAGTTGGCGCGCGGCAGCTCCCAGTCGGCGCCGTCGAGGTGGAGCGTCAGCGCCGGCACGGCCGGCCGCCGCCAGAACGCCGTCACCGGCAGCGCGAAGCAGAGGTCGAGCGCCGAACCGTCCACGCCGCTGGCGGGAAGCCCGATCTGCGCCACGAACTCCGCCTTCACCGCCTCGTAGACGTCCTCCGGCAGCGTCGTGATCGACGCGCCGGAGTCGATGATCGTCGACCGGAACCGCGACTCCGGCACCGGCAGCCGCGTCGTCCCCACCGTGATGCCCTTCAGAGTGAGGAAGTAGAGCGACGGCTGCGAGGGCTTCTTGATCAGCGGGGTGGTCCGGACATTGCCGCTGTGCGCGTGGCTGTAGAGCTCGGCCGGCGCGCCGAGCGTGACGAGGCTGCTCTTGGACTCGAACATGGAAGTGAAGCAGTAAGAGAAGCTGGTGACGTTGAGCTGGGACGGCAGCGACCACCGGCCCCGGCCGAAGCCTGCAATGCCGGTCTCGTTCGCCTGGAAAATGCCCCTGTTGAAATGGCCGCAGCCAAAGGTTAAGCGCCTCGTGGAGAGGCTATCGGCATTGCCGCTGCTGGGTCCGAAGGTGAAGCGGTCAGCGGCGAGCTGGCCGACGGTGACCGACTTGTCGCCGTAGTGGTATACGTAGACGCAGTTCCGGTAGCCCCAGCTGCGGCCGCCGCACGACGTGAACGGGAACGCGCTACACAGTGGTGCGTCGCAGGGGAGCGTGGCGTAGGTGGAGGATCCGGCGGGATCCAGGAAAGGGAGGCCCTGGTCGAAGCAGTCTAGGCAGGGCGAGCACTGCGTCCAGACGAGGTCGCTGCCGGTGTCGAGCGTGAGCGCCACGGGCCGCGGTGGCGTGCCGACTGACAGGTGCACCAGGTACTCGTTCGTCACGATGCCGCCGCCGGCGCCGAGGTCGGGGCGCACCCGCGCGCGTACCGGTTGAGCCTGCGCTTGCGACAGCAGCCTCCGCCGAGCCCTGGCACGGTGCGCCATGCGCCGCACAAGCTCGGGCTTTGCGAGCCCGCGGCCGGCGTCGGCGTGCGTGAGCAGCGCCACGATGCCGGCGCTCGGGGCCGACATGGCGCGCGCCGGCAGTGCGATCAAGACCAGCAGCGTCACGAGCTGCTTCATGTTTAGGTGGCTATAGGCTGTGACAGAGATTAACTAGTGCTTATGTATGTTTCATTTGTACTCAGCTCTCGCTGATTAGATACTAAGTCGTATTGTATTAGGCATCGGATAATGCACAGGACCAGTAGTTGGGTGATGTGCCACTGCCTACTGATGCCTACTTCTTGGCAGAAGCCAGTAGCACCATTCTTAAAAGAAGATTGATTGCTTCACAACCAAAAAAACTAGAAACACTTTTGTTGGTCTTACATTTGTTCTTTCCCGGCGGTGTTATGCTTGTTTTGCATAGCAATTAAGTACAAAACTTGTAAATTGGGCTCAAGTCTTTAAAAAGCATAGCATGACCGGATGTCAGCCAAGGACGGCAACAGCGTGTTGTTTGAAGCCTTGTGTAAATGTGTAATACAGATAGGCAGGATGAACGTGTGAGAAATTGAAGTACACAGTTGTGTTGGTGAGAACTGAGAACATACGAATTTCGTACCTGCTTTTATTGACTTCTGATTAAATGGTCTGCATGCTCCTGTGAGGCTGCGACTGTGAGCCAACGAGTAACAAGTAGTATAGATACTATTGCAATCTTTAATTGAGGGATGATTGCTTGGTTCAGGGTGGAAAGATTGTCTGTCATCTTCAAGGCATTCTTTTAGCAGCTGTGTCAATCTTGACATGATTACTACTTTTCTGTTGATAAATTTCCAGTAAAATGTAGTTTTCATCAACTAACTGGAGGTGGAAGCGTCTTTGTCTGCACCGGAAACGGCATGGGGATTGGGATCAGAGTCAACAAGAGTGGTTAGCTCTAGTACGAGCCACATTTTCCCTCTTGGCAAAAGCTAAAGCGTGTGTATTAAGGCCTTGCTTGTTTCTTTTTTTTGGCTTATAGATTAAATAGTTTAAAAGCTACCTATTTTTAAACCAATTCAGCCTGTTTGGGAGACTGGTTTTTGTTGGGTTGGCTTATTATTGTGAAGCACGAAATGTCCATAATACCCTTATTGTATAATTTCGGTTTTGAGTGAACATGATATTGATGAACACATGCCAATCATTAGAACTGAATATCAAAATTCACAATTCATACAATGCATTAGAATTGTTCATACAAACAATCATTTACCGTTAATTATAAGTATTTGTTGGCTTTGTTCTTAAGTGGGCGTCGCAAAACCTACAAACTAACTAGCCATATTAATGATAAATATCGTCTGATAATAGTCGTCATAGGGCAACATAACAAGGTGGATGTGATCACCTCCATCTAACGTTGCCCACATGCACCCTTCGGCAACACAAAGCTTGGGTAGGGAGTTGGAATTCGATTTGGATTCAGGGTGTCCGATTCACAAAATTTTGAACCAATTTCATATCTACATGTAGTTCATGTGTTAAACTTCCCATGTAATAAGCAGTCTGTCATGGCCCAAACAAAAACAGCAAACAACGGAATTGTATTTTGCAGTGGCTAAAGAAGCAATAGTTCAAACTTCTCTGCTGGTCACTGGAGCCGTTGAGCTTAGGTCAATGCAATTTGGGAAGGATAAATACTACATAGACAAAAGCAAATAACGTAGTTCAACCTGAATCGCCTCTGTACTGAATTTCCACTTGCCAAAACCTTTACACGAGCAGTATTAGGAGACTACTGAAATAGTTTAAAGCAAACATAAGAACGAGACTTACAGGGACTAAAAAACCATTTTCAACAGACTCAACTACAGAATCTCCTTTTTTTTATGAACTACACTGTAATCACTACTCACTAACCAAAAAAAGAAAAAAAAATCAATGATATGGAAATAGTTTTTATGACAAACCTACCAATATAATTTCCATGTGACAATATAAATACTTGTGGTGTTTAAAATTTTAAAAGCTTGACTGCACAAATTTTAAAATGGAATCTATTTAGAAACGGAAGGAGTATAAAACAGGATGATGTCAATCCTAATTTGTTTCTGAAGAAAAAATAAGTACCTCCAGTACTTATTTCTCTAAGTGCTCTTTTAATTGCATAATATTGCATAATTGATGATGAGCATAATATTGCATAATTGATGATGAGCCACCGGCCCACCAGAGAGCTGTTCAGAATACAAGTTTGTAGATGTTAGAATTGTATTAACAAGATCTAACAGGAGAATTATTATAGGACTAGCCATGTGTCCGTGCATTGCAACCTCCATGCTCTATCACCATAATCATCATCACTATCTTCTTCATCCGTCCTTCATCATTTGGGTACAGTGAGCATGGAGGTTGTTTTTGGTTGGTGTCCTAGAGATGTCTATGGCGCGTCTCGCTTGGATCTTACTAGCCATGCTGAAGTTCACTAGTGTTTGAATTTTGAGTGTGTAGCACTCAAAGGCATGCTAAAGCAAATTTACACCATGTTTTAGACTGTTAGCATTACCTCAGGTTACGGACAAGAACAACTCCTTCCCAAGCACACCTTGCCAATAAAAGGCCAGAATTCCAGGTTTAGCATTACCTCAGGTTATCGACAGAACAACTCCTTCCCAAAGGTGACCTTGCCAATAAAAGGACAGAATTCCAGGTTCCCATTGACAAGCGGATCTAGACCTGCCTGCCAAAACACATAAACAACTTGGTGGGTGGGGTGTCGGGTATGTACTCAAACCCTCTAAAAGTTTGAAAAATATCATGACATTACCTCTCGAGTGGATCAAATTCGTTGACTGAATTGATTTTGATTTTGATGGTCTGGGATTTGTAAGACCTTAAAACTATCTGTATTGCATTTTTTTTAGCAAATTTCGAATATATAAATTAGATTTATGATGTTGTGAAGCTGTTATATAAGTATAGAATTATAGGTGCGCACCTTCGTTGAAAATTTTCTGCTGCCCAAGACGCCCAGTACTATAATGAACATCACCGTTTCCATGTGAACGCATCCAGAATTCGTCTATATCTATCTATTCACTAGGTGACACCGACCGTGTGTGTTAGGCCATACGTTGACAGCAACGTACAGAATGACTAAATTTGCCACCGCCAAGTAGGACAAGATGGACAAATAGGTCAGACACAGCATAATCACTGTGCTTACGTGGCAGCTATGCGTTAATTAGTTAAGCGCAAATGATTAGCTCGTGTGCCTGTCGTGCGAAGAAACAAGCAAATGTAAAACCGAGCTTTAATTGCGTTCGATGTGATGCCAAACCATGAGGCTCACTGGATAAAAAACTTCGATGGAAGGCATAGAGCATGTATAATAGTAGATAACTGCTGTCTATAACAAGCTAACATGTTATTTATAGACAGCGTTAGAGACAACCCATGCAATGGTATAGACAGCTCATTTATGAATAGATCGCTTTTTCCGCAGACACAACTGTCTTGGTTACCGTCTTTAGAGTCATTTCTAGATTAAGAGACGGCTCAACTCTCTAGATGCACCCTCTCTCATCCACATTATTTTTTATCCTACATAGTATAGCTTAAAGACTACTGATATGGACCATTGTACACGCTCTTACGATAACCAATCAATTACTAGTAATTTAAGACCTTGTAAAAATCGACCACTGCCGACAATTAATAGCTCCTCTCATGATTTATAGCGACGAAATGTACATTACCACTACATTAGCACCAAAGGTTACAAATTTTCTGGCGTTAAAAAAGATCACGAAAAATTCAGTACCGATCTAGCCCAGAAGATAGTCGATGGAAGATAAGCTTGATGCCTTCGTAATCATACAGACCATATGGGAGGCGAAGGCACACAACTCCTTGAAGTTCGATTTAAGAAGGCGGTGATAGCGAAACGTCCTGGTCATATTGCAGTTTGGAGAGCGCAAGCTCGTGCTAAAAAAATTCACAAAAATGATGTAAGATCGAAAGGGAAAGGAAAAAAAGTGAACAGAAGTAAAGATGATTCTATGCATTACCATTTAAAAGTTACACAACTATAAAAGCATTAATAAAGAGTGGAAGGTAGGGGCAAAGCCAACCTAGGCTCAAGCCTCAGGCTGGACCGGCTATTATTGGGCTTTTCCTGCACATCCTCTTAGGTTAGGCTAGCTGTTCAAGATAGATTTGGATTATAGTCAGCTATCTGAAGAAGCGGCTGTCTAAAGAATCTGCTGGTTGGAGAATTTGGTCGTTTGACAATCCTGATTGTCTATGCTGATTGTTCATTAGCAACGGATAACACAGTAAAAAGTTGAAGTTTCAATCAGCTTTTGGGGGAAAGTATCTCATCAAGCTATATACACCTAAGCAAGGCTCTGTTCGTGGAGTTTCAGCTTTAGCTTAGAATCACAAAAAGCTTGCTCTAACATCTCAGCCAAAGGCCGAGGGCGTTTCGCTAGTGTAATTATCTTAAGTTTCTGGAAAATCTTACTGCAAAATCTACACAAACAAATTATCCAACTCTTGGGTTGGTGTGAATTGTGTTACAGTAAATGTATCATATAATCAGAAAGGGAATTGATATGGTGAGAACGTCCAACCCTAACTTTTCTAATTGTACGCTTTTATCCAGCCTCCATCCTTGATCCAATGAACACATGAATACTAACTAATCCACCCAACAGAGATTTCCACTAATCCCATTTTAACATCCTAAAATTTGCATATTTTTGTTTGAAATATTTAAATATAAAATTCTGAGTTTTTTCCTAAATTTTCAAGATTTTATAAATGCTTTTTCCTATTTTTAGATTTATAAAAAAAATTACTGTAGAAAATTAAAAATTACAATACTATTTAACATAATTTTATTAACTCCCAAATGTCCCAAGGTATTTTTGAGAATTTTTCCAGAATTTTTGAATCTTATTTGCTATCTTTTCAAAAATACTTTTCTTTCGTTTAATAAAAAACAATGGATCCACCCGTTAGCACAGTAACCATCTTCTAGCTCGAGCCGACTGCTCTTCTCTCATCCATTGCTAAGAATTTGGAGCTTTGGAATCCTGTGATTTCCTCATCCGTTCTTTTCAAAATTTCGAAAAAAATCAATCCCTAGATCTTCATCTTTCCATTTCCGACCCCTTTCCCAAATTTGTGCCCAAATTTTATGTTCTTTCTATTTCCAAAATTTTTATATTTGAGTCGGTTTCCATTCAACCAGCCCTCACTGAGCCTATATATTTAAGGTGAGCTGGGATCCCTTCTCATTGCTTAACCTGTTCCTGCGCTCGTTCCAACCTCTTGTGCCTCCGTTTGGCCGGAACACCGCAAGACTCGGAGCACGAATTGAACGCGGGCCGACGTGGCCTAGCAATCTTTCTAATTCCTCAGATCTCCTCTTCCAAAACCATTTGTGTTACCTCGTGCCACCGGTCATCACAGAGGTAACCCCTTAATCAATTTCAAGTTTGGTGCACCGTGGATGACGAATTTTATGTTTTATCGAAGTGTGTTCATGGTCATTCATCGCATTGTTGCGTCACCATCCATGCCCCTCCGCCATCGCCATGGCCGCCTCTGAGTTCATCATGTCGCCACACTTGGATTTGCATATCAAATTACGCCACGAATTTATGCATATGGGAGCATATCCTAACCTTATGCCTTACTCATATTTGCTGTACTCAGCTATTTGATCACACATACATATCACATTTCAGAATATAAATCTTACACCACATCTAGTCTCTAGAGCAAACAATCAACATAATTTATTGATGAAATGAGTCTATCTAACCTACCATCCTATATGCAGAAGTATGATGTAGGATGATATGCATTGCTAGAGATGCAATTGCAATTAGTTAATTTGCATAAAGAAAGGCATTCATGCAACAATATCAATACACGCCAAACATTCATATCCTCGTACCACGAGGAAAATTAAATACGTGTCCCTACCCCTCTATTTCTCCGGATCCTCCTCTCCGTCCTTGCTACACCCCTTAAAAAGGAGCTAATCAGTACTGGTGGTCTGAATATTGTCATCAAAATATTAAATTTAAGTATACTATTATGATTTGAAGGGTTAAGAATTATGAATATAATTAGTGCCATATAGCCAGTAAAATCTTTCACTTAGGCTTTCTACCAGTCTCTAATTATTTATTTACGTGGTTCTCATAACCATGACTCTAATACCACCTGTGGTGACTAGTGTAATTAGCTCGGTGTAGCGACAATATCACCGACATTACTATGAGATAATTACATGAATCTTGGCATATTAACTAATCAACTTCAAGCGCACCTGATGTTTTATCAATTAATACACCGTGTTCAGAGTATTGTAGCAGAACAATAATTAGAGACTGAATTAAAATTTTTATTACATTCCACTGCCACGTAGGCTACAGGTCCAATACATTAATTATACATAAGATCCAAGTACAATAAAAATAACATACCAAAGTACTAATTACTCCAAAAGATTGATGGGAGTTGAAGCTCTGCATAACCATCAACCTAGCCCTCCTAATAGTCCGCCTCCTCATAGTCTTGATCTTGCGTATGGCAACGTATCCAGTGCAATTAAGTATTTGGTGAAACCACGGTGCAACCCTACTAAGAAAAGTTTCAAAAAATTCTGAAAAAAATCATGGATGTACATCTCAACTTACCCCATCTACATATAAAATTTCATGATCAAATTCGTCCTATGCTAGAAGTTACAAAAAAAAACAAACTTGATCATGAACAGGAACTCTAAAAATTTAATTACTCTGCATTTTGACCAATTGTTATATATATGTATGCGTGGATTATTTGTTTTGCAGGAATCAAGATGAGAGTGAGAAGCTGGAGATTTTAGGAATTTAGATTTTCTTGTAATATTCTTTTTGATGTAACTTTATTCTTTAATGCACATTGTATACGCACTTGCACGACATTTTGATAATCAATAAAGTTGAGGATTAATTTGTTGAGCAATTTGTTTATGGATGCACTAAATTTGTGTTAATGATCTCAATTGCGGGATTAAGGAACCAAGGTCCTTTCAATAGCACCCCAGTGACACTTTCGTTCTCGCTTCATGTAAAAGGGTTAAACCGAAAGTGCACGCTTGGATCCAACAGACATTATATGCTACTATAACGCATTTTATACAAGTGGACTAATCTAATTTTAGACAAGCAATGTAGGACTAATCTCACCGTTACTCCATGTGGACCATATGGGCCTTCACACTTATGTGTCGGGGTATTACACAAAGTCATCGGATTCTCGGTAATTGCCATGATAATTGGTTCCAACATTGATAGTTGATACTATACTGCCATCCAATGGGAGATTATTTTACCTGGCAATGGGATTGCGAGGATATCGCCAGGTGCTACAAGGGGGCTTCCCATGGTGTTCATGTTGCTGATATCTGTAATGGTGGTGGTGAGGCTCGTAGTGATGGATTGCAGGGTGTCCCCAACCCGCACGACATAGGAGAGTACACGGTTGGGAGGTTATTGTTGGTGGAGTTGAAGCAGATGTAGGGGAGGGGGACTATAAGTGTATGGTCAGGGTGGGTTGAGCGGTGCATTGGGGTCCTAGGCGGCGAGCCCATTGGCATTGCAGATCTGGTCGGTGGAGCTGAGCCCTGTGAAGACCATGTCAGCGACGGAGGCGAGCATATCAACGGGGCGCGCATCATAGTGGATGGAAACGGACCTGCTGAAAGCATCTAGGCCCCCATGTGTTTAATGGTTTTGGTAATTAATGACAATCAAGGAAAAGGGACTAATGTTGTTTGCATGAGTAAATTGAAAACAGGAAGATCGACTCTTCAAGGGACATCGGAATGTTACAAATACAAAAGGGAAGAGTATGCATCGGAGAAGCAAAAGAAATGAAGGTACAAAATTTTAGAGATATTTTCTAGTCATTTCACCGATCTCGGAGTTGGGAGAAAAGATCGGATTCTTAGGATAGTCGCCGTACTATTAAGAGGGACTTGATTGGGGTCTTGAACTTTAATTGTGCATCTAATATGGCTCAAATAAATATTTGTTCATTCATGCATTCGAGAGACACTGCTTTCTGAAAATTGAAGTCAAGGCCGGCACTACCGCAATGGGTAGGGCGGTAGTACCCGGCCATATAGTATCGGTAGGTATTTAACAGAGAGCTATTTTTCGGTTCTTAAAGAACCAAGCACACTACTAGAAATTTGGGTGGGCGGTTGTCAAGAAATCTGGTACTACAAGCACCTAAGCCTACGGTAGCTTTTTAACAGAGGCAAATGCATTTCGGCTGGCAAGGTGCGGTACTACCGCACCCATATAGCAGCAGTACCGGCCATATAGAAAATGCACAGTAACGGCTACGTGTCAGTGCATTAAATGTGCCAGAGAGCCGTTGGGCCCAAGGGGCGGTACTACCGGCCCCTAGAGGGTGGTAGTACTGGCCATGGCGAGTTTTCTGGATTAAAAATTAAATAACGGCTAGTTTGGGGTTTGGGGGTTATAAATACCCCCTCACCTATGCTAGGATCTGGTTGGTGACTTCATTGAATATATTTAGAGCTCTAACAACTCTCTCCACACTCTAGTGCATTCAATTCATCATTCTTGAGTTTTGGAGAGGAAAATTGAGTGCATTTGCATTTGTTGAGCCATATTAGAGCACTCAAAAGCCTCAAGCCTTCATCAAGTTTATTACTCTTGGAGGTTGCCGCCTCCTAAATGGCTTGGCGGCGTGAAGTTCCGGTGATCTTCACAAAGAAGCTTGTGTGAAGGCCCGGACGGTTGTGAAGGCAAGGAGCTCGCCTACCCGGAGCGGGGAAGAGCTACCATGAGTGATCGAGGAAGGCTCAAGCGAGTGGAGCCGGTTTAAAGAAGTTCAAGTCACCTCAACGTGGAGTAGGGGAAACCGGCAAGTCTCCGAGACCACGGGATAAAAATCCACGTGTTCATCATCTGTGGTTTGCGTTGTTTTCACTCTTGTATTAATTCTAGCAAATTGATCATCTTTGTGCTACACTTGTTTAGCTATTGATATATTCGAGTAGAGACATTATTTGGTGATCACTAGAATTGTTAGGCATTAAAATTGCCAAAATAGTCATTTGTGCTTAGAAATTATTAAACTTGATTTTAGTGATAGAAAATTTAAAAACCTCCTATTCACCCCCCTCTAGTCGGTATCCTTGATCCTACACCTGCAGACACCATTGACACAGGCACAGCGGGTGGGCACACGGAGGGTGAGCCCCACGGGGAGGATGTGGTTGGCCACGTCGGGGGAGGCAAAGTCAAGCCCTTTCACCAAGTGCAGCGCCGTCGAGTCGACGCTGAAGAGCGTGGCCACCTTGGAGACCTTTATGTACACATAGAGCACGAGCATGGTTCCAAATTTCATTTTCGGTTCACATCTTGTCACCATCTGAAATATGAAATTTTGGTGAAATATCACTATTTCGGATGAAATCCAAAAAGCAAAATTCAAATCCAGTTTTTAACAAGATTTCTAAGATCTATGTGAGATTTATCGAGATCTCGGTGATTTTTAACCAAATAAAAATTGGTCCAGAATGCATAAAATTTTGTTAAATTTTTTTGTGGATGGTCCTAACACATTGGTAATGTCGTATGTTTAAGAACAAGACACGAGAGAGAGAGGGGGGATGCTGGCCGTCTTACGGGCCACCGTCCAAAAGAGATAAAGTAAACACAAGAATTTATACAGGTTCGGGCGCTTAAAGAAGTGCTCTACTCCTGTCGGTGTGTTCCCTAGGGGGAGAGGGGGACTCCTGGTCTAGGCTCCCGAGGGACACACCAGTTGCTCAATTTTGCATTCAAAGAGGGTCTCCTCTACATGTAAGGGCTACAACGGGGTTTTATAGGCGCCCAACCTTCATTACAAAATACCATCCTACCCCTACCGCAGCAGCCTAACTGAGGGCATCTTGGTCATTCCCAGGCGAAGTTAGGGGATCGCACGTCATCAGTTCGGAGGGGTAGGCCTCTGACTCCGGGACTTCAAAGGGGACTTTGGACCCCCACTTGGCGATAGTCCCAGGTAGCTCAAAGAGGGGGCACCCATTTTCCTGGGCGCTCTGGGGGGGCACCCTCTTGAATCAGGAGCTTTTATCAAGCGCCCTGTGGCTAGGAGCCCTTACCAAGCACCCTGTGGCTCGGGGCCTTTGCCAAGCGCCCTATGGCTCGGGGCCTTTACCTAACGCCCTGTGGCCAGGGGGCCTTGCCAAGCGCCCTGTGGCCCGAGGCCTTTACCTAGCGCCCTGTGGCCAGGGGCCCTTGCCAAGTGCCCTGTGTCTCAAGGCCTTTACCTAGTGCCCTGTAGCCAAGGGGGCTTTGGTGAACCCTTGGGGACTTATGACTCCTTAAACACCTCCTCTATAGAGCCCGGGAGGGATCTGAGGAAGCCTCCTTCCTGTGAACATCCGCGGAGTAGGGGGCGCCTCCCGTAGACTCTCGCGGAGTAGGAGGTCTCCCGCGAACTCCCACGGAGTAGGAGGGCGCCTCCCGTAGACTCTCACAGAGTAAGAAGGGGTCTCCCGTAGACTCTCGCGGAGTAAGAGGGCACCTCCCATAGACTCTTGCGGAGTAGGGGGTCTCCTATAAACTCCCGCAGAGTAGGGGGCGCCTCCCGTAGACTCCCGCGGAGTAGGGGGTCTCCCGCTGACTCCCACGGAGTAGTAGGGCGTCTCCCGTAGACTCCCGTGGAGTAGGGGGCGCCTCCCGTAGACTCCCGCGGAGTAGGGGGCACCGGCGAACTCCCGTGGAGTAGGGGGCGCCTCCCATAGACACCCGCGGAGTAGGAGTCGGGGGTGCCACTCGTAGACTCCCGCGGAGTAGGGGCGCCTCCGAGACTCCCAGCGGAGTAGGAGCTCTCGAGACTCCTCATGAGTAGGAGGCGCTTCCAGAGACTCTCGCGAGTGGGGAGCGCCTCAGAGATGCCTCACTGAGTAAGAGGAGATCTCCTCAGCTCACGCTCGGGAGTATGCATACCGTCTCATAGGGGTAAGTCTCTAACCTTAAGGTCTAACAGGGGATCTCCCGCAAGGTATGCCTAGAAAGTACACCTACGGAGCGTAAGGGAGCCTTCTCTCATGACTCTAGGAGAGCCCACGGGGAATGAGGGGTATTCCCTCAACACAAGCCCCCCTGTCCCTTGGGTGCTTTAGGAAGTGCCTTAGAGGCAAGGACTTGATTACCTTTTTGGAGCCAAGCTTGATGCCCCTTAGGATCCTAGGGCGGCTCTGGACACTCAAATGCGTTGGGACCCCAAGGGTCCACTTACCCAACGGGGGGTGAACAGCAGGCGTTAGCCTTATTGCCCGCTAGCTTCATGGTTTGATGCCTCACGTAAGGAGGGGAGGTGCCTCGGGTGTTAAGCATGAGGCCAAGGCCCAACCATGTAGTTGACATCTGACTCAGGCTCAGCATGACCATGTCACATACTCCTTGGGGTGTGGCAAAAGCGCTGGGGTCTTCTTAGGGCGTTGAGGCTAACGCCCTTTTGTATGGGCGGTATGGAGAACGCTTTTTATTTCTTGGACACTTGGGCTAGCGCCCGAGTCAGTCATTTGTGCTTCAGACCAACCACCCGTGTAGTAAGCGGTCATAGTGATAGGCGTATACAGCCTGGCATTCTTGTCCTAGTCCCACCATAAACTGTGTTGTTAGCCCCCATGGGTGGGGCGAGTGCACAAGGGCTTGCCCAGGGCACTGAGGCCAACGCCCAATATTTTTTCGAGCGGTTCCCCGTAGCTAGGCATTGCTGAGGGTGATTCCATTTTTGCTTGTAGGTGATCGTCCTCGCAATGTCCTTCCTAAGGGCAAGGGCAAGGTGGATGAGGCCGCCCCCATGAAGGGGAAGGGCAAGAGCAAGCCTCCCTGCGGAGAGGACTGCCGTACGAGGGACGTGGACATGATGGGTCCTGTTGGTTCCGCCATCGGCGTGGACCCAAAGGGCGATGAAGAGTTTGTCCCAGAGGAAGCGAAGGTAGATCCCAGGCCATCGGAGCTCACTGATGCGGAGAATCTCTCTCTCATTCGGCGAGGGAGTCATCTTTCTCCTGGAGACGTGGACTACCTAGCGCCAGGGGAGAGCCCTAACCTCTCGCTGGGGTATGTCGTGGCTCTCAAGGCCTGGGTGGATGTCGGCTTCGGGCTCCCGATGTACCCTTTCATAAAGAGGTATACTCAGGCGCTCGGGGTGGAGTTCTCACATCTCAGCCCGAACCTCTTTGTTCGGCTAAGGGTCTTCCTATGGCTATGCGAGACAGCCATTCCGAGGACGCCCATGGAGCCATCAGTTGCTCTATTTGATTACTTCTTCCGCTCTCAGTGGGGTGATGTTAGGAGGGGGCCCTTGGGGTCCATCTACACCACCCCGCGTCATGAGGAGTTCCCTGTGTATGCCTTGAAGGAGTGTTGGCCCTTCGCCACAAAGAAGTGGTTTTACCTGAGGGGCGGGGACTTCGTTTACACTAGGTCACACCTGTCCTTGACGACACAGACCTATCCCGAGGTGAGTTATCTCACCGACGATGACTAGAAGCTGCGCAACGCCATCCGGGAGGTGCACGCAAGGAAGGGCGCCCGCGACCTCATGCAAGAGATGACACTCCTTACCCTTAGCACTCTTGTTCAACGTGTTAGGTTGGGGTTCCACGGCGGCCTTCGCCCCGGCATCGGGAAGGGTAAGAGCCCTTGCATAGCCCTTGTCTTTTTTCTGGCGTGTAATCCTTTTACCTCTCATAGTTTCTTTTATGCATGCAGTTTGCTCTGTGGAAGCAGCAAGAGAAGAAGCTGAGATGATCTTAGAGGGGTGGTGCATATCCAAGGCACGAGGCTACGAGGCCGAAGGCATCCTTATGGAGGGAAGGAACTTCGTGGCCGAAGTGTTCGGCCTACGCCTCCCCCCGCGGGGAGTCCCCGCTCCTGACCAGGCTAAGTGGAAGAGGGCTCGGGTTGCAGCCATGGGGGAGGACACCCGGACCTCGCCTACCAAGACACGCGCCAAGAGGGCCACCGAGGGGCATCTTGGTGGCACCTCTCATCAGGGCACTACCACTTTGGTTCATGCCACGGGTGAGGGGGTCCTCCACGGGTGGAGCCCCGAAGGCTCCCACCATCTCCCGCCACCAAGGGCAAAGAAGCAACGGATCCCGAGAAGAAGGTATGCATCGGGGAGGGCGCTGGCCCCTTCGCTTAGTGAATGAACAAGCGCTCGCCCTCGCCTTCTTCATCTACGACATCCAGCTCTTCTAGTGAGCCTGCGTCAGATGCTGAGCCGGAGAGCTCTGTTGGGTGCTCCCAGCAGCTCGCCCGCGAGATCGAAGGGCTCCTGGGCATCGAGCCCGATGGTCCGGTCACCTCCCCAACCAAAGCCGTGGTGGGGGAGGAGATTGGGTATGCCTACCTCAACAACATTGAATCTTTCTTTCGCTTCTTAGGAGGTACGTGTCTCAGTTCATGCCGAGTTGCTGTGGAGTCAGCTCTCTCCTTACACGCCCAAACTGTTCCACCTTTCTTTCGTAGATCCGGCGGAGCATAAAGAAGCGCCCTACTCCTGTCGGTGTGTTCCCTAGGGGGAGAGGGGGACTCCTGGTCCAGGCTCCTGAGGGATATACCAATTGCTCAATTTTGCATTCAAAGAGAGTCTCCTCTACATGTAAGGACTACAGCGGGGTTTTATAGGTGCCCAGCCTTCATTACAAATACCATCCTACCCCTACCGCAGCAGCCTAACCGAGGGCATCTTGGTCATTCCCGGGCGAAGGTAGTGGATCGCATGTCATCACTTCGGTGGGGTAGGCCTCTGACTCCGGGACTTCAAAGGGGACTTCGTACCCCCACTTGGCGATAGTCCTAGGTAGCTCAAAGGGGGGGCACCTATTTTCCTGGGCACTCTGGGGGGCACCCTCTTGAATCAAGAGCCTTTATCAAGCGCCCTGTGGCCAGGGGCCCTTGCCAAGCGTCCTGTGGTCAGGAGGCTTGTCAACTACCCTGTAGCCTAGGGGGCTTTGGTGAGCCCCTAGGGGTTGCCAAGCGCCTTGTGTCTCAAGGCCTTTACCTAGTGCCCTGTGGTCAGGAGGCTTGTCAACTGCCCTGTAGCCAAGGGGGATTTGGTGAGCCGGACTTATGACTCCTCAGACACCTCCTTTAGAGAGCCCGGGAGGGATCTGAGGAAGCCTCCTTCCTGTGAACATCCGCGGAGTAGGGGCCTCCTATAGACTCCCGCGGAGTCGGGGGTCTCCTGTAGACTCCCGCGAAATAGGAGAGCGCCTCTCGTAGACTCCCAAGGAGTAGGGGGCACCTCCCGTAGACTCCCGCGGAGTAAGACGGGGTCTCCCGTAGACTCCCGCGGAGTAGGAGGGTGCCTCCCGTAGACTCCCGCGGAGTAGGAGGGTGCTCCCGTAGACTCCCATGGAGTAGAGGGTCTGCTGTAGACTCCCACAGAGTAGGGGGGCGCCTCCCGTAGACTCCCGTGGAGTAGGAGGTCTCCCGCGAACTTCCACGGAGTAGGAGGGTGCCTCCCGTAGACTCCTGCGGAATAAGAGGGGGTCTCCCGTAGACTCCCGCTGAGTAGGGGGCCGCCTCCCGTAGACTCCCGCGGAGTAGGGGACCTCCCGTAGACTCCCGTGGAGTGGGGGTGCCTCCCGTAGACTCCCGCGGAGTAGGGAGACGCCTCCCGTAGACTCCCGCAGAGTAGGGGGTCTCCCGCGGACTCCCGCGGAGTAGGAGGGCATCTCCCGGAGACTCCCACGGAGTAGGGGGTCTCCTATAGACTCCCGCAGAGTAGGAGGGCGCCTCCCGTAGACTCCCGCAGAGTAAGGGGTCTCTTGCGAACTCCCGCGGAGTAGGAGGGCGCCTCAGAGACTCGCGGAGTAGGGGTCTCCGAGACTCAAGAGTAGGGGGCGCCACCGT
This sequence comes from Guadua angustifolia, assembly GCA_036346375.1. Lineage (NCBI taxonomy): Eukaryota > Viridiplantae > Streptophyta > Magnoliopsida > Poales > Poaceae > Guadua > Guadua angustifolia. Next base: position 10,982,773 of record CM070510.1, on the reverse strand, counting down.
GAGACTCCATGAGTAGGGGCGCCTCGAGACTCCCATGAGTAGGGGGCACCTCCGTGAGACACTCACGGAGTAAGTGGAGATCTCCTGCAGGGTACTGCCTGGGAGTATGCATACCATCTCATAGGGGTAAGTCTCTGACCTTAAGGTCTAACAGGGGACCTCCCGCAAGGTATGCCTAGAGGGTACACCTGCGGAGCGTAAGGGAGCCTTCTCTCATGACTCTAGGAGAGCCCACGGGGAGTGAGGGGTATTCCCTCAACAGGTAATGTTCTCATAAAAATTTTAGAAGTTGATCACGCCTAAGGAATTTTTAAAAATTTTGACAGTGCTATTATCCTGGTAAAACACTGACCGGCAAATTTCAACCGAATGGGAAATGGTGAAAATTGTATTTGAAAATTTTTGTGGATAGTCCTGAGAAATACATAATATTTTCATAAAATTTTCAAATAATTATCATGTATGATGAATTTTCAAAAATTCGGACAGTCCTAGTGAAGGCTGACCGATAAATTTCAATCAAATAAAAAATGGTTCAAACTACGTTAGAAAATTTTGAAAATTTTTGTGGATGATCCTAATGCATTGCTAATGTTTCTATGAAATTTTTAGATGATGATCAAGCTTAAGAAATTTTCAAAAATTGTGACGGTGCTACATGTATTTCTTCCATAGATTTGATTTAGCAACTTTGGCACATGCTATTTGATTGAGCAACTTTTGCACATGATATGATCTTAATGTTATTTTTTGAGCAATTATTGCAATGTATTATCTTGTTAAAAGTCAAAATATAACCTTGAGGTGTTTTGAGTTGAAGTTAATCATCCTTGGTGACCTAATATCAAAATTAGGAGCTGCACTTTTTGAGAGGTGCTTAGACATTCTAGTTATGTTTTTAGAATAACAGAAGGGCAAGCCCTTCTAATTTCTTTTATTAAAAATCTATAGAAACTTGTTCACTACAAACAAAAAGATAAAGCAAAAAAAAAAAAAAATCAGCAATGCATTCCATTGATAAAAAATATGCAAAATATTGGCACCTTCTAGTATCGAACCGGAGACCTCTTCACAGAGGCTGTGAATGCTCTGCCAACCAAGCTAAGTGGCATGTTGTGCATGTCATGCGTAACTCTCTTATGAGGCATCCCTTCAATATAAAAATGTGGAGTCGACAATACTTGAACCCGGGTCTCTTGATTTTAAGCTAGACCTCCAAACCAATAGTCCACATGCTATTGCAGTTCAAATCCGGTCCTAAAAACATTTATTTTGTAGCAATTTTGGTCTAGAAAGACGAGATCTCGGTGAAATTTCCCGAAATACGAATTTCCAAGATTACTGTAGCAATTTGATTTTTTATTATGTCAGGTTATGAATAAGAGCCGAAATCTAAGATTTCACCAAAATCTTACAAAATTTTGCCGAGATTTTGATCCTAGGGAGTAGTGGAGGTGGGAAGACTTCAGAGGCCATGAGAGGTGGGCAACGACTCCATGACGGGTGCTGTCTAGTCCAGTGACTCCAGTCGGACGGACCCACCCGTCATGGATAGGTAGGCTGGGTTCATCGACAGGTGAGAACGGGACACGGGAGGGACACCTTTTTGCAGGGAGATTGTTTGCGCTTGGAATCTGTGTTCTGTGCGGGGACGGACACCAATGTCTCGTGACCAAGCCCTATTTACATTTGGAATCCAACAGATAGGCCTTGGTCTGGGGTGGGGCCTAGATCGGCCCGGAATAAGTTAAGATGCGTTGGACTGGTCAAAACTCAAACCTGCCGAACGGTCGATGATGAACATTAAAAAAGCACCCCATCAGCCCTTCAGCTTCCATATTACATTCAGTATTAGCTGCAAATTTTCCTTATATGAAATCTATTTTCTCTAATCAGTTTGTTCTGCTTAGTTTTCAATATCTGGTAGCATCCTCTGCCGTTCGTACGATCACATCCTCGTGGTTTCGGTGCCAATTCCAGCCAATTCAGGCAATTACCATGCCGAATAAACTCCTAATGTACAAGATCACATCCATGCAAAGAAGAGCCAAGCCTTCTGCATTCAGGGAAAAGTTCGTTCCCGCCGAGCAATGCTGCTCGAGTACAGCTTCAGTACCGGAAAACAATGGTGAATTCCTCGCAAGAGTAACAAAAAAAAACCTCTTGCAATCCTACCCACAACTTTCTGGTTCTTAGGATCTGCAGGGAGCTAAGCAGGAGAAACTACAGTCTCAAGTACTCTTTTTTGGGGGGCAAAAGTCTCATTCACTGTATGATGGATTCAATCTACGGGTTCCAAAATTATTCACTGCTGAATTGGTTCGGCACCCGCTGGAATGCTGGATGATAGGTTGGGAGAGATATACTAGATTTGGGAGGATCGGGAGAGCGATCACTCGCCTTGGTTAACAATGTGAAGTTGTCAGGTGCTTCAAGCTTGAGATGTCAAACAGCTCCATGAATCTCTGATCGGTGCTTCTCGCTTTCGCTGCAGCGAAGCGCCGGTACTCATCGAACACTGAAGATAAGCACCATTTCTGCAACTTCCTCAAGCACCCAACAACGCAGCCAGTTCGGTGCTGCAGATATGCAAACATCCAGCAGTCAGTTTAGGAGCACAAAGCAACAGTCTTAGGGGATACCAGCTGTGAAATGTAAAATGGTAACTAAGTTTACCTTGCCTCTCTTGCAGTGAATAAGCAGTGGCTGGTTTCTTACGTCTGGATTAAGGAAAACAAGAGAAAAATTAAAGACATGAAATGCTGTGATTGCAAGTGTTGAGATGTGCAGAGTCCATACAAAGAAGCAGTACCTAGAACAACTTTGAGCGCCTCTCGAATTTTGTCATCGGGGATGTTGACAAATGGTTCCTGCAGAAACAGTAGTCCAGGCTTTATCAAACCATGCATCAGCTGTGGTGTTACCAGGACTTTGGATGGAACAGTTGTAACAAATCGTTAAATGTTAAGTAACACGATCGATCTTAATAGCATGTTAATATCGTGTGTAAAAAATACCTTTCTTGTAAGAGCCAAAATCAGTCAGTTTTGTTCTCCATATGGCATAAGTATGCCATGAAGAAAAAAGTGGAGTACAGAGATTTACTGAAGCACATTGGTAGAAAATATACTGTGATAGCGATACCGCTAAGATTGGGTACTGTGATAGTGATACCACTAAGATTGGGTCATATGGCTGGATAAATATGCACCTAAGTCAACACAAGTTGAAGAAATACAATATGACCAGTTACTAGAAAACTGTCTCATGGTGAGCTATTTTTCGGTGCCCCAGAATCCTGATTAAGTGGTTTTAAGCAGCTGGGCCTATATTAATGAAGAAAAAAGGCAACTTTTCTAAGTCTACGAGCAGTAATAGTTTTTCCAAAAAAAGAAGTAGGATCCGGGTGCGCATGCATCAGGTATTCCTTTTCCAATTAGGAGTACTAAGTACTAACTCCGTGCAGATGACCATTGCAAAATTGGTCACACAGTGTCAACGCTGATCAAACCATGGATTATGGACAGCTATGACCAGTAAATACACCAGACGGTCATAGTTTTATCAACAGGAACAGACAAGCAAACTGGTTCATATAAATAACAATCTACTCAACTTTGCATCGGGTCGACTCCTAAGTTTGAACAACAAAATAGAGAAAATAACTGGAATTTGATTTTTTATTTTTTTTGTAGTTCGTAGAATCAATTTTTTTGTTAAAAAAATAGAATCAATTTAAAGCAAGAAGAAAGACAATTTTCCAAGCACTATAAGACGATTGATTTGACCGGTTTCCAAATATATCATATCATAAGTCTTGGGTTCAGAATATCTAAAGCATAATGGACATCATATTTGACCAGTAATGCCAACTTTCCATAGTAATGATTCAAAACTTGGTAGTCACCACGTGAAAGAAAAAATCAATCAAATACCAGTTTCTAGAAACTTTGTTGACAAGGATATAACACAATTTTGCGTTAATAAATACAGCAAATAATGACAACTCAAAAACCTCCACAAGTAAAGCCACAAAACATTTTCAGCTAAGATAGGTTACCCTTTCGACCTTCTCATACAAAGAAAGTTGGAAATTATATAATTTTACATATCCACAATGTATTGAACCTTTAAGCAAAAGTTGCAAAAGCATGTTTTGAATGAAGATGAATATACATGTACAATACCATGACACTTGTTATTCAGGACGACCAACAAAAACTCATAGACAAGCAGTCCCACTCCCACCTATGCTTACATGTTAGATTATATGCACATATTTACATAATCCTAAGATCAGATGCAAAAACACTTGCATGGTCATAAGACTCGCACTGCTTTAGTGGGAAATTATGGCATATATGGAAGCCAAACATGTGATGACAGTACAACAAGAAAATGAAAAGAAAAGGCTTCAAAATGCTCAGATCTACTGTTTCTCAACAGTTGAACACACATTAGGTGATTCAACCAAAAAATTAATGGTTAAAATCAAGCATTAGAAATCAGTCTCTACTTCAGTAACAAGAATCCAATTTATTGTCCAGGTTCAATTTCATATTTTGATTTTTATATCAGGTACAAACTTACAATCCTCAAAAAACTGTGGTAGAACCCAGCCGTTAGTACCATCCCACTCATCAAAACAAAACAAGACATTGGACAGAGAAATGTGTGGATGCACGTTGTGCTATCATTGTGCCGCACGTTCAAGTATATCAATTCTAAAGCACAATCTGCATAGGGTAAAAGCACAGCCCCATTTTCCTTGTGCTTTTGCTCTCTTCAGTGCTTAAGCTTTTTATGCATTTCCTGCAACTCATCTCACAAATAATTTAGGAAAGTTCAGAACTTAATTCATGGACCTTGGTCGCCACCATTAAACATCAGATATGTGCAGTTAGTTTTGGCAGCTTACTGAGTAACTCATTGTGGATTAGGCAGCCCAATATAGAAAAACTCATGGTGCTGCATCAGCCAACAATTTTACTGACACAACTTTGCCATGAGTTTTAATTCACAAAACTTTCACAAGCTAATAGATCTTTAACATAACCAAAATAATCATATCATTAGCAAGAATTACTTGTCACTTTTTGGACCATTAAAGTGGCCTACAAACTTCCAAAATAGTATATGGCATGAACAAGACGGCGAGTAGCCATACATAGGACATGAATAGGGAACTGAACTGTTCACACTGTAGTCTGAACAAGAAAATTCATGTATCAAAGTAATTCCATGATTTACCTACTTTGCAGAAACAGTGAAAAAATCACTCAAACAAAAAAAAAACAGAACAAAGAAAAGAAAAGAATGAATTTACACAAAGAAATGAGAAGACAACTCCAATCTCCAGTGTAGGAGATGCTCCCAAAAGAGATGATGCGTACTCATTGATAGCCTTGTAGTTACAGGAACACACCAATAAAAAAACATTGGGAATATTGTGAAAAGAATTGTTTAAAATCAGCAGAACAGCTGGCTTGATTAATCAAAAACAATGCTGAAAGGGACCACTGCGGCACTGCCGATTCGCCGTGAAATTTGAAAATTCCCCAGATAGTACTACTAGGAGGACATGGATGGACCCTTTCAGGTAAGTCAGTTGATAACAAATAAATTTCAATCAGGAATGCATTGAATTCTCCCTTAAATCATCCCGGTGAAAGTTACTAATCTAGGATTAACAACGCGACATGATCAACAACGTCGGTTCTTGGCAAGCAAGTCATGCGTGTTACCCGAAAGCAAATCGTTTTTATCCATCCACCGCGATTCTACTTCTCCAAGAATCGCCATTACCAACCACAAAGTAACGGAGAATTTTCTAAAAACCAGGGCCAAATTGTTCATATATGGGTTACCTTGCGCCCCTCGATTCCGAACTGGTGGAGCCTGATCCCGTTCTTCTCAAGGAACTCCGTGTTCGTTTCCGGGTACGGCTCCGGGCATAGGTACCTGAATCCAAGGACGTCAGAACCACACGAGCACACAAGAACACCGCACTAATTTCAGACGCAACAGCCTAAAGAAACCCTCACACGATGGAGCGGAGGTTGAGCGACTTCAAGAACCGGAAGTTGGCGGTCCCCGGGAAGCCGGAGCGGAAGATGCCGTCGTCGACCATAGCGAAGTTGAGCGGCGGCACGAGCGCCGCCTCGTCACAGGCCGCCGCCAGCGGCAGCGGCGGCGGCGGCAGGGTGAAAATCTTTGGGGGCTTCTCGTGCTTCCACAGCTCCAGGCCGCTCATCTCCATGGCCTCCACCCTCTGCTCCGCCTCCAGGGCCCTCTGCTTGGGCGTGACATCCAGCTTCATGCTTTCGGTCCCACGGGAAGGGTAGAGCCGTAAATTCGAGAGGAGCCGGGTGGTTTTGCCTGCGAAGTGTTATGAGCGGTGTGGGTGCAATGGGAAGGCTGGTTATTTATAGAAGGCGAAGGCAGAGACCGGAGAGGGGGGATGCAGGGGTAAGTTGGGTAAGAGCAACTCCAATCTAAACCCCTATATTTTCCCCCTAAATCACTTATTTAGGGTGAAGTAAAAATTAGAGGCACCCTATATCAAATTTGTCTCCAATCCACACTCCCTATTACTCACCCCTATTATTTATCTAAACATTATTATTACTTTGCACCCATGAATTATTTACTAAAAATAGAAATAATGAATAAAAAAATTGTTGGAGAAAATAATAGGGGGAAGAAGAAAGCCCCTAGATGTAGGGGTGAGAAGGGATCTCCCTAAAATAAGGGTTCCTTATAAGGGTTGGGTTGGAACTCACATTTTTCTAATTCTCCTTATAATTTAGGATAGAGGGAGGTTTAGGGGGTGGATTGAGGTTGCTCTAAGAGCATCTCCAACAGTTCCTAATATTTAGACTCCCAATATTCTTAGATTGGGACCTTCCCAAAAAAACTTAGGTCTACAAAATACCTTGTTCTCCAACAGTTCCTATATTTTCTCCCAAAAACACCTTTGAATTGGTCCGGTGAGCCATCCTGGGCGCGAAATAATGTTGATTGGGAGTGCGGAGAGTGCACAAAAATGAGGAGTCGGGGTGCTGTTTTTGGGCGTGCCAAAATTTGAGGAGCTAGAAAGAGGAACTGTTGGAGTACTTTTTTTTGCAATCAAGCCCAAAATCAGGTTTTGGGAATGGATTTTAGGCACTGTTGGAGATGCTCGAAGGCGTGTGATGATGATTGATGAGGAAAGATGAAATTTTGGGATAAAGAGTGATTAATGTAGGTTCTAAGATTACGAAATCTCGGGTAGGGTAGTTGGTTGAATTAATTGTGATGGTTCAATTAGTCTGCGAACGACATTCTTGAGGTCTCTCTAGCTGTGAGAGGGGGAATTTACGGAGAGAGAGGTAACCACGGTGCACATGAGTTCTGTGATTGAGAGCATATTTATCCGGGAATAATTAACTATTTACCACTCTTACGGGGTGCCACTTAATGCTACAGTGATATGAGTCACTGACAGGCTACAGTGATATGAGTCACTGACGTGGCAAATCTGTTGCCACTGACCCCATAAAAAGTGGCAAATAGTTAAGAACCTCATTTATCCGGTAGACACTAAAAATGAAAAGGGTGACTCTCTCAAAGCCTTCCCTTTTCAACCCTCTCAACACACATTTTTTCCCAAATCAAACCTCAACTCAAAACGATTTTGCAAAACTAGTCTTATCTTTGACTACTGAAGTAACGACAAATGACATGTCTCACCTACTATTCTACTATACCGTGGCACTGCAACGATACAACTGTCATGCAGTTGGAGTTCAGTAGCTTAGCTGCCACAATCCAATAGCTCGACACAGACCAGTCGACCATCCCCACTAGATAGGCTAGCCCAAGTGTTAATTAAGTTTTTTTAATTAAGCAAAGTGTTAATTAAGTGATTAATTAATTAATAAAAATAATTAATTAACCAATTCGATTGGCTGGTTCCTAACGATGAGAGATGGCATTATTTTTATAAATCTATTTAAAAGATAACTATATCTTTTTTTAAAAAATATGTCGATGACTGAAAAGCAAAAGCTCAATTCTCTTCCTCCCCTACCTCTGCAGAGTGAGAGGACTACGAGGAGGCTCAAAACATATGCTCTCCCCTCTCTATTTTGTGTGCCACGTTAGAGGCCACATTACTACGGTAGACATGCCTTGTAAGCGCTCTTAATCATCCATTCCATCTCTCCCATCTGCTGCATGTGAGATCCAGTCAGCTCGTGTGTCCCGTTAGAGATGGTATGAGAAGGAAGACGCGTTTGACTAGATTTTTTTTTACATTATGTTCTTTTTTTGCTCACTTCGTGCTTTTCGGTTTTAGTCAAGCTTTTCTGAACAAGGTCAGCTTCACACCAACATGACAAAACCATGCATTTCATGTAGTTTTGTATATGCATGAGCATCACATTTATGTTTGATAGGGTTAAGCGGTAAACACAAATTTTCCCCCTAAATATAGGGGGTGTTTGGGACAGCTCCAGTTTCACCAAAATTTATGGAGTTAGTAGAGCATGGTATTTCTAACTCCAGAAATTTATGGAGTTGGAACTGTGAGTACATTAAGAGTGTTTAGGTAGATCATCTTGTTTACATTTTATACTAAAAATATAAACTTAATTCACTTTATTTTAGCCTATAAATTTCAGATCTGAACTGAAACTGGGATCTGGAGCTCTCCTAATTAAACAGCGCCATAGTGTTGATTGTTGAACACACTTCTTAAAAACCTAGTGGTTGACATATCTTAGAAGATACTCCCTCGTTGATAAATATAAGGCCTATAGTTTGAATGGCCTTGTTTAAAAATATAAGACATGCATATAGATTTAATAAGCCTTTCCATCTATATCCCTATTTATTTTTTCTCAACCATATGTATTTATTGTTACTTATACAAAGTATTATTTCCCTTCCAAGACAATTAAAATCGGTATGTAAGACATTTTGCGTGGCACCATGCCCCTTCACCAAGTCATTAATGCGCCTCGTTAGCAACCCTAATCGCGACCACCTTGCCGGTCCAATTTTGTCACGCACGCACCGTGGCTCCCTCCGCCCGGCTGGTCCTTAGCCTACGGCAAGCGGCCAGGGCACCGATACACACCACCTACCGAAACCGACAGAAAAACGAACACGAAAATCGTTTCCGTCAGAAAGAAAACAAGAGAGAGTATACATACGAGTACGTGCGGATGGTCCGGGTCAAGCCCGATGTTTTTGACCTGCACGTTGCAGTGGTGCGCTGGAGAGAGTGGAGACGACGGCCGAAAGCTGCGTTGCGTCAAAACGGCTGCTGACAACGGCGGCCGCGGCGTCCGGCTGGTCCAATGATAAACCAGCTGTGACACAACTATAAAATTTTCGTTAGATACACACGTATAATTTTATAGTCTTATACAACAATTACATAATATCATAAACCCAACGTTTTTTTCGATAATGGAAGCTTTTATTAATTTCGAAATATCATTGAAAAACGTATATATTTGAAGATATAAACCCAACGTATATATTTGAAATTTTACTAAAATTACAATACAAATTAATAGTTCTAATATCTTAAAAATTCTAAACTACTAAAATTGAAACCAATTCAATCAATAAAATTAACCTATTTAAAAAGTGATTTTGCAGCGTTTTTAAAATTTTTAAGACGCTGAGACATACTGGCAACCCCAGTACGCGGGTCCCTGTAAACCGGCAGGCAGCACACACACACGGGCCACGGCCTTTGACGGACGGCTGCTGGAGGATTGGCTACCTCTTTGAATTTGAATCTAGAAACGTGCTACTCGGAAGCTTCTCACGTTCTTTGCCTGATCCTATAGTATTTTCTCAGGTTTGATTCCCTGGCGGCGCTTATATGCATAGTCATACATCAAATTGTGTTTGTAGAATATGTCAGAAGAATTTCAAGCAGAGAAAATCGGAAAGAATAGGAAAATGTTGTATTTGTATTGTTGGTGTAGAATTGTTGTGTAGTCTCTGTCCAAAAAAGATACGAGTAGATTAATTGGTGCAAACTGTATAAACTACAATACAATGAAGACTACGGCTATATTTTTCGAGGACAAATGATAGATTTACCTATTCAAAGTACTGATAAAAAAATTGATAAGAGTTCTCTAATCTTGATTGGAAGAAGCAAGGTTTCAAATTTTGGTATTTCAAATCATATCTGATAGACAAAATCTAGAAAGCCATCAAATTTGAAATATGGTAAATTTCCTAAAAGTTGTAGGAAGCACTGTTTCAAATTTTGTGCTTTTCAACTCAAATTTGTGAAATGGTTTCAACTCCTTGTGAAAGGCTAGGCTAAAAAATAGAGAAAATATAAAAAAAATCATGCAAACCATTTATCTACATTTTCTATCAGTTTGAATACAAAATACTAAGTATTTGCACATAAAATTCCCAAGTTAGGGTTTAGGCCGAAATCCAGGTTAGGGTTTAGGACGAAAATACACCATTTAATGCCGAAATCCATGTTAGGGTTTAGGATTTAGGCCAAAATACAATTTTAAAGCTGAAATACATTATTAAGGGCATGTTTAGTAGAGTTTCATATCCTAACTTCACCTGAGATATGAAACTTGTAAGCTAAAATAAAGTGAATTAAGTTTATATTTTTGGATTAAAATGTAAACAATATGATCCATCCAAACACTCTTAATGTACTCACAACTCCATTTGTATAGATCCGGTGGAGCTAAGATACGAGCTCCACCGGATCTACGAATCTGATGGAGTTGAGGCCAAACACACCCTAAGGTTAAATTCAAGTTAGGATTTAGATCGAAATCCAAGTTAGAATTTAGGTTAGGTTTGTGTGTGTCTTTATATATATATATATATATATATATATATATATATATATATATATATATATATATATATATATATATATATATATGTATGTATATATATAACTTTTCACGTGTATTCTTCATAAAAGGTATTATAATTCTTCACAAAAAAATTGGTGCAAACTCTGATTGAAAAAACATCAAAACCAGTTAGAAAACCATGCAAACCGGTAAAAAAAAAAAACAAAATCTAGGTGAAATTCACCAAAATTACTGTAGCAAACTTTTTTAAAAAAAATTTATACCTCAAGATTTGAAACCCTGACAGGAAGGAAAGGACACCTACTAACAAGTACTATGACAAATATCTAGAGAATTGTTCTGAAATATATTAGAAGGTGTTCTGGTGCAATCCTTACCGATAGGCGATAGAAAATATTGTAGTCAGGTTGATAATAATCGAGTGCGAGTATTTTGTCGGTCTGAAACCAACGAATCATTCGCAAAGAATACACTAGGTTTTCAAATTGAAAATTTTTATGTTATTTTGTCTCGCGTGTTGTAAATATCCATGTGAACCAAATTAATTGTCGTGTTGCAGCGGGACAAGGCTTGAGCAATTTGTCCTAGAGTTGAAAAAGTTGATCTTTGACGAGCATTACGGTAGGACTTTTCAAGCCTTGCGTGGCAAGTTTAACATGTCTGTACAAGCCAAACCCGTTGACAGTTACTGGATGGACGAACATTTTTCTTTTGGGACTTCCTTGTTGCCCTTTTCACCAGCAAGTATATGTCAAAGATTTTGTAAAAAATGAACCCCAGAAATAGATGTTTTGTGCTAGAGAAATTGGGTCAACTGTGGCCGCGTCTGCGTGAGATGGTTGACAGTTGACGTACTCAAACAATTAGTTAGAACGAATTGAAGCAGCCCGGCCTGGCAATTGCTTCTCCTAATGAATCTTGCATGTCCATCGATCCATCGAATTAAACATACCCGGCTAAGACTATCTCCGTGAGATCCTTTCGCCTTCAAATCCTTCGCGATCATGATCCCAAGACTTCCAACGAATTCCTTCGGTTCTTCGGAAGGATTTGAGAGAGAATCACTTCTTCTCTCCAACTCTATACAAAATCTTCGAGGAGATCTTCCAGAGATAATAGAAATGAAAGGAACGAATATAGGAAAGGAAATAAAGGAAAAGAAGGGAAATTGCTAGAGATAATCTAAGGTTAGCCTTCCTTTTCGTCCGTTGATCCTTTCAGTGTGCAGTCTTGCGGCCTCTAATTTTCAAACTTGCTGCGTCAAGCTAGTAGCTAGACTACGTGCCATGATTTTATAAAATTTCAGTCAAGGCTGTTTCTTGAGCTTTAGTTATTCTTATTTCTGACGTCATTCACGTGGTCACTCACTTCTTCTATACGTTTCTAGTCGTACTGTTTATTTTCTAGCTTATATGTCATCGTGTGAATTCAACGTTTTGTTCTCTGGTAACCACGTCCTGTCACATAGGCACTTGTACGGTGCATTAGCTGAAATAAACTGTAGCACCAACCCTGGTACTGCCCAGCAATGTGTGACACGTTCGCACTCCGGTGCAATGCCATTCAACTGCAGTTTGAGCACGTAGGTTTTCTGAATGGATCGATTCTGATTATTTTTAGCCTTATAATTTATGACTATACACTGGCCACCTATCTCTGCTCTCAAGGTAAAAGAAAAACTTGCAAAAATAAACACTCGCACAGTTTGGTTTAGTATTATTAGCCAGAATGTCTCGTAAGGCAAGAAAAGGTAGAAAAATAAACTAGCTTAGAGTGTGAATTCGCAATCTCTATAAAGTAATGGAGAACCTCCAATCCAACGACTCTAGGAGCTATCTACGGGGTATTGATTCTGCCCTTGACGAAAGGGCATATCTAATATCTAATCTATTAAAGCCGGGAGATTTCGCGTGCGACCAGCTGCTCCACGTCACCCAGATTTCGGCGTCCGTCCATCCTTGCGTCGGTCATGATCTAGCCGTTCACGTCCTCCACGCGTACCTCCCCTCGACGACCCGTCTTCAGTTGTGGGCTGCAGCCCACCGGATGCCTCCACCCGGTCGCTGTCCCGGCCGCTTCTAGATCCCTCTCGTTCGAGCCCTGTGCTTCTCTTCCTCGCATCCTCCGCGCAATTGTCCTCGCCCGAACCCTCACGCCACTCTGCCGGTGTTGCCCACCGCCGGTCTTCCTTCCTCCGCCGCCAACTATCCAAGGGCGGTGGCCCCGATGGGGGTGCTCACGTGCAAGGACGGCAGCGTCGCCGCCGCGCAGGCCGACGAGGACGAAGCGGCACGGCCGACCGGCGAGCTCACGCCAACGGTCGTTGGGGATTTAGCCACGAGATCAACCTCGACTATCAGGATAGGCCAGGTCCCGCACGATCCTTTCCCCTTCATTTCGGTTCTTGCCGTCTGGCTTTTTCGGGTGCAGAAAAGACGGCGCGGCCGGACGGCGAGCTTGTGCCGTCTTGTTTCTTACTCAAAGTAGATTTTTTGGTCCAGGGTGAGTTCTTGTGTATGATTCATCCTCCTCCTCGCGTGGCCCTCACAGCTCATCGTCCGGGCGGACGAGGCCAAAGTTGGAGTGGCGGCGGCCTTGCCCAAAACCGTAGGGGCGAATCCGAGGTGTAGACCAGTGGCTGCGGCAGTGGAAAATGGGATGACGAAGGATCAGCCAGGCATGCTTCTTGCTGCTCTAGCTTCTCACAGATTCGCATTGGGGTAGGGGAGTTTGCCTGATACATCACCTCGGATGTTTGGCAGTCCTCATCGTCTCCTACACATTGCGAAATCATCCTAGGTATTTCCATGTGCTGGCCCCTTCTCTGGCCATGCCATCTCTCCTTTTGCCTCATTGCTCCCATCTATTTTTTTGCAGGGCCGTCACGAATTGCCTCGCTCCAGAAATTTATGGTTCGTCTTTGCATCTAGCTGACCAATTGAATGCAAAAATGCATGATTCCAATTTTTCCTAGATACTTGACATACTAGACTTGCTATATTTCTCAGAGTTTTCCCTTTTATCATATAAGAGTGATTCTCCCATAGCCTTCTCCTCTAGGGTTTGGTACCGTGCCAGTTTGGTGAGGAGCTGTGATTACAAACTAGGATGCTGAAATTAGTTGTTTCTCACTCTCCCCTAAATTATTCTCTTCTCGTTTTGGCTGTTTTTTATTTGTGCAGAGGGGTTTCTGATGGAGAGGCAATGACGCAATAAAGTGATTTGGACATTAGAAGAGTTACCACAGGATCAAGGTGTGCCTTATCCCCCGTTATTTTCTTTTGATCTATCTCAGAATCTTCTCCTCCCATTGGTTCAAAGAAGGACGATGAAGGAAGCTAATTGACGGAGGTTTGGACTGCAGTCGTCTAGAAAAAATTGCTTTGATTCATTTTAAAGAAAATGCTGCTATTCTCTGTCACGCCTTCCTTTAGAATCAACGAGATTCCTGTAGCAAAGTTCCTTTCTTACGATCCCAGTTTTACAACTCCTGATGTGTTTCATTCATCTTTTGCCCCCTCTGTGTTATTTGATTTGTAGCTATTGCTTCTCTTAGGTTTATACAATTGGGTTATGCTTAATCTACAGACGTTAGTTGATTCTTTCTTGGCCAAAAATCCACTAGGAATGTATAGCTTACATATTAAGGTCTGCTTCTTTTGATTTAGCAGAAGATCAAATTGATGGCTGTAGCTTGACTTACATAAATGCTATGGTGATTTAGTATTTGTTTTTTAAAAATTTATAGGAATTCATACCCTGGCCCGTCATTTCAAATTTCAAGAGGCACGAAGGATGTATAGGTGTCAGCTTTCGATCTGTTTCTTTTCTTTATGCACATTTCCTCTTTTTGTTTCTGCAAACACTAATTCATGTCTAGCTACTTTATTTGAAAGTTTTTGTTTTCCACTTGGAAGAGGCGGATTTTATGGACTAGATGACAAATCTTATAACAAACCATATTTAGGTTTTTATGCTGATTTCTTCAGAGGACCTCCGGACTTTTCGTCCTTGGTTTTTTAAAAAAGAGGAGCACAAATAGTTGTAGCAGGAGGATTCCTCTCATAGTTAGGTCTTTTTCTTCAGCAAGGTATGGCAATCTTTATGATTACTGTCTGCAGCTTTTATTTAGAGATCAATGTTGCACTTAGCATAGGTTAAGATTCTACAAGGCTTGCATTGTTAGAGTGCTTTAGTTTTCTTTTGTTTTGCTTTGATTCATCAATACAACCTTTTTGCAAGCTTATATCCTTATGCTCACCTCATAGAAATGCCGGGTCATGCAGTCAGGCTTGTTGTATTGTTGATTCCAGGTTTCATTTTTTTGTAATACCTACATGCACATGTATGGTTTGTTGAATGGATGTATGAATTGAATCATCCCTTTTTCGTGTGCAGACTCCATGCCTTTACAGTAGTTCAATTATTCTTAAGAGCTTTTTTTCCAAGGAACATATTTGCTCAAAAATTGTTTCATGAGGTTGGCAACTGATAGCACCTAACAAGACCTGGTATTGCCAGTCGTTTGGCAAATTCGATGGGACAAAATAATAGCTGTGACTCTTAATTTTGTTTAGAAATCACACACAATATAGATAATCAACTAATAATAAATCTATAATTGAATCACACGAAGTTCACCAGCCTCAAACCCATGCGGAAAAATAGATCCAATGTCGAACCATAAACAGACAAGGCTGCAGCTAATACCAAGGTGATATAAAGCGATATACAAATGACATTGAACTTTTCATTCAATCATAGGTAATCCAAAATGCGAACGGCGAAGTCTGGGCTCATGAACTGATGGCCAGGAGTGCCAGCATCTTAAAATGACGTAGATGCAATGAACTTCTTCCTGTATACAAAATGGTAGGAGCTTTACTTTTTGACGGCCAAGCCAAACCGAGAAAATGACCAAAACACAAAGGAAATAGATTAACATCCCTATCTAACTAAAAACAGAAAAGAAACAAGATGGGAACCATTGGATTTATTCTTAAACAGTAAACCTCCTAGAAAACTGCAGATTAGCAAGGAATATTTTTTGATGAACTGCATTTTCCCCCTGATAATCTAAAATTTAGGTGGCCTAAAATCATGTCTAGGAAGTAGCAAGTCATATTCAGATTCTTTTTCTATGGATTGTCCTATTCATTCCCAAACTTTAATTTATCTTTGCTGAACCAATGATCTCATTAAAGCTAAGAAGTAGAAGCCGCATATCTCCCTAGTTAGACTAATACCAGGACAAGCTAGCGGGCTTAGTAAATTGTACAAACCTAGAAGCAAATAATTGGGTGACATGAACGAGTCATAGGATTTTGTCCTTCGTTTGCGAATCAACGAGCGATAAGACTTATGTCACACTATTGTGCAGTATGTATTACTAGCCAATTCGCTCCCAAAAGCTTACGCCCTAAAAGCGTAAAGGTAACAAAAAAGATGGATAATTTACTTATATTTCAACACTCTTCCTCATATGCAGGCTTCTTTAGCTCTAAGAGGTGGGATAGAAGCGGGTTACAATTATTTTTTAATTGTGTCAATCAGGTCTTTTTAACCTTAAGACCTCTTGACTCTGATACCTTATTAAGTTGAACAATTACTCATATTAAATAAATAATTGGTTTAGCTAATCTCTTACCGCATTTGGAGACCCCGAGCCGGCAAGCAACAGCTAGCACGGCCGCGGCAGGAAGTCTTGGCATGATCACTCTCGCATCTGCAAGCTGAGTCATGATGCAAAAATAATTGCTCTACTCCTTCCATCTCATTGGCCGTGAAAGCTTGTGCCATAAACAGCCGGCAAGTCCCCAATCCTGCATCAGTACCGTGCGGAGTTCGTTTCTGCAGATCTATAGAACCTGCATGCATCGTGCATGGGCACTAGCTAGGCAAAAAGCCTCTAAAATAGGAGCTAGGAAAAAAGATGCATTTCTCTCTTGTTAGACGGTGAAAACATTTTTTTTAGTTTGTCATGATCTTATGTAACGCTTAATAATGAGGTAAATATGCCTGGTTTGATCTTAACGAGCAGTTAGGGCTGCAAAAAAAGTTCGAGACTCACGAGCTACTCGAGCTCGGCTCGTGAGAGGCTCGATTCGAGCTCGGCTCGAGCTCCGAACAAGTCGAACTCGAGCTCGCGAGCCGAGCTCGAATAGTTCTACTCGAGCCTGGATCAAGCTTGCTTAAATCGAGTTTTCTCGAGCCGAACTTACTCGAGCTTTTTACCGAGCCTACCGAGCTTACAAAATAACCGAGCTTACTCGAACTTACCGAGCTTCCGAGCTTATTGAGCTTAGTTGAGTCAAGCTCGAGCCTGCTCGAGCCTGGACCCAGCCAAGCTCGAGCCTGAGTCGAGGCTCGAACCCAAACTCGAGCTCGGCTCAAGCTCGGTTCGAACCTTATACCGAACTCGAGCCTAAAGAGCCAGGCTCGCTCGAGCTCAGCTCGTTTACTGCCCTACGAGCAGTTAGTGGAAATGAAGCACTGGTCGCACACTACTTATTATGCTACGGAAGTTTTCAAGAGTAGAAACGGCACGCGTACGACCTCTAGTGATTGGCTGACAAATGGATTCGAATAGCTAGCCACCATTGCATATTATAGACTTGTTGGTAGAATCTCACAAGTGGTTGACCTAAAAAAAAGATTCTCACAAGTGGTAGGGTGAAACCGCTCGTGTTTCAATTTTCAAAGTAACTTTTAATTACCTTGCATTATCCATTAAACCTACCGCACTTTGCAGGGTACCTCAAGAAAGCACTTTGCAGGGTACCTCAAGTACGTACACACCTGGTTGGAGAAGGCATCGCTAGCCATTGGTGGTACAAGATTATAATTGGTTGGGCGGTATGAACCGGTGGAGTCCTGTTATTCGGAAGTACAAGATGCAATAGTGTTCATGGAGGCTGTGTACGTCAAGACTCTCAGAGGGAGAACCAAATCCAGCTTTTTCTTGGACATGACGGTTTAGAGTGTCCTCTTGCGTATGAACCATAGCAATATTCAACATAGCATGGCTAATTAAATTGCATTAAGCTGACTTAGGAGTGCTGCTAATGTTTTTTTTTTCTTTCGAGGTGGTGGGAATAACTGACTATTGCAATCAACTCACAACCAATATGTCATGCATGGGTTCAAATCCTGGAAAAATATTATAGAAAATCCAGACAAATAACACATCCAACCCAATCTATGATCAGTGGGAATCGAACTTTTGTCATCTGACATAAAGACAGGTACCTCACCACTAGACTATCCTATGGTTGGCACTGCTGCTAATTATGTGAGAACCGATCATCGATCTAATTATAGTCTTTGTAGGGGCTCAGACGGGACAGGATGAACGACACGTTTCATATTTAGTTACATGTGTGTAATGCCTGGAGAATGAATTGACAACAGGTAATATGAGACTAAATAACCTACATCATCAGCAAATTACAATGCTCTAACCATTGATTAGGCCAGTAGTACAATTGAGACAGGAATTTACAATTGTCTTCTTAATTCCTCCAACCACTTGTCGACAAACAGTAGAAAGGAGAAGAAAATTGAAAGTGAAAAGCCAGGATGCAGGATGCCATTGCTTGATCACCATAAAATTATGAAATCACTAGCTGTCGATCTCTTTTTCTTCTCCAAGTCACTTGCCTACTTTTCATTATCGTGCAACTTTTGGAGCCAAGGATCGTGCCTTTCAGGCATGCATATGATGCGTAAGAATGGCTGCATCGTGCAGGTCCATCATTCATACGCAAATTGTTCGGTCCACGAGATGCCATGAAGAATAACAATGGGAGCATGAGAGAAAGAGAAATGAAAGGGCAAAGGCTGGCTGTTCTTTTTCGGGAGTGAGATGTCATCATAATCAAGGGAGAGATGCGAAAGCGAGGCCAGCATTGGATCGATCGAGTTAGACACGGCTAAAAGAAAAAGGACCGGCAGCAAATGAAACAAGGTGTGGGCGAGCGAAAAGCGAAGAGACGCCGCGATGAATCGACCGTGAATGCCAACGAGAGACAGGCGGAATGATTGATCAAGATGCGTGCCCTAGAAAACTATAGTGCTAATTATTAACCTAGCTAGGCGATGAATTCCTAGTGCTCGCATGTTAGGGCTTCGATTTCGAAAGGTTGATGCCCACCAGGCAGGCAAGGTTATAAATTTTGTCGAGATTTTGAAAATCTCAGCTGTGATAAAAGAAAATTTAAAATTTTAAATTACTACAGCTTTTTTTACCGAGATAATCATAAATTCAATCAATTTTCATATTTTTAGAACCGGATTTAGCATCAATTTTTTTTGTGAATAATTCTAATGTCTTTTCTGAGAAATATATGTAAAAATTTTGCAAATTTTTTTTGAATTTCAGTCGCCTCCAAGATATAGTCCGAAAACGAAATTTGTAACATTGCTAGCAGAGTACTCGAAAAATTCTTGCCTTGTATCCATTTATAAGAGTTTTCAAAGCATATATGTTCCTTTGAACAGATGCTCTGTTCCTTTTTCAGGCAAGTGGATCCGGCAACAGAGACGCGCCTGGCCGCTGTAGTACACCAATCAAGTCACAAGCTGACGGAGCTAGCTATACCCCAAATGATTGGACAGCAAACAAGAGGAACTGTAGCAAACACTAACTTTTAATCCTACTGCTGTCTATTTGGATATTGCAATCTTCCAATCCCATCATTGTTACGCAACTTGCAAGTATGCAATAGCTTTCGACTCTTCAATTTAGCATGTAAATCAAACCAATGGAATAGGCACGATCTATGAAGCCTACAATCCAGTTATAAGTCCATAAAATGCATAAAAATATATGTAAACTATTAGTACCATATTTTATTTTTCATTTCGAGAGCTATAAATGTTCTTTTTCTGAAAGGAGGAGGATTAAAATGTCAGTGATGTAATGGATGGTTTGGATGAAATTTCAGAAGTGGATTTAGTTATCCCTTCGAATAAACTAGGAAGTTTTCGCGGCGTGATACGCCGCGTGTGTTGTTTTTTTGCAGAAACATTTTCGTTTTTTTTTTCTAGCGGTGTTTTTTCTAAAATCATCGAGAAAACGCGTAAAACGGTTGAAAGGGTACAAACACAATCACACATTTTTTTGCATCTATCTGAGGTTCTCTCCTGAAGGATCTGCGATTGCACTAAATCGAAAGGTCCTTTTCACGAAAAATAGCTGGAATGATTCAAACGTAATTATGTTTTTTTGGTATTTATTTAGGGCCCTTTCACGAAAGATTCGTAATTTTTCTGAACTAGAAGGTCCTTTTCGTAAAAAATCATGGGAAGGATCTACACGTAATCACGTATTTTTTAGGGTCCTTGCACGAAAGATCTACGATTTTTCTAAATCAGAAGGTCTTTTTCGTAAAAAACGACGAGAAGGATCTATACGTAATTACGTATTTTTAAAGGGACTACGCGAAAAAAATACAATCCGGCTCGCGCGTGACTCGCTCGGCGATATGGCACCGCTCTCAGGGCGTGAAACTCGCAAGGTTTAATAAGAGCATCTCCAATAGTCAAGTCTTAAAATAGAGTCCTATACCTCTGTTGGAGTGCTTTTTTTCCATCAAAACCCTATAATTATAATTAGCAACCTATTTAGAGCTCCTCTTAAAGATGCTCTAAAGGTGTTATTTGCATCCACACAAAGGGCAAAGTGCCCCCACTGGCTTAGGGGAAAGAGGTGGGCCAGGATAAAGCGGAGATTGGAAGGGTACGTTTGCGCTAGACAATTGGCGGGAAGAAAACAAGTACAGATGCGCACATTTAAGAGCATATTCTATGGCAGAATCATTTTTGCTTCTCCGGTGAAAAAAGAAAAGTCGGTGCAGGTGTATTTTGCTGCAAGAGAGTTTTGGAGCTCATATATAGCAAAAATAACGACAAACATCCCCCCACTTTGCAGATCCTATAAAACTGCATTATGCTCGTAACAAACCAGTAATGTTTGCATTCATGTTTTTTTTTAACTAAAACTTCCTACCGTGGGCAAACACGTTTCGTACCATATATATATATAGAAACATGATGTAACAAGAAATAAGAACGGTGGCGGGGTGGGCACTAGCTGGGTTAACGGTAGAAAAAACATAACTTCGAAGGATTACATTTTTCAACCTTTAATCATGGGTTAAGGTGTTAAAAAGGCCGTGATCATGTTAACTTGACTCCACGTGTGTATTTGACGAGTTAAATCCATACCCCGAATTGTACTAAGCTGAGGTAAGACCCAACAGATCCTAAGTCTAGTACTATGTTTCAATTCATCGAGCAGGGCAAATGATGTGCAATCCAGGACACGCAAGTTTCGTCTAATAGAAGTTCTAGTACGAGCAAATTTACTATTTTCACCGCGGAGTCGAGGTTTTAAATTTTATTTTGGTTCACATCTTAGAGGTAGGCAAAATTTAAAATTTCAGTAAAATCTCAGAATTTTGAAAGAAATCTGATCAAAATTCAAAAAGAAAATTAGAAATCCGAAATTCGGTCGAAATTACTAAAATTTTGCCGAGAAATGACAAAATCTCGGCAAACTTCAATTGAGCAAAAATGGTCAAAAAGATGTTAAAAAATTTTCAAATTTTTTGTGATGGTCTTGACACATCATTAATGTTTCTATAAAAATTTCAGATGATGATCAAGCTTGAGGATTTTCAAAAATTTTGACAGTGCTACTGTTCGATAAAAGGCTGACTAACAAAATTTTAACAGAATGAAAAATGGTGCAAACCACATTATAACATTTTGAAAAAAAATTGAATAGTCTTGACACATAAATAATGTTCTCATAAAATTTTCAGATGATGATCAAGCCTGAGAAATTTTAAAAAATTAGGATAGTGATACTGAAGGTTGACCAACAAATTTTAACTGAATGAAAAATGATTCAAACCACATTATAAATTTTTCAATATTTTTTAGATGGTTCTGAAGCATCACTAATATTTTCATAAAATTTTTATATGATGATAAAGCATGAGGAATGTTAAAAATTATGACAGTGTTACTAGCCTGATAAAAGCCTAATGATCAATAGATATATTTGATTGACCAAACAAAAAAGGGTTAGAATTTTTTTAACTTTTAAAGAAGGGTACTAAGGCTTTAAGCTCTCTTAAAAATTTTAGATCATGATAACACTCCAGTGAATTGTTCCTTGTGTTTTTTATTTTTAAAAGATAACAAATGAAATTCAATACATCCATAGATTTGATTGAGCAAACAAAAAAAGTTTAATTTTTTTTAAAGTTTTAGAGAAGGGTTTTCAGGAAATTTTTAAGCTCTCATAAAAATTTTACATCATGATCACACACGAACAAATTTATAAAATTCTAACAAGGTTACTTAACCATGTACTCATTATTAAGGAGCGCAGGGAGAACATAGAGTTGAAAGAAGCCACAGCTGAGTTTATAGAGGTTTCTAGTATTTAATTTGACATGGTAACTGATAATATAATAAAATAGCCTATTTTCACAATAAAATAATCGTTTTTGTAGGGATTAAGAGATATAACTGAAAGTCAATCAGTTATTGGTGACAAACAAATGTGCATTGTGCCGAAGCTGTGGAACTACAAGGAGAATCGAAAAGTGTCTCTTGCGGAAGTTGTGGCACATATGATGGTAGGTATGAAAAAGTCCTAAGGTCTCATTGCCTTTATCTATCAAATAATATTGTTTCTCAATGTATACTTGTTAATATTTAAACTAGTTTCTTGTATCCTTGTAACATAGCAAGAAATACTTCAAACAAAAGTTGTCTATAACAATGATACGAAAGACTGCTCTTGTGCTAAGAAGTTATGCAAGAAAAAGGTTGCTAGAGAACTGTGCCACTGATTTCTATATTGAGTATGTTCGGTAGACAATATCTATGGTACTCTAAATGTAATTGCTTGGGGCAAAAGCCTTCTACTGGGATGTCGGGACTGCTTGAAGAGAGTTACGTTAAAGAATTTTGCTACTGATTTCTGTATTGAGTATGTCTTTTGTCAACAATACAATGAATGTGAATATGCTACGAGTTATCGAAATGTGAGTATACTATGAATGTGAATATACTATGAATTTGTCAATTGTGCATATACTGCCAAGCTGTGAATATATTGTGAATTTATCAATATGTAAGTGTGAATATAAGTGTGAATGTCAATATATTGTGAATGTGAATACTACGAAGGTGATACCTGGGATTTATCTCTATCGGTTTGTAACATCCCTAAAAATGCAATATAAATAAATATAAAATAAAAATTGAATTATGATTTTAATCTAAATTTCTATTTTTTAATGCTTTTCTTGAATTTTGACCTTAAAGAAAGCCAAAGTTACAAAATAAATAAAATAAGAATTTATGTGGCGTTATGATTTTAGTTTTGAGTTTTCATCATTTTCTCTAATTTCTTGCATTTTTGGTCTTTTGAAAATTTGTTTTTAGCATTAATTCTTGAGATATAACTAAGGAAAAAATAAACTACATAATAACAAAATTTATAAAAATTGTATTTAAACATAATAACATCATTAGAAACCCTTTGAAAAACTCCAAGGTGGTATGAATGCAATTAATGTGGATAAGGGATTAAAAAGAGTAAATTTGGACAAGTAATAGTAACCGTGTGAGAATTTATTAAAAATGTTCAGACCTCATCTTCATCTAACAATTTTACCACATCATCTTCAGAACTATAGTGTTCTATATAAAATTATAAAAATAATAAAGCCCATTTAATGTCTTTAAAAATCAAAAAATAGAAACTTTTAAAGTTCTCAAAATGCAATGTCAGAATTTCTATAAAATAAATATAAGGATCCATAATCCCAAAATTTTATAGTAATATAATAATGCCTTAATAAACTCCTAAAAAAGTTTCACAAATTTTTAACGACATATTTATCCTCGAAAAATCAAAAATAGGGAAAGGAAAATTTGAACAGCAGGCTCGTCAGAATTTAATTTGAACAGCAGGCTCGTCAGAATTTTTAAAAATTGTACACATAATATTTTTGAGTTAAAAATTTTACAGCATTATAAACATTGCCTAAGGATCAACAAAAATAATTCTTAAAAAAAATTTAGAATTGATTTGATATCTATTGAATGCGAGGAATGATGAGTTGTCAAGGGGATGAACTTTAGCTGCTCTCTCTCCTTCTCTGACATATGGGACGTTTCCTGTAGCTGACCCCACCAGGCAACCTCTCTAGCTTCATCTTCTTCCTTAGCGAAGCATTGTCCTTCCCTCTTGGTTCTTCTGCCATAGCAACCAGGAGCTAGCGAAATCGCTACCATGACAAGTGAGATTTTGGCACCAACTCGATCCAGCCGTAGAAAGCCAAGTCGCTATTTTGGCACCACTTCCGGTGACCCCCAACCGGCCAACCCCAACCAAGACATCCCTCAGCTCTCCTAGAGTGTCCTATTGTTCTCTGTGCTGTCAGCCAAGGAAGATCATCACCGTAACGCCGGCGAGCCTCCTTCGACTGCCCCCCGTTTTGCGTCGCTGACTTGTGGGTCCTAGTAGGTAGCCACACGCACACCCTTATCCTCACAAGGTCACTGACATCGGAGCCCACATGTCAGATCTTTTGAAAATAAAACGGGAAAACTGGAAATAGTAAAGGCGCCTTCACTGCGTAGATATTTTCCTAAAATTTCAAACTGGTTGATATTCAAACATCAATAACTTTCACATTTTTTATTCAAATCTGGTCAAATAAATTTCTAAATTCATATAAAATCCTGAAGTTTAAGAATATGCTAAAATATTTAATATTGTACCTCAGTTTGAATTATTTGAATTTAAATTTGTATAAAGCCTATTATGAACACTATTTAAAATATGAAAACCATAACTCCTAAAATCATAAAATAAATTTCTACATGCTCTTGAGACCAAAAGAAACCCATTAATATAGAAATATTTAGATTTGAACTTAGCTTGAATAAAATTTGAAAGTAGGATCCTTTCCAATGCATTAGAAATTCAAATGGTTACAATTTGTGCATGTAAATTCAAAATTTGGTAAAACCAATTTCTAGGCCCAGATAAGACCATAACATCCTTTTATATACAAAAATATTTGATATATAGTTAAGCTTGAACTAAGTTTGCATATAACCTATTCTCATAATACACATGTGAATAAAATGTGCATGAAACCCCCAAATAAATAATAAAATATGTAAAACCTAATTTTAAATATTCCATAGGATAGGACCATTTAATGCTGCAAATATGATTGGGTTTGATCTCAGTCTGCATTAGTTTCTATTTATAAGTTAGATTCTAGTCGTAGAAATTTATATAATATTACTATAACCAGTAATCTTTTAAAATTATGAAAATCAATTTCTAGACCTTATTAGAGACCATAATATACCTAACTAAGCAAAAGTAATTCGTATTTGATTAAGTTGGAACTAAAACCATAAGAAACTATAAGTGCTAGGTACCTTAAATTTGTATAAAACCATATAGCACAAATATATGTTAATGTATAAAAAACCAGCCTGTGATCATTCTGTAGGACTAGATGAACTAATCCTGCAAAGGTAAATGATGTTTAGCTTAGTTTGGGCCAGGTTCCTAAATAACTTGTCTTGCCATGTATCAAAGATCATTATATATGCATCTCTCTCAAATACATAGTAGATGTAAAATCAATTGATTTATGCTCTAAAAATTGAAATAACCTAATACAGTAAAAACCATTACCATAAGTTATAGTTTGCACTTAGCCTCTTAATCGAGATATGCTCTCATAAATATACTTAAGGATTTAAAATACAAATAAACAAATGTAAATACTACAAATAAATGCTAGATCATGTAGGACTAATCTTCCTAACATCAAAACCATCACAACCTTTAAAATGATTTAATGTTTTGATTTTAGTTTAAATTAAGTTCACATAAGATTTCATATTACATATACATTAAAAAACTAAAATATTAATAACTTTCACAAATAAAGACTAAAATATGCAAAATCAGTTTCATGACACTTGGTTGTAAATATATATGTATTGCAATTGCAAATCTAAATGAAATCTAACCTATTATAGCATATAATTTTAAAATAATTAAGATTACGTAAATACAATATCACAAATGAAGCTAATACCAACAAGACCAGCTTAAGAATGCTCCCTAAGGCAAGATTGTCCTATTCTGTAGAAATAATTCTAATTAAATGTGTTTTGCATCTGAACCATATTAAAAGCCTAACCCTTTTAGGCTATAAACCTTAAAATCAATAACACAAACAAATAACCCTTCATAATAAGAAATCAAGATTAAAAACGTTTTTATCACCAGAACCTTCCATTTTGAATTATTCTTGAATTTGGTATTATTTGATTTCATTTTGCCTCTTATCTTTATTGCTACGTAATTACGTGTAGACACCAACGTATCCAAAGAAATGATTGTCGACCTTGACTCGAGTCGGTTCCTGAATCAACGATCAACAAGGCAAGCACACCCCCTTTGATCATCTTGAAACAAGCACACCCCCTTTGATCATATTGATCCTAGTATTTTAATTTTTGTTTTACTTTGTCAAATCTATTTATGCATGTACATATTTTGTGTAAATTTGCTATATTGTGGTGCTAGTAGATATACCTATTGTCTCATGCAACCTCCTTAATAAGTATTAAACTGAGAACCTTGATAACCTTATAATAAGGTTAGACAATACATAATATCAGTATGGGTATATGTGATTACATGTTAACCATGCTTAGTCATGCTTTAGTAAAGGATCATATTGTTCTTTATAATTTTAAAAGGTTAGATATGATTTAAAATGGTTGTATATGACATTAAGGTTGATGATATTTTGGTAAAAATGAAAATAAAACTATGGATTTGATGCGGATGATTATTGGTAATAGCTAGGTGTGTATAGGACTTGCACATATTGTAGGGAGAGATTATTACCTGGTCGGATTAAGGACCGAATTAATGTGTTGTTTTCAAGCCAAGATAGCCGTACAACCGTAAGTGCTGGTATGGAACAGTCTTAACTTATTAAATTACTTAGAACTGGTTTTGCACATTGGAAGACTGTAGTAGTATAAGCTTTCGAATGGAGGTTGTTTGAAGGGACATCCACATCTAGATGATTATAGAACAAACGTTTACCGATGCAACGGTGTATACCTTACTATGGGGGAGAAGTGGGGCTCCTCAAGAATAAACTATGTGAGAAGTACAGTGATTCTATGAATACCTTCTGCAGCCATAGTAAGGGCTTGTTGTCACTGGGCTAGTGTAAAGTTAGCACTAGGTAATATAACGGTTATGTTATGATCTCTCTACGGTACACCAAAGTAAGTATGCTAATAATGTTGCACATAGAATCGATTATTTCTTGTGGGTAAAGTGATACACTTTTGCAAAGTGTAAATCTTTTCAAAAAGCCGTGCCCGCGGTTAAGGGCACTTGGTAAAGTCAACTTATTATTAGTATGTACACATCAACTTTGTCTTATGTGGAAAAGTGAAAAAAGAGGAGAGAGAAAAGAATCGGCTCTTATTTAGCAACCAATATCACAAGGAAAACAACGTGACATAGTCAGCCAAAAGCTCGTGTTAGAGCAAATATGCTTACTTTAGATAATATAGATGAAAGAAAGTTATTGTACAAACTTTAATGTTATAGCCAAAAGTGTTTCTCTAGACATAACCTTTATAGATAGTTATTATACAAGTTAGATTTATTACTTACTCTAGATGACATAGATAAGAGATAGAGTACTTAGTGGACTTTATTATTATAACTACTCTTAGGACATTTCTAATGCAATGATGTAAGCAGTTTCTATAGAATGTCAAGTATGATAAGATTTGATGTGGAAGGTGAATTAAGGAAGAGAGAGTATAGAGTTGTTTCTCATGCAAGATAAAATCCAATTGAGAAAACAAAGAAAAATAGAGATGTCGGTAGGAAGGAGAGAGGAGCTGAGGTATGAGTGAAGAAATTAATTGAGTAGGGAGGAAGCATATACTGTGTATTGAAAATATTGTATCTAAAGTTATTTCTATATGATATGTTATATTTTGATGCAACTTAGCTCTACTATTCTTAATTTGCAGTTGGTGGCAGTGGTCCGTTTTTCTTCGCCCCCCCCACGCACACAGAAAAACAGGCGAGCGTCCCCGGGGCAAATCCTCTCTCGAATCCCCGATTTCCTTCCTTCACTGTGCGAAGCACCTCCTTCCTCCCCGCGTCCCCATCCCCAATCTTTTCCCCGAGATCCTCGCATGGCTCAGCGGCGACTCCTTCCTCCCCGCGTCCCCGTCCCCAATCCTGCCCCCGCGATTCTCACTCTACTCAGCGGTGGCTCCTTCCTCCCCGCGTCCCCAATCCCCAATCCTGCCCCCGCGATCCTCGCTCGGTTCAGCGGCGCCGCGTCCCCCACCCCGATCGCTCTCGCTCTTAATCCACCCGCCCGCGCCACGCAATCAAACACTCAACCCGCCCCCTCCCCTCCGATCCTCCGATGCCTCCCGGTCTCTCCCCCTCCCCCGGCGCGGCGCGATCACCCAGCTCCCGGTCTCCCCCTCCCCACCCACCTAGGCCCCAATCGCTTGAGATGCCCCCGCCGCACCCCTCCCAATCTGCCCCCTTCCCCCCCGGCGCGCATCGATCGCTCCAGATCGGCGCCCTTCCCGCGATCAAAAGATCTGCCATGATGCGCGTCTCCCCGACCATGGGAGGACAGGACCAAGCGCATGGTCATCCCCGACGCACTCAAGTACGTGGGATTTGCTTGTCTTCTAGATCTGGATGTCTCTCGGGAGGGAGGTTTGGTTGTGATGGGGTTTGTTTGGTGTCGTTTTGTAGGGTTCCGAGGCTGCAGCCTAGGCACAAGTACTGCCTCCTCGGCCAACTCTCGAAGAAGGTCGGATGGAACTACTACGACACCATTAGGGTAAGCTTTCCCTTCCCTCTTACATATGCCTTGATTGAATTCATTTCTTGGTGGTGCGCGACTCCGTAGTTGATGGTACTGTTACTACTTGGTTGAGGTATCACTAGCAAAATTTTTATGTTTCTGTTACGCTAAACTAGATTGACATTGGTATTGAATTGAACGTTTTGGTACTACTTGTCGTGTTTGATAGCGCTTATTGTTCTGTTGTCACCGGTCGTAATGCTCTAATTTTGTTGTCATTTCACTCCAAGTTCAACTGCCCAATCTGTTGTTACCCCATATCAGTGTGTATTTTTTACTGTGATTGCCCATGTTTTTATATGAAGCCTTCTGTGGGTAGAGTAGACATCTCTAATATTCTAAGATTCTACTGGGTTGAGATGTGCATCATTCTGGGAGGTGAAGAAAATCAGACGGATTCCCATTGATTTTCCGATATGATTTTAACAACCATCTTTTTTCTGACAGATAATGCCATTTTTTTTACAGCAAATGAGAACGTTTTGGTTGTTCATTTACAATGCTTTATGATGCATCTATTATTGAATGATTAAAGAGTATCGAATTGCGCATACCTATGATTGTCCATCTTTTGTTATATGAAATCTTCTGTTTCTCTACTATTCTAAATCAACTATTTGGCGATGAGGAAAGGTGCATTAGGAGCCTGCGGCGACACAACATCCGGTGCTGCGGGGCTGGCGCGTGCGCGGAGTTCGTCGGGTTCTTATGGGAGGCGCGTTTCCGGGCCGCATTTCGATGGCATTGTGTAGGTATTGGGAACGGAATGACTGAAAGGGGTGGTACTAGATTTCGGTAGTGTTCTTTATTTGCTTTCTATTAAGTTTAATGGTGGGTGCTGGTTGACAGGCTACATTCTGAACTTGCATTGTCCAACACTACAGTAATTGCTTTCGTGCATCTTTTTGTATCAACTTGAAGCAAGTTTAAAGGCAGAAGCATCTTTTTGGAATAATGCAGGTTTGAGGAAGTTAACCCATTTGATATAATAAAGCTCAAGCCAACAAGGTAACTTCACTGTAATTGTCTACAAAACTTCAAACCAATGTTGGTGCTAACTTACACTGAATAATCTTGTTATCATGCAAACTTGTTGAGAACTTCTAAGGCACATGAATGGTTCCTGCTAAAATTTTGATAAAGTTCCTTTACCTTAGGTTGTTTGGATCCTGATTTGGATAAGATCTAATTTTCTGACCTTGTTTGCTCTTTAGAAAATTGGAGATTTGTACTTTGTAGTACCCTGACAAATCACCAATCATTTTCCTATGGAAATTGAACGTGTAACTTTTCGCATAACAAGAAGCTATCTCATGAATCCCAAATCTAATTATGTCAATTCATTATTCACTGGATCTTATTAATCATATTGGAATTGGAAGAAACCTGTAAAAACATTTGAATGAAGCAATTGTTTTTAATACAGTTTCTGACTATGGACACTTAACTGAATAATATGTCCAACTTGTCATGATTACACTCAAAGTGGACACTAGACAGATAGTAGGGATTGATGTGTATTTTGTCCAATTTGTTCGACCATAGGTCACAACTGATTAATATGTCCGTTTTGCATGCCATTCTTCTCCGCCCATTGGAATCCATATGCTGTTATAGATTATTTGAATATAAATATGGAGGGATATAAATATTCAGTTGTTTTATGTTGGGTTGTGATGGTCAGTGGAATTTTTTCATTCCATTTCTATTTGTGATTTCCTGTGATTTGATTTGGTTACAGGACAAGCTGTTGTCATTTGTTGAATCACTGCTCTTAAGAATATAAGGTAGGTCATATTCTTATTGTCTTTTGGATAGACATTTTGCATTTATGCTCTGAAGAGTTGGAAGTCATAGTATGTCCAGTTTCCTAGAAGGTTATCGACCTAGAATTGTACATTCTTTTATGACTTTCTTCCTAGAAGAAATAACTTAAGGAGATGTAACGATAGCTTTGCTATAGTCGGGATTGAAGATTGACCTTGTTATTCTGAAATATATGACCTTTAGAAATACTCTCCAATTTCAATAGTAAGATTTGTGTATTAAACTTCAATTTAAATCTGTCTTTTGTTAATTTGTGTAGCTTACAGTTGAAATGCTCTTGAAGAAATCAGTCTTTTTTTAAAAGTTCTTGAAATGGACCCATTGTGCAATTAAAAAATTCTCAAAATTTCATAAGATGTAGAATATGTTAGAAACCATGAACAACACTTGTAGAAATTTGTGCAAAAATACAATTATATTTGTTTAGACTGTGATTCCAACAAGTGAAGATTATGCAAAAGGCACTGGTACTTCGTTCCCATTTAGATTGAGTCCATTGGCATTGCAAACCCTTATGATTCTGGGCTTTACTGACCTGCCAGATTTAAAATTTGCATCATCACTGGTATCATGGCTTATGCTGGAGTTGTAGTAGTAGAGCCTGATGCCGAATGAGCTGCATCAATACACCTGTGCAATGTGTTCCTTGGAAATAGATTTGAATGGTCTCATACAAAAAGATACAAGAGAAAAGAAAAAAATATACAGAGGGTAACTTAAGAACCACCTTATGGTGACTTGGTGATGAATACAAGAAGTGAAAGTAGGAAAATAACCGATGTATGATATATGCCTTCAGAAAATAACTTGAGGAAAAAAAATACCTTGGAGTCACCAAGGTGTGGCCTTTGGTTCCTGCAAAAGCGTAAGGTAGCTCAGATGAGTTGACAAGATGAAGGCACAAAAATAGAGATTTTCTGATGGGGTTTTGATTTTGATAGTTGATGCGGGTAAAACAGATCTTTGAAGTGAGAAGTGCAAGTGTTTGTAACCCTTAACACACCCCAATAATACTTATTCTACCATAACAGCTAGCTTCTGGTGATTTTTTTTAAAGGAAACTTGCTTCTGATGATATTTGCCGAATAAGACGTAAGGAACAATTTTATTCCACTCATATGTTTCTCAAAAACTAAAACTCTATCGTATGATTTGTATCCCACAGTTATTCAATCGTGCTAAAGTTTATTCTTCTTGTACATTGATGCTTGGGCAGTGTGGCGCTAAAGCCTTTATTCCGGGTGACAAGAAGGGTGGATGAGCTGGCAGCGGTGCTGACGCCGATTTTCAGGAGGTACTGTGAGCCATTGGGGGACTTGAAGGCAGTTCCCGATGAAGGTATCAAGAGGAGGTTGTTTGAACATTTGCAACCACATTTGGCAGTTGCGTTCAATGAGACATTCAGTGTCCCTATGAGAGCTTCAGTGGATGAATGCAAGGCTGGTAGTTCTGGTGGAAAGGGCGGTGCTAAAAGGCAGTTTGGTGGCAGAGATGGTCTCTTGAGTGAATTAGAGTTCCACATGTCTGTGTCTATGAAGTACCTACTGTTGTCTGCCTTCTTGGCTTTGAGCAACCCTGCTACTCTTGATGCGGCTTTGTTCGATTCCACTGGAGTGTCAGATAGCCGTAAGAGCAAGAGAAAGTATGCCATTTGATAACATTTCTATACTCATCCAAAATTTAAAGGCTTATTAGATGTTTACCTTATTGTTCTTTGTTGCAGGAGCTCCCAGGCCTCGATGGATATGAAGGATACCATGGTTGAAGAGATGCTTATGAAGGATACCATTGTTGCAATGTAACTATTTATTTTTAGATCTTTTGAGACATATACCAAAAATATCATTTCTAAATATGTTCTAATAAGATGATAAGCAAACATATACTACATGCAATATATTTGATTTTAATTCATGTCAAAGACGAAATCATAAACACTTTTGTAATCGGGAAAGATAGATGTTTGATCTTATAAAACAATTTTTTTTATTACTTGATTTTTATGTTTTATTACTAATTTTATTTTTTGTAGCAACACACGAGCATTAAACTAGTAGAGATTATGTACGAGGAATGCCTTTAAAAAGCAAGGCTTGTGCGGTTACTTTCACGTATTGTCGTCAGCGCTGGAACCTGCGGCTGTGCTTCCTCCCCGCACGTTGGTCGCTTGCCCGCCGCAGCAAACACCGTGCCGCGCGCTCGATACGTTTCGGCTTCCGATTAGCGCTCGCACGCTGGGCGTCTCGGTCGGTGGCCCCGGCCGTTTGGCCCCACGGGCCACGGGGAGGCAACCAACTAGAGGTAGAGCAACAGCTTTGTGAGGGGCCCGGCGCGGCGTGCGTGTGGGCAAGTGGCTGGGGTGAACATGGAGAGGAAAATTTCAATTGCGTCGTATAAAAAAACCCGTATATAATACTCCCTTTGTTTTTTATAAGACGTATTTTAATTTTACACAAAGATTAAGATTGCATTGAAATTAAGAAAGATACGAAAAAATGACTTAAATGCTCCCACTTAATTGTCTTAGAAGATGAAAGATATACTTTGTGTGGGTGGTAATAAATAAATGCATATGAATGAGAGAAAATAAATAAAGTTATAGAAGGAAAGGTCTCATTAAATCTACATGCAAACCTTACATTTGTAAATAAGATCATTAAAAAATTAAGCCTTATAAAAAAACGAAGAGAGTGCTATTTATTTAGTTTTGATCCATACTTCATATTATCTATATTCGCATTCGAGAAATATAGGTTATGATATGAGAAAAGTAATATCTGCTCCGTATCCGTATTTAATAGGATATCCATAAAATATTCGACAAGTTAACAAAATAGCTATTTGATAAAATATATCATTTAATATCCTATGATTTTCTAGTCATTAACTAATTTATAATATAAATTTATATTTGATTTTTATGTTTATATTGCTAAGTATGATAAATAATTATCTAATATGTACTATAATTTGGCATTTTCACTGTTAAGGTTACTTCTTTTCTTTTTATACATAGTATCCGTCAAACTATCTATGGCTAACTTAAATCCAATCCGCATCTACGCTGTACGTGTTTCCCGAAAAATCCGTGTATGAGATATCCATATATAATTTTGAATTTGGAGTAAAATTATAGATTACTAGCAATAATAGCGCGCTACGCTGCGCCGTTTTGTAGAGTCGATAGGACCCATCGGCGAATCCATGAAAAACGTGTTTTTTTGTGGCGAAAACATTTTTTTCGGGAAAAACGCGTTTTTTTTGTGGCGAAAATATTTTTCCGGTAAAAACGGATCGGCAAATCGATAAGGTGCTATAAATCTTCGACGAATCTGCGTTTTTTTTGTGGCGAAAACCTTTTTTTCGGGAAAAACGCAAACCTTCGACGGATCTGTGTTTTTTTTGTGGCGAAAACTTTTTTTTCGGGAAAAACGCGAACCTTCGACGGATCTGCGTTTTTTTGGTGGCGAAAACTTTTTTTCCGAGGGAAAACGTGTTTTTTTTGTGGCGAATTTTTTTTCCCCGGGAAGAACGCGTTTTTTTTTGTGGCGAAAACATTTTTTCCGGTAAAAACGGATCGGCAAATCGATAAGTCGCTATAAATCTTCGACGAATCTGCGTTTTTCTGTGGCGAAAATATTTTTTTCGGGGAAAACGTGTTTTTTTTGTGGTGAAAACATTTTTTTCGGGAAAAACGAAGAAAGGACCTGAACGTAAGAACCAGGGACTTGTTTGTTATTTTTTTGGACCTGCTCGCTATCCTGATAAATTAGAAAAGGGCTTGCCTGCGATTTGTAATTAACGGGAGGTTTTTCCGTAAAATACCGCGCTAGGGACCTAAACGCGAAGGAAAAAATATATATTTTTGTCTCACAAAAAAAATCACGAAGGGCCTATTTGTAATTCAGAATGACCTATACGTAATTTCGAAGAAATGTAAGGGGTTTTTTGCAAAATCGGCAAGGAGACAGGTGGAGGGGCTGGCGTCTCGGCAATTCTCAGCGCTATAAAGGGGTATCTATGACATAGAAAGAGTAATATGTAAACATAATAATTTAAATATAAATTTTACTCCCTATGTGGTCACGTGGAGGCGGAATTATGTTGGGTACAAAGCTAAAGTTTCAGGCCAATCAAGAAGCGATGATCTGCCCGTGGAAAGTACAGAGGAGTCCGCGGCGGCTTGGCCCTAGGCCAGCAGCCAGCAGTTCAGTGGGAGTCTGGGACTGGGTGCACTACAACACGTCGGACTTCTGATGGCGTCTATAAATATCTTTAAAACCTTATAAATGCTTTAAAAAGATTTTAGATGGCGTTTACATGGCGTCAAGAAAAATAGCGTCAGGAAAAGTAATTGGCGGCGCTTAATTATCCACGGCGTTTATAAATGCCGTGGAAGACTCTAACCCGGCGTTTATAAATGCCAGAGTTCTCTCTATTTATGGCGTTTACAAGCGCCAGGGTTCCCTCTATCATGGCACTTTATAAGTGCCGAGGTTCTCTCTATTTATGGCGTTTACAAGCGCTGGAGTTTTATCTAGTATGACGCTTATAAGCGCCGGGGATCTCTATTCGTTGCTTTTAAAATCACAGTGCACAATGACTTTCAGAGGTCACCCATCTTATTACTACTCTTGTCCAAGCACGCTTAACTTCGAGTTTTTATAAGATCTAGTACTTTAGTGGTGGTATGATCACATCGATATATAATCGTCCTCTTCCCTTAACCCGTTAAACACGAACACCGATTTTCAATTATTTCAAATTAGCAAACTATTGAGATAATTAGCAAAATCATCATACGATAAGATCTCCAATTATATTCTTTTGGGTACCAAAGTCTAGTATGCAAATACGAAATCCGAGCATATTTCTTAAAATAGACATAACTTTTGACTCGTACCTTCAATCGGGGCGTTCTTTGGCTCATTGGAAAGATAACGAAAAGTAGCATTTGAAATTGATAAGTGTCACAAAATCAGATGGTCGAAAAAATTTGAATTTTCAAACAAAATACCAACAAAAATTGAATTTTCGAACAAAATTTGAAATTTTAGACAAAATATCATCGAAAATGAAATATTTGGACAGAAATTATTGCAAATGGAATATTAGTTTCAATTATTTCAAATATAATATTATTTAATTTCAATTCTTTCAAATTCCGGTGTGGTATTCACGTTTATAAGCAGTGGTAGAAGTCTACCACGCGCTTATAAACGCCGTGGAATTCCACTCTATATCGGATTTATAAGCACCGTGGAAGACTCTAACCGGCGTTTATAAGCGCCGGTATAAATGGAATTTCGGCGTTTATAAGCGCGTGGAAGATTCTAACCGGCGTTTATAAACGCCAGATATAGAAGTGGAATTCTGCCATTTATAAGTGCCGTGGTAAACTCTAACCCGGCGTTTATAAACGCCGGGGAATTAAATGCCTCGAATGATAAAAAACACCGGCTTTAGCCTTATTAAGGGCATTTATATTAAACGCCGGGTAAAATAAACGCCGGGAAATCCATGTTATCTTGTAGTGGTGAACTGCACCAATTAGCGGATAAATTTATACAAGTCCTTAGAACGCTAGGGCTTTAACATTCTAATGAGAATTGGGATGTTTAACATTCTAATGAGCTCATCCTCCGTTGATGTTGGTAATCCTATGAAAGGTATCTTCTTTGTATTTTTGTTTTGTTTCTCTCCAATTTATGTATGAATATAATTTAGATTACATTAAGATTATTTTTGCTATGTTTATATATGAATTTAGATTGCAAAGAAGAGACTATGTTTGTTATGTTTGTCTCAATTTAGCATAATTTGCTTTGGTTTTTGATTTAAAAAATTAGCTTAGTCTTTTAAACCGTCCTTTATTTTCATATTAGCTTCGCCATTGCTTTCCCACACAAATTTATGCAAAACTGCAAAACTTCAAACGGATAAATGTGCACTTCATTTCTGTGAGGTGTAAATCTCTTTCAAGCAGTACATCAATCAGTGAACATCAGTACATCAGCTAGTTCACTACCGAGCCTCGTCGAGGTTCCGAACGGCAGTTTGCATCTTTGCATGGTTCATGCGCGCGTCTCTTTTAGCTCCGTTTCCTCGTCGGTTAAGCGGTTCAGGCGATGGGTGACATGGTTCAGGGCATATGCATTGATTTCGCCCTCCACACTCTCGTCTTATCTGCAACTCTCTTGCCTTCGCTGATGTGTTGCTGACTGTGATGTAGTCCATCCCCATGACTCTAGCAAACATTATTGACCACTTTCCGCGAGGGAAATCATGGTGCATGGATCCGGAACGAACGAGACGAGGAGAAAAGAATCTCCGAGCGGTCGCACATGGGCACCGTGACGCAGGGTCGCTGGTGAAGCCAGAATAAAAATAGAACATGGGTTTAAAACACTAGGTTGAATTGAGGTAAACATACTAAATATAGTATTATGCAACTAGATTAATATATGAATAAAAAAGAAACATAACAAGAAAGTATAAATACAATAAAGAAAGGTACCTCCCTAGACGCTAATGGAAAGGCATCTAAAAATACATTAATATGCATCTAAAATGACCTGCATATCTAAATTTGCAAAATTAGTGATATAATAGTAAATTAAGAATGATTACGAACATTTAAAATAAAAACAACATATCACTGCGGAGCTAACTTGAATCACGGTGCAAATTCATTCTACGAGTTTTCATGTATTGGAAGCGTTTTATTATTCTAGCAACATCAATGCTTATAAATATCTCTCGTTTGGTGTAGCATACTATCAAGTCATTGGAAAGGTATGCTCAATTGATTGAGTTGAACCATTTGATAAATATGCCCTCCTCACTTCATCTCTAATTTGATTGGCATACAACGTGTTGGATTAGCGATAATTTTATTAGGATTAAATTTTACTTAAAGTCTTTTTGGTTAAGTTGTGTTCTCATCGGTTTGAAGAATACTATTGGAACATCCTAATTTTTGGTTCAAATTATTTTTATATTGTTATTTATCTATTTTGGGAATTTTAGAATTTTCTAGAATTTATTTTGTATTTTTGAATTATGCCATTAAGGATATTATTTAATTCTGTGAAATTTTTAAATAAAATTTTGTCAAAAATATTTTATTTGAGTTCAAATGTCTTAAAATATTTTTAGAAAAATTTCTAAAATTTTTTTGGTATTTTTATTATTTTATTTGGCTTAATTTATTTTCAAAAATTAATTTAAACCAAAAATATTTTGGAAAAAACTTAGGCATGGTGTTGGGCCGAAGCCCGTAAGGCCCAGTTGGCCATTGGTTGTGTTGCCATAGAATTCAGCCTGTTGGATCATTATGGACGATTGAGATCAATAATGTTGATTGGAAACCCTAGACTCCTAGAGTTCACTGGCCGTTGGATCAGAGTGGTGTCTTGCAAGGATTTTGCCACGTGGTGCGAGATGGAGACCGTCTGTTTGATGACGCATGTACGGCTTGGACTGCATCTTCTTTGCGAGACCACCACCATGACGGATAAGGACTCCTCCGCCGTGTCGATTCGTCTCCTGTGCGCTGCACGGATCTCAAGGCATTAAATAGGGAATCGAGACCCCCTCTGATGTTTTCATCATGAGCTTGTGCACCTTTTCACCATGGGATTTTCACCAAGACGCCATCGTTTGCCAGGAGAGCTCGTCGGAGCTTCAAGCTACGCAACAGACATGTTTCGGTGTGGATCTCCGCCGTTGCTACATTTGGTCAAAGCTGAAGACATCATTAAGTTCGCTAGGTTGTGCTTGTCCAGATCCATGGATCATCGTCGCTAAAAAGTCACTATGACATCGAAAGTTTGGTTGTCGTCCTTGAAGCTAGTGAGTACAACGCCGCCACGCTGTTGTCTCCTTCGCTGTTCCGCCGTCGTCCGAGCTAATGCGAGCGTCCAGATCGCGCCACGCATCGCCATCAGGTCATGTTGCTTGTTAGCACCGTGCTGCTTTGTCTGCTACCACATCAGCACCGTGTTAGTGCCACGTCAACTCCCCCTGCCACGCACTGGGCACAACAGCCAATGCGTCATGGGCCGAGTCCATGGTGGACCGAGATATGGTCCTTGGACCAGGTCCATGCGCTAGTGCTAGGTGACGGCCAGGGGTGGTCCGGTCCAGGGTTGACGACAGATGACACAAATAATTCTATTTTTTAGAATAAAAATAATTCATTAAATTATGATTTTTCTATTTTTTTTTCTTTTATTCCAAATGTTCGAGAACCCGTTCTTCTTCATACAAGCTGCGATTGAGGTAATTCAATTTTTTTAAAAATTATAAAATTGAGAAATATTTAATAGTAAATTTTATTTGATTTTTATAGTTTGTTTGCTCTCAATTTTGGTATTTATTTGGTCGTTTCTCTCGATACACATAGACGTCGAAGTGCTTGGAGCATTTGAGAGCGAAACATTGACTCAAGAGTAAGGTCCACAACAAGAACAAGAGTTTTTCCAAAGTTTGTGCTTTGATCATGTTAAACCCAGTTTTATAAATTGCTTTGTTGTTTTAAATACTGCATGATATTTTATGTGTAGAACTGTTTCAAAATAGTTTGGGATCTAACTATTCAACTCAATTAGATTAAATCTACCTTGTCATTTGTAAGCCATAATTATTTATCACCCTAAAATGGTTCATTATTAGTTGGTTGCTAATAGATGCCAACGTGGGTTGGTTAGAATGTGCTTAGTTTCTTAGCCATGCCACGTATAATTCATATCTTTTGGAATATCAAATTAATTGTGATTAATGTAATATGGAACATGTTTATGGAATTGGTGTGTCAAGTGTTGTTACACAATGTATTGAATTGTGATGACGTGGTTGTCATATAATGATGTTGACTTGTTAATGGCACGTGGTGCATGATAATCAACTAGGGTGGTAAATAATTTGGATTGAGACAAGTGGTAAGGGGCAGAGTGCCAAGGTGGTTTAGTGAGATGGTTGGGTTGTGGAAGTCTTGCCTCGATCAATGAACTTAACCTTTTAAGCCTTTAAACTGAGTCAATCATGCAACCACATGTCTAGAATGAGATGAACCTAACTGATTAATTTATGTCTTAGGTTTGGTACTACTAGTAGTGATGTGAGTCCTAGGTATAAGGTTGTAACATTCCAAAAAATTGAGTTTTCGAGTGCTTGAATATGAAAATGAACCATTTGCATTTTCTTCGAATTAATCAAAACTTAATTTGAATTTTTCAAAAGTAAAAGGATTTAATTTGACTAATCTATCCAGCAAACTAAAGATTTCCAGTTTTAGTTGGATTCCTTGTGCTTAAGGAATTTTTCTGTATTTTTTGAGATTTTTCAGAATTTATTTGCTCTTATTCGAATTTCTGGGATTTTCTAAATTTGGAAAATGTTTTTAATTTCTTTTTCCTCCCGGGCCAAATCCTTCTCCTTAGCCCATTATTGTTCATCTCTTCGGCCCACTACTACAGAACCTGCTATGACAAGCGGTTCGTAACCCCCTTTACAAGCGGTTTTGTAACCGCT
Organism: Guadua angustifolia; assembly: GCA_036346375.1. Classification (NCBI taxonomy): domain Eukaryota; kingdom Viridiplantae; phylum Streptophyta; class Magnoliopsida; order Poales; family Poaceae; genus Guadua; species Guadua angustifolia. The sequence goes on along the minus strand of CM070510.1, from coordinate 10,942,551 downwards.
TCTAAATCAAGCGTGTGATACCCGTCGGGTATCACAAGCGATTCTTTCAACCGCTGTCTTTGTGGCAAGCGGTTGGGAAGGTGTTCAGAGGGCGATGGAGCCGCCACGTCGGGACTCCTGGCGGTTCGTGTTACAAACCGCTTGTGGAGAAGGATATCGAGCGGTTAGTCTTACCAACCGCTTGTGGAAGCAACACTCCAGAAGCGGTTGGAGTCACGAATCGCTTGTGGAGAGAGTTTTCGATTATATGATATTATAGAATATGTTCTTCAGGTGTTTTTGTATATCGTTTTTGACCATAAAATTAAATATGAGTGGAGGAGTTTTTTGCGCAATTAAATATATATTACATATGCATACTCGTACACATGTTCACAAGCTAGCTCAAGATGTAAAAAACAAACTTAATAGTGTAAAAAATGGACAAGTACATACACGCAACCGAGCGTTTACAAGTTTGAATGATGAAAAAATGATTATCGAACTCATTTCTTGCATGCGTCACTCTTTATGTCCTTGGTCGACGTGGATGTCGTCATCAGGTCAGCGGTGTCGAACGCAGGAAACCTTACGTGGAACTCGCCATTTCGAGATACAATCTCGTCGACAATGAAGCCGATGAGTTGTTCTTGGAGTGCACGCACCCGGTGAGGTGGGAGCACGTTAATGTGCTCATCGATGTTGGGCTGACAATTAATTAAGCGGGAAGTATATAAATATCCGATCACATGCAATTAATTGAAATGTAAGTTGTAGCTAACAAATTGACATGCATATCTGAACCTCGGCATAATGTTCCGACTCATCGCCATGGATAAAACTTTGAATATAGTGGAACACGTAGTAGCCATATAAGTTGTTTCGGTAGTTTGGCGTTTAACCTTCACGGGAGAAATTTCGAATATCGATGAAGAACCGATATGGCGCATGTATATTAATAATAGTTTTTGTAGTACGCGTGAACGAGTGCTTACTATGACTTCAATTCTTTCTTGAATTCTCCTTGTTGCTTCTTCTTGAACTTTGCAAATGTCTGTTAGGACGTTAATGAACCATTGGTATTTTTGGGTGGATTCCTTCTTGAGTCATGAACTATAATCCCGCCGTTGTCAAGCTCGATGACTAGAAGGATCGATTAAACCTATTAAGTATATTGCAACATATGCGTAAGTAGCTAATCGTACTATCAATGGCTTAAGAAATACAAGAACAAGAGGTTTGTGAGAACACGACTTGAAGTTGAAGAGCGTATATGTACGGTTTGTAGTCTTTGTTTCAACATTGCATGCAAAAGGTATGCCTCAACTAGCGTTTTTTGCTTGTTGTATGACCAGACTTTCTCGTTGACAATCTCTGGGTCAATGAAGCCAACGTTCTGTTTGCCCAGTCTTCTACATCGTTGTATCTCCATTCTACATAAGAAGAGATAACTAAGTTAATTAGATTTTCAATTTTGTGGTGCGAGAGGAATTAAATGGTAAACTTAGTAGATCGACACTTACAGACACCAGCAGGACATGAAAGACACGTTGACCTCGTCTCCTTGGTACACATGGTACAAGTCCTCGAATTCCAGCCATAGTTCTGTGTTGTCCCCGCGGAAGAAATACTCATCTTGGAAACGGAGGAGGAACATTTGCTCTCCTTTAGATGCCCTTTCCATGTACCATTCATGTATTTGACGCATCTTTGTTGGGAGATCTTTCATATCTTTTGGATCAATTAGTCATTCGCCCAACTCATACTTCCATTTGGTTGGTGCCTTTGGAAGTTCTTGGTCTATTGATTGAGTCCGCCTCCTTCATGAATGCCATTTTCTCAACTCCTCGGCCTCTGCTGATCTTCCACTTTCTTCTTCTTTTCGCCGACAAAGCAGTGTATTTTCCATCGCAGCCTTTCTTATTGTCCTTTTGTAGTCGCTCATCACGGCGGCGGTGCTGCCCGCATGGTGAAAGTGCTTCACGCTTTTTTTATCTATTTTAACCTTGGGCTCTGGTTTCTTTGGCAAGAAGTTGCTCGCCACATCCGTCTTCTACGGATGTAGCTAGCTCCGCATGATCGAGATCATATGGCCTCTTTGGTGGTTCCTTTGACATTCTCTGGCTGGCGGAGGAGGACTTCGTGGGAGGAGGTGCTAGTGCGGGACCCCTCCTTCTGACATCGAGCTTCTTCCTCGGGGGAGATGCTGGAGGCGTGGTGACTGGAGATGTTGGGTGCTTCTTACTTTCAGGCGGTGCCGTCTACTCTTTTGCCCGGTCGGACTGATCACGGATTCCGGCGCCGCCAGAACATTGGTCGAACGTAGTGCTCCCTCTAGCTGGCTGATTGCTTCGGACACTTTTTGCGTGACCAGGACATCGATGGAAGCCTTCGTAGCTCTAAGCTCTTCCTCCAATCGGCCCACTCTACCCTGATCTCTCCTCTTGTTTCTGTCCCGGCTCCTGTAAGTGCTTGAGTCTTTGGCAAAGCCGTGCCTCCATGGCACCTTCTCGAAACCTCGTGTCCGTCTCGGGTGCTCAGGGTTTTGAAGGGCATATGTTAGCTCGTCATTCTCCTTGTCCGTCACCAAGGATCCTGACCGAGTCTGCTCGATGGCTTGTACAATCCTTTCACCAACTTCTTGAACTGTCGGTGCCATCACCAAGTTACCGTCATCAGCAAGTTTGCCCCCGTGAGCCAAGAACCAATTGCGCAGGCGGAGCTCCCAATTCTTAGTTTCAGGTAGAACATCCTGCTGCCGAAGTTTCTCTTCCCGCTTGTCCCATTTCTTTGCAGCCTTGATGTAACCACCGGTCCCGAGATGGTGGTGGTATTTCTTCTTCTGGGCATTCACCCGATTTTTGTCTCTCGCGGCCTGTCCTGCATCCGACCGCTTGTATTCCTCGAAAGCATCCCAATGATCGGCCAGCTTAGGAAATTGATTGAAATCTAGCCTTTCTCCTTTGTCGATGTACTTGCGGGTGAGGGACGACTTCCACTGCTGAAAGGAAGTTGCCATCTTCTTCAAAGCCCATCCCTTGGCCTTCATTCGTACCTTTACGGAAAAGTGAAATTTTCCTTCATATCATTCCAGAGCAGTTCCTTGGTAGCTGCAGGGACTTCGGCCCATTTCTGGATACTGATTGGGACATGATCCCTCACGTGGTAGCCGCAAGCATTGTTGAAAGGGCCAATTGCTGATTCCGGGGCCGGCAGACTCCGTCGTTGCCGATTTGGTTATCACGTGCTTGTCGAAGGCTTCTTGTTAGGTCCTCGGCTCATTCGGATTTGGGTGGTGATGAGGTACCGGTGTTAACGGCCTCATCGTCGGCGTTGGCAGCACCGTCGATGTTAACGGCCTCATCGGCGGCGTTAGCGGCACCGTGCTGTTAACGGCCTCATCGGCAGCGTTGGCAGCACCATCAGTGTTAACGGCCTCATTGGCTAAGATGGTACCCAGCGCAATGGTCTCGAACAGCAGATTTTCCGCCTCATCGAAAGCCGGGTCACCACGTCTTGGCGTCGCCATCTAGAGTAGAGCATAGTTTAAGATAGTTGAGAACATTTCGAGTTTGAAAGCATAGTTTAAGATCGCTAGTATTGTGAAAATATTCATGCATAGAACTAGCGGCTTGGGGTGTGAGGGAGCGCGGGGACTTTGAAAAAATTAATGTTGCTAGTAAAAACCATATTACAAGTGGTTGCTAGTAAAAAACCATATTACAGATTACAATACAAGAATATTTCACATATACTTACACATTTCACATGATATATATACAATTTGACATTTCACATATACTTACACATTTCACATGATATATATACAATTTGACAATTCACATATTATTGCTTATTTGCTCAATAAAAAAATAGTGAATCACACGGTATCCACACTGCACGTCATTTCCAAAAAAAGAAATAAGGTTATAAATCCACAACTAGAATGTTAGATGTCTATTACACCAAAAGAAAGCAAAGCGATCGTTCCATGTCAACTAAGCACGTGCACGTCTCTTCGTGGCATTCTTCACCCGATGTATCGTATGCTCTCCTAGCGACCATGCTTTTCGAACTTGCAGTCTTGATGAAAAGCCGCCATAACCTTCTCCAGCGGCGGCACCTTTGTGTGCGCCGATGTTTCGCCGCCTGACAGCGGTAGTGGCTATGCTGTTTAGCGGTGGCGAGCCCATTTATGATATAAGGTGGCATTGCTGGAGAAGGTTCTGGCCGGCTTTACCAACACTGCAAATTCAAAAAGCATGGTGACAGATAGCATACGATACACTGGTGAAGAGGACCACAAAGAGACGCACATGCTTAGTTGTCATGGATTGATCGCTTTGCTTTCTTTTGGTGTAATAGACTACTAACATTCTAGTTGTGATTTATAACCTTTTTTTTGAAAATGACATGCAAAGTAGGAAACCGTGTGATTCACTATTTTTATTGAGCAATAAGCAATAATATTCTAAAGAATATATGAGTTGGGCCCTGTCTCTTAGGCGCTTGCCTCACGCGATTAATCGCGGCTTAGAGATATGGCAGCAGATCACATAAACACATTCATGCATAAACCGAAATCCGAGAGTTATAGCAAAATCTCAAACTTGACTATTTGTAAAACCTAAAGTATTTGATCGATGATTGGACCGATTAACTAGCTTGACCAATCACAGGCGTATACACTATACTGAGATCTAAACCACTCTAGCATATATGTAAACAAATGTCATAGCCTTACACCCACAATAGTTTCTGCAAGGTTACGAGCTGGATGCTTATTAAATTCCTATAAGTACGATGTTGAAATGATCATGGCAAAGACCTGATCGATCATCATCACAGCCACAGCAAGGCGCATCATCACACTTAAAATCGCGTTTTTATACCTACTGCGCATTTCACCGAACACCTTGTGGGCAGCCGAAATAGAGAGGGAGGACGACGGCGTGCACAGCTGTACCTCGGTCCTCCGGGGTGGAATGGCGGTGTGGCGGCGGCTTGGTGGCGGAGGAGGTGTCGGTGAGGTGGCGGAGGAGGCATCAAGTGGTGGAGTGGCGGCGACGAGGGCACCAGCCCTGAGGTGGAGTGGCGCCTGGGAGGAGTGGCGCCGGGATGGAGTGGCGGAGGAGGCCACGGCGTCAGCGAGGGCGGGCGCTGGGTCTCGACTTGAGGCGGCGGTCGGAGAGACACAGAGGCAGCTGCATGGCGGTGGGGTTTCTGAGGAGGTCTGGAGAGCGGGGACTTAGAAAAATTTAGGGACTGAGAGCGCGGGGACTTAGAAAAATTCTGGGATCGAGACCTTATACAGGGAACTCACTTCTACAAGCGGTTTTTAATACCAACCGTTTGTGGAAGGACTTCTACAACCGGTTGGTAGTCTCAACCGCTTGTAAAGATAACTTCTACAAGCGGTTAGTATTATCAACCGCTTGTAGAGCGCAAGCTACAAGCGGCTATTAATACCAACCGCTTGTAAAAGTGCTGACCGGATAATATTCAAAACGATACGGTGCCCATATCGTTCGATAAGATCTCTTCCTCCCCCCTGGCTAGCGTGTGGCGTTTGAGTGTGCGGACTCGTCCACCCCGGTTTGAACCCGCTCGCCCCTTGTCATTCTTTTTTTTGTGCAGATTTCTACAAGGTTGTTAAGAACCGCTTGTAGAAGTACCATCTAGCGGTTGGTGATACCAACCGCTAGCAAATACTTCTACTAGCGGTTTATATTACGAACCGCTGTAGAAGTGGGTGACTTTAAATTCTCTAAGTCCCCACATGCACTCTCCCACACCTTCAAATTTTCTAAGTCCCCGGCGCCTCCTCTCGTCATGGCGCTCCCTCGCTCTCTCTTTTCATGCCCACAAGGTGTTTGGTGAAATGCCCACAAGGAGTTTTGTTCATATGTTGATGTTGGAGTAATGAAAAAATATTGTTCATGCTAATTTGTTTCACTCTTTGAAGCTATTAATTCATGTCGACGGCTTCATCAAATGGCGAGACGAAGAGACAACTAGAGGCATTGCGGATGAAGCTATCGTGTCCTCGATGCGGAGATCCTGTAAATGTGTTCACCTCCCATACATCCAAGAATCCATCCCGAGTGTTCATAAAGTGTTTGAATATGTCGGTAAGTTTTTGAAGTTATTCATTTGTTCATATTCGTTGACTTTCACCTTCTGTTCCATTCTTTCTGTTTGAAGGGCACAGCATGTCCGTATTGGTAGTGGGCTGATAAAGCCAGCCATGGTCTTGAAAATCTTGCAATGCAAATTGCTGCATTACAAGAAGATTTGCTGCCAAGTGATGATGGCCGACGGGCTGTAACATTTAATCTTGTTGCAAGCCAGAGAGATGCACATCCGGCTGCTTCTGATGACAACAAGAGTATTAAAAAGCTAGAAAAATGCATGGAAAGAGTAGAGGACATGCTAAAGAAATTAGTTAATATAGCTATCATTGTAATGTTGCTCCTTTTAGTTAATATAGCTATCATTGTAATGTTGTAAATTTATGCAGTCCTTTCATAGAGTGGTTATAAATTTTCAGGCTTTGTTCTCATTTTAAAATTTGTACAAGCTGTTTTCGGGCTTTGTTTTCATTTTAAAATTTGTACAAATAATTTTGTAGAAATTATGTACAAGCAATGTTAAACATCAACATATCAACATGATCATATAGAATAATTTGTATACAAGTAGTACATCTTAAGTCTTCGTCTTTACAATTGTTCCTTCGTTATGATCGTAGCGTATGTAAGAATATCGACATCAACGCCACGCAGACGTTTATGTCGACATCAAGCGTAAAAGGAGGAGCTCGTCGAATCGACCATACTCTTCCTCGTCGGTGGCGTTCTCAACTCCTACAATCCTTCGTTTGCCTTGGAGAACCACATGTCGCTTTGGCATTACCTTTTGCTTGTCATACGCTTTTAGGTTTGCTTGACATGTCCATTACATAGAAGACACGGATCACATCGTTCGCGAGAACAAGCGGTTCGCGCTATAGCCGACTTCTATGAGATCCACGGTTGTCATCCGTATTTGTCGACCTTCACACCGTTTGGAGTCGGCTTGATCCATTGGTACTTAAATAGAGGACCTTCAGAGGTCCATAGTCGAGCTCCCATATTTCTTCTATGAAACCATAATATGTGTCCAACTCCGCCGCTATTGTCTTGGCATCTATACGGACACCATTGCTCGTTGGTGCTCTGTTATCCCGAGATCCGGTGTAGAATGTGTAACCATTGATCTCATACCCCTGAATATCACGATTTCTTGTGATGGTCCCAAGAGCAAAGCGTTGCAATAGTTCATCGTTTGACCCTTCCTCAGGGCGTATAGAGCCATTTGCCGAAAGAATCCATGTGCTTCGTGGTTATCCAACTCTCTATCTTTCTGTGAACTCGCGGTGTAGGACACTCTTGTCTTTGAAGGACATAGGGGTGACTATAGTTGATTGCTTGAGCGTTGAAATGTGCTTGCTTGAATGCAACAAGATCATTGCATGCAACCGATTGCCTCCCTATTGTCCCTTTGCCCCATAGCCTCCCTCGTGTCGTGATATGGGGACGCCGATAGGATTTAGATCATTCATGTAATCAACACAAAACTCTATCACCTCCTCCGTCACGTAGCCCTCGGCAATGCACCTTCGGGGCCTTGACGAGTTCTGGACGTACTTCTTGAGGACACTCATGTACCTCTCGAAAGGGAACATGTTGTGCGATACCTGGTCCGAGGATACCTATCTCCTTGACAAGGTGAGCGGTGAGATGAACCATGATATCAAAGAATGCAGGAGGAAAGATCATCTCGAGGCTAACCAAACTTTGTACCACATCGACCTCCAATTTAGGCGGTTTATTTGGTTCGACAACCTTCTGCGAAATGGCGTTCGAGAAGGAACATAGCTTTGTGATTGTCCCCCGCACCCACTGGCAAGATACCTCTAATGACTACCGAGAGCAAGCTGTGTCATCAAAACAAGGCGATCATGGGATTTTAGGCCTTGGAGTTTGTTCTCTTCGTGTTTCTGAGTCTCTTTACATTTGAGGAGTATCCGAAGGGACCTTCACACTATTCAAACACTCAATCATGCTTTTTTCTCTTCTTTGCTTGGTGTGTAGCTCGCAGGATGTAGAAAAAGTTATTTTGTCCTTCTTTGTTTTTCGGATGTAGGTCCTCCTCACCTCCATGTCTTCAAGGTCATTCCGAGCTTGCGGTGTATCTTTCGATTTGCCATACATATCTATGTAGCCTAGCGAGTTCAAGCAAACATTCTTCGTGATGTGCATGAAGTCAAGCGAGTGTGAACCTCCAAAACTTCCCAATGGCGCAGTCCCAAAATATTGATTTCTTCTTCCATGTGGGTGCATGACCATCCTCGTTAAACGCAGGTATGCTTCAAGACCCTTCCCAAATACTACTTTGGATCCTTTACCATAGCAAACACAAGTCGCCCATTACGATCTTTGAGGCTTAACAATTCTGTTCCCAGATTAAATTCGCCTTTCCACCTCAAAGCATATTTGCCAGAAGAAACTGCGGTGGCCCATGTACACACACTTCCGAGAGTTTTTGGTACATGCAGTCCGTTTCATCTATACCTTTGGTGCGAGCTTTAAACCCTTTGACAGTTTGGTCGGACGGAGTTACAGAGAGTAGGCCAATCGTTGATTGTTACAAACAACAATGCCTTGATTGAAATACTCTCTTTTGTACTCATCCCAAACCCGTACACCATCCTCCCACAACTTCACAAGGTCTTCAACCAATGGCTTCAGTTGAACATCGATGTCGTTTCGTGTTGCCAGACTTCGATCAACAATGGCATCATGATGTACTTAGCTTCATGCATGACCATGGAGGAATGTTATAGATGCAAAGCGTCACAACGGGCAGTGCTATGGATCTTTGCTCAAGCGACCGAAAGGATTCATCCCATCGGTGCTCAACCCAAACCTTATGTTTCGACCTCATTTGCAAAGTTCGTAAGCCCGATCCACTTTCCTCCACTGCGAGCCATCTGCGGGGTGTCTAAGCATCCCGTCTTCCTTACGCTCTTACGCATGCCAACGCATCATCTTGGCATAACCTTCGTTAGCAAGCAGGCGCTTCAACCGGGGATCACAGGAAATACCACAATACTTTGGTCGAGTTCTCTTCTTCGACGATCCCCATCTAATTCACTGGATCGTCACTGTTGTACCTTATGGGATTCTTCGCACTTGGACAAACCTCCAAATCGGCATACTCATTGCGTCTGAGGATACAATCGTTAGGACATGCGTGTATCTTTCGTACTTGCAATCCTAAAAGGCGGAGGACTCGCTTCGCTTCACACGTGGATTCGGGTAGAGTGTTACCTTCGAAGCAACTTCTTTACGAGTGATAACAAACCATTGAATGCCTTGTTTGACACACCGTTTGTGGCCTTCCATTGCATGAGTTCTAGTGTAGTCTGTGACTTTTTGTGGCCCCGTCCACAGTTTGGGTACAAAGCGATTCTGTGGTCCTCTACCATGCTCTGAAACTTCTTGTATTGTCTTTCCTCTATGAACTCTTCCTCTCCATCACGGAGCATCCGATCTAACTCATCATCGCCAAACTCGTCATTGTATCTTCCACGGACCCGTATTGAGTGGTGTCCCAAGCATCTTGTTAGCTCTATCTTCCTCTTCTTCGTCTTCTTCATCGTCTTCTGTCGAATCGCCTCTATTTCTCCATGGTGGGTCCAGCGGTATAGTTTGCAATGAAACCTCTCGTGATCACATGGCTCATAACCATCCATCGTTCGAGTGCTCCTTCTCATTCTTGCAATCTACATACGGACAACGATGAAGCTTCCTCGAGGTAAAAATGCAACGGTCGCGTTGAGAAACTCCTTCATGCCATCTCTGAACTCTCTTGACCGACGGTCCGCATTGTACATCCATTGCCGGTTCATCTACACCAATAAAAATAATAATAACATCTATCACAATATTTAATTAAAGCTAACTATATCTAATAGTTTTGTATTTTTTAATCATTCTGCATTCTTTTAACTAAAGCCAACTAATTATTTCTAATCCTGCTGCATTTTTTAAAAATAAAACTAACTAATTGTTACATGTTCATGCAAACCTTTTCTATCATTCCGCATTTTAATTTTACTAAATAAAAATTATTTTTTACCTTTTCCCCACCTTTGTAATTTTTCATCGTTTCACATTTATTACATTTCATTCCATACACCAAACAATATATCACCTTAAGAACAAAAAATAAGCCAACAATGAAACACTAACAATTCCCACAAGAACAAAACATGATTTCTCAACATCCAATGCACAAAAACATCAATATATAGGTGAGAAGGATGTCAACAACATGTTACTCACCTTAGGAACAATTAATTGGAGTTAATAGCCTCAATTGAAAATTTTGGCAAGACCTCCCCATGAATCTGCTCTCGGCCCACCACTCTGCTTGTCGGTCTGAGCTCGGGAGGAAGATGGGGTTTAAATGTTGGGCGGAAATGGGTCTCTACAAGCGGTTCTACACGAACCGCTTCGGATCCTCACCTATAGAAGCGGTTCGTGTATCAAACCGCTTTAGAGATCTAGAAGCGGTTCTAGACACGAACCGCTTCTAGAGACCCTCCCGCCTGTTGCTCACTTAACCGCTTAGGCACGCAGAGCACAAGCGGTGCGCACCTAACCGCTTGTGATAGGCCGGTTGTGAAAGCCGGTTCTGTAGTAGTGGCCCATTCCTATTCGCCTTCTCCAGCCCGTCCCTATTCACTGTTGGCCCATTCCTATTTGGCCCAGCTCCTTCGCTATGGATGTTGTATTCCGATCCGACGGTCGAGGCTTGCCCGCGTGGCTGTGCGCATGTGAGCCGTCGGATCGTCACCTCGTGTACGGTCCCGATTGAGCCACGTCATGCCGCCGTCGGAAAAACCCTAACCGCCGTTGAGTCCCTACGCCACATGTCGCCGCCCTCGGATTCCGCATTTTACACGCCTCCCCAGGCTATAAAAGACGCCACCGCACCCCTCCCGAGGTTCGTCTCTCCACGCCGCCTCTTTTGCCCTAGCTCCCGTCGCGCGAGTCACCGCCGTTGCTTCGCTCGAGCTCGTCGAAGTCCGCCACCGTGCCCATGGTCTTCCTCCCCGCCGATCTCAACCTCCGGTTGGTCTCCGCTGGCGCTTCTTGCACATCCGAGTTGCTCGCGTTGCTCTCTCCCGAATCCACACCGAGCCGAGCCCGATCCTCCACCTCTCCGCCGTATGCCATACCGTCTTCCTCCGCGAGTTCGCGCCGCTGTCCTCGCCGTCGCTCTTTGCCGTAGATCCTGGCCATCCGATCCGTGGTTAGCGTCTCGGATTGCCCCACGTCGCCATCACCCGCACCCTCGCCTCTCCGCCGCTCAATCTCCTTCAGGCTCATCGGATGAGCGCCGCGTGGCCACCCCATGTCCGCCTGGTTAGCGACGCCAACTCGCGCAAGCCGCGCTGCGTCACCCGCCGAGTAAGCCACTTGTGTCAGCCGCCTCGTGGCCGCCGCATGGCTGCCACATCGGCGCCACATCAGCCCTAGCCGCTCGCGTGGCGTCCACGTCATCGTGGTCCGCCACGTCATCCCGAGTTCCCGTCGGTGGTTTCGGTTCACCGTGGGCCGTGTCAATGACGCATGGGTCCCACACGTCAGTAGGAATATCTTTTCTTTTTTTCTGATTTTCCCGAAAATGCAAAATTCTTGCTAATCAGGTTCTGCCACGTGTCACCTCTTGATTTTTCTCTGATTTTCTAACCCGAGAGACTTCCAGGAGCCCGTTCTTCTTCGTCCGAGCTCCGATTCCAGTGATTCAAATTTCCAAATTCATCTAAATTCATGATCTATCTTCCAGTACCATTATTTTAAATTTTTGAATTTTGTTTGAATTTATTTTATTTATTTGTTCTTGTTTCATGTGTAGACAACACAGTCGAAACTCAAGCGAATCAACAAGTAGAGATAGAACCAGCAGGAGTCAACGAAGGCATGTCTTCCTTGAACATGTTGATACCAAATTTTTATGAAAACATTATGTTGATTTAAATTATGCATGCTTATTATTTTGCGCAAAGTACTTTAAGTATAGTGTAAGGTTTAGCTAAATTCTAGTTGTGGTATACCCTCATGGACTTTAAGATCTTCCTGAAAAAGGCGATGCACAATAAGATCGAAGAAAACCAAACCTAATTGGCATAATCGATGGAGATCAACAATCAGTGATGCGCAACTTTATTGATCAAAATCGGATTACAAAAAAGATTCTAAATTACAATACTACTCCTAATTGATAAGAAAGTAAATAAAAAGTAATGTGAATTGTTTGATTTGATTGTGTTGTTTTTCTCGCTTGCCCTCGAACTTCTTTTATAGCGCATTGGTTGATCGTATCCTTCTCGATACATAGTGCACCATGATCCATATCGGCCCTTGTTTTGGATAGCATTTCCCAAGTTTAAATAAATATCAGTTATAACTCTATTTTTAGCTTGTCCTTCCTTATCCGATATCGGCTACAATATGCCTTTACCCTTAGCCAAACAATTCAATCATGACTTGCCAAATCTTGGTGCAAACAATTTGTTGTGTGGATGTTACTTGTGACCTTATGGGCTAAGAGCTTTGGCCGCAAATGCCTGCTTCTCTTCTTCTTCCTTTACTTCTTCTTGTTGTAGTCGAGGCTATGGCGAAGGGGACCGTAGTGGTGGTCGGGGGTAGTGTTTGGCGCCTTGGCGTGGGGGTACCTGTGCTCGGCTGATGGAGCCTCCCATTGCATTCACCCTTGTTGGTCGCATGAGAGTTTTAAGGTGGAAAGGGTTGTGTCCATCTGGCGCCACAACTTTTTAATGTCTTGATATTTTTACAAATTTAGCTTTTGTACAAATAAATTTGTAAAATAGTCCTCTTCTTAATAATAGAAGTAACGACAGATGATACATGTCATCTACTGCACCCACAACAGCCCGAGTGACCATGACAAGAGCTTGATGTTGAGCTAGGGAAATACAACAGGGTAGGGTACCGTGGTACTGAGCTTGGTAGGTACCTACCACGGTTCCTGAGCTCAACAGGAAGGGGAGCTATGGTATTGGCGACCTGTTGTAATAGGAGAGCACGGTAAGTGACACTTGTCATGTGTCAGTGTTTCCTTGACTGGGAAAGAGACTAAATTTGTAATTTCATTCGAGTAGAGCTAAGAGTGAAAAATAATGAAACAAGACCAAATACAACAAAGCTTATGTACGGCACACCACGTCATCTGTCGCTGGCACCACGCGGACCCGACCGATTGATATTCCTAGGGGCCGTGCCCATGTACGGCGCCCCGCCATTCCACTATGTGGTTGCAGCAATGCAACGCCATCCGTGGAGTGGATGGACAGTAACAAAGCTGTAAAAAAGCTTGAAGCTTGCGAGCTGCTTGAGTTCGGTGTGCTCTAGGCTCGATTTAAGTTTAGTTAGCTCCAAACGCTTTACCAAGCCGAACTCAAATAACTCGTGAGTTTGATAAATTTATGAATCACTTGCTAAATATTACTATATATTAACTCTTACAGAGTTTACTCGAGCTGAGTTTGTGCTTGAGATTTTCTATTATTGAAAATTAGTGTATATTAAATTAGTTCAAACCTACTCGAGTTTAGATCGAATCGAGCTCAAACCTAAATCTAGAATCAGATCTTAACTCGCTCGGCTCTCGTGAGACCAGCTCGATTTCGGCTCCTTTACCATCGTAACCAGCCTACATGGTAGAATGGACGCATGGTACGGGTAGAGCCTGACGCGGGTAATCGGATACTCTGGCTTTCAAGCGTAAAGGCACGCCGGTGCGATGGACTTGACTGACACAGATGTCTAGCATTGTAGAACAAGACTGCTCTTAATTAGCGGTTTCTAGCTATGTATCTGTGGTTGGTTCTACAATTACATTACGTGTAGGTAAGCAATATGCAGAGGGTTACCTCAAGGTTACCTGCCGTACTCGTGCCGTCGTGCGTGGTCATCTTCCCGGTACCTTCCACCTAGAACATCTCGAGATGCTTGCGGGCTTATCCATGTATTAGGTTAAACTGGCGTTTGAACTGCACTGGCTACGTGACCCACAATGCTTCATTCTTTTCTGGTCGCGCACCTGCACTTTTGCGTCGCAAGGATATTCAGGTGGGTAACAAAAAAACCGAGAGTTTGAAAGTACGAAGTAGAGTAGTCTCGTTGCAAGATTAGTACGTGATTGGACGGCTAAAGTGGAGAGTTCACGTTATCCCTTTTTAAGCCGAGTTCTCACGTGATACTTCACTGCATTAATTAGTGCAATGACTAATGGCTAATACTAGAATCACCGACCAACGCTTTGAAGCAGTTTCCGGATTCGTTCGGGCCGGCATCAGATGACGCGCTAGGCTTTTTCAAAGCTACTTTTGTCGAGTTGGAGTCCACGAAAATAGTTTTCAGTCAGTGGCCTGGTTAATGACTAAGGACATCTACAGAAGTGCTTCAATCCGGTTCTAGAATAGGTGAGCGAGGGTTAAAATACCGATGCCAGCCACCGGAGGTGACGGTGGTAGAGAGGAGATTCCTAGCTCTGACACAACATCTATATGCACCAGTGCCAAGAGAACAAAAATTTTGCGGCCTACCTGTTGGCCAACGCCCTTTGGATCCGTTGTCACATGGGCGTTTGATGTTGGCTGCCACACTCCAGAGCTACCCCGCCGTTGTTGCGGATGCCGCCCAGATCTTGGGGGAGGAGACGAGGAGACGTGGAAGACAAATATGAAGGATCTAGCGGTGGCGACAGTGGTAAACTGGTAGTGAGGATGACTAACGATGGTGGTGGTGGTGCATGGAGAGGATGACCGGCAACGAACCTGGAGCGAGCGGACACGGATCTAGAGTGGATAACGGCATTGGAGCATGCGGTGGCGGAGCTAGAGGCCTAGAGCGGACAGTGGAAGCTGGAGGGGGTGGTGGCAGCTGGAGTGGGGGGCAGTGCAAACCAGCGGTGAGAGTGGGGCAAGATGGGGAGGGGGGTGTTGGAATATTTGGGCTTGGCCCATTTATTGAGACAAATAATTCCTAGAAAATCTCAAAGGTCCACTCATGAGGAGGCATGTGCACTATGAATAGTCCCACATTGCTAGTCTAAAGTGGTGAACACTAGTTTATATAGTGGAGTGTGATTCACCATGGTAGAACCATGTGGGAGAAAGGAGAAGGCCCTGCACGCGCGCTCGCCTCGCCTCGCCGAGGGGTGGCGTCTGCACTGCGTGAATGGTCGCGAAAACCGGTCCGGGGCCTTGCGCAGACGCAGCTTCCTTTTGCGGTTTATTCTTTTGCTACTCGGATTCGTCGCGGTTGCGGTATGAGATAAGGACTCAGAACGGACTCCGATCGTGGCGCGTCCTCGAGTCACGTTGATTGCGATTACGAGTAACCCTATAAATCTTGCGTCGTGCACCGTGTAGAGATACGACAAACACATCGTTAGGGTTTTGCCACCTCTCGGCTTGCCGCCGCCGTCGTAATCTTCTCCATCCCGAGCGGCGTGCATCGGCAATCGGGAGAGCAGTCTCGGAACCCGCCGTCTTGAGATCTGCACAGGAGAGGCGAATAAGGTTTTTAGGAAGCGCTCCGCGGATCGCTCAATCTCGCTACCACGGCTCGTCTTCTGTTCTGCCGCTTTGGCGCCACCGTAGCGGCGGCTCTGCGACAGCGCCGTCACCAACGTCATCTCGTCAACACCGCAAGCGCATCTACTACATCGACACGAGAACCGCAACGTGCATCGCAACACGCCGTCATCTTCTTCGCTCGATGCGTTCAATCATTTCTAACCTCGTGGTTAATCAAGTTTATCAAGATGATCATGATGTTAGTACTATCTAGTATATTAGAGATATACATGCTAGTTTACGTCATCTTTGTTCATGATTTATATTCGAATTTAATCGGCAAATGTCTAATTTCTCAACAATCCAAAAACCTTATTGTAGACATTTCTTGGATTAACAATGGCTGGATTTGCCGACGACCGAGGTAGGAGAAATTCTCGGTGTGCACTTTAAGAGGTGGCAAGTCAAGGTCACGCTCTGCTTCTGACTATGAATGTATTCTGGGTTAGTAAAGGCAAACCTGAAGGTGATCTCTCTGCCGAGCAGCAGAAGAGTTTCACGGATGCCAATACTCTCTTCGTGGGATGCATTCTTAGCGTTCTTGCCGACCGTCTGTGTGATGTGTACATGCACATAATGAGCCTTGAAGGTCTTGTGGGATACTCGAGCGTCAAGTTGATTGCATCGGATCTTGAGCGATGAAGCGTATGTCATGGAGAACTTTCATGACTATAAGATGGTTGATAATCGCTCTGTTGTAGAACAAGCCCATGAGATCTGATGCATTGTCAAGGAACTCGAACTCCTAGAATGTGTCTTACGATCCTTTTGTGGCGGTTGCATCATTGCAAAAGCGCCTCCCTCGTGGAGGAGTTTCACCTTTGCTCTAAAACATAAGAGGACAAAGATATCGATCGAAAACCCGATAAGCGCCCCTTGATGTTGAAGAAGGCTCGAGCTAAGGATTTCAATGGTAAAGGAGCCGAGGGCGATCCAGCGCCAACATGGTTCGAGAAGAACTACGGCAAGAACAAAGGGAAAAATAAGCCTAACAAGACTACCAACTTCAAGAAGAAGAAGATGAACAAAATTTGAGCTGCCTGCTTCACATGTGGTGAGGTCGGACACTTTTCCAAGGAATGCCACGATCGTGCAGCCGTCGAGGAAAAAGGCCAACAGTGGACAGACGTCCAAAACATCAACCGATGACCGCTAGCAATCTTTGGAGACGCAGGTATGGTAATTTACCTACGTATTCTCAGTATTTGATCTTCCGGTTGGTGGATTGATACGAGTGCTAACGTTCATGTGTGTTCGACATCAATATGTTCTCTTCTTATCGGTCATTCGGGATTCCTCCGCCCCGATGGGGAATGGGTCACATGCTTCGTTCATGGCACAGCGCACATGGATCTGAAGTTCACCGGGAAAGATCGTGCGGTGAGGAGCGTCAAACATGTCCTTCTATCAACAAGAATCTCGTTAGTGGCTCCTTCTATGCGAGAGATGGGTTTAAGGTAGTGTTAGAGTCCAATAAAGTAGTTGTGTCCAAGCATGGACTATTTATTGGTAAAGGCTATGAGTCGCGGAGGCTTGTTCCGCTTTTCCTTCAGATTTCAATAATAAGTCGTGAACCATATATGTGGTAGTGTTAATGATGATCACGAGTACTTGGCACTCTCGTTTATGCCACATTAATTTTGGTCTTATGAATCGGCTTTCGGCATGAGTTTAATTCGAATTTCACTATTGCCAAAGGCTCTAAGTGCCATAGTTGTGTGCAATCGAAGCAACCTCGAAAGCCTCACAAAGGCGGTGAGAGAGGAACTTGGCACCTCTAGAACTTATACATTCGATCCGTGCGAGATGAATGGTGTGTTGACAAAGGGTGGAAAGAGATATTTTATGACATTGATTGATGATGCGACTAGATTTTGCTATGTTTACTTGTTGAAAACTAAGGACGAGGCGCTAGACTACTTTAAAATCTATAAAGTGAAGTTGAAAATCAACTAGAGAGAAAGATCAACGTCTTAGGTCGGATCGTGGTGGCGAATTTTTTCCCAAAATCTTTGATGATTTCGTGCGGAACATGGTGTTATTCATGAGAGAACACCTCCCTACTCGCCTGAATCAAGCGGGATTGCGAGAGGAAAAACCGCCTGTTGGCCGACTTGGTGAGCGCCATGTTGAACCTTCTTGGTTTATCTAAGGCATGGTGGGGGAGGTCAGGTTGACTTCATGTCATGTCTGAATAGAGTTCCCAATGAAACATGGAGAAGACCCTTACGAGAAGTGGGTTGGAAGAAAACCATCACTTTCTTACTTGCGCACATGGGGATGCTTGGCGAAAGTCAATGTACCGATTAACAAAAAGCGTAAGCTCGGGCCTAAGACAGTGGATTGTGTCTTTCGGGATATGCTCGAGGAGCATAAACTATAGATTTTAGTAGTTAAATCGATGTGCACGATATGTATGTTGATACTATTATGGAGTCTCGTGATGCTACGTTTTTTGAGAATATATTTCCAATGAAAGATATGCATAGCACTTCTAGATTTTCTTCTGAGATAACTCCTGAGACTATTACACCTGTTGAGTCTTCTGAGCAACCACTTGAGAAAATCCTAGAGGAGGATGACAATGAAGCTCCTAGAAAGAGCAAGAGCAGAGGATTGAAAAATCCTTTGGCAATGATTTCATTGTGTACCTCGTGGATGATACTCCCGTCCATTGTAGAGGCATATGCATCTCCAGATGCAGATAATTGGAAAGAAGCTGTCCAGAATGAGATGGACTCGATTCTCGCCAATGGGACTTGGGAGGTGACTGAACGGCCCTATGGTTGTAAACCTGTGGGTTGTAAGTGGGTGTTCAAGAAGAAGCTTAGGCCTGATGGTACTATTGAGAAGTACAAGGCTAGGCTTGTGGCTAAGGGTTACACCCAAAAAGAAGGCGAAGATTTCTTTGATACTTATTCACTGTTGCTAGAATGACCACCATTCGAGTATTACTTTCCTGGTCGCCTCATATGGTCTTCTCGTTCATCGGATGGGCGTGAAGACGACCTTTTCCTTAATGGAGAGTTAGATGAGGAAATCTACATGGAGCGACTCGATGGGTATGTAGTAAAGGGTCAAGAGAGCAAGGTGTGTAAATTATTGAAATCTTTGTATGGCTCAAACAAGCACCTAAGCAATGGCATGAGAAGTTTGACACCACTTTGACTTGCGAAGTTTGTCATTAATGAGGCCGATAGATGTGTATACTATCGCTATGGTGGGAGTGAAGGAGTTATATTGTGCCTTTATGTGGACGATATCTCGATCTTTGGCACAAATATTGATGTGATCAATGAGGTCAAGTCTTTTCTGTCAAAGAAATTTGATATGAAAGATCTCGGGAGAAGTGATGTAATTCGAACATCAAGCTTATTAAGGATGAGAGTGGGATTACTCTTTCGCAATCCCACTATGTGGAGAAGGTCTTGAGCGGTTTGGCTTTATGGACGACAAGCCCTCTCCCACTCCTTATGATCCCGGTGTGACGAGAAAGAATAAGAGAATTGGCTTAAACCAATTGAGATATTCTCGTGATTGTCGGTTCGCTCATGTATCTTCTTTGGTGCAACGAGACTCGATATATCATTTCTTTGTGAGCAAATTGAGTAGGTTCATGTCAAACCGGGTTACGATCATTGGCATGCA
Source organism: Guadua angustifolia (assembly GCA_036346375.1). Taxonomy (NCBI): domain Eukaryota; kingdom Viridiplantae; phylum Streptophyta; class Magnoliopsida; order Poales; family Poaceae; genus Guadua; species Guadua angustifolia. Next base: position 10,923,206 of record CM070510.1, on the reverse strand, counting down.
CTTGAAAGGGTAATCGCTATTTGAAAGGTACTATGAGTTGTGCGATTCACTATTGAGGCACCTGCGATGCTTGAGGGATATAGTGACTTAATGGATTTCTGATTTTGATGAGCTCTATGCTACTAGTGGATATGTGTTTACCATTGGTGGTGGTGCAAAGTGTCATGGAGGTCTTGCAAATGCACCATTTGACAAGATCAACCATGGGCGGAGCTCATCGCTTTAGATCTGACCTTTGAGAGGCAGATTGGTTGCGTGAGCTCTTGATGGACTTCTTGGGTGGTTGAAAAACCAATACTGGCTATCCTTATGAAGCTGTGACAATCAATGCTGTGATTGCTAAAGTGAACGATGCTAAGGATAATCTGAAGTCATCAAGACACGTCAAAAGACGCATCAAGTCTGTCAAGAAATTGAGAAACTCAGGAGTTATAAGTGTGACTTATATTCAAGCAGACAAAAACTCGCGAGATCCTTTATGAAGGGACTATCACGGAATGTGATAGAAGGTGCATCGAGGAGATGGGTATGAGACCCATATAAGTTGCAATAGTGGTAACTTGACCTTTGTGATCGGAGATCCCGTGAATTGGGTCTGGGTAAAACAAGCTATTGGCGAATTGAGGAAATGTCTGTTACCCTCTCTAAGTGAAGATGCAATACTCTCAAAATCTTTGAAGGCGGGATGGCGATATGCCTTAATGTGTTTCTATTGGCTATAACTAGCGAAGATCTTTGTTCTCTGAGCATTCTTGAAAGAACATACCTATATGAGCCCATTGTCTAAAAGTCATGATCTATGAGACTTGGGTGATCTCTAGTAAGCTCATGAAGAGACCATGGAGTATGACTCATATGCTCCACCATGCGGAGAAGGCTCTTGGCAGCCGGTATCGATTATGACTTTGAGTGAAGTCTGTTCACAAAACTTGCAATTCAAGGCATAGTCCATTGTTCAAGTTGTGGATGGGTGTAGCTTGGAGCTCTAGGCGAAGTTCAACTTAAGTCTCAATGTGAAATTGGTATATTAAGCGAGAGTGAGTATTGGCAAATCTCTAAATGGACTTTGAGATCTGGTGGGGGATTGTTGGAATATTTGGACTTGGCCCACTTATTGAGACAAATAATTCCTAGAAAATCTCAAAGGCCCACTCATGAGGAGGCATGTGCACTATGAATAGTCCCACATTGCTAGCCTAAAGTGGTGAACACTAGTTTATATAGTGGAGTGTGATTCACCATGGTAGAACCATGTGGGAGAAAGGGAGGCCCACAGCGCTCGCCTCGCCTCGCCTCGCCGGGCCGGCCGGACAGGCTTGGGCACGGGCAGGCGGGGCGGAGGGCGCGGGCGTGCGGCACCTGCGTGAATGGTCCGCCGAAATCCGGTCCAGGGCCTTGCGCAGACGCAGCTTCCTTTTGCAGTTTATTCTTTTGCTACTCGGATTCGTCGCGGTTGCAGTATGAGATAAGGACTCCGTAACGGACTCCGATCGTGGCACGTCCTCGAGTCACGTTCGGTCGCGGTTACCAGAGTAACCCTATAAATACTGCGTCGTGCACCGTGTAGAGAGATACGCACAAACACATCGTTAGGGTTTTGCCACCTCTCGCTGCTGTCGCCGCCGTCGTAATCTTCTCCATCCCGAGCGCCGACGTGCATCTGCAATCGGGAGAGCAGGTCTCCGGAACCCTTCGTCTTCGAGATCCTGCACCGGGAGAGGGCGAATAAGGTTTTGGGAGCGCTCGCGATCGCTTCAATATCGTTACCACGGCTCGTCTTCTGTTTCGCTCTTTGGGCGTCGCCGTAGCCGGGACTCTGCGACGCGCCGTCACCAACGTCATCCTCGTCAACACCGCAACCGCATCTACTACATCGACATCGAACAAGAACCGCACCGCAACACGCCGTCATCTTCTTCGCTTTCGAGACGTTCAATCTGTTCTAACCTCGTGGTTAATTAAGTTTATCAAGATGATCATGATGTTCGTACTATCTAGTATGTTAGAGATATACATGCTAGTTTACGTCATCTTGTTCATGATTTATATTCGGAATTTAATCTGGCAAATGTCTAATTTCTCAACAGGGGGGATGGGATGGCAACGGAGAGAGAGAGGAGATTAAGTACATGGGTGGTTCACATGAGAGAGCAAAGAGATGCTAAACATCAGAGGAAAAAGTAGTTCTAGCACCTCCATGATAATGATGAAGCGGTAAATCTAGCATCTTCCGTGTTGTGAATGGCCTATGGTTACCCATCATAGCCCACGATGCACCTGTGGTGATCATTTCTTTTTGCCACAACAGGAAAATTGTGTTCCAAACTAGCAGGAGTTTGTTAAGCATGCTATCAAAACGATCCCAAGTAGTTTTTTTTTTAAAAAAAGTATACAAATGAGTAAGCAAAAGTTCAACCATCCAGCAGGTACTTTACAACTGAGAAAAAGAAACTAACTCTGATGGGAGTGTATAGGTATCATCCGGATGTTTTTTTGGTTGAAATCACCCAAATCTAGAACCATTGGATTTGGATCCAAATTCATAAGCCGTTGGATCAAATCATACGATCGGATGTAATCGATACTCCCGAACATCCAAATTCACCGGCCGTTGGATCAAATCATAGGATCGGATCCAAATTCACCGGGCCGTTGGATCAAATCATAGGATCGGATGTAATCGATACTCCCGAATCTCAACAATGATCCAATGGTTCTAGATTTGGGTGATTTCAACCAAAAAACCATCCGGTTGATGTTTATCAAATCCCAACTCTGATAGCTTTTGATATGTCACCGAGAATCCGAGACAATTGATTCAGCTGACGCAAGGCAGTTTAGTCCATGTACTTCTTATTCGGCCTTGGCTGAAAAGAATAGCTTGGGCCAAATACATCACCAGGCTAAATAATGAAACAAAATATCCATTAAGAGAACTAAAATTATGTTATCTGAGCGCTGGCAATGTTTTTTGAAAATTTTAGTTTTATGCATATTCCCCTATGTAACGTGTGTGTGTGGTGTGTGTGTGTGTGTGTGTGGTTGTAACGTGTGTGTGTGGTTGTCACATGGGCGTTTGATGTCGGTTTCTCCTTGCTCCACACCGGCCAATCACAGCCGTCGCCCATCCAAACGCCGCTTCACTAAACCTTTTCAAGGCTCGGCATACGTGTACGGCCAAATTTTACATCGCCGATCAGGGATTCTTGCTATTCTATGGTTGCTAGGGTTTTTGCCCCACGTCGTTGCCATGCAGGAGCCCATTCCTCCAGCACTGAAGCCGTCCCCCCCTCTGGCGCCGATGACATCCTCCCCTCCGACATCAACGCTGATGCCGGCCACTTCTTCGGCGATGGCGCCCTGCAATACCGAACTTCATTGTGCTATACAAGATGACTCCACCTTGCCCTTAGGTGTTGACGGTGTGGCCTGTTCAAACTATGATGCACATGCTGCACCTGTCACCACCGACCATCTCATCGGCGTCTCTGAAGTTTCAAATTCCCTTGCACCGATGAATTTCTCTTCCTCTTCCATGAGCGTAAGGTCTCCTGCAAAGTGCATAAACACATGGGCATTCATGGTGAGTACCTACATGGATGTATATTTTGTTGTATGTTTCAATACATTCTCAATTCATTATAAATTTTTGCATTGTAGGGTTCTTGTTATACACCTTGTGTTGATCCAGCAATCAAGCCCTTTGTAGGGAAGGTTTTTGATAACTTGGATGCGGCAGAAGATTTCTATAAAGCATATGCCCATTCAGCCGGATTTGGAGTCCGTGTTTGTCCACATATGGATTTCAATGGTGTCACGAGATGGAAGCGATGGATGTGTGCAAGAGAAGGTTTTCGGGCAGAGAAAGGTAAAGATAAAGTGGATTCAAAGAAAAGGAAATATGTTAGAAAGTTGACTAGGTGTGGTTGTGAGGCAATTCTAGCTGTAAAATGCATCGAAGATAATAAGTACAGGGTGGAGACTTTTGTGGAATCACACACACACATGATTTTGTGTCACCTAGCAAACAACAGTTCTTAAGATCCAATCGGAAAGTTAACGAAAAGGCCAAACGTGCGTTAATCACATGCCATAAGGGAGGCATTGGGACAAGCGGAGCATATAGATACCTTCGTATTAGTGAGGGTGGATTTGAGAATGTAGGGTGCACAAGGAGGGACCTGCTTTTTATTATGATTATGTTGTTGATGACAAGGGAAGGTTGATTCATGTGTTTTGGGCTGATCCTACATGTAGGAAGAATTATTCATATTTTGGAGATCTTATGTCTTTTGATTCTACATATAACACCAATCAGTACAATATGATCTTCACTCCATTTACTGGAGTCAATCACCATAAGGCATGTGTCTTATTTGGTGCTGCATTGTTAAGCAATGAGACTAGCGAGACATACACATGGTTGTTTCAGTACATTTTGAGAGCAATGGGAGGAATTGCACCTACACTTATCATAACTCGATGAAGCTACTAGCATGAAGAATGCAATTTCGGTGTGTTCCTTCAAGCACACATAGGTTATGTATGTGGCATATTTTGCAAAAGCTTCAAACAAAGGTACGCAAGATATGAGGGAGAACCCTTTACTTTACCAGCGTTTCAATTCATGTGTATGGGAATCAGATTCTCCAGAAGAATTTGAGCTAAGTTGGTCTTCTATTATTTTTGATTTTGGTTTGGAAGGTAATGATTGGTTGGCTACTCGGTTTGACATTCGCTCATCATGGATACCGGCATATTTTAAAGATGTCTTTTTGGCAGGAATCCTTAGAACAACTTCAAGGTCGAAAAGTGCAAGCTCTTTCTTTAACCGTTTCATTGGATACAAGAATGCCCTGGTTGAGTTTTGGATAAGATTTGTAAATGCAGTGGAGGAACAACGTCATAATGAGTTGGAAGCTGACAATGCTACTCTACATACAATGCCTGTGTTGCAAACTAGTTGGCCAATAGAGAAGCATGGGAGTGAGGTTTTTACGTTTGTTGTTTTCAATGAATTCCAAAAAGAAGTTGCTACTACTCGGGACAATTGCAATGTGGAGAGCATTGCAATTGAGGGGGAGTGGAAGATCTCAACCGTTAATGATGGCTTAAAAAAGATAAGAGAGGTGCGATGCAAAATTAAAACCAATAATGCCAATTGCTCTTGTATGTTCTTTGAGTCTTTTGGTATTCCTTGTCGCCATATCATTCGAGTCTTGCAAAGCCCATCACTAACAAAGATTCCTAGCCAATTTGTTTTAAAGAGGTGGACCAAATTGGTAACTAAGGATGATGTTTTCGACGGAGAGGGCAATTTGTTAAAAGAAAAACCGAGAAATGCAATAGAAACAGGTAAAGAAAAGTTAGCATCAGAAATACGTAGCAAGATGGAAGAATTAATTCACCGTGCTGGAGGAACAAAGGAAGACATGCAGACTCTTCGGGATAAGTTTTTCTCCTTTGGGGATGAAGTAACTGCATTGATTCCTGAAAATATGCTAAATAGAGCTGAAGAGATTGAGGCATTTGTAGGTTGTCCTACCCCAAATGAAGTTAACATACAACCACCTAATGCAGTTAAATCTGTGGGTAGGTGCAAGAGAATAAAGCCAGGACAAAAGGTAAAAAATGATGGGAAGAAAGATATGAATCAGGATAGCAAAAAAAGAGGGCACGTATGTGTAGGTCATGTAAAGAGATCGTCTACCACGACAGCCGCAATTGTCCTTTATGAATCAAGACAGCATCGTAAGGATACTAACTCTTTTAAAAAATTTCCTTCTAATTTCCAAGAGATGGCATTTTCTGTTCACTAAGCAATGTTCATGACCAATTTTAGGTAAGTACCACCAGGTTTTAATCATATAGCTACAACGTCAACTCAATCACAGGTTATAACCATACATCTCTGTATTTTTCAATGGACATGTTTTTTTGTTCTACTTTCATAATTAATGACCTGACTTGGACATGTATTCTTTGCAAGTTAAAAAATGCTGTAGTGTGTTTTACTGTGGTCTCAATCAATGGAGGAGCTAGGAGATTGTTTTCTGAAGCAATGGAGGAGCTAGGAGTTGTACAAGGCTGCTGAATTCATTTGTTATGAAGCACTTTTTTGCCTTCTGCAACTATGTTGCTGAATTTATGTGTGTAATGGTTAAAACTATGTTGTTGAATTCACATGTGTGGAATGAACCATTCTCAGTTTGGATTGCACATGGTAAAAGCCATAAAAATCTGGGCATTAAAATTTGGGCAGTGTAATGATAGCTCTTTTGCATTTCTCTGTGCAGTTCACAATTTGTCATCTCCAGATTGTCCACTCTCCAGATTGTCCAAAGAAACAAAAACAAAGGTTTAGGTTCTTTGCAACATGAACATGCCGCCAAGTAATCAGAGAAGCTAGACAGTGACAAACAAGGATACAGAGCATTGAGTGACAAACAAGTTCACAATTTATTGATGTGTATTTTTTTTACAACCTGGAGATGACATACAAGGATACATAGCATTTTCTTACAACATTGCAATCTCACATACAAATCTAATTACAACCAAGAGCATACAAGTCTAATTACAACCCACAAACATACAAGTCTAGTTACACTTCAGCGAACCTACAATTCACTGGATAAAGCTTTTCTTCAATCGTCTTCAATCGTGCTCACAGCCTCACACATCGCACTCCCTGTGCAGGACTTCCCATCCCTGGAAATGATCACTCCCTGTGCATATCTCAAGCTCTGAAGCCATATCTCAAGCTCTGAAGCCATCCCATCCCTGGAAATGATCCATCCCTGGAAATGATCACTCCCTGTGCATATCTCAAGCTCTGAAGCCATCCCATCCCTGGAAATGATCACTCCCTGTGCAGGACTTCACCTTGCATAGCACTCCCTATGCAGTCCTTCAAATTGCAAAGCACGACAATGCAAACCATAGCACTCTGGAAAGCACAATACAGCAGTGAAAACACAATGGTATCATGATATGTACAACAATACGGCAGTTGAAACCATAATTTTTTGCAAGAGAAGCTCAATTGAAAGAATAATTTTCTGAAAAAGAAGAATTTGAAACATACTAAATCTGGAACTCTTCTTGTTCATGAAAGCCCTGATTCCAAATGGGTAAGGGTCGATTGGGTTTTGGATCCAAAATCTGGGCCGGCCACTAGGAGGAGGCGGTGTCCGGTCGGTCGGAGGAGGAGGGCCACGGCCGGTCGCTGTGAAGAGGAGGGTGGCGACTGGTTGCTAGGAAGGAGGGCGGATGGAGGTGGCCGGTCGTTGGGAAAGAGGAGGGTGACGACCGGTCGCTGTTGGGAGGAAAAGGGTGGCGGCCGGGCATTAGGAAGGAGAGAGGGAGGAGGGAGCAAGCGGCCGGTCTGGGAGGCGATGAGGTCGAGCGGCGCAGTACTGGGCGGCGGCGCGGGCATGAGGGGACTGGGAGGCGGCGTGGGCAGAGGGGATCGAGGCGGCGGCAAGAGATCAAGGGCCAAGCTGCACGAGGAGACCGGGAGGCGTCAAGACGAGGAGACGGCAGGCAGCGGCAGACGAGGAGATCAAGGCGGCCTCGGGCACAAGGGGATCGAGAGGGGAACAGGTGGGGAGGGTGCTCTCGCGAGAGGAACAACAGTCACAGGGGCTCTTGTACAAAATGGTTTAACTGTGTGTGAACGGCGTCTCGTTGAGGGAAGGAAGCGGGCTGCGCTGCGAAATCCCTTGCTCCGAATCAGCCACAAGAAATCCATCTGACGCCCCTGATTCAAAGTTAGCATGTTAGCACCAAATGCTTCATTAGCACTGGATATGCTGCCCTATATATATATATAGGAAAATAGTTCTATACTCCTAGGAGTACATACTCCCACCTTCAATATACCGCTTAAATGATATTATTATACCTCTTTATCCTTTTGAGTATACTCTAAGACTGATTATAAGATACTACAAAGTGAGTTCCACAAAAAATTTCATCAAAGTCCGCCCTTTATAGCACAATTTGTTTATATATATTCTTTTCACATATGTAAAAGTGTATATAGCAAAAAAATATAGGACTTCGATGATTTTTTTCAACCATGTCACATTGGAGTATCTTAGAATCATTATTAGAGTATATCGAAAATGATAAAGAAGTATAATACTTTCATTTAAGTGGTATATTGAAGGTGGGAGTATGTACTCCCGAGAGTACAGAAAAGGCTTCCTATATGTATGTATGTATGTATGTATGTATGTATGTATGTATGTATGTATAATCTCGACTACTTCTAATTACGAGTTGGTGGTGGTGATCCGTTCTTCCCCCTCCGGACATACCTACAAAATCGTCATTGTTACGATCTTCTATACATTGGCGAAAGGAGAAAGTTTTAATTCAGTTGGATATGCATGTATGCGTGATCTGCGGCGTATCAGACTCTTATCTCAATCAGTCGATTCTATTTCCAAATACTGCATGGCAGATTGTTTTTCCATATACTGCACACATACAACTTCTGAGTTACCATGTGTCTTTGAGTTACCATATGCATCCTTTTTATTAAATATTTACTTGCATGTGTAGATAAGATCATCTTTTCTTTTTATCTAATCACGTATGGTCTTGATTCCGGCCGGTCAACAGCATGCGCACGGCTATGCATGACGCAACTAGATAAGTTTATTATCTCTATCTCTACAAATTCTAATTAGGAAGTGGTGGTGGTACGTCCGTTCTCTACCCTCACCACGACACGTGTAGCAAATGCACATTCAGCGTGGTGAATGGGAAGCAGCGATTTTCGTTTTTTGCCTGGCCATCCCAGAGATTGATTGGATCATCCCGTCGCGGGAGGTAAATGAATATGCATAACTCATTTATTGCTTTCTTTTCTCCCATTGATCTGGCATTCCAATTGGCGGCGACTGCTCTCGGTGCTTTTCAGATTGGATTGATTGATTCTCTTCCAAATGAAGCAGAGCTCCGATTCTTGGAGTTGGATCTCTTCTCGCCTCTTTCCCTTTTGTTGCCTTCCTTATTTGATGATTTCTTAATCTGGATTCTATAGATATCTCATCGGTTGCTGAATCTATATAACCCCACCGCTTCTTACCTCTCCTGCAAATATGTTAAGCTTATCCGTTGATTGGAGGTAATGGGCGACCTTTCTGATCTCGTTAATGTGGCGTAGGGTAGTGCCAAAAAAGGAAGAATGTAATTCAAGTTAATCTTTTAGTTTTTCCATTTTTGGTGCTTAATGCCAAAAGGGGAGAATTAGGAGCTAGTTGATAGGGTGAAGGATCGAGGATGCGCCTAGAGGGGGGGGTGAATAGGCGTTTATAAAATTAATCGCTCACTAATTCTATTCGCTCTAATCAACCCCTTATGTCAACTCTTAATTAAAGATATATATGCGAAGCTTATAATCTAGGTTTTGACAATTAACGCCTAAATCAACTAGGCTCACTAGTGCACTAACTAAATTATGTCTCTACACTAGAATTGCTAAATTGAACAATCAATTAATACTAAGCAATTCTAGTTACAATCAAGTAATTGATTAATATACAATAAGGTAAATGCTTGAATGTAAAAGAGACAAGAGGTAACCGATATTTTTCCATGGTGTTCGAAGACTTGCCGGTCTCCCCTAGTCCACGTTGAGGCAAGCCCAAACCCTTGGACCGGCTCCCACTCGAGCACCCGCCTCGATTCCACTAGACGTGGTTTTTCACGCTTTCGCGTAGGCTCAACCCGAACCTTCACAAACTTGTCGGGCTTTCACGATTTGTTGTGCCCCAGTGAGGCCTTGAGAGCTCCGACGACGACGCCACGCCGCCTAGAGTCGGCAACCTCCAAGAGTAACAAGCCGCTCCTTCGCTTGAACTTCACCGAGCACAACGAATGCGCTCCCGGTGATCACCAAGTGCAACACATGCACAAGGACCTCCCTCAAGTGCAACACATGCATAAGAGACTCTCAACCCACTTCTAATTGCAACACATGCAATTAGTCTCACTCTTAGCTCAAAATCAACTTGCGGGAATGCAACACATGCAAACCACCGCCAAATACTCACACAAGAGCTAATACACAAATGAGAGCTTCAACACATGAACCACCTCACCCAAAATGCTCAACAACCAGCACATGCCCCTCCATGACCTCCTTTTATAGCCTCACAAAGAAAACTAGCCGTTGGGGGCAAACAGGCATTAAAAGTGCTGAAACTAGCCGTTGTTACAAGACTTGCGGTACTACCGGCCCCTACGGGCGGTAGTACCGCCTAGAGCTCAAAAGACCCTTCTCCGCAAAAATCTATCATAAGGGCAGTACTACAGCCCCTACGGCGGTAGTACCAAGAAGAACATTCACTAAAAAGCTCATAACTTTTTACTCCGAACTCCGATTTGGGTGATTTTTGATTCTATGCGAAGCTTATCACGAGGGCTACAATATTCATCCATTTTCAAGATTTAATCAACCATAGATATTTTTAAATATCACCAAAACTAAACTCTAATGTAGTCATTCAACTCTAAAATCGATTTTCTCAAATACTTCACATAGACTTGATAAAAAACATGACTACAAGCTAGCAAGGGTCAACAACCTTGAACCATGTGATGATCAACTCATGATCAAAATAATTTGCAAAACACATTTGCAAATACTATTCACATGCTTCAAAGAACTGCACGTAAATTCCAAATCTAACTAGCTTGAGCATACTCGTTTTGCAACACATGCAAAACCTAGCTCCAAGCAACCACTTTGATTTTGAAAGATTTGTTTTGTAAAGAGAAAACAAAACATGAAGCTTCAACAATTGCAACACATGCAAAAGTGAACTTCACGTAAAAAGCCAACGATATAGCTTATCCTATTTGCAACACATGCAAATCAAAGCTTTATGCGAAAACCAAATGCATATACTCTTCTTCTTTGCAACACATGCATATCCGAGCATAATGCGACAATAACCAAGCATAAGCTTAACCCATTCGCAATACATGCCAAACGGTTAGTTCTTATGCAAAAACCAAATCCAAATGATTTGAGCTCGAGTGAACGCGGGATTGAGATCATCAACACATGATGAAACTCAAACTAGGACTCAACCCCTCTTAATAGTACGGCGATAAAAACTAGACTCAAAGACTACAAAGACCTTAGCCTATCTAGTTATACCTTTGCCGCTGCGCGCAAGCAATCCCCTTTGGGGTCTTTATGATCTTCATTCATACGCTCCCTCGGAATCATCACTCGATTCTTCTTTATCTTCGGGATCTTCTCTTGACGCCCATCACCTCATGATGCCGTCTTTTTCCCGTTCTCAATCATCCTTGGACTTAACCTAACTCAATCACAACTCATAAAATAATTAGTCCAAGATGCATGGTTGTCTCAATTATCTCTTGCACTCCATTAACACATAATGGATGCCTTTAGATCAATTTTGCACAACCTAAATCAATTTGAATGATTTAAATGTGTCTTAAGTACAATAATGCAACGCATGCTTCATTATACTTAAGAGCTATTCATTTGTCCTTAATTAATCAAGGAACACCATCAACACATGATGAAATGTTCTTTAATGATTAACAAGACAAATGAACTCAATTTAAATTTTCATTTAAATTGATATGAGTATATATTAACTACACAAGTTTTCATATACTCATGTTGATGAAAAGTAATGATCCATTATGTGTAGGCTATATGGAAATGATCATTACTCTAAGTCATCAACTATAGAATACACCCCTCATGTATATGTGCATAGAGATTATTGACTTGGAGATAATATGCACATATTCAATTTGATTACATTGGAGTATATCTTATATTACCATGAGTATACTATAACTAGGCAATTCAAATATATACTCAAGGATTTAGTTTCTTTGTCTTGATCTTTATATGTGTCAATAAAGAATAGATCAATACATTGAAACCTTCAAGTTAAATTATAAACTCCCCCTAAGTATGTGCATCCATGTAATATATGGATAGGGAAACATGATGCACGTTTTGTGGTTAATATAATGGGGACATTTATACTTTAACTTGAATCCAAAGTATGCAATTAATACTAGAAAGAATACGCATACATACCTTGGGTTTTCCATTTTTCATCCAAATATGAGACTACTAAATATAAGCTCAATAAAACATGTTAGTCTCATAAAGATTAGGTTTGTCATTAAACACAGATTAAACATTAATTAACATCAATCACTAAAACCAAAGGCTCTTGAACTTACAATCTCCCCCTTTTTGGTGATTGATGACAAACCGACTAATTCACTCTTATTATTGCTTTTTTTTGACAATATAACCCCCCCTTTTTGGCACATGCGAGAATTCAAATAACCACACGAGGGACTAATTCAAATAACACAAGAGGAATAAGAGAGAATTAGTCAAACATTCTCCCCCTTTTGGCATTAAACACCAAAAAATGGGAAAACCAACTTAGAAAATATCTTGAAAACATTTCCCCCCTTTTTGAATTAAGTATTCTCCCCTTTTTGGCATTGAACCACCCTTTTTTTTGTTAAAGAAGGTCATATAAGAATTTGAGATGAACACTTATGACCGTGGCAAGGAATTGAAAGAGTTTATGACAAATAAAAACTTTGTTTTATTTGAAATATGGCCTAAAAGAAGGAAAACTTGAAAAGAGACCATATTTGGGTTTTTGGATACCACTTGTAAAGATATGCATAAAAAACGAAGTAAGGGTATCACACGGGTTATTTAAAACACATTCAAATAATTCACTCCTCATTTTATTAGGCTTTGCAAATTTTCAACATGATTCTTTTGAAGAATCCAATAATTTGCCTAATCGGGTTAACGAGGAACCCAAAAGAACAAGGACCACTTGAGAGAATAGATATCACTTTAAATCTATCTCAAGGGCTTTGCTTGAAGATTCAAAAGAAATGAGCATTTTTAAATTTTAGTTGAAGAACAATGCTCAACTTGAGATGTTCCTCTTTTATGTATTTCAATACATAAAGAATCTCACACAGAGAATTCTTAAGCGATTGAACTTAGTTTGCGAGGAAAAATTCTTAATCAAGAATTTTGGGTATCAGAGTAATGCTACAAAGAGGCAATAGAATACCAGTTGTAGGAAATAATTGAATTCAATGATACCACTTAAAAGGAAATCAAATAATCAAGGATATCATATAAGAAATGAGCAATAAAGTCTAAGATACCACTTATAGAAAAGAATAACTTAATGATACCACTTGTAAGCATATGGAGTGAATAAACGCTCAATTGATACCACTTAAGATTAAATCACAAAGACTTGATACTACTTGAAGGAATTATCGATAAAATCGATGGGTATTTGTAACATCCTCAAATTTAGCTAATTTTGAATTTTATAATCTAATTTGAATTTTTGAGAATTTCTGGAATTTATTTGCAATTATTTGAATCTTTGGAATTTAACTCTTGTCTGAAAATTTATTTAATAATGATTAAGTTTCTGAAAATTTTAAATGGAAATATTTTATTTGGGTTCAAAATGTCCTAAGATATTTTCTCAGATTTTTCTAGAATTTTTCTAATATTTTAAGTACCTTAACTAATATAAATTAATATTCGGAATTACTTTTATTCATAAATCAATTAAAACCCCGTGAACAGTGGTGGGCTCGGTCCGTTACTGTGTGCTCGGCCGGGAACCCTAAACGCCTTCGCATCCTTGTCGTCGGATTAAATCGAACGATGGGGAAACAGCCGCGTCGTTTCGTTCTCAGCTCCCAGTAACGCCGCCGCCGCCGAAGGAAAACCGTCGCCATTATCGACCGGTGCACTACCTCCGTCACTTCATTAGCTGGTTCACGGGATAAAGCACTTCGTTCCGCACCCGCAGAGCCTTTTCACGCACTCCGAGATTCACCGTAGACACCGCAAGGCTTCGCCGAAGTTCAGTGCCCTTTCGCCGCCGTTTGCGCCTTCGCCGGTGACCCTCCGCCGCTGTGGTGACCACCGGAGTGAAGCTCGCGTCGAGCCGCACCCGAAGGACCTTTTCCTCTCGCCGGAATTGCGCCGGAGCACCGTCGGAGTCGCCGTCTTCCTCAACCCCGGCTGCTGCTGCTCGCCGCATCTTCGCAGTGTTTTGCCGAAGCTTCGATCGACGTCGCCCGTAGGATTTTCATCGCATGATTGAGGTTGGTCCACGTGTGTTCCTTTGCACTAGAGACCAGAGACCAGAACGATGTACTATAAGTATTAGCCGTAGGAATTAGAGATGTAAAGTCAAGATTAGTGCCACGTGCCCAAGAATGGGATCGCCCACGTGTGCTTCAAAGTTGCGCTATCTAATGGCCGTAGGATTTATATTGGATGAGCTGTATTAGACCATGTAGTCTTAGCAGCAGTGAACCTCATTCTCAATCATTGGCTGATCGATTTCAATCGTACGGTTGATAATGTACCATGTTGTCCATTTAACTGTAGATATTAAACTGAAAATATTAAACGGTTGTTTCAAATTAATCCGAGCCGTAGGTTTCGAATTGGATGAACCCGATTTCGCCACACACTGAGCCAGTCTCGTATCGACGCGTGTACGCGGAAATCGAGACGACGCAGCCGTCGCTATGGTCGATGTCACTCGAATAATTGTTGTCGTTAGATTCAAATTTGTCGGTCATGGTTGCGCCACATATCGGCACCGCGGTTGCGATTAAAAATGTCGGTGCAATCTTAGCCTTTGATCGCCTCGCACGAATTTTGACGCATGACCGGAATTATTGAACTGTTACTTGGTTAATCATAGTCGTAGGATTTTGATCCGAGGGATGAATGCGCCACGTATCGACTCGCAGTAACATTGACGTCATAAATTTTGGGATTTTCTATATAAAAATAAATAAGAGAAATTCGGTATATTTCCTTTTTAATTTATTTTAAAACTTCAAACGCTTATAACTTTTGCTTTTTAACTCCGATTTGAGTGATCCTAATTTCTAAAAATTTGTAAAATCAAGATCTATATAATGGTGAATTTTATGGAATTTTTAGAGGTGAATTTGCTCTCTATAAAATGTATTTATTGTGTGTATGTGTATAATTTGCTAGACGTTGATTTGTCGGAGAATTGTGAGGGGGGATTTCCAATGCAAGATTTGACTTCAGAGCAAGACCAGCAACTTTTCGAAGGCAAGTTATGCTTTGACCATGTTGCTCCTAATTTTTGAAATATACTTTGTTTTAAACTATGCATGCTAATTCAACTAAAAATGACTTTAATTATTTTGGGTGAATTAGCTATCCAACCAAGTTGTTTATGCCACCTTGATATCATTTGTATGCCATGATTCCTTGATAACCTAAGTTGGGTAAATCTAGTTGGTTGATGATATTGTGCCAACATGGGAGGCTAGACCGTGAATAGTTGCTTAGCCATGCATGTACGTGAACCATTTTATTTGGATTACAAAATCAACACTGACTAAAGAATAGTGAATGCTTTTTAATGAAATGTGGAATGATGTTGGTATTAACCTTGGAATGTAGAGACCTGTGTGGTTCTACATGAAAGATGAATATGAGCATGTGTTGCACTGTTAACAACTTGGGGTGGAATTGATTTAGGCTGGGGCAAGTGGACCGAGGCTTCGTGCTGTGGGCCTGTGTGGCAACCTGAGGGTGGGTTGAGTGTTGTGAGGGTGTGTGCCAATTTGAGAGAAGGAAGTCTTGCCTTGGTCGGTTAAGGATCTTACCTTGCAAGCCTTTGACCTGAGTCTCTCGTACAACTACATGTCTGAATGGGAAGACCTAGTTTAATAGGATTCTGATGTCTTACCTTTGATACCTCGGGGTGGCAGTTACACGGGGTAATCAGACGGGAGCGTGCTCGTGCTTCGCTTGGTACTGGTCTAACGGTGTTTGTCATCCTATACTTTCGCTCGAGTGAGGGAAGTGATAGTGAAGACAACACGGAGATGTTCTTAGGCTAAGGTAGAAGTTTCTGAAAAGCTTTGTTACGGTTAATCGCCTTTGTGGTGTGCAACTGTATCTTGTGGGTAAAGTGTACAAACCTCTGCAGAGTGTTAAAACTGTTCGAATAGCCGAGTCCACGGTAATGGACAATGCTCGGGGATTACAGTCAAGGGGTAGTGTTCTAAAAATAAAATGGGGTGGTTGGTTGTGTGCCAAAATTGTGAAATGAAGTTGTTTAGGGACTGTGTGTCCAAAACAATGTGGAAAACAGATTGAGAAATATAATGATTGTATAGTTTTGATGCTTTTAATCTAAATAGTTAATAATTTAAAATGTGCTTGCAAAAGCAAAATAACTGGTAGAGCCATTCCTTTGTAACATGCCAAGCATATAGTATATAGATGTGCATTTTTGTGCATAACTTGTTGAGTACGGTGTGTACTCACCCTTGCGGACAAACCTACCAGAAGAAGAGACTACGCCACCCACTAAGAGGAGTATGTCGAGGAGCCGAAAACTAGGGCAAGCCTTCGTTAGAGCGATCAGGAGAAGATGGACATCACGACTTTTTATATTCATCGCTGAACTTTTGTTATTTGATTATTATAAGCCTGCGTGTATAATTATTGTAAGGATGACCATAAGGTCGTACACTCGCTTATATAAATGTTTGAAGTACTTTATTTAATATTCCATTGTGTATGATGTGATATTATACCCTGTTTAGTCTGTGTGCACTAGCGCGATCCTGGACTAGTGCAGGATACACAGAGTGTCCGGAAATGCAAATTCGGGGCACGACAGTATTAGAGCAATATATACTTACGGGTATCAAAGTGAAGAATAACTTAAGATAGATCAATAAAATCATAAAGAAGGAGTATCAGAACAAATTAAAGACATGATATCACTTGGAAGCAATTAAGTGCCCAAAACTTGCAATAAATAAACTCCCCAAGATATTCAACAAATGAATCATGGAGTTATTTGCATTTGAATTGCGTAAGTTTTGCCTTTTCAGAAGATCAAGTGAATACCACCCTTTAAATCAATTGAATGCTCATTAACTGATACCACTTGAAAAAGATCATTTTGCATGAGGATACCAATTTTGAGAAAAACAATATTGATATTTATTTAAAAATAAGCTCATTTTCTAAAAAACCAACACTGTATGTCAATTTAAAATCAACTTGATATTATAACATAACCGAAAAGAGTCTCTCTTTCAAACACACAAAACTCGATTAAACAAGCTCCAAAAGGATCATAAGGTAAATCATGGAGCTAATACATTTAAACATCCTCAAGTTTTGTTTTGAGAGGTTCTACCAACTTGAAACCAAATTCAAGACATGAAAACCACAAAGATTTCAAAGAACTTAGAATTTCAGATTTTCAGTTTTTTACATTTCATTTAGGCTTCAAAAGATAGCTGAAAAACTGCTCATATGACGTCTACAAAATTTGATAAAATTTGACATAGTAGACTAACTATTTAGGATCAATTCTTAAAAAGGTTATCCCCTCAAATTATGCTCTAATTTGGAGATACAAAAATCACAAATCAGCTCAAAATCATATAAAAGTCTGAATTTTCAGAATTTGATCAAAGGGAGAAAAAGCCATAACTTTTGCAAATTAAGTTGAAATTATTTCAAATTGTGCAAAAAAATACTTTATACTCCTAATAAACTTTTCCAAAAAGAATTTTCTAAAAAGGAGTCTCCAATCAAAAGATGTGCCAAATTTTGCTTTGTAGGCATGATTTTTACTCAAAGAGGAGAAAAGTCAAAACTTTTTCAAATAAAGTCAAAACATTTTGAAAATTTCCAGAAATGAACTTTAAGCTATTTAGAAGGTTTCTCAAAAAAAATTTCCTTAAAAACACATTTCTTTCAAAAGATATGGCAGATTGCGCTTTGTAGGTATAAAGACAAGTTGAATTTGTATCGAAAGCTCAAAATGCAATATAACTTGGATTTCATGGAGATTTGAACTTTCATAGCTTTGAATGAGTTAGAAATACTATTTCAAGCCAAGAAATGTAAAGAAATCCAACTCAAAAAGCAAAAACCCACAATATGCAAGAATAGGTCGTTTTGGGTCAAAAGAAGGATTTTTGGCTAAATTCAAAAGGCTATAACTTTTAAACGGTTGGTCGATTGGAAAAACTTTGAACTAAAGAAATGCTTGAAATGACCAAACTTACGAGTTTTGTATTGATCACTTTTTCAAAAACTCAACATATTTTAACTTATGAAAATATTTCATTTAATCCAAAATCGAGATTCTATAAGATCCATTTGAGGCCAAATTTGCTATTTTGTTTCTAAAATAGGAATTTTTACTGCGAAAGTATTGTAAAATATTTGAAATACATATTTGAGAACTTTTATAAAGATTTTCACAAATATTGGCCTTTAGAATACATTTTTGCCTTTTTGACCAAAACGACTCATATGAAGGATATGCATGCATATGATTTTCAAATCATTTCAAAAAGTATCAAATGAATCAAATGAGAAGATGTTTGGTTGAAATTTGTATGTATTAGTTTGAAATACCATTTGGAACCAAGATATGCCCAATAATCCGGTCCAAGAGGTGAAACTCACAAAGTGCTAGAATGTGACCAATATAGGTCAAGTATAGTTTTTAGGTGAGTTTCAAAATCAAATAACTATTGATAGATTGGTCTTTTGGAAATCTTTTGAATATGAGAATTGTTAAGAATGACCAACTCTATGATTTTCGTTTTGGAGCTATATTCAAAATCATTTTACAATTTATTCTATGAAGATTATAAATTTAAAGCCAAAACAAGATACTAGTAACTAGTTTTTGGGCTAAAAACATATTTTCTTTTGAAATTAGTTTTTGTAAAGCTAAAACCATTGAAAAACCTTTTGAAAGCATTTATATACATTTTTCAACAAGTTTTTCACAAGATTAGTAATAGTTACTAAGATTTTTCACTTTTGGCTAAACGGCTCAATTTTGAAAACTTAATATTTGCACATAATTAATTTGGGCACACATAGGGATGTGATATACATGATTATGATTTAGCACTCCCCTTAATGTGCCACTACCTAACTTGCTCAAGATGTAACACCCCGGTGCCAAACGCACCGCGAATGCTACCAAAACCTCGCTTCACTAGCGACACCCCTCGGACCCACACATGCCCAAAGGGTTACCAACCCAAGATAATTCTCCACAACAAGATCAATTAAACCGAGAATTACCGAAGAAGACATAAAAAAAACCTAACACCTCTATGAACTTGACTGCAATCAACCACTAAACTCTAAAACCGATTTAAAACTAAGTCACCAAAATTTACAAAATTTCGGCATGACCTCTCTAGAAATATAGGACATCCACTCGTGAGACAGAAAACATATGCAATCATATGATATCATTCTAGTAGGTCCTTAGTTAACCAACCTCACATCCAATAGAAATAAATAACTCCCCACGACAAAAGACATATTACAAACACGTGGTTACATTCAGACTTAACGAATCGATTAACTAGATTGTGGAGGCCAAGGCGTGCACGTGATACTACTCCCAACCGCAGATGAGCCAACTTCAAGGTACCTAAAACAGAAACAAACAAGCGTGAGTCCAAGACTCAAAGAAAGTGCAACAAGTAGACAAAGTAAGAAATTAAACTAAAATACGCCTACTTGAACATAGAGTAACAGTTTCTTTATTGGGCCTTCGTAATTAAATGAAGGCAGTTGAATTCATAAAAGATCCAAAACATAAGAGAACGATTACTCCATCATTTACCATAATCATTACCTAACTGAAAACCTCCAGGAACAGAAGCAGTAATTGATTCCACTTACCGCAACCAACTCGAACGTAACAAAACTTACCTTTGCCTCAATAAACATTTCTGGATGAGTCCACGCCTCAATCCTCAACCTGTTCTTCCCATTCCTATCAATCCCATTTGTCCGTTGCAACACATAATGCAATGGAATGCGTTTATGCTTTCATGCTCAAGTGCACAAAACATACAAAAGAAGAAGCTCATATCCATACATCACAATCAACTCATTAAACATAATTCATCATTGTCAATGCAATACAGATGCAATTATGCCATACAAAGCAGAATCTCAATCCATACATCACAATCAACTCATTAAACATAATTCATCATTGTCAATGCAATACAGATGCAATTATGCCATACAAAGCATAATCTCAATCCATACATCACAATCAACTCATTAAACATGATTCATCATTGTCAATGCAATACAGATGCAGATTTCACAATTTCCATGCATTTGATGCATCATGCATGCTCATCTCCTCTTTTAGCACATCTGGGTATGGCCGAGTGCACACCGTCGTGTGCACCCTCTCATTCCCCTTCCACCCCGTGGTGGAGGGTGCCTACTCTTCTTGACTCGCTCCCATACACCCACGTATATGGGACTACGAGGTAGGACTTTCAGACTCACTACTGGTGAGCACAGAGGCCCTTGATCGAATGGGTCGATCTTCCATCATGAATGCACAAATGCAATTGACATAAACCAATTTGTAAACTACATTCATTCCTCACATTTGCATAGCCATAGCCAAATACATAAATATCACCCTCCTCACATCCATAAATTACCATTCACATCCTCAACACTCATAATCGCATTCGCAACACTCAAAATCACGTTCTCAACACTTATAATCATACTCACATCACCAATACTCGAGTAATTACTAATTTCATCTATCTCGATTATAAATCAAACCATTTTCGCAATCAAATTCCATACTCCGTCCTCACATTCATTTATCATCAATACTTCATACAAAAACCATAATCTTTTATCTTGACTACGAATTGAACCATTATTCTTGAATCAAAACTCATGGCTTTAATATCAATAATACCCTAATCCTACTAGTAAGCACCCACACGGAACACAAGTTAGCACAACAAGTCATATAGACAAGGCACATAATTCTTCAATGTAGCACACATAGCAAACAAACACGGATGCACATGCAAGTTTCATCCATACTAGTGTTGTCAAAATAACCACAACAAGCATTAGCGGCTCTCATATCAAATCGACCAAGACATGCAATCTACAATTCATAAAATTCAATCAATTGATGCACTTACCTTCAACTTCTCGAGACGGTGTGGCGAGACGAAGTTACCACACCTGGGGTCACACCACCTGCACATGGATATAACTCACTCAAAAACATGCCCATAAATCAACACAAGACTCATACTAAGTCAGCTTCGCAACCCACTCCTAAAAACATGGAAACAGAAATCTGCCAACCCGGGACAGCATTTGGTAAAACAGTCATAACTTTTAGTCGGATGAACGAAACTTAGTGATTCTAGTCACTATTGAAAGATAATTCGATTATCTACAACTTTTTCTATAGCCAACCGACCGGGAAAAGCACCGATATTTCTCAGATTTGCGACAAACAGCAGACAGCCGCAGAACTAACACGTTCTTGGACAGCACGCGGTAAAATAGTCATAACTTCCAAACCGCTGAACGGAATTTAGCGATTTTGGTCTCTATTGAAAGGTAATTCAATTATCTACAACATTATTTATAGCCAAACCCCCAGAAAACGCTTGTAGAATTTTCCATTAGCAGCTCTAACCAAGGACGAAAATCTGTCCGAACAGAACATTCTCATTCACTCTAGTCTCTCCTTTCCCCAACCTCCAACATCTCAAAACCATGAATCTCAGCTAGGCATTCACACAAACACCCTACATGCAAGCAAATAAAATCCCCAAAGACCTAGGGTTTTCACCTCAAATCCTCACACATGAAGGAAAGGAGGTGGGGAGAAGCTGCAGCGCCTGCACGGAGAGGAGGCGCAGGGAGGGGTCGCCGGCCGGGGAGGAGCTCGCCGCTGGCCAGAGGACTTCGCCGACGGCAGGGGGAGGGCCAGGCCGAGCTGCTGCTGCCCAAGTCTGCCTTGCACGCTCACTGGCTGGAGGAGGAGGAGGCCAGGGCGACTTGCTGCTTCGGTTGGAGGAGGAGAAGGCCAGGCGGCTTGTCGCCAATTTGGAGGAGGAGGAGGCAGGAGACATGGAATGGCCTTGCCAGAAGCGACGCCAGGTAGCTCAGCCAGAAAAATGAAAAAGGAGTTGGCCAATGCTCCAAGCAATGCCGACCACAAATAAGGAAGAGAGAGAGAGGATTAGGTGAGGAGGGGAAATTCCCAAAAGCCCTCTTAAAAACCAAAATCTACTTTTAACCATTAGCGTCCCAAACAATTTAATTCTTGGCGCAAAACGACAATTGCCGGGATAGACAACTCTCCGCCAAACAATACATTTCGAAAGATACTTCAACCAAAAAATCGCACAAATTCCTAAACCTTTATTAAAAGCTTCAAAAGCGCTGACGATAAATATTTTTCTCCGAATACAAAACCACGAATCACGAATGTGGAATCATTACCGGCCGAAAACCCTAGAAAAAGATATTTGTGGCATTACACAAGATTTGCAATAAGAGAATAGATAAGAGGCGAGAGCAAGTTCTCACAACAAGTAATCTAAATTGATTTTTCATTTATATTTCAATATAACCTACACAAGGCTATAAGACATAATAGTAATCAATTTAAATACTTGTTACCCGAGATGGCATTGGCTCATGATGAACTTGATTTTCTTCATGCTTGACACCACTTGTAGACGAATATAATCCTTCTCTTCTTGAGTGTGCAAGCGTCCAATCCATCTCATATCGCCTAAAAATCTTTTAGGCGGTTTTTGGTACCCAATCCTTGTTGGGTCCGACAATGTTAGTCACAATGGATTTAGGAACCCAGATGGCCCTAATTTTAATATTATTGATAAGACTAACATCACTAGGAATAGTTTTGCGATAATTATTGCTCCTAAGCAAAATATTTGGATTTAAGTGAGAGGACTTAGGAGGACAATGATATTTTGCAAAACTATTTCTAGTTTGATCTCTTCTAAGCATATGATAATTAGAATTAAGCATTGGCTTAGAGGATCTAGTATTTCTAGCAAATGTTTTGCTATTGTTATTTCTCCTAAGCAATATATTTGAATTGAATTGAGTGGGCTTAGGAGTCCTAGCAAGTTTAACAAACCCATTACTAGATTTACTCTTCCTATGCAATTGAATATCATTTTGAGCCGGCATAGGGGACTTGACAAGTTTGGCAAACACATTGCCCTTCTTGTCCTTCCTAAGCAAATAATTATCATTTACACGAATAGGCTTAGGAGTTATATCTTTGGGACAATCCTTACCGAAATGTCCCTTTTCCCGGCAATTGAAGCACGTTACTCCGTTTGGTCCTCTCTTGACCTTCTTGTTGTGCTCAACGCCGTTTTGCCTCATGGTTGATGTTGTGGCCTTGTTATCCACTTGGTTTGGGCACACGGAGGCGAGGTGGCCCTTCTTGTTGCAATTGAAGCACTTGATTGTCTTCGTGTGTCGTGCATTGTGCCTCATCTTGCTATTCTCCCTCTTGGAGTTGTAGCTGAGTCCTCGCTTGTCTTGAGGCGCCCTTGGCTTACTCAAGATTTCGTCGAGAATGGCCTTTCCCTTTACGCACCTCTTCAAGTCATTTTCCAATCTAATGACTTGGGCCTTGAGCTTTTTATTTTCCTCTACAAGATTAGCATCTAAAAACATAGAGGAACTAGAAGCAATTTCATTAGAGCAACAAGGCAAATCATCGCTAGAAGTGGATATGCATTTATTAGATGAATTGTTTGTAATAGGAATTAAGTGAGGCAATTCATCTTCTAAATTACATTGAGTAGCACTATCCATACTAGCTTTAGTGAATTCCTTGAAAAGGACCTTTTCATGATTTTCTTTTAGAACATCATAATCATTTTTAAGTGATTCATGTTCTAGCTTTAAAATTTTATATTTCTTTTTCTCCTTTCCAAGAAATTCATTTAGCTCCTCTAACATATTCATTAATTCATCATAAGAGGGCTCATCATCATTTTCATCATTATTTACCTCAATTTATCTTTGGCCATGAAGCAACGAATCCTTGATGGAAGTGAATATTCGTCGTCGCTCGAGGCGGAGGTTGAGGTTGATGGAGATGCCGGTTCTTCATCGCTTGATGTAGAGGTTGAAGAATCATCAACCGACATCTCTTCCTCAATGCAATCCTCAATTGATGTGGATGGTTCAAATTCATCTTTAAGCTTAATCCACATTTCATGAGCGCTCTTGAGATTGCATATGAGATTAAATATTTCTACGCTCACAACACTAAATAAAACATTAGTTGCTTGAGAGTCGAGATGTAGGCATTTCACTTCTCCTTTGGTTGGAGCAATATCGTTTAGTGCAGAAGAAAAGCCGACATCTACGATCCACCAAATTTGTGGGCTCATAGATTTAAAATGATCAATCATAAATAATTTCCATGAAGCATTATTTGATTCATTTAGCATGAGTGGATCGTGTGAGTGCACTAAACCTCTAATCGCCATCCCTTTTACTCTCTAAGCGGTTAAGCCTAAAATGAGAGTGATCGTGGCTCTGATACCACTTGAAGGATCGAGGATGCGCCTAGAGGGGGGTGAATAGGTGTTTATAAAATTAATCGCTCACTAATTCTATTCGCTCTAATCAACCCCTTATGTCAACTCTTAATTAAAGATATATATGCGGAAGCGATAATCTAGGTTTTGACAATTAACGCCTAAATCAACTAGGCTCACTAGTGCACTAACTAAATTATGTCTCTACACTAGAATTGCTAAATTGAACAATCAATTAATACTAAGCAATTCTAGTTACAATCAAGTAATTGATTAATATACAATAAGGTAAATGCTTGAATGTAAAAGAGACAAGAGGCAACCGATATTTTTTCCGTGGTGTTCGGAGACTTGCCGGTCTCCCCTAGTCCACGTTGAGGCAAGCCCAAACCCTTGGACCGGCTCCCACTCGAGCACCCGCCTCGATTCCACTAGACGTGGTTTTTCACGCTTTCGCGTAGGCTCAACCCGAACCTTCACAAACTTGCCGGGGCTTCTCACACCTTGAGAGCTCCCACGCACGACGCCTACGCCGTCTAGGAGTCGGCAACCTCCAAGAGTAACAAGCCGCTCCTTCGCTTGAACTTCACCGAGCACAACGAATGCGCTCCCGGTGATCACCAAGTGCAACACATGCACAAGGACCTCCCTCAAGTGCAACACATGCATAAGAGACTCTCAACCCACTTCTAATTGCAACACATGCAATTAGTCTCACTCTTAGCTCAAAATCAACTTGCGGGAATGCAACACATGCAAACCACCGCTCAAATACTCACACAAGAGCCAATACACAAATGAGAGCTTCAACACATGAACCACCTCACCCAAAATGCTCAACAACCAGCACATGCCCCCATGACCTCCTTTTATAGCCTCACAAAGAAAACTAGCCGTTGAGGGGCAAAACGGGCATTAAAAGTGCTGAAACTAGCCGTTGCTACAGTACTTGCGGTACTACCAGCCCCTACGGGCGGTAGTACCGGCCTAGGAGCTCAAAAGACCCTTCTCTGGCAAAAATCTACCGCAAGGGCAGTACTACCGGCCCCTACGGGCGGTAGTACCGCAGCAACATTCACTAAAAAGCTCATAACTTTTTACTCCGAACTCCGATTTGGGTGATTTTTGATTCTATGCGAAGCTTATCACGAGGGCTACAATATTCATCCATTTTCAAGATTTAATCAACCATAGATATTTTAAATATCACCAAAACTAAACTCTAATGTAGTCATTCAAGTCTAAAATCTGATTTTCTCGAAATACTTCACATAGACTTGATAAAAAACATGACTACAAGCTAGCAAGGGTCAACAACCTTGAACCATGTGATGATCAACTCATGATCAAAATAATTTGCAAAACACATTTGCAAATACTATTCACATGCTTCAAAGAACCGTACGTAAATTCCAAATCTAACTAGCTTGAGCATACTCGTTTTGCAACACATGCAAAACCTAGCTCCAAGCAACCACTTTGATTTTGAAAGATTTGTTTTGTAAAGAGAAAACAAAACATGAAGCTTCAACAATTGCAACACATGCAAAAGTGAACTTCACGCAAAAGCCAACGCATATAGCTTATCCTATTTGCAACACATGCAAATCAAAGCTTTATGCGAAAACCAAATGCATATACTCTTCTTCTTTGCAACACATGCATATCCGAGCATAATGCGACAATAACCAAGCATAAGCTTAACCCATTCGCAATACATGCCAAACGGTTAGTTCTTATGCAAAAACCAAATCCAAATGATTTGAGCTCGAGTGAACGCGGGATTGAGATCATCAACACATGATGAAACTCAAACTAGGACTCAACCCCTCTTAATAGTACGGCGATAAAACTAGACTCAAAGACTACAAAGACCTTAGCCTATCTAGTTATACCTTTGCCATCTTGCACAAGCAATCCCTTTGGGGTCTTTATGATCTTCATTCATACGCTCCTCGGAATCATCACTCGATTCTTCTTTATCTTGGGATCTTCTCTTGGCGCCCATCACCTCATGATGCCGTTTTTCCCGTTCTCAATCATCCTTGGACTTAACCTAACTCAATCACAACTCATAAAATAATTAGTCCAAGATGCATGGTTGTCTCAATTATCTCTTGCACTCCATTAACACATAATGGATGCCTTTAGATCAATTTTGCACAACCTAAATCAATTTGAATGATTTAAATGTGTCTTAAGTACAATAATGCAACGCATGCTTCATTATACTTAAGAGCTATTCATTTGTCCTTAATTAATCAAGGAACACCATCAACACATGATGAAATGTTCTTTAATGATTAACAAGACAAATGAACTCAATTTAAATTTTCATTTAAATTGATATGAGTATATATTAACTACACAAGTTTTCATATACTCATGTTGATGAAAAGTAATGATCCATTATGTGTAGGCTATATGGAAATGATCATTACTCTAAGTCATCAACTATAGAATACACCCCTCATGTATATGTGCATAGAGATTATTGACTTGGAGATAATATGCACATATTCAATTTGATTACATTGGAGTATATCCTATATTACCATGAGTATACTATAACTAGGCAATTCAAATATATACTCAAGGATTTAGTTTCTTTGTCTTGATCTTTATATGTGTCAATAAAGAATAGATCAATACATTGAAACCTTCAAGTTAAATTATAAACTCCCCCTAAGTATGTGCATCCATGTAATATATGGATAGGGAAACATGATGCACGTTTTGTGGTTAATATAATGGGGACATTTATACTTTAACTTGAATCCAAAGTATGCAATTAATACTAGAAAGAATACGCATACATACCTTGGGTTTTCCATTTTTCATCCAAATATGAGACTACTAAATATAAGCTCAATAAAACATGTTAGTCTCATAAAGATTAGGTTTGTCATTAAACACAGATTAAACATTAATTAACATCAATCACCAAAACCAAAGGCTCTTGAACTTACATAGGGTGGGGCTATGGTATGGCTGGATTAAGGCGTACGAGCCAATAATGACAGCCACATATGGATGACACCTACCTCTTCAATGCTTTTGTGCCCAGGGGCAGCAGGTGACGCCTCTTTCGATCGATCGATTGATATCAAATTATAGCGTTACAAATTTACAATCCCATGTGCTATGATGTTATTATTTAAGTTTGTGAAATTAAAGATAATTTTAAGCTCGAGTTTGTAAACAGATGCTTGGAATTTGTATGCTTCGATGAATTGATTTAAACATTTAACCATTTCACATTCAGAGTAAACATTATTATGGAAAAGTTCAAGCAGGATTGGCCTACGTATATACGTATGGTGTAACAATCATGTATGATTCTCGGACTAGGCTAACACATATGGGCATCATCAACTTCATAAAATACTACAATGACACCATGTTCTTCTATAAACTGTCGATGCGATGGGCTTAACTCAAGATGGCTCGTACTTGCGCAAGGTACTTGCTTTCATTGCTCTTCTTCTGAACTTTATTTAATGTACGAATCATGTATTGAAGGTTTTTATTTTAATTGTTAACACCGAAAATTGCCTTAATGGTCGATGAGGTGGGACTGAAGAATGTTCTGTAGATTATCATGGACAACGGTGCCAGCTACAAGAAGGCACGTTGGCTCATCACACGGGAGCACCGCAACATCGTGTGGCAATTTTTTATGGCCCACACAATTAATGTGATACTAAAGCAGGTTAGAGAGTTCCATTGACCATGCCTCTAAGATTGAGAGTGTAAGAAAAATCTATTGATGGCTTTACAACTATTTGAAGCTTTACGCTATGATGAAGAAGTATATTGAGGACGAGTTGGTCAAGTGAAATACTACTCGGTTTGAAACAAACTACATGTTTTTAGAGAGTTTGCTTCATTGCAAGGACAAGTTCTTGCAATGCATATCTTCAGAAGAATTTTTATCATCTCGCTTTGCTGATACTGTGGAGGGGAGATTCGTATACTCCTACCTCTTGAGCTTAGACTGGAGGGACAACCTTCAATCAGTTGTTAACTCCATGAAATAGTTGTACCCCTTCTCGCGCTTTGCCGATCAAGACAGTGTACCTATGTTTAGTAAGGTACCACTATGGTACAACATTATGCGACAGAAATACAGTAGCTTGTTCCATGACACTCCAACTACATTCAACCAGTATATGGATGTCGTGGATCCAAGAATGACCGACCTAATGTGATATACTTATATGAACATCAGTAATACATTCTTTCCAGAACAAAATATCTTATAGTTGCACATACGCTACATACTTGTACTGTCATATTTCGTTGAATTTCATGTAGCTGCCACCTTGAACCCTCGGATGCACTACGTATACAGCACGACCAACACCTGATGCGTTTGAAGTGTTAGCTGATGGTACTGATAGAGTCATTCAATCTCTTTATGAGGCCGATCTTTACAGAAGGAAGTTTGGAATATTCATGAGTGCACAAGCTAAGAAGATGGCACATCATATCAAAACTTCTCTTGATATTTTCCTTATGCTGTCTTAAATATAATGTCATTCTCATCGGTACTTACTGTTCTCTTTGTTAACTTACAATACATTGGTTTCCATGTGGATCGTTTCGTATTGTGCTTCTTCTAGCGGATGTGAGCACAATTGGAGTACGTTTGCGTTCATTCACACTAAAATTCGCAACCGCTTGTTGTACAAAAAGCTTCATAATTTGGTGTACTTTAACTACAATCTGTAGCTTTGAATTCAAGCTAAAGAAAATCAAAGGTACAACTGAAAATGATCTGTTCCAACGTCCTATGAAGCTTACATTGTGCGTCACTGAAAATCCAATCCAACAGTGAATGGAGAAAGGGAGGTCCAATGCTGACCCCTTACTTGATGAGAAGGATACAGAGTGACACCCCCTCCCATCATACTTTGTGACAGACCTGATTGACCCTACCGCGTTGTAAAAGAATATTGGGGCTATAAGCATCCCCAAATGGGCAGATAGGATAGTGGGTGACAGTCACACGAGGAAAAGGAAGCACAAGCAGTGGCAACGAGGGATACCATAAAAAGGAGAGCTCCATTGAAAGAAAAGGAGAAGCATCCTATAGATGAGTAACATTATGTATAGAGTGATGACTCGACTGATAGCACTCTCGGAGACCGTCGGAGCCTACTGTACCAAGAGTCCAATAATAGTTGCTTTAAGTCAGACAGCGATGGCAGTGGGTCCGATGACGGTGCCTAAAAAGGATAGTGTCTCATATTATTTATAAGGGAGTCCTAGTACACTCATACCATATATGACGAAGACCATGGTGCTCCATAAGGCCATTCCCAGTGCATAGTTTCATTTCCCAGTTTCCAAGAGTACCACATCAGCTTTTATCTAGGTAACCGTGTATTTTGAGTTTCATCTAGATGAAACTCTCTCACCTCCCATGAAACTCTCTCTTGCCATGTCACCAAACATAATGATGTGTCATATCATTTAATGAGAATGAAACTCCCATTGTGAATGGCCTAATTATAGAGAAGGACTACTGTAGGGAAGAAAAGGGATATTGACATAGTAAGGATGAGGATGCGCCGCAGGATAACTATAGCTCATATAGTGTTGCCAAGATACAAGAGAGTTTTGGCTCATATGGTCACCATGACTATGCCATCCCGGATGCTCGTGCACTACCTCCCACCTAATAGTCCATGAGTGGTAAGATCTTGACTTTTATACCATGTTGTACCAACAATAGCATACAACTAACCTATAACCGGGTCAAAGTTGGCACAAATACAACACGAAATTGCTATTTAAATGAGGATTGGTCATGATGTCTACCAAGGAGTATAATATGGTCAACCAAGTGTACATTCAATGATACTATTTGTAACCCCAAAGATAATATTTTATTTGTATGTTTCATTTCATTGCAACTCGATTTTTTTACTAATATAGTGTTCATGTATGTCTAACATGGCATATGTGTGACAACGGAAGGACGATGAAGCTATGTGAAGTGCAAACATTCATTTTCGGTAAGAAATGTTGATTTCAGATATCATATACCATGGACATTGAGATGTGAACTTGTTGGATTGATTTGTGAATAGTATTGAAATAAAATATTATTTATTGAGATTTATTACTAAATGTCTAATTTACAACTTGAGATTATCTAAAATATGGCAAAAGTAAACCGGAATTTTTCCATATTTTTTCATAGTTGTGCTATTATTGTAAAATATGTACTTTACATCTTGATGTTGTCTTAAAATGTACAAAAGATCATGTCAGAATTTTGTCCTATTTTTTCATATTTTTTATACATTTATAATATTTTCTGATTTTTGGGCTTTTATGAATTTTTTAGTATTTTTTGTAATTTTTCTAGATTTTCCCAATTTTCTTTTATTTTTACCATTTTTGATTCAATCCGGTAAAAAATTTGCCAAAAACATTTGAACTAGTCGGTTTTCGGTATTTTTCGCCGCTGTTTGACCACCAATTTCAAACTAGTTTGACTTTACAATTCGCTTGGTTTCAACAAAGATCAAATATATACATATTTAGTGAGGAATGTATACTATATATTAAAATGCTAGAGATTGCCAGCTCCTCAGGAGGGCTACGTGTCTGCCCTCGCGGAGAGGCCTTTTGAAAAATTAGAAATTACATTTAGATCCTTTTAGCGGTTTTTTAATAAAATAGATCTGAAAAAATCAAAATTATATTTAGGTCCTTCTGCGGTTTACATTTAGGTCCTCCTCGTGGTTTTAAGCGGAATGGATCCCAGAAAAAATATATTACTTTATGTCGGGGATTGGCTACACTGCATCGCAGAGACGACCATCCGGCTCTAACTAGGCCGACCATGCTCTTGTTCCGGATGTCGCATGAGGCCGACCTTCTGCTAGCTCTGGCCAGGAACTACCCCGCCTCGAGCGAGCCAAGCCCGGGCCTCGCGACAAGGCGACGTGGCATTAAATGTCACAGCGGCTCGAGGATCGCCCGCCCGAGACTACGCCGCCACTTGGCTCGCCGACTTGGGTCGGCGCATCGCACCCACGTCAGTGGTGCCTCGGCGGCCTTGCCACCGCACCGCCCACGCCCTGCGCAGAGAACGCCTGTAATTACCGACTTGTCTCCTCAGAATTTTCTATAAATACCGCACAATGTATTAGGGGTTGGACCTTCAGATTACACCCATACTTGCATACCCCGCTGCTCACGGAGCCCCTAGCATTGATCAGCCCCCGCAAGTGCTTTGTAACCCGTTGTGCATACTAGTGCAATCACCGGACGAGGGTTATTATCTCCCCGCGAGAGGCCCGAACTGTAAAAACGCCCCCGAAGTTCTCGGTTGTCCCGCTTGCCTCGACCAGAGTTTCTAAGACGCCTTGACGTCGACCCTTATGAAAGGGGCTGAAGTTGATCCTCATTCGACAAGTAAGCTCGGTGAAGGACCCCGTCTCCGAATCGCCGACAACCGGGCGCCGTCCGGGGGACCGATCAAGTCCTCTGCAGGAATCCTCGAGGATGCCGAACTCGCAAGACAACCAAGACCTTTCGTCTTCGACGACGAGAGGACGACGACGCAGATTACGCCGGCGATGGTGTGGGCGGTGCGGCCGACCAGAGGGCCACACCAAACCGAGTCTTTTTCCGGCTGCCGCAGCAGCGAGAGCGATTTCTCCGCCCGCAGCCGATACCCTCGTCTGCTGGGAGGAGTCCGGCAGCCGAACGATCCCGATGCTCCGACCGTCTGGAGCTCAGCCAGGGATCGGGCGTATGACACCTCCTGAGTCGTGTTCGCCGTCCGGTGCCCCGCAGAGGTCAACGTGACGGGAGAAATGAGATCCGGAGGAGCAATCTCGGGATCTCCCCATCGCCAAAGATGGTGCCAACGGCAACCATCCGAATTGTCCCTCGGCATGCTCGGTGGTCGACCCCGGCCAACCGGAGGAGGACGCGGCGCCGGGCCGGGCGACTGAGCCCGCAAGGAGACCGGCGATTATCACTCCCAGAACACGCCGCCATCAGATCCCGAGGTCGCCTCCCGCCGCTCCCCGAGCACCGAGCGTCTTCGCACCATGGCGACGGCCGTGGCGCTGCCTCCGAGCCTCTCCAACCCGCGGATTTGGCGGCCATGGAGCCCTAGTGGCCGAGAACCCGCGCCACTGGGCGCTCCAGGCTCGAGCGCTTCCGGACCGAAAGCGCCATTCTCGGCGGTGTCCCCGGCCCCGCCGGGGACCACGGAAGCAAGATCGAGTCGCGAGGACGTTCGATCCCGCCCGCCCCCGGGCTCGCGGTCATATCTCACCGTCGCAGGCGCCTGCGTGCTCCTCCTCGAACCAGCCGTGCGTCGCCGCCGCGAGGGCATTTTTTCGCCGCGCCTTGTGCGCAAGGACCGCTGGGCCCTTGCCGCCACGATCGCTACGCCGAGGGGCCGCCATGATGGGCGGCATTCGGTGCCGGGCTTTCTCATGACCCTCCGAGGTCACGCGGTCGAAGCAAGTTCAAGCCCGCCACATCGAAGCGCTTCAACGGACTCGAACCCGGACGAAGTTTCTTCCATCTACTCCACCGCCATCCAGCGCCGGCGGGATGAGGAGGTCATGGTCAACTACCTCCCCACGGTCCTCGACAGCCGCCTTAACGTGGCTCTTCAACCGAAGGAGGATCAATCCGCCATGGGGGCTCTCACGAGGCCTCGCGCAAACTTTCAGAGTTGCTATACACGCCCGCAACGAGCGCGACTCGAGCGGCCGATCCGCATCGATAAAGAAACGTTACGTGATTTTGTCCAAAGGTTCATCAAGGTGAGGAACTCCATTCAACATCTCGGACGAGGCGATAGTCCGGGCCTTCAAGTTCGGGGTCGCGACGCCCGCTTCGCACAAGACTTGAGATCCACCCGGACTGTCGGCCAACGAAGCTGCTCAGATGGCCGATCGCTACGCCAACGCCGGCGAGGCCGCATAATGGAAGAGGGCGCCGGCGAGGGCAAGTTGCAGCCCAACCGCCTCGAGGGTTTCTCCGAGCACGAGACCCCGGGTCCCGGCGGCAAAAAGGCAAACAAGAAAAGAAGTCGCGGACACGACACGGTGGTGGCCGATCGCCGGCGACTTCGCGCCCGCCGGCGAGGCGGCGGTGGGCGGTCGTGATCGGCAGCTGACAGCTAGCCTTGCGATCAGGCGATACCGACCAAGGTCGCGGCGGCCGAGGTCCGGACGGCCAAGAAGGCGGCGGCCAGGATCGCGGCGAAGGGGGCGCCCCGGCGGGCGACCGCTTCTGCCCGCTCCACCAAGTAATCGGCCACGACCTCCGCAACTGCAGAACTTGGGCGTACCGCTTGGAGAAGTTCTACAGGGGCGAGGGACCCATGCCGACTCTCCCGAGCAAGGGAGAGAGTGGTAAAGGCAAGGATCCCACGGAAGACGACGACGACATGGCTTATCAGGAGCCCCACAATCACATCGCCGTCATATTCGGGGGCTCCTCGGCCTACAAATCCCGTAGGGACTTGAAGGAGGCCGCGCGGGAGGTTGGCCACATCGCCCAAGGCAAGCCACCCTGCAATGTACTGTGGTCCGAGCTGCCTATCACGCTCTCCAAGGATGATTGTCCCTTGGAATGACTAAACCAGAAGCTCCGTTGGTCGAAGTCTGACCATCAAGAACGCAAAGGTCGGTAGGGTTCTCGCCGACTGGCGGAAGCTCCTCGACCTCATATCTCATAAGGTCCCGGACGAGATGCAGTCCTCGTTCTAAGATCAAGAGCATCGTGTCCGTTCTTTGGGATCGCCCCGGCACCTCGATCAAGCCTTTGGGCGATCGTCTTGCCCGTGACCTTCGGGGACACCATGAACTTCAGACCGAAGCTAGTCAATTTCAAGTCGTGGACTTGTGTCGGCTTATAACGCCATTCTTGGCGGACCGCCCTTTCTGTGTTCATGGCCGCCACGCACCACGCCTACCAATGCTCAAGGTCCCCGGCCGAAAGCGCCATCACCATAAAGGCGACCACAGTATGCCCCGAGCTGCGATGAGAAGTCCCTCGACATGGTCTGCAATTGCCAACAGGCCTGCACAGCGCAAGCGCCTTCCCCGACCTAAAGTTACCCTCCAAATGGGAGAAACCAAGGCGGTCCCTCACGAGGCCGACCAGCCAAGGTTCTCCATTTGGGGTCTTCCTTAGACCCCAAATAGGAACTCGAGCTCATCACCTTCCTCCGAGGAACTCGGACGTGTTCGCTTTGGGAGCCGTCCGATATGCCCGGGTCCCAAGGGAGGTGATCGAGCACGCGAGCTAGCCGTCCCACTGCAAAAGACCCGTGCGGCGAAGCTCAGCGATTTTCCCTGAGAAACAGTAATAATCCGGAGGAACTCGACCAAGCTCCTCAAGGTAGGCTTGGTCCGAGAAGTCGGGCACACAGAGTGGCTGGCAAACCCGGTCATCGTCAAAAAGAAAGGGGGCAAATGGCGCATGTGTGTCGACCACACCGGCTTGAACGCTGCGTGCCCCAAGGACAACTTCCCTTTGCCGCGCATTGACCAGCTGGTAGACGCGACGACGAGTCCTGTAATGAGTTTTTTGGATGCCTATTCGGGCTATCATCAGATTGGCTTGTTCCCAGGGGACGAGGAGAAGACTTCCTTCATCACGCCCTTCGGCACGTTCTGCTACACGACCATGTCCTTCGGTCTGCGGAACGCGGGGGCGACCTTCCAGCGCTTGATGCAAAAGACTTTCCAGAGGCAGATAGGCCGGAACCTGGAAGTTTATGTAGATGATATCGTAGTTAAGACTAAAATCCTCGGGCCACGGTCCGACCTTGAGGAGACCTTTTGTAACCTCCAAGGCATCGAATAAAGCTTAACCCGAAAAGTGTGTTTTGGTGTAAGATCGTGCAAAGTACTCGGGTACATCATCGGCCGCAGGCATCGGTGCCAACCCGAGAAGATCGGCCATCGAGAGGATGCGCCCCCGAGATCGGTAGAAGGAGGTGCAGACCGACCGACGAATGGCCGCCCGAGCCGTTTCATTTTGCGGGCGAAGCGGCCTACCCTTCTTTAAGGCGCTCGCAAACACGATGGTTTCATCCGACAGACGAGGCTAATCGTTCCTCGAGGAGCTAAAGCGGTACTCGCCCAAATTTCCGATCTTGGCCACACCGAGGTCGGGGAGCCACTCTTGTTGTACTCGCAAAGAACGCCCAGCCGTAAGCGCAGATCGGTGGTAGAGCGAGAAGGACGCAGCGTCCGTGTACTACGTCAACAAGTGTTGCACGGCCAAAGGAGCGCTACCGAGAGGTCCGAAGCTCCTATACTCGCCGTCAGAGCCTCGAGGAAGTCATGCCACTATTTCCAAGCGCACGAGGTCGCTATCCCGACCAGCTTTCCACTTAGGAGATCCTAAATCACGACGCCGTATGCCTGGATAGCGAAGTGGGCCATGGAACTAGCAGAGTTCGATATCCACTTCTCTGCCCGCACCGCGATCAAATCTCAGATTCTAGCGGACTTCGTGGTGGAATGGACGAACCCAGCCCAACCCACCACCAAGGACCATGAATCTGAGGCCGGTCGCTGGACCATGTACTTCGACGGGTCCCGAGCTTTCGAACGCTCGGGGGCTGGCGTTGTATTGGTATCCCCTCAGGGGGACCAGCTCCAGTACATCATTCAATTACACTTCCCCGCAACGAACAATGCGGAGTACGAAAGGTTCTTGGTCGGCCCACGAGCGCCCAAGGCACTTGAGTCCAATGCACGACCGTGAAAGGCGATTCACACCGGTCACAACCAAGTCAACAAGGAGTATCAAGATTCGATCGCTCAATGGCGCTTTACTTGGTTGAGGTCGAAGATGGAGCGGTACTTGAAATTTCGGCACTCTACATCCCGTGAAGGATAATTCTCGCCGACCAACTTTCCAAGGTCGGTTCTCATGAGATGCCCGCCTCTCGGCGCTTAGTCGAGCATCCGCACAAGCCCTCCATTCCTCTCAGAGGAGGCACCAACACAGATGCCCGCCACCGGGCGCTTAGCCGAGCATCCGCAAAAGCCTCCATTCCTCTCGAAGAGGCGCCAGAGACGCAGGCGGCGTCTCCTTCCTCGAGCAAGGCGCAGATTGATGGCGCCATTCGTCTAATATTTCGCCCACGGGACATTGCGAGGAAGAAGCCGAGTTCCTCGGCCGCAAAGCGGTCATCCGCTCTACAAGCTAGTACGGCGCCTATATCAAGAAAGGGGCACTTGGAGTCCTCTCCAAGTGCATATCTCGGGAAGAGGGCCAGTTCCTCCTCAGAGATATCCATGAAGGAACGTGCGGAGCCCACTCGTCCTTTCGGACGATCGTGAGCAAGGCGTTCCGGTTGGGATACTATTGGCCAACCGCGCTAGACGACGCTCGGGTAATCGTGGCGACCTGTCGGGCGTGCAAGGCCACGCACCAGAATCCCACTCAAATGGCAGACGCTACCGCAAACCATCCCACTCTCATGGCCATTCTCGACCTGGGGGGCTGACATTCTCGGGCCTTTCCCCCGCGGTCGAAAGGGTTGCAAATTCTTGCTCGTCGCCATCGACACTTTCTCTAAGTGGATCGAGGCCGAGCCCGTATCAACCATCTCGGCCCAAGCGGCCAAACGGTTTTTTCGCAAAGAATGTGGTGACACGCTTTGGGGTACCCAATCACCTCATCACGCATAACGGCACCCGTTCACCAGTGAGCTGTTTCAAGCCTACTGCGAAGATATCGGCACAAAAATCTGCTTCGCCTCTGTAGCTCACCCGCAGAGCAACGGAGCAGCCGAGCGGGCCAACGGCCAATTACTCCAAGGGATCAAGAAAAGAGTCTTCAGGGAACTTTCCCGACAAGGCGGTTCGTGGGTGGACGAGCTCTCTTCCGTCCTTTGGTCGGACAACACATCATCAATAAGTCGAGCCACGGCTAAACACCCTTCCAGCTCGCCTATGGTGCCGAGGCCGCCCTTCCCGCCAAATCGTGCTCGGGTCACTAAGAGTGAACTCGCCGACGACATCCACCAAGGGCGCTGAACGCCGCTTTGACCTCGACCTTGCCGAAGAAGCTCGTCTAAAGGCATGACTCGGTCGGCCGCCTACCAAAGAAACCCTCCGCAAACTCGCTGCAAGCGATTCGCTCAGCGCTCTGCAGTCGGCGACTTGCCCCGCGACGGCCAGACACATCAAGGCCAACAAACTCTCCCCAAATGGGAGGGACCATTCACGATCGTTTTTGTCACGCCCGGGCTGTCCGCCTCGAACGGAGGATGGCCGCGAGCTTCGCCATTCATGGAACATCGACCCGCTATGCAAATTCTACGCCTAAAAAGCTCTGCGTTATATTGTAAATTAGCGACCTTTTGCATCGGCAACGCTTTGTTCGCCTAAACGCTTCTCGCTTTCAGATAAGGTGCATGACCGCTACTCACCATGTCCGCCCACCATGCGCCGCAAATGTTAAGCGTTGTCCGGACACGTTCTTTTTCCCCACCGACCTAACTGCGCTGTCGCACGGATAAGGTGGTCGGAGGGCCAAGGCTTTCTCTCATCTCTCTGCGAAATGGACTCAGACTCGCGCCCTAGAATGTACGACTTCCATTCGCGCTGGGGCTCGTAGGAATGAATTATCGCTAAGACATTTTGCCGCAAAACACAGACGCCTTCAAGCATTGTTTATGCGACGCAAGTGGTTTTTGGCCGACTAAAACCGGCTTATGTAGCTCATACATCGACCTAGCCCACACTACGCCTATCTCGCAATTTTTTTTAAAAGAAAAGCGATAGAGGACCAAAGAAAACATCATCACAGCGCATCATTCAAGCAAATATCATTACATTTCCAACGAGCGTATAATTTTACACACCAGCGTCGTCCCTCTAAGCGCCATGAGAGCTTCTCAGAGTCGGCCACCTTGGTCTCTGTGTCGATCACCTTCACGGGCGCCGCGACCTTCATGGCCTCTTGGTTGCCGACTTCGTCTTTATCCTGGTCGGCGAGGGCGGCGTGCTTATGCTGCCCGCCTCGGGTCGGCCACCTTGACTTCGAGGCCCCGAGCATGTCGCTTCTCTTGCTCAAGCCTTTGCTCGAGCCCAAGGGCCTTGTCCCTACCGACGGCAGATCCTTCTCCAACTGGTCGGCCCTCTGCCTTCCTGGCCTAGCTCCTCCTCGGGACGGCCATGACGCCTCAAGCTCGGCCGCCTTGGTCTCAAGGGTCAGGGCATCTCGCTTCTCCCGAAGCTCTTGCTCAAGCCCGAGGACCTTGCTCGGCTTAGAGAAAGGCGCCTCCGCCAGAACTGCGGTCTTCTTCCATCGCTCCAGCCTCTTGCTCGAGCATGAGCACCTTCTTCTCTGAGGCAAGGCGTCATCCTGGGTCTGACGGAGGCGAGACCTTTCTTGCTCGAGCTCTCGCTCAAGACCAAGGACATGCCCTTTGTCTCGCCGACCTTTTGCTCATACTCATGCACCTCTTCACCATTGTAGCATCTATGAGCTTGAGGTCGGTCACCTTTTCCTCTAGCCTCGTGACCGGGCCGCTTTCTTCAGTAAATTGGGCTAAGGAGGCGGGGACGATCAACACCTCTTGAAATTGGCTAGGTCCTTTTGAGAAGTCAGCCAAAGAGGAAACTCTAAGCAAAACCCCACAAAAATCGGAGAGGAAGGATCATCGCGCAGCAGATTCCTTACCTTAGCAACATCGGTCGTGAGTTTCGTCAATCGCTCAAAATCTCCCTTTCAATATCATCCGCCGCAAGGGGGAACGACGAGCAGGAATCCTTAAAGAGGCGGGTTGTCCGAGGATGACGAATCTTCCCCGAGCTCGGCATTCGCCATGGGGCACTAGACCCACTCTCGAAGCGCGCTCTCGCCGGGATCGCGCTATCCGCCCGAAAGAAGTCGCTCACTCGGCGTGCACCTCTCGTCTCGAGCAAGCGCCGCCTGGCTCCGCGCTCGACGGGCGGTCTCTTCGACTGCCGCCACGGGTCGACCTCCTCGCCTCCTCTGTTCCCGCCATCACAAGGTTCTGCGCCTCGGAGAGCAAGCCTCTAAAGCATAATACGCAAGCTCGTAAGCCATTTTGCGGCAGTCCGGGAGGGCCCTACGAGCTATCAACGCCCACGTCAGGAGAGTGGGGTTAGCTCGGGCGCGCAAGACAAAAAGCGAAGAGAGAAAATCAAAACAAGGATAAAAACCGACGCTCACCTTTGGCCGGGCCTCCTTCACGCCATGGTAGGTCCGCCGCCCGAGATCACCGGCTCGGCCCTCTTCTCGGGGCTCGGGTAATCTTCGCCAGCTTGGGGTCGACCGCTTCCATGTCGGCCTCCTCTAGCGTTGCCTCCAGATGCTCGGGTTCCGTCGCAAGAGGCTTCGCCCGGCCAACGATCCCAAACTCCCGAGCCTTAGAGGCTCGCGCAAGTTGGTCCTTCGCCTCGGCGAGCTCCCTCCTCAGCGCCTCCCGCTCGATCTGCACCATTCCTTCGATCAATCGCCCCTCCGGCGCGATTTGTTCGATTTGAACTTCGAGCTATAATTCTTGACCAAAGCCTCAGTGACTTACCTCCTCCTTCCGGTCAACAGACTCAGATCTTCGCCGAGGGTCCCCGTGGCAGTGCAAGGCCTCTTCGACGACCGGGTGCTTTTGAGGCGCGGTTAGTCTCTTGCTCCTTCCCTTTTTGCCTTAGCATGGGCGCGAGCACCTTGCCACGGCTTTGGTTTTAAGGTCGGCTACGCCCAGCTCGAGGCAAGCTTCTCCGCCAAGGAACCACCCGTCGGCCAAAAAGCAGATCGGTCCCCGTAGCAACGCTTCAGAAGACTTGGATGCTCTCCCGAGCATGAAGGGTCGGAGACTCTTACCACGCTTGCCCGCCGAACACGCTCGGCGGGACTGGCGTTCTTCTCGAGCTCCTTGCCCTTGGGGGTCCCGAACATCTCGCCGAGCCCTCTTCTCCGCCCGATCAGAAACTCATTTGGTATCGTGTCGCGCAAAGATGTCATCACGAGTCCGAGCGGCAGGCGTCTGAAGCAAGACTATCACGAGTCGGGGGCGTGCGACTCGAAGTCACTTCACGGGTGAGGTCGCCCCACCCGTGATTTTGAAGAAGGATGCTCTCTCCTCCGCAGAGGGATATCCTATTCGGAGAAAGTCACGGACGATGTCGCGCGAGAGAGCCCCATGGTCGCGAGCTCGTGGATCGCCATCAAGATCCGCCTCATCGGGATCGGTGGCGGGCGCGGCGTCTCGATGGCGGGCACCGCCTCCCAGATAGCGCAGGAGTCTGTCTGCGGGCCGCAGTAGAACTAATGGTCGGCCCACTCACGACGGAGTCCTTGAGAGTAAAGATGGGAACTCAGACGGCGGACGGACCCGCAAGCGAAGTAAAGAGAGCCTGGGGAAGACTACGGCAAGGAAAAAGATTGTAGAAATGCAAGAAGAGGCTTGGCGAGGAAGGGTACCCACGAAGCCTTCACAGAGGTGGGCGAAGAGGTTCAACACAAGGATGGAATTGGGGTTCGGATGAGTGAGCTCACACCGGCATTGTACGAGCACCCCCTCAAGGAACTCGCTCCCAAGCAATGGAGCCCGCTGATTTGTAGAGGTCGCACGAGACTATCTTGTCGTCGGCTTGGCGCTGGGCTCCTCGCCTCCGGATCCTCCGGTATGGGCGTCTAGGTACCCGAGCTCCTCCAAAACCCGAGCCTCTCCGCCGTGATCTTCTTTCGCCTTAACCGCGCCATGGGAGGACTCAAGATGAGCCGCTGCAGAGAGAGAAGGAGCTCTGAGGTTGTCAAGGGTCTTTATGAGTTCTTATCGCAAGCAATAAGAGTAAAGGAAGGAAGGCGACGAAGCCCCCGCCAGATTATTTCAAGGAGGAGCCGAAAAAAGGTAACGGCAATGATTGTCGACGCAGTATAAGCGTACGTCCCCGGCAGTCCGACCAGCGCAGATCTCAAGGAAAATCGCTGTAATCAAGACCGCCGCGCTTCATGGGAAGGAACCGCCTCAATTTTTCCGCGCACCTCACGAGCGCTATTTTGCTCGGCCTCTACTTAACACGCTTCGGTCTCGCGGGATCGCACCTTTACCCGAGCATGGTTGGTCTGATGCCACGCAGTAGTTCTTCGCCGATTCCAATCCTCTCAGAAAGTCTAAGAGGCTTAAGGCGGAGGCCTTGGTACGGCCTTTTTCCCTTTAGCCTCGGGGCTAGCTGTCGAGGATTGGCTACTGCTGTCGCAGACGACTATCCGAAGCTCTAACTAGGCCGACCATGCTCTTGCCGGATGTTGCCCATGAGGTCGACCTTGGGCTAGCCGCTCACTTGAACTACCCGCCCGAAGCGAGCCAAGCCCGGGCTCATGACAAGGCGACGTGGCATTAAATGTCACATGGCGGCTCGAGGGATCGCCTCACCGAGACTACGCTGCCACGGTCTGGCCGACTTGGGTCGGCGCCATCGCACCCACGCCCCGTGGTGCCGTGGCGGCGCTGCCATTTGACCGCCCACGCCCTCTCGCAGAGAACGCCCTGTAATTCTCGACTTGTCTCTCAGAATTCCTATAAATACCCCCGCACAATGTATTAGGGTTGGACCTTCAGACTACACCCATACTTGCACACCCCGCTTGCTCACGGAGCCCCTAACATTGATCAGCCCCGGGCAAGTGCTTTGTAACCTGCTGTGATACTAGTGCAATCACCGACGAGGGTTATTATCTCCCCGCGAGAGGCCCGAACTGTAAAAACGCCCCCGAGTTCTCTCGGTTGTCCCGCTTGCCTCGACCAGTAGCTCGCACGCCTTGACGTGACGATCCTTATGGAAAGGGGCTCAAGTTGATCCTCATTCGACAAGTAAGCTCGGTGAAGGACCCCTGTCCCGAATCGCCGACACTTTAGATCCCTCTACATTTTACGTTTGGCTCCTCTTAGGGTTTGTAGAGAAGAGGACTCGGAAACAAAAATACAACTCGACAAAAAAAAACAGATTCATTAAAGGTTTATAGCAGCCTACGTGTTCGCCAGCGGGTCCTAGCGACATTTTTTTAAAAAAACAAGAAAACCGAAAATACATAAAAAAAGACAACCGCGCTTTTATAAAAAAAACATAGATTCGTTGAGAGTTTTTAGCAGCTCATAGATTGACCGACGGGCCCTAAAGACCATTTTTTAAAAAAAAAACGAAAACCCAAAATACGACCACATATCTCAAATTACGTTAAAAAAACAGCTACGATTTTTTTAAAAAAACACAAATTCATCGAAAGTTTATAATAATCTATGAATTCGTCGATGGGTCCTAACGATATTTTTTAAAAAAAATATGAAAAAAAATACGACTAAATTTCTTATATTTTACATGTTACATCGTTATACATAACACAGAGTAGGACGTTACCTGCCAGTACAATTTGATAATACCTACCTTCGAAGAAAGTTGAATTGTGCTTACCTCTCCTGAACAGCCTCTTGCGATGAGAATTGCAATAGCTGCTGGATTCGATCCCTATATTTTCGACCAAAATCGAAAATCGGTGACGAGTTATGCCGTATGCGCGATCTTCCCACTCGGTTAGGAAACGTTACGTAAACCTGGGCTACACCTCGCCCTCGTCTCCGCCCACAAGTCGTCCGAGGGTTCCCCCCTGCCCCTTTCCTGTCCTGTTCACGCCTCGCGAGCGCTCGAAAACCTAGCCACCAAATCCATGGCTCGCCGCTCCCGTGACGATGACGACGACGAGGTCGAGGAGGAGGAGGAGGACGAGGAGGAGGCCTACGACCTCGACGAGGAGGAGGAGGACGAGGACGACTACGAGGAGGAGGCGAGGGGCGGAGGGAAGGCCTCCCGCTCCCGCCGCGGCGGCGGAGGGGGCGAGCGGAAGCGGTCGCGCGAAGACAACTTCATCGACGACTCGGCCATCGAGGACGACGAGGAGGATGAGGACGACGACGGCGGGGGCCGGCCGAAGAAGAAGGGCGGCGGCGGGGTGCGCGGGTTCTTCGATGAGGAGGCGCAGGTCGACGAGGACGAGGAGGAGGAGGACGAAGGCGAAGGCGAGGACGGTGAGTGGTTGCACTGTTCGATTGCGTTGCGATGCTGTATTTGGTCCTTTTTTGTGTCATTTGACGAGATCTGAACTTGATTGAGTTGATTTCCAGAACTAGATTTGGGGGATAAGTGAGAAAGTAGCATTTTTATGCCATTTTCCGCTCCTGACAAAATCCGAAGATTTTATTTTGTTTGTATGATGGTGGGAAATATTGAGGTGATAATAGTTATTGGATTCTGGATAGAAGCTAGAGAGCAGCAATTTTGATGTTTATCCCTGCTCGTATTCCTATGATGGAGCTTAATTATGTTAAGTTGTGCTCATAGGCCAATTGCACGCTGACTTATGGTGATTTAATAGAAGACTAGTATTTTACGGATGAAACTGCTGATAGAGTTTAACTTGGGACTGGATTATTGGGAATTAAAATCCATACAGAATCTCCGATCTTAATTATTTACGTGTGATTATTTGCTGGTATGGGCTTGTTCAATCCTAAGATGATTTGATTGCATTGGTTCTGATTTGTTGCGTTGCTTAAGATCATCAGGTGAGCTGCGTTGGGGCTCCTGATTTATGAAATTGAGGCAAGCTTGATGCTTGGTCCTGAACTTGCACTTGAATTAGAGTTTTAGTCTATCTGATATTGTTGCGTTGCTTAAC
Organism: Guadua angustifolia; assembly: GCA_036346375.1. Taxonomy (NCBI): domain Eukaryota; kingdom Viridiplantae; phylum Streptophyta; class Magnoliopsida; order Poales; family Poaceae; genus Guadua; species Guadua angustifolia. The sequence continues at coordinate 10,878,947 of CM070510.1, read as the reverse complement.
ATCATCGGGTGAGCCGCATTGGGGCTCCTGATGTATGAAGTTATGCTTGGTCCTGAACTTGCACTTGAATTAGAGTTTTAGTCAGTCTGATATTTTCAGGCATGTGAAATTTCCAGTTTGAGAGTGCATTTTATTATTTGTATCCATACTTTAGTTATTTACTGAAGGTTGTGATCCCCATATAGGCATTGTCACACTGTTTCAGAATAAATCTATGTTACTACTGCCTGTGCGAGACTAACTTGAAGATTATGTGGCATTAAGAACTACTAACATATGTACTATCAATTACTCTATTCCAGCCACTTGAAAAAATTTGCATAAGTCTACTAATTGGAAAAAATGGCCATGTTAACAATCTATAATCAGTCTACCAAACCATGCATATATTTAACTAAACTGTGCTATTTCCTCTTATAGTTTTATGTAATAAGCTAAGCTCATTCACTCTTTTGGATATTGAATGAAATACTTGAGAATATAACATGATCCTCTGCAGATAGAGGATAAGCTTGACAAACCTTGCCATCAAGTTGAAACATCATCCATAAATTGCATGACAATTGAAAAGATTCAAAATTTTGCAGCAAGGAGAACAAGGTGAAATAATGTCCTCTATACTTCTAAATTTTCTCAAAATTTCAACCAAGACACAATTCACAAATAAAAATCACTTGATATAATAAATGGGACTTGTGAAATCAGTGTATTTTACAGGTAGTAGAAATGGTTAGTTTCACTTGCTGCTGTTTAATCAAAACCAAGACATTGAGCTAGTTTCACATCAGTTATTTTACCAAGTTATAAATGCAAGGTCAGATAGCTTTCTAATCCACTGATCTATGCTCCTTTGCCTTTGTCAGACTTTATCAATGATGCTGGTGCTGACATTCCTGATGAGGATGTCGTTAGGGCCTCAAGACGTCCTATTTCTATGAGGGATGAAGAAGAGGATATTGATGAGATTGAAAGACAAGTACGAGAGAGATATGCAAGATCTACTCATATTGAATATGGAGAGGAAGCTGCAGAAGTGGAACAGCAAGCTCTCTTGCCGTCGGTGAAGGATCCAAAGCTCTGGATGGTGAAATGCGCGGTAGGTTCAAGATATAGCTTAATTTAATTGCCTGTCAACTTATTTGTAGAACTGTTTCTACTTTACTAATACCAAATTATGGCTCCAGATTGGGCATGAGAGGGAGACAGCAATTTGTCTAATGCAGAAGTTCATTGATAGGCCAGATCTCCAGATAAAGTCTGTCGTTGCATTAGATCATCTAAAGAATTATATTTATATTGAAGCGGAAAAAGAGGCCCATGTCAAGGAGGTAAGCATATGCTTGACATTACATTTCTTCTGAAAGTCCCTACTAAACTTGTTATATGCAGGCTTGCAAAGGTCTACGAAACATTTACAGTTCAGCGAAAATAACATTAGTTCCGATAAAAGAAATGGCAGATGTCCTCTCTGTTGAGAGCAAGTCTGTTGATCTTTCAAGGGATACGTGGGTCCGAATGAAGCTGGGAGTATATAAAGGTGACCTTGCTAAGGTACGGTCACATTGCTTTTCTTACAGATATCTTGTCCAAATACTTACATGATTATCTTTTGCAGGTTGTCGATGTTGACAATGTACGCCAAAGGGTAACTGTGAAGCTCATCCCTAGAATAGATCTACAAGCTTTGGCTAGTAAACTGGTAAGTTACGAAACTATGCTTCTGAAAATCCTGTGCATTTGTTTGTTGCTCCGTACCTACTTTGCCTGAATATATTGATGAATCAAGTTCATTGGTTTATCTCAACTTTTTGAGGTGCTATTGTATTAACTACTTAACTGTATGTTGATGTTCTAAATGGATACATCAGATCCATCGGCTTAGTAGGTTCATATGTGATATTAGATGAAAATCATAACTGTATTGAAATTCTGTTTTTCATGTTATTTGCAATCATGGTCCTTTACCTCTGTCTCATGTTTTTTCTGAAGGAAAACATTTTCTTATGTGTGAGTTGTTACTTCTTGGAGGATTGCTCTGATTACTGTGATTACTAGTTAGATTCCTTTTTTTTTTTTGAGCTGCTCATGTAGAGCTCGTTTGAGTACTTAGTGTGATGGATAATTTATACTTTCAGGAAGGGCGGGAGGTTGTAAAGAAGAAAACATTTGTACCACCACCACGGTTCTTTAATATTGATGAGGCCAGGTGATTTCCCCCTCTGTCATCAAATGGTGTTTCATTTTTGTTTCATTTTTATTCTTGTATTATTGTTTGCTAACTCTCCTGCAAATAGGGAAATGCACATTCGTGTGGAGCGGAGGAGGGATAAAGACTCTGGGGAGTATTTTGAGATGGTTGATGGTTTAATGTTCAAAGATGGTTTCTTATATAAAACAGTCTCGATAAAATCAATCAGCACGCAGAATATTCAGCCAACATTTGATGAATTGGAGAAGTTCAGGAAACCTGGCGATGACATGAATGGGGATATGGCTAGCTTGTCTACTCTGTTTGCTAATAGGAAAAAGGGGCACTTTATGAAGGGTGACGCTGTCATTGTTATTAAAGGCGATCTAAAAAACTTGGAGGGATGGGTTGAGAAAGTAGAGGATGAGACTGTCCACATCAGGCCAAAAATATCTGATCTTCCGGTAATTGTTTGTGATTTCAGCTATCATTATTACCACCAATTTTCTTGCGAGGTATGGGCTAGTAGTTTGTTCCGGTGAATCAATGCATTTCTTTGTAATTGCAGAAAACATTAGCCTTCAATGAGAAAGAGCTTTGTAAATATTTCAAACCTGGAGATCACGTAAAAGTGGTATCAGGTGTTCAAGAAGGTGCTACAGGCATGGTTGTTAAAGTTGAAGGGCATGTCTTGATCATTTTATCTGACACAACCAAAGAACACGTGAGCAATTCTTTACCCACTAATGAGTATGCAAATATGCAATATTGTGATTCAATCAAATATGTACCAGATAATTTATTTTCAATTGTGTTCTCATGGATGATCACAGATCCGTGTGTTTGCGGATCATGTTGTGGAGAGCTCTGAAATCACAACAGGAATCACCAGAATTGGTGATTATGAACTGCATGATCTTGTGCTTTTGGAGTGAGTTATCTTTCCAATGAACCATAACGATAACTCATTTTGTCTTAAGTGCTTAACTTCTTTTAACCAATTTTCAGCAACTTGTCATTTGGGGTAGTTATAAGAGTGGAGACTGAAGCATTTCAGGTAAGTGAATTTTTTTGTTGTTTCAATGGGATATTGAAGTCTACAAAATATTTACCCATGTGTATATTTAGGTTCTGAAAGGAGTGCCGGATAGACCTGAAGTGGTGCTTGTAAAATTAAGGGAAATAAAAAGCAAGATTGATCGGCGTGCATCGGCAAAAGATCGGTCCAATAATATCATCTCAGCAAAGGATGTTGTAAGGGTTATTGAGGGAGCGTGTAAGGTGTGTATCATTTCACTTTTTTTGTGTGTTGGTTTTGATGCAGCAGTTTATTCTGCAATCTCAATATATTTTATATTCATATTTTCTCAATTTAGGGGAAGCAAGGACCTGTGGAACACATACATAAGGGCATATTGTTTATCTATGATAGGCACCACCTTGAACATTCAGGTTTCATTTGTGCAAAAGCACAATCTTGCCTTCTTGTCGGTGGATCAACTGGTGGCCGCCCCGGAAATGTTTGTACTGGACTCTTTTAGTAATCTTGGTCGGTCGTTCTGGAATTTTTTTTGTCTCACTTGCCATTTATTTTGTGGATGCAGGGTATGGATACCGCAGATCCTAGGCTTGGTGCTTTGAGATCACCAGCAAGCATTTTGCAATCTCCAGGAAGGCTGCCCCCAAGAGGACCTCACATGAATTGTATGAACTTCTATTCATCCGACTTCTGTGGCACTTTTTTACTTGGCGTGAATCAATTCAGTGTTCTGCATATTTTTAAGCATCCAGCTCCCTTGCTTTAGCAAAGACAGTAGCATTTTTTAGCTGTTGCTGATATACTATGGCCTTGCTATTCAATGCAGATGGTGGAAGGTTTGGAGGAGGTGGTCGTGGTGGTAGAGGGCATGATGCCTTGGTGGGTAAATGTATCAAAATTAAATCTGGTCCTTACAAAGGGTACCGTGGCCGTGTTAAAGAGGTGACTGGTGTGCATGTGCGTGTGGAGCTTGATTCATTAATGAAAATTGTCACAGGTGAATAATCTTATTATGTTGTGCTCTATTACTTCCCATGTTTTCCTGTGTTCAAGGCTAATATGGCTACAAAAACACAGTTAAGAGGGAAGACATTGCTGACACACCTGCTGTTGCAACACCATTTCGGTAATTCTCTCTCCATTTGCATCTTGAGAAAATTGTTTGATTTAATTTGCTGACAGGTGTTGTATCATCAGTGAACCCCGATATTCATTGGGTGGTGAAACACCGATGCACCCGTCTCGAACACCACTTCATCCTTATCAGACTCCAATGCGGGACCCTGGAGGTATGTTTGCCTTTGCCCTTGTAATTTAACTGTTAAGCCGTAGCATTTCAAATTTATTGTCAACGTGATTCACTGTTGAGTGTGTATTCCTCTTTCCTCTAATCACAAACCCCAGCCATAGCATCTCAACTTACATTTTCTATACGGGCTTTCATTGAAAAGATGCAATCTGATTGTTAATTGCTGAAACTATGCTGTTTATTTTGATACTTTGGGTGTCTAGTAGTTTAGCACCATGAATGTTTGTCACAGCTTCAGCTCCACTAAAATCCGTGGAGTTGGTGCAGCAGGATATTCCTAGCTCTAGAAATTTATTGAGCTGGAGCTGTGGGTATGTTAAGAGTTTTTAGGTGGGTCATCTTGTTTACATTTTAGACTAAAAATATAAACTTAATTCATTTTATTTTAGCCTACAAGCTCTAGATCTGATGTGGAGCTGGGATATGGAGCTATGCCAAACAGGGCCGAAATTAGTGCTCACATTCTAATCTCAACTAATGTCTCAGCTTTGTGCTTAGAAAGTTACATGCTACTTAATTCTGAGTGTCCTTTCAGCAGATACTAGTTGAATGCGAAACAATGTTTGTGCTGTTCATTCATTATTGTCATTATTTTAAATGCTTATGTTTTCCCTTCAAACTTTTGGATGGTAACAAGGCCATTTATTTTCTACAGCTACGCCAATACATGATGGAATGAGGACTCCTATGCGTAGTCGAGCCTGGGCTCCTATGAGCCCTCCGAGGTTGTAGAATTTTTCTATGATTTATATTTCTGATCCATGCAATATCTTATCACTAGGGTGTATAAGTAGAGCTTTCGTGTTGCTTTTATGTTCTAACCTTAATTTTACCAATTCGTTTGTGATGTTGATCATATGACTTCTTTGCTGATTTATTACCAGGGATAATTGGGAAGATGGAAATCCTGCTACTTGGGGAAGCAGTCCAGCTTACCAGGTTAGGTGTTTGCTGACCTGTTTGTCATTCATTTTTTATAACTTGTTTGGATCAGATCTATAATTCCCACATTTTTATTTTTTTTATATAATTTTCAGCCAGGAACTCCACCAGCTCGGCCATATGAAGCCCCCACCCCTGGATCAGGGTGGGCAAATACCCCAGGAGTTAGTTATAATGATGCTCCAACTCCTAGGGAGAGCAACTATGGTATTGAGAGCTATTCAAGTGTCTATTTAGTATGCTGATATGGCATTATCCTGTACATAATCAATATGATTGTTCTAATACTCTCTCCGCACCCTGTCCTCTTAGCGAATGTTCCAAGCCCATATGTGCCGTCCACACCTGTTGGTCAACCAATGACACCAAATTCTGCCTCGTACCTTCCTGGTACACCTGGTGGTCAACCGATGACTCCGGGCAATGTTGGAATGGATATAATGTCGCCCATAATAGGTGTGCTCTCGTCATTACTATGTTGTTGATTTGTACAAACCTTTTGATCCCATGTGCTGCGAGAATCACCATAATAGGTGATGCAGCCTATGCTAACACGTCTAATTATATGCCAAAATGCCTGCAGGTGGTGAGGGTGAAGGTAACTGGCTGTTGCCAGATGTTTTAGTCAATGTGTTGAGGGCAGGTGATGACGGTCCCGGTGTGGTCAGGGAAGTGCTCGCGGTATGTGTTGGGCACTGATGCCTGCAAAGACGTATTCTGTTTATATCTCGTGCTGTGCTGACACCTCTGAGCATTTGAACTTGTAGGATGGATCTTGCCGCGTCGCACTTGGGTCGTCAGGCAACGGGGATGTGGTGACAGTTCTTCCAAATGAGCTCGAGGTTGTCAGGCCAAAGAAGAGCGACAGGATCAAGATAATGAACGGCAACTTCCGTGGGGTCACAGGAAAACTTATAGGAATAGATGGTTCCGACGGCATTGTGAAGCTCGATGACACATACGAAGTCAAGATCCTAGATATGGTGATTTTGGCCAAACTGGCGACTTGAGTGGATGTATATTTTGTAACAAGTCCATATAACCTATGTTGTAACAGATGCCCGTTTTACTCAATAAAACCTTTGTTATTTATTCCATTAGTTGTATATCCCAGATTTGACATCAAAAGAAAAACATGCATTTAGGGAGCGTTGTCCGCAGTTCCAGTTATCTCATTACTCTTCTCATCAGCACAGCTAATCAGTACGCACTGCGTGCAGCTTACTAGGCTGGACAGCATGCCGGGTATACTTGGAATTTGGATGGAACGTCTAAGAGTAGTCTAAAAGTATCCAAAATGAGACTTTTTACCATACTTAAAAGGTACTAAAATTTCATTTTTACCTAGAGCTATAAAAATTTTAAAGGGTGAAGAGACCAACTTTTGGCATCTTTTGTTACTACATCATTGTAAATTTTCGATACCTCCGGAGAACGGTAAAAAGTCTCGTCTAAAATAGCACTAGTCATATGCCCGTGCGTTACAACGGAAACTCAATTTGCGATAAAAGGTTTATTTACAAAGAGCACTAACAGTGGTAAAGGTGAGTAATTAAAGAGCAAGTGACAAAGGTGGGTAATTTTGATGAAATGGCGCAGGCAAAAATGGGTAATTAAAGAGCAGTAACAAAGGTTGGTAATTTTGATGAAATGATGTGGGTAACTAAAGAGCAGTGGCAAAGATGAGTAATTTTGATGAAGTTACGTGGGAAGAATTCTCACTTTATATAGTAGAGATTTGCAAAAGCAAAATGAATTATCATGGTGTGTACTAGGTATGTATTTCATCTTTACACAAGAATAAAGCTCCTATTCCTTTCAGTTACATCAGAGCATGGTGTAAATTGTTGCTGAATGGATGGACAAATACCAAGCAATCAAGCATTATTCTCCAAGTAAAAAAGGGGAGAGAGAAAGCCGAGGCTTCACGGCCTGTACTGTGTTAACTGTGCTCTTCTTCCTCCTCTCACACCACGTCCTGCTTGCACTGCTGGAACACCTGTAAGATGTTGCGGTACGGGCTCCTGGACGACGGCGGAGAAGCGGTGCCGGCGCGCTGGCGCTTGCTGCTCGACGGCCGCGAGTCCGGGCTCAGCACCTCCGCCTCCGGCTCCCGCAGAAGCCGCTGCTCCGCGCCCGCGTCCTTCCGCAGGGTCTCCAAGAACGACTCCTTCACCGCCCCATCGATCTGAAAGTCAAACACCACCAAAGGAACGTTCCGTCGGTTCCAACCACGAAAGAAGACGAGGTGAAATATGTACGCAGTTTGAATCAATCCAATCCAGCGAGCTGCGAGCAGCGAGCGCTCACCGTGAGAGGGCAGAACTCCGGCATGGGCCACCCGACGGGGCCGGCGTCGTCGGGGGGCTCCAGCACGGGCTCCACGGGCCACAGCCCTCGCCCACGTCGGCACCGTCGTCCACTGCCGCCCCAACCTTATCCTGCACGCGCACGCAAACACCGAACAGAAATCAGCAGCAACAGCAGCAGCAGCAGAAACAAATCTCGCAAATCGCGAACCGGAAATTTAAGGCAACCCTGTCGCGCCGAGATAGATGGAAAGAGTAGAGATGATCCAGGCTCCGGGGAGATCTCAAGTACCATGAAGCTCGCGCCGATCTCCACCATTCCCCTTTCGCTCGAGATCTTTTCGGCTCCTCTCCTTCCTTTTCTCACGCGCTCGATTTGAACCGACTTGAAACGGAGATCTTTTTCGGGTGCTTTCCTTTTGTACTCCGCGACCGCGATGGGTTTGAAATCGGGAGGGGCGGGCGTAGCAGGCAACGGTCTTGTTTGTTTATGGATCTCGGAGAGGAGGATCGGCAAAAGGCAACGGCTACTTTTTGCGCTGTAGTACTCTGGCTGGTTAAAGTTCGCTTGCTGGTTCGCCGAGGTAGATCCGATTTGGGGGGCCAAGTGGAATGGAATGGAAAGGCGCACGGCGGAGCCATCCGCCCAGTCCCTTGCCCGTGGGCCCCGTCTTCCAACTTTATAAGATGCAGTAGCTATGTGTCTGTGCGCTGCAACGAAAACTTAATTTACGATAAAAAGTTTGTTTGCAAAGAGCATTAACAGTGACGAAGGTGGGTAATTAAAGAGTAGTGACAAAGGTAGGTAATTAATGGTCTGTTTGGCAGAGCTTCAGATCCTGATTCTCCAGCTCTAGCTACTGATTCTCTATGGAATCGATTCTCTCGTGAAAGTAATTCCTGTCTGAGAAATAGTTATGAACTTGGTGGGAAGGTTCATAACTGGGAGGTTGTGAATCAGGTGGGGAGCAGTTTTTTTCTCCCAAGCTGCAAGTCAAAAAACATGAATCATTTCCTCGTATTCCTATGTGAAGCTGGTTGATTTTTTCTTGTTTAATAGAGCTCTTCAGCTTCTCATGGAGAACTTGAAACTGGAAACTCTACCAAACGCACCCTAAAGAGCAGTGGTAAAGGTGGATAATTTTGATGAAGTGACGCGGGAAAAAACTATTTCTTTATATAGTAGAGATTATTAAAATAATCTTGTTCAAAAATATATGTATATTTTATGTTTTAGCATAAAAATTAGTGTAATGTTTTCTTTATACCTCTAATAAACATCTAGATTTAATTGATATTTTATATATGTACGTGTTGAATATAGTACTTAGAGATAATAAATAGAGGTACTCTGATTATTTCTAATGTATCTTTGATCTATTTGCTAAGAGAAAATACACTGTATAAGTTTGGCTTTGTTATCGCCCTAATCGACCATGAAGAGCTTTGCTTGTGTGTGTACAGCTCTGTCTGCATCGACCATGGGGGCCAAACCAGCCCATAAAGGGCCCGTATATCTCTTTCCTCTGGAGGCTTGGATTTAAAACGTGAGCAACGACGCTGCGCCGCCGTTACCACCTCTGGCCCACGCACACACGCATCCAAGTCACGCAGCCGGGGAGTGTTCCGGTTGACATTTTGCAGGTGGCAGGAATCTGAAATTTTAGATAAATTCTAGGTAAAATATAAAAATTTAAATTTAAATTCAGAATTTTTTGAACCGAGTTTTTTGAGATTTTGGTGAAATTTTTGAAATTTCTTCCGAAATTGCCAAAATCTCAGCAAATTTTAACCGAACGAAAAATAGTTCAAATGACATCAAATTTTTTTGTAGGTGGTCCTGACTCATCACTAATGTTCTCATAAAAAGTTTAGCTAATTATCAAGTTTGAGGAATTTTTAAAAATTCTGACAGTAGTACTGTCCTGATAAAAGGCTGACTAGCAAATTTGAACCAAATGAAAAATAGAACAAACTAAGTTATAAAACTTTGAAAAATTTTGTGGATGATCTTGATGTACCAATAATACTGCCATATAACTTTTAGATGATGATCAAGCTTCAAAAGTATTAAAAAATTCTGACAGTACTACTGTCCTGATAAAAGTCCTACCAGCAAACTTCAACCGAATAAAAAAATAGTTCAAACCAAGTTATAAAATTTTAAATTTTTTTTGTATGGTCCTGATATATCATAAATATATTTGTAAAATTTTTAGATGATAATAAAATTGTCATAATTTTAAAATTTTTTGATAGTGCTACATCCTAATAAAAGCCCAATGATTAATACATAGATTTTTTTAGCAATAAAAAAGTTTAAAATTTTTAAAATTTTACAAAAGGGTACCAAGGAAATGATTAAGTTTTCATAAAATTTTCAATCATGAACACACTTCAGTAAATTTATAAAATTCTTACAATGGCATAGTACTATTTATGTTCTTTCTATTTTTGATTTTTGAAATATGAGAAATGAAGTTCAATGCTTACATAGATTTGATTTAGCAAATAAAAAAGTTTAAAATTTTAGAAAATAGTACTGAACATAGATTTGATTTAGCAAATAAAAAAGTTTAAAATTTTAGAAAATAGTACTGAGACAATTCTTAAGCTCTAAACTGATGGACAAACTGAAGTCGTCAACCGCACATTATCAATCATGTCGAGAGCTGTTTTGAAGAAAAACTTGAAGTGTTGTAAAGAATGTCTACACCTCATATGGAGTTTGTCTATAATCGCTCGCTACATTCAACCACAAAGATGAGCCCTTATCAGGTAGTATATGGTTTTAACCCTCGCGCTCTAATTGATTTGTTACCTCTACCATCTTCAGAAATTAGAAAAGGTAAATCTAGATGCAAAAAAATGTGCTGAATTTGTTGTTAAGTTGCATGAGACTACAAAAGAAAACATAGAGTGCATGAATGAGAAATATATGGTTGTTGGTAGTAAAAGTAGAAAGGAAATAACTTTTGAACTTGGTGATCTTATTTGGTTGTATTTGAGAAAAGATAGATTTTCAGATTTGAGAAAGTCTAAGTTGATTCCTAGAGTTGATGGTCCTTTTAAGATTATTGAAAAGATTAATGATAATGAATACAAGCTTGAGTTGCCTGCAAATTTTGGAGTTAGTCCCACATTTAACATTGCGGATTTGAAGCCATACTTGGGAAAAGAAGTGAGCTTGAGTCCAGAACGACTCCAATTCAAGAGGAGAAGGATGTTGAGGATATCACTTTCTTGGATACATGCAACACTCCTTCACAAGATGCTAGGTAAGGACCTTTGACAAGAGCATGTGCGCGACAATTGAGTTATCAGGTGAGTTAGTTTTAGGAGTTCATAATTTTCTTATTGAGGATGTATTGCTACCTAAATTATGTGACATTATTCAACTCAGTAACCATGCTGAGGGTAGCAACACTACTACTACAACAAGTCCAGGCCGATCCTGCTTCAATTCCAATCCAATTCGTAATCAGCCTGATAAACCTAATTTAAATGATCATAACTTTCACATATGATATCTGTTGGAGGTGCGAAAGTACTTGATTGAAAGCTCATGGCGATATCTTTCAAACGGATCAAGCTTGACCTTCAAATTCATTATCTACATATCACAATCATCAAATAGATGTGTTGCACCACTTTTACCAATTGGGCTTCGATGCATGTTATAGGAAGGCCTAGTAAGGACACCTAGGAGGAGTCTGTGTTCGTGTCTATCTTCTGGCCACACCTCCTTTAGATTCTTATTTAAGTTAATTAAGCTCTCTTATGAGACTTGGGTTTTGTTTAGTCATAGTTTTCCATGGCGAAACTATTTGGTGTTCTCTTGTTCAGCTGGATCAATAGCAATACCATGCCTTAGAACCCCACATCAATACTTCAATTATATTTGTAATTTCATATTGTTTTTGCTTTGTTCTTGCTTATTCTTCGATTGCTTGCAGGAATTGATCTTTGTGATTAGGTTAATCGGGCTTTGACGTGGTTGATAACAATTCGGAGTTTGGTTTAGCGATTGCTTGGCGGTGGTCATGTTTCGGTCAGTAACTTGGATCATGAGATTTGTCTCCACTAAGCGAGAGTTATCCATCTCACCGAAAGATCGGGCCTCCATAAGCGTCATCACAAACAATAACGACATGCCCAAAAGATACACAATACAAGCACATTATTCTAATTTTCTACCACGAAGCCAACAAAAAAGACAGCACACACATTACTCTAACCTTTTGTGATCCCTAACCAATGCTCTAACAAGGAGATCAACAAGATAGCAATTGAAGGGAAACACATAATACGACAACAGGATCGCAAATCAAGTTCAATCAGGCACAGATCTTCCTAGAAAAAGGGGTTCAATCAAGCATATAAATGTAAGGCATATATCAGGTAAGGATATGCTCACGAGGATGACAGGCGCCACAAGGATGAAAGTGCACGGGGAAGATGGCCCATTAGGAGGATAAGTGCCATGGAGAGGATGACGCATGGGGAGGATGGTGCACGGGCGGGCCACCGAGGGGGAGTGGGCCTCTGAGGGGGAGCACAGGCACCGAGAGGATGCACGAGCGCCGAGGGGGAGCAGGGTAGGGTTTGGGGGATTAGTATATTTCTATTATGGCGGACATCACAAACGGTTCTAGTATAGAACCATCTATGATTTGTAAGTATCAAGGATAGTTCTATACTAGAACTGACGATTCTAGTATAGAACCATCTCTAATATTTTATACCACTTATTTATCTGTTGTCACTGTAAAAGTAAAACTCTAGATGCAGTTGCCTTTGGCTAGATGCACTAACTCCTAATTCATTCAAGCAGTTCTTATCTAAAAATGAGGTATATATATTGAAATTTTATATATTATGTTTACTCAAGGTACTTGATTACTTATTTCAAACCGCATGTGATGGCTTTCATACCATGTTCCAATAGGAATGGGTAAAAGCATACACAAGTACTAAGAGATATATCTTTATGTAAACATTTCTCTCGCCTAAAGGCCTTAGAGTTGAACCATCCTTGTTTTTTCCGTCGAATTATTTCTTTATCTTACAGTATAGGTGATTCCTCCGAAAGAACCAACGGTGACGTATATACATAGTTTTGTGCGAGTTATTCAGCCACACACTCTTAGTATCATCTAAGAAATTAGTACAAGCTTTAGCTCCTTTTGTACTTTGGCTTAACAGGTTAGTAAGGGCAGGGTAATCATTTATGGTGTAGAATAACAATCAGTGCAAAGTGAAGTTCTCTCATTTGTACGCATCCCATACATATACCCTAGGAACCCATAGTGTTTTCATATCTTCCACCAACGATGCTAGGTATACATCAATATCGCTTCCAGGTTACTTCGGGTATTGGATAAGTACAGACAATAAAATGTACTTTCGCTTCATAGATAACTGAGAAGGAAGGTTGTAGGTATAGAGATTCACGGACCAAGTGCTATGTCGGATGCTCATGTTACTGGAAGAATTCATTCCATCAGTACTCAATCCAAACCTTATATTCCTCAGTTCTACATCGAATTCTTGAAACCTTCTGTCGATGTTTCTTCACTGGGTTGAATCAGGTGTCTTAGCATTCTATTGTTCTTACGCTCTTCCGAGTACCAATGTAGCAGTTTTGCCTCCTTTGGGTTAGTAAATAAACCTACAAATCGAGCATTATAGGTAGATACCATGGCACCTTAGTAGGAGATCTTTTCTTCATCTTGATGCCCTCTCCATCATCATATGTTTGATTTTTACGCTTATACTGAGATGCCTTGCACATCGGACATACATGCATGTTTGCATACTATGTGTGATAGAGGTTACAGTCGTTCGAACATACATGTATGTTTCCGCTAATAGACCTAACAGCGCTGAGAAACTCTTGTTAGACTAACCGTTTCTTTCCTTCAATTTTAGCAGTTGAAGCACGGATGATAATCTTGTGTATTTTGACTTGCAGCCTAAGAACAAAAGTTTCTCCGAGTTTTCCCTCAAGCTCTAGAATTTATCATACTCTTCGTCATTATGATTCGCTTTTACACCACGCAACATCTATTCTAGATTGTCAAGATTGTCATCGTACAACCTATCCTCATCAAAAGCATAATCGATATCATCCGACACATCGTTGACTTCATCAGCGATGTTAATACTACCTGCTTCATATATAATCTGCCCTTTGTCGTGACTGGTCCAACATGTGTACACCTTTTGAAACCCCTTAGAATCAAGTGTGCTTTGATCTGTACTGATTCTTGCAGTCAATGCATGGATAAGACATAAAGTACAGCCCCTTATTTAATATATCCTCCACTGCAGTTCTTCTAAAAGCAGAAACGCTATTTAATGTACTCAGCACTCGCACAGTTCATAGTGTACATCTAGTTTCGATCTATCTACACTACGCATATAACAATTAGTGTTAAATATTGAAGTACACTAGGAGTGCACATGCATACATTGTTAAATTGGATTACAAATTAACTAGTTAAACTCTACTCTAAATCATAAACCATGCTAGATCTAAAAAATCCTCTCTCTGTGCTAAGCTAGCTAGATCTAAATCAAGTATCTTCAATTCTTGCTTTATTAAGGTAGCTACATCTTAAATGTAATGCAATTATAACCAATTACTACCTTAGATCACAAAGAACAACTGGATCGATCTACAGTCTCGTATTTTCAATTTATCTCTACGAAGCTAGCTGCATCTTGAATATAATGCAACTACAACCAATTGCTACCTTAAATCACAAAGAACAAATGGATCTACAATATGTTAGATCTAAACAATCTTCAATTCTCTCTTTACCAAGCTAGATCTTGAATATGATGCAATTAGGACCAATTACTATCCTTAGATCACCAAGAACTAATGGATCTACAATCACCCTTTGAAATAAAATGGTTTCCTTACAGCAGATCGTCTCACAGCCGCAGCCACCTCAAAGATAGATCATGAAACCCTAAAAACACTAAGTGGGTCGAGGCTTTGTATTATATATTACTAGAAGCTATCAAAGACGGTTTTATACAAAAACAATCAGTGATCAGTGATATCAATGGATGTCATCACAGATGGTTTTTGTCGATGATTCGGGAACCGGTCCCCCGCCGAGCTTACTTGTTGAATAAGGGATCAACCTAGGGCCCCTTTTCCGCGAGGGGTATAGCGTCTGAGGGCCTGCCGAGCTACGGATCGAGGTGGTCGGGACAATCACAGCGAACAGGGGGAGGCTTTTTTGATCTGGTTCGGGCCTCTCGCAGGGGAGATAACAACTCTACGTCCAGTGATGGCACTAACTTCTTGAGGATGTATTACAGTGTGCTTGCTCGGGGAGCCCTAGGAGGTTCTAAGGACTACCCTTGGCCCACTAGCAACAAGCTCTATGTATGAGGAAAACAGGGAATGAAGTCGAACCCTGAACCCTCCGTGCGAGAAGGTATTTATAGGGGGTTACAAGCGACACAACATTTATTACAGAGGGGCGCACCACTGTTCCGGACGTGGGTGGTGCTGTTCCCTTGCTTCCGCTTCGCACGCGGCGCGATGTGGGGGTGATGGGCATGAGCCATGCGTAGCGCAGATTGGCGCGCAAAACCTTCGAGCCAGCGTAATTAATGCCACGTTTTTGTGGATCGCGCTTCGCTTTTGGGCGGCCCGAGGTCCTTCAAGCAGACGGGTCGTCGTCGCGGACTCGGCGTGCATGCTCGGGGCAAGCTAGACGGAGGACGGGTCGGTCGTTCAAGGTCAAGCGACCAAGATCTTTCTTGGGGACGACGTCTGAGCATGGGCATGCTCGGAGGCCCCCGGGATGCAATGGTCGGCTGCTGGAATTTTCCAATCCCCGACAGTTTTATACTAAAACTGTTAGTGATATCTATTGACATCACTAACAGTTGGTGATAAAAATTGCCAGTGATGACATCCATAAACATCACTGATAGTTTTTGTATAAAACCATAAGTGATGTGAATTATCACAGATAGTTTTTCAAAATCGTCTGTGAGGAGGCGTCTAATATAAGTTTTTCTATAGTAGTGATTGTAATGCGACCATAATTCGAAACAACTTATTACTATGATGCATAATTCTAAACAACTTATTACTATGATGCCAAATACTTATTGCTTGTCTTAATGCTACCACATCAAGTACTCGAGAACTGTATTCAATACACTCTATAGTTAGTGTACATTCCAAGGTTTAATATTAGTGTACACGAAAAAGATTTATCGTAACACTACCAAAATTTTGGAACAACTTATTGACATGATACCACACGTCTGTAAAGATTACGAAACATTTTACATATATTGGTAATCTTTGTTACTATTTTAATAGCTTAATAATAACGCTAGTCTTATATGATTCGACGATAGAATTAGAGATTGATTACACGTAAATAATATACCACAATTTTGCTTTCTCCCATATTAACACAAAAACAATATAAAATTAATTTAATATATCGTCAATGAACATATAAAATTCAATATAGATTAACCATGCAATCATAAAACCACATATTTACATTGTAAGAGTCAACCATCCTGAGTAAATGAATGTAGAGATGTGAAGGAAAAAAACAAAGGTCAATAACGTAGCACTTTAATAATCCTTGCTTCCATTTACATGTTATAATTTCTGAAACATGTCTGTATTAATACGTAAGAAGCATCATACTGGAACATGCATGATTATATTAAGGGAAATTTTACGGTGTATTATAGTGGTAGTATATAGTGAGTACTAAAAATCAGATCTAACCATTGATTTGTTAAGGATATTTCTATTACTTTATCATCAAAGAAAATATAAATAAATACTAACTAATCTGTTTCACTGATCGAAACAAATGAACGGTTTATATTGAATTTAGTGTACTATAAAAGAGCTCATTATTAATGCATAAGAAGCATCATATAAATTAACCTGCACAACATTGTCAACTGCGATAAAGTCCGAATTGAACTTAAGCAGCTCGCAACAAGTACAATTACAATCGATCAACATCATACACTATCAAGTACCAGAAATGTTTCAAATAAATCTAGTCTAAATGCCATATGTGTCATGCATCCATGCATACAAGTACGGGAGTCTCCTCTCAAAAAAGAAGTTTAGCCGGGGCGACTGGGCGAGGAGTACTTTGGGGGGGGGGGGGGGCATTGCAGACCCGATCCGTTTGGCCTTTAATGGCTCCAGCTGCTCCCATCCAAACCCAACAGAGCAAGTGAGCAACTGTAGAGAGAGAGAGAGGTCATGGCCTCGACGGCCGCCGTGTTTAAAACCTCGGCCCTTAATTCGCACTGGTTACTACTACTCCTACACTACTGCTGCTGCTACCCCTCTCTCTCCCCTACGAGAGCAGGAGGAGAAAGATTGGCACGAACAGTCCAGAAAACCAAGGGGCCGAGAGAGAGAGAGAGCGTTTTGTGTGGAAAGAGGGAGAGATAAGCGCGAGCAAGATAGGACACAAGGTGGAAGCTGGGGGAATGGCATGAAGCGTGGCTGTAACCAAGACTCATATTTCCTATTCGGCATCGTTGATCTCGAGTTGGGAGATTACTACCCTGCTTGTGTATAAATAGGAGCAAGGAGCAAGGCCACAGGGCGCTCAGCACAGTACAAAGATCTCCTCCCCCTATAGCTCTAGGTAGAGAGAGAGAGAGACCGAGGTTGGTAGGTTCCAGTCCATGGATTTCGGCGACGAGCAGGAGGGCTCCTTCAGCCAGCGGCGGCGGAAGCGCTACCACCGCCACACCCCGCGCCAGATTCAACAACTCGAGGCGTACGCTCCTTCGCACCATATGATTTGCCTTTTCTTTTATTCATTCCCTTGTGATAAATATGTTCTTGATGCGGTGTTATGATCGATGAATAATGGTGTGCACGCGCGTGCAGGATGTTCAAGGAGTGGCCCCACCCCGACGAGAACCAGCGCGCGCAGCTGAGCCGCGAGCTCGGCATGGAGCCCCGGCAGATCAAGTTTTGGTTCCAGAACCGCCGCACACAGATGAAGGTACGTGTTTTCTTGATTGCTTACAAGGTTTTTCCATGGTTACTCGATTGTTTCTTGGGTGTTTTTTTTTCTTTTCTAATGGGATCTCGATGGTGCCGCAGGCGCAGCACGAGCGCGCGGACAACTGCTTCCTTCGCGCGGAGAACGACAAGATCCGGTGCGAGAATATCGCCATGCACGAGATGCTCAAGAACGTCATCTGCCCCACCTGCGGCGGCCCGCCCGTCGCCGAGGACTACTTCGACGAGCAGAAGCTCCGCGTGGAGAACGCCCACCTCAAGGAAGAGGTAATATCTAATGAGCTACCAGTTTGATGCAACGCGCTTGGCCGGTGTATATGGTGTGTGCGCGCGCGTCTATGGTGATGTCGTTTTTGGGTGAGCGCAGCTCGACCGCGTGTCGAACCTGACGTCCCAGTACCTCGGCCGGCCCTTCACGCCGATGTCCGTCTCGTCGCTGGATCTCTCCGTCGACAGGATGGGCGGGCCGGCGTTCGGCGGCCCGTCGCTGGACCTCGAACTCCTAAGCGGGGGCTCGTCGGGGATGCCGTTCCAGCTGCCGGCGCCCGTGTCGGACATGGAGCGCCCCATGATGGCTAACATGGCCACGCGTGCCATGGACGAGCTGATCCGGCTCGCGCAGGACGGGGACCACGTCTGGGTCAGGAGCCCCGGCGGAGACGGGCGGGAGACGCTCAACGTCGACACGTACGATAGCATCTTCTCCAAGCCCGGCGGCTCGTTTCGCGCACCCGACATCAACGTCGAGGGGTCCCGGGACTCGGGGCTCGTCTTCATGGGCGCAGTCGCTCTCGTCGACGTGTTCATGGACTCGGTGATCCACCCTCTTCAAACCGTTCGATTGATTGCTCGCGTCCCTGACATACCGTACGTGCTGAGCTGCTGATTGATTGCTATTGCAGAGCAAGTGGATGGAGTTCTTCCCAAGCATCGTGTCCAAGGCGAGCACCATTGATGTCCTCGTCAATGGCGTGACCGGGAGGAGCGAGTCTCTGATTCTGGTAATGCCATCGAATCAATCGAGCAAATACATCTTGTTTTTTCGGTTTATTTTCTGCGTGATCTTTACGACAAGCCACGAGCAATCTAATGGCGGCGTCGCGTAGATGTACGAGGAGCTGCACATCATGTCGCCGGTCGTCCCGACGCGCGAGTTCAGCTTCCTCCGCTACTGCCGGCAGATCGAGCAGGGCCTGTGGGCCATCGCTGACGTCTCCGTGGACCTGCAGCACGACGCCCACTTCAGCGCGCCACCACGATCCCGCCGGCTCCCGTCGGGGTGCCTGATCGCCGACATGTCCAATGGCTACTCCAAGGTTATAGAACCGCTCATGTTCCTGTGCTCTTCGACGTGCATTGCCCTGTTCTGTGCTGTTATGGTGGTCCTGACTCCGACGTCGCGTGTTCTTGCTTGGTGTCTCTGTAGGTGACCTGGGTCGAACACATGGAGATGGTGGGGAAGCTCCCGATCAACATGATCTACCGGGAACTCGTGCTGAGCGGCGCCGCGTTCGGGGCGCATCGGTGGCTCGGCGCGCTACACCGCGCGTGCGAGCGGTGCGCGTCCCTCATGACGCTCGTCGTGCCGCTCCACGACATCGGCGGAGGTACTGCGCGCGTCCATACATGTCGTGCAAGCATTTGGCCTATGAAGAATTCGCGTTTTTTACTATGGTTATTGTGATTGTTAGTGACGCCGGAAGGGAAGCGCAGCATGATGAAGCTGTCGCAGCGCATGGTGAGCAGCTTCTGCGCGAGTCTGAGCGCGTCGCACCTCCACCGGTGGACGACGCTTTCAGGCTCCGACGAGGTGAGCGTGCGCGTGTCCATGCACCGCAGAACGGACCGGGGCCAGCCCAACGGCGTCGTGCTCAGCGCCGCCACCTCCATCTGGCTGCCCGTCCCCAGCGACCACGTCTTCGCCTTCGTCCGCGACGGGAACACGCGCTCCCAGGTCCATCTCGTTCTTGATCTCACTCTCACGCCTTAGTGTCATGTCTTACCGTGCCATTTGCCATTGCTGCAGTGGGACGTCCTGTCGCACGGCAATCAGGTCCAGGAAGTGTCGCGCATCCCCAACGGCTCGAATCCCGGGAACTGCATCTCCTTGCTAAGAGTAATTAATCACTCATCTTTTTTTAAAAAAATTATCGATTGTTAATGCGTCGCTTTGCTGATTCTTGCTGGTTGTCTGATGTGTTGCGTTGCAGGGTCTGAATGCGAGCCAGAACAGCATGCTGATCCTGCAGGAGAGCTGCACGGACGCGTCGGGGTCGCTGGTGGTGTACTCGCCGATCGACATCCCGGCGGCCAACGTTGTGATGAGCGGCGAGGAACCGTCCAGCATCCCGCTGCTGCCGTCGGGCTTCACCATCCTGCCCGACGGCCGGCCGGGCTCCGCAGCGGGCGCGTCCTCCAGCGCCAGCCCGCTCGGGGCCCCGAAGGGCTCCGTCGTCACCGTCGCCTTCCAGATCCTCGTCAGCAACCTGCCGTCGTCCAAGCTGAACGCCGAGTCCGTCGCGACGGTCAACGGCCTCATCAGCACCACCGTGCAGCAGATCAAGGCCGCCCTCCACTGCTCCGGCCATTGATCCATCCGAGCTAGCAGCCGTACTAGTGCTTCTGACGAGAGAGTTGGTTGGCGCGTTGAATGCTCGCATTCATGGAATCCACCACCTGCTGCTGCTGCATCTGAAGCTGATGCAACTCTCTCTCTCTCTCTCTCTCTCTCTCTCGATCCATCCCTCCATGCATCCATCAACATAACAACTCTTGTTTAGGTTTCGGTGTCTTTTGTTCTCCTCTTCTTTCTTCAATTTGCGGGATTATTCGGGTTCGCTTAGGCATTCATGCTTCAGGACCAGAAGGCTTTGAGAACGAGGGAGTCAAGAACGCACCATGCTTGTCCCTTTCCTTTCGCTGCAACGCCTCCCACCATTCCGTTCCATTATTTCCCTTCCCGCCACGCCGTCCCCTCCGTTTGTTCCATTCCCATCTCAATCCATGTTGTGGTCGTCGTCGTGGTCTCCGTGTCGCAGCAGAGGATGAATGGTTCGGGTATTGACTTCTGTCCATTAATGTAAAGCCTTCAATGAACATTCATTTCGATTATAAAATGGAAAGAGAGAAGAGCTGGTAAAGCTGGATGATGCTTTCATGGTCTGCTTCCTTTTCCGGGCCCTGTTATTACTACGTGCCCTGTTATCCTGTTATTACTTCGGGCCATGTAAGAGCAAGTATTATAAGGTGATGTAGGCGGGCTGCAAGAAGTGACACATCAGATCTGTGATGAGGTGGAAGAGAGAGAAATGGAGAGAGAAAGAAAGCGGGCTGCTCACTTGTAGCCAGCTGAAAGTGGGCTGCTCACAGACTCCAAGACACTTTGTGAGAGGAAGAGGTGATCCAAGTATTAAATGTATAGCTTGTATCAAGAGTGAGCTATTATATGAGTAGACTTTTTGTTGGCTATGTGTGACATGGCAACACTATAAAGCCCACCATGGACTCTATTATTAACCTTGCTCTAAGCAAAATCACCGTGGGTGTTAATTAACCTAGTTTTAATATGAGGTGTTAAATAACCGATTTTCTTTGTTAGGGTAGTAAATATATTTAGATATAAGAAAACTGTTCATCCAAGTTGTTCAAATATATTTGTACTCTAGCTCATTGTAGTTGAATCCGAATCTATCTTTAATATGCTTCTACTATAATTATAGCACCTTATTATATAAGAGAATCAATCTAATAATAAGATAAAAGTTTTTGCCTTCCTACATCGAGTATGATCCTCGTGATTGTTCTTGCTATTCAATAGGTGCACTGTGTTTGAATTACGGTGATTGTCAATGTTTTACATCGCATTATCGGCACGAAGGTCTCTGATACTGACCAAGATCGCCTGCATGCATCAATCTACGCTACATCAAATTCGACTGGCATCAAGCGATTATATCTACTTCAAACCGTGCTTTAGTTCGAAGCATGTAAGTAAATCGCACCTAAATAGTTCTTTAATCCTGTAGATTAATTTCGCTAATTGCCTACATTACTTGTTTAATCGGATCCACAAATTAGGATTTCTTTAGTTGCTACTATTCGTCAAAATAATAATAAAAAGAAGGGAGGATGCCGCAGGGCCACGCCACGTGCATGTAACACGTCGCCGTCGATTGTGCCTGGCGCGCTACCATCGACCGCGCCCGAAGTCACAGCTGCTCGGCCTGCAATGGCCGCACCTGCCACATGCTGCTCCTGCCGACCCTCTTGCACCGCCGTTTTCGCACCGGCTATCAAAGAATGGCTACACCAAAGAATGCTATCCTAGTAGGTTCTTTTGCATAAAACAAGATTTAATCAATAATAACAAACAATAGATTGCAAACGGATTGTGTAAAGAGTAGTTGACAAATATGTAAATAAGTACATATAACAATAATAATAATAATAGTAACTCACGATCCTTCTCAATTGCGATTAACAATTCATTCCCTGCCATTTCTTGGCATGAAATCTAAAACAAAAACCTTTCACCAATTTTTCCAATTCAACTATTTTTATAGAAACTTAAAATCTAACTAGTGTTAGTGCACCCTCATAACCGCAAGAACACCTTTTCAAAAAAGGTATGTGCTCGACAGACGGACGTAGTTCCACTAAACAATTAATCGCAATACAGCTGATTAATCAGAGTTTAACGGACGAAAGTATGAAAACATGATTATGGGCTCCTAGTAAACAAGATGATGGAAACAAATATGGGGATTGCTTCTTTATTAGTCAAGCGGTCAAATAGAGTACAAAAATTACATAGTCTAAAGACTAAAAGCCTAATTACAATTACGATTATCCCTTCTTGATGATGTGAGTAGGCTTCCTACATAGTTTAAAGTCTAAAAGTCTAATTACAATTGAGATTATCCATCCTTGATGATGTGAATAGGCTTCCTATTTATATCGGATGTAAAGGCGGCAGTTATTCTCCAAAGAGGCATCGTGTAACTAAGAAGTGCCTTCTCGTCAAATGGTGTCTTCTCACCAGAGGATGTCTGACGAATACTCATACCAGGGGTACCCCCAGCAGGCTGGAACACCAAACGGGCCGTCTTAGGCCCAGCTCTGGCCAAAGACCTCGTTGGGTCATGAAGGACCCTCGACTCCGATCAAGCCTAGCAGGGAATGCTCCGACCTGGCCTCAGGTCGGGCGCCCCCGCAGCCTCTGACCTGGACTCAGGTCGGAGCCCCAACACGCTCCAATCCAGCGACCTCCGCCACGTCGCCGGTCGACCTCAAGCTGGTCACTTGCCCGTGGACACGACGGCCATGCTGGAGCAGGTGGCTCCTTCCCAAGGTGGCCAAGAGGCCGCCTAAGTCAAGCGCCAGTCCCTTCACCTCGTCATGCGCAGTGGAGAGACGCGCTCCCTCCCGAGGCAACGCCAGAGCGCAGCGTGACGGCGTCAGCATCTGACAAGCGCGCAGAGGGCAGGTGCGCACCTTCCCGACGGAACGCCTCCTGCTGTGTCTACCAACCCAGCGTGGATGAGCGGGACTGTCACCACCAACACCAGATCAACACCGGACTCTCGCATAGTATACCCCTACTTTTCTTTTCCAAACTCCCGTATAACCTGCCCCCTTCGCCTATATAAAGGGCGGCAGGACCCTCAGGGAGGGGGATCGATCTATCGACCAAGCTTATGAACTTTAGCACTTACGGCTCGAACGCTCCTACAGCTTTGAGCCCTTAGTTCCACCCGAGCTCCCGAGCTCTTCCACTCGGACGAGGCGCATCAGGCCTGCCCTTTTGCCCTCGCTTGTAACGTTGTGTGGTCCACTGCACCCCGAGCAATACATAACCCCCATACAAACTAGAAGTAGGGACGTTCAGCCTGATCCAGTATACTTCTTGGGCTCCCTGAGTCAACCATTCAAGGAGAGGAAACGCGCGGCCCCTTAACTTACAAATTTACTTGCCGGTTTTACGAAACACCGACAGTTGGCGCGCCAGGTAAGGGCTTCGCACGTCATCTCTGTCATCTTCAGATTCCCATTTGCTTCCTTGATGGCTTCTTTCACCCACGACGGCGCATTTATGTCGGGAGGCTGGATTCGCTTCGGCACCCTCGACTTCGTCGCCACCCCGGCGGGAGAGCTCATGCTCATCCCCGCCACCTCTCGGAACCAGGCCTCCGCTAGGAGCTTGACTCCATCACCGACGTCTTCGGCAACCTCCGGCTTGAGGCCCCCGCGCGGACCTCGGTGCGGAGTTCGTCAGCGCAAGCCGCCTTTAGCGGCGGCAGGCGAAGCTCAAGACGGCGGTAACGCCGCCTCGCGAAGCTCGCGGCTTGTGGCGATGGTCGGCTATGCGCTGACCTCCGTCCACGAATTACTGGAGGTCTCCTCCAGCCATGACTCCAGCTCCGACACGGAGCACACTGCAGACGAGTTGTACTCCCACGAGTACAACATGGCGGGTGTGACTGACCCGGCCGCGACCCCCGTAAGTCTAGGAACCGCCGCCCGACGCGCCGAGGCGCAGGAGGCGGAGGTCCAATACAGCAACACCTCCAGCTCATCGCGCCGAAGCCAAAGAATAAAGACGAACGCCGAGGCTCGAAGGGCCGAGCTGGTAAAACTCCAGGCCGACCTGGAGCAACACCAGCCCAAGCCCCCACACGTAGCCGGCGCTGCGCGGGCACGCGCACGCGCACGCCAGGTCCATCACCAACTGGCCGAGCGTGGTGCCATGCAACACATGCAAGGCTCTAGCTCCCGCCACTCGGGGGCTTCCTCAAGCCACCCGAGCCGTGCCGCCGGGACCACCGTGACTCGGCGAAGACGGCGCCAAGACTTGGCGGCCTCAGACTCACGCGACTCGGCGCGTGCGCGCTGGGCGAAAGTCGTGACGTCGCGCCACCCTCGAGGTGCGGAGTAGGGCGATGGACAGGGCGGCCCAGTCGCGGACCATGGACAATGGCCGATGCCACGACCGCAGCCCAAGCCCCGACGGCCCTGGGCCTCAGGCATTCTGTCGGGAGATCCGCAATGCCCTGGGAACTCCTGGGACCTGAAGGGCTACAAGCAGCAGCCAGGGGGTCTCTCCGGGATTACATCTGGCGTTTCTCCCAGCAGTGCAACGAGCTCCTCGACATCTGCGACGCCGACGTCGTCGGGGTGTTCATCTATGGCACCACCTCCAAAGCTTTGGTCCACAAGCTGGGCTGCGCCAAGCCCAGGACTACCAAAGAGCTCCTGGACATCGCTACCAACCACACCTCCGGCGAGGAGGCTGTGGGGGCCATCTTGGACAAAGGGAAGGCCAAGCGAGAGTCCGGTCCCGACGCCGGTGCCCCCTCCGACCGCTCCGACAAACGGAAGCGGAAAGGGAAGCAAGGCTGTGAAGGCCATGTGCTCGCAGCCGCCGACTGCCCCACCAAGTAGCAGGCACCACAGATGCCAAAACCGCCGACACAGGTCTATGTCGTCGGCCTCCCGACGACACAAGTCCCACGACACAGAGTCGACGACACAACCAACCTTGGTCGACGGCAACAATAAATCCCGACGACACATATGCCATCCGGGGCCGGCCCGACACCCAGACATTTGTCGTCGGTTTAACTCAAGCTGCCGATACAGATGGGACATCTGTTTCGTCGGCCTAATTAAAGCTGCCGATACAGAGTGGACATCTGTGTCGTCGGCTGAATTAAAGCTGCCGATACAGATTGGACATCTGTGTCGTCGGTGTAATTAAAGCTGCCGATACAGATTGGACAGTTGTGTCATCGGCCTGGGCTAGAGCCGATGACACAGACCCCTTCTGGTCCCAGAACCAGAACCAGCCTGGGGCTATCTTGTGTCGTCGGCATGATCTAGAGCTGACGACAAAGGTTGTAAAAATATAAAAAAAATACTGGGAATTTAAAGAAAATCCAATTTTAACCTGCAAAAAAACCCCATTCCCAACAATTTTATATCCCCAATTGTCCAGAACAATCACAACATATAATTTCACACACATTACCACATTCGCATTCACCAATACAATGCACAAATGATCACCATCGACACAGATAGCAAAATGCATCAATAAGTCCCAAATTCAGCTCACTTCCTTTTACTCGGTAGCTAATACATCTCAGTTGACCAACACGCTATGCACTTAATCAACTCAATACTTAAGCATCTGAGAACATAAGCAGTAGATGGAGAGGGAGTAGAACTTAGCTTTTAGGGTTTGTAGGGGGTTGAGCCAAGAAGAACAAGGGCGCCTCAAGATCGCCGAGTGCGACCGCCGAGACCCATCTCTTGAGGCTAGTCGAGGCGTCGGCGACCTAGAGCACATGAGGAAGAATATGGTTAGAAAGAATGGAGAAGGAAAAATGGAGTAGCGCTTAGCTTGGGGGTGGCAGAAGTCACCGTGCTAGGAGCGCCAGATCTAGCGATGGCCTATTGTCCTTTTGCTAGTTTCTCTCTCACAATAATGTCCACAACCTCATCACCGCAGAATAACCTCGAATAGCAAAAGGACAATAGGCGATTAAAAACAAATATATCTTATTGGAGCATGAATATCAATTATCGATATAGAAGTAATATTTCATATTTTAGAAGTAATATTAGTACCCCAGTTCATTACAAACTAAAACACCATATTTCACTTAACCTAAAGTAATTTCCATTTATTAAAAGATTGTAATGCACTTAAAGAGTAAATAATTTCAAAGACTTCCCTAAAACTAGGACATCCACTCTGCAGATAAAAAGACAACAGCTTGATATGATAACAACATAAAGCAAATTAGGATAGCCAACCAAGCACAATAACTACCACATTAATAAATTACATGACAAGAGCTTATTACAATTAGAAGTGATAAGTAAATGTGAAACTGTGGTGATGCAACATGTGTGCGTGCACTACTCCCATCCCTTCATGTCGGCTTCAAGGTACCTGCAAACAATAGACAAACAAGCGTGACTCGAAGACTCAGCCAAGTACACAAATAGCTTATTGAGCAAAATAGGAGGTCAAATCAAAAGAGTGCATTTTCAATTTGTGTGTATGGGTTTGATGCCATGTTTGCTAGCTGCCAACTATATCTACACACATACACTAATCACTTTGCACAAGAAGACCTTTTGGATCACAGATATCACATAAGGGATTAATAGCAATTGAGCTAGAAGTATACATAAATTTAAGGTTCAGTGAGCTAGTTGCCTTACATGTGCATTAATGTAAGGATCATAATAACAAAAAAATAAAAGTAAATAAAAACAGAATCAAAATTTAATCGTACATCGACCTTTGATGGTGGAATGAGATAAGAAATATTATAAGATGGAGCATTCTGCAAAATCAATTCAACATATAAAACCAAAACAAAGTCACAAAACTGATATAGTGATATTTAATCAAATTATACATCAACCGGATATGTACCTTAGGAAGTTTTTCTCTAGATGGTGGACCCACGAGAATGCTTCTGTGTTCTCTAATTTCACAATTGCCCGTAAAAATCACAACATCTAATTTCACACACAAGACCACATTCAGATTCACCGATACAATTCACAATTGATCACAAACGCATATATAGCAAAATGCATCAATAATTCACAAATTCAGCTCATAAACCAAACGAGTACATCACATTCACAATCAACAAGTCTATGAACCAGAAAAGAAATAACTAAGTCTGTGAACCCGCCGGAGGATCAAGAAACACCCGTCGACGAATTGATTCGGGTCAACTTGTGCCATCGAATCACCTCGCTGAGAGCATTCGTCGAGGAGCAGCGCAATGAGGTGGACACCTACAAGATTAGAGGAAACCACAATTTTCAAAACTTGTGTGCATTTGTGTACTTGTATGAATAGTTAGCGAAAAGTGGAACAAAATGCATTACCCCCGGCGTCGGCGTCGGCGTCAGCGTCTGCGTGAAGAACGGCGGCGGAGGAGGCATCTGTGGCTGGCCGGAGGGTCCCGCGGCCTGCAACGACTGTGGATATGATATGTTAGCATCTGAAACGTACAAGTACAACATAGCTACGTATACAATCTTAATTACCTGTATATAGTTGAACATCCAGAGGTTCTGATTCTGGAGGGCCTCGTACCGCCTCCTATCCTCCTCTCGCTCCTTTGCCTCCTGCTCGTCCGCTTTGCCTCTCGCTGCAACTCTGCGATCATCTTCGCCTGGGCTTCGGGCCAGTAATGGTGGAAGAGGCGGCTCTTGTCGACGCAGTAATCGACTTGGCCCTCAGACAAGTCGGGCGCCACCACCGAGTCCATGAAGCCGAGCCTCGCCGTGACTCCTCCCACCGAATTGGTCGAGATGACCAAAGGGTCGACGGCATGGTCAAGGGGTCACGATCGCACCGTGCTTCTCCTTCATGGCTGCACCGATGTATCCTGCGAAACAAATAAGATATGAAGTGGATTAGCTCGCCACGCTTGAAGTAGCTATAGAGTAGCGAAAAGAGATAGTCACTTACAATCTTCTCTCCGGGCAGCGGGGCATTCGGTGGTTGCGCATCACAGTCGACAGGCGGTATGCAGGCGTGTGTCTGCGCCCACACGGTGAACTCATCGGGCTCAAGTCCGTGTGAAACTCCTGCAGCTCAATTTCAAATGTGAAATGAAAACTGAATTGACAAGAATGCTAGAGTTGTACTTAGTATACTTACGATATCGCATGCGGCGTGCCCCATGCCTCGCCCACCTAGGTAGGTCACACAGATCTCGGGTTGGCTTCTCGATTCCCCTGCTCCTCTTGGACCTCTCGATCCACTCCGGATGCCCACATCTTGCGAGCTGCCTCCGTGCATGTGGACACTTGTCCATCCAACCGACACCAAGGTCGGTACTCCTTCGCCGAGAGGTATTGTTGCAAGGCAAGTGCCCTCGAGATCTTCATCCCGTGCTTTGTAGTGCTTCATCACGCGCGTCCGTGCGGATAACCCGATGGTGTCCTCGACAATCTTTGCCGCCATTGTGTCGAGCACATGGCGACAAGCATCATAGTCGCCCGGATGCGTTAGGGCCAAGCCGATACCTCGCTCAAACGAAACAAACACGTGAAGCTATAAACACGAAAACATCAATAGAAATGACAACTTACCCAGAACTCGGCTATGCAATGATCCGCGACAGTGCCTCCCTAGTCGTCCTCCACGAGTGAGTAGTCGCTCCACCTAGTCACCGGGCGTCGAGCATCACCCTCGCCCACTCGCCCGGGGTAGAGCTGCTTCAGGATCACCCTTAGCAAGTGGCCCGGCTCCTGCTTACCCTTGTTGAGGCAAACCAAGCCCCTGCATGAAGAATTAATAACAAGTGGTTAACAAGTTTGTGGTTAGCAATAAAAGACATTGAAAATTTGTAGCACATACCTTTGCCCGCTAGAAACAACCACCTCTATCCTGTTGGCTGGATCTGTGGGGGCTTTTGGCAATTTATTCCGCCCCCAACTTTTCTTGGCTGCCGAGGAGCTCGAGGCACCCCTTGACTCGGTACTGCTTGACTCCGTGGATCCCAGCCTCCTGTCCTCGCCCCCGCCCTCATCCCTCCTCAAGCACGCCGGTGGTCGGTGGTGCTCCTCCACCTCCCGGGAGTCGGTGGTCGGTGGTGCTCCTCCAC
Organism: Guadua angustifolia; assembly: GCA_036346375.1. Lineage (NCBI taxonomy): Eukaryota > Viridiplantae > Streptophyta > Magnoliopsida > Poales > Poaceae > Guadua > Guadua angustifolia. Next base: position 10,849,455 of record CM070510.1, on the reverse strand, counting down.
CTCCTCCTCCTCCTAAGCGCCAGACTGGGGTGAGCTGCCTCGTCAAGACTCCTCATGCCCCCTTCCCAAGACCTTCTTCAATTTTGAAGCCAACTTCTTCGTAACCGGAGCCATCCTGCACAAATTAAATTAAATGACATAAAGTACATTGATATTAATTAAAATGAATAAAATATAAATGTATATAAAATTAAATGACATAAAGTACTATTTACACCAATTTTTGGCAAATACGACAAGAAACGGCAAGAAAGCATGAGTTTGGATACAACACGAAGCGCCTCAGAAGGATTTGGATAATACGGACAATGTTTGGAAACAGAGTCCAGATGGGAAACTACAAAGCCGATTCGGATTGCGTCGTCATGTTGGATCAGGACTCGGATCGGCTAACAAGTATATAAGGCGCGCCTGGGCTGCTTGAAGGAGGCATCCACAACAATCAACACATCTACCAGTTTTTGCTTTCCGTAGTCTTTTTAGCATTGTAATCTTTCCTCTGTAAGTCGACATCGATCAAATAAAGTTGCGCATCGCCGATTGTTTGATCGTTATTGGCTTTTTCAGTTTGATTTATTCGCCTTGTTGCGCATCGCTTTTCGTAATCGATTCATTTTACCTCGATTAGTCTTAATCGACTAATCTAGTTACCCTTCTAATCGGCTTTCTGGCTGATTCTTGATTCTTAGCCGATTCGCTTCAGGGATCGGCTTGATCGAATTTCACATTACCTCCCTTATCGATTGCAGGGTCAAATCGATTGGCACGCTCGCGCAAAACAGAACCCGGCGTTCGTCTGGGGTGTTGTGGGCTAGAAACCCTCTTCACGTTTTTGGTGCCAACACATTTTTGGCACGCCCGGTGGGACACGATCGACAAGATGACTACAGGCAAATCCACCGCACCACTGACGTGAGCGCTGACGCCATAATCATCCCTACCTTGGACGATTTAACTCTAGAGCAGCGCAAGGAAATCGAAGATCAAAAAGCCGCCTTGGAGGAGTTGATGCTGGGTTGCTATCAGAAAACCCGACGAGGGGTTACGCAGAAGATGGCGCTGCCCACACTGAACTTCTTCGGCGACACTGGCACTGCGTCAAATTCGGTAAGCCGATATATTCCGGCTCAAGCCGAGTTATCCGTTATGATTGAGCAATCTGTGCATCATGCTTTAATCAATCAGTCGTCGGCTTTGGTTACGACCTTGAAGCCGATGATAGAAAATAGCGTAAAAATGATCGCACAAGAATTGGCCACATCTGGAGGATTGATGGACCCATTGCAGCCACTCCCAACGTATCCTGCGTATTCTGTGGCTCCGAACACCAACACAATCAAAGCGTCGGCACCAGTACCTTCATTAATGCCGACCCAGCCTACTGTGTTGACTCCAACAAATCCTCGCCCAAATCCGGTTACTCACATTCATGCACACACTGACGCTACAAAAATAGATCCTTCATCAGGGACTCACCATGTCCAGTCGGCTCCTCAGCCGATTGAATTAGATAGAAATTATAAACCTCAAGGACCAACTCAGGTTAGAAATCCGGCTCCATATAGAGTAGTTACACACACACAGCCGTTTATTCCATTGCCCGAGGGTACGGCTGCCAGAACCGATGGGTACGAATCATGGCAACAACAGTATCCATCGGCTAGAACAAGCCGACCAACCGAGTTTACACTCGGGGGGCAGGATACTACCCAAAATAGTTGGCCAAACCCTAGTATCCCATCGGCTAACAACATCAATTGGGCTGATCAGATTACTATGGTCTTAAGAGATCAGTTTGGCTTACAGCCCAAAGGGAAAACAATCAGCTATAGAAAGCCGTACCCAGATTATATTGACCGCATGCCATATCCCCATAACTTTAGGATTCTCGACTTTGCGAAGTTTTCAGGGGATGATTTAGTCACTACTCTAGAGCATGTTGGAAGATTTATCGCTCAATGCGGTGAAGCGGCTCAATCCGATGAGCTAAAGATTAGGCTTTTTCCCTTATCCTTGTCAGGAACTGCCTTCACTTGGTTTACCAATCTGCCTCCAAATTCAGTCCATTTTTGGAATGATTTAGAAAGTCGATTTCATGACTACTTTTTCTCTGGTAGCTTAGAGTTAAGAATTTCAAACCTAAGTGCTGTCCGGCAAAAATTCGGCGAATCGGCTTCTGATTATATTAGAAGATTTAGAGAAGTGCGAAATCGTTGCTTCAGTGTGGTATTACCTGACAATCAACTAGCCAATTTAGCATTCCAAGGGTTGATTCCTCCACTTAAAGAAAAACTTGCTGGACAAGAATTTACTGACTTAAGTCACCTGCTTCAACGTGTATCGGCACAAGAGAGCCGATATTTGAATAAAGAATTCAAAGACAAACTTAGATTAAACAATGGCAAAGATAAAGCTAAAGTGAACATGGTCGAGTATAGTTCAAGTGAAACTTCTGAAGATGAAGCAGACGTAAATATAGTCGAATGGGTAAAAGGTTCTAAAAAACCGCTTGTTTGTTCGTGGCTCAAGCCGACTAGGAGTAAGTCGGAAGTTAAATACGCTTTTGATGTATCCAAGTATGACCGCATATTTGACATGTTATTACAAGAGAAACTGATACGGCTACCTGAAGGGCACACCATACCTTCAGCCGACGAAATCAAGAAGCGGCGATACTGTAAGTGGCATCATTCCTTTTCTCATAACACTAACGACTGCAACATCTTTCGGCAACAGATACAGTCAGCTATTGAAGATGGTCGGCTCAAGTTTGTAGAGGAGCCAACCATGGAAGTCGATGTTAACCCCTTCCCAATCAATATGGTTCAGTGCTCCGGCAAAGGAAAACAGATTGTCGATGAAAGACCTATAGCAACACGGCAAGTCGACATAGAATCAAGCTCTGAAGGAGAGACACTAAAAATAACGATCGGCTCTCTTCAAATTGAAGCCGATAAAGACGGGAAGAACTCGAGGACAGTAAAGCCAAAAGGGGAACTACAAGTCGGGAGATGGTACAAAGCCGAAAGGTCTCCACCCCGGAAACCGGCATTCAAGACTAGGCCAACCTTCTCGCAGTTGCTTGAGAAGTATGAGAGGATAAGCCATCGGCAAAAACAGCAGTCTCGCCGACCAGACGGATTGTATCGGCCAAACAATGCGTTTCGGTCAAGTAATTCGCGTCTGACAGACAATGCAGAAAGAACTCATGAAAGATGTCCTTTCTGGCAATTTTGCTGGGAAAAGGGTATGGCACTACCATCTTCAAGGGCATGCCCCATGGAACATTACCCGCAAAGAAGTTGGCCAAAACAATCAATAAAAGAGCGCCTATTTAGGCCAACATCAGATCAAGACAAGTCAGGGCATAAGAGGCTGATAAAAGAGAGGCTAGGTGCACCAAACCAAGATAAGGAAGAGCCTACTGAAAACTTGGTTGGTAAAATCCGCAAGCCAGTCGAACCTCGACCTAGATGGTGCCCAACTAGGCTTAGCCGATCACAACGCAGACGGCTTCAACGTCTAAGGACACAAGAAATAAGAGAGGCTGAAGAAGAAAAACAAAGAGATCAAGCTTTTAATGAATTACGGCCAGTAAAACCTGTCACAAAGGAGTGGAGGAGGAAACAACCATCCGATGATGAATCGGATTCCTCGGACGATTTGATGTCACCAATGATTCGAGATGGTACTCCTCCCATGGATATCAATATGGTATTCACCTTACCAGCCGAATTCAGAATCAAAACTGAATCGGCTAAAGACACATTTGCTCAACTGTGCTTGGGTGCGCAAGATGCAGTGTTTGAAAAGCCGCAAGACCCTCATCGGCATCTAAAGCCATTGTACTTGAAAGGCTATATCAATGGAAAGCCGATATCCAGGATGCTTGTGGATGGAGGGGCTACTGTGAATTTAATGCCACTCTCTACTTGCAAGAAGTTGGGCAAAACCGATGAAGACCTGATCAAAACAAACATGGTGCTAAATGACTTCACAGGTGATCCCACTGAAGCAAAAGGAGTGTTGGTTACCGAGTTGACCGTCGGTCAAAAAACTTTGCCGACAGCGCTGCGTGATTGAAGCCAAAGGAATTACTGGCGTGCTTCTTGGGCGGATTGATACATGCCAATTGTCAGATCCTCAACAAAGCACCAACTTCTTGTGCAATGGGACGGAGATGAAGTTGAAGTTGTCTCAACCGATACATCGGCTCATATTGCCATGGCCAGCTCTGATGCAAATTGGCCGCATGAAGAAGCAGAATGCATATCAGGTAAGGCACTAGACGATTGCGACTTCATATGCATCGGGAAATCGGGTCTTACGCCGATCAGTGTCAGGCCGGGCACGTTTGATCGGGCGAATGAAGTCTTGAGAAGATGGAGTCAAAAATGATCCAAATTCTACAAGACAAAGCAAGGAGCTATCGGCATATGATAAGTTCGTGTGAAGCCATTGAAGACTTCCAAAGCGAAAAATTGGGTCAAGGTTTCACTTCTGCCGATATGCTTGAAGAAGTCGATATAGGAGAAGGTGATAGAAAAATGCCAACTTTTGTAAGTGCAAATTTAGATCTAGAATACAAAAATAAATTGGTTAAAATACTTAAAGAACACAGAGATTGTTTTGCCTGGGAATACTATGAGATGCCTGGATTAAGCCGACAGTTAGTGGAACATCGGCTACCTATCAAGCCAGGTTATCGGCCATATAAGCAGCCACCTCGGCGTTTTAATCCAGAATTGTACGATATGATAAAAGAGGAAATTGAAAGGTTGCTGGAGGCCAATTTCATAAGGCCTTACCGATATGCTGAGTGGGTGTCCAACATTGTTCCTGTCATGAAAAAGAACGGTAAGCTTCGAGTATGTGTCGATTTCAGAGACTTAAATAAAGTGAAAGTGCATCTAGGCCCCTAATTATGTTTTGGATGATTAATGACAAACGATTAAGGGACTAATGGCTTAAATAAGTATATGAGCAGGTATTGGTCCCAAAAGAAATGCATCTACGGACAATGGTGACCCTCAAAAGTGAAAAGAAGAACGGCGTCGACTAAGCGTAGACTTTTCCATTTTATTGAGTCAATAGGAACGCCAGACTATTAAGAGGATGGGATGTAGATGTCTTAGAAATGATCCTAGTGCTCAAGAACATCTTTACAAAACAAGTTTTGAAGTCTTCTAGCACGACGCCACCCCTGCTTTTCATTTCGTTTCGATAATATCGAACATCCGATATATATCGGATAGTCCGATAGTATCGACTCTCCGTGTGAGTGTGGGTGCCCTGCTCGAGAACTCTCGGGAAAAGTCGGATAGTCCGATGCCTCATATCGAATGTCCGATGTTGTTTGAAAATTTTTCTAAGTCCTTGGACCGAACTCTCGAAAAGTCGGATAGTCCGATGTCATATATCGGATAGTCCGATGTGGACTTAGAAATATTTTTGTAGTTTGTTTTTCGCTCGATCTTCTGGAAACATCGGAACATCCGATGTGAAATCGGATAGTCCGATGTATGCCTTTTTCAAAGAAAATTTGAATTTTCGAGTGGAGTTGACCGAGATTTGCTCGATCGGATAGTCCGATGTTGGACATCGGATAGTCCGATGTGGGGTCGACACAAGGCGTAATCGGCTATATTTTGTGTCTTGGCTATAAATACCCCTTCTCTCCTCATTTACTCTTACCAACCCAAAGGTAATTGTGCATTAACTCTCCTCTTGCTATTTTCTTGGTCTAATCTTGCTCTCTTGAATTTGTCTTTGTGAAATTTGTTGAGAGAGTTGAGCAAGTGCCTTCTAGTGCTTTGTTGCAAACCGTTAAAGTTCTTGTGAGCACTAGGGTGATTTTCAAGAGCGGATCTACACTCCATTTATTACTCTTGGAGATTGGGGTCTCCTAGACGGCTAGGAGTCACCGGTGAGCTCCCGATCTAAGTGTGGGAAGCTGCCGGAGTTTGAGAAGGTCCGATTCCACCTCCGCAAGGAAAGGAATCAAGAAGTGAAACCGCGAGTGCTTTGTGCAACACCGGAGGATCGTGGTCGAGAGGGACCCAGCTTTGTGCCTCCTCAACGGAGACGAGGATCTCCCCAAAGATCCGAACCGGGAAAAAATCACCGCTTCTTCGGTTTGTGAGTTTTCTTGTCCCTTTGTGATTGGGTTAAATCTTTTGGGGATTCAAGTTTTTGGTAGCTACCGTGGTAGAAATTGGTTGATCTAACACCTTGATAGTTGCCTTAGCTCATAAATTTCTTTTGGTAGAAATCTAGCCTCTAATTTCTCGATCTACTTTTTAGGGTTTTCAGGCTCGATCGGATAGTCCGACTTTGCATATCGGATAGTCCGATACAAATCGGACAGTCCGATATCAATATCGGATAGTCCGGTGTTTCCGCTGCTTATTAGATTTAATTTTTGTTAACGCCTATTCACCCCCCCTCTAGGCGACTTTATCGATCTTTCATAAAGCCATGCCAAAAGATGAATATCCAATGCCTATAGCCGATATGCTTATCGATGCTGCCTCAGGTAATAAAATTATTAGTTTTCTTGATGGGAATGCTGGATATAACCAAATACTTATGGCCGAAGCCGATATCCCCAAAACTGCCTTCAGATGCCTTGGCGCAATAGGGTTGTATGAATGGTCAGTAATGACATTCGGCTTAAAAAATGCAAGTGCCACTTATCAACGCGCCATGAACTTGATCTTTCATAATCTAATCGGCCACATTGTTGAAATATACATCGACGATGTAGTAGTGAAGTCTAAAGATAACTGGCAGCACTTAGCCGATTTAGAAAAAGTATTCAAAAATACTAGGGCTCATGGGTTAAAGATGAATCCTTTGAAATGTGCGTTTGGTGTGTCGGCTGGTCAGTTCCTCGGTTTCATGGTTCATCAGAGAGGTATTGAAGTCAACCAGACGAGGGTCAAGGCTATAGTAGACACCAAGCCACCGACATGCAAGAACGAGTTACAGAAGCTGATCGGCCAAATCAATTATTTAAGACGATTTATTTCAAATCTGTCTGGTAGAATTAAAGCCTTTACGCCATTATTAAAATTAAAGGGTAATGAAAATTTCGTATGGGGAGCCAATCAGCAAAAGGCTTTCGATGATATCAAAAAATACTTGGCATCACCACCCGTCCTGGCCGCACCACAAAAGGGAATTCCCTTCAAGTTGTATGTGTCGGCTGAAAAAGAAACTATAGGGGCCGTGTTGGCGCAAGAGGTCAAAGGCAAAGAACGCGTAATATTCTACCTAAGCCGATGACTCGTGGAAGCTGAAATCAGGTACCCTTCTATAGAAAAGCTATGTTTATCATTATATTTCGCCTGCACTAAGTTAAGGCATTACATAGTGGCATCAACTTGTATAATAGTATGCAAAACCGATATCATCAAATATATCCTGTCTGCGCCAATTTTAAGAGGACGACTTGGAAAATGGGCGTACGCCTTAACCGAGTTCGATCTGCAATATGAATCGGCTAAAGCTGTTAAAGGCCAAGCAGTAGCCGATTTCATTACAGGACATGATACCATGGCAGGAATAGTCGATGTGGCTCCTTGGCAGCTATATTTTGACGGATCAGTTTGCCAGGAAGGGAGCATAATGGGCGTTGTGTTGATTTCGCCAAAAGGGTATAGTACCGAGTTCGCGTATCGGCTCAATGGCCGATGCTCTAATAACCAAGCCGAATACGAAGCATTACTTAAGGGACTGCAATTGTTGGAAAGTATCGGAGTAAATAATGTAGAAGCCTACGGTGATTCACTACTGGTGGTACAACAAATTAAAGGAGAATTTAGATGCAACGATGAGGTATTATCAAAGTATCTGGAGCATTGCCTTGAAGTTATAAACACCTTTACATCATTTCGTATTGGCCATGTGCCTAGGGAAATGAATGATAAAGCCAATATGTTAGCTCAAGCAGCGTCAGGCTACAGGGAATATAGCCGACATGAAACGTTTGACTCGGTTGACAAAGCAGTACTGTGTGTTAACGCCGCTGATTGGAGAACCGAAATAAAAGCCTACTTGATGGACCCATCCAAACCCACCGTTCGCAAGATTCGGCAGCAGGCTTTGAAATATGTCATGTTGGAAGGAGAGCTATACTATCGGACATTGGAAGGATTGCTTCTGCGGTGTTTAGGCGATGAGGAAGCAAAGGTAGCCATGGGTGAGATTCACGAAGGAATTTGCGGCGCGCATCAATCGGCTCATAAAATGAAATGGATCTTAAGACGAACTGGGTATTTTTGGCCGACGATGTTAGAAGATTGCTTCAAGTATTATAAAGGATGCCAAAGTTGTCAAAAGTTTGGGAATGTGCAACTCGCACCAGCATCGACTTTATACCCGATTATTAAGCCATGGCCGTTCAGGGGATGGGGAATAGACATAATCGGCCAAATTTTCCCAGCATCAAGTAAAAGCCACAAGTTCATCCTTGCAGCCACCGACTATTTTTCAAAATGGGTTGAAGCTGTTCCGCTCAAAAAGGTCACCAGTGTAGAAGCTATCGACTTTGTTAATGGACATATTATCCATCGATTCGGTATCCCTCAAACTATCACGACCGATACCCGCTGCACCCAAGTACCTCTGGTGGTCGGAGTCTCCGATCACCTTTGATCGGACCGACCACGTCCCACAGCCAGGGAGATATCCTCTGGTCGTTGCCCCCGTTGTGGGGCCAAAGCGCCTGTCCAAGGTACTCATGGACGGTGGTAGTAGTCTCAACATCCTGTATGTTGAGACGCTTGACGCCATGGGAATCCCTCACTCGCGTCTCCGACCGAGCAAGGCGCCCTTCCACGGCATCGCCCCGCCAGCAGCCTACCTCCTGCAGATCGATCCGCCTCACCACCTTCGGAGTCCGCAACTTCCGCGACCAAACCCTCACCTTGAGGTCGTGGGGTTTCCTGGCTCCTACCACGCCATCATGGGGAGGCCGTGTTACGCCAAGTTTATGGCGGTCCCCAATTACACCTATCTCAAGCTGAAGATGCCGGGACCACGAGGAGTAATCACCGTGGCCTCATCTTTTTAGCTCGCCACAAGCTGAAGCGCAGCTAGCTATGAAGAAGGCCGACACTCATCGCCCGCCGAGCTCAAAACCTCTCGAGGGAAACCTCGAGTCCGCCCCGACCCAAAGAAGTCGGGCCAGTCCTTCAAGTCCATAGAGGACACGAAGGCGGTCACGGTCGATCTCGAGGATCCGGCCAAGACCGTGCGGGTTGGAGCCGTGCTCTCCGCCAAATAGGAAAGCGTGCTCGTCGACTTCCTACGCGCCAATCGGGATGTCTTCGCATGGAAGCCCTTCGACATGTCGGGAATCCCAAGGGAAGTCGCCGAGCACTCCTTGAATATCCGACCTGGCTCAAGGCCGGTCGCAGGAGAAGCGCAAAATCATAGGGGGGAGATCGCCAAACTTTTGGCCGCAGGGTTTATAAAAGAGGTGCGCCACCCCGAGTGGCTAGCCAACCCTGTCCTTATAAAAAAGAAGTCTAGGCAATAGAGAATGTGTGTTGACTACACGGGCCTAAACAAGGCATGTCCCAAGGACCCTTTTCCATTGTCTCGCATCGACCAAGTTGTCGATTCCACCGCAGGGTGCGAATCCCTGTCCTTTCTGGATGCCTACTTGGGCTACCACCAGATAGCGATGAAAGAGTCCGACCAGCTCGCGACTTCTTTCATCATTCGCTCGCCTGCTCATTACGTAACGATGCCATTTGGTTTAAAGAACGCGGGTGCTACATACCAGCGATGTATGCAAACATGCTTCGACGAACAAATTGGCCGTAACATCGAGGCGTACGTCGACGACATTGTCGTCAAGACTAAGAAGGCCGACGACCTCGTCACCGTCTTAGAGGAGACTTTTGCGAACCTCCGAAGGTTTCGTATAAAGCTCAACCCCGAGAAGTGTGTTTTCGGGGTCCCCAAGGGAAAGCTTCTCGGCTTCATCATCTCCGAGCGTGGCATCGAGACCAACCGGGAGAAGATCTCTGCGATCATGAAGATGGGCCCAGTGGACGACCTAAAAGGAGTCCAGAAACTGACAGGGTGCCTTGCAGCCTTGAGCCGTTTCATGTCTCGCCTTGGCGAGTGCGGAATGCCGCTCTACAAGCTGCTCAAGAAATCCGATCATTTCAATTTGGACATGAAGCCCTTAACCGCATATATGCGTTCGACCTCACCCCTTTGCTGGTCGCCGGCCGGGGAACCGTTCCTCCTCTACATCACCGCCACGACCCAGGTTGTCAGCGCGGCGCTTGTTGTGGAGCGAGTCGAAGAAGGCCATGTGCTCAAAGTACAACGGCCGGTGTACTTCATCAATGAAATGCTTTCCGAGTCCAAGGCTCGGTACTCGCAGGTACAGAAATTGCTCTATGTGGTGCCCATCCCGAAGAGGAAGCTGGTCCACTACTTCGATCGACACCCCATCTCCATGGTGACCTCCTCGCCGCTCGGTGAAATCATCCACAACCGTGACGCTTCGGGGAGAATCGCCAAGTGGGCGCTTGAGCTCAACGGCCACGACATATCGTACGTCCCCCGGACGGCGATCAAGTCGCAGGTCTTGGCCGACTTCGTCGCCGAGTGGACCGAAGCCCAGGCGCCACCGGCGCTTGAAGACCCCGAGTACTGGACGATGTACTTCGATGGGTCGTACACCAAGAGCGGAGCGGGTGTTGGAGTCGTCATTGTTTCCCCGCTCGGAAACAAGCTCCAATACGCCATCCGGCTACTCTTCGACGCAACCAACAACGTCGCCGAGTACGAAGCCCTCGTCAACGGTCTCCGGATTGCTGCCGACCTCGGCGCGCGCTGACTCTACGTACACGGCGACTCCAAGCTTGTCATCGACCAAGTCATGAAGGCCTCAGAGCCTCGTGACGCCCGCATGGCAGCGTATTGCCGGGAGGTGCGCAAGCTCAAGGAGAGGTTCAAGGGTTTTGAGCTTCACCATAGCTACCGACGCTTCAACGGTGAGGCTGACTACCTAGCCAATCTCGCCTCCAGCAGAGGACCGGTCCCTTTGGGATCTTCGCTCGACCTCCACAAGTCTTCCGTCTGATCGACTTCGCTGATCGAAAGCGCCGCCAACTCTCCGGCGAACCGCCCGATCACGAACGGTTGGATACTGAATCGCCTGTGTCGGGCCGCAGCGTGTTAATTGTCGACTCGATTGGAGGAAGCCCTTCATCGATCGGTTGATCGACGGATAGCTTCCCCATCGACCCGACCGAGGCCCAAAGACTCGCCGACGGGCGAAATCCTTTGTTCGTCGAGAAGACTCTACAAGAGGAGTCCTCCGAGTCCTCTAGAAGTGCATTCTCGCGACCAAGGAAGCACGCCGCCGACATCCACGGCGGTGTCTGTGGGCTACCAGCGCGCCACGGCCCTCGTAGGGAAGGCCTTCGCCAAGGTTTCTATCGCCGATCGCCGTGGCGGATTCTCGAGCAAATTGTTCGTGACTTATGGCGGGTGCCAATTTTTTGCCCAGCAGACGATCTTCCAACAAGAAGCCTTGCGAGACGATCCCCATCGATGGCCATTCGCCGCTTGGGGACTCGATCTGGTCTGCCCTTCAAAAGGCGCTGGGGGCTTGACCCACCGCCGTCGCGGTGGACAAGTTCACCAAGTGGATAGAAGCGAAGCCGGTCACCACCATCACCTCGGTGCAGGCGGCCAACTTCTTCCGTGACATCGTTTATCGGTTTGGAGTCCCGAACTACATCATCACTGATAACGGAACGCAGTTCACGGGGAAGGAGTTCCTCGAGTTCTACGATGACTTCAACATCCGCGTTGACTGGGCAGCCGTAGCCCATCCGTGGACCAACGGCCAAGTCGAGCGGGCAAACGGCATGATCCTCCAAGGGCTCAAGCCGCGAATCTTCAGCCGGCTAAAGAAATTCGTGGGACGGTGGGCGGCCGAGCTGCCCTCCGTCCTCTGGAGCCTGCGAACCACACCGACCCGATCGACCGGGTTTACACCATTCTTTATGGTGTTCGGTGCTGAAGCTGTCCTGCCAACCGACTTGGAGTACGGTGCCCCGAGATTACAAGCCTTCGACGAGGCACGGGGGCTCGACGCGCAACAAGACGCCATCCACCAGCTTGACGAGGCGCGCGACGTGGCCGTTCTGCGATCGGCCAAATACCAGCAAACTGCTGGCGCTACTACGACCATCAGTCCGCGATCGGTCCTTCAACGCTTGCACTGGGTCCTCGCATTAGGTTCAGTCCAACAAGGATAGGCATAAGCTGTCTCCTCCCTAGGAAGGCCCCTTCACCGTCATGGAGGTCCTCCGACCCGGCACCTTTCGACTCAAAGACGCTGATGGCAACATTGTATCTAACGCATGGAATATTGAGAAGTTAAGGCGATTCTATCCCTAAAACTTCTCTTTTATTCCTGCGTCTCCGGCAGATCCTCCGAGTTCGAAGTGCAGCGTGCCGACCACGCCCTGGTCCTCATGCGCCACTTGAGGGCAACTTGTTCGCATACTCACCCAAGTCGGTGCCCCAACCGGCCATCGGGACCTCCCAAGTGGTAACCTTCGACCCGAAGTGTTACTACCATCGCCTGGCGGCCTGCTATTATAGTAGTGCTTATGAAGAAGGAAGTGCCCATACGGGGCGGTCCACAGTCGATCGGGGACACGCTTTTGGGCTGCTAAGTTCTTTGCTATTTTTTGCGTCTTGCTCTAAGTGTTAGCACTCCGACGTACGCTCAAACAACCCCAGTGATTTCTGAGGGCTACGATCATTTGACGAGCGCTCACCAACGAAGAGATGCAAAATGCCAAGCAAAGTTCCAATAGCATACTCCCTCCATCCCTCAAAGGTAGTCGTTTTACGCTTCATTTTTTGTCCTCGAAAGCAAGTCGTTTTAGGCTTTTGGGTCCCACACGGCGATTAACTGGAGGAGGCAACACGCGGTAATAAATGGCAGCTTCTCGAACCGCACGGACTAAAATATCTCGCCTCCTTGCGTTTCTCCCCCAAAGGCCACAGGAAAAATCCCCTCTGCCTCGTCCAAATCCCCTCGTCCCTGTCCGAATCGTCCCCATCCAAATCCCCTCGTCCCCATCCAAATCCCCAATTCCTCGCTGCGAAGATGAGCGAGGAAGACCGTGAACTGGCGCGCATCGTCGCAGCGCTTCAACGCGCTGGCGAGAGGAAGAAGAAGCGCGACATCGAGGGGTGCGGCGGCGATGTGATGGCAGAGAGCTCCGGCGATGGGATCCGGAAGAGCGGCTGGGGAAAACGCCGGGCGTCGCCGATCCAGATCATTCGCAGGCCACCTGCCAGGAGGTGTAGGCAGCGCGGGGCGGTAATCACGACTGATGACGAAGACGAAGGGGGAGCGGAGGTGGCGGCTGCCGGCCTGGAGGTGGAGGTGATCGGCGTGGAGGTGGTGCCCACCGTCGTGGAGGCGGAGGCGTCCGGCGAGAAGAAGGTCAGGCTTGCCAGCGATGGGAGCGGCAGCGATGTGATGGATAAGGGTGGCGTCGATTGGATCCAGAAGAGGCGCCCCGGCTTGGAGGTGGAGGTGACTGGCGTGGAGTTGGCGCCCAGCGTCGTGGATGTGGAGGTGTCCGGCGAGAAGGACACATGAGAATAACATGACCAGCCGCCGTCTGTTTGGTTGCTTTGTGTCGTTTATGGTAGATCTGTTAATGACAACCGACAAGATAAACCGAGAGCTCATATCGGTAGATGAACAATCTGCAAAATATATCGGACCCAATTGTTGAATTCCTGCATAGCTAGTGTAGTTATCAGCATATTGGCCTTTATCTTGTTTATCTTATAGAATTCAGAAAAGCGTGCATTTGTTTAAAACTTCAAGCCATTTGGAACCATCCTGCTGCCCCCAAAACCAGTTATTCATCATTTTATCTTTCCTTTTTGTAGTACTGGAACCATTATCATTGATACTCCTGTTCCTTAAAATTATGTTCATGCAACATTTCTGGTCCTGCTTATCTTTCCTTTTGTCATGCAATTAGTCCATCCCGTCCCTGCATTTTTTGCAGTTCATTGTTGCTATGCTTATACTGTTGTATGGACCAATTCAAGCAGACCATAATTTTTTGCAGTTCATTTTTAGGAAAATGTGATTGATATATATCACATGATGCATTTGACCACTTATTGCTATCCTCAGCAAGTTGGTATGTTTAAGTAATCCAATTAGTCCATTCTGTCCCTGCATTTTTTGCAGTTCATTGTTGCTATGCTTATACTGTTGTATGGACCAATTCAAGCAGACCATACTTTTTTCCAGTTCATTGTTGCTATGCTTATACTGTTGTATGGCATGCAACTGTGGCTTGCACTGGAATCGTTTGGTCACGGTACAGCATGGTTATCACACCAGTAAGGCCTCTTTACTTGTCTATATGCACAATCCTTTGTCATTATTATGCACTGTGAGAAGTGGATTACAATGATTATTAGCAGAATTTAGAGTTGGACGGCTAAGTACTATTAGCAACCCGTTAATTGCAATATGAGAGCATTTCTCCATCCACTTTTCATTCCAATGATTTCATTAGTTCAAATACAATGGGTAGAAAGGCCTAGTTCGCTAATCCATTGTAGGACAGACTCATAGAGTCGACGATCACATTCTAGCCGATTGGGCATGATCCCAAGTGTCTGCATTCTCTCCTTGTTCATGTGAGGGATCTTGTACCTATTGCCTCCACCATCTTTCATGACCTCAAGCAAGCAACTCTGCAGTGTGAGGAACACCCTACTAAGTGTACTTGGGTTGTATTCTTCGTATTCTTTGCAAACATTTTCTATGAGTTCATCCATATTTCTAGAGGTCTTGGTACTAGTCAAAGCTTGGAGAGACGCAAAAAAACCAAGATCTAATGCATTCATGTCAGGGGAGTTTGGTGGCTGAGATATTAGACTTAATGTCGTGCCCAGGTTGCAAAAACAAAGAATGCAAATTGGGGATCATCAACTGGCACATGGGATGGTGCATTATCTTGCTGAATCCATATAGTTTTCGTCCGGTCTCCTTGTGGCCAACGTGAAACGATGGCTGGAAGCAATTTAGCAATTATGTAAGACCTGACAGTCTGTCTATCAACCTTGACTGTTTTGGTTACTAGGGTGCCCCTTTCTCAATTTCGACTTATCCTTTGAGCTAGTTCCTGTTAGAAATAAATCAAAATTAGCAATATCATAGGCACAATGTGCATAATAAAGATTACAACGGAAACAATTGTGGTACCTTTCTGATAAAAGGCCACATGCCTATCTTGCCATCAAAAGTACAATTACCTTCATCGTCGAACCTTGGTTTTGCAACAGCAGCCAAGAACATTACTTTGTCAATTGCATTTTTGTTTTGGACAGTTCTATGTGGGTCCATCTCTTCAGGAAGCAAGTAGAAAGATCTATCCTTCTTGGTTGCATTAAACCACTTCTCATCAACATGGACAATGTTGTCCATTCCAATAAATTTTGGTTGATTTGCCAAGGAATCAACATCTAACATTGAAAGACACCACTCCAGCCTCTCCTTTTTGTTTGCCTCTCTTAGTGAAGGTTTTAGAGTGTTGGAGTGGCGACGTAGCATCCCCTGTTTGAAGCACCTGTGCAATGTGCTTTTGTTCACCCCAATCTCCTTTGCTAGGGAACGTATAGTGCTCCTTAGAGGCAAGGGAATGTTTGGAACTTGTGTCAAGTCAACCTGGACTTTTTTTCTACCACAGTTCTTAGGTTTTCTAGAACCCACATCTACAGGGATTCCTTGATGTCGACACTTCTTTGCTCTATGCCAAACTCGCTGCACTGTACGATGATGAACTTGAAACATGTGAGCAACAATGGTGGTGCTGTTTTATTTAGTTCCCCACGAGGGTTGGTTCACAGAAAGCAAAGCTTCATAAATATCTTGCCTTTCACGGCCAACCAACTCTTTTTAACTCGCTCCCTTCTTCATTTTCATGTGGTGCTTGATGGTTTGAGCCATGCAACTCCTCCTCGTCGAACTCAACATTGACATGGTTCATGAAGACGCCATAGTCATGCATATCTTCATCCATGCCTGTGGAAAGACAACATTCAATTAGTAAGTTACTGATTCTATAAAAAAGATAACAAGTGATGCCTGTGGACTTCAATAAAAAAGATAAATACTATCTGTAGATAACAAGTGATGCTTACAACTGCTAATCAGCATGGTTGGCTATGCATGCGATGAAATTTCATTCATAGCAGCAAATTCATTAGAGGAAAAACAAGTTCTATTAAAATACAATCCCCATTTCAGATCGAAAAATAAGTTCCTTCTGCAAATACTTGCTCTTCTATAGGATTGGCATTGTGTAGTTGAGCTAATTTAGTCAGATCATTGGCTAAAGGTTCTTTCATTAGTACCCAATTTTTTCTTATGGCTACTCTTTGTATTGCATTTTTTTGGTTAGATTCCACACCTAGTTCTGCTGTTCAAATGAAATATGTATCCTTGAAATTCTAAGCATATTCTTGTTCTACAAATTGTTTGGTGAGTGAAACATTGAAATTGTTATTTTCACCCTACGAAGCATTTGTTGACAAGCATCCAGCATGCTCCATAGAGGCAAAGACATAGCCCAAGCACATGAAAATAGAAAATTTAGAGATATTCTTTTTTTATGTGTTTAGGTTATGTTTTGTTGACTACTAATAACCTCAAAGAACAAATGTGTAGGTTCTTAATCTTGTCCACAAGACTTTGCTAAATCAAACTTGGAAAGCTTTGAGCCTTTGACTATGGACTGTGCATCAGAGGTATCACAATGCTTTTAAATGAGCGCATTCGCTTTTGCAGGAAAATTGGATTTGCAGGAAAATAATGAATGCATTCACTTTTCGTTATACAGTGGGAACCGACAACTCTTGGTATTATGTTGGACTTGACTTCTGTTGATGCTTGATGTACATATTCCTGAGTCCTAACTTTTGCAGAAAAAGCACATTAAGTTTAGTTACTATTCTCTTTTCCTTTTGGGGAAAATTGAATCATTACAACTTCTACACTTCCATCTAATATCCGATCTGATTATTTTAACTCTCTCTTGTAGGGAGCCTTGAAGAAAGAACCAAGTAGGGATAGATGTGGCAATGGATGTAGCTGGAACAGAAATTGAAGATGCTCAGGTGGAGGAAGCTCCTGATGTTTCTACTAATGTTCAGAATGATGATCCATTGAATCGTTTCCTTCCTCCACCCGTAACTACAAAGTGTTCTGCAGCATTACAGGTTATCTTTTTGTTCAAATTAATATTTGTACAAGTTTTTTGACCATAAAAGCATGGACTAGTAAAATGATTTAGAATGGTGATGGTTGCTGACCTGGGTGGTTCATGTTGCCTTCTTCAAATACTTGCTCTGCTATAGGATTGGCATTGTGTGCTTGATTGGGTGCACCAGTCTGTTCATCTTCAAAGGATATGTTTAGATCAAAATACAATCCCCATTTCAGATCATCTGATAATGTTGTAATAGTGTTACTAATGCATTCTTTTACCGCTAACCTGGTGGTACATGCCTCCTCCATGAACTTCATCTCCATTCAGATCATCCGCTTGTTGGTTGGCTCCTCCTCAGCCGATATGAACACGCTTAAGAACATCAATCCATAGTGTTACGTAAAACACTTTAATTTACACAACATACTACTATTTGCTAACCTATATTGTCTTCTTCATCATCGTAATCATGGTTGAGATCAAAATTTCATTGCATGGAGTACTAGTAAAATGATGTAGACCGGTGATGGTTGTCGACTGGTGGAGTATGTTGCCTTCGCAAATACTTGCTCTTCTAATATTGGTCGCTCATCTTCAAAGGCTACGTTTAGATCAAGGTACTCCTCTTCATCTAATATTGGCTGGTTTAGATCTAGGTTGATCATGGCTAATTGCTTCCCTATTTGTGAATGACAGGAAGATTGATACTAGTAACAATGGATCAAAGTAAATTTATAATCACACCCGTTGGCTTCTTTGCCGGGACTTCAAACTTCCTGGCCGCTCTGTGATTTCTTCTTGGCGCTATGTGATTTTTTCTTTGGCGCCCTGTAATTTTCTGGTGCCCTATAATCTCTTCTTGGCGCCCTGTAATCTTCTGGCCGCTCTGTGATTTCTTTTGGCCGCTCTGTAATCTGTAATTTGGCTCCCTGTAATTTTGGCGCTGAGAAAAATTACCGCCACTATTTTGGCGCTAACAATCTTCACGCGCATGTAAACGGTTAATGACTTGCCTCTTTTTTTGGCGCAACATTTAATGAGTTAATAAACCGTCCAAGCTTCTTAATGGCATGAGACAGGGTACATGCGTCATTTCTTTGTCTTCATAATACTGGGTTTGAATTCTAAAACGACTACCTTTGAGGGACGGAGGGAGTATATGGTATAAACATTACATCACACAGAAGCAAAAGTTAGACGCGGGCACCTAGAAGGCTCCTAACCCCAGGCGTCGTCGTCGGAGTTATAACCATCCCCGTTGCCCACGTCCTTGGCTTCAACGTGAAGCCGCCCGCCATCGCCTCCGCCGCGCTCTCGCGCCGGCCGGGTTGCCCTCAATCCCGGCGATGATCGCTATTGGATCGAAGGAGGCGTCACGGCCGCGCGCGAGGGCCAAGACGTACTCGCCGCCAGATGGCGACTTCCGCCCCTTGCAGCGAACGCCGCTCAAGGCTGGGTAGGTCGGCCAAGCGCGGCCGCTGGGTGAGGCGGCGGCGATCGCGACACAAGACGCCTAGCGGCTCGTTCAGCCTCACCCCCAGTGGCGTGAAGTTCGAAGGTCGCCAGGTGTCGAAGCCGAAGGTCCCCCTTCGTGCTCTCCACCCGACCTCGGCCAAGGGTTCAAGGCCTACGGAAGCTTTTTCTGTGCATCTGCGAAGTGAGGCTCGAGGTCGTTCCAGGTGTCTTCTTCGACCTTGAGCCTCAGGGGCTGGCTGACGAGGACTGGGACACCCTTGGCCGGTCAGCGTACGGTCAACAGGGCTCCCTAGCTTGGAGACCTCGACCACGACTTGGACTGTTTTGAGCCGCGCGCTTAGGGCACGTATGGCCTCGAGGTCGGGCCCCGCACGACCTTGGGCTCGGGCCGGTTTCGCTTTGGGACGGCGGCCCTCGAATTCAAACGACGCTTACTCGGCGGTTACCAAGACGTGGGATCGTGGAGCCGAGGCAGGCGTGCGCGAAGTGTCCGGGACGGTTACTGCCAGCCATCGACACGCATGAAGACCACTACCCCGGGAATCTCTCCCGTCCGTTGCGGGAGGAAGGATATAAGGCTAAGATAGCACAACCTGAGGGACACGCCGCACTAGAGTTCGAGCATTAGACATCGTCATTGTTGAGCTTGAACTATAACACACCCCTATACTCGAGAATAGCAAAGATCACCGCCGCAAGGCAACTGGAGTAGAGCTATTACCTTCACAGGGGTTCGAACCAGTATAAATCCCCGTGTCACGCTCGTTGTCGCTTTGTTCACCAACCGCACGTCAATCCATTCTCCGTTGAGCAAAGCTCAGCTCGGGTCCCTAGTATCACTAACCCCCTTTTCATTTTTGCGGTTGGCGATCCCGATCGTCGACAGTAAGGCATCTGAACGTCCGCACCGACTTAGGCCACGTCCAGCTACGACGTAAAACATGCACTCGGACACCAAGACCTTGCGTAAGGCATCTGAACGTCCGCGACGACGTAGGCAACGTCCAGCTACAACGTAAAACAAGCACTCGGACACCAGAACCTTGCGTAAGGCATCTAAACGTCCGCGCTGACGTAGGCAACATCCAGCTACGACGCAAAATGAGCATACGAAAACCAGAACCTTGCTTAAGGCATCTGGGCGTCCGCGCCGACCAAAGTTGGCACCAAGCCAAGTCCCCCCGACCAAGTTGGTCGGGCTCAAGAAGTTGGTGTAACCCCCAACCAGCTCTCCCACTCACTTACACTACCACGGCAAGGCCACAAGACCTTGCCGGAACCGCCGATTGTCGGCTCGGTTCTCGCCAACCAAGGCAGCCTTCCGATCCAGTCGGGGGCTCGGGCCCGACTGAGCCCGCCCGTACACTCCCAGTCGGGTTTTTAGTCGACCGAGTTGGTCGGATTTCACCGCCCGAGTTGAATGGGCGCGCTAAACGATCCGATCGACCGAATCCACTCGCTTCACCCAGTCAGATTTTTGCCGACCAAAGTAACCCCCGACCAGCTTTTCGACCTATTCGGGGCTCGGGGGCTAAACCCACCGGGTGCGCTCACGCGCAACCGGTCGAGACCGCCGACCAAGGCGACCACCCCAGAGAGCCCATTGCTTCCTTACACGACGCTGTGGCTGAGGTCCGAAAGATCGCAGGGGCAAGGTTTCCGAAAGGGCAGTTTATATTACACGCGGTATAAATTGTTCCCATTTCAGCAATTAAGAAATGGCATACAACATCAGAGACATCAAGATGACGTATGAATCTAAAGCGCGCTTAACCGCTGATATGGGCGCCCTCGCCTTGATGAGCTTCGGACGACGAGATCGGTAGCGACGGCGGCGGCGTCTGAAGCGGCAGAAGTCTTTCCTCGCCCATTCGGCCATGGCGAGCTCGGAGTCAGCCCAAAGCTCCGCTAAGAAGACCTCCTCGTCCGTAGGTGCCGGCGGTCCTTCGTCTCCAAACCTGAATACCAGCCCAGCCATTGAAGATTTGAAGGAAGCTAAATGTCACGGCGCAGTGGGAAATTTGTGCGGCAAGCGATTGCCCCAAATGCCTGCGACCGTACCGCTCTTATATGCTCAAGGCGCAGAAGCCGAACGAGTTCAAATAAATGAAGGCATGAGAAGCCAAGGCGCCATCACATTCGCGAAGAGGCCGTGCCGCCGGAGATGGTGGGCCCATCTAGGAACGCATGCGTTCTAGCATAGCCCCGGGGGCTACTGATGAATACTCATACCAGGGGTACCCCCAGCAAGCCGGAACACCAAACGGGCCGTCTTAGGCCCTGCTCTGGCCAAAGGCCTCGTTGGGTCACGGCGACCTCAACTCGATCAAGCCCAACAGGAACACTAGCCTTAGGTCGGGCGAGCACGCCTCCGACCTAGCCTCAGGTCGGGAGCACCCGCAGCGTCCAACCTGGCCTTAGGTCGGGCGCCCCCGCAGCCTCCGACCTGGACTCAGGTCGAGCCCCAACATGCTCCAATCCAGCGACCTCCGCCACATCGCCGGTGGACCTAAAGCTGGTCACCTGCCCCGTGGACATGACGGCCATGCTGGAGCAGGTGGCTCCTTCCCAAGGTGGCCAAGAGGCCGCCTAAGTCAAGCGCCAGTCCCTTCACCTCGTCATGCGCAGTGGAGAGACGCGCTCCCTCCCGAGGCAACGCCAGAGCGCAGCGTGACGGCGTCAGCTTCTGACAAGCGCACAAAGGGCAGGTACGCACCTTCCCGACGGAACGCTTTCTCAGATCTACCAACCCAGCGTGGGATGAGTAGGACTGTCGGTCACCAAATACCAGACCGAAGATCGACTCCGGGCATAGCATACCCCTACTTTTCTTTTCCAAACTCCCGTGTAACCTACCCCCTTCGCCTATATAAAGGGCGGCATGACCCTCAGGGAGGGGGATCGATCGATCGACCAAGCTTACGAACTTTAGCACTTACGGCTCGGACGCTCCTACAGCTTTGAGCCCTTAGTTCCACCCGAGCTCCCGAGCTCTTCCACTCTGACGAGGCGATCAGCCCGCCCTTTTGCCCTCGCTTGTATTTGTGTGGTCCATCGCACTCGAGCAATACATAACCCCACACTAATCGGAAGTAGGGACGTTCAGCCCGATCCAGTATACTTCTTGGGCTCCCTGAGTCAACCATTCAAGAAGAGGGAACGCGCGGCCCCTTAACTTACAAATTTACTTGCCAGTTTTATGAAACACCGACAATGTCTTTTCCAGTAATAACTTTTGGGAAGTTGCGTGTATTTGTCAGATGATTATCTGTATAGAGACATGTGTGGGTATAACCACTTGTCCTAGACCAGTTCGCTGGTCGGGTGTCTATTTTACTGATTGGGGATGACCAATGTGAAACAATATAATAGACTATTATAACTGAGCTGGTTGGAGACTTAACCGTCCAGATACCGTGGGCTTCATTCTATATTATAGACTTTATGTGTTGTAAGCCCATTAAAAGAGTATGGTTGTGAATAATTGAGGGCCTAAATAAACAATAGATTTTTAATCCTCGTTAGCTAGCCCCTAAGCCTTGAGTAATACAAGTTTATTACTTAAGACTTTTCGTCTTCTGTGACCTTATGGGGTTATGCGCCAATTATTTTACCATTTTTAATGCTAATAAATGTGAAAATCTTTACACTTCTCTCGGTAACTAAATCGGCTCTATCCGTTATTAATATGTAATGCATATAAAGGAGAATATAGCTTCCTTTGTATACGTCATACTTTCACACTTCTGAGCCAAGAAAATTTTCTTGCAATCTTATTGCTTTCAAGCTTTTTGTTAGTTGTTGAAGCTTTTCATCTTCCGTTCTTTTTCTCCCCTTAGCAATTTATTGTGATGGAGAGTATGAGCAAAGAAAGGGGGTGAAAAGTTTCAAGATCTAAAAGGAAGTTTGAGGACACCATCCCTTATTCTTTGCATGTTTGTTAGATGTTCATCAAAAGGCGGTTTTTACCCCTTCTTGAAAACCAAAATGGTTTCCAAAATTGACACAAATAAGGTTATATAAAGGGGTAAACTATTAGACTTCTTACGCCTTTGTTCTTTCAAGCGCAAAACAGTCTCTGTGTCCCTTAGATTTTTTGAGTCCTTTTGTTCCAATCTTCTTCTTCCTCACAACCCAATGCCATGGACAGGATGCTTTTACTGAAGTGAAGATTAGGGAGCTTAAAAAGCAAGATGAAAGTATCTAGGCCCCCAATTCATTTTGGTTCTAGTAATTAATGACAATCGTGATTAAAGAAGTAATATTTTTTTTGAAAATACTGAAAATATGTATGTGTATGTGTGTATATATATCTGTGTTTGTGTGTATGTGTTTACATATATATGTGTGAAAATGGTTCCATACTCCTTGGAGTATGTACTCCCACTCTAAGTATAATGCTTAAATGATGTTGTTGTATCTCTTTATCCTTTTGAGCATACTTTAATACTGATTATAAGATACTCCAAAGTGAGTTCCATAAAAACATTCATCATGGTCTGCTTTTTATAGTATAATTTGTTATATACTGAATTTACATATGGAAAAAGGTATATTGTGAGACCCCGTTCTGACGAACAGGAACCTCCATGTGTATACTGTACTAGTCCCTGGATCAGTAGCTAGCACACACATGTTTACAACATCGATATCACAACCAACCAGGATATTTATAACCTGCACAAGATTAATTATACAGAGCATTTTATAGCACTTAGAAATAATAACAGAGTAGCGACAACACGACAACGGAAAGAACCAAAACCCAGGTGGATTGCCCCAAAACCCGCAGGCATTAGACTGGGATAACTCCTAGAAGAAGTCGTCATCAAAATCCCCTCGTCCTGACTGAAAGTACGCGTCATCTGGCAAGACTGAATTTTCATCCTCTGAGATAGTGTAGATAGCAAGTTTGAGTACATTGGTACTCAGTAAGACTTGGTAGTGGTTTACAAATGCAAATAAATAATCATGCAGACTTAAACAATGACAGGCTCTAGTTATTTTGCAGTTGCTCAAAGAAGTAAATCATAAGCCAATATTAGATTGAAATTCGCATTTATAAAATCGCTAAGGAACAAGTAATTTACAGAAAAGTAAATTCAATTGCACAACTAGTCTACCCGACTGAACAACCATATATGTCAATTCCTTTGGACATAAACGGGTTGCCATAAACCAGTTTCAAACCGAAACTCCAATTTTTAGAAAATACCAAAATCTAACATTGGAATGACTTCACCAAGTGCCCATGACCGCGGGCGCGGCTAATCAATTATATTTTATACTCTGCAGAGATGTACAGCTTTACCCACGAGGAATGATCCACCCTTGTTGCTAGGCCATACGACACATTTTCTTAGGTGTGCCGGCAAGGCGATCATACATAGCCGTTACATTATTCAGACATGATTTCGATCCAACCCGGGATGTTAACCCACGCCGTAGAAGCAGAAACACACACACAAGTCGTGGATCCACTTTCACACACCCAACACAACGTTTCTGAATATGGCAGGGCGTACACCGTTGCATTAGCAAGTAGAGACCCCGTCAGGAAGACCTGACCGGAATGCCTGTGCAAGCTCCCGCCTTCCCAAAAGAGCAAAGCCATGTCTAAACAACTTAATAGGCTAAGACTACCCCATAAATAGCCCTCGAAGTTGCACGAAAATCTTGGATCAATAGCGTCCCATTGCTCGGTCCTTAATGTGACATGGGCGACACTCCACCCTCCACTACGTGCAGTTCCTTTTTGCACCTCCAGCTATTGCCAATAATCGCCCACATCAAAATCATAGTTTTTTTTGGATTTTTAGTAAACTAACAGCAACCTTTTCAAATGGCAGTTGTTTGAATAAACAATTTGAAAATGAACCATTTTAATGTTGAGCATGGCTAAGCAGATATGATATCTAACGTTTATACCCACAGTGACATTAATTTATGTCTAAACCATACTTACAGTTACAAGGTTCACATGTCATACAGATTAAAGGAAATCCATATTACACAGAGATAACTATTTGTTCTACCCAACATAGCAGTTTTTACGGAGAATTACTCGCATGCATAATACAGTTGCAAAAACAACATATCGTAGGTGAAGTATTGGGTTCAACATGATCAAGGAGTTGCTTGCCTTGCTCTGCACTGTCAGGCTCGAACTCTGGATCAGCTGCAAGGTCATCCTCCTCGTCTGGTATACCTGCGTCTACACGTCGTAAGACAAGGCAAATATAGAAATCAGCAATTAAAAAGGGCAAAAAGAAAATAAATAGTAAGAATAAATAAAACTCAACACACAGAACAGAGTTGCTTACATGAATTCATTATCTTTATTTTATGAATTCAAGATGCAGAAATTATGAATTCTTTTATTTATTTTTCAAATTCAAGATGCAAAAATTGGTTAAGATTATAATGATTTAATCAATTCAGGTTTAACCAGATTCTTTTTCCTTTTGACTGGATTCAGATTCAAAGCAATATTTTAATAAAATATTAGCTACTAATAGCTAACTGTCATTGCTAGCATATATATATGAATCTTCATATCTATATAATAGCAAGTGCATGATTATGCATGCAAAGATATGCATGAATAACCACAAACTTAATTGAGCTCAATGCCATTACTAACTTATTTAATTTTGCATTTTATTACTTCTAATCATACAATATTTCTACTTTATTAAAGCATATATTTACTTTAAACCATATATGTGACATGTTCACTTAAAGACTTGTTAAACTAATGGAATAACTTAGTTTGAATACAATTATTCCGCATATTTAAGCTATTCTCAGCATAAAGGTTTCATAAAAATTTACTTTTCTTCATTTTACCTAAAGTTAAAATTATTATTTTCTTAAGGCATTAAGCTTTTCCTATGTATTTCATTTACTAAAAATCACACAGTGATTATTATAAAAATATTTTTGCATATTCTGAATCTACTGGATTTTATACAAATTTGGACTATTAGTTCAAAAGTTATTTAGATTTGAATAGGCTCGGGTTTTGAAAATCCTTCAAAAATCAGATTTTACCAAAAACGGAAAGTACGCTTTGACTGGAAAAGATGCTTTCCCTTTTTGGCTCGTGCTGGCTCAGACACTGCTACTGGGACCCCTCTGTCAGTGATAGAGAATAGAGGAAACTCGGGTTTGAGCTCGCCGCCGGCGAATCATTGCCGGAGCGGCGGAATGGGTGACATCTACGGCTTCAGCGCGACGAGGAGAATCCATTGGTGGTGCCCACACGGCACGGGGTGGCCGGGAGCATAGTCACCCACGTGCGCACGCGGCGGCCGTCACGGGTCTCCGACGAAAGCCTGTCACCGGTGATCCGTTGGCGGGTAAGTACTCAGCAAGCACCAGTGGGGCAAGGTGATGCTATTTCACCTGAGAATGGCGTCGGAGAATAAGCGGAGATGCTCGCCCACGGTGCGTCGGAGTTGGAGAAGAAGAGTGGCGGATTCGGGTGAATAGCACTGGAATGAGTGAAACCAGCGATTGATCAGTAACGCAGAGGTTTAGTCGAAGCTTTAGGACGAAGAAATTTCAAGGATCATCACCTGGTTTGAGTTCTGCAATGCTTTCCCCCTTCTAGGTTCTTTGGTGAACAACAGTGAGAAAACGAAGAAGAACCACGGCTGGCTTTGGCGAATGGTTGAGGAGAAAAGAAAAGGGCTCCAATACGACACTATGATGCTCCTTATAGTCGGCCGAGCGCTCTGTTGAGCTTGGACGCGCGGCGACGATTGCTCGACTTGGCGCAAAAGGACGACGAGCTGGCGGGGATTTTTTATTGCAAAGGTATGGCATGAGAGACCCGAGGATTGACCACGCTGAGATGAGGTGAAGATGACGCAGCGAAAGGACCAAATGGCGAGCTGGTTCGCTGAATCAAGCGTAGCTGACTTCGGCGATTCGAGAGGCTTCGCCTTGCTTCTCCGGTCAACCGAACAGAGGGTGAGGGAGACGAGTCTGGCAAATGGGACCCGGGACCATTGTCAGCGACTAGGGACTTTTCCGTTGCACGCCAGCAAAAATGAAACGGTGTAGGGTCGAGGATGCGCCTAGAGGGGGGGTGAATAGGCGTTTTACAAAATTAATCGCTCACTAAAATCGATCGCTCTAATACACCCCTAAGTCAAAACCTAATCAAAGATATATGCGGAAGCGATAAACTAGGTTTTGACAATTAAAGCCTAAATCAACTAGGCTCACTAGTGCACTAACTAATTTATGTCTCTAGACAAGAATTGCTATATTGATTAAACAATTTACACTAAGCAATTCTATTTCAAGCAATCAATAATATGCAAGAGGTAAATACTTAAAAGTAAAGAGACAAGGGACAACCGATGTTTTTCCGTGGTGTTCGGAGACTTGCCGGTCTCCCCTAGTCCACATTGAGGCAAGCCCACACTTGGACCGGCTCCCGCTCGAGCACCCGCCTCTTTCCACTAGTCGTGGTTTTCACGCCGCACAGCGAGGCTCAACCCGAACCTCACAAACTTCGCGGGCTTCTCACAACCTTGAGAGCTCCAAGATGACGCCACGCTGCCTAGAGTCGGCAACCTCCAAGAGTAATAAGCCGCTCCTTCGCTTGAACTTCACCGAGCACAACGAATGCGCTCCCGGTGATCACCTCGTGCAACACATGCACCAAGGACCTTACTCAAGTGCAACACATGCACAAGAGCTTCTCAAACCACTCACTAATTTCAACACATGCAATTAGTTCACTCTTTAGCTCAAGAACCAAATGTGAGTGTGCAACACATGCAACACTTCACCCAAACACTCAATAACACCAGCAACCCCTGCCTCAAGCCCCCAAAGGGGGTATTTATAGCCCCCCACGAGAAAACTAGCCGTTTGGGGGCAAATGGGTAACAAAGTCTTGGTACTACCGCCTCTAAGGGCAGTAGTACCGCCTCAGAGTCTCAATTGGCTAACGGTCATCGGCCAGTACTACGCCCTCTAAGGGCGGTAGTACCGCAGACTCAGACTACCGCTCCCACACGGCGATAGTGCCGGCCTTGCCCAGCCAGCAAAACACTTTCTCTGCTAAAAGCTACGGCTGGCTTAGGCGGTAGTATCAAGACTTGCGGTACTACACGCCC
Organism: Guadua angustifolia; assembly: GCA_036346375.1. Lineage (NCBI taxonomy): Eukaryota > Viridiplantae > Streptophyta > Magnoliopsida > Poales > Poaceae > Guadua > Guadua angustifolia. Next base: position 10,821,542 of record CM070510.1, on the reverse strand, counting down.
ATGCCCTCTTGGTAGTCTTGGCCTCAGAGAAAAACCAGATTTAACTCCAAAAATCCATTTCTCCAAAAACAAACTTTATTCTTTGAGCCACTTGATGATCAACACATGATCATACACACGTGCAAAACACATTTGCACCAACTTAGCTCATGCTCAAAGAATTCAAACCAAATTGCGAAAACACATTTCGCAACCAACTCAAGATCTATTTGCAAAACGTATTAAGCAAATCAAACTCAAGTTTATGAGATTAATCCCCCTAGCCATGTGAAGGTCAACTTGCCAACACCCGTTGCAAGCCCCACTCACATGCTCTCGGGATTCCGGACTCATAAACCTCAATTTATTCACACAACGAACTTGCAAATAACGCAATAAACACATTTCATGATTGAGCACTACTCTTTGCAACACATGCAAAAGTCTAGCTCCAAGCAACACCAAATCAAGATGCATGAACTCTCTAATTGCAACACATGCAATTCTCTAGTTCCATGCAACACCAAAACCAAACTTCAACTAAAACCAAATCACACGTATGAGCTCTTTACTCGCAACACATGCAAGCCTCTAGCTCCATACAAACACACAACATAAAATCATGCTTGAGTTCTCTCCTTTTGCAACACATGCAAAACTTAGCTCCAAGCAACCACACGGTTTTATAAAGATTTGTTTTGCGAACAAAACATAAAGCTTCAACTAATGCAACACATGCAAAAGTGAACTTCACGCAAAAGCCAACGCATATTGCTTATCCTATTTGCAACACATGCAAATCAAAGCATAATGCGAAAACCAAATGCATATACTCTTTCATCTTTGCAATACATGCAAATCAGAGCATAAACCAACAACAACCAAGCATAAGTTTAACTCATTCACAACACATGCCAAATGGTTAACCTTAATGCAAAAACCAAATCAAAATAAGATTTGAGCTCGAGTGAACGCGGATTGAGATCACCAACACATGATGAAGCTCAAGCTAGGGAACGACCCCTCTTAATAGCACGGCGATAAAAACTTTAGACTCAAAGATTACAAAAGTCCTTAGCCTATCTAATTATACCTTCGCCGCCGCGCGCAAGCAATCCCCTTTGGGGTCTTTATGATCTTCACTCATTTGCTCCCCCGGGATATCACTCGACTCCTCTTTCAACTTCGGGATCTTCTCTTGACGTCCATCACCTCATGATGCCGTCCTTGTCCCGTTCTCAATTATCTCTTGGACTTAACCTAACTCAAATCACAACTCATGAAAATCGTTAGTCCAAGATGCAAAGTTGTCTCAATTATCTCTTGCACTCCATTAACACATAATGGATGCCTTTAGATCAATTGAGCACAACCTAAATCAATTGAAATGATTTAATTGTGCCTTAAGTACAATAATGCAACTCATGCTTTATTTTACTTAAGAACTATTCATTTGTCCTCGATTAATCACGGAACACCATCAACACATGATGAAGTGTTCTTTAATCATTAATAAGACAAATGAACTCAATTTAAATTATCATTTAAATTGATATGAGTATATATTAACTACACAAGTTTTCATATACTCATGTTGATGAAAAGTAATGATCCATTATGTGTAGGCTATATGGAAATGATCATTACCCTAAGTCATCAACTCGAGAATACACCCCACATGTATATGTGCATAAGTATGATTGACTTGGATATAATATGCACATATTCAATTTGATTATATTGGAGTATATCCTATATTACCATGAGTATACTTATAACTAGGCAATTCAAATATATACTCAAGGATTTAGTTTCTTTATCTTGATCCTTATATGTGTCAACAATGAATCGATCAATACAAAGAGACTTTCAAGTTAAACTACAAACTCCCCCTAAATATGTGCATCCATGTAATATATGGATTGAGGAACATAATGCACATTTTGTGGTTAATATAATGGGGACATTCATATTTCAACTTGACTCCAAAGTATACAACTAATACTAGAATGAATATGCAAACATACCTTGGGTTTTCCATTTTTCAATGCGATGAGACTAATCAAAGATATTCTAAATAAACAAGTTAGTCTCGATATAAGATTTGTCATTAATAACAAAATCACATTAATGGATAATCACAATATTAGATTTGTCATTAACACCAAAACCATAACTAATGAAGGTTGAACTTACAAACGGGATAAGGTTTGGCCCACCTGTCAGTGAATGGTCAAGGAAAAAGGATGGTTCCGGTTGGATAAACCCTCTCCCTCTGATTTTATTGGGCTATCAAACAGAAGCATAAAATTGCAAAACTTTTTGACCGAGGTCTCTAGATAGTGTTTATCTCCTGGTAAAATTTTGAGGTTAAACCAAGTTACTGAGAAATTATAAATATTCTTTCAATAACGATTGCTTGAATTTTTAGTTTCTGACTTCGATTTTTATTTGAAAGAAAATGGAGTCTATTATTTTTGAAATTTTTTTCAATTTTATTTGAGCTAAGGATACTGATGTAAAATTTTTAGCTCAAATACTCACTCCATTATTTAATGAAAATTCTAACATTGCAATTTCTACTTTTCCAGGTTTTCGGTTTTTAAATTTTAATAAGTATTAAAACATATTATTAATTTATTATATTTTTACTAGATGTATGTATAGCAATGAGGTTCTCATATAAATTTTTACATCTCCATTTGCTATCCCAATACTTTACACAATTTCTGACAATGCATTATTTGGATATAAAAATTGTTGTTTTTTTTCTTCCTCATTTCCTTATGTGTAAATTTCATTTGGTAGTTAAAATAGCTTATTTACATGCTCAAGATCTCATGACCAATTTTTCCAAATTTTTGTTTCTGGGTCCTTAGCCTTTTCTTCTTTTTATTCTTTATTTGATTTTTCTTGCAACTCAAAACACAAGTAAAATCCATGAAACTCCAAATAAAATCAAAGACATCATGAAAATTCTGAAAACATTCACATCCAAATTTAAATATTATATTTTACTGTCCTTGAATTTTTGGGATGTTACATATATAGCAAAAATAAAGACCTTCGATGAAATTTTTTTCAATCATGTCACATTGGAGTATCTTAGAATTACTATTGAAGTATACCGAAAGGATAAAGGAGTATAACACGTTCATTTAAGTGGTATATTGAAGGTGGGAGTATGTACTTCTAGGAGTATTAATGGAGTCATTTATGAATGGAGATAAAAATGGGATATCAAATTTTTCTTGGCCTATTTGGGCCTAACTCTAAGTTACACCATTTGTTTTGGCCCAAACCTGACAGGAAAGAGGGAAAGGTCAATGGCCTCCAAAATAGCCAACTTGATGTACTCTAAGAACTGTGCTTATTATATATAGTTAGTATAGATTGCATGGTCTAATAATATAGTGTACACAAATTCTCCATCGTAATGCTACCATAATTCTGAAAGAGTTTATTGACACAATTCCTTATGTTATAGATTTATAATGTACACAAAAAGGTTTTTGTAAAGCTACCATTGTCAACTTCAAGTATTCGGATAACTATACTCCATTCATTCTAGTTAGTATAGATTGCATAGTCTATTATTATAGTGTTCATGAAAAAGTTTTATCATAGCACTACCATAATTCAGAAACCACATATTGCCTAATATTTATTCCATAGATAGAAAACCTTTGTCGTAATAGTACCATAGTTAACTTCACATATTCCGATAAATGTACTCAATACACGTTTTATTTAGTATAGATTGTATGGTCTAATATTTTAGTGTGTAAGAAACAGCTTTATTGCAACGTTACCATAATTTGAAAACAACTTATTACCACAATGCCAAATGCTTATTGCTTTTTATAACGCTATCATAGTCAACTTTGAGTATTCTGAAAACTGTATTCAATACACTCTAGTTAGTATACATTCCAAGGTCTAATATTAGCGTACACAAAAAAGCTTTATCGTAACTTACCATAATTTCGGAAGAATTTATTGACATGATACCACATGTTTGTAAATATTACAAAACATTTTACATGTCTTGATAATCTCTATTACTATTTTAATAGCTTAACATTAATGCTAGTATTATTTGGTTCGATGATAGAATTAGAGCTTAATTACACATAAACAATATACCACAATGTTGCTTTTCTCCCAAATTAATACACAAGCAATATAAAATTAATTTAATATGTCATCAACAAATGGATAAAATTCAATATAGATTAACCATGCTATCATAAAACCACATACTTACATTATAAGAATCAACCAACCTAAGTGAATGAATGTGGAGATACAAAGGAAAAAACAAAGGTCAATAACATAGCATTTTAATAAGGGAACGACTAGGAATCGGACGTACAAGTCGGTACAACATCACTAAACAATATGTGTAACAAAATGAGGAAAAAGAAGTGCAATGTCCTCAAAAAATTGAGGAAACTATAGAAATTCTCACTAAAAAATTAATGAAAACCGTAAGTATAGAATTGAGTTATGGTTTAAAACTAGTTCGGGTATCTGAATTGAACAAATTTGTGGTGTTACAGTACTACAACATTTGAAAAAAAACTATGGCAACATTCAAAAATAATTGTGAGATAAGAAATTCAATCTAGTGCAAAAAAAATCATAGAAGTGCAACAATTAGTTCATATGTTTGCAACAAAATCTTCGCTCTGGATGCAACAAACATAAAATCAATAAACAAAATTATACAACAAATTTGAACTATTGAAGCAACAAATACGAGGACCTATTGTAACAGAAGTTAAAAACTTGTTACAATAAGAAAGAAATCATTGAACATCTGCAACATTTGATATTTCGTACTTCAACATTCGAAAATAACTGCTACAACAACTCGACTAACCGGTGTGATCATTTCGAGATTAGCATAGAAGAGGAAGGGGATGAGGCCGGCCCACACCACCATCCCCATCCCTAACGTGCTCAGACCCATCACCAACAAGTAAATGGTGCTGATGTGGTCCATAGGACCCTCAAACCGGTGGCTTCTTCCACGCATCATCTACACGCCCGTCTCCTCTAGATCCGACTGGCTTCCATCATGGTAACAATAAATCTGGTGAGCTTCAGCCAATCCTCAAAAAGGAGAGACCTTTAGTGAGCTCCGGCTATAGCGAAAGGCCTTCATCGAGTATGAATTAAACACTCAAACAATGGCTTAATTGGAGCTCACTTAGTGATGCTCGAAGAGAGAGAGAGAGAGAGAGAGAGCGAGGAGGAGGAGGAAGGCCCATGGGAGAGGAGTGGGACACCGGCCGGTGAGCCACTGTAATGAGGTGGGGGAGAGGAGTGAGTTGGGATATAGGTGGGGAGGTTTGATATTTCGGACAGAAAAGGGATATCAAAGGAGGGAGGATGATAGGATACTAGGTAAAATGAGTGAACAGGATAAGGGAAGAAGGTGGTGGAAGAGACAAGTGGACGAGAATTATATGGTGTGCAGTATGTGGATTAGATTAGAGATGAATACTAGCTATGCCATCTGACAGGAGACATTCGGATCGGTCGTAAGAGCTTTATCAACTCCGTTTTAATAATCCTTACTTCCATTCACGTGAAATAATTTCTGAAACATGGCTATATTAATACATTCGAGGCATCATACTGGAACATGCATGGTTATATTAATGCCCAAGAAGCATCATATCAATTAACCTGCACAACATTGTCACCTGTGATAAAGTCCGAACTTAATTAATCAAGCAGCTCGCAACAAGTACAATTACAATCGATCAACATCATACACTGTCAAGTATCAAAAATATTTCACATAAATCAAGTATAAATGTCGTAAGTATCATACATCCATGATCCATCCATGCATACAAGTTCAGGCAGCCTCCTCTCAAAAAAGAAGTTTTGACAGGCGTGGAGTATTTTGTGGGGTGCAGAGGGGAGGGAGAAGGAGATGCAGCAGCGAGCAATGCATTTCAGACCCGACCCGTTTGGCCTTAAATGACTCCAGCTGTTCACATCCAAACCCAACTGAGAGAGAGGTCTTGGCCTCGACGGGCGCCCTGTTTAAAAATCTCGGCCCTTAATTCGCACCGGTTGCTACTACTCCTACACTACCGCTGCTGCTACCCATCTCTCTCTCTCTCTCTTTCTTCCCCTACGGGAGCAGGAGGAGAAAGGTTCGCACGAACAGTCCAGAAAATCAAGGAGCCAAGAGAGAGAGAGAGAGAGGGAGGGAGGGAGGGAGGGAGCTAGAGAGAGAAAGTGTCTGCGTTTTGTGTGGAAAGGAGAGATAAGCGCGAGCAAGATAGGAAACAAGGTGGAAGCAGGGGGAATGGCATGAAGCGTGGCTGTAACCAAGAGACTGCCAAAAATATTTCCTATTCGGCATCGTTGATCTCGAGTTGAGAGATTACTACCCTCCTCGTGTATAAATAGGAGCAAGGTCACAGGGTGCTCAGCACAGTACAAAGATCCCCCCTAGCTCTGGGTAGAGAGAGAGACCGAGGTTTTGGTAGGTTGTTGGCCATGGATTTCGGCGACGACCAGGAGGGCTCCGACAGCCAGCGGCGGCGGAAGCGCTACCACCGCCACACCCCGCGCCAGATTCAGCAACTCGAGGCGTACGCTCCTTCGCACCTTATGACTTGGCTTTTCTTCTTTCCCTTGTGATAAATATGTTCTTGATGGCGATGTTAAGATCAATGAATAATGGGGTGTGCGTGCGTGCAGGATGTTCAAGGAGTGCCCCCACCCCGACGAGAACCAGCGCGCGCAGCTGAGCCGCGAGCTCGGCCTGGAGCCCCGGCAGATCAAGTTCTGGTTCCAGAACCGCCGCACCCAGATGAAGGTACGTGTTTTTTTGATTGCTTACAAGGTTTTTCCATGGTTTTTGGATCGTTTCTTGGGGGTTTATTTTTTCTGATTCGATTTCGATGGGGTTGCAGGCGCAGCACGAGCGCGCGGACAACTGCTTCCTTCGCGCGGAGAACGACAAGATCCGGTGCGAGAATATCGCCATGCGCGAGGCGCTCAAGAACGTCATCTGCCCCACCTGCGGCGGCCCGCCCGTCGCCGAGGACTACTTCGACGAGCAGAAGCTCCGCATGGAGAACGCCCACCTCAAGGAAGAGGTAATCTTTAATGAGCTACCTGTTTGATACACACAACGCGCTTAGCCGGTGTATATATATGCTGTGCGCGTATCCTAGTATCTATGATGATATCGTTCTTGGGTGCGCGCAGCTCGACCGCGTGTCGAACCTGACGTCCAAGTACCTCGGCCGGCCCTTCACGCAGATGCCGCCGGTGACGCCGATGTCCGTCTCATCGCTGGATCTGTCCGTCGGCGGGATGGGCGGGCCGGCGCTCGGCGGCCCGTCGCTGGACCTCGACCTCCTCAGCGGGGGCTCGTCGGGGATGCCGTTTCATCTGCCGGCGCCTGTGTCGGAGATGGAGCGCCCCATGATGGCCGACATGGCCACGCGTGCCATGGACGAGCTGATCCGGCTCGCGCAGGCCGGGGACCACGTCTGGGGCAAGAGCTCCGGCGGGGACGGGCGGGAGACTCTCAACGTCGACACCTACGATAGCATCTTCTCCAAGCCCGGCAGCTCGTTTCGCGCGCCCGACATCAACGTCGAGGGGTCCCGGGACTCGGGGCTCGTCTTCATGAGCGCAGTCGATATCGTCAACGTGTTCATGGACTCGGTGAGCCAGCCTCGCTTCAAACTGTTTGATTGATTTCTCGCGTCCATGACATGCCGTACTGAGCTGCAGATTGATTGCTATTGCAGAGCAAGTGGATGGAGTTCTTCCCTAGCATCGTGTCCAAGGCGCGCACCATTGATGTCCTCGTGAATGACATGACCGGGAGAAGCGAGTCTCTGATTCTGGTAATGCCATCGAATCAATCGAGCAAATACATCTTGTTTGCGTTTCGGTTGCTTTTCCATGTGATCATTACGAGAAGCTACAAGCAAGCTAACATCGACGTGCAGATGGACGAGGAGCTGCACATCATGTCGCCGGTTGTCCCGACGCGCGAGTTCAGCTTCCTCCGCTACTGCCGGCAGATCGAGCAGGGCCTGTGGGCCATCGCCAACGTCTCCGTGGACCTGCAGCGCGACGCCCACTTAGGCGGGCCGCCACGCCCACGCTGCCGCCGCCTCCCGTCGGGGTGCCTTATCGCCGACATGTCCAATGGCTACTCCAAGGTTATAGAACCGCTCGTGTTCCTGTGCTCCTCGACGTGCATTGCCCTGTTCTGTGCTGTTATGGTTGTCCTGACTCCGACGTCGCGTGTTCTTGCTTGGTGTCTCTGTAGGTGACCTGGGTCGAACATGTGGAGATGGAGGACAAGCTCCCGATCAACATGCTCTACCGGGAACTCGTGCTGAGCGGCGCCGCGTTCGGGGCGCACCGGTGGCTCGGCGCGCTGCAGCGAGCGTGCGAGCGGCACGCGTCCCTCATGACGCTCGTTGTGCCGCTCCACGACATCGGCGGAGGTACTGCGCGCGTCCATACATGTCGTGCAAGCATTTGGCCTATGAAGAATTGGCATTTTTTACTATGGTTTGTGATTGTTAGTGACGCCGGAAGGGAAGCGCAGCATGATGAAGCTGTCGCAGCGCATGGTGAGCAGCTTCTGCGCTAGCCTGAGCGCGTCGCACCTCCACCGGTGGACGACGCTTTCGGGCTCCGACGAGGTGAGCGTGCGCGTGTCCATGCACCGCAGCACCGACCAGGGCCAGCCCAACGGCGTCGTGCTCAGCGCCGCCACCTCCATCTGGCTGCCCGTCCCCTGCGACCACGTCTTCGCCTTCGTCCGCGACGGGAACACGCGCTCCCAGGTCCATCTCGTTCTTGATCTCACTCTCACGCCTTGGTGTCATGTCTTACCGTGCCATTTGCCATTGCTGCAGTGGGACGTCCTGTCGCACGGCAATCAGGTCCAGGAAGTGTCGCGCATCCCCAACGGCTCGAATCCCGGGAACTGCATCTCCTTGCTAAGAGTAATTAAACACTCATCGTAAAAAAAAATTCTCGATTGTTAATGCGTCGCGTTGCTGATTCTTGCTGGTTGTTTGATGTGTTGCGTTGCAGGGTCTGAATGCGAGCCAGAACAGCATGCTGATCCTGCAGGAGAGCTGCACGGACGCGTCGGGGTCGCTGGTGGTGTACTCGCCGATCGACATCCCAGCGGCCAACGTTGTGATGAGCGGCGAGGAACCGTCCAGCATCCCGCTGCTGCCGTCGGGCTTCACCATCCTGCCCGACGGCCGGCCGGGCTCCGCAGCGGGCGCGTCCTCCAGCGCCAGCCCGCTCGGGGCCCCGATGGGCTCCGTCGTCACCGTCGCCTTCCAGATCCTCGTCAGCAACCTGCCGTCGTCCAAGCTGAACGCCGAGTCCGTCGCGACGGTCAACGGCCTCATCAGCACCACCGTGCAGCAGATCAAGGCCGCCCTCCACTGCTCCGGCCATTGATCCATCCGAGCTAGCAGCCGTACTAGTGCTTCTGACGAGAGAGTTGGTTGGCGCGTTGAATGCTCGCATTCATGGAATCCACCACCTGCTGCTGCTGCATCTGAAGCTGATGCAACTCTCTCTCTCTCGATCCATCCCTCCATGCATCCATCAACATAACAACTCTTGTTTAGGTTTCGGTGTCTTTTGTTCTCCTCTTCTTTCTCTTCAATTTGCGGGATTATTCGGGTTCGCTTAGGCATTCATGCTTCAGGACCAGAAGGCTTTGAGAACGAGGGAGTCAAGAACGCACCATGCTTGTCCCTTTCCTTTCGCTGCAACGCCTCCCACCATTCCGTTCCATTATTTCCCTTCCCGCCACCCCGTCCCCTGCGTTTGTTCCATTCCCATCTCAATCCATGTTGTGGTCGTCGTCGTGGTCTCCGTGTCGCAGCAGAGGATGAATGGTTCGGGTATTGACTTCTGTCCATTAATGTAAAGCCTTCAATGAACATTCATTTCGATTATAAAATGGAAAGAGAAAAGAGCTGGTAAAGCTGGATGATGCGTTCATGGTCTGCTTCCTTTTCCAGGCCCTGTTATTACTACTTGCCCTGCGTATTTATCCTTGTCAATTTGTCATCCGCTACAACGACACCTCTTCTTCTTCCTCGTCAAGAAACCGACTTGCGATGCATGACGATGGTGAGGCACCCGCAGCTAGCATGTTTACTGCGTCATGGCATGCAGCCGGTTTTGAACGCCACGGCCGTGCAATTAACAGTGCGCGCAGTTGTAAGTGGGCGGGGCACACATCACCGCCGTGCGCGCTTCCCAGTGACGGCCGCTTTAACACGGTGGTTGGTCGGGCTGCCAACCCCATGCCTCAAGCAAGGCTACAGCGTGGAATGGGGTCGGACCGGGCCGCTATGCGTGTCCTCGACCGTCCGGATCGAACACTAACGAGGACAAAGTAAACCCATCGATCTGCCCCGCCAAATCTCCCGGCGGAGCCGATCTAAAGCGTTGATTTCTAATCAGACGGCCTACACGCACCGGCAGTTACTGTAGCGCCGTGCCGGACCCGAGCCGGGGTGAGGGCGAGGCCAGCGAGGCATGGGCAGGGGATCGGCGCGGCGCAGGGCGGCAAAGTTTGAAGCGCACGGCCCGCTCGCTCTCGCTCCCCTCGATCCCCACCTCGCTTTACTGCGCCATTGGTGCACGGTAGCTGCGCTGCTGCCGAAATGTTTCCCGCGAACGCGTTTGCTGACGGGCCAGGTCGTCTCCGATCCGGGACCAAATAAGTCCCGACCTACTCTAGATCGCGGCTTAACTAAGTACCAGTGCTAGCTTAGCTTGCACATACGCGCACACACTCACGCAGGCCAGTGGCCTCTCTCTGGCTAGCTACCCTCTCGCTCCTACTAACTACACCCATCATCAATCAATCACAGAAGCAGCTTGCTAGCAAGCTAGCTCATAAAACCAGATCAAATCAAGCTGCATGTGTCGATCAAGAAGCTCACAGTGGCATCGTCGTATACTCGTGTGAGTACAATGCAATGTGGAGTTACTAGTACTACTACTACTACTACTACTATCTAGTGAAAGACCGGTGCTTAGTTTCCGGCTTTTGGAAATGATTTCTCGTTGCCTTTGGAGGCTTTTTTGGGAGCTTGTTTTTGCTGGAGAATATGTGTACGACAGTATTGAATGAGGCCTTAAATTTGCTATACTGTTGCGGCAGCGTAGAGCTCGTAGTTGTCATTATCCCTGTCCATCTTTTCAGTTCTTTCTGGCCCAAATTTTTGTCCGTGGACTTAAATGCCCGGGAATTGCACAACTAGTAGTATTTGCATCGGCGTTGCGTTGCGTTGCCTTGCAGAGTGGTTCTTCCATATGTAGAGATATGTGCGCTATTTTCACCGCCCAAAATCGCTTTCAGATTCGTGCTAGCCCTCTCGAGCCGCGCCACGCTGTTACCGGCAAGCGGCGACGGCGCAGTGGGGGTTTCTGCTGTTTCCGGCCCAGCGGCGGCAGGGCGGTGGCTCGTGCGGGGCGTGCGGCGGCGCAACTTTGGCTCGAACCATGGTAGCGACTAGCGAGGCTTGCGGGCGGCGCGGCTGACCGTGGTGGTCCAGCAGCGGTGCGGCTTGGGAGCGGATCTCGATGAAGAATATATCAAGGGCCACGATAACGCATATAGCTTCATGCAATGGCAGCATGTAGTTTTCGGTTGCCTTGCCTTGCATGTGTGCCGATCTAACACGCTACTACATTGCGGAGTACATGCATATGCCACGAAAAAGAAAGATGTAGCAGCAGCAGCAGTGCTAGACTTATAGTCCTATATATATTCCTCTCATTAATTTGCAATGCTATCAGAGCATTCCTTCCTTCTTATTTTGCTAATTCATTCATTGAGAAATATAAGGTGTAGTTTGACTTCTTATAAGGATAAATTGAGAAAGTACGAAAGAAAATAATTTAGATACCCTTGATAGTAATTATCTTAGAAACATGAGAGAATACTTTATGTATGGTAGAGTAAGGAATAAATGCATATAGTTAAAAGACAATGAATAGGAGTATAGCTGAAAATATAAGTTTTATATTCATAAAAAAAATCCTTTAAATTCCAGGTCTCACATTTCTCAACAATGGAGTATATTCTTGTCCCCATCTTATCTTGACCAAACCTGACTTCCTTGGAGCGATGCCTTAAATTAGCGCTAAAATTATGTATGTGAGAGAGAGAGAGTAGTGTCGACGCCAATGCCAGGCGTCACACGAAGTTAGCTCCAACTAGAACACTATTTGACAACATGGATGTCGACGAAAACCTCAGCATAAATGCCGGGGAACACCAACAACGCGTATAGCCGCGGTACGGTCAATTTGGTTCCGCGAGATCGCTGCAAATCGCGGCACGGGCCCGCGCGCCAGCCACGGCTCGCGGCGATCCAGTGAAAAATCGGTCGTACTGGGAGAGCCTTCCGGTGCCCACGTACCCCTCCACTCTCAGAGCTTGCTACAACACTCTCGGAGCTTGCCACCTCTAACATTATCTCTCGCTAAAATGCCACTCGGACCCACTGTAATAGACACAGAAGGTCCTACATGTCAATCAATGTTTAAGAGTTCGCTCGGCGGATTCGTTGCGGTTAGGCACCGCTAAGCGCCAAGGTTGTATTTGCGACGCAATTGCGGGTCTCGGCGTTTTGGCCCTCGGCGAGAATTAATATAATTCATATATATTATTGATTTTATTATGAATAAAATTTTTAGTTTTCTTTTCTAGTTATTTGCAAATTGCAAGACATCAAATATTAAAGTAGAATATTAAATTAAAATACTTGAACAAATACTACTCAATTAATCAAGTAATAAACTAAGTAATAAGTACTATGTTAGTGACTTAGTGTACCTTATTTTGAGGCGACGACGTGAATCTTTCAATCATTGTCATTAGGTTATGTAAACAATAGATCAAAATGGTCTCTCTCATAGTTTTTGCCACCGCCAAGGACCGCTAAGACCGCTAAAGACCGCTAAGGACCGCAATTTCGCCTAGCCGTAAACAAAGCGCCAAGGGCTGAATTCATTGCGTTTATAGCCGCCAACCGCAATATCGGCCGCAATATCGCCGCCAAGTACCGAATTTTCGAACACTGGTGTCAATAAGAGAAGAGTGACATTTTAGCGAAAAGCAATGTTAGGAATGACATTTTTGCAATTTTTACCTCTCCTCCTCCCCCCTCCTCCCGTCTTTCTTCGCAACACACAGATGACAGCTGGTTGGTGGCAGGTGCTTGATTACACGAAACGAACGTACGTACTTGACCTTGACACCTAGTCGGCTCAGACCGATACAAGGTGAAAAGCTCTGATCAGTGAAATGTTTTATTTGACTCGTTTTTCACCGGCCTTTCATCCCTGGAGGGTCCGATTTTCAGCGAATCCTCCGCATTGTTGTATTATTGTGGATATTGCACGTGCGGTACCTCGCTCGCCAAAATGGGCAATGCAAGGTCGCACGTGGATCAACTCCTCCTGATTCCCCAACAGGTAATCGTGAGGATCTATTTCTGATCGGACGGCGTCGTCGAATTAGCGGGCAAGAAGTATGCTCAACATATTATCAAGAGTAATGCAGAGGATCCAGTGGCGTTGCCCCGTGCATTCAGGGCTCCAAAGCAGTAGGAGGATTATTAAAGAGTTCACCTTCGAAGGGCTTGAGACATCTAATGCATGCAGTGGAATGGCATATTAAACAGTAAAGGTGGCTCCTAACGCCGGCTACCAGCTAGTTTGGACCCATCCAATCTTGGACTAATCATAGTTGGCGACCGATGGATGCATAAATATGTGTATACATACACATGGTCCCGGTCATGAACAATTTTGCTGGGAAATGGGCGAGCTGGTGACCCGGTGGCACACCCTTAACTCCGCCCAGCTCAATCTGCACAGCCCAATGAGTCGCGCTCGCCGATCTCCCCTGGCCTGCGCAAATCGCGTCGCGCGAAGTGGCGCCTAGCTTGTTTTTGCATCATCGATAGTACGTGTCGCCGCTTCGAGATCGCTTGACCCTATGACACATCTCGCAAGGTGCCTTACTGGCAGGACTATAATCCGTATGCTCGTCGTGCAATAATTGGGGGGTTAAATGGATGGTATTGTGAACGGGAGCATCTTTGTTTTGGGTTAAGCTTCTTGAAACGGGAATACTCCCTTGAGTTTCCATAATCCGAAGCATTCATCTAAGGCCTCCTTCGGACGAACCGATTATCAGATTCTGGATTATAGTCATTTGTCTAGAAAGCGGTTATGTCGAAGAATCTCTTGTTGGAGAATCTGGTCGTTCGGCAATCCTGATTGTCTATGATGATTGCTGATCGGTGTCGGTGACAGATGAGCGGATGAGGGTGGTGGAGGGGGCCTAGGGATGACGGCGGAAGCCCTTGTGCCTTGCGACAACTCGTGGGAGGCGGAACTCGTAGAATCTAAGTCGGAATCCGCATAATCAGGTGGGTGACAGCTTCTGATTCTGTGTACAAATCAGATTCTGATTCTGGAAGAAGCTGTCTAAAATCCTCCTGTTCGGCAGATAATCCGTTTTTATTTTAAGCAGAAGCTGTATTTATGCTGAAACGAAGGGGCCTAAGTTTGTACGCCTTGAAAGTTGCCCTTCAACGTCCTTGTAGGCAGTCTCAGGTTAGTCGCTGAAGTTCTTGTGCCCAACGTCTTCCTATTTTTGGTCAACGTAGTTCTCGAGTTAGACGAGCTCTGAAGTCGAAATGGCATGTGTGTAGATCATGGTCCCTGCAGCCTTTTTCCTCTCCTGGGCTGTCTATTTGGTTTTCAAGTAGTCATCTGCTGAACCACCGAAATGTAGCATTTTCAACAAAAAGAACCCCAAACAGTATTGTGCAAGACGAGGAAAGTACTACTTTTATCAGCTTCAAACCAGAGCTAGCTGTGTCACTGTCACTGCAAAAACATGCCATGCTGTGTCAACAATAACACCCAACCACCGTCAACGCAGCATCTTCCATAGCAATAACACGCTTTTAAGTATCCCCATAGCTGAAACAACCCACAATAGATTGTGTTCTCATACGCTGATACGCACCAACCAAAAATGTGCAAATAAATACATGATTTTTTTTTCATTAAAAGAAACCGCTGGTTCCTACAGAAACCACTGTTGCCCCGTTTGAAAACACATGATTTTCCTGGTTCTTCCTTGTAGATGGTGAAATGTTTCATCTGAAATTCTTGCATTCCGAATAGAGGGTATAACTTTGCTTTTGGTTGATAATGCATAATAATAACGCACAAAACTGAACAAGTCAAGATAAAAACCAGCCAAATTTGTTGCAGGGTTTTTAAAGACAGTACGAGATCAGTGGACACATGGCACTGCAAGCCGTATCCGGACAGGGTGCACGGGGACAGTGGCCATTAGATGAAGATGGAGAGGAGGCTTTTGCATTTTGAGCTCCTCCCAGTAGGTTGTTGCGCGATGATGAGCTAGAAATAACTCCCTCGCAAATAAATGTGCATTTGATCCTAGTAAATGGAGGGCATTAATGCCAGCCATATGAGGGCTTCAATGTTGTTAATTTAAGTCATCCACCAGATTCCCTGCAGGTTTCAGTGATGAAATGAAAGGAGAAGAAGAGAGAGGAGAGGGAAAAAAAACAAATCTTTTTTTTTCTTGAATGACTAAATGTAAATGCACGGCCTTGCAAATCATCGTGGAGCCAATGTGAGTGAATCTTATGGATTTCAATTCAATCTGGTTTGTAAGGCCATACGTGTTTGTGCAAATCAGTGAAGCAATCCCAAGATGACTTTGCATTATGGCCATTTGACTGAATGTTAGCAGTGTACAGGGGGCTAGCCATATCTCACTAATGCAGACATGCCATAGATCAATCAAGCCCAATAAAGAAGAAAGAAACCTGTATATAATTTGTTCCATGTCCCCGACTGGATTGAAAGTTTTAAGGATATAATGGTTACAATAATAATGCCTTTTACCATTAATACAACAAGGATATCTAGTTTTATAGTTCTTATGATATATTCCCTCGGTCTAAGTTTGTAAAGCGTATTTCTTCTTAACATATACACCAAAAAGATATTCAAAATATCTAGATTGCCCCTAATTATTATCACTAACTACTATATTCAATACATGCATGTAGAGAATATAAAGTAAAGATGCATATTTTTTAGAGGTATATAGGGAACATCACACTAATTTTACATTATAATATAAAAGGAAAAAATCCATATAACACTATGAATTTTGGTCGAAAGTCCATCTAGCACCCTGAGCTATGAAACTAGACATTTGAAACCACGAACTTCGCAATCTGGGTCAAATAACAGCCTAACCCGATTTTGCATAACGGTACTGTCTGTGTGTGAGTAATGAGTGAGTGATTTTGTCATGTAGGATGATACGTTGACCAAGTTAATCCAATGACAAGTGGGGCCATATGGATTTCTCCCCCGTTGATCTCTCAACTATGCTTTTATGGTTGCCCTCACTATTTCAATTTGGGGAGAAACTCTTATGGACTACACCTGTCTTTCACCTAAACTTACTTAACGTGTCACTTACGTGGCAAACTGCCCACTCATCACAGTCCTAAACCTGGGCAATGGGCTAGGTTTTTTTGGGTTGGCTCGGGCACTACAAGCATGGCATGGCCAAAGCATAGCACGACACGCATGCACATAGGCCAGCCCGGCACAGCAGGAATAGCAGGGCCATGTTGGGCCTCTCAGTCGGGCATGATAGGCGGCACAATACGGCATGCATGCATAGGCTGTGCTTGGGCTGGCACAGCACAAAACAGGCTGGATGGGCACAAAGCAAGCACGGCACACGGTAGGGCGCTGTGCCGTGATATTGCGTCATGTTGTGGCTCGCCCTACGACCAACGCCTTTTGAGGTCCTCGCATGCGGAGAAATGGGAGACAACGAAGATGCTAAAAGATGAAGATTGGAGACTGGAGAGTACATACTCACATCGAGCTGCTTCGCACAGGCGTACCCCACACTGAGTGTAAGGTTTTTAATGAGAAAGTAACTTTATATCTGTTTAAGAATGAATAAAATTTAGTTCTTTCTCCCCAATATTTATGTCCACTGCGTCAATTCTGTGTCTCTAGCTCCTTTCCTCTCTTCGCAATAGTGCAAATAGGCTAGGTTGGATCGGCACAGCATGATGGTTTTACAGTTCGGTGTGCTGGACGTAGTTTTGAGCAAAGTCTAGCGTGTTATATGGACATTTTCCAATATGAAATATGCTTTATATCTATAGACAAGACTATTCAAAAAATATGCCTTATAAACTTGGATAGGGGGGTAAGTAGTATAATACCTCCATTCCTGAATAAATGACATCGTAGGATTTTGCTCTTTAACTAAGCCACGTGTATAAATGACCAAATCGTCCTCATTTATTAGCTCACTTATTACTTTTGGATGATGTGTGTTACTCCATTCCACAGTAATAAATAACATTGGAAATAATGATAGGGTTTGCAAAGGAAAAAATAATTAAAAGTTGTCTTGAAATTGTAGAATGGTATGTATTTAAAAACAAAATTTGAAAGTTAGAATGATATGTATTTAAGAACGGAGGGAGCATATACTTATAATTGTTGATGAGTAGTGTATTGTTGTTGTTGCAACCTTTCATATGTCCTGCAGTGACGAGCACTTCATTGATTCTAGTTGTTGTCTGGACCCCTAGTTGGGTGCTGATGAAGAGCTGGACTAGTGACCAACTCCGATGACAATGACCTCGCTGTTAAGCTATAAGCTCAACATCAACGAACTACATGCACCTTAAAGGCACCATATTTATGGCAAAATTGACAACTGGTCTTGTCATTTGAGCTATAATTTGATTTTACTAGGAGTAATTAGTTTCTCCCTTCTTGTCTATTTCACATTGGAAGATGATCACCATAGTTTAGTGGGAGCATGTGTTGAAAGGTGAAACCTGTGCTAAGTAACTGGTCAGTTATTGCAAATCACGAGCATTTGTCTGCAGGTCTGCACAATTCATACTTTCATGAAGAGAAAATGGAATGAGTAGGTTAGTCCCAGTTAAGACCAGTTATGCTGATTATAATTTTCGAGTTTGCTCTACATTTCTCTATGTAAATATTTAATCATATTATGTTTGATTAACATGTATTATCTATCTTGTTGCGTCCTTTAGAAACAGGCCTTAATTTTAGTGTGCTTTGTGCTCATTCTCTTGGACGAGTCAAATTTCAAATGGAAGAAAGTAATAAGGCCCAAACGTTGTCAGGCAGCAGTTGGGTGTTATCTGAGCTAGTTCAGCCCAAATGAAGCCCGACTTACTTTTTATGTTATATGGAGTAATTTCTCTTTCCAGAGGAGTTTTATCTGACACAACTAGATCCATGGTATGAGCACAATTTGACAAGGACTTCGTTCTCTCTCTAAAATTTCACAAGAAACGCTGATTTAAAACATGAAGAGATCATTAACGACACACTAGTACATTCCAAATTGATGAGTACTAGTACTACTAACCAGGGCCAGGCAGCGCACGCCAATTTGCAAACAGGAAACATCAACATGCGAAACACAAAATATTACAGATAGGATAAAGATAAACTTGCAGGTTGATGCAAGTATCAAATGTTACGTGCCTGTGGAACTCGAGCCTTGCAGATCATGCCAATATCCATCAGATCCTGGACAGGGAGTCCCAATCTTGGCAAAGCCGGCCTGCAGTTTCTGTGCAGGCACTCGTAGAACCTGAGCATCACCTCGTCGACCAAGCTCGCGTCCTCCTCCGTCTTGAACGCCGTCCTGCCCTGAACGTGAACCTCGCCGGCCGATGTGACCTCATCGATCATCGAGATCCCCTCCTCGGCGATCAAACCGGAGCGACACCGCTCGGTTTGACCTGCCAAAATGTGTTTTTTGCAAGCAAGCGACCACCTGTGCTGCTAAATCAGCACCCTGATCAGGGGCACTGGAGTCAGCATAGCCGTACTGAACGATTCACCCATAGATTCTACAGTAACACCGTTTACCATCTCATACTCTGCTTTCCTTTTTGCCTACCGTAGTACCATCAGAACATGACGAAGGAGAGGATGATCGACACGGCAAACGGCAGCTAGCTGCCTTCGAGGAACTTGGTCATGACGGAGCTGATGTACACGCCCTCCAAGGAGCATGACAAATATGACAACAATTCCTGCACCAAGAGAAACTGAACTTATCAAATGGTCCACAACATTTCCAGACAAAAATGTGCACCTGGTTTGTGCTTATGAGTACCAAAAGCGTTTCCAATCTCTTTGCGAACTTCGAATCCAAGAAAAACACCAACAAGCAGAATCGTGAGGATGCAATTAGCTTCTGGTGAGTGTAGACCTCCCCCTCGCTGTGCCGCGACGTGTGAATCACCGTCATCCGTGGGAAGTAGGCAAGGAGAACAGCCTGCTTGACGACAGAGAAGGTCGCCGATATCAGCTATTGGCTTGCCACGATGGCTGCAAAGCGTTGTGATGATAAACATTGGCCAGTAAACTGGACCCGGGCACAAGCTTGTAGAACCCGTCATCATGGCCGTCGACGTGCTTGATCAGGCAGGCAGTCTGCCCCAGCATATGTGAGCACCAGCGAAGGGTATGTGGTGAGACTTTTTACTATCCTCGAGAGGTAACAAAATTTACATTGAAAATCTCATTGAATATTGCATGCTAGAACAGTGTGGTACTCTATAACATGTATGCATGCTGTGCGTGCATTTTCTGACCCGTCTATCGCGGATAACACTGCAAAGATTACAGCATTCAGTACTACGTATTTCCTGCAATAGAGCTACCTGAAGTGGCAGGTGTAAGTATGCCATCGCCAATAAGCAATGCACATCCCTAGCATTGCACCCTCTGCGCGCAGATTCTTCGCTCTAGGGATCTTCGTAATTTACTTTGCTTGTGAGCATATACTGAGAAATCTGCATTGCTGCTCTGTGCAAAGATGCCAATGTTGGCATTCCTACAGAGCAGGGATTACATTGCAAAAGTTCCACCAGCAACCTTTTGATGTTAACTACATATGCTCTTGCTTTGATCCATCAAATTTAGTACTTCTGAGATCACACGTACCTTCGTCATTGTCGTCAGCGTTCGATGCACTGCACACGTACTTGACGATGCCGATGAGTGAGTCCAGAGCATGACGCTGAAAATGCCCAAATAGTCATCTTCTGAAGGAGATTTCAAGTTCATGGCAGAATACACACACAAAGGCGACCTTGACAACTCCACCAAAAACAACACCCAGTGTGTCATATGCCATCACAATGTCCCTCCACAGTCCACCCTAATGACCAGCAAGTAAAAATATCTTTAATTAATACAGTGTAAAAGCAAATATGCCATGGTCATGTTCATGTCAAATCAGAGCATGATCCATCTCCTCCCAAGTGATGCCCAGACTCCAGAGCAGCATACTTGGGCAAAAAGAAGTGCTCTAGGTGGTGTTCAACGCAATATATATGAAAGTAAAACATATTAACTTTAGCAGTCTAGCATAGTAGTATCAGAAACAGCAAACTTCTAAATCTGTGGTTTATAGTGAGTATCCAAGTAATCATACAGTACAAAAATGTTATGATGCAAATTGCAAATACATGCGCAATCACTCACATATTTGGCCTTGATACTTTCTGTTTCTGGCCTAGACCTACATGTGCCAATCTCCAAATCCATGAGACTGCGACAGACGGAAGGGGCAGAGGGTACTTCTGGGGTACTGGCGTTGTCATGTTCTGCACTTCAGAGGTATTTATAGGTGATAGAGGCTGGTAAGTCCTTCTCACCATTATCCATTGTGGTAGGTCACATAATAGGATAGAGCAGGACATGGAAGAAAAATGTGAGGGAATATACAGGTCCCGTTCTTGGTGTATTTTTTCTGCTAACTCATGTCGTCAACAGTCAAAACCGATCAGCTAACACACTCGCCATGTAAGCTCATGCAGCTTGAAAGGTACCAACGCCCAGCGATCTCCCAGTTGAGCAACTTGAACGGCTGAGATTTGCTTTCGATACTTTAATCAGACCAAAAAATTCCGTGGAGGAGGTATGCAAATTTAACTCTGTGTATCCTCACTTTGATAGATGCCACGTGTTTATCTTGCCAATCTCAACATTTATTTAATTTTTCACTCATCCTATTAATAACACCCTTGATTTCTCACTCCTCTAATTAATAACACTGTTAGTGGGGTGAGGTTGAGATTTAACTAAATGGACATGTGGCATCCATCAGAGTAGAGATGCATATGATTAAATTTACATACCTCCCCACAATTTATTTCCCTAGTAAACACGCTTCAAAGGCACCGTGGCGACTCAAATAACGGTGAAAAGGTGAAAGATATTACGCGAATCTTGACGCGATTATCGCGGTTTTCTACCTTCGTGACTGTTCCGATTCGGCGGTGAAAAAGCAGGGTTTGCGTGCTTCACCTGATCACTTCAGCGGTGGAAGGCGTTCTGGTGGGCGCACGCTCTAGCCGGTTAACCTGCAAATGGACGGATGATATGATTTAAGACTTTGGCTTCTCGTGTTTAAGACGTTAGTAATATGCTCTCAAGGCAATTATGGAGATGATTATATCACATCTATACTTATAGAATAATATAATGATTTTTTCCTTAAATAAATATCATTAGTATCGATCAACGAGTACGTAAATTGTTTGTGAACTCCTTCATATTTTGATATTATTCTAAATTATTTCTGACCTTATATTATTATGTGGGACGATTATGATTTATAAGTCAGCATGTGTATTGATTGATGATTATGCTTTACAGATCATGAATATAGGGATATCAAATTAATAATGTGGACATATGTTAAAAAACATAGTGTTGGAGCGCGACTCACCATGAGACATTTTGGAAATTGTTATATTTTTAAATGCCATCAATTGGTCTTATACATAGAGTATGTGACTTCCTTAAACCTGATTGAGAACGTCATGGTTTCTTACATGCGTAATAGTATACTTAGGTTTTTACATGTGTAATAGTATACTTAGGGGTTGCTAAACGTCACTTCATAACTAGGTAGTTATAAAGGTAACTTTCGAGTTTACTATGAAACATGTGGAGGAATATGATCGATTAAAATGAAATTTGCCTCTCCTATATAACAGAAGAGATATCTCTAAGCCCTTCGATGTGGTTGGATTAAAGAAGTGCATAATCATACCGAATGTGATTGAGGAGTCAATTGCAACTAAGTAATTTACCATAGAACAAGTGAAGGATCGAGCCATTATAGGATGGCACAATTTTTCTCTTTGAGATTAATCGGTATTGTGAGACAAAGGGATCGGTACATGAGCACTATATAGGTTTGTCTGATATGATATTTGTGTATATTTGAAAGTCGCTATGCCTTACTAGGAGTCGTTGCCAACTTATGGGCTAAAAGAAGTTTCCAGGGTATAACCAAATATGCATAAATCTATAGAGTCACACACTTAATGGATTAGAATATATTGCTTGAGATTGGATAAGTCATCAATGGACCAAGTGGGCTTTATACCTTGATTCGATCCCTAACGTAGGGTTCTACTGAGGGGCTATATAGTGGGAGGTAAGGGGGATGCAATTGTTGTACAACCGTACCCTACCAAAAACTCTAGCCATCACCGCTTCGGTCCTGCCATGCGCGTTGGTGCTATCACATCGACGCACGGTGTTCCTTCATCGAATGTGTGGACTTCGGTAGAGACGTTGCTTCTATTGTTATGCTAATCGGGACGATTGTCGGACACGTTCGATCATGTCTCAAGGATGTTCGGTCACCGCTCATGAATGATCGGTCACTACTCGAGGATGATCGACCACTACTCTAGAACGTGCGTTACATTGAATCAGACTACTTCAACTCCCCTTTCGTTGCACTGTGCGTCTGGTGGTAACAATCCATGATCTCCCACTTACTTGGTATCTTGATTTACACAGTATAATTTTTTTAATTTGCGCTAGTGTAGTCTACCAGTATTCATTCAAAAGATTGTTAGGATAATTTCTCTAAAAAAAGATTGTTAGGATAATGGCACATGTGAACGTGGATTAATTACTCCTACTAATAGTCCCTCAAACATACATGGGTTAGCTTGGTAATGTATATTCCTGACGCATGCTTGCAAAAGTGTAGAATTTATAGCGAAATATTTACTTTATAAGTAGATTTTTTTTCTCGAACACGCAGAAGCTTCGTAAATAGATTTTGCCGTCTAATTTGTCTAAATGCCATTTCTGCTCGGAGGCACTACCTCCAAAAGAAAAAAAAACATGTTTTTCTGGTGAATAGATCTCTTACATGTGGGGTGAAAATCAGATTGGATGTGATATGCAGCCAAGGAGCAGTATCTAATTTTATCTAGAAAAGAACATTTTTTTTTCTTTTGGAAACCAAGAAAACATCAGTTAGGTACAACAATATCTCAAAACTTTAGTGATATATAACATGGTGATCTTCTGGAAGGAAATTAATGTGTGTAATTTTCTTATATGACAAATATACCGCTTCCAAAATATTACTTCAAAGTTTTCAAGAAATAAAGGAAAAAGAGCCTGTTTAATAGGAAAAATAATAGAGTACACAATTTGCATAACATTTAATAAAACCACACCTTTAAGCAATAATTTTAGAGAATCATAGTTCTCTTTGTATATCATTTTACAAAACCATATTTTCAGACATTATCGTCATATCCAACGAGTTAGAACCACTTATTGGTCTCACGAACCTATTCATATTCACAAACAAACAAGATAGGCTTTTGACTTGTGAGACAAATGACTAGGCATAGCCCACTGGATATTTTTTATAAACCAATGGTAGGAGATTTGCCATTTATTTTAGGAGAAGAGAATACAACACCGACTCCTTAGGACTGCAACATCGGTCTGAAGGGAATACACCGCAAACAGGGAAAGAGTTCCTGCTGCAAATACCAAGGAATCACCATAGACGCCAGGCTAGGGCCAAATACCAACTACAACTACACGAGACACTGAGGACATTGGATTGTTGCACCATCCGTGACTCGCCATCAGGCATCTCATCCTTATGTAGCTGCAACCAATCCCGGCCAGCTGCGCACGGCCGTGACCAAGGCCAGCTAGCGATAGCAAGGAGTACGTTCGTGCCGTTGCACCCATGAACGCACCACTCGCCGAGCCACTCAACCCCCCAATACAAATGTAGTACGATTCTCTAAAATTGTTACTTAGAAGGTGTTCTTTCACGGTAGTTTTACCAAATATTGTGTGATTTTGCGGAACAAAAAGGGCTGTTCGGAATGAAAGAATTACAAGAATTTTGTTTACATTTTGCACAAAACAGTGCAATTCCTCAATGATTCATACAACATTCCTACTTCCAAATGGGGCCTAATTGTTTTTTATTTTTTTTAGATCAAAAGGTTTCCCCTATTTTATTCCAGGAATAAAACGATTTCAACCCAGGAAAAGTCTTGCATATTCGAGGCGCGCCCGCCGACATCAACACTCATTTAACAAATAGAATTCAACATTCCGCTTGACAACCAGCTAAACAGTCATTTCTACTAACATCAGAAAACCGATCTTGACCCACAACTCTCCCTGAGCAATCAACCACTACCGAATTCACAAGCAAACAATCCTCTTCCAGCTCGTGGGAAATCTCCAGCTCTGAGTTTCTTACGACCTCCCTTTGCGTCCAGCCAATCCTCAGCACCCGACCGGCTTTCTCTCCCAACTTTCTTGCCACATCTTCCACTTGACCTCTCTAGACTTCTTTCATCAGAACAAGCCATCTTCTCATCCTCCTTGCTATTTGACCCAGCACCACTCGAACATCTTTCCAACTTTCTCCCTAAAAACACAAAGAATTTCTCAGCTTCCAAATAGTCCATAGTACAGCAGATGTACAAACATTCACCACAATATGCTTCTTCCTACTTAACCACCAGTGAGCCACACTCTCAAAAGAGTCTCCCACACTCAAGTTCAGAATAACAGCCATTTCCTGCCAAATCGCTTTACTAACACAACAAGAGAAGAATAAATGAGAAATGGATTCAGGTTCAGTACAAAGCAAACAAGTAATATCTTCCACCTTTTGCCTCTTAATGAGATTATCTCTAGTCATCAATTTATTATTAGCAAAAAGCCATAAAAACACATGAATTCTTGGAGGAACATTAATCTTCCACACAGCAGGGATATACACAGGTTGAACCCCTCTAAAACTGATCATAGCATATAAAGATTGAACAGAGTACACTCCTTTTGACTCAAATTGCCAAATAATAGAATCACCATCCTCACTAAAAACAATGGATTCTGCAATACTCACCAATTCCTGCCACAAACTCATAAGCCTCTGAGAAATACTCCTTCTAAAGGAGATTAACTCACTAATTTGCTAGATGATAGTGTTTTTTCTGTTCACTGTTATTCTAGAAAAAGTGTGCCATTTGGGAGTTAATCTCCTCAATCGCCCACTTAAGGAATTTAATAACAGACAACAAGTAAATGGGAATACTAGCCAGGCAGGATTTTAAAAGGGTCAATATACCACCATAAGATAGTAGGCGCCCTCGCCACCCAGCCACCCTTTTAATCACTTTGTCAACTACAGGTTGAATGTCTTTCTTTCTCAACTTTGCATAATGCAAAGGAGCCCCTAAATATTTAAAAGGAAAAGACCCCAAACTAAAGCAGAAAAGCCTAGCAAGCTCATTTTGCTCCCTTTCATCTAAACCTACACACATCAGATCGCTTTTCTCATAATTAATTTTCATACCAGATAAATGCTCAAAGCAGGAAAGCAACCACTTAAAATTTCTAGCTTTTTCCAGGTCATTTTTCAGAAAAAGCACAGTATCATTAGCATATTGGAGGCTAATTATACCACCTGAACACACATTAATCATCAAACCTTCTATCAAATTATTCCTAGCAGCTTTAATAAGCATTCTAGAAAAGACATCAGCCACCAAATTAAACAACAAGGGGGAGAGAGGGTCTCCCTGCCTCAAAGCTTTTCTAGGTTTAAAAAACCTGCTATTTTCCTCATTAATCCTCACACACATAGAACCCCCTATCACCACATGCCTAATCCAACTAATCCACTTTTCTCCAAACCTCAATTTCTCAGCATATCTTCAAGGAAGCTCTAAAAAACTCTGTCATACGCTTTCTCATAATCAATCTTGAAAATAACACCTTGCTCTTTTCTACTGGCCACATCATGAATAATTTCATGAGCAGCCATAACACTTTCTAGAATAAACCTGCCTTTAATAAAAGCAGTTTGATTTGAAGAAATGATCCTATCAGCAATTTTAATCAACCTATTATTCAGGACTTTAGAGAAGATTTTGAAACTACAATTGATTAAACTGATAGACCTAAATTTCTTTAAAGTCCTAGCTTCAGTTTCTTTTGGGATTAAAGTTATAATAGTGTAATTCAATCTTGAAAGGTTCAAGGCCCCATTCTCAAAGCAGTGCACCATAGCCATTAAGTCATTTTTCACTAAATCCCAAAATCTTTGGTAAAACATAAAGGAAAAGCCATTAGGGCTAGAGGCCCCATCAGCATAAGAGCCAAACACAGCATCTTTAATTTCTAATTCTGAAAAAGGGGCTTCCAACAACCCTTTTTCCTCATCTTTAATTCTACTATCTGCATCCCAGAAATTTTCCTTCAAAGAGATATCTAGAGTATCCTCTGCACCAAACAGATTCTTATAAAAATTCATAGCCAAGTCTAACATTTCCTTAACATCCTCCATAGGACCATCAAGGACACTAATATGTTTCTTCCTCCTCCTCCGATTAGCAACTGCA
This sequence comes from Guadua angustifolia, assembly GCA_036346375.1. NCBI lineage: Eukaryota > Viridiplantae > Streptophyta > Magnoliopsida > Poales > Poaceae > Guadua > Guadua angustifolia. Next base: position 10,794,651 of record CM070510.1, on the reverse strand, counting down.
TGGAAATATGCAGTGTTTTTATCACCTTCCTTAACCTCCCTGTCTCTAGATCTCTACTTAGCTTTAATCTCTTCAACACTCCAAATCCTATTCAACTCATCCACCAAAACCTTTAACCTATTTGTATCATTCTCAGATAACTAAGAAGATTCCCTCTTTAAGTCTAAAACATCTATGTCTCTTATTAAATCAGCTTTATATCTCCTCATATCAGAATTGGCATTTATAGCCCACCCTCTAACCTTTTTTTTCTCAAATTTCTAATCTTAAACTGCCAGATCTCTAAAGGATCTGTCTCAACACAAATAGAGTTCCAAGACTTTTCAACCACCTCAATGAAATTAGGTCTACTCGGCCACCATTTTTCAAATCTAAAGGGCTTCTGATTCCTACTTTTCACATCACCAAGATCTAAAATTAAAGGAACATGATCACTGCTAGCCTTAACTATAGCCCCAGGATAATGATGATCAAAAGTAGTCACAAAAATTTTATCAAGTGCAGCAATAATGGGCTGTTCTTGATTATTACACCAAGTAAAAGATCTAGAAGAGTTTTTCCACTCTATCAACCCCCAACTATTACACCAATCATTTAAGAGGAAATCCCAATGGTGATTAATCACCCCATTACTTTTTTCAGACTGACTCCTCACAATATTAAAATCACCACCAAAAATGGTTGGACCATCCTAACTACTCATAATAAAGTGTAATTCATCTAAGAAATCTTGTTTGCCCTCATCATAAGGAGAACCATACACCACCACTAATCTCCAAACAAATTTATCAACAATATTCTTGATAATACAAGACATGCAGAACTTAAACTTCTTGCAAACACTTACTTCAAACTTCTTTGAGCTAACACCTATCAAAATACCACCAGCTGTACCAATAGCAGGTAACCAATTCCAATCATAATCCCTACTAATGTCTTTTAGCATATACTCTTCGAAGTTCTCTTTCTTAGTTTCCTGAATATTTTGTGGGTTAATTCCCAAACTCACATCAATAAGAGAAGCCATACTAATTAATTGATCATTATGTAAAGAGTTAAAAGAGTTACCAGATTTAGGATTATATTTAGACTCCAGATTCTTGAACTTCACATAATCTTGAGCTCTCTGCATCACTGTCTTACCATCTTCCATAAATCTCCTGGGTCAATCCACCCTCAAGGATGGACCCCACTTAACTTGATTTTTTATGCAACAACCCCTCTGTCCCAGTTTGAACTTCCAGATTCTTCTCTTGGACACCTTCATCAAATTCATTCAATACATCACCTCCCATAACACCTAGAGTATCTTGAATTGAAACATCTCCTTCAGTCTCACTCTCCTCATCAGAGTCTTAGTCAACCAACTCCATTTCTTTTAAGAGATATGTATTTTCCATCTTCTATCCTTCCACAGCAAGAGCTCTAAAATCATCCCACTGAGAATGATCTGTAGAAGCCTCATCCATATACCCCACAATTAACTCTTTCCCATCCATCGAAACATCTTGCCCAAAAGATTTAACATTCTGTTTAGGGGTCACCCAAACATCATCATCTTGTCTGACTTCCATCTCAACATTTGTAACATCCCCAATTTCGGGTTTCTGCTAAAAGCTAATTTAAAATTAATTAATTTCAAAATTTAGTTTTTCGTCGGTGTTATACTTAACCTGGCATCCTTATCCATCCGAAATTGAAGTTCGATCCTTTACCGTCCGTAAAGTCAGAATTCCTAATTCCGGTCCTTATTCAAAATTTCACCTACATTCCAATATGCTCTAAAAATCCCAAAACCTATTGCATTAGGTTCCAAATATTCCAAAACATTTTTAGAAATTTTCTCAAGATTTTTGGAATCTCTTTGTTATTTTATCTCTCAAGACCTTTCATCAAAATCAGTATATTCGTTCCGGAATAATCTAAATTCCAAAATTCATCAAAATTTAGTGAAACTAATTTTATTGGGTTCCAAATAATCTCTAGTATTTTTAGGAATTTTTCTAGGATTTTTAGATCATTTTTCTATTTTATTCCTCGTGCTTTTGTCTCTTTATTCCTTCCAACCAATCAGAAAGCGACACGTGGCAAGTATTGTTCATGCTTCTTCCACCTTCAGCCAGCTACTTCCAGAGAGCACGATTCTTTTTCTTTCCATAGCTTTCCTAATTCAAATCATCATAACTTCTCATTTCCTCTACCAAATCATACGTGGCTGGATCCATTATGAAGAGGGAGACGAGGAGAGCCCATTCCCCATGACCATTTATCCTTTAACCCGCTGGAATTGGATTAATTGAGTAGAAACCGAAATGCACTCAAACCTCAATAACTCGGTCGTTTCTGCACGAAACGATGAGTTTCCACTTTTCAAATCATCGTCCCGGTGTCCTCCATCCCGTGCTCACCTTGCCCTGCTGATTCCGTACCGTTTCCCATCCCAAAACTCAAGAAAACCCGACACCCGACGTCCTCCAAAGACATCGGCGAGCTAGCTCTTGCTCTGGTGAGTTTCTAGACAAAACAACCGCGTCACTTTGTGCCCCTTGCCTCCGTGATCACAACCATTCAATCGGATTTGATTTTTGTTGCAGTTTGACCCCGAATTTTGAGTTTGTTTGTTGTGGGCGTCACTCCGTTCGTCGTCGATTTCTCCCGTTTGGGTAAGATTCAATTCAATTCCTTGCAACCGTAGACTCTCCTTGATGCTAGCTATCCCGTGCTCAACTTAGTTTCGAGAAATATCGCATTTTCGAGAGGTTTTAAACGTTGTGCCGCCGGCTCAATTTTTGACGTCGTGCTCGCCGCCGTTCTCGGCCTCCGCGCCGCCGGCCATCGTGCCCATCGCCTTCGCCGTACCTCGCCGCACTCACCCCGCCCCTCGGCCAGCCGTTTCGCCGCCGTCGTCGCCGCCACCACCACCGCCTTCTGCGCCATTGCACATTGGCTCTTAGCTCACGTAAGCCCCCTTCTTCGCCGCCCCCAAGCCGTGAGTGCCCCTCTCTCACTTGGCCCTCCCCAATCAACGTTGTTGCTCCCATGGCCTTTCTCTGTGTACAGGCATTTGGAGAAGAAGCCTCGACCCAATGATGCGTGGGGCCCGCATGGAAGAGACTCAAGGAAATCAGGAAATTGGAGAAAAAGAAAGATTCCGCAAAAATATTCCTCGGTTTTCCAATTTTCCGGATTTCCAAAATTCAAATGCTTATATCTTTTCCGTCCGAACTCAGATTCCCCATTCAACTTTCTAAATTCATCTAAATTCAAGATATTTCTGCCAGTACTAATTTTGTAATTTTTGAATTTATCCTATTTTATTTTATTCATTTGGTTGTACCGCTTTTGCGTGAGAAGAGTTTGCGGATCCGCCATGGATTGTCGTTGACCCTCAAGACCTCGACGCCTCCGCTGTAACTAAAGGCAAGTCACCTTGACGCATTTTGATCCCATGTTTGCGAATGTTTTACAAAGGTTTTACAACATGCATTGCTATTTATATAAAGATGATGTTAAATGTAGGTTGGTAGTTAACCCAAATTGTTTTGACCACCTTGATATTGAAATCCCTGTTTATTTGTAACCCTAAGATTGCTGTGATATATCATGATCATATTAGGTTGTGATATACTTTGTTTAGTGCATTAGATGAGCTTAGTTGCGGAATTGATTAAAATATCTATGGATGGGTTGCTTTGAAAATATTGTTTAAATGTGTTTTATCAAAACTATAGCAAGGTGATTGCTGCTGTGATTATAAAATAAAAATAAAATAAAAGTGGTTTAGATTGGGGCGGAATGGTTTGTCGGACGGGTGCAGATGGAGCACTGGTTTTGGTTTGTGAAAGCCGCCCTAATCAACTTAAGGACCGACGCTTATGACTGTCCATTCTAAGCATTACCGTGCAACCACAAGTCAAATGGGCTCTAACCTAGCTGAATAATTTGTAGAAACCTAACTTAGACTCACCAGATGGTGGAATGTGGGTGCCAGATGGAGGCAAGTCGTAATTTCCCACACGGCGCAAGAGGGGGCTTCTATACTGGTCAGATGGAACCCTAATAGCGGTGAAACCTCAGTGGGTGAGTCGGGTTAGATGTATACATTGTAAAGGCCTTGTCATGATCTCTCTGCCGGCACACCTAAGGAAGTGTGTTCATAGCGCTTGGCATCAAGAGATGATCATGTCTTGTGGGTAAAGCTGTACACCTCTGCAGAGTTAAAACTATTCGAATAGCCGTGCCTACGGTCAAAGGCAAAGCGAAGAATGCTTTCATACTGGTAGACTTGGTTTTGGTTTTTTTTTTAAAAATAACTGATGTTTTGTTTCGAGATTCGGGAGTAGATGGAACTCTCGGATATTTATTTGGCGGATTGAGCCAATTAGGTAGATGGAACCTATTTTGATCATGATGAATAGAGTCATGAGTTGGTTTACCTTAATCTTTTAAACTGCGCGGATAGAGCCAGTATACTAGTGATGGTGGATAGAACTTTCGCTAGAATAATAAATATATTCAATTGTTAAAATATTTGTTAAAATGTGCATTGTGAAAACTATTATTAAGTATAGTTTGATGAAACTTGGCTTTATACAAAAGAACCCTATTAAGCCTTTCCTTGGAAAGCCCTACATGTTGCATTTTACCAGACTTGCGGAGTACGTTTGTACTCACATGCTACACAAATTTTTCATCAGAGAACCACCAAGATGCAGTTGAAGACAATGAGTTCTATGGCGAGGAGTTCGTTGAAGATCGCCAAGATAACTAAGCTCGCGTTCCTAGTCGTCGCCTGTGGTGTCTTTTGGGTTTTACCTCTTTGTTATTTATTTCCACTGCTATTGTGGAGTATATGGACCCCGGATATCTGCATGGCGGGCCGTGCTAACCACCCAAGGGAGGATGGGCCAAGCCGACTGCATGAAGATGGGTATTGCCCAGGAGGCAGGCTGCCATGCGCAGCAAGGAAACTCCGAAGATGGAAACCAACCCTGCTGCGGGAGAATACAATTGCAATCCTAACCGCTATCATGTATAGTGGATAAGGAAAGAGATACAATCTCCACCTTGTAACCAATTAGGACTCTCCTTTGTAACCACCCTCCTCCGCTATATAAAGGGGGGTGGGGGAGGAGGAGAGAAAAACACACAACATCATCAGCAAATAAGCTAGCTACTCATAATTTCAAAGCACAGGACTAGGGTATTATCTCCACCGCGAGAGCCCGAACCTGTATAATTTCCCGTGTCCTATGTTACCATCGAGTTTCCGATCCAGCGCTTAGCCCCCTTTTAATTATTGTCGATAACAAACCTCGACAGTTGGCGCGCCAGGTAGGGGCAGCGTCAAGATCAATCTCGGCAAGCTCGATGGCCTCTATCAATGGAATCGTCATTACCTTCGCTCTCGGCCATGCTTTCCGCTTCGGGAGCCTCGACTTCATCACCAACAACCTCGACAAGCTTGCTTTCTCGGACTCGGACCAGATCCAATCTGGGAGAGACTTCATCCGTACTTCCGTTCGGGTCGGGGAGCGCCGCGGCCATCTACTCACGAGTAGTAAGCCGGGGGCTGACTTCCCGATTCGGATACGGTAAGAATTCGATCTGGAACATCTCGGATGCGGTCGTCATAGAGGCTTTTTAGAAAGAAGTCAACGACGCCAACTTGATCAAGAAGATGTCCCGGAGGTCGTCGACTATGGTAAAGGGATGTTCGCATTAGCGGACCGCTAACGCCTGCGCCACGAGCGCCACCTTCGGCACGGCCACGAGCCTACGCCAGCGCCCTGAGCGCCATCTACGGCACGGCCACGAGCCTACGCCTGTGCCCCGAGCGCCACCTTCGGCACGACCACGAGCCTACGCCAGCGCCCTGAGCGCCATCTACGGCACGGCCACGAGCCACGCCTGCGCCCCGAGCGCCACCTTCGGCACGGCCACGAGTCTACGCTGCGCCCGGCGTCACCGCCGGCACGGCCACGAGCCACGCCGCGCCACGGCGCGCCACCGGCACGACCACGAGCCACGCTGCGCCCACAGCGCCACCTTCGGCACGGCCACAAGCCTACGCCCGGCGCCGGCGCCACCGCCGGCAGACGACCACGAGCCTACGCTGCGCCGGCGTCACCTTCGGCACGGCCACGGGCCACGCCTGTGCCCCGAGCGCCAACTTCGGTACGGCCAAGAGCCACGCCTGCGCCCCGAGTGCCATCTTCAGCACGGCCACGAGCCAACTCCTACGCCCTGAGCGCCACCTTCGGCACGGCCACGAGCCATGCCTGCGCCACGAGCAAGGACGGCACGATCGTCAGCAACATATGGAGCATAAAGCAGCTAAGTCGCTTTCTACTCAATTATGTCATTATGAATAAAATTGTTGGCTTTCTTGACTTGCTACTTAGTTAATCCACAACTAAGCAGTAAGTCGGGGGCTACACCTAATAGTGTGCGCATGCGCACATCTTTTTCTTAACGATTGCAAATGATTCCGAGTGCGTTAATTACGAGTTGTGAAACTCTGACCCCATGAACGGTGAACTTTAGTCACCCAAAACGCGTGCCTGGGAACAAGAGTCATGAGCCGACTCCCGACGCTCGGGGGCTAGACTAGTCGGGCAGAGTGCTTAAACAAAAAGAGTCAAACCACTCGGATGAATTCAAAATCAATAAGGAAAAGGAGTAAAAAACTCTAAAGTTATATATAAACCAGTCGGACACCACATCCGAGTGAATGGTTTTTACATTGCCTAAGTTCTGCACATACATGATTTCAGGGCTGCCAAATTTGGATGCGACGAGTGTGGACCAACGCTTCAACAACGACATCAGCAACTTCGGTGACGAATGAATTTAAAGGGAGCGACGCTGAATTTCGCCTTGAGCGGGAAAAGCGATTTGACTTCTGCATATCGTTTGGGATATGATATGTCCCATGATGGGCCACCAGCTGTACGCCGCGACAGTCGGATAAAGTTCAATGCGTGGGGCTCTATTGAGTCCTTCACGATCTCTTTGCCTACAACAGGGCACTCGGCCGAAAAGGAAAACCAGTCGGGAAGCTGCATCAAGAACTGGAAGCACTCGGCGTGAAGCATGACTCAGTTGGGCTGCGACCAGGAAGGCGGCAATTCGATCGCAAAGCACTCGGGGGCTACTGTGGAGTATATGGACCCCGGATATCTGCATGGCGGGCCGTGCTAACCACCCAAGGGAGGATGGGCCAAGCCGACTGCATGAAGATGGGTATTGCCCGGAGGCGGTGCCATGCGCAAAGAAGGAAACTCGAAGATGGAAACCAACCTGCTGCTGGGAGAATACAATTGCAATCCTAACCGCTATTATGTATAGTGGATAAGGAAAGAGATACAATCTCCACCTTGTAACCAATTAGGACTCTCCTTTGTAACCGCCCTCCTCCGCTATATAAAGGGGGGTGGGGGAGGAGGAGAGAAAAACACACAACATCATCAGCAAATAAGCTAGCTACTCATAATTCCAGAGCACAGGACTAGGGTATTATCTCCACCACGAGAGCCCGAACCTGTATAATTTCCCGTGTCCTGTGTTACCATCGAGTTTCCGATCCAGCGCTTAGCCCCCTTTTAATTATTGTCGATAACAAACCTCGACAGCTATGAACTCTGGTCATGTGACCAGAAGATGTAATAAATAGCCAAGTGGCTGGTACTTTATATTTATGTTATTACTTCATTCTGTTCAGTAATGATTCATCACTGTGTGACTGTATGTACTAGCTACTGATCTGGGACTAGTACAGAAATACATAGGAGATTCCGGATGGTAAATCTGGGGTCTCACAAACATTCATCCTACTATTACTCAAACACTTTACAAGCTGCTCTGTCTGATTGATTAGAGTTCCTTTCTCATCCAACATAGTCGCTGACTTACATCTAACAGAGGAACTAATAACATTATCTCTTGATGTTTTAAACCCACTTTGTTGATTCTTAGATTTGTCAACTTCCATAATGTTTTTCTCACTGTTATGGTCACCTAAATCATCATCTTCCTCGTCATCTTCATCTTGATCATCATCATTATCACCATCATTAGGTTTTGAAAAACCATCTGGTTCTTGAGCATAATCTTCTACAAAGGATATCAAATACAGCTTCTTGTCCATTTCATACAACCTCTCAAGAGGAATCTGGCTAGGATTTCTACAAGCTACCTTAACCCTAGCCATCTCATAAAAGGATTTGAATAAACCAGCCCAATCAACATCAGTCATAATACCAAAACCAGATGAAATCTGAGCAAAAACCTTCCAATCACACCATTTAGGGAGAATACCTATTATCTGTAACCAAGCTTCCTTCAACTCACCATATGGTTCTAGTTCACCTATCCATTCCAACACCTCTACTTCCACACCCTCTTTTCTTAGATTGAAGGAAGGGTAGTTTTTAATATCATACACCTTCCTATGAGGAGGAAATCTTACTAAGAATTTATCCACATCCAATTCCCTGATCTGCCATGGCCATTCTCTGCAATAGATCTCAGATAATTCCCTCTCAAGTTATAGCAGAGTAATCTCCCCTCTTTTAAGCTTAACAATGCCACAATTCTTCAGATTAAGCCACTGAGTAGACTCTACCGAAGGCACTTCCAAATGATAAAAACCCAATCCTCTACCAGCACTACCCACATAAGCAGTTTGAGGCAAAGACTTAGACCAAGCTGGACAATCCTTCATATGATGACCAGGCACAACACATATGAAGCAAACTTTGGATTTCTTACAAATACCAACAATTAAAGCAAGTCAGGCCTCTATACCTAGGATCAATCATGATTTGTTCATCATTCGTACCTGGTCCCAAATTTTGCTACGGGGGCCTCCTCCCCTGCTGCTGATGCGACCTCATCGGTTGCTGTTGTGGGCACACCTGAAGTTTCTGCTGAGGAGGAGGCACTCTATCTCCTTGTGGCGCTTGCACATCTTGCGGACGAGGTTGTTGATGCATCATGGGAGGCGGGGTAGGGCAGAGATGTTGAGGACCAGGAGGACGTAGCGCCTGACGATGGAACTGTTGATGTTGCGGAAGAGGTTGCCAAGGCAGACGCGGCGGACAAGGATCTGGCTGCCATACCCAATGACCACCCTCCTGACCTTCCACCATCCTTCCTTTACTCACCACCTCCGCAAAAGTCCCTTTCGGATTCAACGAACACAGGTCCTTCGAAAAACTGATTCGAATCGGAGATGAAACAAACCGATCCGATCTTCTCACTGGGAAGCAATCACTCAATAAGAATTTTCTGGACCGGACCAAATCCTTCCTCACCCAAAAAATAGCCTCACATCGAGACGAAACCCTAGAATTCTCAGGAGGAAGAGGAATGGCCCAAAGCTGCCCGAAAAACTCCTCAATCTCGATCTCTTCGACCGATGGATCAAATCGCGAGTCACCAGAGAATCGCATCGCGTCTGACTGCCTGGTGGATCCACCCCAGTGGGGACTACCAGGCGAAGAGGACCACTGACTCGTGGGGACGAGAAGTTTGAGCAACATACCGAAAGTACCCCTAGATCAGCAGTTGAAATTGACTCCATCGCACCGGGATCAGCCCTGCGCTCTACGGCGATGGGACCACCCGTGCTGCCCGATTTGGTTGGTTCTAATCGATTTTGTTAAAGTGACAGATATGTTTTTCCAATTGTTTTTTATTTGCATTATTCGTACAGTCATAGTACTGCCCTAACATATACCGAGACAAGTTGTTCCTAATGATATATACTACAATGGAAAACAACATGACATTTGATTTTTCACAGCTGAAATTGGAGTAAGAATTGATGAGAATCCTTGCAAACAACTACTAGCTAATTCACACAATATCTAAATCGATCGAATTCCCAAAAAGCTGTTAGATTTTGTGAGATCTCTTCATGATTTCCTCTGAGCATTCAGTGGCATTGGAAAGTAGTACTCGAGCTTCGTGCAAGCCCACCTGGAGATGGGGTGGCCCTGCTAAAGTGCTAATTCAATTAGATTTTGTCTCCTGAGTCTGTCGATTCTTAATTGGACCTTGTAGTACGTCGTCGTTTAGTGTTGTACTGTATATATGTTATATAAGGTCAGTCATAGTGAGAGTTTCATTATTATTTTATGAGGTGACACATCAGTAAAAATAGTGACATAGCAAAGAAATTATGAAAAAAGAGAGGAGACGAGTTTCATATGGTTGAAACCGGTTGCACACCGTTCCCAAAACATTGGAAACCGAATGAAACTGCACTGAGAGTGCATTGTTTTATTCCACGCATTGAAACTGTACCAAATATCATAACATCATATAATAATTAAATGATATGACTAGCCTATAAAACTGCGAAATGAAACTATACATTGAGAGGCCTTATTTCCTTTATCAACTCAAACTATTTTAGATGATATAGTACTCCTAAAAACCGTAAAATGAAAGTTACCACTGGGAATAAGCTAACTATCCCTATGCATGCTTGGAATGATTGAATGAGCAGCGTGGTGTAACCATCAGACAAGATTCCACGTGCTCCTCGGTTGCATTATGTTCTAGTAGTGTTAGGTTAAAGCTACACATAGTGTACCATTCAGTGCGAGAAATTAAGTAGGTTTGGAGCCCGGTATCTAGTGCAAACTCATAAGAAAAGGTAAATATGGCTATGAATACAACAATTGCTGGGATTTAGAGTTAATTAACTATCTACAGGAAGTTCTTAAACTCACCATAATTCCCCAAACTCATCTGATTGGAGAAACTGAAAAAAATGAAAACGAATATGAAATCTAAGCAATAAGAAATTTCCTCCATGGATATAAAGATCTTCCAACCAGACCATCGATCACCACAAGTTTTTTCTCAGTAGATATATTTGATGAATGGGCTACAAATGATGTTATCACTATTAATTGTCAACTTATTTAATCATACAGTAATTCAGATTTCAAGAGGTTCAGTGCAGTTTTTTTTTCAGAGGCACTGCAATTACTTAATTCTTCGGAAGGGGTGACGACATTTCTCTAAGGCCTAAGAATTTTTTTGTTTGTTTTTGGAGAGGCCCTAGGCCTACTATAAGTTCGCTGTAGAGTCCAGTTAGGACTCGAATCAAAATTATTATGATTATAGTAGCTAATAGATTTAAAATTGAAATAAATCTATCTCAAGAAAAAAAAAGGTTGACGAGACTCAGCTCAGTATGAATCATTAAATCAAATTTAAAATAATCAATTAAAATGATAAATAAGATAATTTTATATCAAACTAATAAATTTTGAAAGAAGGCCGATAATAGCTGACCAGTTCCGGTACGAAGCTCCGCATTGAGCCCACCTTTTAGATGGGTTTAGCCATCAGCCTCAATCTGGGCCAATTAGTAGGCCTTCTAACGGATATGCGCTCGGTTTCTATTGTCAGAACGGAACACGGACTCATTCAAATCCCAGGCCCAATACCAAAGCACACGTGGAATTACACGTGGCGTTTGCGCACGGCCTGGAGCGTCCATGGGTGGTGGTCGGAGGCATGCACCACGCTGCACGCGTTGAGCCTCCCTTTACACCAGGAGACGCCGGAGGGTCACCGTCCCGTAGTGCTAGTATAGTATAGTAGGATTGCTCTATGACCATGACTCCATGAGTACCTTATGCTACGGTCAGTCAGTCCAGTGTTTTACTGGTACTCGAGGTCAGAGAGAGACGGAGGGACAGAAGATCTGGGAGGACTCGTCGTATCCGGCCACCATGCAACTTCACGCGCTCCCTCCGGTCCGGTCTAGGCATGCAAGTGGTGATGGGGTCCACACGGTTGAGGTTTCAAAACTTTGATCGCTGAAATACGTTAAAATATATAAAATAACTACATGAAAATAATAACACTGAATTTGTCTTGAAAAGTATTTTCATAAAATATTGTATTTATTATATTTGCTAGTGTATTTTGATACAAAACCACAATAGAAGTTTTGTGTTGGAGATCTCTAAGCATCTATACCCCCAATTTGCAATGGTCTAGTGTTTTGGCGATTAGAGGTACTGTTGCGTCAAGACTAATTTGTTTTTGAGATGAGAATGTGCTAAGTGAGGTTTTAACCAAGTGAAAGGGATAATACTGGTTTTCATGGATCCCCATTGTGTATTATGGACGGCAAATTAAAGGATAATACTAGTTTTCACGGATCCCCTCAAAGGTGGGGACTCGTTTTCAAGTCTCTCGTGATCTTCACGGTCACGTTCTTCCCTTCGATCGCGAAGGACATTACGTAAATCCCGTCAATCGTGAGGAATACAGTCTCGAAGATCCCTAGGACATCTCTAATGGGGGTTGGAATGAGCTGTTCGATGACTATAGATGGTCCCGGCAGCTGGCTCCTGGCACCCTGTTGGCTGGGGCGTCCGAACCTCGAGTTGGCTGCTTGAGCGGTTTGAGCTTGCGCTGTATCGAGTAGCGTTTTTATCTGGTCGAACACTGGAGTCATCGGGTTGCCCAGATCTAGTGGCAGAAGGGATTTCAGTAGCATATGAGCGCACTGGACATTTGCCTCAAGAGTACTGAAGATATTGCTGTTGTGGCTCTGATGGGTCGCTGCTCTTGGGACAAGGCTGGGCTCACCGTTGTGGTCACGTTGCCGAAGAACCTATTGTTCCTGAAAATCTGACGCTCGCGGGAGGGGCGTCGTTGGATTATCAAGATCAAGTTGCTTTGACAAATTGACCATAATCCCGGTTGTGGCCGCGGCAGTTAGATCTCACTGATAATCTGTAATGTTGGGAGCAACATCTTTTGCGACTACCCATGCTGTAGTTGTCGCCGCTGCAGGATCTTGAGATGTGCACGAGGGGATTTGGTGTCCCTAACCACCTGTGTTTTTTGCCCCTGGATCCCTTTCTTGGGAATTTCCAGCAGTAACACCATTGTTGGCTCTGGCCATGAACATGCATTGATCTGTTCGGCTACTGCTCTGACTGCTGAGGCCGTCGCTGTCACTGTCACTCTACATCTTGATGTACTTGAGGACACTAGGCTCTATAGGGTTGAAATCTATGAAGCACACCTCTCGGCATGATTCCTAGGAGCGGGACTAGGTGAAACCGATGTGCCTAAGATCTCTGCCTGGCTCCATTGATAAAGCATGGTTCTGAAGGCGATCTTAGATCCGATTGTTGGAGCTTGGTCGATGAAGGCGATCGAGTTGAAGTCGCCACAGGGGTCGACGTTGAAGACTCTGTTGTGAACACGCACCGAAAACATGTCGATCTACAAAAACAGCTGAAGGCCCCTACCTGGCGCGCCAACTATCGAAGGCTAGAAATTGATAATAAACTTATAGTTTTGGATACCTTCGGATTAGCAAAGTTAGGCACGAAATTGGAGGCACACAATGTAAACAGGTTCGGGCTCCCGGATGAAGTAACACCCTACTCCTGTATGGATGACGTATGGAGTCGATGAACAAAGTACAAAGTAGGACATCTAGCTCTAATTACAATGAAGATTGAACTTAGGGGGTGGCTAAGCTACAGCTAAGGGTTTATGAAGCGTAGTTCACCGACTCTTCGATGCTCTGCTCAAAAGGTCTTCTCGCTTGTCTATCTCTGGACGGTTTATAGTCTGAGAATTGCTTATCCTCCTAGGGATGCCTACCCCTGTCCTTATATAGTTGGGGTAGCCTTTTCTCACGTTGAGTTGTAGTCGGTTTGGGATACTAGATCGTAGCCGATGAGGAGTTCATTGTTGCATAATCTTCGCAGTGCATCCAAACTTCCCTGAATATTAGGCGTACTCGAGTTGCTAGCTTTCCTCGTAACAAAAAAATGATCAAGTCATTCCCTGTACGAAGATACCCCCTTCGCGTATATCTTATCACATAGAATAGGACCTGCGATATCTGGAGTTTCGAGATGCTTGACTGAGCATATATGGTATAATCTTTGAGTTTCCGGTGCATGCCCATATCCTATATTTAGATATTTAAGAGAATTATATTTCGATATTTAATATCATTGGTAGTTCAAATGAAGTTATCCATGCAGTTGATAGACGTAGTGATTGCATATTTATATGGGTCACTCGATTCGGATACGAATATGAAAGTCCCTAAAGGACTTAAGATTCCGAACCCAAATGCAAATCGCAACATGTATTGTGTAAAATTAAAAAAATCACTCTATGGCTTAAAATAGTAGGGTAAAATGTGGTGCATCCGGCTAAGTAAGTTCTTTCTACAAAAGGGTTACTCCAATAACGATGATTGCTCATGTGTATTCATAAAGAAATCCACAACTGGATTTTGTATCATCTCCGTATATGCTGATAATCTCAACATCATGGAGAATGAAGCAAGCAATCATTTTAAGATGAAATTTGAGATGAATAATTTGGGTAAAACCAAATTTCGCTTAGGTCTACAACTTGAGCACTTTAGTTCTAGAATATTGGTACACCAGTCTACATATATCTAGAAAATTTTAGAAAAAATTAATATGGATAAATCATATCCATCAAAAACACATATGGTTGTTAGATCTCTAGATATGAATAAGGATCCATTCAGACCCAAGGATGAAAATGAAGAGATATTGGGATCTGAAGTTCCATATCTCGGTGCCATTGGAGCCCTTATGTATCTTGCAAATTGTACGAGACTTGACATTACGTTTTCAGTTAATTTATTAGCAAGACATAGTGCAGCACCAACAAAAAGGCATATGATTGGTATAAAAAATATATTCAGATATCTACAAGGTGCAAAAGATTTTGGTTTATTCTATCAGAAAAATTAAGATATGACATTGGTAGGATATACTGATGTCGGCTACCTATCAGATCCCCATAATGCCAGATCACAGACTGGTTTTGTTTATTTATATGGAGCTACTACATTTTTGTGGAAATCATCAAAACAAACTCTCATTGCTACTTCCACAAATTATTCTGAAATAATTGCATTATATGAAGCATCACGGGAATGTGTATGGCTTTGTAGAATGATTAACTACATTCAAAAATTATGTGGTATTGGTTCATTAGAATCACCCACTATTATCTATGAAGATAATACAGCTTGTATTACTCGAATGAATACAGGTTATATAAAGAGCAATGTCACTAAACACATTGCTTCTAAATTATTTTTTCCACATGAATTACAGAAAAGTGGAGAAATAAATATAGTGCAAACAAAATCATATGAAAATCTTGCAGATTTATTCACAAAATCTTTACCAACATCTATGTTCCAAAAAATGCTCATGGAATTGGTATGAGACGACTTCGAGATTTGCAAGGTTCAAGGGGAGTAAACTCCTAATCCATAACCTGTTAATAATCATCAAATTACATTGCACTCTTTTCCTTTATGAGTTTTTCCAACATGGTTTTCTCATATAAGGTTTTTACTGAGGCAATATAAATACAAGTATAAATATATATGCCATATTATTTTTCTCCTGATATTTTTCCCTTTGGGTTTTACAGGATTTTTCAATGACATATTATTATCGTGCGATTATTCCTCATTTTTTACAGGGTTTTTAGAGGAACTTACAAGATATATACAAGTGAAGAAATTGATCAAGGGGGAGTGTTACGAAATTAAATCATATGATCAATAGCCAAAAGGTGTCTATTCGGAGAGTTGTCTTCTCTCGAACAGACACCCCAATCTTGTGTGTGTGTGTATATGTGTGTGTGTGTGTGTGTGTGATCAAACACTATCGAGTATGATGAATCATTAACAATCTCTCAATTAGGGATGGCAACGGGTCCGGGTACCTTTGGGTCTAGCCTCCGTGGACCCGGACCCGAGACCCGAAATTTGGACCCGGACCCGAAGTCAATCATGGGTCCAAACTCGGACCCGGACCCGATGGGTACCCGGACTCGAAATCGGTGAGCCCAATCGCTTGCCTTTTCTGGGAGCCGACACTAACATGACAGCACGGGGAGAGGTGAGGTGCGTCGAGACGCGTGGCGAATGCATGATCCGTGTTTAGTTATGAAATGTAAAGAACAAATGATGTGTATGAACTCTGTGTCTATTCCATTCATTGATCAATGCTTATATACATAATAAAAAGGTGGATTAGCACCCGTTCATGGATTACAATTAGAGAGGAGAATGAGAGATCGCGTTGGTTTGTTAATTCGTCGGTTTATTCTTCCATTGCGTCAGTTGTTCAATTGAAGAGGTGGATGAGATCATCCGAGTTCTTTCGCAACACTCCCCCTTGATCGAATTCATCTTCTGAGATCAATATGGAATTATTTTGTCCATGAACTTGATATGCCTAATATCATCCTCTAAAAACCCAGTGGGAAAAAAATAGATGATATGACATATAAGCTATATCGATATTGCCTCATTAAAAACTTTACATGAGAAAACCTCAAAGAGGAAAAACTTATACAAAGAAAAGAGTACAATATAATGTTAAACAGGTTATTAATCAGAGAGAGAGAGAGACTCCCCCTGACTCTTGCAAATCTCTAAGTCGTCTCATACCAATTCCCTCAATACATTTAGAAAATGTAGAATAAGGTAGAGACTTTGTGAATAAATCAGCGAGATTATCACATGACTTAGTTTGCAGAATGTTTATTTCCCCACTCTTTTGCAATTCATGGGGATAAAACAATTTTGGAGCAATATGCTTAGTGATGTTGCTCTTAATATAACCTGTCTCCATTTGAATAACACAGGCAGCATTATCTTCATAGATAATGGTTGGAGATTCAATGAAACCATGACCACATGACTGAAGTATGTGGTTTATCATTCTGCGAAGCCAAACACATTCTCGGGAGGCCTCATATAATGTAATTATTTCAGAATGATTGGTAGAAGTAGCCACCAAAGTTTGTTTGGAAGATTTCCGAGAGATGGTTGTTCCACCTTGTAAGTATACAAAGTCGGTCTGTGATCTGGCATTGTGGGGATCGGATAAATAGCCAGCATCTGTATATCCAGTTAAAGTCGAATCTCGGTTTCTTCCATAGAAAAGACCAAGATCTCTTGTACCATTGAGATATCTAAAGACATTCTTCACTCCAGACCAATGACGCTTGGTGGGAGCAGCGCTATGTCTTGCAAGTAGATTCACTGCAAATGCAATGTCCGGTCGGGTACTATTTGCAAGATACATAAGCGCACCAATAGCACTTAGATAAGGGTACTTAGGTCCTAATATCTCCTCTCCATCACCCCGAGGTCGAAAAGGGTCTTTCTCAATGTCTAGAGATCTGACCACCATAGGGGTTCTGGATGGATATGACTTATCCATATTGAATTTCTCCAATATTTTCTGAATATAAGTAGCTTGATATACAAAAATTCCTGAAGGTAAATGCTCAAGTTGCAAACCTAAGCAAAATTTGGTTTTACCCAAATCCTTCATCTCAAACCCCGTCTTTAAATGATGACGTGCTTCATTAATATCAGTTTCATTGCCGATAATGTTGAGATCATCAACGTATACCGAAATGATACATAATCCTGTAGAGGATTTTTTAATGAAAACACATGGGCAGTCATCATTATTAGTGTACCCTTTTAAAGAAAGGAATTTACTTAATCGATTGTACCACATGCGCCCTGATTGCTTCAAGCGATATAATGACTTCTGCAATTTTACACAATACATGTTACGATTTGCCTGTAGATCCAGCACATTGATTCCATCAAGAACCTTCATGTAAATCTCAGAATCCAATGACCCATACAAGTATGCTGTCACCACGTCCATTAACTGCAAAGATAGATGATTTTGAACTGCTAATTATATCAAATATCGGAAAGTTATGCCACTCATAACCGGAGAATAAGTCTCATTATAATCAACACCGGGCCTTTGCGTAAAGCCTTGAGCTACTAGCCTTGCTTTATATCTCACCACTTCATTATTTTCATTTCGTTTTCGGATGAAAACCCATTTGTATCCTACAGGGAAAGTGCCACGAGGTGTGGGTATCACTTCCGAGAATACTTCTCTTTTATAAAGCGAGGCAATCTCTGCTTTGATCGCTTCCTTCCATTTATTCCAGTCCGAGCGTTTTCTACAATCTGTCATGGATTTAGGATCCGGATCATTGGGATGTCGACAATGCTTTCGAGAGAAATAAGTGTTGACAAGCTGTAGCTTTTCGGTCAAATAATTCTCGATCTCAATATAATTTGTAGCAATTTCGTTCACCTAAGAGATTCATCATTATTTCCGTAACAATGGATCTAGGGTTATCCGATTTCCCAAGTTGACAATGCTTGTATGACGAGAGGGTTGTGGATCAAGTCTACTTTGATATCTATCAACCATAGGTTGATTTGTATTTACCACCTTTTTTACGCTTGGAGGCCTAACTCCTCCCCTCTTATTGCTAATCGGAGTAGAGATATAGCGAATTGGGTCGGTCTTGAGTTTTACAAAATCCGACCGATCCAAAACCGAATTGAAAAACCCGACCGAACCGAATACCATATCGGGTAAAATTTATACCCGAACCCGAACCCGGCGGGTGCCAAAATCCGACGGGTTTATGTATCTGGTGGCAATAGGTTGGGTCGGTGTGGGTTTTGCAAAATCGACCGACAAGAAACCCGAACCCAAAACCCGAAGTCAAACCCGACGGTGCGAAACCGACCCCAAACCAGCGGTTACCGGAACCGGCGAATTGCGATGGGTATATCGGTATTCGGTGCCGATGGGTACCATGTGAAAATTAAAACCGAACCCATTTGGTGCAGACCAAGAACCCGTAGGTAAAAATTAAAACCCGAACCCGACCCGATCGGGTGCAAAACCCGCGGGTACAATTGCCACCCTTAAATCGGAGGTTGAGTGGTTTTATATGGTACCTCCACTCTTTCAGGCACATTCCTTGCAGGAATAAAAGATTTCATGACACCTTTATACTCTGTAAATGCATCTGGCATGTTGTTTGCAATATCTTGCAAACCAATTATTTTCCGAACTTGGAGTTCGGTTTCTTGAGTACGTAGATCCGAGGATGAAATACTTTGAGCATTCCAATCAATTTCACGGCATTCTTTCTGGTACTTGAAATCTCCCCCTAATGCCGAAAAATGTTCCTCATTGAATATATAGTCAGCATACCGAGCCGTAAATAGATTCCCTGTAAGAGGTTCTAAATACTTAATGATCGACGGAGATTGAAATCCCACATAGATACCTAATTTTCTATGAGGACCCATAGAGGTACGCTGGGGTGGCGAGATCAGAATGTATACCGCACATCCGAACTTACGTAAATGGGAAATACTTGGTGGATTTCCACGTACTAACTGCATAGGGGAAGAATCATGATATGCAGTTGGTCGAAGTTGGATTAAGTCAGCAGCGTGTAAGACCGCATGACCCCAACACGACGTAAGCAACAAGTAATTCATCAGTAATGGACGCGCAATGATCTTGATTCTCTTAATCAACGATTCAGCCAAACCATTCTGAGTATGGACATATGGAACATAATGTTGTACCTGAATTCCTAAAGCCATGCAATAATCATTGAAAGCATGGGAGGAAAATTCATAACATTGTCCATTCGGATCGATTGAATCCGATGTTGGGATAATGTGCCTTGACTTAATAATTTGAGACATTATTTTTGCGAAGGCATGGTTTCGATGTGGACAATAAGCACACATGTGACCATCTAGTAGATGCATCAATCAAAACCATAAAGTATCTGAACGGTCCAGAAGTTGGCTCAATCGGACCACAAATGTCACCTTGAATTCTTTCAAGAAACTTAAGTGGTTCAGCCGGATTTTAAGAGGTGAAGGTCTTAAAATCAATTTCGATAACACATCTTTGTGCATACAAAATCGAAGATTTGAAAAATTTTGTAGTGTCAAATCATGACCAATAGAACGGTGATAATTTTTCTCATCATCCCGACAAGGGGTGCCCAAGTCGATCATGCCAAGTTTGGAATGCATCAACGTTTTGAAAAATTACCTTGTATGCAACATGTTTTATGGGCTTAATGTATGTATAGTACAATCCAGAGTCGAGAGTTGGAATTTTTTCGCATATTTGCTTGCCATATCCAGTAAGTCTAGTTAAGAGAAGATACTCCTCTTTATTTTCTTCATATGTTTCCACATGAATACCATTCTTACGAATATCTCTATAACTCAACAAGGTACGAGTTGAATCAGGATACAATAAAGCATCCTCAATTGTAATCTGTGTACCCATAGGGAGGGTGATTGTGGCTCGACCAGAGCCAACTATCAACGCATCACGACCAGCGATCATTAAAACATTTCCTTTTCTTTTCTTAAGAGTTTGGAAATATTTTATCTCTGTGAGTATAGAGTTTGTGGTACAACTATCCACAAGGCATAATTCCTCCTCCGAGAGATTGACTTCAAGAGACATCTATAGTAAGAACAAGAATTAATTAAAACTCTTTATTTTACACATATAGTGATACATACATATTAGATTAACTATTTAACACAACAATAGTGCAATATTACAATACATATGAGTTTACACAAATAAATATACAACTCCAAATTATAAACAGTTTTCAAACTCTAATTATTACAACACATAATACTATTTGACAACAATCACGGACATGGAGATTTAAGATAAATCTCCATACATGTCACCCGAGGTGTACTCAATGAGCATGTCGTCCGTTGCAGGAAGGTCTATTTGCTGAGTAAGGGCTTTATTGTTTGGCGATTCATTGGGAACCGAAGACGAACAACCAACCTCCTTTGAAGTCTCAGTAGTAAGATTGAAGTGTGCTTCATATCTTGGTGCCTTCTGTTTGCCATCATGGAGGGATTTCTAATAAAGATCAACCAAGTGTTTTGGAGTACGACAAGTCGTGGCAAAATGCGTGTTACAACCACACTTCTGACAAAGTCTTTTGTTGTCATAGGTAGTTTGTGCATTGCCACGTGCCTTTTTGTTAGCACGATGTCTGCGGTTCTTGTTGAATTTGCGTCTACCAGGGGGGTTCTTAGGATTACCAAATAGAGATCCATTGAACTTTCTTTTATTCGGAGCGTTATTCTGAACATTATGGACCTCAGGCAAAGGTGCTGAACCTATTGGTCGCAACTTATAATTTTTAACAAGAAGTTCATCATTCTTTTCAGCCTGAGATAATGTATGAATAAGTCGAATAAACCTGATATTTTTCTTTCCGGTATTGATTGCACAATACCACATCCCTTTGGAAGCATAGTAGATAGAGTTTTCTCTATCTTTTCTGCATCCGTCAGTTCTTTTTCGTAAAACTTCAACCTACTACAGATGTTATGAACAGCATGATTGTATTCAGCTACAGATTTAAAATCTTGTAAGCGTAGGTGATTCCAATCATGTTGTGCATCAGGATAGATAATTTTCTTCTGCTGTTCATAACGATCTTTAAGAGCAACCCACAGAACACGAGGGTTTTCTTTCAAAATATACTATTTCTTGAGATCTTTATGGATAGAAGTGCATAACAAAAGGAAGGCAGTGTACTTCATTTGATCAAGGACTGGAGGGCCTCCTTCAACTGGTTCATTTATTGCATTTGAAATCCCTCGAGATGCAAAACTAATTTTGACATCCGATGCCCATGAAGGATAATTGCTCCCATCAAGGGCGATTTCTTCAAACTCTTTTTGCATTTCCTACATGGCATAACCATCGATTTTATTAATTCACCAAAGATTGGTAAATTTTAAAAACCTTAATGGTGGTGTTGTAATATTTAAGTGCAAATTTTAAATCATATCTTATGTTTTGGATGGTTGGAGTAGACCATATAATTAAGGTAATCTCCATAAATGGAGTAGACCATATATCCAAAACCATAATTTTGAGATAACACTTTATAGGTAATCATCAAGTTGAAACATGATGTAAACCTCATAGTGATGGGCAATCTAAATTGCTGCTCAAAAAGGTATGGTCTCCAGGCAGAAATATTCAGAAAACTGAATAAGACACAACCAATGCCCTAGTCTCCATCACCTTGTGTTTATTCTCAAAAATAATGTAAGACATGTGTCGGGGATTGGATACACTGTGCCAAGACGACCATCGAAGCCCGGCTCCAACAGACCATGCCCTTGCAGGGCACCGCATGCGATCTGGGCAACCGTGTACCGGCCCGAGCAAGGCAGCTCGGGGTCTCGACAAAGCGACGTGGCATTAAATGTATGGCGGCTCAAGGATCGCGGCGGGATCCGCGCCGCCACATCATGTTGACCGGGTCCGCCCACCGTGCCACGTCGCGTGGTACGGCGAGTGGCGCTGCTTTGCTCTGCGTCGTCCTCCACGATGGCGCGCTCCTGTAATAAATGATTTGTCTCTGTAATTCCCTATAAATACCCCTCCCACGATAGATTGAGGGTTGGAACCTCTTGTAATACACACACACTCACGCTCTGAGCCTTTGGTAGGTCCTTAGGACCTCTAGGGACCCGAGCAAGCGCTTTGTAACACCCTCTCGCATACTAGTGAAATCTCTTGGGCGTGGGGTTGTTATCTCCACCGTGGGAGGCCGAACCAGTAGCCCGACCTTCAGTGCCTTCCGATTGTCCGTATACCTCGTTTCCTTGTTGGCATACTCTCGAGGCGCATACCCCTTGCGAAAAAGGGGCCTCACGTTGATCCTCATTCAACAAATAAGCTCGTGGGGACCTGTCCCGAATCGTCGACAGTTGGCGCCGTCGGTGGGACCCGTGAAGTCATACGCAAGAAATCACGAGGATGCCAAACTCGCGGGACAATCGGGACCTCTGCGCGTCTTCGGCGATGTGGAGGATGGAGATGAATACTCGCCCGGCGATGGCGTGGGCGATCTGGCCCGACGGAAAACCCACCGAGGACCGGAGTCTTTCCCGGTAGGCTGCGCGCGAGAGCATTTCCTCCACCACAAGCGGAATACCCTCGCTCGCGAGGAAACGCGGCGACCTCGGTGGCGATCGAGCCACTCCGTCGCCTCGAGCTCGGCCAGAGGAGGACGACGTCGACACCACTCGGTGTCGTCTGACGATCTTGGTATTCCTTGGCGTCAACATGGCGGGCGGGAGGCGACCGAGCGACATCGGTCCCATGAAGTTTCCCCACCACCGGCCGTGGCGAGGACCCCGGAGTTGTCCCCGGCGGGAACCCGTGTCGCCCACCGCCAACCTAGCTGGGGGCGACGCCGGTGGGGTCGGCCTAGAAGGATCGGTAGCGTACCACTCCGAACACGTTAGCGGGCGTTCGCAAGATCGCCCCGTCGCTCCCAGGCGGCGCGCCAGCGCCATTGCGGCGATCGTCTGCGGCCTCAAAACTTCTCGGTCGAGCGGACTGGCGGCCATGGGGGCACTTTGGCCAAAAACACCGAAAAATCTTGCGCCCGACATGGGGCTTCGAGGCGGTCGGCGCCCAAGGGCCCAGAATGTTTCCGGGACCACCGACTCCCTTCCTGTTTCGCTCCGACACGGTGCCCCAAAGTCTGCTTTCGGGCGGGCGTGGGAAGCAAAGCGACTCGCGGCGATGCTCGAGCGGTTCCCGAGCGAACTTCGCGGGCTCGGGTCGTGCCCGGCGCCTCTGAGCCCTCCGAATGCTCGTCCTCAAGGCGCCCGGGCCGGGGCGTGCTCTCCCGCGTCAAACCTTGCGCGAAGGACCGATTGGGACCCATCCATCGCGATCCTTACTCCCGCGGAGGCCGCCATGACAGCCCGGCTTTCGGTTGCCGGGCGTTTTCGGCGTCTCTTCGCGAGGTATTGTGGCCGAGCAAGTTCAAGCCCGGCCACATCGAGCGATTCAACGGGACCCAGAACCCGGATGAGTTCCTCTCGATCTACTCCACCGCCATCGTGGCGGCGGAAAACGAGAGTCATAACTAATTACCTCCCCACGGTCCTCGATGGCTCGCTAGGGCGTGGCTCTTCAACGAAGGAGGTTCGATCCGCTCGTGGGGGCGACTCTGCGATGCCCTCATGCTTAATTTCCAAAACTGCTACACTCGCCCGAACGCTGGGATCTGGAAGCGGCGATCGAACGGAACAAGGAGACCCTCGTCACTTTGTCGAGATTCATCAAAGTAAGGAACTCCATTCCGAGCATCTCGACAGCCGTTGTCAGGGCCTTCAAATTCGGGGTCGCGACGTGCGCTTCACACAAGATTTGGAGATCCACCCGACTGACGACCAGCGAGCTTTCCGGTATGGCGGCCGGATGCATAACGCCGGCGAGGCCGTGCGATGGAAAAGGATGATCGGCGAAGGCAAGCGCCACCTCAGCAGACTTGAAGGCCCTTGAACCGCCTTGAGCTCGGTCGAGAAGAAAGCCAAGAAAAAAGAAGGTCTTGTAGAACCGATCGTCGCCGTCGAGCGCGCCCGCCTCGCCGCTTCGGTGGGGCCAGGCCAGACGCCCGAAACAAGCCGGCCTCGACCATGAGCGGACGCAGGACTAAGACCGGCGACCAAGGCCAAAACGGCGCGGAACGAACGGCGCCCTCTGGCGTCGGTTTGCCGTATCATCAGCGGCCAGTCACGACCTCCAGAAGCGCCGAACACAGGCGCATCGCTCGAAAGGTTTCTGACGGTGAGGTCCCATGCCCACGCTCCCACAAAGGCGGATAACGGCAAGGGTAAGGGCCAGCGGAGGGCGGCGGCGTAAGATTCAGAGCCGAAACCACATCGCCGTCATATTCGGCGGATCCTCGGCGTACAAGTCCGAAGGACCTCAAGAAGGCGGCGCGGAGGTTCGCCACATCACCCGACAAACCGCCGTCCAGCCGGCTCGAGATGGTCGAAGCCGTCCTCACTTTCTCCAGGAGGATCGCCCCTTAGGAATGACCAACCCAGAGGCTCCGCTGGTAAGTCGCCAAACCACCAACGCGCTAAGGTCGGTCGAGTCGTAAGAGCGGCGGAGCTCCACAGACCTCATATCTGCCGGTCTGGGCGAGATCACGGAGTTCCCCGTCGAGATCGGGAGCATTGCTTGTCCGTTCTCACGGATCGTCCACAACGCCGGTCAAGCCTGGGGGCGAATCATGTTGTTCAGAACTTCGAGGTCGGCCAATTTCGGACCGAGTGATCAATTCGAGGTCGTCGACTTCAAGTCGACTTAGCGCCATCCTTGGCGTAGCCTGTCCAAGTTCATCGCCGCCACACACTACCTACCACGAAGGCTCTGGGCCAAATGGCGTCATTACCATCAAGAAGGCGACCACAGGCGGCCTGACTGCGATGAAAAAGGCGCTTCGACATGGTCGGTCGGCTGCTTGCCCAGCCATGTCTCGACCAGCGCCGGCTCGTTCCCGACCAAAGGTTACCCTCAACCCGGAGGAGAAACCAAGCGGTCGCTCTCGATGAGGCCGACCCGTCCAAGGTCTTCCATCTGGGGTCTTCCTTAGACCCCAAATAGAACTCGAGCTCATTACTTTCCTCGAGGCGTGGGCGTGTTCGCTGGGAACCGTCCGACATACCGAGGTCCCAAAGGAAGTAATTGAGCAGGCTAGCTATTGACTGGCAAAAAACCGTCGCCGAAACTTGGCGCTTTTCCCGAGAAGCGGCGATTATCAGGACGAACTCGACAAACTCCTCAAGGCGGTTTCGTTAGGGAAGTCGGGCATTGAGTGTTGGCAAACCAGTCATCGTGAAAAAGAAGGGGGCAAGTGGCGCGTGTGTACGACCACAGCCGCCTAAACGCCCTTTGCAAGGACAACTTCATTGTGGCGCATTGATCAGCTCGTCGACGCGGCGGCGGAATCCCAGTAATGAGTTTTTGGATGCTTATTCAGGTTACCACAGATTAGCTTGTTCCGAGAGAGCGAAAAGACCTCCTTCATCACCCGTTTGGTGCGTTACGCTACGACCATGTCGCCGGGTTGCGGGCAGCGGGGCGACTCTTCAGCTTGATGCGTAAGACTTTCCAAGACCGGAGATAGGCGAAACACAGAGGTGTACGTAGATGATATCGTAGTTAAGAGTAAGCTCCCTCGGGTCATATATCGACCTTGAGAAACTTTTTGTAATCTTCGCAGACATAAAATAAAGCTCAATCCGAGAAGTGTGTTTTCGGGTAAAGGCCGCAAAGTACTCGGGTATGTCGCCAGACCTCGGGGCATCGGTACTAACCCGGAGAAAATCGAGGCCATCGAAAGGATGCGCCCTCCGGGCTCCATAAAGGAGGTCCAAACCTTGACCGGACGTATGGCAGCCCTTAGCCGCTTCATTTCCCGGTCGGGCGAGCGCGGCTTGCCTTTCTTTAAGGCACTCCGCAGGCATGAGGGCTTCGTATGGACGGAAGAAGCTAACCGCTCCTTCGACGAGCTAAAGCATTACCTGTCCAGCCCGCCAATCCTTGCCACGCCAAGGTCGGGAGAACCCTCCTACTTTACCTCGTGCGACACCCGAGCCGTAAGCGCGATGCTTGGCGGTAGAGCGAGATGGGACGCGGCGTCGATATACTCGTCGGCCGAAAGTATTGCAGGGCCAAAGGCGTTACCGAGGTCGAAACTATTGTACTTTCATTGCTCATGGCTTCCGAAGCTCGTCACTACTTCAAGCCCACAAGGTCATCGTCGGACGAGCTTTCCGCTTAGGAGATCCTAAAACCGAGCGCCCGATGGCGGGGCGAAGTGGGCCATGGAACTCACGGAGTTCGACATACACTTCTCTGCCGCGACGGCAATCAAGTCGAGATCTTGGCGATTCGTGGCGGAATGGAAGAATCCCGCTTGACCGCATACCGAATCTCAAGAATCTGGGGCGGCGGTTGGACCATGTACTTGACGGATCGAAGCTTTGAGCGCCGAAAGGCTGAGTCGTCTTTAGTGTCCCCTCGGGGACCGCCGCAATATGTCATCCAACTACGCCGCGCAACCAACAGCGGCGAGTCTGAAAACCTCTGGCGGGGCTTGGCGTGCAAAGGCGCTCGAGTCAACGGCCGACCGTGAAGGGCGATTCACGTTAATCGTCAACCAAGTAAACAAGGAGTATCGGTGTTTAGATAGCTCAATGGCGCTTTACTTGGTTGAAGTGAGAAGATGGAGTGATACTTTAGAAATTTGAAGTACTCTACATCCCGGGAGGGACAATTCACTGGCCGACCAACTTTCAAGGTCGGTTCCTCTCGATTCTGCCCATGGGGCACTCGTTGAACATCTGCACAAGCCCTCCATTCCCTCTGAGAGGAGGCACCACCCGGATGCCGCCTTGCCTTGGCGTCGCCGAAAAGCATCTGCGAAGCCCTCCATTCCCTCTGAAGAGGAGGCACAAGAGCGTCTGATAACGCGTCTCCTTCCTCGGCAAAGCGCGAGATGGATGGCACCATTCATCGATACCTTGCCCACGGGACATTGCAGGAAGAAGCGGCGTTCCATTGCGCAAAGCGGTCATCCGTCTAAGCTCGTGGGCGGCGCCTTATACCGCAAAAGCGCCCTAGGGTGCTCTCCAAGTGCATATCGGCGAGGGCGGAATTCCTTCTCGAGGACATCCATGAGAGCGTCGCGAGCCCACTCGTCCTTCGGACGCTTCGTGAACAAGGCATTCCGCCTAGGGTACTGCAGCCAGCAGCGCTAAACGCCTTTCGGGCAATCGTTGTGACTTGTCGGCGTGCGATCCCCACCACGGCGACGACCTTGCAAACCATCCGCTCTCATGGCCATTCTCGACGGGAGGCCGGCATTCTCGGGCCTTTCCCGTGGTCGAAAGGGTTGTAAATTCTTGCTCGTGGCTATCGACACTTTCTCTAAGTGGATCGAGGCGAGCGTTTCAACCATTTAGGCTCAAGCGACCAAGAGATTCTCTTCGCGAAGAAAGATAGTGACGCGTTTGGGTACCCAATCGCCTCATCACGGATAATGGCACTCGGTTCACCGGTGAAGCTATTTCAAGCCTCTGCGAAGAAATAGGAACCAACATCTGTTTAGCCTCTGTGGCTCACCCTTGCATGAGCAATGGCGCAATAGAAAGAACAAACGCCAAATACTCCAAGGCATCAAAAAGGGTCTTCAAAGACCTCTCCGACAAGGCGGGTCATGGGTGGATGAGCTTCTTCCAGTCCTCACAGTGCTGTCGCACACAACAAGCGAAGCACGGCGAACGCCATTCGGCTCGTCTATGGTGCGGAGGCCGTCTTGCTCGCCGAAATCGTTCTCGAGATCCCCAAGAGTCCACTTGGCCGACATTGTTCACTGTGGTCGTGGCGTCGCTAGAGCTCGATCTCGCCGAAGAATCTCGCCTCAAAGGCGCAGCTCGTCGACCCTCTACCAACGGGCACTCCATAAACCTTGCATCAAAACAGTCCGACCCGAGCCTTGCGGGTTGGCGACCTTGTCCACGCTTGGAGGACTTGTCAAAGGCCAACAAGCTCTCCCAAATGGGAAGGACCATTCACGCAGTCAGTGTCGGCCGGCGCGCCCGGGGCCGTCCGCCTTGCCATGGAGGGCGGACGCGAGCTCCAATGCATGGAACATCGACCCATTCGCAAGTTCTATGTTTAACCCACGTTCCCTTCGCTATTTGTAAATACACGACCCTCGTTTGAGCAATATCTGACTTTCATCCAAGCCAGCGCCTTTTCATCTCACCACCAAAGGCTTCGGTCTAGATAAGACGGCCTTGGTCGCGATAGCTATTGGCTGCGCAATACAAGTTACAAGCGGACATCCCTTGATGCGCCTCGAGTTTTAGCTCGGTCGCGACGTATTTGTCGCCACGATTTCGTCTATTGCCCGCGCGCCCTCCCTTCAGCGACCACACATAAACCGAGGATGCGCTGGCGTCCTAAGCGTCCGCTGAAGCTCGTTTTTTTCACCGACCTATCCCACTCGTTGACTTCGCCAAAGCCGGTGCTTTGGCCATTCGGGCGCGCATTTTCCTTCACCTCTCCTGCGAACAAACTTCGTGCTCGCAATTTGGTACACGAGCATTATTCGCAGCTGGGCCGGATGGAAGCGATTCCCGAGCTCGAGTATCTTTTTGACGATAAGGCACTAATCGCCCGTCAAGTGTTGCTCCTCATCGAGCATTGCCTTCCGATGCGAAGTCATTTTTTTACAACTCACTTCAGACCGTGTCGCTCAGACATTGGTGCGACCTCGTATATCTCGCGGTCATCTTTCGCGGAGAAGGAAAAAGGCACCGTCTGAATACTACACTTATCCAGTGGAAGAATTCCCATTCCGAGACGCCGCCACCAAAAAGTTTTCCCAAGCAAAAGTATACAACCCTATAGGTCGAGCCTCGACTGCGCGCGGAAAGCTTCATCTATAATCGGCAATTTTGGCACGGAGATCGATCACCTTCAGCCGAACCCGCGGCCTTCGTTGGCCTCCGCATGAAGTTGCTCGATCTCTTCTTTATCTTGGTTTCAAAAGCGTGATCGCTTTCGAGCCGCCCGCTCCAGATTCGACCACCTTAGCTTCAAGGCTTTGGGCACGTTGCCTTTCATGCCCAAGTTCTTGCTCGGCCAAGAGCCTTATCCCGCTAAGGCGAGGTCCTTCTCCAGATGACCGGCGAGTCCGCTTCCCGGCTCAAGTTCTTCCTTAGCCTTGGCGAGACCTCGAGCTCGGCCACCTTGGCCTCTAGGGCCGGGCATGCTCCTTCATTGTTGAAGCTCTTGCCCGAGGCCACAGGCTTTGTCTGGCCGAGGCAAGGGCCCTCTCAGCAGCGTCGGCTAGCTCGCCTCGGCTGCCCCTAACTCTTGCTCGAGGCGAGCACCCTCTTCTCGCGACAGCGTTCTCCTTGCCTGTGCGAGGAGGTCGAGCCTTTCTGCTCAAACTCCCGCTCGAGCACGAGGAACGCTCCTTGGACTTCGGAGACGCCAGGGCCAGTCTCGGCGCCTTTGCTCAAGTAGAGTGACCTCCTGCTTAAGTTCGCCCACTTTCCTCCGGCCCATTTGGGCGCTTCTTTCTTCATAGAAGCGGTTCACGGAGTTGGGGACGATCAGCACCTCCTCAAAATCGCTCAGGGTTTTTTCAAGCAGCTGCGGGCAGAAAATACCCCGAGTAAAGCCCCCCCGCAAAATCCAAATAAGGAAACTCGTGGCGGTACCGAAACATCCTTACCTCGGCAACGTTGGCGCGCAAGTTCACCCGGTATTGCTCGAAAATCGCCGCCGCCTGGATATCCCCGGACCGCGGCAGGAGGGGACACTCGAACTCAGCGTCCCCGAAAAGTGGCGGAGTCGCCGGGGACCAAGCTTCCGGCGGGGAATCGCCATGGAGCGCCTCGCTCCCTCCGAGCGAAGCTCCTGCTTCCAGGTCTTCTGCCCTCCATGACACGTCGCTCGCCCGGGGACAGAGGAAGGTCGCCCCGAGCATGTTGTTCGCTCGGGGGCTTCAAGCCTTCCAGGCAGAATCTTCGCCCGCATCTTGAAGCTCGACCAACTCTCGACGTCTACTCGGTGCTCGGGAGGCCGGGCTTCGCCCGCCTCGATCGTCGGCGACAAACTTCTCGCCGCCTCCACCTCGGCCATCACAATGTCGCGGCACCGAGCATATCGCCGCTATGACATTGTCAATGATCTCGTAAGCCACTTTCCAGTAGTCCGGAATAAACCCTCTGAGCTATATCGCCCACGTCGAGCTTAGGTGGGGCTAGCTCGGTCGGCTTCCAAAAGAACAAGGCTAAAGCAAAGCACGTGACGGGACTTACCCTTGGCCGAGCCTCTCTCGCCGCCGGTGGTCGGGTTCTCGCCGCCATGAGCACCGATTGGGCTTTCTCGCGGGCTTGGTGATCTCGCCGGTTTGGGGTCGACCTCCTCCATGTCGACCCCACCGGCGTCTTCACTTGATTGCTCGGGCTCGATCGCCAGCTGCGCCCGGCCAACGCGATCCCGAACTCGAGCTGAAGTAGCTTCGGTCGTTCTCCCTCCGTCCTCGATCTCCCTGCGCAGCGTCTGCCAGCGCCACCATCCTCGATCAATCTCCTCGCTCGATTTGCTCGTCTGAGCGCCAGCTATAATTCTTCAACCGAGCCTTAGGCGGCTTACCTCCATCCGATCGGCATACTCCAAGTGTAAGCCGGGGTCACCCGTGGTCGCGGTATGCCTCTTTGATGCCCGGTGCTTACGGTGGCGCGCCGACCTTTGCCCTTCCCTTTTTGGCCTTAGTCATGCGGAAGGAGCACGCAGCGTGCTACCGCCTTGGTTTGAGCTCACCACGCCCGGCTCGAGGCGGTCTTTTCCTACCAAAAGACTGGCGAGCGGCGTCGAGCGGCTCGGATGTCGTTCCGTGCGTAAGTACTCGTGGCTTCGGGTACCCTTCCCGAGCATTAACGACCAAGGAAGCTTACCACGTCACTCCGGCATGCACGTTCCTCGGCATGGCGGCCACGAAGAAGCTCCTTACCCTTCGGTTCCAAACATCTCGGCGACCCTCTTCTCGACCCGTCGGCAATTTGTCACGCGTGGCATGAAGTTCAGCGGACTCAAGCAAGATATCTGTGAGGCAAAGCGCCACAAGTCATTGGGCTTACCGATTCTCCTCATGGTGAGGTCGCCCCACCCGCCGATCTCAAGAAAGGGTGCTCTCTCCTCCTGGCGATATCCGGTTTCAAAAGTCGCGGAGGATGTCCCGCCTGTTGAGCCCCATGGTCGTGAGCTCATGGATCGTCATCGAGATCCGCTCCTCCTCGGGGCGGTTGGCGGCGTGGCGTCTCGGTATTTTCTGCGCCGCCTCCGGTAGACTTGATGACTCCCTCAGCGGCTTCGCGTAGAACCAATGCTTTCGCCCGGCCCTTAGAACGGAGTCCTTGAGGGTGAAAACGGGAACTCGTATGGGCGATTGGGCCTCAGGCGAAAGTATAGAGCGCCGGTGGCGAGCGAAGAGCCCCCGGTGCGGAAGAGATTGTAAAAATGGAAGAAAAGGCCCGGCGTAGGAAGGACGCCCACGAAGCCTTCGCAGAGGTGGGCTAAAATGTTCAAGACAAGGATGGAGTTGGGGTTCAGATGGGTGACCTCAAGACTCGCATTGATTTAGCACACCTTCAAGAACTTCGCTCGGGCATTCGGAGCCCATTGACGGTAGAGCTCAGACGAGACTATCTCATCGTCATGTGTGCCGGAGCTCTTCGCCATCCGGGACCCTCCAAGAATAAGGGTCCAGTATCCATGATCTGCGGCACCCGAGCCTCTCGCGTGATCTTGCTCGCCCAACCGCGCCATGGGAGGACTCGGCCAAGCAGCGGCGCCGTTGAAAGAGGAAGTTTGGAAGTCGAAGTGCAGGCGGAGGGTTTGCGCAGAGGATAAAGATGAAGGAAGAGCAAAGCGAGCCTTTTTCAAAGGCGTACCGATGCAATTCTTGCGGCGAAGAAGTCGGCCAGACGAGTAAAGGCGATCGATTCCGGTGGCGGGCGATTCGATCTCGGCAGGCCTAGCGGGAGCGGTTCGAGAAAAAAAAGTGTCGGAACCCGCCCGCAATGCTTCATGGGAAGGAACCATCGCAAAATTCGCGCTCGCTCACAGTGCCGTTTCGGCCCAACTTCGCTAAGCTTCGGTCTCATTGGCGCGCTTATCCCGGGCAGGTTACTCGGATGTCGCGACGTGTTTTCCCTCTCGTTATGAGCCTTCCTTCCCGCGTGGCGGCCGGATCTTTGCGGCGGTTCTTCGCCGCAGATCCCCAGGCCGAGCATGGTTCCCCGGGCGCCGTAGCATTTTCCGCTACCTAGATCCCTCATCCCCGAGCAAGGATGCCCGGGTTCCGCGGTAGCTTGTTCACCGCAGGGCCCCAATCCCTCTTTTAGAAGTCTAGAGGCTCAAGGCGGAGGCCTCAGCGGGGCCTTCTTCCCCCTTTAGCCTCGGGGGCTAGCTGTCGGGGATTGGATACACTGTGCCAAGACGACCATCGAAGCCCGGCTCCAACCAGACCATGCCCTTGCCGACGCACCGCATGCAAGACTGACCGTGTACCGGCCCGACAAGGCAGCTCGGGGTCCTCGACAAAGCGACGTGGCATTAAATGTATGGCGGCTCAAGGATCGTGGGCCGGGATCCGCGACGCCACGATCCTTATTGACCGGGTCCACGCCCACTTGTGCCACGTCGCGTGGTACGGCGGTGGCGCGGCAACTGCTCTCTGACGTCGTCCTCCGATGGCGCGCTCCTGTAATAAATGATTTGTCTCTGTAATTCCCTATAAATACCCCTCCCACGATAGATTGAGGGTTGGAACCTCTTGTAATACACACACTCACGCGCTCGAGCCCATTGGTAGGTCCCTTAGGACCTCTAGGGACCCCGAGCAAGCGCTTTGTAACACCTCTCGCATACTAGTGAAATCTCTTGGGCGTAGGGTTGTTATCTCCACCGTGGAGGCCCGAACCGGTAAAATCGACCTTCATGCCTTCCGATTGTCCCGTATACCTCGTTTCCTTGTTGGCATACTCTCGAGGCGCATACCCCTTGCGGAAAAAGGGGCCTCACGTTGATCCTCATTCAACAAGTAAGCTCGGCGGGGACCCCGTCCCGAATCGTCGACAACATGTTTTAAATTTTGCTTAAAATTACGGACAATTAAGTGGTACTTAATTGTGAGAATTTAAAGTTATTAAAATGCAATTTGTTAAGTTGCAAATTTAATAACATACAACATATACATATATGCATAAGTATATATACAAACACATATATACATTTACATATAATAATTACAGATAACATCGGGGGTCTTAAAATATAAAGATACAACAACGATACACAACATAATGCGAATACTATAAAATACAGGGACTAGAATGCATAAAATGCAAAAAATACTGAAAATATAAAATTAGGAAATATGATAACAGGCTCGGGCCAAATTTGGCCCATCATCGATTTGGCTCGTGAAGGCTGTTAGGTCATGAGGAAAATTCCAAAACCGGGCGTGGGCTGCCGCTTTTTAGCCCAACTTGCCAGACGCTGGGGAAACAAGCCGCAACGTGGACCCGGGCTGCTGTTTCAGCCCAAGCGCACGCCGACGCTGCGTTTGCCGCCCACATCAAATGAAAGTCGGGCGAATCGGCTGGTTAGGGTTAGGGTTTGTAACCCTAACCGCTCCTCATTCAGCCGCCGCCGCCGCCACTTCGTCCACAGCTGCCACCCACGCCTTGCTCCATCCGCCACCGTCGTCGGCCGTAGAGAAGATCCTAGGCTATGGCAACGTCTCCCCCTCCCCCTTTTCTTGCGGCGATCAGTGGTGGGGGCCCTCCCCCTCATCTGTGGAGGAGAAGTATCCATTGCCGCCGCCTCCGAAGCCATTGGGAAGAGAGGAAGAGCCGGTGATGCCAAGCCCTGGCACCACACCACTGGAGAGGTGAATATCCGGAGGAGGGACAACGCGCGAAGGCGGGGCGGAGACATTATTGCTGGTGAAGAAGGGCGACGCCCAAGTCCTGGCCGCCATGGTGGGGCGCAAGCCTAATCCGGGGGGAACCAGGGTCGGAGGCCTCCACCTTGGCGAAGTTTCTTCAGCAGGTGTTGGCGAGGGCAGCCGCGAGCCGGCCACGGTGGTGAGGAGATTAACCCGGGGCGGGTTTGCTCGAGAGGGGCCTGCCCATGCGCGTCAATGGTGTGCCGATGCTGGTGCCCGGTGGATGATGGGGCCTGCCCGTGCGCGTCGAGGACGAGGGAGGCCTCCGTGTCGAGGAACCCCGACGCCAGTGGCACGGGGGTTGATCAAGGCGCGGCGGATCACCACGCGAAGAAGGTGTCGATCCAAGACCCCAAGGCGCACGGAGCGGTGGAACTCGCGGATGACCGCGGCAAGGAGAATGGAAACAGCATGGTTGAGGGTGAGCATCGGCGTCTTTACCGTGATAGTCGCCGTCGTTTTTTTTCTTGTTTTCTTACTTTCGGAACTTAGTAGAGCGTACAAGTGTTGATTACATGTTTAGTTATGAAATGTAAAGAACAAATGATGTGTATGAACTCTGTGTCTATTCCATTCATTGATCAATGCTTATATACATAATGAAAAGGTGGATTAGCACCCGTTCGTGGATTACAGTTAGAGAGGAGAATGAGAGATCGTGTTGGTTCGTTAATTTGTCGGTTTGTTCTTCCATTGCGTCAGTTGTTCAATTGAAGAGGTGGATGAGATCATCCGAGTTCTTTCGCAACAATCCGGAACGTGCCATGTAGTCACGGAGCTAGCCCTCGGCCACCAATAATGCTCTGACAAGTCGCAAGTGTTACATTTGTATTTTGACTTGAAAGCGAAAGCGAGATCAAGCAATGAGTCTTCAACACTTAATGTTGTACTATACGTACAACCAAAGTTTACTAAGGGGTGACCACGGTTAATCCTTGTCAGTTTTGACCGATAGACTCTGGGTAACGGGTCCGGGTCTAGGTACCCACGGGTCCAAAATGAGACCCAGACCTAGACCCGGACCTAGACCCGGACCCAAAATAATATACCCGTGGGTCCAAATTTGGACTCGGACCCGTCGGGTCGGGTACCCGGACCTACGGGTGTTTTTGCCATCCCTACTCTCAATTCTTTGTCTCTCTCAATTCTCCACATCAAAACAGGCAACACATATACTAGGTGGATCATATGGCTGGGTGAGCTAGATAACTCGGATTGGGCCAGATGATCCAGTATGTGCAACGTTCAAAAAATGAGCATTAGAGCTATGAGAAAATGAATTGAGGCAGATGATCCAGGTCCAAATGGATTATCTGAGTGTGCAATAATTTTTTTGGAAACATATCCAGTGTCTAGTTTTTGAATCATGAGTCTTATCACTCTGGTGACTCCAAAGCTACAACAAAGTCATAGGGGGTTCAAGGGTCATAGAAGAGCTTTTATTGAAGATTTGAGAGTGTGAGAAGAAGTAGATAGATCTAGTTTGTACATCACTCTCAGTTGTTTGTCCTATCTAAATTCAAATGATCATCTTGGGTTTATTACTCTTCGAAATCGGTTTCACCTATATGGTTTGGAGATGTTAGCTCGCTAATATTCCTCGGAGTAGCTTGTGGGAGGCACCAGAAAAGTTGTGAAGGTTTGAAGCCCACCTATCTAGAGCGGAGAGTGACTACCACATGTTGGGTTAATGAAGGTTAAATTTTTAATTTAGCTTTTGTGAAAAGAAATCTCGATTTACTTCTCCTCCTTGCATCCAATCCACTTCACCGTAAAAAATAAAAAACAGGGCAGATGGAGTATATCATATTTACATCCGTGAACATAATAAGTGACTCATTTATTAAACATATCACGATGGAGTTAAGTCCAAACATGACGTTTTTTTTTTTAAAAAAAGAACTAACAATGAAAGTCCCGGGTTAGCGAGACGCCAACGTTGGATGCATAGATTGTGAAAACAACAACACGTGTCTGTTACATCATCCTGTCCGTCTATACGTGATCCATCTATCTAGTTATAAAAGCAACCAAATAATAACCAATGAAACAATAATAAATCGACTAGCTAGCTAGTACACACACGAGGACGACGGAGGCAACGATCTGCGCCACCCGACGTACCCTCTGACCCCACTGTAAGTTGACTAGTTGACCATCTCCATCTGCCAGTTCACCGCTTCACCCCGGCCGGCCGCGTTAAGCTTAATTGACCCTGACCTGAAATTTTAATCGACAGGGGAAAAAAAAAGATCATAGTAACTGACGTTGCAGGATTCAAGGAAGTGAAATTGACCAAGAAAACTGGAAGAAAGCCAAGAAATACACTGTACTTGCATGTAGTAATTAAGTCGTGGTTCTGCACCGGGCTCAGGGGCATACGTAGTACGTACGACGTGCGCGCGTGAGCAGGTTGTTTCAGCTCGCGTCGCGCCCCTGCGCCGCCGCGGCGCGTCGCGCCCCGCCTCGGCGTGCCGTCCGCGTCCCGGGCCACGGCGCCGGAACGGCCACCGGCGGCGCCGCAGCCACGAGAGGAGGCTCGCGAGCACCCTCCTGAGGACCTGGCCTCTCTTTGGCACGTACCGCGGCGGCGCCATAGCTAGCGAGGCCCTCGAGAGTTTAGGCGATCGAATCGACCTTGCGGCGGCTCAGGAATCAAATGCCAAGTGGCCTCGAACCGAAGAGGGAGAAGGAGGCTCGCTTGCCTTGCCTCGTGCCCTATATATACAGTTCGAAAAAAAATTAACTCAAAAAAATTAAAAATAAAATCAGAAAGTTTTCAACTCGAAAAGTTTTAAATTAGAAAATTTTGACTCGAAAAATTTTAAATTGAAAAGGTTTCAACTCAAAAATTTTCAACACGAAAAGATTTAAATAAAAAAAATTTTAAATTAGAAAGTTCCAACTCAGAAAGTTTCAAATCAAAAAGTTTCTAACTCAGAAAACTTTCCATTCAAAAGCTTTCGATTCGAAATTCAACTTGAAAAATTTTCAATCAATAAATTTTAAATTGGAAAGTGTCAACTTGAAAAAATAATTAAAAAAATTGCAGATTAGGAAATTTTAAATCAAAAAGTTTAAGCCTCGGAAACATTTAATTCAAAAACTTTCTGATCGAAAAGTTTCTATTCAACAAACTTTTGATTTGAAAAGTTCGCTTAAAAACTTTTGAAAGTGGTTAAAAATACTTGTTTTAAAAACTTAAGGGGTTTCTTTCAAAAAAAATTGATGGGAAAATTTGAAATATAAAAACTATTTTAAGCTTAAGAGAAAGAGAATAGAGAAGGTAAGGGAGATGAAAGTGGTGATGCCATTTATCACAAGAAGAGATACCGCTAGTTGTCATAAAGAGAAGGCATTCTCACCAAATCTTAATTAGATCAGAATGATTTTAAATTAGCAATTCCCCAAAATAATTAGTTATCCGTTTAACTGGAGCAGTGCCAGCTGCAAACAATTGAGG
Source organism: Guadua angustifolia (assembly GCA_036346375.1). Taxonomy (NCBI): domain Eukaryota; kingdom Viridiplantae; phylum Streptophyta; class Magnoliopsida; order Poales; family Poaceae; genus Guadua; species Guadua angustifolia. The sequence continues at coordinate 10,756,847 of CM070510.1, read as the reverse complement.
CCATTCCCTTGCAAACGGTCGATTTAGAGAGGGCTTAGGATCAAACCGTACAGAAAACATCGATCTAACTAAAAACGTCTGACTAAACATTTCACGCTCTAGAAAACGCCAGTTGCTCGATCGACCAGTTGTACGTGATGATATAAAAAGTTTCTTCCTATAAACAACCGCCGTGGCCTCTCTTTATCTCTCTCTCTCTCTCTCTTATCGTCCGATATGATTTCACCATCGAAACGGAGACTATTGGTACTACCAACTACCAACTGGGAGGAGAAGAGATTATCAAGGCAGTGACTGTTGGTTTCATCCAGGACCAAAGCGCGTTCGTTTCGTTTCCTTGTCGCGCTCCCTTCCCTTCCATTTCCTGCTTGTTTCTCTTCTGCGAAGACGCGGTAAGATGGAATCTGTGGACAGATTATTCCGCAATGTGAAGTACTATAATCCCGATCGATGCTCTGCCCTATCTGGGCGTAAACTATTATATGGAATAAAACTCCATCCATGGGGAAATTACGAGTGCCCAATCGCGACGTGTGCTAGCTAGACCCCAGAATACCGCGTATCCACTCGTTGGGGCTAACCAGTTGGACCCACACACGTCATGTGGGCCTTCTATAGACTAATGTTGTTAAAGTTAGACTAAAATGATTCACGTCTATTATGTACCAAAGAAAAAAACAGATTACTTCTAAACTATTTAGGCCCTATTTGTTTAGACTTAGGTTTTTCTGACTTACAGTTTAAAACTAGTTTTTTGGCTTAAACAACTTAAAAACTAATGGCTTTTATACGTGATAGAGGTGAGTAATTTTATCTAATTTTAGTGTTATTAGTCTAAAACCAACCATCAATAAATCAAAAAAAAGTCTCTCTCCAGTGGTTTTTGTCTTTTAGTTATATGAAAACTTATGGCTTTTGAAAAGACCAGATAAAAAGCATTCGTTTGTTTAGGCTTTAGTTTTTAAATCGATGAAAAAGTCCAAACAAACAGAGCAGACTGTAAACTGTAGGGAAAAAAGCTAAGCGATTAGCTTCCTAAGGCTATTCACAGTGCATTGTATTTTGTCATAATATCCAAAGCTATCATGTCATATGATATTATAGAAGATACAACTATCCCAATGCATAGTATCATGAATTGTTTTTTAGTCCCCACAAGATAATTAAATGCTAGATGTGTATGAGAGTATGAATTGTGGACCACTTAGATGATTCAAGTTTCAATGTCTATGATTTCGTACCCAAGTGGTATCTTCCTCAAGATACAGCTTTCTTCTCTTCCTCTTAACTCTCTTGCCACATCATCAAAAATACTTATGTAACATATATTAAATGGGTATGTTACCATGCACTGAAAATAGCCTAACCGTATACTCGTGGGGGACTTCTCGATTTACATTAAAGTCATTATCGCATCGTCCTCAAGCCGTGCTGTTAATATCCGATACAGATCATCACTGGTCAGAAATTAAATGGTCGGAGCCAATTCTGCCCGCCTTGTTTATTGGCCTGAATTGTCCAGAAGGCGAGGATAAGGGTCCTTGTTATTCAATGCGTGGCATTAGAGGGTCGAAATCATTTTTGTGTGTACTCCGATTTGATAGTAGCGCAGATTTGTCAATACGCGACGCACTTCAAGAGTTTACTGCGTGACTCACAGGATCAACTGTGTGACAAATTATGCAGCTAGCGAAGATGTGGTATCATACACAAATCAGGTTTTATTTGGCAACGCATTAGCTTTTTTGAGAAGCTGTATTTTTCTTTCTAAGCTAAAAAGCCTGTATTTTTTATAAGAGATCTTTTAATAAATAGCTAATCTCCCTTAGAATAAACTATAAAAGCAAATCCAGTCCAGCTTTCAGTTTTTGATTTTTGTTAGTTATATATAACTTTTAGCTTATATCAAAAGCCGCTTAAAAGCTGAGCTGTTTAGCTTACTAGCTTTTTAGAAACTGAAATGGCTTTAAACCTTCCCAAATAGGGCCTCAATCTGGCACGGATGGAGCACCATTGTGAATGTTTAGCTTATCTACCCTCTTTGTACACTTTTTAAATATTTTTAGTCATCTTTTAAAATGTAATTGCAAAATTAGTCATCTCTCCAACCGCGGGAGCAGCAGCACGTAACACGCCACATGCCACGCTACTCTATCGCGGCACCTCATCGACATCACATCAACCACCTCGACCACGGCAGGTGAGGGACCGCGGAAGGTACTGCTGTATTGCTATGTTACGACAATCCTACTGCATATGGAAAGCACAATGGCAGTCTGCCGCACTACAGGACCACAACATCTCCTGCCACAGTGGGCTTATGCCCACCAGTCACGATGCATGCAACTGTCACGGAGCCGACTACCTGTTACGGTAGAGGAGTGCGGTACATGTCACCTATAGCTACTTCCAGGATGAAAAGAGAGGTTAATTTCGTAAATACATTTGAATAGGAGCTAAAAAAAAGTGCAATAAGGCAAATGAAGCTAGATAAGCCAAAACTTCTCCTGTTGCAACTTGGAGAGAACCAGGAACAGTGGACACGGCTAGATGACGTCGCGGTGGCGCATAAATCGAGTGGACACGGCTAGATGACACCAGGAACAGTGGACACGGCTAGATGACGTCACGTCGCGCATAAATCGAGCGGACACGGCTAGACGACGAAGCGCGTAAATAGGAACAAACCAATAATAGGTCGGACGATTGAGCGCACCAACCAAATGTCGCAGCCAAAAACGTACGTCGCCATGTTCTTCAGCTTTCTCGTTCCTTTGCTGAGTATACACGTCATCACTGATGTAATGGCGATGCGGAGTTGGTTTGTCCCGTTTATATTGACTAACTAGGTGGAAAAGCGTATTCTGCTGCATGCGGTTGAATTCGATAGCGTCGTTCGGGAAAATAAACTTTTTATTTTCGCAAAACCACTAACCGGTAAAAAATAGTCCAGGAGGAAAGGGGAAAAATTATCGAGATGACAACATTCTTTTGTCGGGCGAATACTCTACGTGTTCATTGAGTAATAATATATTCATAAAACCACCCATGGTGAAAAAAATAGCCTAGAGGAAAAAGGCTAAAAAATCTTGATGAATCTGTTTTTTTTGTGACCAAAACATGTTTTCGGGTTTTTGGCGACTAAAACAATTTTTCGAGTTTTTTGTTGCGTTTGTTAAAAAATGAGTCGTTAGGACGCCAGCGAATCCTCGGTCGCTATAAATCTTGGACGAATCTACATTTTTTTAAAAAGACTCATGATTATGACCCGTTGGCAAATCCATAAGTTGATACAAACCTTCGATGAATCGTGTGTTTTTTTGTGACGAAAACATTGTTTTCGTTTTTTGGAAGTCTTGAAAACTTTTTTTCGGATTTTTTGTTGCGTTTGTTAAAAAATGGGTCGTTAGGACCCCCGCGAATCATGGGGCGAAAACATTGTTTAGTTTTTGGTGTTGAAAATATTTTTCCGGTTTTTTGTTGCGTTTGCTTAAAAAAATGGGTCTCTGGTCGCTATAAATCTTGGACGATCTACATTTTTTAAAAAACCATGATTTGACCGTTAGCAAATACATAAGTTGCTATAAACCTTGACGAATCTGTATTTTTTTGGTGGCGAAAACATTTTTTAGGGTTTTTGGTGGCGAAAACATTTTTTAGGGTTTTTCGGTGCGAAAACATTTTCCACGAGAAAAATGGAGAAAGGACACGAACGTAGAAGCGGGGACACGGTTGTTATTTTTTGGACTGTTAGCTATTCGAAAAAATTAGAAAAAGGCTTGTTCGCGATTTGGAATTAACGGGAGGCTTTTCTGTAAAATAACGCGTCAGGGACCTAAACGCGAAGAAAAAAATTATTTTTGTCTCACAAAAAATCGCGAAGGACCTATCCGTAATTTCGAAGAAATGGAGGGGCTTTTTCGCAAAAAATCAAAAGTGACAGCTGGCTCCACGGTTGCTCTTGAATTCTTGCGCATATAGGTAATGTAATGATAAGATGCTGCTTTTGCCTCATCGATTTGACTTGTCACATAGAGCTCGTCTGGAACAGCTTCCGTTTTAAAACAAAGAACATTGTTTATCAAACAGGTGGATTTTAGACAGTTTCTCCCACAATCAGAAACTGCTCTCTACATATAATTAGAATTCAGCTGAAACCTGATACTTGTCGATCCAATTCGAAAACTTGGAAACCGCAGCTGACTCGGCCCGATCCTTCTATATTCAGAAATAATCTCTCCTATGATCAGAATCTATAATCCATAATCTATTATGAACTAGATTTTAGGGTCTGTTTGTTTTAGTTTTTCATTCTGAATTCTGGCTCCAAAAGCATAATAAAAAACAAATAGCCTGATTTTAGAATTAGATTCTCACGATCCAGCCCACCCATATATACTAGAATTCACAATCCACTTTATATATGCTTTTGGATTCTAGATTTTAAAGAATCAATTCTCTACAACTACAATTCAGAATCAATTTTTAGAGAATCTAAAATTAAAATAAACAGACTCTTAGTTTAGCCAAGGAAACAAGCAAGATTAAAGAAGAAGAAAAATCGAAACTAGGGAACCACACGTGGTTTTCGCAAGAAGAGGATGGTAGCCAGACCGGACCAATCATATGTTGCGCATTCCAAGAAAGAAAGAAATATTCCTGGGCTTTTCTTTCTTGCGAGTCTGACTAGTGAGTAGTGACTGATCCGCTTAATTACACAGAAATTTACAAGGTGCTAGTAGTAAATTTGCGCAGCGTTTTATTTCCACTAATTAAATTCAGTTTTGCCAGGCTCTTGGAATGTTCCTGGTTGGAGGAGAGACTTGATTGATGCATAACTGATTTAAGTACGGATTAATATTCATTGGGCTGTCTAATGATATGTTTTCTGATTTTTTTAAATCTCATCACTTTTTTAAGTCATAGGATATGCATCCAATGGCTACTATGATTTACTCACCCCCATCTCTACAAAATACAAAAAAAAAAACTAAAACACAAGTAAAAAAATTTCTAACATAAACAAAAGTAAAGTAAACCTAGATGAAACCCTTCAAAATACGAAAACAAAAAAATTCTAACCTAGATGAAAATAAAGTAAGTCTAGGTGAACTCTAGAAAAACAAATAGAACTAAAAATTGCACTAGAGTGGTACTAATATTGTACATTGCTTAGCACTATAATTTTAGATTTAGTCTTATACAATTTTAGGTTATTGAGAGATAAGAAAATTTCAAACAACTAACTGAGAACTAGCAAACCCATCAATCATCTTAAGTTTCGACTACGCGTAACGGCCCAATTGGCCTGCAACTGCGTTTACAACTATTCACAAACACAAGAAGAATGGCAATGTTTTCGCTCATTGACAGAGTTCTCGTCGTTTCTTTTTAAAAAACTTGTACCAATACAACATGTTAAAACCTCAATGGCTCAATTGCTAAAACTGCCATAAAAAGAAAGTGAGCTACGCACAAATCACTCACTAGTCACTAGTCTCAGTCCTCGTCCTCTCGCCCAGATGTTGCTGCCCACGCTCCACACCAACCTCGATACGATTGTACTCCTCCTGATTAATGATTGATAATGGTTGGGAGAAATTAGTGCTGGGACGTCCAATCACTGTTCATCCCATCGGACGTCTCTTACAACATTTTTATTCTACACTTGTAATATTTTTTGCCGACGCTTACAATATCCGTTTACTGTAGCGTATTTCACTGTTTGTCGAAGGAAAATGTTTCACGCGGTGTAAAGAAATGTTGCACGAGTTAAAAAAATGCTGCAATATGTCCAAAAATCGGATTGAAGTCATTCCGATAATGGCTCTTGGTCTTCAAAAAGAAAAAGAACTTGCCTTGTACTCTTGCTCTCTCCAAATTTTTCTGTTTTAATTTGTACGAAAACCGCTGCAGTCTTGCAGATTTTACTCGTACCGATTAATGATTGATAATGGCTCTTGGTCTTCAAAAAGAAAAAGAACATGCCTTGTACTCCAGCTCTCTCCAAATTTTTCTGTTTTAATTTGTACGAAAACAGCTGCAGTCTTGCAGATTGTACTCGTACCGATTAATGATTGATAATGGTTCTTGCTAAAAAAAAGCGCTGGACACAAGCTCTCTCCAAATTTTCTGTTTTAATTTGTACACAAACCGTTGCAGTCTCGCATAAGTAGCCCAGATCCAAGAAAGTGCACGAAATGACTGCAGGTGCTAATAAGATCTTATTTATTTGGACCTTTTTTATCAGCTTAAAAGTCAAAGATTCGAAATGTAAATAAATAGTGATTTTTAACTAGGCTTTTTCAAAAGCCATAAGTTCTATATAACTAAAAACCAAAAGTCATCAGATATATATTTTTTTGGCTTATGAGGGTTGATCTTAGACTAATGCTATTGAAGTTAAATTAAAACTACTCACATCTATCACGTATAAAAATTAATTTTAAGTTGTTTAAACCCAAAAGCCGGCTTTAAGCTATAAGCCATAAAGTGTAAAGAGCTGTTTGGAACGGATTTAGCTTCAATCTTTTCCAAAATCGGAAGTTATTCCAAACAGCTGGCTTCTTTGTAGCCGAAAGCCAAAAGCCGGTAACCCATTTGTATTAGAAGAAGATGAAAGCCAAAACTGATCTAGGGTAGCTTTCTACGACTTTGGTGGACCGAGATTTTGACTTTGCCACTAGAGTTGAAGAAGATTGCCTCTCTACAGGTATAAAATCACAAATACCATCTCTCTCACCTTCGTTCTCGGCTCGCATTTCTCATACCTAAAAGCTAGACTGCCAAATGTTAAATCTCTTAAATCCAGTCATTCAGCCGTGCAGTCCTTCAACCATACAACCTAACCGAAAGCTACTTTTTTTTATAAAAATAACTACAACAATATAAAACGATGTTCTGCAGCGCACATCCTTTTGAGCCACTGGCGTTCCAATTTCGTTTTGGTTGCTCACCTTTGGTTAATTCGTTGGCTTTCTTCATCTGCATGCATGCGCGCAGCAGGTCGTCGACTAAACTTGCAACGTGTATGCATGCCGTTTGCTGTCAAGACGATGAATTTTTTTAGATAATACATTTTTATTCAAATTTCAAAAATATATCTCAATTCAAAAAAATTACAAAATTATACTTCTATCGCTATATGATTGAGCAACAAAAGTGCAAAACACAAAAAAATAAAAAAAAAACTGAGCCAACGCTGATGTGGACTCTCTGTCGCCAAATAAAAGGGTGACAGGGCTTTGTCGCTAAACAATTTGGCGACAGGAATATATCGCTATTTCATTTGGCAGCAAAGGAGTTGTCGCCAAATGGTTGGGTTGCAGAGCCCTCAACCCAAATAAATTCTAAAAATCATAAAAAAAATTTGTAGGAAATTAAATTTATGAGTAACATTTTTGCACTGATTTCATTCGAAAATTCACTGTAATTTGTGAGCATTAATTATTAAAAGTTAGTATTATTTTGACAGTTGATAGAATTTTAGAGTTCAAACCAGTGTGCAATAAATTCAGAAAAATTTATATTTATCAGTGATAATTCATGTAGTATTTTACAAAATTATTTGTCAGTTAATTTTGTTTGACAAAAAAATTCAAATTTCGTTGTTCCTCGTTCTCTTTCTGTGTACAGCAAATTTGATGACAAATCAATGTTTTAATAAAACCTGATATTGATATTACAAAGTGCATTAAGTACAACAACTACAATAGCATGCTATGTAAAAACACCTAAGATACAGAAGAAATTTATAAAACTAGGATACAACATAGGTACATGCCTCTGATAAAGGACTAAGTCACAAAACCATACATTCTATGGCTATGGTTGCCGGAATAGGTCGCTACTATAAAAATTATAATAGTTATCTATTGGTTCTTGATGGCGTACTACGTTCAGATACCTGATAGGGCTTAATATAATATCATCGTTAGGATTCGGAGGACTCTGATGACGCAAAGTTTGTGGTCTAGGTGGTATGAAATTATCATCATCGTCGCCATTTATATGGTTAGGAGCTAGCCCAACTTTAGTGCTGGTTGAACGTTCTCTTACATTGTTGCTTGAACAGCCTGTTGAAGTAGTGCTTGAACAGTCTGTTATGGTAGTGCTTGAACGTTGAGGTCTAGGTGACATGAAATCATCGTCATCATCGTCGTCGTTATTTGTAAAGTTAGGAGCAAGCCCTCCTTCGATGATGGTTGAACGTCTTCTTGAACTTTCTACGACAACAGTACTAGGTGGACCTCTACCCTCCAGTTAGATTCTCTTTTGCATCTTCTGCATAAAGTAGGCATCACACCCCACCGAAGAGCATATGCATCGCTATGAATTCTGAGATATCTTTGTTCAGCAACTCTTCATCCTCCAGGAATGACTAACACACAAGACGAGTATACGAATTAGTGAACTTATGGATAATGCTAAAAAGATTAGTAGGGTGAATAAATAGAAAATAACTAACCTTAATATACTTTACATATTGATCGGGCAGCATCATACCCTATAAAGTCTCGTAGAGAAATCTGTAGTAGAAGGGTGGTCGGCTAGTTCGCACACCCTGAAATACCTTTAATGCCACTCTTGCAAGTGCGCCTTGAGGTCATCGGAAGTCACAAGGTTCAGGTCAGAAGTTATTACGTTATGTCTCGATAATATCGGACGCCACTCTTACAATTTGGATACCATTTTATTTAGGTTATCATTTTTAAACGAATCATCCTTTCCATTACACGTAACCTTCAACATGTAATGTAGGGAATACATATCTACTTACAACTATCTCTAAAAACCAATTATAGCCCTAACAATATATATCTATTTAGATCTATTTGTAAAAACTACCTACATTCGTAAAATATATATCTATCTACGTAAATGTATTTGTATAAACCAACTAAATTACTACAAATATACTAAATATATCCGTACCCTTTAAATTGAACTACATCTATTATTTTTACTATCCTATCATGGTATATTGCTAAAAAAATAAATAGAAAAAATTTACCTGTAAAACGAGCAGAAACTTGAAATCTGATTTTCTTCTCCCCTTCCCTTCTCTCCCTTCCTCTTCTCTCCCTCCCTCCTTTTCCTTTCTCTCCTCTCGCTCCCCCTCTTCTCTTCTCTTTCTCTGAATGCGCACAAATGAAAGAGCTCACGGGCGTACAGTAAGCGCACTGTGTTTATATAAAAGTCTCTATCGCCAGTTAGTTTGGCGACAGAGACGTGCGGCCCTATCTATCGCCAAACCATCGGTCGATTTTTGACCTCTCGTTATATGGTTCGGCGATAGGGAGCCTAAACCATTTTTTCGCCTACGTGGCTCTCAGTCGCCTGACGATACGGTGACAAGTGTCTCTGTTGCCCGATGAAACGGCGACATTTAGCTCTCGTCATTCCAAACGGCGACAGAGGTATAATTGAAAGGATAGGGGATGTCGCCTAGAGGGGGGTGAATAGGCGAATAATAAATTTAAAACTAAATCGCAGCGGAATAAAACAATCCCGAGGGTATCAGCCCGGACTATCCGAACTTTTACTCGGATACTCGGTATGTCCGGACTATCCGGGGTTTTTGTCCGGAGTCTCCGGATTAACCCCTTCGGTTTGGATTAAACTTCACCTATCCGGAGTCTCCGGGTTAAATGTCCGGATACTCCGGGTTGGGCATCTCGAGATGAAAATTTTTCCTTTTTAATCTCTTCAATTTTTAATCAAACTACTTGAACACAAAATTTCTAAATACTACCAGGTACTTAGAACAAGTAGAGATCTAGCGGAAAGCTCAATAGAAAAGTAGATCGGGTAATTTCAATATTCAAAATCAAATATTAAAACAAGAGTAAGAGGCAAACTTGGAGACGATGATTTTTCACCCGAAGTTCGGATCCTTGAGGGGATCCTACGTCTTCGTTGAGGTGGCTCGGTCACACTTGAGTCGGGGTCTCTTTCAACCCTCTTACTCCGGTGTTGCACAAATGCACTCGCCGGTTTCAACTCCTTTGACGATTGAGCCGGGTCTCTTTCAACCCTCTTCCTCCGGTGTTGCACAAATGCACTTGCGGTCTTCACTTCTTTGATTCCTTCCTTGGAGGCGGAATCCTGCCTTCACAAACTTCCTCTGACCAACCACACAAAGCTCGGTAGCTCGTGGCGACCTCCTAGCCGTCTAGGAGTCCTCAACCTCCAAGAGTAACAAATGCTCACGAAGAACAAGCTTGGAGATGAAATCAAGTGCTCAAACAACTCAAATCTCACTCAACCTAACACCTCACTCCTCAAAACCTTCCCAACCCTTCTCACAAAGGGGATCACTTAGATCTAAGGGTAGAGGGGTGTTTAGGGGGCTCAAGAACAAGAGAACCCCTCAAAGCTGCAGAATAACGACCACATTTCAAATGGGGAAGAGAGGGCTTTAAATAGAGGTCTCCAAAAAACTAGACGTTTGAACTGCGCAAAGTCCGGATACTCCGGACAAATACCCCGGATACTCTGGACACTCCGGATACTCCGGAATCATCCGGATACTTCGGATTGACCTAACCGAGAGTACCAACCCGGATACTCCGGACTTAACCCCGGATACTCCGGATTGGACTCAGCAGCCCGACGAAAATGAGCATAACTTTTGATTCCGGACTCCGATTTAAGTGATTTTGGACTCTATTGAAAGCTAAGAACAAGGGCTACACAACCAATAAGGTCTCACTACCCAAATCTCAAAGGATAAATCCAGATTTCACCAAGAATCCAAGAGAGACCTACAATTTTCACTTTCCGGCATCACCAACACCACTCTCTCTCTAAGTTTCACAAGAAAGGATCATTTGAGCACTTGACACATCTAAAAGTCATTCGACGTCGCATCCCTCTTAATAGTACGACAATCCTTAGACTCAAATTCAAACGAGAAATCTAAGTCTTACATTCAATCCGCATGCCGTCTTCTCCATGGATGCAATGCGCATGATGTCTTTTACCAAATGATTGATGACATCTTCACCTTGTCCAACTTGACTCGATTCACCTCATGAGACTCTCGTCCTATCGACCTTGACTTGATCATCCTCTCCGACGATCTCCACGCCAAGCGATCTTGACTTAGTCCTCAACTCTTGGTGACACCGCCGTCTTGTTAACCTCGGCTTAATGATCATCCTCCCGGATACCTTGGTCATCATACACATACGGGACCTAATTCTTTCCAAACCACTCATGAAAGACATTAGTCCCAAAAGTTCAGTAGATGTGAATAAATTGATATTTGTGAGCAATTAAGTACCACAAGTGTTTCATATAAAGAAGCATAATATAACTGGAAACACTTGACATAAGAGATATTCTCTACTAAGTACATCATGATGAATATGTAATTGATCTATATGCACTAGAGAGATAATTGCGATATGATGAATCAATTAAATTATGGCAAGGATCACAGTCTTTACTTAAATGAAGCACATGATAGAATATACACGAATTGTACATGTGCGACTAATATTTAGAATAAGAGTAAATATGTGATCCAACTCTAGATTAAACTTCACTAAGGGAGTTGCATGAGAAGATATACAACTAAAATATGCATGCACCAAGTCAATCTATAGCAATATGAAGTTTAACTCTAGTTAATACATGCATACTAAAAACAAAGCACATAATGAACTCAAATGAATATATATGCACAAATAAGTATGACATGAACCAATGTGCATATATATAATCAACATGCTACTTGGAGTTCACTATGCATTTGCACAAAAGGAATGCAATAACAAATATAGAAGAGATACCAAAATTGCATACCTTATCTTTGCTTAACCATTCCACTTGATTTTCCTCAAAACAGATGAGACTAATACTCAACTTAGCAATAAACATGTTAGTCTCATAGCAATATAATCATATTAGAGGTTTGTCATTTGTTAAGCACTAAGTTAAGCATTTACTTAATTACATAGATTGTCATTATATGCGTTTGTCATTAATCACCAAAATAACATAAGTGCCTAGATGCACTTTCAATAATGTTGTAATTTTTTTAAATCGAGATATATTTTTGTAATTTGAATAAAAACTATATTATTTAAAAAAAAATTCTCAAGATGATGACCGCTTGCGGTCCGCCCACCTGAAGCGCGTGCGCACGCGCCGCTGTCACCATCTCGCGACTCACCGCGTAGTCAAGATGGAAGTTCGCGGTGGCTAACTCTTGTGTATATATAGATTTGCTTCTCTCTTTTCTATAATACTACTAGTCTTTAAGGTATCTTTTGTTCGTTAGTTGGTTAATGTGCGCAAGGATACGTACATTTTGTGCAAATTTCCAAGTGCCCCATGGCACAGTGCATATGCGCATTTGGGCAGAGAGAGTTGCCCCTCTAAATTACGTTGAAGTACAGGCGAAATACTGGTTCTCCTCGTCAGCTTAACCTTTCGATTAAACTATCTGATGTATACAGCTCAATATTATATTAAAATCAAGATATCTTAAGTTTAAAATCCGATTAGTATAATTTAAAAAATATATATAATTGTAATCTGCTTCTATTCCACATCTTAAATGGGAGTTTACGTATGATGGGAAATTTTGAAGTGTAAGTCAATTGCTCTCTATTTTACTCATCTGACTTAAGCTTTTTGAATGAATGGCTGATACATAATAAATTCCTCTCAGCATCACCGATGTGACATGTCTCCCTTCAGTTCTTTCCACAAACCATATACTATATCGCAGTCTTTATGTGCGTGTATGCATGCGCGTGACAAGAATTGCTATTGAGTTTACACTGGCGGCTCTTGTTCGAGAAGTCTAGCCAGTGCCTTGCCTCACCGAATCTTTGTTTTTTCAATTGCATCTAGCTACTTACTCGTTTACTCTAGGCCACGTCTAGTTGACAAGTTCAGAAGACGTCATGCATGACCCATCGCTCATCGTGCTAACCAGCCATGTTCAGCCTCGTCTATCCCGTTTTTACAAATCTAGCCCTCTACAAATTAATTTACAGATTTAGCTTTCCTCTACACCATGAAAGGCGTGCCAGGGAGCTCAGAAGCTATGGCTACCATGCCTGGGAGTGCAGGTGCATGAGCTGATGAGCGCGGGAACACGTGCTGCCGTTGCCGTGTAGCATGAAAGGCGTGCTGCTGTGACCGAGTAGCGTGGAAAGAGCCCTGTTGACCTTCCGTGGTATGAGAGCATAGAAGGTGACACATGTCACTTTCTGATGTTTCCGCGTTAAAAATAAGACTATTTTTGTAATTATATTTGAAAAGACGTTAGGGTTGGTGGGGCATGAAAAGGATGATTTGGTTCATGCATGAAAAGGACGTACTCGTGCCAACTACGCTTTCAAAACTGGATCAGTTGCAAGTGCCCTGTTACATCTTGACTAATGCAGTGCTTTCATATAACAACATGCTTAGAGGAATAGTACGTTTTTTAGCAGAGGATAGGAGTTTTGCTTCTTTTTTTTAGTAGAGGATAGGACTAGGAGTACTAGTTATTAATCAACGAACTGATTCCAAGAGAATTTCTGCTAGTGATTCTAGTAAGTAAATTGTGTGCCCTGTGTTAAAGCCCCTACATATGTTCTGCTATTTATATTTGGTGCGAAATTCACAATATAATTTAGCAATTGAAACTCATTCAGTTTCTTTCCATATAGTAAGGCTTATGTTTTGGGGAATTCTTAAGTAGAAAACTGATCAGCACACAATTTCTGAACTGATAACCTATCCAAGTATTTAGGGCCAGAACGAACTTTGCAATTTATGGCTTGATGACAGTCGACCTGGGCCTGAGTTGAACCATAATAGGCTGTGCCCTAGTAATCTTGGTGGTGTAAAATGTCTTTGAGGCGGCCCAGACCAACTGACTCTTAGGTTTACCTGGCACAATCTTATTAGGATTCGAATATGTAAATTTAGACCCTCTGTATATATCGTATTAGTTCTGAATCACGCTAGTACACAGAAGCTCAACATAGATAAATATTACAATCATACACAGTGAAAACATAATAAAAGACTTCATATATTAAATATTAACCTATTGACTGACCTTATGATCGACCTTACATGAATATGCCTCGTAATGCTAAACTACAAATAACAATTTAAACTGCAGCGGAGTGAAAACGTAGATAAACTCCTAGACATTCGCCTCCTTCTGGTACCCCTCTTCAAAAGCTGGTGTAGACTCCTACTCAACTGGTGAAATTATTGTTGGTAAGGGTGAGTATTTAAACCACTCAATAAGTTGTGCACAAAATGCAATTCTAACGTAACTATATGCAAGGCTTATTCCAATGGAATAACCAATGTGGCTATTTTGCAATAAATCAACATTTACAAATGAATATAATAAATAGATTAAAAAGATAATAAAACAAATAACAATAAATAATAACTTTCAAGTATTTCTCAAGTAAACATAGCTTCCAGACATAAATTATATTTCCAACTTTCCAATAGCAGCTAGCCTCCCTTTCCAAGTTTTCATTTTACAAAATCTAACTCTTCACTGTAAATCCTAAGCATTGCTTAATATCACGAGCATGGCTATCCGAATAGATTTTACACTATGTAGAGGTTATGCGTTTTACCCACATGACATGATCGTTTCTTTGTGCAATCGATATTAGCACACTTTCTTTGGTGTACCATAGAGAGATCATGACAAAGCATTTACAAGCTCTGTCTTAATACAGTATTACTCGCTAAGGTTTCAACACTGATAAGTCTGATTACCACACTCTAGGCCCCCTCTGGAGCCATGTGAGTTTACTCATATAGTCGGGACTCACACCACCACTGGTAGTATCAAAGCTAAGGCATTATAAATTAATCAGTTAGGTCTATCCTATTTCAGATATGTGGTTGCATGTTTGACTCAGGTCAAATGCTTGCAAGGTTAAGTTCTTAGGTTGACTGAGACAAGACTTCCACAATCCCACTGCTATTCTAACCCACCTTGGCATACTGCCTCTTGCCACCTATCGCAATCTAAATTATTCATCACCTTAGTTGATTACTGACGAATACTTATACCAGAGGTACCCCACAGCAAGGTCTCGATCGGGTCATGAGGGACCCTTCGCCTGCGCCGTGGTCTGCAAGAGCGCGCCGACCGGGCCACGGGTCAGACTCTTTGTGGACTACAGCAAGACTTCGGGTCGGGACTTCGGGAGCTCCGACCGGGCCGCAGAACGGGAGTGCACGCAGCCTTCGACCCAGTCGCTGGTAGGGGCCCTGGCAAAATCCCGTCTCAGCAACTCCGGCCACGTCATCGATCGACCTCGAAGTTGAACAACCCTGTCTGAACGAGACGACCGAGCGGGGATAGGCGTTCCTTCCCAAAACAACGCCAGAGACGCCCACGCAAGCGCCTACGCCGACAAGCGCCTGAGAGGGGACAGAACATGCCTTCCCAGCGGCGCGCTAGCTAACCCTACCGAGCGAGGCGTAGGTGGCGAACACCGCCCACCCATCATGACCTCTACGCAGGACACATCAACTCTGAAGATCGCAAACTAGATCACCAAGGGATAGCGTGCCCTAGTCGCTCCTCTCTCCTGAGCCTCGTGTGACCTGCTTTCTCCGACTATATAAGGAGAGGCGGGACCTTTAGGGAGGGGGGGCGCTCACTCTTTCACAAACAAGAACTCCCTCCGCCTACCTAGCGTCTTGCTCGCTCCTCCGATCCAAGCGATCGGCCGAGACTCCCGAGCTCCCCCGCACAAACGAGTGCTAAGGGCCTGTCCTTAGTCTTCGCATGTAATCCGCCATACCCCGATCAACGAGATCCTCCACCGCAAACTGGAAGTAGGGACATTCAGCCCGAATCAGTATACATCTGAGACTCCACTGCCCGATCAAATGTGTGTTTGAGACTCCATGAGTCAACCATCAAGGAAAGGGGGCGCGCGGCCCCTTGACCTACTAATACGTCTGCCGGATTTACGAAACGCCGACAGTTGGCGCGCCAGGTAGGGGCCTCGCGCGTCATCGTCTTCGTCTCCAGACCCCCAATCATCTCCTTGATGGCTTCTTCCGCCTGCGACGGCGCGTTCTTGACGCGGAGCCGGACCAGGATCTTCTGGAAGTACATTCGAAGCGGGCCGAGGGAGGCAGCTCCCGCTCGCCACCCAGAGGAGTGTCTACAGCCGTCACGCCACTCCAAGGATCCCCGTAGAGAGGACCCTTCGCCGCTATGAAGGTACCCCAACTCGGCACCGTTCGACTCAAAGATCCAGATGGCGACATTGCGCTCGGCGCACGGAGTATGGAAGGGATCAGCGCTGGAACCTACGCTCTGGCCACCCCCGCGGCTCCTAAAGGCCACGGTAATTCGGCGGGTGCTAATCATGAAGGAAAGAGACAAGATATTAAGAAAGATGTCCAAAAACATTGCACTACATGAAGACAAAAGAAAGCGAAGGCGCCAGGAGGCTCCTTAGCCGGAGGCGTCATCACCATCCGAGCCGTCGCTGCTCACGGCGACATCGCCCAGCGCCGCAATCTTCTCTGCCGCCGCCCGCACCCTGGCCCGAATCGGGCTCGCGTCTCCTTTGATCCCGGCGACGGCCGCCATCGGGTCGAAGGAAGCGTCGCGGCTGGCGCAGCGAGCAGCCGCGTGCTCGCGACGTCGACGGCGACCCGCCCCTCGCGAGCGGGCGCTTCGCGCAAGCGCGGGTAGGTCGGTGAGGGCGTCGGCCGCCTGGGTGAGGCCGAGGGCGTACCCCGATGGGGCGTGGTCCGGCGGTCCCTTTAGCCTCACCCCAAGCGGCTTCAGGCTCCTCCCTATGCTTTCGAAGGCCGGGCGAAGCATAGGCAGAAGGGCCTCACGCGAGGTCCGCAGCTCTTCGCGCAGTTCGGCCAGCTCCGTCTCGGCGGTTTCGGCTCGAGCCCGCTGCGACTGCGTCTCATCGCGCGCCTTGGCGAGCTCCTCCCGGGCGGCCTAGGTAAGGGCCCGCTGCTGCGCCGCCTCCGCTGCAAGGGAAGCGGCCCTCGCAATATGCGCATTAAGAGAGGCCTCCAGCCGCGCCAATGCGGCTGACAGATCCGTCGTCTGGGCCACCACCGAACGAGGGTGACCCAGAGCGATCGGGGGGACATCGGAAGCCGCACCACCCGCATCCGTCTCCCTCGTCGCGGCGACCGCAGACGGCTGTCCCGGACGCAGACCGGACGCGCTAAGAGAGAAAAAGGAAAACGGCCCGACGTCAGTAAAAGGCGAAATTCGAAACCACTCCGGGGCCGACAGAAAAGACTTACCCGCGGAGGGGAATCCTAATGCGGAAAGCCGATGAAGGCAGCGTGACCCTGTCCCCCGTCGCGCCACCAGAAGACCCGGCGTCGGTGCGGGGCCTCTTGATGTTAGGGGCCCGCGGGTCCGCAGCCGCCTCCCGTTTCCCTACCATCCGGTCACTGCTGCCGTTGGCCATCTACCGTTCGAAGATGCCGTAACCCTTCCTTCCTTGTGCTGAAACAAAGGCGGGGAGGGTGAAGAGGTGAAACGGCAAATAAGTGTGACAGCTCTCGGTACTCCGTCTGCGATCTTTTAAAAGCGAGGCGAAATGGTCAAAGCATAAGTCACGCAAGAAGGCTGCGCGCACATTAACTTCGCGCCTTGAGCGACGCGACACACTCCCTCCATCCCTCCTGTGGCGCATCGAGATACGAGGAGGCGACAGGACGCTGCTTCGGGCGAACCGCAGCACGACCCCTTAACTTCGACCACAGGGCGAATCGCACCGGCAAAAGACGAGCCTGAATCGTCACGACATCTCCAGCATGCGGAACAAGAAGATAAGACAGTCTTTTCCTCAAAAAACTTCTTCCGCAATTGTTTTTTTTCATTCTAAATTTGAAGCGTTGTGAAATGATCACAAGCTCGGTCCCCGCGCACCGCTCGGGGGCTGCAAGCCCACACATATTCACGGGTCGGTTGACCAGGTCGGCTACATGGTCCTCCCTAGCGGTAACCCTCTCGACCCGAGCACTACGGCCTACGCCCCAACGGCTATAGTTGCGAAGTAATGCTCTATGGAAGAAGGAAATACCCATGCGGTGCGACCCGTAGTCGGTCGGGAACACTCCTCTCCCACGCAAGTGCGGACAAGCGACTTATACCTAAGATTCTTACACTCGCGCGGGTCAGGCAATCTGGTCGGCCATCAGATCCTCCCCAACGGTAGTCCCTCAGGCCAGCGCTCGACCTCGCCCGGGCTCACGGTTCTAAGTAGTGCCAGCGGAAGAAGGGAACACCCGTGTGGTACGATCCGTGGCCGGTCGGGAACGCTCCTGCCCCGCGGCAAGTGCAAGAGAACACTTCATTCCCAAGCAAAAAACTTCTTATTATCCGAGCTTTCCTAAAAGATTTCGACATATCGACCTGTGCTTATATAACCCCCGCGGTCTTCTAAGCCACGGTCATCGGATGTTCATCATCCCTGGGAAGCACGAAGAATAAGAATCGGACCAGCGGAATGATCCGAGTAGCCATTTGGTTCCCCCGCGATGGTAACCCTTTCGACCCAGTCCGTGATATTTTCAGGAGTGGGAATCGCAAAAAGCAAGGGGGCAGCGATGGCGAAAGGTGGGAAAAAGCCCTAGCCCTCGTTACCCCAAATTTACAGGTACCTACCGAAGCACGTGCTGGCTGGACACACATCGACCGATCGCTTGCCGATCAAAGCATCGCATGTCCCGTCGCAAACGCCACGACAAGCCGCCGGTAAGACGTACCGCCCCCCCCAATCATTTAGTTTCGCATTTAAATTCCCGCACGCACATTAAATGCTTGCAGAAATGTTAGGGTATCGCTCCGGGCAAAAACGCCCCGCGACCTTTTGACCATCGCCTCCGGGTCGGCTCAAACCGGCCCAAAGCAGGGGAAAAAAAGTCCACCAGGCCTTTGCAGCCTCGAGGTGGCAAGAAGGCTTGAATGCCTGACGATTAAGACCTAGCCGCGGGTCCCAGAGGCTAGATCCACCGAGTGGATCCTCAGCCGACCCCGACAGGCAAACGAGCGAGGGGCGAGTTTAAGGCGAACCCTCGGCGGGTCATTAGTTGGGTTGGCGGACGACCCAATCGCCTTAGCTCGTGTCCGAGACCATACTTCAAACTCTTTCGCGGAGCCCCGAAGGGTAGCGGCCATTGCATACCGAGTTCTGAGCGGCTCGAGGTCCGGAGCGGATCGAGTAAAAAGGTTTTTATGGGTCGCCTCAGTGGTCGGACACCGCCGCAGGATCGTCCGCTCGAAGGTCGCTCGATCTCCAGGGCCCACTCGGATAACCCGTTAGTAGCTCCACGAGCACGGTGTTCGGCCGACGTAGGCAAACACGCGTCTGCTCACCCCCTCCAGGTCCCACACCTGCGGACGGGGCGTACACGTGGGACCGACAGCGGCCTCTCCTCCTGCAGATCGCCTCGCCCGACGAGGACTCGGGATGGATGCCCCTCGCCCAGCTACGGCGTAAAAATGGCACTAACTCGCCCAGCTACGGCGTAAAAATGGCACTAATGCGTCTAGCTACGACGTTAAAAAAGCAGTCGGGAACAGGAACCTCTCGCGAAGGCATCCGGACCTCCCTGCCGATCACGGCCGCGTCTAGCTACGACGTTAAAAAGCAGTCGGGAACCGGAACCTCTCGCGAAGGCATCCGGACCTCCTCGCCGATCCGCGGCGCGTCTAGCTACGACGTTAAAAAGCGATCGGAACCGGATCCTCTCGCGAAGGCATCCGGACCTCCCTGCCGATCACGGCCGCGTCTAGCTACGACGTTAAAAAAGCAGTCGGGAACCGGAACCTCTCGCGAAGGCATCCGGACCTCCCTGCCGATCACGGTCGCGTCTAGCTACGACGTTAAAAAAGCAGTCGGGAACCGGAACCTCTCGCGAAGGCATCCGGACCTCCCTGCCAATCACGGCCGTGTCTAGCTACGACGTTAAAAAAGCAGTCGGGAACCGAAACCTCTCGCGAAGGCATCCGGACCTCCCTGCCGATCACGGCGCGTCTAGCTACGACGTTAAAAGATCGAGAACCGGAACTCTCGCGAAGGCATCCGGACCTCCTGCCGATCACGGCCGTGTCTAGCTCTGACGTTAAAAAGCGATCGGAAGCGGAACCTCTCGCGAAGGCATCCGGACCTCCCTGCCGACTACAGCCGCGTCTAGCTATGACATAAAATGAGCACCCAGGCGTTCGCACCAACCCAAGTTGGTCGGACCCACCCAGCAAAGGAAACCCCCGACCGGCTCTACGACCCGCTCGGGGGCTACACCCACCGGGTGCGCTCGCGCGCCCCCGGACGAAACGGATCGCCCTAGCTGGGTGGATCCTGCGCTACGTAACGAAACCCACGGCTCTACGGCATGGTTAGAGACCTCGGAAGGGTCGCGAGAACAGAAGCCCCGGGCAAGCGAACGACGACGATGTTCGAACAAAGCATGGGGTAACATTCAACTACTCCCACCTCCCAAGATCAAGGGTGGGCAGAAACGAGCGAGAAAACAAGAAGAGCTAGGCGCCGAGCGTGCGCCGGACCACCCGGACGAGGGCGTCCCTCGCCTGGGCGAGCTTTGGGAGGGTGCCGATCAGTGCATCAACAACGGCAGCGGCATCACGATCGATGGCGTTGAGCCACGCCTGTTCCGCCATGGCAAGGTCAAAGTCCTCCCAGAGCTCCGCGAGGAAGGCCTCCTCGTCTTTAGGCGTCAGCGGCGCCTCGTCCCCGAAACAAACACCACCGACAGACGTCCGCAGCCGAAAGAGGGCGACCGAGAGGAAGCCATTGCAACCCCCAAGCGTCCCGGGGAGATCCATGACCTAGACTGAGAGCAGCTACTCCGACCCCCGCTTCCGCGCCGCCTTATAAACACTCGGCGTGCGGAAGCCGAGCAGGCCCAAGTTAAGGAAGGCATGGGAAGCCGAGGCGTCGTCGCGCCTACGAAGGAGATATGTTGCGGAAATCGAAGGGTCCACCCGGGAACGCCCCGCGTTTCCGGTCGGCCCCGGGGGCTACTAACAAATACTTATACCAGAGGTACCCCACAGCAAGGTCTCGATCGGGTCATGAGGGACCCTTCGTCAAGGCCAGTGGTGCGCAAGCGCGCCGAGCCAAGCCGCTGGTCGAGACTCTTTGTGGCCTCTGACCGGACTTGGTCGGATTTCCGAGAGCTCCGACCGGGCCGCAGAACGGGAGTGCACGAAGCCTCCGACCCAGTCGCTGGTCGGGGCCCTGGCAAAATCCCGTCTCAGCAACTCCGGCCACGTCATCGATCGACCTCGAAGTTGGACAACCCCGTCTGAACGAGACGACCGAGCAGGGATAGGCGTTCCTTCCCAAAGCAACGCCAGAGACGCCGCCCACGCAACGCCTACTTCTGACAAGCGCACAGAGGACAGGAACGTGCCTTCCCAATGAAACGCCGCTAGCTAACCCTACCGACAGGGCGTAGCTGGCTGAACCTGCCCACCCATCATGACCTACGCAGGGACCTGTCAACTCTGAAGATCACGAACCAGATCACCAAGGGATAGCGTGCGCTAGTCGCTCCTCTCTCCCGAGCCTCGTGTGACCTGCTTTCTCCGACTATATAAGGAGAGGCGGGACCTTTAGGGAGGGGGGCGCTCACTCTTTCACAAACAAGAACTCCCTCCGCCTACCTAGCGTCTTGCTCGCTCCTCCGATCCAAGCGATCGGCCGAGACTCCCGAGCTCCCCCGCACAAACGAGTGCTAAAGGCCTGTCCTTAGTCCTCGCATGTAATCCGCCATACCCCGATCAACGAGATCCTCCACCGTAAACTGGAAGTAGGGACATTCAGCCCGAACCAGTATACATCTGAGACTCCACTGCCCGATCAAATGTGTGTTCGAGACTCCATGAGTCAATCATCAAGGAGAGGGGGCGCGCGGCCCCTTGACCTACTAATACGTCTGTCGGATTTACGAAACGCCGACAATTACCATGCACCACACGCCATCAACAATTCAATATCGTTATGTAACATCACATGTCCCACAACTCAAAATTATTGTGCGACAACATTTGATACACTATTTCATAAACATGTTCTATATTCCATTAAATCAAGATTGAGTTTGATATTTTCAAAAGACATGAGTTGTATGCGATATGGCTAAGCATACTATACATGGCCTAACCAACCCACGTTGGCATCTATTAGCAACCAAGTAATAATGAACCATCCTAGGGTGACAATAATCATGGCATACAAATAACAAGGTAGGTATATTTAAGTTATGTTGAATAACTAAATCCCAAATTAATTTGAAATCAATTGTATACATGAAATAGCATGGAATAATTTAAATCAACATAGCAATTTTGTAAAACTGAGTTCAATATAATCAAAGCACAACTTGTCTTAGCAATTGTCTCACTCTTGCTCTGGACCTCGTTCTTGATACAACAATTCTCCCTCGGATGCTCCGAGCACATCGACATCTATGTGTAACGAGAGAAAATATAAGAATAGAGAGCAAACAATCTTCAAAAATCAAATAAAATTTACCATCAAATAGATCTTAATTTTATAAATTTTTACAAATTTGAATCGCTTCAATCAGAGCTAGTATGAAGAAGAACAAGCTCTTGAAAGATTTGAAATAAAAGAAAAAAAATAAACCCTGTTTAATTGAATTACTTTTCTACTAGAAATTCGGAATAATGATGTCATACTGACGTCACTAACTATTTAGGTTTCAGCCAAATTATTTTTCTATGGTAAAATCTAATTACAACATTATGCTGACGTCATAAACCGAAATAACCAAATAAAAACTTATTCTGAAAAACTCCTATTAGACTGACATGTGGGTCTAGATCTATGGACCCAGCCCTTGGGTAACGTGGGTGCACGGTGGACTTGATCCATGGCGCTTCGATAAAATACACCCGATGTCACGGTTGATGTCACGTCGCCGACGTCAGCAAAGGCACGTAGCGGATTGAGCGCACGATACATGGCGACATCACGACCGTAAACTTTTGATTCGATGGCGAAGCGACGGCAATGACCAGCAGTGACACCACAAACATGTGGTGAACAGAGATGACACCAACGTGGCGTGATCAGGAGTGTTGGCTCAACATCAAACGGCTACGATTGCGTGACAGCAACAAAACAACACGACAAGCGGCAGAAGGACGTAGTGACTCACAGCAAGATCTGAATGGTTGACCTCCAATCGGATGGCTGAGATGAGATAGAGCAATTGTGACAAGCATGACAGTGGTGCTAGATCGGAGCCAAGGACAATGACACGAAACATGGAAAAAACGCGTTGGATTCGAAACAGGTTTGCATGGATCTAGGGTACCTCGATGCGATGAACTCACCAGAGCTCTTGGATGCGGCGAGGATGGCTTGTCAGTGATGAAATCTCGTAAAATCCACGGCAGCGCAGCTTGGCTACGGTGAGGAAAAGCAGCGGGCTAGGGCTTCTCGATGTGCTTGCGTTGGAGCAAAACGTGCGGGTGCAAGGTGGGGAGTTTAATGCGTGTGGCGGTACCTTAACACTACACCATGACACAATTTCGACAACAGCCTATCTGTCGGTAAAGACCATATATAGCGACGTATTATCTGTCGGCAAAAGTTGTCCCGACAGAAAAAAACTGTTGGTAGAAGTCCTGTCGGCAAAAACATTTACCGACAGATATATTTTTGCCGACAGATGATCTGACATTATTATAGTACATTTACCGACAGATATATCTTTTCCGACAGATATACTTTTGCCGACAGATCGTCTGACGATAAACTTTTGCCGACAGATCGTCTGACGGTATACTTTTGCCGATAGATCATCTGAGGCTAAGCCAAATTGGTGTGAATTCCATGCATTTTTTAGATAGAAAACAATGATAAAACATTATTGTGCAGAATATTATAAATTCAACTGATAATTAATTCATATTTTTACCACATCACAGTAGAAAATAACTCAATTAATGCATCCATTCAACACAACAACTGCCATCAAAATACATCCATTCTCGTAATCAAATTCATTCAACTAGAAATATGCAAATTTGTCCAAAAACCCAAAGTTCATACATTTACCAATCAATCCTTTACAAAATTCAACCCTGTTGGATCTTGAAAGCTAGAGTCAACTTGTCTTCCACCTACATGAGGTGTCAAGTACATACAAAATGATCACTTAATATACATGTGACTAGCTATTTGTTTTGAACAAAAGCATCTATATTTGATGGTAACACTAACTTCCTTGCAATTCTGCCTGCAAAAAAACACTTTGAAATTTAGTGCAAGCACATGGTGATAGTAACAGCATGTGCTGAGGCATTTGAATAAATATTTCTACTAGCCAAACTAGATATAAGTATAGAACTCACAGTAATAACATGAATATATACATGGTCAGAGTATGGATCTTTTGCTAATGACAGGTTTTTTTTCATTATATACATGGCCATAGAAAGGTTCAGGAATCACAGTTCACATGCAACACGTATAACCAACTAGGAATATTTTCGCAGCGTGATACGCCGCGCGCGTTGCTTTTGCACGTGTGTAAAAAAACAAGGCAGTGATGTCTAAGTTGCGACTATCAGTTTGTTTCTGTGTGCAAGCGCAACGGTATTGGTCAAAAGATAGAGTAGCAATACGTGGTTATTATATGTTGACAGACCCACAATAACGCGGTCACAAGAGCAGCGAAAATGAAAGAAACACGCGCTAACAACCGACGTTTTAGACATTGAATCGACAACAAGAACCTAACCATATTCTCTCAGATAGGGAGGAAAAAACATGCCTTTCAATTTTTATTTAAAAACTGGTGATGGATGAAGCTACATCGGGCCATTAACATGCATGTAAGATAACAAAAGCATATATTAGTAAGTCCTCAGGAAGCTCAAAGTCGTATCACTCACCGGGTTAGCTTTCTTGCTTCCTCCAGCGTGTCTTCCTTTGCTGTATAGTATTGCAAACAAAAATCACCCTGTGAGTTCCAGAATATTTTATAGAAAACAACCTTAGCAAACAGGGGACAACGGGAAAAGTTTGGATAACAGATGGTTTATAAAAAGGCAACAGTCAAAATCTCTGTGTTTCTGTGCATACAATATAAAAGCTGTATGAATAATTTTCCTTTTGCAAACTCATGCATTGATGAAATCCCAACCGACAATGTACCGAGCTGTTTTAGAAAGGGCGTAAAAAGTTGAGGAATATTTATTTTCCCAAAATTCATATATGGATGAACTCCAAGCAGTCATCTGACTAAATGTTCGCGAAAGAAGGCATAAATCATTGCTAATGAAGATGATATTGAATCTGTGGCCTTAGGTCATTTGTTTTCAGCGTAAAAAAACTGTATGAAAAGAAACAAGTTATAATTATTTCACATGAAATCGCTACCTTCAAGTATTATGAAACAATATACAAAGATTTCTTCAGAAGGTGCGGACACGGTGTGCATTGGCAAGTTCTAATGCTTCTACAGCATAGAAATATGTAATTAACTGATTACAAGCTTCCTTCGCTAGTGTGCTAAAACATCAATGGGTCAGTAGAGGCATCGAACACCAAGTTAGAAGTGCAGGTCAGAAAAGCAAGTCCTTCGCTATTTGTAGATTTAAACTTAGGCACATTCGAAATATCTAAACCACTCAATAAGTCCTTTTGATGTGCCCTGATAAAAGAGAGGGGAGATTAACGGAGTTGCGACATATCTTTAAGAATATGTCTCAAATTTTCACCAAAAAAAACACCTCAATAAGAAAATAGCCAGAATGATCGTGTTCCTTGGCCATCTCCATAAACTTATCAGTCAAATAATAAATACCGTTCTTCAGATCTGGAAGGAGCTAACTTCCCAACACAAGAAACTCCTGGCTCTGCTTGGGACAGAGATCACCACAACAAGTAAGCTACACATATCCCATCTTAAAAATAAGCATGTGTGACTAAAGTCTAACATATTACTTTCACAGAGCCATAGCTTTCCTCATAAATTTCCACATAAAGAGCAGGTTTTGAAGCTTTGCTCTGAGATCCAAAAAAACTGTGAGAGCAAAATTCTTAGGACAAAAAGAGAGCACATGTAAAGAGGTGCGTAAATGAAATAAGCTAAAATGGCTAATACAAACCTTCCAAGCCAAGACTTGATGTATTTAAGAAATCTTGCCCTATCAATTTTGTCACCCGATGCTTTAGAACCTTTGGGCATCATAGAATCATTAGTGTAGTAGCAACTGCGATGGCAAAACAATGCCAGATTTGGTTCAAAGCTATTGATGCTAGCAGACTAACTCAACTGTTCATGCATGCCAGCAGGAGGAGATGGATGATCATAGAAATATTCCAACCTTCAAACATAGGCAGGCCAACAAAGGAGTATTAGACTGGAAAAGGCGAAACAAAATTCACAACGTGACGAAAAACATTTTTATGCGTAAACTCCCATGACAAAAAAGCAAATAGGCGTAAATAATCCGTTAATTTAATTTCGTTTACCATCAAGCAAAATTTAATCTTCTAGGAAAGCTAGAAGTGTAATGATTCAAGCACTAAGATATTGCAAAACACAAAACCAACAACACATCAACCTCTGCCTCCACCAAGTATGAAATATTCCACACAAAAAAATTACACAAAACAATTGCTCCATTGGTGATCCTATGACTGTGCAATAATGTAATTGGACATTCACCATTTATACAGGAATATATAAAACACCTAATATTTAAGTCTCTGAAAAGACACATGACAAAATATTAAACTAACGAAATCAATAATAACAGAGCAAAAGTCAGTAGAATAGGTAACAAGACATTACGGAGATCCAAAGAACTCAAATTCTTACAATTCTCTCGCTATTCTCACCAAGTCTGTTGATGATATGGCGAACACCATATTAGACTTAGTTTTTCAAGGCCTTTGCAACCTCTCGCAAGATGAGTTAGGCCAACATCACCAAAGAAGTGTGCTCTGTCCGTCATCACTTGCTACTGAAATAAGTACAAATAACATAGCAAAGCAATTTCCAACATGAGGGCTTAACATTATAATATACACATCTTATGGTTAACCTCAATTTCGTTGTAAAGTTGTTGACGAAGAGAGCCATTCTTCAACATATAATTTACAATATATGCCCTTTGTCCTTCATAAGGTGTGATAACTCCAATCTGCACATTAGGCAATATATGAATACACATCCAATTTCCACAGAATGTGTTTTTTTTATGAAGGGGCTAATGCAAAATTTAAGATGAAAGGTAATCAACTAATCATTAGTAGATACCTGGCTTGGTACAACACCACTTCTTAAAAATGCAGTCACAATTTTTTCTACAATTTTTTTGAAGAAAGTACTATTTTTACTCCATAGCAGAATCTTGCCACCAACTCAAATGATTTTGCACCCCCAGGGATATCACTTAGTTTGATGATTCATTCTTCTTGGTCTGACCTCTCCTCGATTAACCGTTCAAGGAGGGCACTTCTTGAAAGTAAAGGGAACTGCAAGGGGATAACGAGGCAACAGCATTAAGGATAAAAACAGCAAACCTATAGAAAGGTGAAGTCATGGCATACAAGCTACTAAAATTCAGTAAAAGACGCATGAATGACGAGAGGAGAAAGTTTACATACATCACGACAAGTATATGCACCCCTTGAAATACATGTAGTTGTTTATCCTTCCAATAAGACTTAGGATGGATAATTTTCGGATGTCATGACTGACTGCATTTTGTTAGCCCTGCATGTAACTTTGAATAATTTTCTTTTTGTTTCCAAAGAACTTTGATTATTTCTTCCAGAGCGATTCAGTAAAACAAGTTATACAATAGTTGTAAAAAACTTTGAACACGGCCTGCCACTTGAAAAATCACAGCTTCTACAATAGTAAAACTCTGCAAAAGAAATAAAGATATACGAGAGAGAAGTGTGAATACCCCAAAATCCCTAGTAGTATGGGCAAGCCCTCATCCGTTCCGTTGTATATGGACAACTCCTCCACTGTCCACAACCTCTGCACATTGTAGCAGACGTGAGAAGAGATAAGGGTGTTACAAACCTCAGGAAGTCACAGAGCTAAAAAATTGCAATGTTTCTTAAATCATAAAGCTATAACTCGGAGAAACCGCGATTAAAAGTCTATTACACAGCTAGTATCCCTCACTACAAGCTCATCTAAGTTGCAAATTGTAGTATACCACAGATATGCTCTAGATCAAGGTCTTAGTACATGGATACGTCTAACCAATAAGGAAAGTTACTGTAAAATTTGGATCTGAATTGGTTGCAAGCGTCAACGCAGATTCCATAGATTAGACAACACGCGAGCTCTAGCTCATACGCTTAAGATGTATCAAATTCAAGGTAGCGCAAAATTGATATGGGTAAAACAAATAGAGAACACACCGGCTTCCTGAGGCGGTAGAGCAGGAGGAGGACGGCGAGCAGCGCGAGACCAAGGAGGAGGCGAGTGCCGAGCGCCATACTTCTGGCTCCCAAGAGATCTACCAGCTAGTTCACCAACACGACACTGTCTCCACAGCTCCACGGCGTGGGGACGGCGCGAAGCGGGGACGGCGTGGGGATGGCGCAGCGAGACGGCGGCGGTGTGGGGGCGGCAGCGGGACGGCGGCGGCGTTGGGCGGCAGCAGAAAGGGCGGCGGCGGCGGCGTGAAAGCGTCGGCGAGACGCGTAGCTAGGCGGTGGCAGGGCGGAGGCGGCGTGGGGCGGCGGCGCGGCGGGGAAGCGCGCGTGGGGGCGGCGACGGGGGGAATTTGGGGATTTTGGCGCGTGGGAGGCGCTGGGATTTTGGGGATTTTGGCGAAGGAGCCGCGCGCGTGTGATGTACAGCGGAAACCTAGCAGTCTTTTTGTTCTCCCGCCGAATCTTGCTACAGATTAATTTTTTTCCCTCCTAGACATTTGCCGACACATAATTAGTTACGACATTTTTACCGACGGACAGTTTGATCCGCAATATGAGATTTACCGACACATAATCAGTCCTTAATACATGTATAATTGCCGACAGACAATCTGACTCTGAAAGAAATATTACCGACAGACAGTGGCGGATCCACTATTGGGGCTGGCTGGGGCGCCAGCCCCATCTCTGATCGGCTGAATTCCTCTCCTCCCAGTATCTCCAACGCTATAGCGGTAAATCGGTAGGTTTAGGAACTGACAACTGAAAGTAAGATGTAAGTAAAAAAACAATACTGCTAGGCAAATGGGCTATTAAAATTTGTCACGGACTCCCTTACTCTCATGGGGTTTCACCTGGTATAGTACTTGACATCCTTTACTATAGCGCAGCACCAGAAGTCTGAGAGACGAATAATGTCGGTGTCGTCTCGCAGGCGGCAAAACGACGCACGGACGATTGCGGGTGGCAGACGCACGGGCGGGTGTGACCACGTGGCGAAGGCGAATGCGATCGTCGAGGAGCACAAGGCGTAACGCCGATCACCACCGGGCGCTAAGCGAGAACATGCATTGTCGGGAGCTGGATGGAACACGCATTACTAGAGGAGAGGAATCGGCCGCTCGGAGCGCCGTTTAGCCGGCGGCTGAACACATATCTCCAAAGCCCAAAGAGGAACCGAGGCTCGCTCCGTCCAGCCGGTGGCCGAACGCGCATCGCCAGAGCCCAGATAGGAACCGAGACAATCGACAAGGAGGAGCGACTGAGGACGAGCAGCCTCTCAGCTTCATATTGATCGCTAGGACGATCACACCAAAGTTAGATTAATTCGCTAGCGCCATTGATTGCTTTGCTCGGTATACAAAAATTGCCCCAAGCCCTAATGCAATGCCTCATACCTGAATTCCTTTTGTTGTGATAACTGATGTCTGATTTTTGTATTCTATTGTCCCAAGTCTATATTCTATTGACTGATTGATATTTTTGTCTCTCTGATTTAATATATATGAATTTGAAATTTGGTTGGCAATAAATCGGTAAATATAACATTAGTATGCTTATGTTGAGTTCGAACTTCGACGTAGAAGCCCCACCTCTATTTTCATTCTGAATTCGCCACTGCCGACAGATAGTCTGTTGCGTAACTTTGCCGACAGATAGTTTGTTGGTGATCACTGATTATTTCCGACAGACATCTGACGGTAATATTGTGTCATGGTGTAGTGTAAATAGGGCATCGACAAGCGTGCGAATCACAGACGTCGAAATGAATGTGGCAGCTAATGATAGCGTAGTCCAGCTCAGATACGCCACGACGACGATGTCGTGGCATGATCTGGCATGTCCACATGGCAACGATCCTGCGGCCAACAGTGCATGACGACGTAGCCCGATTGCAAGCATTGGATCAAGATCTGACGGTTCG
Organism: Guadua angustifolia; assembly: GCA_036346375.1. Taxonomy (NCBI): domain Eukaryota; kingdom Viridiplantae; phylum Streptophyta; class Magnoliopsida; order Poales; family Poaceae; genus Guadua; species Guadua angustifolia. The sequence continues at coordinate 10,726,463 of CM070510.1, read as the reverse complement.
CACTCACGTGAGCTAGGGTTTTGAGAGAAACATGCTATGAGGGATGGGCTTGGGCTGGTGATGGGTTGATCCTAGGCTGGGCCCATTGGGTTGTGGCCCAATTAGGGTTTAAACCTTTTCTGAGTTTTCTTATTTAAAATAAATTTCAAAAATTAGGAAAGGCCAAATAAAACAGCAAAATGCTCGGAAAAATTCCAAAAAAAAATATGAAAAATATTTTAGGATATTTAGGACTCAAATAAAATATTTTTAACCAAAGTTTATTTAAACTTTCTAAATTTTCAAATAGACTTCAACAAAAAGTTTAATTCAAATAAATTCCAAAAAATTGTCAAAAATAACAAATGCACAGTAAATCTAAGAAAAAAATTAGGATGTTACAAATCTCATGGCTAGACATTAGGAAATGACTCTCTCCATCATTGTCATATGTTGATACCGAAAGTGCATAATGCTTTAGAATGGAATAAATCCCTCAGAAAGATGGTGCATCTATCTAAACAAACACTGGTTAGACAAAAGAGTGAATAAAAGATACCACACACATTCAGATCACATGAAAGCAACACAAGAAAAGAAAAGGATCAGAGTACACTCTAATCATATGCTGTTCTCACTACTACAAAAAGGTTATATTAAACATATCATCACATACTGTTTTTTATGAAAACCGTCTGTGATGTGTTTCGGACATATCACAGACAGTTTGTGACTGAAACTGTCTGTGATGTCGGATCATCACAAACGGTTTTATCTACAAACCGTCTGTGATGAAAGCGAGAACTTCACAAATGGTTTGTGAATAAAACCGTCTATGATGAGAAAATATTGCACACGGTTTTATCCACAAACCGTCTGTGATGAAAGCGAGAACTTCACAGACAGTTTGTGGATAAAACCGTCTGTGATGAGTATCACAGACGATTTTATCCACAAATCGTCTATGATGAGTCTCGGATTTATCGCAGACGATTTTTGACTAGAACTGTCTGTGATGTTCACTTCATTATAGACGGTTTTTTGTTAGAACCGTTTGTGATGTTCACATATCACAGACGGTTTTAATTTGAAACCGCCATAAATAATAAATATTGCTAATTACCTCTACTGCCTTCTAATTTGAAAAAATTGAAATTAAGTAATATTATATTTGAAATAATTGGAACTAATATTCCATTTGCAATAATCGAAAAGAACAACCGAAATAGATTCAAAACTTCGGAGGCTGTTTTGAGGCCCTAAACGATGTTTTTTTAGAATTCCATCGCCGCGCACGCACTTGCACAAACCATCAGAATCCGATCATCTGATTTTCGCGCACTTATAAAATTCGGATGCTATTTTTCGTTATCTTTCCAACAAGTCAAATAACGCCCCGATCGGAGTTACGAGTCAAAAGTTATGGCCATTTTAACAAACGTGCTTGGATTTCATATTTACAAACTAGAATTGGTGCCCAAAAGAATATAGTTGGAGAGCTCACCGTGTGATGATTCTGGAAAGCACAAGAACACCAAAATCGAAGGTACGAGTCAAAAGTTATGGCGTTTTTACAAGTTTCATTAATAGTAATGGCACATATATTGCAAGCATTATTAATTGTCAAAAGTATGGAAAATAAATTTAAAAGTTTTAAATTTTGTTAATTACCTCTATAGTATACTAATTTGAAATAATTGGAAATCGGTGTTCGGGTGTTTCACGGGGTTAAAGGGAGGAGGGATACATTATATGTCAGATATGATCATATTACCACTGAAGTACTAGATCTTATAAAAACTTTGAAGTTAAGTGTACTTGGATGAGAGTAGTAATAGAATAGGTGTCCTCTTAGGAAGTTCTTGTGTGGCGTTAAGTTAAACGTTCTTAGGCGAGAGTAGTATTAGGATGGGTGATCTCCTGAGAAGTCCTTCCTAATTTAATATTTTTAAACTACTAGTTAGAACACTGTGTGATGAGTTCACATCATAGACGGTTCTAAATTAGAATCGTCTGTGATGAGTTTTTTCACAGACAGTTGGACAACCTTCTGCAATGACTCTTTGTCATCATAGACACTTGCTTATAGACGGTTTATAAAACCATCCGTAAGATGATTTACGAATCGTCTGTGAGATTGTGATGATATGTTTTGTAGTAGTGTCACAAATGCCACATCAAGCCCATACGACATACTACCAAAATTGGGCATCGATAAAATACAAAACCGTGCAGATATGCCTTCGATCTCCAAGCTACGACATAAGCAAGCATACATAGTACAGTATCATCTATCCGAACAGAAGAACCTATGTTTAGACGACATACACTACCTTCTAGCGTGTGCTAGTAATTGCTGATCAGTACATAAGTACCATAGAATATTAGATGATTAATTCATATTGTTGATGAAAGCTCTTACATCATGTTATTGATGCAGCAGTATGGTTGCGCAACGCTCACTCGTTCTATGGACAGCGGCAACAGCAGAGGGCGCACAAGATACTTCTCAAAATGCTATTCCGAACATGTCCGCGGCGGCGGTGCCGTTGTTTCCTCTTCTCGTCGCCGCCGTCGTTGTTGCCGGCGGTGAAGGGTGCCACCATGGAGAATTAGAGATGATGTATATAGAGAATATATATACAACGAAGTTGTTCTGCTCTACACTTTGTCACCTTCTCCAAGAGTGATGGATGATGTGCTTATATAAGTGTTCAGAGTGCGTGAGCGAGTGATAGAATGTAACTGGGGCCGGAACAAAGGCAGTAGGAACATAAAAAATGGAACACACTTTCGGCACTGTATATTATACTCTTATACTCTTTTTATATGTAGCAGCTCTTAGATCGGATTAAAGTTTTATAAGATAAGACACGAGCATGCACGGTTTATGAGCAAAAAAGATGAATCTCATAGAGAGAACCAAGATACGAATGTTAGAGCAACCATGACGAGAGAAATTTTTTTTGGCAAAACCAACCGCAAATTCTTTAAACATAATATCAAAATAGTACAAGGGATTATTGTTCTCTCACAATCTCTCAAAGCTTTTAGGATCCTTAGATCATTGCCCCAAGAATCTAGTGCTAAAGAATGACCATCCTTTAATCCTCCCGTGTATCTCTTGTTCTAGATGAGTTGACTTATGGCTTCTTAGTTACTTGGGTCCTCCATAACCACCTCCTAAGTTTTATAGCCTCCCTAATTCTTCTCTAAAGCAAATAGAAATCATTCTCTTATTAGGATTAGGAATTCTAATCCTATTAGTGTAACATCTCAATTTTTGCATTTTTTGAATTTATTTTGCATTTTATGTTTTTAAAAATTATTTGGATTTTAATTTATTTTATTTTGCATTTATAAAATTAAGCCTCCTGTCATCTTTTATGTAGTTATTGAAAATTTTTTAATAATATTTTGTTGAAAATATTTTATTTGAGTTTCAAATGCCTTCAAATATTTTTTGAATTTTTTGATATTTTTGCTATTTTTTAGGTTTTATTTTTTTTGTTGATTTATTTATTATTTGAAAAAGGTTTTAAAATCCTTGGAATAGTTCTGGGCTAAGCCCAGTGGACCCAGCCTGTTTTTCCCACGCCACCAGCCCAGCCGCAGCCTGCTCGGCCCGTTCCACCAAAAACCCTAACCCTAAGGGTTGCAACCATTGGATCTTGATCCAACGGCTGAGCTCTCTCCGCGTTGTCGCGTGTTGTTGGCCGCCCGATCGGATCTACGTGGACGTTCAGGATTGCACCACGTCGTTTCAACTGAATCTACCACACACTATCGTAATCCCGCAATCTTTGGACTCCGTATCCATGCTGTTCACACCTCCCTAGGCCGCTATTTAATGCGCCGCCACCACCCTCGTTCTCCCCACCTCACGCCGCACCTGCTGCTCCAAGCTCGCATGCCATGGCACTGTAGTTTTCTTGCCCGAGCTCACCGAACTCCATCGCCTATACCGTAGCAGTTTTTGTGCGTTTTCGTCGCCATCGAGCAGTCCCCGTCGTTGTCGTTGGTGCCTTCGGGTTCGTCGCATCAAGGCACGCTGATTCCAGGTAAGACTTTCATCGGAGGACCTCCAGAACGCCGTTGACTGCGTCTTCATCTTCAGCTCTGGTGAACGAACGTTGCCGCGCCATCGCCGTCGTCGTGAGCTCTCGCAGTAGTCGGATCTGGTAAGGACCGTTGGATTTCCTCCACATGTTGCCCACCAGAGTAACCACGTATGCATCATCACTTCACCACCATTGGATTTCATCGATCAATCCAGATCTTACCGCGTTCACGTCAGGTCGGCTCGTCGCGTGTCCTGCAGTCACCCAACCATCGTGACCTCGTGATCATCTGATCTGCTGACGACGCACCGGATCCAACCATGCATCGCCCGCCAGGGTAGCCACGTAGTGTCATCGCTTCAGTTTCCACCTGCAGTCACCACCGACCGATCAGATCTAAACAGTCGAGATGCCACCGCATGTTGCCTCTGCAGTAGATCCGGGTCAAGTTGCGCCAGCAAACCTCGGCCATCCGTTTTAGTTTGGGCGGGCGAGATTGAACCAAGCGTTGAGCCAGTCGTGTGGCACCGCGTGTCGTGCCGTGATTGTGCTACGCGTCGCCACTGACGCAAGTGCTTGCGTCAGCCGACGCACTGGCACAGTGCCGCCAGACCATGGTGGACCAGCTCTGGTTGTGGACTAGGTCCATACACTGGTGATGCGTGTCACCTTCTGATTGGGCCACATATCTGCTAATGCAATAAATCATTTTCTCGTATAAAAATAATTCGGTTAATTTGGTGTTTTTATTTTTTGGTTTTCTTTTATTTCAAATTTTAAGTAGCTCATTCTCCCTCATATGAACTCCGATTAAGGTGATTCTAGTTTCTAAAAATTTATAAAATTATGCTCTATTTAATGATGAATTTTATTCAATTTTTGTAGTTGACCTTATTCTCTATTTTTGTATTTATTGTTTTCTCGATCGTTTCGCATAGACATCGAGGTGCCCGACAAGTTTGTGATCGAGGAGCCAACACACGAACAAGGTCCAGAGCAGGATTAAGAACTCTTTGAAGGTAAGTTGTGCTTTGATCATATTGAACACATTCTTTAAATATTATATTATTTTACAATATTGCATGCTAATTCAGTTATCACTTATTTTAATTATGTCAAGAATAGTTAATCGCCCACCTTGTGTTACTTCTACCTTGCCATGTCGTATGTCATATTTTATTTATCACCCTAAGATGGTTACTTATAAGTTGGTAGCTATAATTATCAATATGGATAGTTAGAACGTAAGTAGTATGCTTAGCTATGCAACGAGTCATCATTTTATGTAAGAACAATTAACCTTTGTCGGGACCCGGATATGCAAATCCGAAACCCTCTGTGTATACTGCACTAGTCCAGGATCACGCTAGTGCACACAGTGGAAACATAGATGACATATCATTCCATACATCGAAATAACTAAGAAGAAGCAAATTATTATTGAATAAAGCAAACGACCTTATGGTCAAAGTTCATACACCAATGCCTCTTGGCTTAAGAAACAAGTGAAAGCATTGCAGCGGAAATATAAAAACTTTAGGCCATTCGACATGCCACAGGCAATCGTCTGGGGAACGCCTTCCTAGTCCACGTAGTCTTCATAGTATTCCTCCTCATCAAAGTCTTCACCACAAATGTCTTCATCTGCTTTATGGAATAAGCAGCCCCGCAATAAAAAGCGGGGGTGAGTATGCAACATACTCGCAAGTCTCGGAAACTTTATGCAAGTAACTAAATGCATGGCTTAAACAAAGGATGGCATAATATGGTTCATTTGCGTAAAGCAATAACTTGAATTGAAATACAGTAAATAGATTGAAGGCAGATTAATAAAACAATAATAAATAACTGGTAAATCAATGGTAGACAACATGAACAGAATGACGAGGCATCACCCTACATCATTCTAAACAAGTATCAACCACACAATTCAACAGTATAGCTTGAGACAACAGAACAACAGTGAACTCCCCGTTCACATCCCAACAATTCCACATTTCAAGAAAACACTCTATACCCCGTGTGAAATTCCCAAGCTTGTCCATGACCGCGGACACGGCTATTCGAATAGTTTTACACTCTGCAGAGGTTGTACAGCTTTACCCACAAGACATGATATTCTCCTTGCGCCTGGCCATTAGCACACTTCCTTTGGTGTGCCGGCAGAGAAATCATGACAAAGCCTTTACAATGCATGTTTAAACTCGGTACCGCCCTCTAAGGTTTCGCCCCTCGGGGCCCCCTCTTGAGCCATGTGGGTCTACCCGTCCCACACCAACAACTGGCAATACTCAAGTCTGGACATTGCAAATTAATCAGCTAGGTCCGTCCCATACCGGACTTGTGGTTGCAGTTAGGCCCAGATTCAATGGCGCACAAGATTAAGTCCTTAAATTGTTTTGAACAAACATTACCACATCCCAATGTGCTAGAAAGCACCCCTTTCTTGCACGATCAATTGCCCGAGGGAAACATTTTGTTCAACCAAGACCAATGGCATCCCCTACCATGGTACAACAAGTTTTACAACAAATGGTCAATGACCACAATTCAATATCTCATTAAGTCAAGATTAACATTAGTTCACGGTGATATGAATCCCATCGGACAATTAAGCATGGCTAAGCATAGCTACGATAACCCAATCTTTGGTACTATGATTATGTCCAACTAATAATATCCCAACCTATGGTCAACAATGGATACATGGCATTTCAATAATCAAAGGGGCATATTCAAGCGGGTAAATAGCTACTCCCATAAACTAGCATTGTTACACAAATAGCATGCAATTGTATAAAACAAAGTACTTTTGCAAACATGGGTTCAATATGATCAAAGGTCTACGACTTGCCTTCACCTCTTCCGCCGCTGCTACCTCATTTGGATGCTCCTCTCGCTCAACCGGTGAGTCGTCTACATGCGAAACACGCAAATCGAGGCAAAAATAAATAAATCCAGAAATAAACAAAATTCAAAAATTCATAAAAATGACACCAACATATAGATCTTGATTTTAGATGAATTTAGAAATTTGAATCGTTCGAATCGGAGTTCGAACGGAGGAGAACGGGCCTTCCGAAGTTTCTCGGGAGAGAAAATCGGAAGAATATTAAAAGTAACACGTGTCGGGCTCGGATTGGTTGATTTTCGGATTTTCGGAAATAATCGGGAAATACAAAAAAAATGAATGCGCTGACACGGGGGCCCACGAGTCATTGACTCGGCTCACGTGAACTCGGTGCACCGAGGAGTTTACGGATGACGTGGCGAAGCGTGTAGGCTAGGGTCTCGTGGCACCAGACGTGGCACCAGCGAGCATCCGTGGCGATGACTGGCGCCGACATGGTGGGCTTGGATTTTTGGTGACGTGTCGGTGACATGGCGATGTGGCGACCAAGTGGTCCTAGGGCGGAGATGGCATCTCGTGGTGAACACGGGCGCTACGTGAGATGTTAGCGACGGCGTGGCGCTGCGCGGGTGCACGCGTGGCGCACATGTCACTGGCGTGACGACACACCGGACTTTCCGGTGAGGTGGCGCGAACGTGGTCAACCTGGAGTCGAGTGGCGTGGCGGCGTTGTGGCTACCGACAAGGCGACACGCAAAGGTGACGGCGCTTGGCTCGGGAGGCTTACCGATCCAATCTGGCGAAGATCCGGCGGTCCGTTGCGGATCGAGCGGTGGAGGTTGACGGAGAGAGTCGGCGAGGCTGCGGCTTCAACGCGCACGGACTTGGGGAAAACGCGGCAGGAAGCAGCGATGGAACAACAGATCGGATGAAAGAGTTAGTGATTCGGGTAGAGGTTGTGAAGTGAACTCAACAGGACCAAAAGATGGCGAGGCTCACCGGAGAGGAAAGAAGAGCGGCGGAATGGTTTCTGCACGCAGTCACGCACTCGGCGAGTCGCACAGTGTGTCGGCGGGTCTCGGACGGCAAGAGCTAGGGCAAAATCGCTAGCGCGTGAGGAGGCGAACCTCGGGCTAGGGTCGTGGTGGCTTTTAAAGTCTTGGGAGGCGTGAAAAACGCGGAGACCGAGGAAGGCGGCGTCTTGTGCGAGGATTCTTCGGCTAGGGTTTCTGCTGGCGGCGCTACGTGGCTGTAATCCGACCATCCGAGGCGATGATCCAACGGCGGCAGAGATTGGCTCGTGGGTGGCGATGGTACATTGGATTGAGATCCAACTATCGGAGGCTAGGGTTTTCGGTGGGTTGAAATTTGAAAGCGAGTGGGGTGCGGGGAATAGGAATTGGGTGGTGAGGAAATAGGAACGGTAGGGCAAATTCGCCCAAGCGAATTTCAAAATAAAAACGATTTTTCCAATTTAATAATTACCAGAAATTCATATAAATCCAAATAAATACCAAATAAATTCAGAAAAATCTCCAAAAATACAGAAAAATTCCTTGAAGCACAAGGAACCCAATAAAATCGAAACCTTTAATTTGACGATAGATTAATCAAATTAAATCTTTTCATTATTGGAAAATTCATATTAAGCTTCAATTAATTCCAAGAAAATGCAAATGGTTTTTTTATTTTAAACATACCAAAACTCAAATTTTGGGATGTTACAAACCTCCCCTTAAATGGAATCTCGACCCGAGATTGGATTGCTAGAGAATAGGTGGGGAAACTCGGACTTGAGATCCTCTTCTCGCTCCCATGTGGCTTCCTCTTCGAATGATTACTCCTTTGGACTTTGCAAAAGCGAATGATCTTGCTTCTCGTGATCGCTCGCAACATCTAAAATCTTCTTTGTTTGCTCTTTATAGGTGAGATCCTCTTGCAAATCGTTAGCTTCCAACGGCATCTGCTCTTCGGCACTCATGCAGCACTTCTTCAATCGAGACACATGGAACACATCATGGATTCCAGCGAAGGACTGAGGCAACTCAAACTTGTAAGCAACTTCTCCTCTTCGTTCCAAGACTTTGAATGGTCCAACATATCTAGGGGCAAGTTTCCCTTTTACTTGAAATCTCTTAACTCCTTTAAGAGGTGTGACTCGAGATACACATAATCATTGGGCTCGAAACTCAAATCTTGGCGGCGATTATCTCGCATGACTCTTACATGCGCTTTGAGCTATCCTCAACTTGTCTCAGATAAGCGAACTCGCTCTTGACTTCTTGCGATATGGCAGGACCAAATAACTATCTTTCTCCGTCTCTTTCCAATTAAGAGGGTTCGCACTTTCTTCCATATAAGGCTTCAAAAGGAGACATTTGCGGTGGCTCGATAACTATTATTATAAGAAAACTACGCATAGGGCAAACACTTGTCCCACTTAGCACCATAGGTTAAGGCACAAGCTCTTAGCATATCCTCAAGAATCTGGTTCACACGCTCAGTTTGTCCATCAGTCTGAGGGTGATAAGCAGTACTGAACCTGAGATGAGTTCCCATAGCTTCATGCAAACTCTGCCAAAAACGAGAGGTAAACTGGGTTCCTCTATCGGAGACAATCTTCTTAGGCACTCCATGAAGACTGACAACCCTTGACATATATAATTCTGCCAATTTATCTCCGGTGTAGGTAGTCTTGACTGGGATGAAGTGAGCTACCTTAGTCAATCGATCCACTATCACCCAGATCGAATCATAACTTGCTTGGGTCTTAGGAAGTCCGGTAATGAAATCCATACCAATCTCTTCCCACTTCCACTCTGGAATCTTCAATGGCTGAAGCAATCCTGCTGGTCTCTGATGCTCAGCTTTAACCTTTTGACAGACGTCACAAAGAGCGACGTATTCTGCAATCTCACGCTTCATGCTAGGCCACCAATACCTTTCCTTGAGGTCTTGATACATCTTGGTACTTCCAGGGTGAATGGAGTACAAAGTCTCATGCGCTTCTTTGAGTAACAACTCCTTGAGCTCTTTCTGATCAGGTACACAAATACGATTCTCATACCACACAGTACCCTTTTCATCTTCAGTGAATCCTGGGGCTTTTCCTTTCTTCATATTACTCTTGATCTCCTTGATATCAGCATCATCAGCTTGGGCTTCCCGGATCTGATCTTCCAATGTTGGACGCACTTCCAAAGTTGCTAAGTAACCTTCTTGCACCACTTCTAGACTGAGCTTCTGAAATTCCTCATAGAGAGCTGGCTGACTTTCCTTAATCATCAAGGTATTGCAGTAACTCTTTCTACTCAAAGCATCAGCTACGACATTGGCTTTGCCTGGATGATAATGAATACCAATGTCATAGTCCTTGATTAACTCTAACCATCTTCTTTGCCTCATATTGAGTTCGGCTTGGGTAAAATGTACTTGAGCTCTTATGATCGGTGTACACCTCAGCGACGACACGATGAGGTAATGGCGTAAATCTTTAAAGCATGCACTCGGCAGCCTAATTCCAAATCATGGGTGGATAGTTGACTTCATGTGGCCTCACCGACTTGAAGCGTATGCCACAACCTTCTTATCTTGCATTAGCACACAAGAGTCCTTGACGGGATGCATCACAAAATATCTCAAAATCCTTTACGATATCTCGCAAAACAAGCCTTTGGGCGATCGTCAAACACTTCTTTAGCTCTTGAAAACTTCGCTCACATTCGGCGTCCAAGCAAATTTCTTCTCCTTTTTCAAGAAGTGAGTGAGCGGTCTAGCTTTTCGGAAAAACCTTCTATGAAACGGCGATAATATCCGCCATTCCAAGGAAACTTCTAACTTGGGTTACCGTCTTGGCGACTCCCAATTGAGCACATCTCTCACTTTACTGGGGTCAGCGACACCTTCTTTGATATAACGTGACCTAGAAAGCAACTTCTTTCATCCGTAACTCACATTTCTTGAACTTAGCATAGAGTTGATGTTCTCTTAGCTTCGTCAATACCTTACGCAAGTGATCCTCATGTTCTGCCTCACTCTTGGAATAGATCAGAATGTCATCGATAAAGACAACGACAAACTTGTCTAAATATTCCATGAATACTTTATTCATCAGGGTCATGAAATAGGCAGGGGCATTAGTCAAACCAAAAGACATCACGGTATACTCATCTTGTCCATCTTAGGGTCACAAAAGCTGTTTTGGGTATATCCTCTTCTGAATCTTCAAGCGATGGTAACGACCTCAAGTCAATCTTGAGAATACTCCTGCTCCTTGAAGCTGGTCAAACAAATCATCAATCCTTGGCGAGAGGTACTTATTCTTAATGGTGACCTCATTTAGAGCACGATAATCTACACACATCCTCTGAGTTCCATCCTTCTTTTCAACCGTAAGAAGCTGGGGCTCCCCATGGTGAAGAACTTGGTCTAACAAAACCCTGATCTTGCAACTCTTTGATCTGTTTCTTTACTTCAGCTAACTCATTAGCAGGCATCCTATACGGTCTCTTGGAAATGGGTGGCGTTCCAGGAACTAGCTCAATCAAGAACTCTATATCTCTATCCGGTGGCATTCCGGGCAACTCATCTGGAAACACATCAGGAAAATCTCTAGCAATTAGCACATCTTCCAAATTTATTCCTTTGGCACTACAAACTTTTATTCCTTCGATCTGATCTGCGGCAGCTTGAAACTTTAATTTGGTTCTGTCTAGACTGGTTAATGTGATCTCTCTGTTTCCACAATCCAGAACTGCTTGGTTCCTGGAGAGCCAATCCATTCCTAGAATCACATCTAAGGACTTGGTGTCTAGGACAATGAGGTTTGCTAGAATTCTACCCTCCGATTAATATCTTAACCCAGGCAGCCTTGGTTCATACTCAAATCAAAATCAGGTGATGGTTTGGGGGTCATCAAGGGCGTTACTGTAGTTCTTCCATCATTCTACGGCGGTGCCCTCTAATTGATGAGTGGCATATAGAACCCTCTCATGATCTGTACACTGAGCAATGGCAAGCTTATTCTCAATAGAGCGAATCCAATCATCTCGCATCAATGGTTCGAAGGGTTGGAAAATGTAGGCGACGAGTCCTCATGAATTTCGCTAACTTGGACCATGGACGAGCTTGAGGGAGGTGCAAAGAAGAAGCGACTTGATTTTTCGATTCAACAAATTAGCGAACAAGCTGCGATGCGAATCTGTTGATTCATCATATTATTCATGTTACGCATCATGTCATTCATAAAAGTCGAGTCTGGCCGCCAAGAAATATTCCCAAATTCTGATCAGACATTGCAGGTGGGGGTGGTGGGTTGGCACTGGCATTAGCATCCACTGGCGGACTGTGACTGGCTCCAGAACGAATGTCAACCATTTGCGACGTAGCACAAGGGTTTGATAGGTAAGAGAGAAAAGCAGTAGATAAGTGGTAAGGTCATCTAGGGGAGAAGGTAATACCCAAGGACAAAAGCCAACCAAAGGCATAGCCGAAAAGGCTATAAAACAAGGAGCCAAATAAAGCTTTGAACTTAAGGTACGATTGTAACACCGTGCTAGAGGCAAGTGTACAACATACCCGGCACTCAAGCAATGAAAATCCTAGTATACGCAGACTAAACGTAACTAAGCCAAAAGAAATGGCATACTCCAACCCACGAAGCACCTTAACCGATCTTATATGGTAGTCTTCTCAGACATACTCTTCAACAGCTTGATCTTCGTCTCCCTTGATTTGATTCCTTGCAGATGCTTGGGGTTTGAGAAATTTCATGAGATAAGATCAAGTTAAATTTTCAAAGCAATATTTCAGCAAAGGAGAGGAATAAGAACCTAAGAATAAGATGAGAGTAGACAAACTATTTAATACCAATTTGTTGGTTTGATTTAGAAAATAATTTTGAAGACCATGCTAACTAAGAAAGCGACCTCACGATCGATATGGCTCGATACCATCTCTGTCGGGACAGGATATGCAAATCCAAACCCTCAGGTATCTTGCACTAGTCCAGGATCACGCTAGTGCACACAGTGGAAACATAGATGACATATCATTCCATACATCGAAATAACTAAGAAGAAGCAAATTATTATTGAATAAAGCAAACGACCTTATGGTCAAAGTTCATACACCAATGCCTCTTGGCTTAAGAAACAAGTGAAACTGTTGCAGCGGAAATATAAAAACTTTAGGCCATTCGACATGCCACAGGCAATCGTCTGGGGAACGCCTTCCTAGTCCACGTAGTCTTCATAGTATTCCTCCTCATCAAAGTCTTCACCACAAATGTCTTCATCTGCTTTATGGAATAAGCAGCCCCGCAATAAAAAGCGGGGGTGAGTATGCAACATACTCGCAAGTCTCGGAAACTTTATGCAAGTAACTAAATGCATGGCTTAAACAAAGGATGGCATAATATGGTTCATTTGCGTAAAGCAATAACTTGAATTGAAATACAGTAAATAGATTGAAGGCAGATTAATAAAACAATAATAAATAACTGGTAAATCAATGGTAGACAACATGAACAGAATGACGAGGCATCACCCTACATCATTCTAAACAAGTATCAACCACACAATTCAACAGTATAGCTTGAGACAACAGAACAACAGTGAACTCCCCGTTCACATCCCAACAATTCCACATTTCAAGAAAACACTCTATACCCCGTGTGAAATTCCCAAGCTTGTCCATGACCGCGGACACGGCTATTGAATAGTTTTACACTCTGCGAGAGGTTGTGCGACTTTACCCACAAGACATGATATTCTCCTTGCGCTGGCCATTAGCACACTTCCTTTGGTGTGCGGCAGAAAATCATGACAAAGCCTTTACAATGCATGTTTAAACTCGGTACCGCCCTCTAAGGTTTCGCCCCTCGGGGCCCCCTCTTGAGCCATGTGGGTCTACCCGTCCCACACCAACAACTGGCAATACTCAAGTCTGGACATTGCAAATTAATCAGCTAGGTCCGTCCCATACCGGACTTGTGGTTGCACGGTTAGGCCCAGTTCAATGGCGCACAAGATTAAGTCCTTAAATTGTTTCAGGCAAACAGCCACATCCCAATGTGCTAGAAAGCACCCCTTTCTTGCACGATCAATTGCGAGAAACATTTTGTTCAACCAAGACCAATGGCATCCCCTACCATGGTACAACAAGTTTTACAACAAAGTGGTCAATGACCACAATTCAATATCTCATTAAGTCAAGATTAACATTAGTTCACAGGTGATATGAATCCCATCGGACAATTAAGCATGGCTAAGCATAGCTACGATAACCCAATGCTGGTACTATGATTATGTCCAACTAATAATATCCCAACCTATGGTCAACAATGGATACATGGCATTTCAATAATCAAAGGGGGCATATTCAAACAGGTAAATAGCTACTCCCATAAACTAGCATTGTTACACAAATAGCATGCAATTGTATAAAACAAAGTACTTTTGCAAACATGGGTTCAATATGATCAAAGGTCTACGACTTGCCTTCACCCTCTTCCGCTGCTGCTACCTCCGCTGGATGCTCCTCTCGCTCAACCGGTGAGTCGTCTACATGCGAAACACGCAAATCGAGGCAAAAATAAATAAATCCAGAAATAAACAAAATTCAAAAATTCATAAAAATGACACCAACATATAGATCTTGATTTTAGATGAATTTAGAAATTTGAATCGTTCGAATCGGAGTTCGAACGGAGGAGAACGGGCCTTCCGAAGTTTCTCGGGAGAGAAAATCGGAAGAATATTAAAAGTAACACGTGTCGGGCTCGGATTGGTTGATTTTCGGATTTTCGGAAATAATCGGGAAATACAAAAAAAATGAATGCGCTGACACGGGGGCCCACGAGTCATTGACTCGGCTCACGTGAACTCGGTGCACCGAGGAGTTTACGGATGACGTGGCGAAGACGTGTAGGCTAGGGTCTACGTGGCACGGACGTGGCACCAACGGAGCATCCACGTGGCGATGACCTGGCGCTGACATGGCTGGGCTTGGATTTTCGGCTGACGTGTCGGTGACATGGCACTGATGTGGCAGCCAAGTGGTCCTAGGGCGGAGATGGCATCTCGTGGTGAACACGGCGGCTCGTGAGATGTTAGCGACGGCGTGGCGCTGCGTGGGCGCGCGTGGCGCACACATGTCTGGCGTGACGACACACGGACTTTCGGTGAGGTGGCGCGAACGTGGTCAACACGGTGGAGTCGAGGGCGGCGTGGCGGCGTTGTGGCGGTGACAAGGCGACACGCAAAGGTGACGGGCGGTTGGCTCGGGAGGGCTTACCGATCCACAATCTGGCGAAGATCCGGCGGTCGTTGCGGATCGAGCGGTGGAGGTTGACTTGAGAGAGTCGGCGGCGAGGTCAAGCTTCAACGCCACGGACTTGGGGAAGACGGCACGGAAGCAGCGATGGAACAACGGTCGGATGAAAGAGTTAGTGATTGGGTAGAGGTTGACGAAGTGAACTCAACGGGACCAAAAAGATGCGCGGAGGCTCACCGGAGAGGAAAGAAGAAGCGGCGGAATGGCTCAAGACGCGGTCTGCACTCGGCGAGGTCGCCTGCGGTGTGTCGGCGGGTCTCGGACGGCAAGAGCTAGGGCAAAATCTTGGCAATGGGAGGCGAACCTCGGGCTAGGGTCGTGGCGGCTTTTAAAGTCTTGGGAGGCGTGAAAGCGGAGACCGAGGAAGGCGGCGTCGGCGCGAGGATTCTTCGGCTAGGGTTTCGCCGGCGGCGCTACGTGGTCTGTAATCCGACCATCCACAGGCGATGATCCACGGCCCGCAGAGATTGGCTCGTGGGTGGCGATGGTGTTGGATTGAGATCCAACGACGGAGGCTAGGGTTTTCGATTGGGTTGAAATGAACAGAGTGAAATTGCGGGAATAGGAATTGGGCTGGCTGAGGAAATAGGAACGGGCCGGGCAAATTCGGCCCGAAGCGGAATTTCAAAATAAAAACGATTTTTCCAATTTAATAATTACCAGAAATTCATATAAATCCAAATAAATACCAAATAAATTCAGAAAAATCTCCAAAAATACAGAAAAATTCCTTGAAGCACAAGGAACCCAATAAAAACTGGAAACCTTTAATTTGACGCATAGATTAATCAAATTAAATCTTTTCATTATTGGAAAATTCATATTAAGCTTCAATTAATTCCAAGAAAATGCAAATGGTTTTTTTTTTATTTTAAACATACCAAAACTCAAATTTTGGGATGTTACAACCTTGCTTAATGATTATGGAACATATTTATTTAGTTGTGTGTCGGGTGTTGTCACGCAATGTTGTTGTTGATGACACGTGATGCATGGTAAAACAACTGGGATGGTAAAATAATTTAGACTGAGGTAAGTGGCAAGAATTTGTGGTAGGCTAATGTGGCACTTGGGCAGTCGCATTGTTTTTATGGTAATTGCCGGATCATGGTTGTGATGTTTTTTGGTTAGTCTTGCCTTGGTCAATTAAGGGTTTAACCTTGCACAAATTTGAACTGAGTCATTCATACAACCACAAGTCTGATGCGATATAACTGTTCCCGTCAATGTGCGATATGCTCCATCGTATATCTTTAATGTAACTGTCCCTACCTCAGTAATTGCATACTCCTTGTAATTACCCAAGTGAACAGTTTTGTGCACCAAATGTAGATATTCTTAGTCAAACATCACCCTCGCCGAATATATATGGAAGCAACAATCCGAATCTAATATCCATCCATGAGAAATACCTGGTTGACTTACGATAAATATGTTCAAATCATCTTTTGCTATCTTCATTAAGCATACACCCTTCATTTGCTTCAAACTCAGACAGTCTTTTATCATATAACCTTCCTCATCACATTGATAGCATACATGTGTGCCTTAGCTCTTGCTCTTCTCCTTCCTATAACTCTTACTTTTGTCTGCAATACCTACTAGCCAATGTTTGATCACCCCAGGACAAAAATTTGAATGGTTTTTTCAAAAACTGTGCCTTCAATAGATATGCAACTACCTCATTGAAGTTGAGAGTATTTTTTCCAACAAGAATATTCACCACTAATTGCTCCTATGATGGTGGTAAAGATAATGCTAGTATAACGACTTTATTATTCTCCTTAATTTTCTTATCCACACTAATTAGCTGTATGATAAGTTTATTAAAGATATTAAGATGGTTAACAAAGTGTGTACCTTCCTCCATACACAACCTGTACAATTATCGATTCAGCACCTCCTGATTTGTCAGCGACTTTGCCATATACAATTTCTTTCAAGTCCTTCCATAATTTCTTAGGTGAATTATCCTTGATCACCGAGTACTTTACTTCATTAGAGATCACATAGAAGGATTGTACTGACAACTTTCCACTCCATCACTTTCCCGTCTTCAGCGGGCATTTTTCTGGTTTATCCCCTTTAAGAGCAGTGATTAACTCTGGTTAAACAAAGACATCCTTTGGTACATATTGCCACATGCTGAAATTTTCTTCGCTGTCAAATTTCTCTACTCGATCCCATATCGTCGACATCAATCTTGATTTTGTGCCAACTTTCTCATAAATCTAGTTAATCTGGCATTGGCTTTGATACCACTTGTTATACTTTGATACCCCTTCTTAAATGTTGTAGCCCTCGGATCGGATCAGAGTTTTGTGAAATAAGACATAAACGTCCATAGTCTCAAGGACGAGAAAGATGAATTTCATAGAGGTAACCAAAATAATGACGTTAAAGTAACCACGATGAGAGAGTGAGAATTGGCGAAACCGACTATAAATTCTTTAAGCACAGCCAGAAAAGAGTATAAAGAATTGTTGTTTTCTCACAACCTCTCGAATCTTTTAGAACTATCGAATCCTTACCCATATGAGAATCTAGTGATAAAGAATAACCTAACCTCTAATGCTTTCATGCACTTCTTGTTCTAGATGAGTTGGCTTTTAACTTTTTATTTGCTTAGGTTCTCTATAACCACTCTCTAAGTTTATATAGCCTCCCTAGTTCTCCTCCAAAGTAAATAGGAATCTTTATATTAGGATTACTATTAGAAATTTCTAATCCTATTAAAATTCACCTAGCACACATTTTGAAATGCTAAAAGACTATATATGAGTACTATATTTAACAACCGAAACTTTAAGTATCTGCTTCAGTTGCTGTATTAGTAGAGTTCGTTTACTTAAAATTCTTATGATTGCGGTATCCGAATAAGAACATTAAACGGTCGGCCAGCTTGTAATTTACGAGAACTTGTATTAATTCGTCGTTGATGTACGAGTATGACATTCAAAATTTGTGCCCCGGTTTAGGAAGAGGGCTAGTGCATGTACGAATGATTTGCGCGAATATTTACCGACACGTGGGCCATAGGCTCCCATTCTTCCGTAACAATCTTGTAATTAAGAAGTTCATGCGTGGAAAATAAGTACCTGATAAACACAACAGGGTGTGAGCCCTTGCCCATCGTCTTGCTCTTTCCAATGTTCCCTTTCGGCTTTGAATGCCAGTCCTATTTGACCACTGATCATGCATTGTTCAGACCGAATTATTCAGTGGAAAGGATAACAGTTGCTTGGTTAAAAACGGGTAGTGCATGCCTGCTTTTGTACATAGAACATTTGGAAGACCTCTGGTTGACCCTGACCAAATCTAGCCAAGTTGTTCCAAGTTTGAACATGCAACCAAGGACTAAGAGACCTCTGATTTAGTCAGTCACGCTCAACTATGAGAAAGATGCCTTGTGTGAGTCCAAAGTCGGTTTAGGAAAGAAAATATTCTCCGCCAGTTGAGCTAGCTCAGCTCAAGGTATGCATGCAGCATTAACATGTGGCTCTGAATTGGACCACTTTGTGCGATTTCTATTTCATCCAGATACACATATTTGCCCAGGGAAATGGTTCTCGACCGTTCCTTGTCAGGAATATTTGTCCGTTCACTTCCTTTTATCACGGTAAGCATTAGACAGCTTCTGCTTGTTTTCATGTTTCAGTTATAACGTGTCTTAAAGGATTTCAGTTACCAGTACTGCATTTTGCACCGCTTTTCTATCAGGAACAGCAAACAAATTTCTGGAGAGGTGCGGATGTTGAATAGTGCTCTTAGTCATATAGGTGAATGCTCGTGCTTTACTATAGATAAAAAAAATCATGTTATCCCTGATATGTTGAGTCGGCATTGTCAGGATTAACTAGTCCAGCATATGCACTTAGTTTCACCTCCGCGCTCGGTCCTATCGTGCTGTCGGCTTCATCACGTGCCCGAACTGCTTCATATTTTTATTTTTTTTGTTAGAGAATTTTTAGAGAGATAGAATTTATTTGTTGGTATAATGATTTTTCTGTTAGAGAAAATTTAGGAAGATGGAATATATTTGTTGGTATTTTTTTTCTTTTTTTGAAAAATTTGAGATAAAAAGAGGAGGTGGTGTAGGATAAGCATATAAACCACCATCATTAGCTTCTTTTAAAGTAATAAAGATAAATATATAATCAAAACTATCAAAACATAAAAAAATCATAGAAATTTCAAAAGAAACGGTTAAGCACGTCCTATAGAAAACATTTTATATAAAACCCGTAGTTATGATTCATGAGTCATGACCCAACCCGTAGACCGTAGTGGTAACGGTGCAGACATGGTGCTACAGTACTGATGAGAACATCAACATCACTCCTTTGTATGCTTCCAAGTGCAATGTCCAATCACATGAGTATGTGCACATTAATTGAATTATTAGGTAACTTCGTTTTTGGGAGTTAATTTTGTTTCTAATGAGAATATGATGCTGCTTGATGCGAGTGATTTATTTATCTTTGGAAATCATGGAAATGACTATAATAGGCCGTAATACAAGAAGAAAACCTACAAGATGAAGGGCCACAAAGAGGATTCGAAGCCTAGCCCAAGGCTAGGGATGAAAACAGAACGGCAATGTTTGGTAAATAGTCATTCTGTTTCTGTTTCTATATTTTTTTTACTAGTAACGGAAATAAAATCGAAAACCCCAAAAACAGATATGAAAACGGATACGGAACGGAACGGAGTGGATACAGAAATAAAAGTGGAAAATTCCATAAGACACATAGTACACGATCATAATATACATGACCGCAAAAACAATGTAACTCATTGCACCTCCAAGGCGGCCACAAGAACAATGTTATGTTCATCGGTATCACTAGAAAGTTTTTTCTCAAGTTTGTTAGTTGAAGACTCGCTATTTGTCTCCCAGATCATATCATCATGCCCTCCTCCATATCATTATCATCGAAACCCTCTTACTTCTCCAACTATAAAGGTGTAACACCCTAAAATTTATATATTATTGTTCAATGTTTATTTATGATTTTCAAAGATTTTTCCTGAATTTTCTAGAGTTTATAAATGTCGTTTTGATTTTTTTATATTTATAAAAATAAAGCATTCATGAAAAATAAACAAATTATGCTAGAAATAATTTTCCTAGGTTCAAAATATTCCAAATTATTTTAAAGAATTTTTCCAAAATTGTTGAACTCTATTTGATATTTTCTATAAAGCCATTTGTATTTATGAAATTGTTTTAATTAGAAAATAAATGTAAATTTTCCATTCTCCTTTTTGGGCCAAGTTTCCAACATAATTTCGGGTTTCATTTATACGGAATTTCCATTTTCGTTTCCGTTTTCGTCAAAAATAGCTCTCCTGTTTCCGTTTCTGACAAAAAAATTTCGTTTCCATTTCCGTACCTATATTTTTCATTTTTGTTTCAAAAAAGACTTCTATTTCTGTTTTTCTCCAAAACGTTCGAAAATTCTGTTTTCATTTTCATCCCTACCGAGGGCAATGGCTTCAACTCCTCTCCTTGGCGGCTACCACTTTCACAAGCCCACCAGGCCAACCCAACTACATATGGAAGCCTTTCTAATACGGTGCTGCGCTACCTTTGCCAATTGGGTTTCGACCCATGTAATAGGAAGGCCGGAATGGACACCCAGAAGGACTCCATGTCTAACTCCGCCTCTTGGCCACACCTCCCCTTTTATATGCTTATTTAAACTAGTTGAGCTCACTCATGAGGCTTGGGTTTTGTTAGATTAGTTTTCCATTTGAAACATTTGTGTTCTTCGCTTGAGTTAGCTAGACCAACCGTAAAGACCACAATTAGAATCACAATATTTGTCATTAATTTATATTCACAATTTTAGATTGCTTTTGCTTTATTCTTGCTTGTTTTTTGGTTACTTGAAGGAATTGATCTTCGTGATCAAGTCAATAGCCCCTTGGCACGGTTGATAACAACTTAGAGTTTGGTTCAATGATTGCTTGGCATCAGTCGTGTTTCGATCAGTAGCCTGGATTGTAATGGTCATCTCCACAAATCGAGAGTTATCTATCTCACTAAAAGATCGGGCATCTATTAGTCTCACCTGGTGATATTAGAGCTTTCGTTGATCAGTGAGAAATTTATATTTTTATAATAGTAGATTTGTTTTTATTTACCTAGAGTTTAGAAAATTGCCACAAAAGATTTTAACTTACCCGAACCCTTTGAGCCTTTGTAATTTTTCTTTTCGGTTTGCGTCTTTGAATTGTATGTTGCATCATCATATCTAATTGCTGGTCTTAGTGTCTAGATTGGTTTGATTTTCCTTGCTGATTTCTATCTAGGGTTATGCCACCGCCAATTTTGGATGTAGAGAATCCTGTTGTTGCATCAAGAAAGGAAACAGATCGAATCGGTTACATTATGTTTGGAAAGAGATCAAGTCAGACTATCCTTTTCCTTATGTCCGAATTAAAAAGATTGAGTCGGTTGTGTCTTGCTTGAAAAGAAATCAGGTCGAACTATCCTTCTCCTTGTGTCTAAATTTTGAATCTGAGCTGACCTCTATTTTGCCATCTCTAGAATCAGAACCAGACACTACCAAGTAAAATTGGTATAATTTTTGCATACGGAGTTCGATTTTGATGCACAAGTATTCGTTTCAAAGGGGACAACGAGGCACATCTAAAAAAATACACGCCTTCAGTCCTGTGGCCATTTTGAACCTTAAATTTGGCCTCTAAGACTGAGTTCCAGGCCTCAAAAGTTTTTCATGGCGTCTTGTCATCTTTTAGTCATCTGTTTAGCATTTTTTCTCGTTCTAAAATGTGAGATTTTTGGCTTTCTATCCTTAGTTGAGTCAAAAGTTGCACTTTCAAGTTGCAAAAAAAAAACTTGAGAAAAGAAAAAAAAGTGAGAAGTGCCTCCTATTGTTGAGATAGGTCTTGTAAAAAGTTCCACTTTGGTTGCTTCTTCTAGGCGATACAGGGATGTATAATGCTATCATTGCAAGAGTTTCAAACACATGATGTATGATTGCCCAAATCAATGAGCCCTCTTCATCAAAGATAATGGTGAGTGCACTTCAGGTAGTGTTATTGATGAGGAATATGTTATGCTTCCCACTGACCCTGCAAGTGAGGAGCATGAATATGATCATGCAGAGGAAAAAATTTTAGTGTTGAAGCTTCTGATAAGTACTTAAGCATCATTGTGAAAAATGTGCTAAGTACTCAAATAAAGCATGCTGAACAGGACCAATGCCACAACCTATTCCAAATGAAGTTTGTCATCAACAAACATTTGTGCAGAGTCATCATTGATTGTGGGAGTTGTAATAATCTTGCAAGTATGGACATGGTCGACCAGCTTGGCTTGACCACCAATTAGCACTCTTGTCTTTACTAGATTCAATGGTTTAATTCCTATGGTAAGCTGAAGGTAACACACATTGTTATAGTACCTTTTCTATTGGTTCATATCACAATTTATACTGATTGCGATGTTGTACCTATGTAAGCATGTTCTTTGTTATTATGTAGACCTTGACAATATCTCGATTACGAATATAAGTGTTCTGTTGATCAGCTGATGTACATAATAATGAGGTTTCCTTAGAAAATACAAATAAAATAGTAATAGTATATATGTTTATTTATTTCATCTTGCTAGCTCCGTAGTGACGTCCATAGAAATGAAATACAGGTGAATAGACCAAACTGTTGAGATATGATAAGACTCTGTGTCCTAGTTGTTCACATATGTTTGGACTCTATCTCGTTATAGGCGAATCCAAATCTATCTCTTATGGGTTTCTACTATAAATATGGCACTCCATTCTACAAAAGAATCAATCTAAAAAAGAGAAAAGTTTTGCCTCCCTATATTGTATGTGCTCTCCGTATTTAATCTCACTATTTGATCGGTGCATCGTATTTGATCTACAGTGGTCATCATTGTTTTACAACAAGTTATCAGCATGAAGCTCTCCAAGGCCGATCAAGATTGTCAGCCTGTATCAATCTACAATGCATGAAATTTTGACCAGCATCAAATGATTAATGTATTGCAAGCCATACATAAGTTTGAACTATGTAAGTAAATCACGCCTGAACAGTTTTAAATCCTGGAGATTATTTCCCCCTAATTTTGTAGATTACTCATTTAATCTAAATAGAAATTAGGGTTTTGAGATTATTGTTCATCAAAAATAAAATAAATTGGCACCCGAAGTGTGTAGCCCTTCCTGGCCAACGCCCCCTAGTGCCCTGCTGCACTTAACAGCCAGTGACACTCAAAGCCACACTGTGTGCCCCGGGCCGTCTGCTGTACCTAAAGCAACGCTGCCTCCCATCCCCCTCCCCAATATCAGCCACCCCCATCCCCCTCCTTACTATCAGCCACTACCACTCCATGCTCGAGGCCCCGGCACCACCTGCTGCAGCACTGGCCTTCACGCTGCACCACTAGAGCAAAAGGGCAATGGCGGCTAGGGTTAAACACTAGCTGCCCGCATTTGAGCTGTCACCTTGTGGGTCATGTGGGTCATCAGCCTGTCGGCTGCAACCAGGCCATCCATATGGACCAGTCATTTTTCCCAAAAAAAAATGAAAAAAAAAGACAATTATGTGTTTTAACTCCCGAAGTTATGGTTAATAGGGGTGGTCATGGAAATTTTGTATCTAAAACCCTAAAGTTTCCTATAATTCTTTAAAATAGTTAATAAATTCTAAAATTTATAATTAATACAATAAATTGAATTTTTAGGCATATGGGCTTCTATAATTTTGTTGAACTTTAGAGTTAACACACATTTGAAGCTTCACATCTCTTGGTTTATTTTTTTCTCGCATAATTCCATGATTAGATGTGATGTTTTTATTTTATGTTATTTACATTAATTCTAAAAATTTCTTGATAATTAGCAGAAAATCATGAAAATGTTCGAAAAATTCTGGAAAATTTTAGATAATTATCTATTGAATAGATATAGACAAAACTTTACTGATTTAATGATAAGCATATAAAATAATATTTTGCCAAAAGTAAAAATTTTTGATTTTGCTTGCATATAGGATATATTGGACACCGCAAAGGGAATTTACTAAGTTCTCCTTGAATTGCAGCAATTACCTCACCTAGGCAATGGATGCCAAGATTAACTTGATAGCTCGATCTCTTGCAGTTGCTATTACACAGCCTCAAGCTGGCAACCCTGCACTTCCTCAGGCTACCAAGTGTGTAGCCATGTACTTTTTAAGGCACCATCTTCATTTGGACTTGAAGATCAATTATTTGATGGAGGAGAACTCGCTAGTACTATGGAATTCTCAGAAGGAATGATATAACCAGTAGAGATCTACCATGTATTAGAAGCATAGCACGATGGACTCTCCTACACTTTCAGGATTTAGACTCTCCTACGCTTTTAGAATTTTAAGACCATGCAGCATACAACTCTACAATACACAAGCTTGTCCCTAAATTAACATTCTGTAACTAGAAAGTTACTGATGTTGAAATCATAGATAGGACATTGTGTACTTTCCACCCCAGTATGAGGATAATGCAGAACAATACTGTCATGCTAAGTGCCAAAAGTATTCTAAGCTCATTTGTATTTTGCTAGAAGAAAAAAGTATGATGAACTCGTGACGAAGAATCATCACGCCCTCCCTAATGGGACACATGATATGCCTGAAGTACATACAAAAATAGAAAATGAGGAAGTCTTGGGACCTGAAGTCCCATACTTAAGTGGCATTGGAGTACTTATATATCTTGTGAATTACACAAGGCCTGATATTGCATTCGTAGTAAATTTGCTTGCTAGACATAGTCTAGCTTCAACCAAAAGACATTGGACTGGTGCTAAGACTTTACTCAAATACCTCCAATGTACTCTAGAAGAATGGTGAGGTAAAGATTCTGCAAACTAAGTCATGTGAAAATCTAGCAGATTTATTCACTAAATATTTGCGAATATTTAGTTTCTAAAGATGTGTTTGTGGCATTAGAATGAGATAACTTAGAGATATACAGAATTCTGGAGGGGTAAATCCATGAACTATGATCCTCAGTATGATCCTAAAGATACTGCTTTAAATCCAGAAGATTATAAGTTGGACTCGTTTTCCCTTAGTGAATTTTTCTAAAGTTTTCTCACACAAAGGTTTTTAACAAGGCAACTAGTGTAACACAGTGTGCGAGTGCCATGTACTCTTTTCTCTATTCCTTTTTTCTCACTATGTTTTTGGGAGGATTTTTTTTATGAAACATATGCATTATGCAGTATTCGCCTAAGGTGGAGTGTTGAGATATGATAAGACTCTGGGTCCTAGTTGTTCAAATATGTTTGGACTCTATCTTGTTGTGGGCAAATCTGAATCTATCTCTTATGGGTTTCTACAATAAATATGGCATCCTATCATACAAGAGAATAAATTTAATAAAGAGAGAGAGAGAGAGAGAGTTTTGCCTCCCTATATTGTGCATGCCCTCCATGTTTGATCTTGCTATTCGATCGATGCATTGTGTTTTATCTATGGTGGTCGTCATTGTTTTACAATACAAACTACAAAGATCACTAAACTATGTCACCAACTTGCATCATCCCTATTGACATAGCATAGCCATTGTGTCTTCATGAGGTCTCAGACTTAAGCAATACCAATACCACGATGCACATAAGGAAGGGCCCGTTTTTCCCATCGCAGCATCGACAACTCATCATTCACCGCAAGTCCCTAGTCTCCAACATGCAGCCTAGACGTGCACACTAGGCTAGGCTTTTTTGGGCCAACCTATGGCACGACACATTTGATAGGGCTATGATGGATAAGGCATGATGGGTGCCATGGCATGCTTGCATGGCTGTGTTTAGGCCAACACAGCACGTAACAGGGAAGATAGGCCCAAAATAGGCATGATAAGTCTTTAGCACAGACTAGGCATGGCACGTGTGGCAGGGCATCGCGGCATGTGGTAGGGCACAGTAGCACACAGCAAGGCACGGTATCATCGAGTATAGTGAAAGATGAGATAACAAAAATAGCAAATAGGTGGAGAGTAGAGTACATGCTCACCGATGTCGGACGTGCAGACCCAAGCTGATGCCCTATCGTGCCACTCATCGAATGCGTACCTAGCTAACTCCCCACATGCCACTTGCCAAGCTCACCCACGATGCTGCTTGCGCCACTGACGCTGCGGGCTCCCACAATGTCACCTACGCCACCAATGCTAAGCCCTCACTTGACACCGCATATAGAGTGAGTAAAAAACCTGCAATACCGCTCGTCGAGCGTGCCCACAATGGCACTGTGCCACCAACATTGAGTCACCCATCATGATGTGCACTCGTCGCCCACATGTTTGCCATCCTGTGTGAGCTCGACGCCGCCACCTTGCCGCTTGCCACATGCAGCCATCGATGGCATGATATCAATGGTCACGCTGCCGATGCACAAATTTGGAGGTGGTAGTGGAAGGGCGAAGAGAGAGGGGAGAGGGAGGCGACGGAGAAGGTGGAGCAGGAGATCAAAAGACGAAGGTGGGGAGCGGCAGATAAGGCAGAGAGGCAAAGCAGGAGAGAGACGGTGAGGGAGATGGTGAGAGGCGGTGGATGAGATGGAGTGGAAGAGAGAGGTGATTGATAAGGTGGAAAGGCGGAATGGGGGAGGGAGGCGCTGAGGGACAGGGCGATGGCGGGAAAGCAGCATGGGAGATGGCGAGGGAGGCGATGATGGAGAGAAAGGTAGGGGAGCAAGGGGAATGGAGAAAGGCAAAGAGCAGGAGGGGTGGAGTGGGCCTATGGCTGGTACAGCACTGTGCAACAATCATTGCCTCATGCCTACCTTTTGCACTGAAAGTGATAGGACGAAGGAAAGAAAGAAAGCAAAGGAGTGGTGCGATCTAACGGTTATACAACGATCGTGTATCCATCTGTTTCATTGATAGGATGACAGGAAAGAGAACAAAGTGGAGTAAGAGGCAAAGAGACATAAGACAACGGCAAATTGCAACGTTCTACACATCCATTGTGATAAAACCACCTCCTCTTCTTGTTTCTTCAGCACACGGTCACAAGCTCTATCTTATCCCTTTACTCTCTCACTAGTCTCTCAAAAATCAAAATGTATGACAAGAAAAGGTTACGAGGGGGAATAGGAGAATACACCTTTGCGCACCTAGTCCTCCTCTAAAGGATAAAGAGGTTGATACTCACCAATTCTCCCTGAGCATGGAAGACTATGGTATAGATGACTGTCACATGGGTGGTATGAAAGGGCATCGAGGATGCCTTTTACCTTCCCGAGGGGCTGAGCTCCACCCCAAAATGCGTGCTGTTACATCTGTATAAGCAATAGTCAAAGGCTCTATCGATTGACGGGCATGGCACTTACAACATATGGATAGAATCATTGAAATTGAGGGCAGACGTGAGGCAATGTATGCCATTTGTAAATATTGTCAAGCTAAATTATTTGTACGTGTTAGTGAAGGAATAGGTCATCTAGAGCAACATGCAAAGACTTGCTTGAAGAAGATATCGGCTAGACATATACAGAGGAGGGTGTCCAGACATAGCTTAACTTCAACATCAACGATTCGGTAAGTATATAGATATACAACGCTCAAGTAGCTAGAGAGAAAATTGCATAGTATATAGTTACTAAGGATCTCCTACATAGAATGGATGAGAGATCTAGTTTTTATATAATGATCCAATGCGGCTTTTGCCTATAATACCAATATGTTAGTAGAAGAGCAACTGCACATGACATATAAGAAATGTACCAGCGTAAACTAGCAAGCTTGAAAGAGAACTTTATGATAGTTTTTTCTTTACTTTGACCTCAAATATATGGATTTCATCCCCACCAAAATTCAGCCTATTTTACTGTTGTTTTGCATTACTTGGATGATGACTACAACTTGAACAAAAGAATCAAAGAGTTTAGACCAATCGATGAGGCATACACCAGAAAGGCTATCAATACATGTGTACTTGAGGTTATTAATGATTTTAAAATAGAAAATAGAATTATTTTTATCACTCCTGACAATGCATCAGCTAACATGATAGCCATACAACATCTCGTAATGTATCTGGAGACTTATTTTGACGGTTTTGTACTTCGCCAAAGGTGCATATGCCACATCATTAATATCATCATACAAGCAGGTTTGAATGTAATGAAACCTAGTTTAGACAAAATACACAATGTTATACAATTTGTTACAGCTTCAATGTCAAAATACACCTAGTTTGTGAAGCATTGTAAGGCCAACAGTAAGAGTCTAAGAAGATTCAATCCTGATATGAAGATTCGATAGAACTCTATATATTCTATACTGGAGCGGTGCAAGAACTTTGAACACATTATCACTATCTTCGTCAATTGTAATTTTAGTAAGCAGTTAGTTAATGATGTGAATTGGGAAGTTGCCAATTTTTTTCATGGTTTTTTTTAAAATTACATTGCAACCAATGTTTATCTAGTGTTTACTAGTCAACTTCTTACTTAGTAATCGAGTGGCTTTGGATTTTTGTTAATTTTTTCAAAGAAAACAGAGCTAACTTTGTCTTAAAACCGATTCTTCAACGATGAAGAAAAAAATTAAAATTTTTTACAGCTATTCCACGTCTCTATTGTTTTGATGCTATTTTGGAACCTTGGAGAAAATTATTAGATTTGAAGAGAGCCTTTGTTGGAATCAGAGAAGCATTTGATATTCATTTTTATGAGGTCTATACTAATATTTATAATGATTTTTTAGAGTTTTTGGCAAATATTATGAAAAATTTAGCTACAAAAGTGAAGCAAGAATAACAGTCTCAACAATGCAACAAGCACGACGCAGTTCGAATGCTTCAAGCCTGTGGAAAAAGCTAAAAAGAAAGATGTCTAGTTTGTCTTCAGACACGCCGAGCAAGTCATAATGGAATCTAAGAATAGAGATCAACCACTATTTTGACACACCTTTTATAGAGATCGAGCTTGACCTCAAGGGTGATAATGAACTCATCCTACTCTTGTAGTAGAAGAATAACCAATGTATTTATCCTGTGCTATCACAATTTGCATAAAATGTACTTGTGGATCCGGTGTCAATTGTCTCACCGAAAGCCACTTTTAGTTTGGTAGGAAGATATTTGAGATAAGAAGTTCATCTCTCATGCCTGAGATAGTTGAGGCAATCACTTGCCTCAAAAATTGGGTGTGCTTTGGTGAGAGAACGCAACATTAGATCGAGGATTCGAAGATCATGGAAGGGTTAGCCAACCTTGACCATCTCGATCTCGGCTAGTCTATGTATATGTATGTAATTACTATACTCTTTCTCTTATCAAGGGTACCCCATACTAGGGTGTAAGGTTTTTAATAAGGTAGTAACTTCATATATATTCAAGAATGAATAAAATTTAGTTATTTTTCTCCAAATAATTGTCCACTATCTATTACAAAATTACAATTATGCATATTTTTATTTTTTACCATCTTTACTTTTCTCACTTTTTCCTTGTTTCTCTCTTCTTTTACATTTTTTCTGCTTCCCGCTAATAATTTTCCATATTTTCCCCTTCCTCCCTAGATATCCCCTGCTTCTCTCTCTTTTACTTACCCTCTTAGTCTCTCATTTTCTCTCTCGGCGATGGGGTCCACCCCCCTCCTCTCTCTCTCTCTCTCTCTCTCTCTCTCTCGGGCCTCCACACAAACACACCAGCCACCGCTCTCCCTTCTCACTCTCTCCCTAACTCCCTCTACGGCTCCATCCAACCCACCCACCACTATCATCTTGCCCTGTTGCCACTGCCATCCCACCCTCCTCAGCCTCTCCCTTTCTCTGCATCGACCACCCAACCCAGTGGAAGATAGTGACAGTGCGAGCTTGAGCTCAAACCATCCCATCCCTGGCTGCCTCCATCATTTTCCTCTCCAACAGCTGCTAGATCTAGCTGTCCCTAGGAATAGTACCGTCATCGTCTTAATCTTCAGCTATCCTCAGCCCTCATGCCACCATGGCCATTTGTTGTTGTATTCCTCTTTGACCGTCCCTAAGGCTTGGGCACGGCATTGCCAGATCTGGTCATCCCTAGTTGCAGTGCCTCCAGATCTAGCCATCCCCAGGGTGGCACTGATGTGGCCTTTCGATCTACCCAATTTCGGTCTTCCGGTGCGGTAAAGGTGGGTGGTCAGCATGGCGATAACGATGGCCATGGTGACGTGACCACACGGCTTAGGTGACCATTCCTTGCCTGCTTCCTCTAACCTTAGCTATAGCCACCCACCTACCCATAGTGTGAAAGTGCCATGCTTAGGGCGGCATGGCACAAAGGGGGCCTTGTGTTATAGTAGGTCACGCCTGGGCTCGCCGGAGGCAAGGTCGGTTTGTTGGCACAGCAAGGTGAGCCAACGGTGGCTGAGGTCCTTGGTGCATCCCCGCTAAATGTGTCTTTTAGAAGATCTTTAATGGGGAATAACCTAAGAGATTGGGGATTTTAGTTGCGAGAATGATGAATGTTAGTTTACTAGGGGGGACTGATTTTTTTCAAGTGGCATCTTCACACTAATGAGATTTTCTCGGTAAAATCTATGTACAGATACCTGGTTAACAATGGTATTAAAGTTTCACAGGAGATTTGGCATACGAGGTTACCTTTGAAGATTAAATTTTTGTTGTGGTATATAAAGAAGGGGGTGTTATTGACTGAAGATAATTTGATTAAGCGCAATTGGCGCGAAGATAAATGGTGTTGTTACTGCAGTACTACTGAAACTATCCAACACCTTTTCATAGATTGTTGTTATGATAAATTACTGTGGCGAGTTGTATACATAACTTTGGGTCTTCGCTCTCCTGTAACTATTCATCATTTATTTAATGGGTGGGTGAAGCAGGGAGGGTTAGACCAAGTTTTTGTATTACTTACAGGCGTAGCCGAAATTTGCTGGGCCTTATGGCTCACAAGGAATGATGCTGTTTTTGACAAGCGTATACCTAAATCTTTCTTGCAGGTCTTGTTCAGAGGAACGCACTGGCTTTGAACATGGGCCAAATTACAGTGGTGTGAAGTCATCAAAGCGGGTCTTCTAGATGTTTGTCGACATTTGGAGACTGTGGCGTTGGAGATATTTACTTCGTTTGGTTGGCCTTTTGTGTGTAGGATTGGTTATTCTGTTTGATGATTTGGTTCCCTTGTCGAAATGGTGTTTCGATTTTGAGACTGTAATAAGTGTAGTCTGATTCTCTCCTGGAGGGATGAAGCCGGAATTTTGTATTCCATTATCTAAAAAAATGCCATGTTGGGCCACCATGGCACGGTCTTGGCCCACGGTCCATCAGGCCCGTGCTATGCTATCCTGGCATAGCCCAATACCTAGGTCTAGTGCAGCAAGACGATCAGACGGTCAAATGTTGGCACCTGCGATTGTGCAACCCATGGCCTCCCACCTCCCTCTCATCGGCCACCACTGTCTATAAATCTATGTCATATAGAATATTAGATGATATGAAGGAGAGAAGAAAGAAATAGAAAGACGTTATCTACTGTTTAACAGATAGTTTTATAGACGACTTTATATTGTATGTATTATTGTATAGACAATCTATTACCTGTATAAGATACCATTACAAATAGATATATAGACAATCTATTGCACGAGTTATCTTTACTTCTATCTATAGATAATTTGAATGTGTATTAGAGATAATCATTCTATATATTACTGTTCGTGCTTTGGGTGAACCCGAGCAGAGCGAGACCGAGCCAACCAAACAAAACTACCGCAACCGGTACAACGCCGCTCGTCTGTGGGAACCCCCCTCACAAGAAGGCCAACCGCGCGTCCCACGGCCTGAACTCCTGAGTGACCCGTACCAAACCGCAGGCCGAACCCACCTCTCACACCCTATGCGCAAGAGGTCGCCCGCAACGGCATTTCCCCTCAAATTCCCGTCAGCCCACGCCGGCCTCGCGTGCTGCTGCTAAAATCGGAGTGACCCACCCAAACCTGGCCGCTCAAGCTCTTAGGCGGGCAAAGCCCATGCGACCACGTACGGCCCCGAACACACCCGCCGTTCTGGCACCTACGCGCGCCGGGCGGCTCGCTCCCGCGGGATGAACGCCCGCGTCGGCGTGGTGCGGATGGCACTAGCAACATTTGCATTCGCCTCCCAGTTCTTTTTAGGGAAGGCAACAAGAGCCGTCGTAGGCGCTTAGTAGACTGTTGCAGCAACCGACAATTCTCAAAGTGGAACGAGTAGATGCTTCGATTGCATTCCCCAGTTCCCATCCAGCATTGTTTCTACTATTTATCACATGCCCGTCATGTTTGCAAGCACTGGGCGCTCAACACACGTCGCATGAAAGAAGCAGTTTGTTACAGGGCATTTGGGCGAGAGGGAAAGAGCACATTTTCGTGGTGACATACTCACATGGCATGTCTATTGTAGCTAAGGATCTAGTGCCACTTCGTCGCTAGCATCTAAGGGGCTGTTTGGTTGCCTGGTTCTATGCGGTCAGATTCGCGGGAGGTAAGGAACTAGCGTTTGGTTGCTCATTGTATCGCGTGAGCCTGCACCCACTTATGCAAAATGGCTGTTTGGTTGCCTGCGCGCGGTGCGGAGCGAGACCATTACAATGCACAAAACACTCGCAGCCAGACTCGTGGGAAACGAGCTCCATGACCGTTTCTCCGGAGCTAGCCTGAGGCGGTGCAGACTTCTGCGGCTAGACTTGTGCGAGACGGCAACCAAACAGCTCATAAAGGGTCGCGGGATCCCCACAGTTAGCATCAAAAGCATAGACTAGTCTTAAACGGTCTCATAACCTACAGCCTCAGAGCCAGGCTCGTGGGAAACGAGCTCTATGACCGTTTCCCAGAGCTAAGATGAGGCGGTGCAGCCTCCCACGGCTAGACTTGTGCGAGATAGCAACTAAATAGCCCCTAAAGTGCTGCGAGATCCCCACAGTTAGCATCAAAAGCATAGACTAGTCTTAAACCAGTTTTTCTTTTGGCCATCATCCTCTCTGTTCACGTAGCATTAGCAGCACCTACAGCCTCAGAGCCTGGCTGAACAAACCAATTTAGGTAACCATGAAGTATACACTTGTTGTTGCCAACGTGCATCACCGCCCTCAGAGAAGAAGGAAGCCAACATTTCTCGCACGGATGCCGGGACCACCGCGGCGAGCAGCCGGCACCGGGCAACCGACAAAAACCGCGCCCGCGACAAGGCCGTGCGCGGAAAGCCATCCTGTTTTTGTACTCCCGTGGAGGTTACAAATCCCGGCGAAATTTTGCGAAATCTCGGCGAGGTCTCAAATTTCAACCGGAGACAAGATTCAAAATCTTCATTGGATAAATTTTTTAAAAAAAATTCAAATTGCTACAGTATTTTCAGAAATTTTGTTTTAAACCAAAATTTGACTTTTTTGACTGGATTTATGCCAATAACCCTTAAGAATGTTATCTTCTATGAAAATTTATTGAAAAACCGAATTTTTGATACATTTTATAATTTCAACAGAAACACTATCATATTTTTATAAAATTATACAAGTTTTATTATGCTCTGAACAATTTATGGTACCATCTTTAGTAGTCTAGGACCATACAAAAAAATTTAAAAATAACCGACCTTCATTTGTTTTCTTTAAAAAATTAAAAATAAAATAAACATAATTGAAACAATAATCTTGTCAGAATTTTATAAATTTTCTCGTGCGTGATCATAATTCAAATTTTTTGTAAGAGCTTAAGAATTGCCTCAGAACCATTTCCTAAAATTTTCAAAAAATTTAAACTTTTTTCTTTGCTCAATCAAATCTTTGGAAACATTGAACTTCATTTGTTATAATTCAAAAATCAAAAATAGAAAGAACATAAATGGTATAGTACCCTTGAAAGAATTTTATAAATTCATTAGAGTGTGATCATAATCTCAAATTTTTACTAGAGCTTAAAATTTTCATTAGCACCCTTCTGTGAAAGTTTCAAAAATTTTAAACCTTTTTTGTTTACTCAAACAAATCTATATATCGATCATTCTTGAAGATTGATCATCATCTAAAAATTTTATAAAAATATTGATGATGCATAAGGACCATCCATAAAAATTTTAAAACTTTTCTAACATGGTTTAAATTATTTTTTATTTGGTTGAAGTTTTTCGATAAGGCTTTTATCAGAACAGTAGCACTCTTATAATTTTTTATAATTTATGAAGCTTTATTATCATCTGAAAATTTTATAAAAATATTTTTTATGCATCAAGACTATCTAAATTTTTTTTAAAATTTTATAGCGTAGTTTGTTCTATTTTCATTCATTTCAAATCCGTTGGTTAGCTTTTTATCAAAATAGTACCACTATCAAAAATTTTTAAAAAATAGTCAGGCTTGATCATAATCTGAAATTTTTATGAGAATATTAATGTTGTGTCTGGACCATTCACAAAAATTTTCAACATATTTTTAATATTTTTCGCTTGGTTCAAGTTTACTGAAATCTCTGGTAATCTCGGCGAGATTTCAGTATTTCTCGGCGAAATCTCGGAAATCTCTGTTGAAAAAATTCAGATTTGAATTTTGGTTTTTGTATTTCATCCGAGATTTGTCCAAAATTCCAAAATCACGACGAAATTTCAGATTTTGCCCACCCGAAGATGTCGACCAAAAACAAGATTTCAAACCCTGACTCCCGCACGAGTTCTTCGAGTTTCCTGGGACACCCTATTTTTTAAAAAACAAATTGGCTCTCGTATGAATGAATTAATAAAAGTAGCCTCATTCTTGATCGTAGAAGTAACAATATACGATACGTGTCATCTGCCGTACTCCTGTACCTTAGCGTCTCGTTGGCATCATGGTAGTTGAGTTACCACATACCCTAAACACGGCAGCAAGTGCCATGGACCAAGAGCTCGGTAGGTCCCTACCGAGCACCCCTTTCTCGGCAGACAGGATAGGGCTAATTAAAAGATTGATTAATAAAATGGCTATGTGATTAATTAGATGTGATCGTCAAATTCTTGATTAATAAAATGGCTACGTGATTAATTAGATGTGATCGTCAAATTCTTTCCTCGAGCTTTGCAGGAGACATGTTAGGACAGTGGACCCTACCCTGCTATGCTGGCCATCCGTCCTACCAAGGTAAAGGTCACCGCCGCGCCATCAATATCCTATCACAGTACAGAAGCATGACAAACAACATGTGTCATATAACGCTTCTTCTATGACTAGAGATAACATGAGATTTACAAACTCGTTCGCAGGGACCATATTTGCATAAACCAGCCGCGGCGCAGCGCGGACGGAGTGCGGACGGCACTAGCAGCATTAACCAAGCAGGAGGGCGGTGCCACCGTGTAGTAGCCGAAAAAATTGATAAAATGTCACCTCTGATATTGTCGCTCGCTAAAATACCACTCTTCTCTCAATGACATGTGAGACCTACGTGTCATGACGATGGACCGAGTGGTATTTTAACGAGACCAATGTTAGGAGTGGCAAAATTTCAAATCTCCCTATGTAAAGCAATTTGTAGCTATCTTGTTGTGGCTTTTCTTATTATCTTTGTTTGGCATTGTTTATTAATTGTAGCTTTTAAGGGCCAACCGAGCGGAGAGGTAACAACATAGCGAAGTATAGCGGCGTCCGAGTAGAGAGGTGACGTGGAGGCGGCGAGGCGAGGTGGCGAAGGTCGAGAAGCCAAAACGACCGAGGTAGGAGATGGTCAAACGAAGCCACAGTTGAAAAACTCCTCCTCAGCAGCTTCAGTATTTGGGGTGCTTCTGTTATGGCTTAACTTTCTAACTATTTTGTAGCTATACTGTTTGAGAGAGCTTTTGACCTAAAACTGAAGCAAAACTGAAGCACAGCTCCCAAACAAACCCTGTGTGGAGGATTCCACGAATGGCAACGTGACAACGGAGCAAAGAAAGAGTGTACGCCTACGCCGATGGACCAGACGGCGACGGTCTGTGATTCGATCATGTGGTGCTTGACTCGTTCGCCTGAGGATCCAAAACCGGCGAATTCGCGAAATTCGCCGAAATTTCGATTTCGGCCCCCGAATTTATATATGCCGCCAAATTCAAAAACTTAAAAAATTTGATTTTGCTACAGTGCTGCTACAGTAATTTCGGCATTTCGGCGAAATTCGGTCAAATTTCGCCGAAATTTCGGGTTTGGAGTCCGGATTTTCAAATTTTTTGGCCGGATTTGAACGGAATGGGTCCAATAACCCTTAAGAAAGTCTTGTTCCATGAAAATTTGATGAAAAACTAATTTTTTGAGATTTTTTAAAATTTGGGCAGAAAACTTGTCAGATTTTTAAGAATTTTTAAAAGCTTGATAATGATGTGAAAAAATTATGGTACCATTATTAGTAGTTTGGGATCATACACAAAAATTTTCAAAATAATTTAACATCATTTGTTATCTTTAAAAAATAAAAAACCGAATGGACATAATTGGGACAGTAAACTTATTATATTTTTACAAATTTTCTCCAGTGTGATCATGATCTGAAATTTTTATGACATATTAATAATTTTCTCAGTACCATTATATAAAATTTTCAAAAAATTTAAATTTTCTTTGTTTGCTCAATAAAATCTATCAATGCAGTAAGCACTGAACTTATATGATTGCAATCTGCTCTGCACAGTTTTCAGATTTCGGATTTTGATTTATCAGACAATTCAAATATTTTTAAACTTTTTGAAAATTTGTTTTTCAAGTTTATTTCAGGTAATGATCCTTATTTAAAATTTTCAGCTCCATATATTCTTCCAGGAATTTATAAAATTCTGACAATGTACTGTGTACATATTTCTGTTTTGTGTTTTGGATTTATCAGGCAACTCAAATATTTTTATAAATTTTTGAAATTTTGTTTTTCAAATTTATTTGAGCTAAGGATTCTTATGTAAAATTTTTAGCTCAAAATATTTCTCCAGGAATTTATAAAAATTCTGACATTCAAAGTACTAGTTTTCAACTCTCTCTGTGTTTGAATTTTTAAAATTTCTCACATTTGATCATCATCTGAAATTTTTCCAGATATATCATAAGTATGTCAGGAATCTCCACAAAAATTTCAAAACTTTCTAACATCGTTTGTACTATTTTTCATCCGGTTCAAACTTGCCAATCAACGTTTCATCTACATAGTATCAGTATTTGAATTTTTTAAAATTGCACAGATCTGATAATCACCTGAAATTTTTATGAGAACATCTCTAATGTGGCAGGAACCTACAAAAAAAATTTCAAAATTTTTCGGCATCGTTTGAACCAATTTTCAGTCAGTCCAATTTGGGCGAATTTCGGGCAAATTTCGGCGAATTTCGGGGTATTTTCGGCGAATTTCGGAAAATCAAACCGGATTTGAATTTTGAAATTTGAATTTTGAATCTTGTCCGGCCGAAATTACCGAATTTCGGCCGAAATTTCGGATTTCGGCCTGTCCCGAATTTTTTTCTCAAACGAAAAGTTCATCCCTGGTTCCGCATCACTGCATCAGTACGGCGGGCTCGTCCCGCTCTGTCGCTTGCTCCCATCTCGTGGTTGTACCGCAGTCCCGAATCCGAATCACCTGTCTGGCCGTAACAAGTTCGGTTGGGTTGGGTTGGGTTGGGCCTCCTCTCCTCCGGTCGAGAGCAACGGAGTAGCTGTTTTTTCGGACAGTAGTCCATCCCAGTTTTAAGGAAGTAGAAGTACACCTGGGAAGGCTGGGTGGATAGAAGTCCAGCCATCAAACCAAGCTAATCGATTCCCCGAATTCAAGTTCTTTCCATCGTTAATTAGTCCATTTTCTTGCACATTGAGAACTAATAAAGGTCTTCCCTTTCACTTTTATCCTTCAGATTTGCACCAACCACACAGCAACAATTATGCGGTGCATACACTCTTGCAATGTTGCATGGTTGATGGCTACTAGTACTAGAAAAATCACGGTAAAATTTGGGAACTTAACCACGAACCCCGAATTGCTTGAATGTACGGTCACTTGCATGCCACCGCCGACGTTGATAGTCACAGAAAATGCAGCAACAATTCACATCGCCCACCAAAATGTACCCAAAACGGAAGAATTCTGCGGTTTCGTCGCAATGTCGCTCCGCCTAGCAGTGCCGCAGGCCCGGCTGCTCCTTGAGCACCGCCGCGGTGACCGCGCCGGGAATTCTAGGCCTGTGCTCTGTGCGGCCAAGCTGACCCGCGCCACCACGTCCGCCACCGGCCACGCTCCGCATCCGGCCCTTGCCGAGGTGGTGCTCGCAGAGCGAGTACCCGACGAGCGTCGGCTGGCTGCAGCGCCACCCGCGGCCGTTCATGCGGCTGCATCGCGACCCCTCCATAAGCACCGCTGGGCCGCGCCGCTTCTTGGTCCCACCGCCACCGCTCCCACTGCCGCCATTCTTCTCATCCTTCACGGCCACGATCACCGCTGGCGGCACGGACACCGCCACGCCATTGCTCACGGGTCCGCCGTCCACCTTTGCAGCCGGTTCGGACGTACCGCCAATGCCACCGCCGTTGCATGTCACGTCGTCCTTCTGGTCCGGGCCCCGATGGCCATTCACCAGACTGCAAGAGTGCAAGTGCAAGAACGCATCACTTGTACAGACAAACCCCGAACAGCACGGATTAAAAATGCGATGAAGTAATTAAACAAAACAGGTAGGTGGCAAAGTGCATCGATTCTGGACCTGTGCCGAGCACTAGAGACCAAGCTAGATCACGCAAGAAAACAACCAAACAGGCTGTGTGATGTGAGCCTGATGGATCAACAAGAGATCAAAACAAATCCACCAAGGAGCACACCAAAGTTAGTGGCAACAAGAAGTGCCTATGGAATTATAGGTGGATGGCTCGGAGGACACGCCCACAGGGTCGTTTTATCTGGCAGGGGAGTGTACTAAAATAATTGGATCGACGGTGTCTCACTGTCTCTCATGGGTCAAGCTGGCATCGCCCACTACGAAACAGTACAACAAAGCGAAATACTAAAAGAAATGAACCCGTTGTAGTGGGTGTTGGCCTGTTGGGTGCGCTAGCTTCCCCTTTTTCCTAGGATATACATCTATTGTTTAGTCCAAATTCACAAAGCTGTTCTCTTTCTTTTGTGGTTCTATCCATACCTCCTCCCGCGAATATCATCAGCTCCCTGTTGTGCACCCAGACTCTTAACGCAATCCACTGCATTGCCCTGGTCCTGGGAAAGATGAAGCCAGCCAGAAACAAGGGATTTAACTAGATCTCGCCATCTGCACCCGGAGGTCAAGAACAAACTTGAAGAAGCAAATCGACAAACATGCCTACCTGTGGCAATGCCAAGCACCTCGCCACCGCGGATTTCTGCCCAAGATCCACACCTGCATGCAGCTTCCCCTCCTCTTCTTGGTTTCTCGCTGCATTCTGTGGGGTATGAGGTGCAGTGGATGTGGATGGATCTGAGGGCTGCAAGAAGAAGAGGGAATGCGACCTCCTCCTGATCCTCATGGATGAGAGAGAGAGAGAGAGAGAGAGAGAGAGAGAAAGCAATGGAGGAGATTTGAGGAGGGTGCAAATTAAAGGAGGGGGGCTTTTGGTCTTGGTTTGCTTTTTATGCCTCATCGATCATGCCTGTATTTATTTATTTATGGGAGCCAGTAAATAGAATAGTAGCAGATGATGCAGTTTTCAGCACTGCCTGCTGTCTGGCTCTGGCTTGGCATGCACATGCCTCCTATGTATGGGTTTCCAGCCAGCCCGGGAGGGGCGTCGCCGGCGTCGGATCAACGATCGGACGGTTCTGACCAGCTCCCCGCTCGCCGATGGGTTGGCCCGAGCATGGCCTGATCTGAGCCGTCCACTGCCCGATCCGACGCCGGTTGGGATATTGGAAAGGCCTGCTTGCCTCAATCTGTGCCCGTCATGGATGGCATGAGTCAGAGTTACGTCCGTGGTGCGTGGTTTGTATCTGCATGCATAAGTTAACAGCATTTGCGTTTCGGAACTGTTCTCTCGGCATGGAAAGGAGAAACCCGGTGAAATACTTCATTAAAAAAAATACTCACAAACCAAAAAACACTCGAATATTACTTACCAATTCCTTCCTTTTTAAGATAGTACACTATGTTGGTTAAAGAGGCTATCCAATGATGCGCCAAACAGGAAGCTTTGTTCTGTTTAGCTCTCTTGAGCATTTTTTTTCATTTTTGGTCTTCTTTTCAATGAAATTTTAAATTTAGTCTTTTTTAACTATAAAACACCGACATGTGATATGTGTCACCTAATGTGCTTTTCTACCATAACAGTTCGTCGGCACCGTAGCTCTCCTTTCCTACCGAGCAAGGGTACCGCAGTAGATTCCTACTAAACTCGGATACCGTGTACCACATTCTACCAAGCTCGTGTACCACGATACCTCATCTGTTGCTATTTTTACTGTCGAAAAAAGAATTATTTTATAAATTTATTCACATGAAATCATATTTGCAAAACAAATGTATCAGGACGCTAGAAAAGGTGAGGCTTCACCAAACAGAGGCACCACAGTATCAAGTATCATCCATACAACAAGGCTACGTTAGTTGGACTAGCCGTGAAATGTAACCGATGTGACATATTTACTGCCAATAGATTTTGTTAGAAATTGTACCATTTGCATGGTTAGCAACTTTTTTTGTGGTTTTTTATTACTACGGTGGATATGGATCATGCATGAAATGAACAGTCAGATCAAGTGGGGCGGTGATTAGCAGTGGGAACTGGGAACAAACAGGGATGTAAAGCAAATTTGGGTTTTGTCAGGGGGACGTGTGAGGTCGATGCATCCAACTTTTAGCCAGCATGTGGGGTGGGGTGGGGTGGGGTGGGGGCGCTGCAGGTTCCGGACCAAGGTTAACAATATGGATTTCTAAAACAACATTCAAAAATCGAAATTAAAAAATTGGCGATATCGAATCGAAAATCATTAAAAACTTAAGGGTGTCAAAATAAAAAAATTTGAACTAAAAAATTTAAAATCAGTCAATTTTCACCGAAAACCGATCGAAATCGACCGACCAATTGATTTTTTTATGGCTGATTTTCTAAGTGATTTTCGTCAATTTTCATCGAAACTCGAGCGATTTTCAACTGATTTACGTCGCATATATTTTTCTTTTTTTTTAATTAGACCAGTTTACCAACTGGTTTCTAATTCCGAACCAACTCAATACATCGATTATCGTGATATTCCAGCAATAATCGCCGACAATGTGAGCCCTGGTCCGGACAATTGGCAGCCCATAACTGATGGCCATTTCCATGCCTAGGCCTCTAATGCTTGCCATTTTAATCAGGTTGGTTTTCAGGTAAGCACTGAACTGGTCAAGCAAATGTGTAGTACTGAATAGATACCAAATCAAGGACCAGAAATGCAGTCACAACAGAATTAAAGTTGTACTAATATATTACCTCTAATCACAAATACATATCGTTTTAGACATCGCCACGGTCTTCAAAATACAACTTTGACCACTAATTTCTATAGTAATATATTTATAGAGCCTAATAAAATTATAATATAATGAAAGTATTTTTTTGGGACAAATCTACCCTATGATTTTCATGTATTTAATTTAAATATTTCAAAAGATATCGATAAATAACATTTTGAAAGTTTTACTTCGCCTATATCCAAAACGACATGTATCCATGACCGTAGAGAGTAATTCCTCTACAAGTATACCACCATTATAAGTCGATATCCCAAACGACTAAACAAAGAAGGAAAAAGCCCAATTTACAACCATGAACTATGGCCATGATTCGATTTCAACCCTGAACTCGAAAACTATTCAAATATGGACCTCAAACTAACAAAACCATTTAATTTACCTCCTCGACCCAAATCTAGGTGGTTTTGACCTAACGTGGCATCCTAGTTGAGCTGAGTTGTCACCTATATATCAACATTGGCCAACATGGCATATTCTACATCCCCTTCATACCTCTCATCTATCCCTGTCACCCTCTCTCCAACAGAAGGAAAATAGAGATGAGCTCTCTCTGAAGCATGGATTGATGCCGTTGCCATCGACTGTGCCTCCCTCCAGCTTGGTGCTGCCCCTACCACCATCGTCTATGCCCCCTCTAGCTTAGCGCCACCCCTCATCTATGTTCACAGTAGTTCCAGATGCCCTCATCGTCTCCACCTCCCTCCAGCTCAGCGTCGCCTCTGCCACCACCGCCTAGGTCTAGATGTCATGTGACTAGAAGGGGATGGCGAGCCAAGATCCATTGGCGATAGCCAGATCCAGCTAGATTGTGACCAAATCCGGCTGGAGAGTAGCGACGATGACGAATCACGTCAATAGCATGCGTAGGTCGCATGAGCGGAGGCTAAAAGCTGGCAATGGATCGGAAGTAGGGACGATAGATCCGTAGCTAGAGTGATGAGACGACGTTGAAGATAGTTGTTGCCCTCACCCTATTTTGGGTTTTATTCACAACAGCTCGTCGACGCCATCATCTTCTTCGAGACCGCCCAAAATTGTCACCATCGATGCCATTCCCATGCAAATGAGCTTCAACCCAATTCCTTCCTACCATAGTATCTCTTCATCAACCTCTATCTTCCCAAGCCCTAATTTTGGTTAGCTTCTTTTGCAGCGTCATCGCGCGTGGACCACACTGCGCTACCCAGAGTCATCACCGCCAGCCCACCTCCGCTCTTCCCAACCTACACCAACTGTTATGGTGTCGCCCCCTTGTCTTGCTCACCCTAGTATGTGTCCAGCCAAGATGCCACCACCCGCGAGCTTGCCTCGATCCCCCAATCTCCATTGGCGTCGAACCCCACCATGACCACCTTCCCTGCTCCTTTGTTTTGAAGCAAAGGAGCAGCGACCCCTCCTCTCCTTCTCTGTTTCTCTCTAAGAAGAGGAAACAATGACATGTGGACCTTAATACATAAGGGGATGTGGTGGATGTCATGTTGCCAATTGTTGACACGTAAGTGACAACTTAGCCGAACTATTAAGGGTTCAGGGGATTAAATCAAACCAAGGACATAGTTCAGGGTCGTAAATTGGACCTTTTACAAATGGAAAGACCAACTGGTTTGGAACCCCACATCTTTTAACTACACATTAGACAGGTTTAGCGGTAGATTTTTTTTTTCAAGGTTTGGTCTCTACGATCGCAGTTGCTAAGCTTTAAATAAAATAAAGAGATGTGTAAATGGAAACAGAACCGCACACAAGGCTCTTGATGGGCTTTCGTAAGTTATTTGCAGTTTTGCATCAACGGCTGTTCCGTGGGGGCAGGTTTTCTGGCCCAAGAATTTTTGCACTCCCACGACTTCCCATGAACTTCTCGATTATCTCCGCTGCTATAGCGGAGTTTGATGCTCAACGAGTTAGTTCAGGTCTTCAGCGTATGCTGATCCTGTTGATGAAGGCCTTAGGCACAAGTGTAGTTTGTTATCAACATAACCGACGACATAGCCTGGTCTAAAAAAGGAAAATAAAACAAAGCCACCTTGCTCTTCTCCTCGAATCTACAGGCATGCTGAAAGCATTCAATAATATTGTGTAGCACGGCCTGGTATATATAGAACTAGAGATTGCCGCCTCAAGCCATCGACAGGCAACAATTAGATCTGGGCAAAATTGCATAAACTCATGCTCCACAAATTCCATAATGCTACCTAGGGAAATCAGAAAATGACCTGCAAATTTGCTAAAAACACTCCCGCTTGCCTAGATAGACTTTCCCAAATACTTGCATTTCACGCTTGCCTAGATAAACTTTCCCA
This sequence comes from Guadua angustifolia, assembly GCA_036346375.1. NCBI lineage: Eukaryota > Viridiplantae > Streptophyta > Magnoliopsida > Poales > Poaceae > Guadua > Guadua angustifolia. The sequence goes on along the minus strand of CM070510.1, from coordinate 10,682,459 downwards.
AACTACTATCAATACTGCCCATCTCCACCACTTTGCAGACTCATTTGATGTGCTTAAGGTAGTATTGGAAGGCACTTTCGTCACATTTTATCAAAGTACAGTCACCTTAATATGTGTGCAGTAGTCAAAAATAAACAAACACAGTATATATATATTTCTGCCCACGGCTACGGCTGCAGGCCAGAGCGACCGGCAAATAGTGGCGAGTGCTTGGTGCTCGACACATAGATTAAAAAGATATTGAAAATGATTAGATTACTCCTAATTATTATCACTAGGCACTATATTTAAAACATGCATGTAGAGAATATGAAAAATGAATATTTATTGGCGTATACAGGAAGCATCATACTAATTTTGCATTGGAATATAAAATGCGTCCTATATTTATGGGTAAGACCATTCAAAAAATACGCCTTGTAGCCTCAAAAGCTGTGAGCTGGACCATTTTCCTTGACTTCCACATGGATTGCATCACAGTGGAAATGTGTCGGCAAACTTGGGCTCGGCAGCAAGGACAGACCAGAAGCTATCCGCGTAAGATCAAGCAGTTGGGGGTGCATTAACAGCAGCTGCTAAGCTCCTAACCGTCTCCAGCATGTGTTTCAAATTTTCAATACACATCATGAATTGCATGAAGGACACATATCTGCTCATGTAGGTACATCGTAATACATTAATTTGTTCGTTTGGACAAAAATACCAGAATATGAGGTCACTAAATGTTTCAACTTGAGCAAAAATGCCATCAGAGGAGGTCAATACTAGTACATCAGACGTCAGTAAATAACCGGTTTTCAATCGTATAGGCAGTTATGCACTAGCACCTCACTCCACATTCACCCACCAAATGCACCAAACGGATAAGGTTCATATTTTCAACTTACGCAAAATGAACTCAGAAATGAAAACATATTATATAGCATCCTTATTCCGTAGACAAAAAAGAACAGCCAGGGAATTACCAAAAACACAGTAGCATCTTTAAATAATCTCATCTATACTATTATTTATTTCTAATTAGCACTAGACATGAGCTTTACAATATGAAGTCCTAGAAGCCTCTAACCGCGGAATTTGTGTGGGTATTGAGAGATCTCACCAACCGGGAACTTTACTCTCTCTATGGAATTGAAAAAACCTAGGTCTCTATCGACCTTACTTTGATCATCGTGTTGATTATTATCCTAGACAACAACAGTTCATATACAAGCATCCAGCAAACCCATATACTTGCCTTTATTGCTGGAGCATTTGATGCTGTTTGATCAAAAGTTGGGCATAAAGCAGCTCATTCCAGGAATCCGGTACTCCAGGAAGGCACCAGTGGCTGCAGTCCTGATATCTCTCAGGCGATCTCCTCTCCTCCTCAGTCAGGTTTCGCTTGCGATAGATAGAAGGGTGTGCATCCTTTCTATAGTCAGTCATTCTTGTTATGTTCAAGTAAACAACTGGAGTTTCCATCTTGTGGATCACATCCTCTAGAATGCTCATCTTTGGTGGGTAGGTTGAAAGGTATTGTTCATTTTTTATTGGCTCGGTCTCCTTGTCACAACTCCCGCCTGAATTCCACTGCCCTCCACTGCACAGTGGAGATGAAGAATAAAATATTAGTTCAGAAAATGTAGCATGTACTAATTCACAGCACATACAAAAAAGCAATACATACCTGAAATGAGATGCTGAGTAGCCTCTGAACAACACCGTGGTTTTCTTGGGATTTACATTGGCATCAATCCACTTGGACCAGGTGACAAGAGCTTTATGGAAGGCATCCACGACATTTAGCTCACTATATACATGATTACCTTCCTGATAGTAGTCCTTCCTGTGGCACATTGAGCATATTTTCAGTGTTCAAGCAACAAGAACGAATTGGAGATTATTGTCCAACCAGAGAGCAGTGAAGATAAGTTACCCTAGAGAAGTCTTCTCATGTGTCCACCAGTGCCCAGTATTGAAAATAATAAAATCTGCATCCTTGTACTTTGGTGACGATTGCTCAATTATGTCAAGCCTAAGAGTTTCCTTTTTCTTACCATTGCTGACTCGCATCTCCCATTCTTGGACTAGGAAAGGGGAGCGGAAGAACTCCACGCTGCAGTTATAGTCCTAAATGACAGGCATTTTCACAAAGCAACGATTGTAATTACTGAAATGCATACAAAGTACATAGCAATATAGGATGAATCCAAACTGGAGAACATATATACCGTGAACAGGAAAGAGTATGAGCCCTCGGTCTTAAATTCATGCCTACCAGATGCCTCAAAAACTTTCCTCTTGTCCTTGACAGAATTTCTCAAGATACAAACCAGGGATTCCCACATGTTTCTATTGAGTGAATCACCAACAAAAACCAGTCTTTTTCCTCTCAGCCTCTCCAACATATCAGTTGGATTCAATCTAATATAACAAGAATATAATTGTGCATGTTAAGCACCAAGCATTAAATGAATTCACCGAAATTGACTGAGCTGTTCTAGTAACCTTTCCTCACCTTGGGATGCTGCATCTGCTAGGTTTCCACCGGAGCTTCTGGTAAGCTCGATCTGGCCGGCCATTGAGATAGCAGTCGAATGGCTCATCAATGTGAGGGCATGATCCCTCAGGGTAGAGTGGGTACGAATCGTCCTGAACCCAACTCCCATGGAACATATCACAGTTGGCCATCTCCTTGATCCAGTCAACCTTCTTTTTTCCACCGGCACCACCAGCCAGTTTAGTTGATGATCCAATCCCCTTCACCAGCACTTCGCTGTAGTTTCCAGATTTTGAGACGATTGTTTGCGCTGAATGATCCTTTGAACCAGCATTACCCTGGGGAGTTGTTTCCTTCTGCTTATTCACTGTGCCACCACTTCCACCAGAAGCAATTCCACCACTAGTCTGGTCCTGATTCTTCACAGTTGTAGATGCTACAAGGGTCTTGTTCTTGCTTGAAGGTCCACCCTCTTTCTCACCTGCCATTACCGGACTCCCAGTCTGATTACTAGTTGAAGCTGCATTCCCACTCGCTTTATTGCCCTCAACCCCGCCATCTTCAGCGTTGCTGTTTTCCGAAGTAGCACTTGTGGCTGATTTATGGCTTCCATCTCCACTTCCACTCCTTGGCTGAGCATCTGACCCATTATTCAAAGCAGCCTTCCCATCTGTGTCACTTCCGGCAGAACCATTGCTCGCGGCACCAACTGCATCTTTTCCATCAGCCTTTGCTGTAGTGCTATTGCCAGCAGAAGAACCACTGCTTGGAGCACCACTTCCAATTACTGCATGGTTATTAGACCCAATGTTGGAATCAGCCTTCGCTGAACTGCTCCTACCGGCAGAACTATTGCTGGAAACTCCAACTGCATCCTTGGTGTCGGCCTTCACCGTGCTGCCATTGTCGGCAGCATCGTTATTGGTCGGGGCTCCGCTTCTCGACTGCTTACTGGACCTGTCTACACCCTTCTCGCCGGCCTTCGCCACGGTTCCGTTTCCGGCAGAACTACTGGTTGGGGATCCACCACCACCTCCTGTCTGAATACTAGAACTGCCTCCAATGCGTCCTTTATTCCGATCCGCCGCATTAGTCGGCGCACCGCCACTTGTGGCAGAGTTATTCGTCGGAGCTCCCCCTCCGTCCTTGCCGCCGCCCTTCGGGGCAGCAGTGCCAGTTCCGGCCGAATGTCCAGCCGGAGGTGCGCTTCCACCACCGGCATTGTTGCTTGGAGCACCACCTCCACTTCCCAACTGCTCATTAGACCAAGCTGTAGAAGAGTTACCGCTTCCTAACCCGCTCCCCACTTGCCTATTACTCCCGTCACGACTCACCTCGCCTCCTCCCTTACTCGATCCGTCTGCCGCGCCACCGCCGGCGCGGCGCGGCGGCTCCGGCGAGGGGGTCGAGGAGTTGGTGGGGAAGATGGACGAGAAGAAGTTGGAAATCTGCGAGCGGTAGGGCGCCGTGGACGCGTACGCGCCGCCGAACCACGAGGCTCCCCCGCCGGCGCCGGCACCGGCGCCAGCGGGGGGCGAGGAGAGGGCGATGTAGGCCATGAATGCGGCGAACGCCACCGCGAAGCCGTATACTACGAGCCTCGCGCGGCGGCGCGAGCGGCCCGCAGCGGCGCCGAGCGGGTTAAGGTGGCCGACGTCGGCGCACGCCATTGCCGCCAGGCTGCTCTGCTTCCACAGGCCTTTCATCCACGAGACGGCCGCAGCGCGGGGCTAGGATTTCGCGCTTCGGCAGCTGCAGAGTTGGGGAAGTGGAGGTGGTCGGCAAGCGATAGTGGCAGTGGGGGATGTGGTGGAGGAGGAGACGGTGAGTGAAGTGATTTGGGGAAGCTTTTGAGAGAAGTGGAGGGGAAGAAGAATGGGTGCGGGCTGGTGGGTGGGTAGCGCAAGATTTTGCTTAGATTTTGTTTTACTGTTGCATTTGAATCTCTTGCAAAACTAACCAAAGGAGAAAACCGCTAATCTTGTGTTTAAGAATATATAAAGAATACATTATTGCATAATTGGTTCTTAAGGGTGTAATAAGTTAGCGGACTTAGGTCATGTTTGTTTGAATTTTCTCACTGACATAAAATCCAAAAAAACAAAGTCTAAGACCTGTTTAGAACAATTTCAACTTCAGCTTCTTCCCTCTGGAAGCTAAAAGCTGTTTCAAATAGTTGACTTCTTTGCAGCTGAAAACCCAAAGCCAGCAGTCTATTTGTACTAGGAGAAATTGAAAACCGAAAGCTGATTTGAGATAGCTTCTCACGACTTCGATGGATTAAGGTTCTGACTTTATCACTAGAGTTGAAAAAAAAATCATCCCTCCTGCTAAGTATAAAATCTCAAACCTCATCCCTCTCACCCTCATTCCCGACCCGCACCCTTCACATGTAAAAGCTAGACTGTTAAACACCGAATCTCTTTAGCTCAGCCATTCAGCTGTGCATCTCTTCAACCATGTAGCCTAACTGAAAATTATTTTTCAGAAAAACTATAGCCATGCTAAACAGGGCCTAGTTTTTATATGTGCTTTTTCAAAAGCCATAAGCCACCGTATAACTAAAAACCAAAAGCCACCGAAGAGGTTTTTTTTGGCTTATTGAGAGTTGATTTTAGACTAATACAACTAAAGTTAGGATAAAATTACGTACTTCTACTATGTATAAAAATCAATAGTTTTTAAATTGTTTAAGCTTAGCTAACTTTAAGTTATAAATCAAAAAGACTAAGTATAAATAAATAGAGCCTTGTAGTTGACTCAAAACTAGATCTAATCTCATAAAATCTTGCTAATAAACTCACCCAATCTTTTTATGGCTAAGACATGTGACTCATAGAAGAACATACAAGCACTATTTGGATTCCCAGCAGGTTTTACCTTACCAATTATTTTGGTTACGGCCGTGACCCAAGCATTGGTAGCAAATCAAAACTGAGGGCAACAAAATTGATACTCGATCTTTGTCTACGGGCATGTTTATCCCAAAAATTAGCATCAAACAAATAATATCCGATCGTAAGGATATTATTTTTTTTATAGATTTGTTCTTTCCATTCAACCAAACGGCCTAAGGCCATATTATAGTTTGTTTTCACAAAAGAAACTAAAATAAATAGAATATTATATATAGATAGGCGCTTCTATACATTTTCACTTCATACGAGTCACATAAAATTTAAAATAAATAAAGGAATAAGTAATGATGTCTATATTTTATTTATACTTTAATGTTTATATAATTTTTAAAATAAGATGTACGAGCACCTGCGTGCTACTAGTAGTACCCGTTGCAGTAACGTGAGACACTCAAGACACCTGGGTTGGCAACCGCCAGCCAACTGCGGCAAATATAAAAACCGTCCCCTGCGAAAGCGGGCTCGTCGTCATGCTATCTTTGCCGGCCCGGCGCGCGGCCGTGACCCGCGAGGCGCTGCCGACAAGTGGGCCCGGAACCGGAGACCGGAAAGCACCGAGGAAGCCGCGTACACGTGGAGCCGTTTGGGACGCGTGGTGACCTCTCTTTGGCGGCGATGATCACAACGATAACGTAACTGAATTGAATAAGGTCGTTATTAGGGGCATTTTATCCGTGTACGTCCCGTGAAAAAACGTCGCCATTTAGGTCATTTACGAGTTTCATTCTCATTAAATAATATGACACATCATCATATTTAATGACATAGCAAGGTAATTCTGAAAAGAGAGTTTCATAGAAGGTGAGAGTTTCATCTAGATGAAACCCAGGATACACGGTTACCTAGATAAAAACTGATGTGGTACCTTTGAAAACTGAGAAATGAAACTATGCACTAAGAATGACCTTAAGGCATGTACAAAGCCATTTAATATGGTGTCTCTTAGTGATGAGGTGGACATGCTTCGCTGATGTGACAGGAGGAAAAGTGCAAAAAATATTAGAGTCAACTCTTGGTGAAGAGACGACTCTTCACAAGCTCCAGACAGAATTAGAGAGGAGCAGTATTAAATAGCATATTGGCTCTTGTGCATGTCCTTTATACATACTTATCTTTTTTGTTTAAAAGAATATGCTAAGAGATACTCTTAACTCTCTATTGTACATGCCCTTACAGTATCTTCCCTTTTTGGTTTTTGTTAGAGATTTAAATCCATGCTCTTACGTAGTTACGTGCTTCATTTGATGCGTGCAGGTATGTGTGATCGGAGTGACACTCATGACAAACAGACAATCATACATCATACATGTAGGAGTACTCCACTAGATAGCACTCATTTTTGCTGGATCAGTCTAAGCTAGTAGATAGGTCAGTGTGCCTTTTTATTTTTAATTGATCACTACTTCATTAATATTCCAAATGGTTTACCAACTGGTATCTCAAGTGAATACTGGGCTTTGGGTCCTTAATTTTTTATTTGCGGAATTCTAACAACACAAAAATAGAAAAAAAAAGCACAGAAATAGGATATGAATGTATGTAGAAAACAGTTCTAATTCTACGTTTTTTTTCTCTATTTCTACGCTTTTAGGATCTGCGAATGAAATAGGCTAGTGTCATCCCAAAGGAATTAATATTTGAAAATCCTATGAATCGAAGAGGGCCTAGAGTTTTGCCGGGTCAGAAAAAAAATGCATATCAGGTGTATCAAATAATACATGCGAGATACACGATTATAAGTAAATCAATTGGAGCAAGAGGTACTCACATGGTACCCGAGAGTGTAGATCTTGCGTTGTCTTGGTAGACAAAACTCGTACACTAGTGCGTGCGACCATTCTTGCCACGTCCGTACAGGGGTCTCTTTGTCTACGCGCAATTCGCGTCGGTGTCATCACGACATCACGTTACGTTGGACTTTAGGCGACCCCTGTCGAAAAGAACGTCCACGGAAATGAATGAAAGTAGTATCGCAAAGAAGAAATTAAGCGGTAGACGTTAGCTGCCTGTACGAACTCACTTCGATTCAGGTGGTCGTCGACTCCGCTATAGGCTATAGTTGTACATTGCAAGGTTGAAACTCCACTATTTTAATTTGGTGGAGCAATTAGGCAGATCTCTGCTACTTGTTTGCCACTAACTAGACTTGTTTCTGTTAGATTAATTGGGTGAGTTAAGCCCATTTAATTTAGTTATAATTTCAAGGCACATGAATAAAAGTATACGCTGCCCTTTCATCTACCGTCTCTTGACATTTATCTTCCGGCTCTTGGCCTTCCTCTCCTAGCGCTATAAAAGGGCAGGCATATACTAAAGAATTAACAACTCCTCCTCTGTAGCGCTGCTCGTTTGCATACCCGGCTCTGTTTTCCTGCGCGCACAGGCGAACAGAGTAAGCAGGCCTCCGAAGCCCCGTCTGCGTGAGATCCTGCTCGGGATACGCCGGCGATAAGGTTTTTGGGGAGCGCACTTTCTGCGCGACTGCTCGGGTTTATCTACTACTTTATCGTCTACTTCCTGGTGGCCGATCGAGGGACTGCACTGCGAACATCTTCCTGCATCAACGTTCGATCGACTACACCGAACAACTGCGATCATGACAACTGATCAGCAGAAAAGCACCACTAGTGTCACCGGCACTGGTCCTGCTGTAGGGTATAAACTCGTAAACTCTGTTGTGTTATTTTTATGGTTTTCAGTATTGTTTGCATATGCGATGAATATGCTAGCTACTACTTATGTTAAGTACTACATGTTCAGTATGTATTTTAGTACTGTTTAGTTTATCAATATGGTCACTCATTTTGTCATATTATATAAACTCTGGATTAAAATTAATCGAAAAGTGCCTAATTTCCCAACAGTATCTCCTCGATGTAACGTTTTTGAAATTAATAAAACTTCCTTCATAAAAAAAACGTACATTTGACATGCATCTTGACTAAGTCAAATTTGGCCCATGGATGTAACAAAGAGGTACAGGTCTGGTACATAAATATAGTCATACTAAACAACTATAAGTTCAGTAATTAATTAGACTGGCCTGAAGATCAGGATCTAACGGAACATGATGATCAAGCATTAGTATCATCACTCTTTGGCTTATAATATAATAAGCGTAAAACCTAGAACATTCTTTCCAGATCGCAAACACCCCAAAGACGCAGCTTGCTAGCTAGCCATCGTATTCCTAGTCAGGACCCATGCATGTTATCACAAAGGCTGTTTTTGTAGGGGGTATATCCAGTGCAATCAGCATTTTGGTGTAATCGTCGTGCAATTCAACTAAGAAAATTTTTAAAAAATTCTGAAAAAAATCATGGATGTACATCTCATCTTACCCCATCTACATATAAAATTTCATGATCAAACTCATTCTATGCTAGAAGTTACAAAAAAGACAAATTTAGGGTGCATTTGAACTATTCAAGTTTATCAGAAATTTGTCTTTTTTATTACTTTTAACATAGGACGAATTTGATCATGAAATTTTATATGTAGATGGGGTAAGATGAGATGTGCATCCATAATTTTTTTCAGAATTTTTTGAAACTTTTTTTAGTTGGATTGCACAGCGATTGCACCAAAATGCTGATTGCACTGGATATGCCCCCGTTTTTGTGTGGCCTGATACATAGTGATTTGGTGTAGGGTTCCTTTCCAAAAATTCGATCTAATCCCCAAGTGTCTCGTTCTTAATCGTCTTGATGGCTGATTTGTCCCACCTCATTTCTTGACGCACTGAATCACTTTGAATTTCACTACCGTTCCTGGTAAATTTTTGCGCAAACTTGGTCGAAATTAATTGAGCATCCCAAGGAGAAAGTGTTTAGTACTCGTCCCAAAAAACAAAGGAAAAGTGTAGTACTCGTAGATGTAGATTCATGGAGTACGATTCAAGCAATGCAAGGGCGTGGCGCTTTAATTGTGCTGCCTTTGCAAGTGTGGTAGTATTGTAAAGGTAAAGCAAGCGAGCAAAGCAGGGTAACGCCATGCGCGCAGCGTGCAACGGGAGAGACGAAAGGAAGGAAAGGAGAAAGGCGCCCGGTCTATCGGCTACCGCTGCCAGGCTAATGTGATCACGGAGCTGTGTTGCGTCGAGGATCGACCGATGGCTTTAAAGCGGCCTCCCTCCATGGAGATCTCCCACCGACGAGCAAAAGACGGGAGAATCTGAGATAAAACCTCACACACACACACACAAGAAAAAAAAGCTTAACCGGAGCGAGCTCTAAAATTTCAGCCGAGATTTTAGAGAAAAAACCACACACACAAAAAGGAAAAAAGCTTAACTGGAGCAAGGTTCAAAATCTTACTGAGATTTTAGAAATCTCGACTGAAATTTTGGATTTCGGCCGGGGCCGAGATTCTAAATATCGGTGGGATGATTTTTTAAAAAAATATAGTTTACTATAGTAATTTCGGTAAATTTCAACGAAATTTTGATCAATCTCATTGTGATTCATGGTTTTTGGATAGGATTTCACATCAATATTTTTGTGAATAATTGTAATGCTTTTATAAGGAATGCATGTGAAAATTTGCAAAAAAAATACGTATATAAATTATGTAATCCTAACCCTAAACCCTAACTTGGATTTTGACTTTAAATGATGTATTTCAGTCTAAACCCTAATATGGATTTCGACCTTAAATTATATTTCAGCCTAAACTCTAACTTAGATTTTAGCCTTAAATTATATATTTTGGCGTAAACTCTAAACCCCAACTTGGATTTCTGCTTTAAATGATGTATTTCGGACTAAACCCTAACTTGGATTTCGGCCTTAAATGATATATTTCGGCTTAAATCCTAAACCCTAATTTGAAAATTTTATGTACAAATACTTAGTATTTTTTATTCAAATAGATAGAAAAGGTAGATAAATACTTGCATGATTTTTTCATATTTTTTCCCAAATTATTTCTAGTCTCGGAAGACCATTTTATGGGGTTGAAAATCACTAAAATTTTGGCCAAATTCGCGGCCGAAATTTCAGATTAAGGTTCCTTAAAAATTTCGGATTTGAAATTTAGTTTTTGAATTTTCGCCGGATTTTAGCTAAAATTTTAAAATCTTGTCTAAATTTCAGATTTTAGCTACCAAAGATGTGACAAACACGAAATTTAAAACCTTAAACTGGAGTACCAACATGATCCTAGGAAGGATCTTAACCAAGTGTATCCAATTTTAAGTTTTGATCTCTGATGCATTATACCATAATAGGCCTTGTTTAGGAGAAACTCTAGATCCCAGCTCCAGTTCAAATCTGAAACTTATAGACTAAAATAAAGTGAATTAAGTTTACATTTTTAGTTTAAAATGTAAACAAGATGATCTACCTAAACATTCTTAATGTACACATAGCTTCAGCTTCACAAATTTCTAGAGTTAAAAATACCCTGCTCCACTGACTCCACAGATTTTAGTAGAGCTGAAACTATCCCAAACACCCCGATAGTAGATGGCAGGTGTTGATCCTCCCAAGTCCCAACACAGAAACAATATTTGCGTAATCCTCACGCGTCTGTTGATTTAGCGACTAGTCGTAGAATTTTTTTTTCCTTGGAAGTCTGATAACTGTAATGTCAGGGGGACTGACGAGCTGTAGCCTGTCGTGGCACCGCTCGCACTGCTTGTCAGCGTAAGGGCCCCAGGTGATTAAACAGAGCCAACGTACAGCTTTCGAGGTAGGACCTGGGAGCCCGTCCTCTCAGGTAAAAAGGCCGTAAGGCATAACCGGACGCGGCATTTAAAGGGCACCTGCCGGTTCGGTGCCGGTGCGGGAGGTGCCATGCCGACCCGAAAGCGGCACGTATGGAGTACGTGATTTTTGCCCTCTGCCGCCCCTGCGGCTGGCCGGTACGTAATCGGTTGGTCTCGCTGGACTTCACTAGGTTCGTCCGCCGTCGGTGGACGTTCGCCCGGTTAGGGTGCCGCGAACGGAGAGTTTTTCCGGTCGCGATCGGCATATGTGCCACGGTTCTGTGGCTACAGCGTGGAAACCGGAAGGTACGTCGGCGCAGAGGTATCGTCCGGATGCGTTTGATTGTCTAGATGAGATTGAACGAGATATGACCATCCAGTCTAAACCGGGTAGAGTTATCCAGATGGTTGTTTGGTTGCGTGATAGGAATGGGTCAATTTTTTATTTGGTTGGATGTATGAGGATGAATGGGATAAGCTAATTTTTTGTTTAGTTGGATGAATGATGAGGATAAATGGTTTGTTAATTCTAATAGAGAGAGAAAAATCTTTTTAAAAAATAAACAACAATACCGCAACAAAAAAGGAAAAAAAAACTGTAGCTCCACTGTAATACAACAATATTCCACACACATTGTAGATGCTACAGTACCCATCACGGGGGGCAGATTCGAATGCAAGACCTCCTGGTAGGAGCCCAAAGCTTTAACCAACTGTGCTAACTGAGGTTTGTGAAAAATAAAGGCTAATAAATATATAAACCAAGCACGCGGTGGATACCTAGATGGCCTCATTCGACCGAATTCTTGGGATCCATTCATCCAGCATTTTAAAGGAATATTCTCTTTTTTTGATATCATCATTTACCTTTGCTATCTAACTAAACAAATAGATGAGTAAAAAAATAGAGAGGGATAAGACCATCCCATCCATTTTTACTCTAAAACCAAACACTACTGTATTGAGGCATGGAAGTGAGTTTTGGCCTGCTGGTCTCCACGAGCATGGCAAAACGGGAGAGCAGCAGTCAACAAAACAATAGGAACAAGTCTATTTTGACGGTATGAACTTTTGCGATAGCTTAATTTTCAACTGTAGAACTGATTGTTTTAAGAGCTGTGCTTTTGTGCTTTTTATCTACTATAAATAATACAAATTTTAAAATATGCGAAAGAGTAAGTAATCATTATCTATAATTTAGTTATGCTTTAGAATTTATATAACTTTCAAAAAGAAAACAATAGGAACACCTCTCTTGTTTTCAATCCCTTGAGTACCAAAATCAGGCTACATACACCCTCAAGTTGTTCCACGCTTCTTTTAATCCTACGTAGCACCGATGTGGCGATGTTATGCACACGCGTGTAACTTCCTCTCCCATTTAATGTACAGGTCAACAAAAAAAATTGAATTAAGGAAAACGTCCACATGTTAGTCTTCTGGGCATCGGGTTGGGTTTTATGGGGCCAGCCCATGGCACATTATGCACTTCAGAGCATCTTCAATAGTCAAGTCTTAAAATAGAGTCTTATATCTCAAAATAGGGTCTAAACTAAAAATATTAGGACCCAAGATAGCTATTGACTCCAGCAATTAGACCCTAAATCTCTAATCATTCATTCATCCCTGCGTCTTCACGACGAGAGGACTCCTCACCTGATGGTTCCCGTCGGACCAAACAATGGCGCCGAACGTGTCGTCCGCGGCCGCCGAGGCGTCCCTCACCGCAAAGCTTACCTGGAACTCCTTCTCCTGGCCCACACTCCCGATACGACCTAGGATTTATGCAAGCGGCAGTATTTAGGATTGATCATGCACCTGATACGACCTAGAACAACGAAACTCTTCACGGAGAGCCTCTCCCCCATTTATTGACATCGGCCACTAGTCCCCAACGACCTACCTGGTTAATGATCCATGCTTGAATTTACTCATCGGGAGAGCGAGAGATGAAATAGGGTCGAGAGGGCGTTGCTAAATATAGCAACAGGGCTCCGAGTCCTAAACCTATTTTGATAATTTTTCTCAAAATACAACCTTTGTTGGAGTGCTTTTTTTCCATCAAAGCCCTATAATTACAATTAGCAACCTACTTAGGGCTCCTCTTGGAGATGCTCACAGCACGTATGTGCGTGGGCTAGGTCTGCATAATATGATTATCAGTAATGTGCTGAGTTTGATGGTCAGGCACGATAGGTAGCACAGCATGACATGGTATACCTCAAAGGGTCGTGTTTGGGCTGGTACGACACGCTATAGGACCGATGAGCACGATATAGGCACGACACAGTTTTGACATGAGGTTTTTTTTATACAGTTTTCTACAAATATTATGAAAAATTTTGGCAATAGGAGTGTAGCAAGAAGAATTGCCTAAACAATATAACAAGCACGAGGTGATTTGAGCAATTCAAGCGTGTGGGAGAAGCTAAAAGGAAAATCGTCTAATTCGTTTTCCGAAGCACTAAGCAGATCGTAAAAAATAAAATCCATGATCAGTAGATATCTATAACTATCTCGGCATGCTTTTTTTATGGTAATGAATAAAATTTAATTTTTTTCCCAATATTTATATCCGCTATCTTGATCAAGTGCGTCTTTGTCTCTTTTCCTTTTTTCGCAATAATGTAAATGGATTGGATATAAATCAACATGACATACCAATAGGTCGTGCCTCGGCTCGCTGGAGACTAGTCGGACCAGCATGACACGGCACGATAGGCTGGCTAGGCTGTGACAATACAGCACGGTCGTGGCCTGTGCCATGTAGGCCTGGCCGGCACACTACCTAGGTCTAGTCTCCAATGCTCCTTCCTCCATCTTCTTCTCCCCTCGTCTCTCCCCCCTCCTGTATTCACCAATCCAAGCGCCCATCGGGTCCTTGCCGCCGACGGCCACTGGTTTCCACCATTCTCTTAACGTAGAGCTTATTTGACTCATTCTCAGCTCTTTTGATCTCGTAATGCTTCGGATTTCCTTCTCTAAAGAAGAGAAGACCTAACTCTCTATCTCTAGGGTTGCAGTTAGTAAGAGACAGGATATCATGAACGTCTCGCTGAGGCTTCCAGATACAACTAACTGTATTCCGTGGAGGATCAAGACCAAAGTTCGTAGTTCCTGTCTCCTTGGCCGCATGGCGATCCATCCTCCACAACTGTAGATGGCGACCCATCAGAAAGATGGTGACATGCGACGTGCAAGTAGATGGCACTCATGAATCAAGATCGGTGAGGGCAGCAGGTCAGCATCGATCCAAGGCGGTGGTCTGTGGACTAAGGAAGAGGAGAGCGATTTGGGAGATGATGTCACAAAGGAAGGGGAAGGCGAGCTCGCCGATGACAAATCTCTTGCCTCCTCCCCTAGATGCGATCGCCACTCTGGGCCTTCTCCCCTAGTTCTGCCCGTCGTACATCTCCTTATGCGACTACACGCAGAGGAGGAAGGTGAACAAAGGGAGCTGTTGGATATTGATCCGAATTTTTCTTTGGGTTTTAGGGACGCTTTTAACCCGTATATTCGGTATAAACCGTTTAGACTCGAGCCACTTCTTCCATCTATAAATACCTCTTGTATGCAGCGTTAAGGGTGTGCCTAATTTGTAAACCCTAAAGTTTATACTCAATTCTCCAAAATAGTGAGATCGCCGATTAACGTCCGTGGTTTTTTTTCCGTAAGGGTTTTCTACGTAAAAATTCTGTGTCTTGTATTTGATCTTGTTTGTGATTGATTTTCAACCAGTGGTATCATAACATAAGATCAATCACAAAAAAAAAGATCGGATCGGCCTCTGTTCATCTTCCAGATTCGTTTCGGCTGCTCCTCGTCAGCGCGCCGCCGGCTTCATCGTGCGTCGGCGCCTACCTCCGCAACCTGAACGGATCTGCGCCGTCCTCCGCCACGCACCGCGTCGTCTGCGCCGTCGGTCGACCCGTCATCGCCGTCTCACCGACCAGGAGTTCAGACGCTCGGATCTACGTCGCTCGGATCTGCGCCGTCTTCATCCCCATCTTCGGCCGCCAGATCGCCGAGCCCTTGCCGCCGGCCCTTAGCGCCTTCGCGCTCCTTCCTTGTCGGCGAGCCTCCGAGCTCTTCAGCTTCCAACGGCCCGACACCGTCAGTTCTTTGCACCTGTCACCGGCGCAATCTTCTTCGAACCGCCGATGCGCCGCTTGGTCTTCGTCGCCTCCCGCCAGCGCCGGCCGCCTCATCTGTGCCTTCGCGTCATCCTCCAAGCCTCCGCGCCGTCCTGCGCGTGATCCGCATCAGTGCGCCTTCGGTAGGGCTCCGGCCGCCGTCTCCGAACCCGGTCTCCGCGCTCCCGGCTCGTCGCCCTCCGACTGCTCTAGTGAGCACCGAGCAGCCACCGGTCGGAGGCCCTCGCGCCTGAGCCCGTGATAGTGAAGCCGCTGTTGAGAAATTAGACATTTTCCAGATTAAATTCTGAATATAAATCATGAACAGCATCACAGAAACTAGCATGTATATCTCTAACATACTAGATAGCACGAACATCATTATCATCTTGATAAACATGATTAGGACAGATCGAACGTACTGAGCAGAAGAGGATGACGGCGCGTTGCGTTGCAGTTGCGGTGTTGACGTAGTAGGTGCGGTTGCGGTGTTGACGAGGTCGGCGTTGGTGACGGGCGTCGCGAAGCGGCCGGCTACGACGGCGCCCAAAGAGCAGAAGTGAAGGCGAGACGTGAGCAAGGTTATATTGAGAAGATCCTTCGTCGCTTTAATATGCATGATGTAAAGTCAGTGAGTACTCCTTTAGCTGCACATTTCAGATTATCTTCAGCTTTATGTCCAGAGTCAGATGATGATATTGAATACATGTCTAGAGTCCTATATTCTAGTGCAGTTGGTTCTCTTATGTATGCCATGGTTTGTTCTTGTCCTGATTTATCTCATGCACTAAATGTTATCAGTAGATACATTGCTAATCCTGGCAAAGAGCATTGGAAAGCTATTCAGTGGATCTTTAGATACTTGCGTGGTACTTCTAATGCTTGTTTTCAGTTTGGAAAATCTGGAGATGGTGCGCGACAGACGTGATGGACTTGGGCATGGCAACCATGGCCATGGCTATGGTTGCAGACGTGGTGATACGAGATCCAACAACAACAAGCCGGTCTCTCAACTTTGCGGCAAGGCTGGTCATACCGTCGTCAAGTGCTACAAGAGATTTGATCTCTTTCATGGGAGAAGAGAAGAGTACCAACGCCGTGACCACTTGCTATGGTGTTGACACAAATTGGTACACCGATACTGGTGCCACTGATCTTATTACAAGTGAACTTGAGAAGCTCACTATAAGAGAGAGACAAGTACACTGGCAATGATCAAGTCCACACATCAAGTGGAACAAGTATGAAAATTAATCATGTTGATCATACTATTGTTCAGACCCCCAGTCGTAATCTTCAGTTAAATAATATTCTTCATGTTCCTAAGGCTCCTAAAAGTCTTGTTTTCGTACATCGCTTTACCAAAGATAATCAAGTCTTTATGGAATTTCATCCTGATGTCTTAATTAAGGACCAGGCAACAAAGAAAATTCTTCTTCACGACAAGTGTAAGGGAGGCCTCTATCCATTGCCGCCCATAAATAAACGGGCATACAGTGTCATCAAGACTTCTTTGACAAGGTGTCACAATCGTCTAGGACATCCATCTTTTGCTATTGTTGATCAAGTCCTTGGTCAAAATAATCTTCCTGTTTATTGTGAGTCTAATCAGGAATCGGTTTGTGATGCCTGTCAAAAAGGAAAGAGTCATCAGCTACCCTATCCAAAATCATTTAGTGTCTCTACTGTTCCTTTGGAACTTGTTTTTTCGAATGTTTGGGGTCCTGCTCCTAGTTCTGTTGGAAACAAGGCATATTATGTTAGCTTCATTCATGACTACAACAAGTTTACTTGGATTTATTTGCTTAAGCATAAATCTGAAGTTTTTGAGAAATTATGTGATTTTCAAAGTCTTGTTGAAAGGTAGTTTAATCGAAAGATTAAAATCATGCAAACAGACTGGGGAGGTGAATATCAACGTTTGAATGCTTTCTTTCAGCGTATTGGAATTACTCATCATGTTTCATGCTCTCATGCTCATCAACAGAACGGCTCAGTTGAAAGAAAACATTGTCATATAGTCAAAATTGGATTGTCTCTTCTTGCTCATGCATCCATGCCTTTGAAATTTTGAGATGAAGTTTTCATTACTGCCACATACCTAATTAATCATCTTCCCAGCAAGGTTATCTAGTTTGATACACCCTTGGAATGTCTATTTCATGAAAAACCAGATTACAATTTTCTTTGTACTTTTGGTTGTGCGTGCTGGCCAAATCTTTGTCCTTACAACTCTCACAAATTAGAATTCTGTTCCAAACAATGTGTCTTTCTTGAATATAGCACTCTTCATAAAGGTTTTAAATGCCTAGATATCTCCATTGGTAGAGTCTATATATCCCGTGATGTTACTTTTGATGAAAATATTTTCCCCTTTGCTGCCTTTCATCCTAATGCCGGTGCGCGCCTTTGCTCTGAAATTCTGTTGCTATCACCTGATCTTGTAAATCAATCATTGTATGATTCTGGGGGCAAACAATTAGTAGATCAACCACTGATTACTGCTAATCTTGTTGATCCTGTTGCTGAGTATGATGCAGATTTAGAAGGAAACGGTGGCGAAAACAATGGAAAAACAAGGGAGAATCAGTGCCAATTTATGTCGGTTCCTGTTTTCTAGGGCATGGGCACAGGGGCTGGCGGTGCTGATTTTCCTGCTGCCATGCGCAAATTAGGCACGGGTGCTGGTGGCAGCGCCGATCCTAGTACGGGCGCAGGAGCTGATCTGCTATTGACACTGGCACTGACGTCACCAGACCTCATGACAGAGAATCAGGCGGATGGGCTGGTGCTAATGTCAGCAGAACCTGCGGCAGCGAATCAGGTGCAGGAGGCGTTGATTTCCCTACTGTCATGGATGTTGGTACCACAACGACTGCAGATGAACCTTCTGTGACCACGCTCACCAGCCCTCAGGGAGGATCACCGAACGGAACTTGAGCAGTACAGCCTACAACAAATCAACAGAGACCTACACGACTCCAGAAGGGCATACGAAAGCCAAAGATGTATACTGATGGAACTATCAGATATGGGTACCTAACCACAATAGGTGAACCTTTAAATCTCCAAGAAGCTCTTAACAATGAAAACTAGAAATCTGCTATGGATAAAGAATTTTCTACTCTTATGAATAACAAAACTTGGCATTTAGTTCCACCTGAGCAAGAAAAAAATGTTATAGATTGTAAGTGGGTCTATAAAATCAAGAGAAAAGTTGACGGGACAATTGATAGATATAAAGCTCGTCTTGTTGCAAAAGGTTTCAAACATATATATGGGATTGATTATGAGGATATTAGCCCTGTGGTGAAGGTGGCCACGATTTGTTTGGTTCTATCCATTGTAGTGTCAAGAGGTTGGAATTTACATCAGCTAGATGTACAAAATGCTTTTCTTCATGGGTATTTAGAAGAAGATGTATATATGCGGCAACCACCTAAATATGAGGACAAACTTTACCACATTACTTGTGTAAGTTGGATAAGGCTTTGTATGGTCTGAAACAAGCACTAAGAGTGTGGTACTCTCGGTTAAGTTTGATACTACAAGAACTTGGTTTTACTCCTCCTAAGGCTGGCACATCTTTATTTTTCTATAATAAGGGAAGTCATATGATCTTTGTACTTGTTTATGTTGATGACATTATTGTTGCCAACTCTTCAACAGAAGCAATTACAACACTACTTAAGAACTTGGAGGGAGATTTTGCTTTGAAGGACCTTGGAGATCTTCATTATTTCTTGGGAATTGAAGTCAAGAAAATACAAGGTAAACTCGTGATGACTTAGGAGAGATATGCTATGGAAATTCTTAAACGTGTAGGTATGTACACATGCAAACCAGTTAATACACCCCTTTCTACTAGTGAAAAATTATCAACTAAAGAAGGAGGCGCTCTAGGACAAAATGATTCAACTCAATATAGAAGTATAGTTGGAGCTCTACAGTATTTGACTTTGACTCGACCGGATATTTCTTTCTCAGTCAATAAAGTCTGTCAATATCTTCATTGTCCTACATCATTACATTGGAGCGCTATTAAAAGAATATTAAGATATTTGAAGGGAACCTTGAGTATTGGTCTCAAGATTGGTAAGTCGTCCTCTAAGATGGTGAGTGCTTTTTCAGATGCGGATTGGACAGGATGTCCAGATGATAGAATATCCACTAGAGGTTATGCAGTATTCTTAGGGTCAAATTTTATCTCTTGGAGTGCAAGGAAACAAGCTACAGTATTAAGGTCAAGCACGGAGGCAGAATACAAAGCATTGGCTAATGCTACAGTTGAAATCATGTGGGTAAGAAAATTACTTGACGAACTTGGTGTATCTCATCCTCCTGCAGCGTTGCTATGGTGTGATAATATTGGAGCAACACATCTGTCAGCGTTTTTCGCCGGCCAACTATTATGCCTCGAAAGGATCTGAGGTTCGATAGAGGGGATCTTCACGGACGAACACCTATGGGCTCTCTCAAGGGATCCACACAAACAAGGAGTAAAGAACACGTCGATATACCTAGTTCAGACCCCCGATGTGGGTAACAGCCCCACGTCGTGCTTTGGCTCTTGTTAATGTGTTTTGGGGGATTACAAGTATACAAACCACACCCCCGGTTCTACTTGAGCTCTCCCAGTTTTCCTCAGTTCTGAGTTCTCTGGTCGTTCCTCCTCTCTTTCTTCATGCACCGAACCCCCCTTATATAGGCCGGGCTGGTTCGGGCATGTGAGAAGGATGACATCACAATGATTACACTTCATTTATTACATCAGTTGTTGTAGCCCCATCCTCTGGCCTCATTCTTTGCACCATCGTCCAACTCCGCCCGGTCCGCCCAGGAAGTGACCTGTATGGGACTGGTTAGGTGCAGGATGATAGAGGGATAAGCTATCATGCCGTCAATGAAGCCACGCTGAAAGGACAGGGGATGTCGCCTAGAGGGGGGTGAATAGGCGAATTATAAATTTAAAAGCAAATCATAGCGGAAAAGAATCGGACTATCCGACTTTGGATATCGGACTATCCGATATGTATCGGACTATTCGATATGCACAATCGGATTATCTGATCAGAGCGATGACAATCAGATTTATCACAAGTTAGAGCTAGACAAGGATAAGCAACAAAGGAGTAGAAGGCTAGCTACAACAATTACTTCAAGACCAATTTAATCAAAGCAACAAGAAAAGACCAAACCAAAGATTTGATGCACGATTGGTTTTTCCCGAAGTTCGGATCCTTGAGGGGATCCTACGTCTCCGTTGAGGCGGCTCGGTCACACTTGAGTCGGGGTCTCTTTCAACCCGCTTCCTCCCGGTGTTGCACAAATGCACTCGCCGGTTCCTTCACTTCTTGATTCCTTCCCTTGCGGAGGGAAAAGCCTTCACAAACTTCCTCTGACCAACCACACACAAAGCTTGGTGGCTCGTGGCGACCTCCTAGCCGTCTAGGAGTCCTCAACCTCCAAGAGTAACAAATGCTCACGAAGAACAAGCTTGGAGATGAAATCAAGTGCTCAACAACTCAAATCCACTCAATCTAACACCTCACTACTCAAACTCTTCCCTACCCTTCTCACAAAGGGGATCACTTAGATCTAAGGGTAAGTGGTGTTTAGGAGGCTCAAGAACAAGAGGAGAACACCTCAAAGCTGCAGGATAACGACCACTTTTCAAATGGGGAAGAGAGGGCTTTAAATAGAGGCTCCAAAAAACTAGCCGTTATGCCCTGATCAGACACATATCGGACTATCTGATATTGAACATCGGACTATCCGATGTGTGTAAAACTCCAGATCAACTCCACTCGAAATTCAAATTCTTTTGAATAAAAAGCATAGATCGGACTTTCCGATATGGAACATCGGACTATCCGATGTGTGTAAATTTCCAGATTTCCAAGAGAACATCGGACTGTCCGATATCAAACATCGGACTATCCAATATTTCCAGAGAGTACCCATTTTCAAAGATGTTTCAGAAATTTTCTAAGTCAACATCGGACTATCCGATGTCAACATCGGATTATCCGATAGACACTGAGCAGCTCGACCAAAACGAGCATAACTTTTGACTCCGGACTCCGATTTCAGTGATTTTGGATTCTATTGAAAGCTAAGAACAAGGGCTACACAACTAATAAGGTCTCACTACCCAAATATTAAAGGATAAAAACAGATTTCACCAAGAATCCAAAGGAGACCTACACCTTTCATTTTCCGGCACCACCAACACCACTCTCTCTCTAAATTTCACAAGAATGGATCACTTGAGCACTTGACACATCTAAAAGTCATTCGACGTCGCATCCCTCTTAATAGTACGGCAATCCTTAGACTCAAATTCAAACGAGAAATCTAAGTCTTACATTCAATCCGCATGCCGACTTCTCTGTGGATGCATTGTGCATGATGTCTTTTACCAAATGATTGATGACGTCTTCGCCTTGTCTAACTTGACTCGATTCACTTCATAAGACTCTCGTCCTATCGACCTTGACTTGATCATCTTCTCCGACGATCTCTACGCCAAGTCGATCTTTGACTTAGTCCTCAACTCTTGGTGGCACCGCTGTCTTATTGACCTCGGCTTAACAATCATCCTCCAAGATATCTTGGTCATCATACACACACGAGACCTAATTCTTTCCAAACCACTCATGAAAGATATTAGTCCCAAAGGCTCAATAGATATGAATGAATTGATATTTGAGAGCAATTGATTACCACAAGTGTTTCATATAAAGAAGCACAATATAAATGGAAACACTTGACATAAGAAATGTTCTCTACTAAGTGCATCATGATGAATATGTAATTGATCTATATGCACTAGAGAGATAATTGCCGATATGATGAATTAATTAAATCATGGCAAGGATCACAGTCTTTACTTAAATGAAGCACATGATATAATATACACGAATTGTACATGTGCAACTAATATTTGGAATAAAAGTAAATATGTGATCCAACTCTAGATTAAACTTCACTAGGAGAGGTGCATGAGAAGACACACAACTAAGACATGCATGCACCAAGTCAATCTATAGCAATATGAAGTTTAACTCTAGTTAATACATGCATACTAAAAACAAAGCACATAATGAACTCAAATGAATATATATGCACAAATAAATATGACTTGAACCAATGTGCATATATATAATCAACATGCTACTTGGAATTCACTATGCATTTGCACAAAAGGAATGCAATAACAAATATAGAAGAGATACCAAAATTGCATACCTTAACTTTGCTTAACCATTCCGCTTGATTTTCCTCTAAATAGATGAGACTAATACACTAATACTCAACTTGGCAATAAACATGTTAGTCTCATTAGCAATATAATTATATTAGAGGTTTGTCATTTGTTAAGTACTAAGCTAAGCATTTACACAATTACATAGATTGTCATTATATGCGTTTGTCATTAATCACCAAAATAATATAAGTGCCTAGATGCACTTTCACACGCGTATTTAATGGTTCTGACACGGGGTGTCGGGGGAGAAGACTTCGGGGTAAAGCTCCCTTATTCCGCCGACGTACGTCTTCATACCTGCCCCGCGGTGTACTCCCGAGTACCTTCTAGCTCCTTCAATCGACCACGTAGCCCAGCTGCCCGACAACAGGGCCTCAACGCCCACACCGCTCGCCAGCCGCCACCTTGACGCGATCGCCCGTGGCGATAGGCCTAATCGCCCCCGCCGCCGCCAGTGTCATGCCGGCACCGTGGACCCTTCTGACAATGGCGGAGAGGGTATCCTGGCATAAAGTACGCCGATAGTATCTATCTACAAATCCAGTGTTTCATGTATAAACTAAATATATAGAGGTGGATTATCATTTTGTGCGTGAGCAAGTGGCACAAAAATTGCTTGAAATTTGATTTATAATGTCAAGAGGTCAAGTTGCTGATGGATTTACAAAATCTCTTCCTGTTCGACAATTAGAAGAACTAACCATGTGCCCGTACAATGTAACGGAAACTCAATTTGCGATAAAAAATTATTTGTAAAGAGCATTAACCTTATCTGAATAATAATGTTCACTCTAAATGTGCAGTGGTTAAATGTTTAAATTAATTCATCGAAGCATACAAATTCCAAGCACCTGTTTACAAACACGAGCTTAAAATTATCTTTAATTTCACAACTTAAATAATAACATCACAACACTCGGAATTGTAAATTTATAACGCCATAATTTGAGATCGATCGATTGATCGAAAGAGGCATCACCTGTTGTCCCATAGGCGTAAAGGCATTGAAGAGGTAGGCGTCATCCGTATGTGGCTGCCACCATTAGCGGCGTGCGTGGCTCGTACACCTTGCTCTAGCTATACTATAGCCCCACTTCATCAACCAGCTCTACCGCCTGCTCGCCTCCCCCTGCGAGCGCCTCCCTCAACCTATTGACATCATCCACCGTGGCGAGCTTCAGCAGTGCCGCCAGCCTATCTTGTCGCCCACCACCAGCAACCTGCCCCTGTGCCACATCGACAAGATCAGGAAGGTTGCCATTACCTCTGCTCAACAAATAAGCTCAACACATCCGCATGAGAGGCAAAAAGCGGTGGGGTTATATAGATTCAGCAACCGAGAAGATATTTATGGAATCTAGATTAAGAAATCGTCGAATAAGGAAGGCAATAAAAGGAAAAGAGGCAGGAAGAGACCCAACTCTATGAATCGGAGATCTACTTCCTTCGGAAAGGAATCAATCAATCTAATCCGAAAAGCACCGGGCAATTGCCGCTGATTCGAATGCCAAATCAATGGGAGAAAGGAAAGCAATAAATGAGTCATATATATTCATTTACCTCCCATGATGGGATAATCCAATCCAATCTATCGGGGTGGCCACTACCCGCTTCCCACTCAGCCACGCGAGTGTAACATCCCCAATTTCGGGTTTCTGCTAAAAGTTAATTTAAGATAATTAATTTAAAATTTGGATCTTCCTTGGTGTTATATTTAACCTGGCATCCTTATCCATCCGAAATTGAAGTTCAATCCTTTACCGTCCGCAAAGTCAGAATTCCTAATTCCGGTCCTTATTCGAAATTTCACCTTCATTCCAAGATACTCTAAAAATCCCGAAACCTATTGCATTAGATTCCAAATATTCCAAAACATTTTTAGGAATTTTCTCAAGATTTTTGGAATCACTTTGTTATTTTATCTCTCGCGGCCTTTCATCAAAATCAGTATATTCGTTCCGGAATAATCTAAATTCCAAACTTCATCAAAATTCAATGAAACTAATTTTGTTGGGTTCCAAATAATCTCTAGTATTTTTAGGAATTTTTCCAGGATTTTTGGATCATTTTTCCTATTTTATTCCTCTTGCTTTTGTCCCTCCTTTTTTTCCAACCAATGAGAAAATGACACGTGGCCTTTATGGTTCATCTTCCTCCTCAGTTCGTTGAAACTCCCGAGCCTGTACAGTTTAAGCCACACATGAATGTCTCTCTTTAATCACTCATAACTTCTCATTTCCTCCACCAAATTGAGCAAGACTGGGTCCGTTTGAAAGATATTGATGAGGAGAACCCATTTTCTATGACCATTCATCCTTTAACCCACCGGAATTGGATTAATTGAGTAGAAACCGAAATGCACTCAAACATCAATAACTCGGCCGTTTCTCCACGAAACGACGAGTTTCCACTTCTCAATTCGTCGTCCCGGTGACCTCTACCCCGTGCTCACCTTGCCTCGTCGGTCCAGTGCTGTTTCCCTTCCCAAAACTCGAGAAAACCCGATGCCCGGCATCCTCCAAAGACACCGGCGAGCCATCTCTTGCTCCGGTGAGTTTCTAGACAAACCAACTGCGTCACTTTGTGCCTTTTGCCTCCGTGATCACAACCATTTAATCGGATTTGATTTTCGTTGTAGTTTGACCCCGGATTTTGAGTTTGTTCATCGTCGGTCGTCGCTCCATTCGTAGTTGATTTCTCCCATTTGGGTACGAACCAATTCAATTCCTTGCACCCATAGACTCCCCTTGATGCTAGCTATCCCGTGCTCACCTTAGTTTCGAGAAATTTCGCGTTTTAGAATGGTTTTGACCGTCATGCCGTCGGCCCATTTTTGGCGTCGCCGGCATCGTTGCCGCCGTGCCTTGTCCCGGCCTCCGCGCCGCCGACCGTCGTGTCCATCACCTCCGCCGCATCTCGCCCCTTTTCGCCCGCCTCTCATTGTCGCCGTCGCCGTGCCCTTGTATGCCGCCGCCGTATACTGTTGCCACCGCCGGTCGGCCGCCTCAGACAAACCCTCCTCCGGTCGCCGCCCCCCAAGCCGTGGCAGCCCCTCTCTCCCTTGGCTCTTCCTTCATTTCTTCCATTGGCGCTGCTGCTCCTGACATTTCTCTGTACAGGCACTTGGAGAGGAAGGCAAGACTCAATGACGCGTGGGGCCCGTGTGTAAGAGACTCAGGAAATCTGGAAAATTGGAGAAAAAGAAAGATTCCGCAGAATATTCCTCGGTTTTCCAATTTTCAGGATTTCCAAAATTCAAACGCTTATATCTTTTCCGTCCGAACTCAGATTGACCCCATTCAAATTTCTAAATTCATATAAATTCAAGATCTTTCTGCCAGTACTAATTTTGTAATTTTTGGATTTATCCTATTTTATTTTATTCATTTGGTTGTACTGTTTTGCGCGTAGCCGAAGAGTTTGCCGGATCCGCCGACGCTGTCGTTGACCCTCAAGACTTCGACGCCTCCGCTGTAACTGAAGGCAAGTCTCCTTGACGCACGTTGAACCTATGGTTTGCAAATGTTTTACAAAAGTTTTACAACATGCATTGCTATTTATATAAAGATGATGTTAAATATAGGTTGGTAGTTAATCCGAATTGATAATACCACCTTGATGTTGAAATCCATGTTTATTTGTAACCCTAGGTTGATGTGATATATCATGATCATATTAGGTTGTGATATATTTTGTTTAGTACGTTAGACTGTGCTTAGGATTAATGTTGATCAAAATGCCTATGGTGGGATAAATTTCAAAATGTTGTTGAAACGTGTTTTACCAAAACTGTAGCAAGGTGATTGCTGCGGTGATTGTAAAATAAAAATAAAATAAAAATGGTTTAGATTGGGCGGAATGGTTTGTCGGTAGTGCGAGATGGAGCCTTGGTTACGGTTTGTGAAAGCCACCCTAATCAATTTAAGGACCGACGCTTATGACTGCCCATTCTAAGCATTACCGTGCAACCACATGTCAAATGGGCTCTGACCTAGCTGAATAATTTGTAGAAACCTAACTTAGACTTACCAGATGGTGGAATGTGGGTGTCGATGGAGGCAAGTCGTATTTTCCCACAGGCGCAAGAGGGGCTTCTATCTTTGGGCGAGATGGAACCCTAATAGCGGTGAAACCTCAGCGGGTGAGTCGGGTTAGGCGTATACATTGTAAAGGCCTTGTCATGATCTCTCTGCCGACACACCAAAGGAAGTGTGTTCATAGCGCTTGGCATTAAAGAGATGATCATGTTTTGTGGGTAAAGCTGTACACCTCTGCAGAGTTAAAACTATTTGAATAGCCGTGCCTACGATCAAAGGCAAAGCGAAGAATGCTTTCATACTGGTAGACTTGGTTTTGGTTTTTAAAAAAATAACTGATGTTTTGTTTTGGGATTCGAGAGTAGATGGAACTCTCGGATGTTTATTTGGCAAATTGAGCCAATCAGGTAGATGGAACCTGTTTTGATCATGACAGATAGAGTCATGAGTTGGTTTACCTTAATCTTTTAAATATGGCGGATAGAGCCTTTATACTAGTGATGGTGGATAGAACCTTCACTAGAATATTAAATAATTCAATTGTTAAAATAATTGTTAAAATGTGCATTGTGAAAATTATTATTATGTATGGTTTGATAAAACTTGGCTTTATGCAAAAGAACCCTATTTAGCCTTTCCTTGGAAAGCCCTACATGTTGCATTTTTCCAGATTTGCGGAGTACGTTTGCACTCACATACTACACAAAAATTTTGTCATCAGAGAACTACCAGGATGCAGTTGAAGATGAAGAATTCTATACCGAGGAGTTTGATGAAGGTCGCCAGGATAACTAAACGCGTATTCCTAGTCGTCGCCTGTGGTGTTATTTGGATTTTATTACTTGTTTTATTTTTGCTGCTTTGAACTATGGTCATGTGACCAGGAGATGTAATAAATAACCATGTGGCTGGTACTTTATATCTATGATATTACTTCGTTCAATTCTGGTTATGATTATCACTGCTTCACTGTGTGTACTAGCAACTGATCTGGGACTAGTACAGAAATACACAGGAGATTCCGGATGGCAAATCTGGGGTCTCACAGCGAGGTACACATATGTCGAGGTGAGGGTGGAGAACGGACGTATCATCACCAACTCCTAATTAGAATTAGTAGAGATTTAAAAACAATCTCAACTTGTGCAAGTTGTGATTGAGGAGGGGCATTAAATATAGAAGTAAATATCTTCTGTATTTGTAATCTTCTATGGATAGAATAGTAGCAAGATATATATAGAATGTAACAAATCAGATGTAAATGCCACGGCAGGGTCTCTTCCTGTGTTCCTGTCACCTGTAAATAGAGATGCAGCCCGAGGCAAAAGGGTTTAACGCTTCCTAATTCATCTTACTGGAAGCTCTCAAGTCGGGGTGATGACGGGATAGGATAGCTTTGATTCCATGTAAATCAGAGCTGTTGAGATCTAAAATGGGAGTGGGCCAACTTTAACTTTCAGTCAGTTCCAAGGAATTCGGTCAAGTTCTGAGAATGAATTCCAAAGTAACCAAACGACATTCTAATTGGAATCACAAATTCGATTCCTCAGGGGGGTGGTTAAAATAATGCTTATGGGTTGTAAAACATCTGGTTTTGCATTTTAACTATCTAAAGTTCCGATCAAATAGACTTATTCCAGTACAAAACTGTAAGGGGCAACTGCATTCAGGTGCTTGGTTAGTGCGGTGTTGACCTTTGTATGGCTAACATGTTCTCTTTCTCGGTAATGTGGGGGGACCATGGGCAATTACTGGAAGCATATCCCCTGACTTAAGTCAGGGGAGAGTAACATTGGTGACCGTAGATCTCAGATTGAATGGCTAGATTAAAAATCAGTTAAAATGAACTCGACCGTTGATTTTAGAATGAATGGTCGGATCGGACCTACTGGTCCTCTGACGCAAGTCAGGGGATATGCTTCCGCAATTACTCTCCTCTCCCCCTTTTGTCATGGGAGAAGAGGGAATTGAAGGTCACACCGTCACCATGTGTTCGGTTTGAGCTGTTTGACGTACGGTTGAAGTGCTTCCGCGGCAGTTAACGAACGGGAAAAAGGGAAAAACGAAGCACATTATGAACACTTTAGATCAACTTGGGATTTGGTACCAATGTTTCTTCTGTAGATTTTTGCATGTTAAGAAGGAACAGAGTAGTACCATCCACTACTCTCTCTCTCTCTCTCTTGTTTTGTTTTTTGTTTTTTTGAGAGAGAGGAAGTAAGCGATCAGAAGACTGAGAGAGCTGAAGCATCAGCAACATTGCTGCATCGCCACCTTTCCAAGTACTCACCGTTAAGCTGGTCGACAGATGGGCCGCCTGCCCCAGCTCAACTTTTTTTTATTTAATATTTATTTTAAATCTTTTTTTCAAAACTAATCGTGAATTTAAAATTGCAAAAAACTACTTTGTCGCCTAATGCGGGACAATGGTCTTTGGGCGGACAGTGCTGACCTAACTAACGCTGAAACTCGAAAGTTTAACGGCAGTGATAATTTTTTTAAAAAAAAAACGGCAATCGCCCAAACACCAGGTGGCAGGTACTGTAGCAGCACTGTAGCACTGTTGGGCGTGAGTACTGTAGCACTGTACCTATCGCCCCAGCAGTTGGCGATTGCATTAATTTTTTTTTTGTTTTTCCGTTAAACTTTCGAATTTCGCCGTTAGGTCAGGCACCTATCGCTCCATACTGGAGCGACAGGCGTGTATTTTTGCAAGTTTTAAATTCCGTCGATTAGTTTTGAAAAAAAGATTTAAAATAAATATTAAATAAAAAAAATTCACAGTTGTATGACTTTAATTGGGCTGGAAATCTGTAATTAGGCTTAGTGGCCCATGTATGAAACTGCCGGGCAAAGAACTTCATGGGCCTCAAACCTAAATACCAAAGATTGTGACTGTCGTTGGCATTAATTCATGCCTTCATCAGAAACCAAACTAATCATGGACATGAAGCCATCTCGGAAAGCAGAATTCGTTAAAAGGAATAAAATAATTAAGTCCTCCAATTCAGTTCAATATAATATATACAAACACAAATTATATTATACACATCATACAACATTTTCTTTTGTTCTTTTTTAGAATCCTTGCTACCAACCGGAATTAAGAACGCACACTACTCATATTAGCTGAAATCACTTGAACTAGTCCGCCCGTTCGGCAACCCCAGGGTGCGCCGGCGACATGGACGAGCCGCCATCTTCGGGAACGCCGACGGGGACGTCCGAGAACGCCGCCAGCACGCGCCGGACGCTCATGCTCCGCATCGGCCGGAAGCTGAGGGTCCTCGCCGTCCTGGCCGTGGAGAAGACGTCCGACGACTTGCGAAGGATCAGGTAGACCAGCGCCTGGACGAGCGCGAACACGGCTACCTTGGCCAGCGCGTCGCCGAGCTCCGGCGAGATGGGGGCCGCCTCCACGTTGCCCATTGCTAACTAACAATTGCTCGGCGATCACTGGCAACTGGCGAGACTACTTATGGCAAGATGATCTATCTGTGTATATCTCATACGATCGAGGAGAACATGGTTAATTTGTGCTACGTGTATATCCTTGGAGGGTCGCTTATATAGAGCTACCAGCTTGTGTTGCTTCGTTTGTGTGAACCTTGTACGCAAACGGTGAAGTGTGTCGGCTTGGGATTCACGCAGATACGTGTTGTTTGGCTTCAGTTTGGGCTGTCCTTGCGAAGGAAGGAAGGAAGGAGGTGCGAATCTGAACATTTTGTTTACACATCTGAAGCATTAATTAGCGTAATAGCGTTCTCGTGTCTGTCATGGACTTGTCTCTGACCGGTCTGACCTGGGATCAGAGCTAATAAGAGTGTTGAACCGATCCTGGACGCTAATAATTGACTTAAAAGACCCTGTTTGGAACGCCAGAATTTTTTTCAAATTCATAAGAAAATTGAACTGTTTCTTGTGAAACCAGTGCAAATTACATCGTCCCTTAGAAGCTTACGAGCAATCACATCATAGTTGGAGAAGTTCGATATTTCAGTTCCTTTTAAGCTCGAGCTGAAATTAATCCAAACAGAACCTAAGAGTGCAAGGATATGTAACCCGCTTGCAATTCCATTTTGGGAAGTGATTTGTGAGGTGGCGGCGTGCCAAGGATCAAGAATAGAGCGGCTTGGAAGTTACACCCTCCATTTGCTTGCGGCTAACCATTAACCCAAATTAGAAAGGAAACTGGAATGGATCGGTCTATTTACGAGTCGAATGTCGATTTTCGGTACATTGGATCAAAATCCAATGGCTGTCTATCACCTCCTCTCTAATACTAATCGATCCCCTCACAACCTCTTCGATCCAGTTACGTTGTAGCCCACAGCGATCCCATTAATCGCATTCGAATCCTAGCGCCGCCACCTTCCGCCGCCGCTTCCTTAGTTGTCACGCTGGAGCTCCCCTACGTCCTCCTCCTCCTTCGCTGTGCTGCCTCCTCTCACCACTGTGGTTGCCGCCGTTTGCCCCCTTCTCATCCATCGTCACCGGCGGTGACCTACATGTACCTCATCCTCTCTTCTTCCTTGCCTCTAGCAGCTACAGCCGTCAGATACGCCACCACCTCTGGCTATTTCCTAGTATTCTCTTGTTCTTGTCGTCACCGTCGACCTCTACTGCCCACTGTCCTCCCCCAAATATGCGACCAGTGCTACCATCATCACCTCGCTGCTCGCCTGCTCCACCACCGCCACGACCCACTTTCAATCCTCCACTGCGTTGGCTTCCCTCTATGTTTGGAGAGATTTAATGATTTGCCCTATTTTTTTGGTGCCATTGATCATTTATCTAGTATATCTCGCTAACATGTAACCTCCATCATGAGTCAAATGATTAATGGTAAAGAAAAAAACAGGGCAAATCATCAATTTATTCCTAAGTTTGGGGGGCTTTGATGAACCTGAACCTCTAACTTGGCAGCGGCCAGAGATGACAGTGCCAGTGTCAGATGACGATGAGTTCGCTGCAGAGGAATCCGAATCTCCCAACAAATCATAAGGCCAAGAATTTGACTTTTTTTGTAAAATTTTTTTGACAGTTTTTAGAAATTCTAAACTGGAATTAGTAGTACTGACAAAAAAGCTCATTAGGTTTCAAATCAAAATTGCTTGATCACAATACTTAATAGGTTCAAATATGAAATGAGTCCATTTTGAGTAAAAAAAAGATTAATGAGGCTCAGCTCAATAGTGACTCATTAGATTGAATTTGAAATAATCATTTAAATAATAAATAAAATAATTTTACGTTGAATTATATCAATTTTGAAAGAAGCTCGACAATAACTAACCATCCATAGGAATTAGCAGAGGCATCCATAGGAATTAGCAGGGGAAAGGACATTCGTTTCTGACATTTTTCTCGGTTGCTGGAGCCTAAGATTAACAGATCCAGCGACAAGATAATGTGAACTCTCGTGGCAGCCAGGTTTTCCGGACGCGGTAAGCCAACAGGTCTTGCAAGCCAAGCAAATGCTCAGTGGTTTACAACGTCAGTCCCATGCTTGCTTCTCAAGTCCTTTGCTAGCTAGAAGCAGCTTGCTTGTTAGTTGTTACCCAGTAGACAGCTAGTGTTTGCATTTGTTGCAGCGAGACACCAAGAGTCCAGAGATATCTGAGATGTGGTCGATTTTGGTCATCTCAGAAAAGGCATCTAGCTTTGCTTCTTAGCAACTGAATTTAGCTGACGTGAACACGAACGAACAATTGGAGGCAAAATCATGTGATCAACACATTCATTGGTGGCTAAAGACGACGCATGGCATGCCGCATGCTTTATCAGCCTCTATGGTGATGCAGATAAATACGTTCAATACTTTTTTAGTTTAATATCATAATTAACTCGAAAGAATTACTAAGCCATATCATAACAATAAGTGAATTTGTTCTTTATACAATTTCCTTTATTATATGAGAATATATAGTATACTACGTAATAACAAATCATTGCTTATTGTTAGGTAGAAGATTGGATTTGATTCATCTATCAACATCGTACGATTGCCATGTGCAAAATATGAAAAATAATGACATAATTGATATTTACATATGTCATGCCTATACGTTGTATCCTATAATTGTCATTGCTGATTTCACTTATAGTTTTTGTTATGCTACATATCATCCTATGCTAAGAGGAAATGTCAAGATGGATGATGAATATGTATACCATACATACACATTGTTCTCTTTATTTACATTTTCATATTATCAGAAGTTGAGACAAAATCCGAGGTCTGCTTTTCTTAAAGAAGGGGAGGATGATGTGGATATGCATATGTCCAATAATTTCTTGTTCAATATATTAATTAACTGGAAAGAATTACTAAACAGATATTAGCAGCTGAATTTATTCCTTAGCCAATTTCTTTTATTATATGATAATAGTATACTATTTAATAGTAGGTCATTGCTTGTTGTTA
Source organism: Guadua angustifolia (assembly GCA_036346375.1). Taxonomy (NCBI): domain Eukaryota; kingdom Viridiplantae; phylum Streptophyta; class Magnoliopsida; order Poales; family Poaceae; genus Guadua; species Guadua angustifolia. The sequence continues at coordinate 10,649,485 of CM070510.1, read as the reverse complement.
GCTATAAAGATTGGCCAAGCATCAAATGGAGCTTCATTATATCAATAGACAATGGTGAAACCTGGTGGGAGGCGGGGAAAAAGAGAAGCCACATGAAACGCCCAAAAGACAAAGTAGATCACATGGAAGATTACCCTATACAGAGCTCTTGTGGCCAAGGAGGCCCAAGTGGAGAAAGCCCATGTAGCCATATGGGAGGAGGCAAGGTTCAAGCTCAATTCGACCAAGACAAGGAAACAAAGGAAGATATAAGGCTAAATTCGATTTGGAGGGCAAAAGATCCCAATTTGAATGCTAGACCAGTCGGACTTAAAAAGACCATCATTCTTACATACGGAGTTAGATTGCAGTATTTTTGGACTTATTTGAAAGCTTGGAACATCTTCTTTATTTCACTCTATTACGAGACGATCCAAATAGACTTCCTTCTATCTTTAATCGGGCTGTCAAATATCATCTTCTAGATTGGCCGAATAAGATTAGGAATTTGAGCTAGAGAAAGTCCAAGAGGGTGGGATCCACTTTGGCTGGCCCTAGGCTAGATTGTAGGCCCTCATAGCCTCTTTTATATATTTTTGTTATTCTCTATAAACTAGGACCATAATTGATAATATACAACTTATACACTTGTTCTTCCTCATTGATGTTGTATACACAATAGAGTGGGGAATTGGACGTTGCTTCTTGCTTCTTCCAAAGGTCATTCTGTCTTTGCACCTGGAATTGAGAGATCAATAATACTTCATTCAGTAGTCTCGTGAAGTCCAGAACATGTGTGATCTTGGCAAATCAAAGTGTTGCAAGTCCATTTCATCTAGCAGTGGGGATCAGCTAGTATTCATCAAGAGAGTATGCAAGTTATATTGATCCTATGTCATGAAACCCCATATCATCTTGGTATAACTACGCTAGGTTGACATGGTGTCAAAATCCAAATTACCAAATCTGAAACCTGGATTACCAAATCTAAAACCTCTACGACTTCAACATCCGCGTCGACTGGGCAGCTGTGGCCCACCCGCGGACCAACGGCCAGGTCGAGCGCGCCAACGGCATGATCCTCCAAGGGCTAAAACCACGGATCTTCGATCGACTGAAGAAATTAGCGGGACGATGGGCAGCCGAGCTGCCCTCCGTCCTTTGGAGCCTGCGGACCACGCCGACCCGATCGACCGGGTTCACACCATTCTTTCTGGTGTTCAGCGCGAAAGCCGTTTTGCCTACCGACCTGGACTACGGCGCGCCGCGACTGCAAGCTTTCGACGAGGCACGGGGGCTCGACGCGCAGCATCGACCAGCTTGACGAGGTGCGCGATGTGGCCGTTTTGCGATCGGCCAAGTATCAGCAGACGCTGCGGCGTTACCATGATCGACAGGTCCGCGGACGGTCCTTCAACGTTGGCAACCTGGTTTTGCGCCAGGTCCAGTCCAACGTCGGCAGGCACAAGCTGTCCCCTCCATGGGAAGGACCCTTCACCGTCGTGGAAGTCCTCCGACCCGGTACCTTTCGACTCAAAGACGCCGACGGCAACGTTGTACCCAACGCATGGAATATCGAAAAGTTAAGGCGATTTTATCCCTAAAACTTCGTCCTTATTCCTGCGACTTTGGCAAAACCTTCAGGCCCGAAGCGCAACGTACTGATCACACCCTGATCGTCGTGCGTCGCTCAGAGGACTGCCTACCCAAATGGCCATCTGAGATCGCGTACCAACCGAACATCGCGACCAATCTTGATGGTAACTCGTTTTGCCAAGAGCGCTATGGCCCACACCTCAGCGGCTGCGGTCTCAAAGTAGCATTTCACGGTGAAAGGAGATAACCGTACGGGGCGGTCCTTTATCGGTTTGAAGCACGCCTCTGGGCCGGTGGTCTCATCGCGATTTTCGCGTTTCCTTCAAAGTATCAGCGCCCTGGCCCTACGCTCGCACGACCCCGGGGGATTCTTAAGGGCTACAGTCATCAAATGAAGCGCTCGTCACGAAGGAGAAAACACGCAATATAAGGCAAAGTCCTCAAAAGCTGCAGTATGCAGTGTGCGTATATTATAAAAAAAAGAGAAAAGAAGAAAAGGGGCGGGGAGGGAGCCTGAGCCGTCTCTAGGCTACGATCAAGCGTCACCCTCAGCGGTGTAAATGCGAGCTGCCGGCCGCTCTCAAAGACGTCACCCTCGGCCACCTTCTCTGCCGCGCCGCACTTTCATCCGCGCTTGGTCGCGTCCCCTCAATCCGACAGCGGTTGCAATTGGATCGAAGGGCGCGTCGCGGGGCGCAGATAGGCGATATGTATTCCGCGCTGGCTGCGGGGCTCGACCTCATGGCAGGAACGCCACGCAGGCGCGGGCAAGTCGGAAAGGGCGTCGATCGCTGGTTGAGGCGGAAGCGTACCTGCCGAGTAAGCTCAGAGGCTTGGCGGCCTCACCCCGAGACTCGAGCTCCCGCCCATGTTCTCGAAGGTGGGCGGAGCGAGAGGAGGCCCTTCCGCGAGGCTAATTGCTCGCGTACATTGGTGAGGTCCTCCACGGCGGCCTCGGCCGGGCCGCTGCGACACGCGTCTTCGCGCGCGTGGCGCTCCTCCTCGGCGGCGGCGAGCCGTTCATTGCCACCTCCTCGCGCTTGCGCTGGTTCCCCTTCGGTGAAGCGGGTCCGTGCTTGCCGAGCAAGCACTTCCGCCGGCGGCGCAGTGGCGACTGCGGCGCTAAGGAAGCGTCGGCCGCGTCGGCAGCGGCCATCATCTTTGGATGCCGCGCCCTCGTCGAGAAGCGATGGCATCCACCCTCCCATCGAGGTGGCGGCGCGAGCAGTACGGTTGGTTCGCAAGAACCCGAGCCAGTAGCGCTGGTCAAAACATCAAACAGTTCAACATTAGCAACAAGAGGAAAACCGAAGCCATCGCCAGGACAAACAAAGAAGACTCACTCCGAACGAGGATTCTGGATACGGAAGATCGACGAGGGCAATACGAGCCCTCCCCTTCTCGCACGCATCATCGACGGATCGGCAGCACGGGATCTCTTGGGGCCCGACCGGGTCCGCCGCGCCTCCGCGCTATCGCCCTCGATCATCGCCACCACTCGCCATCAACGCCCCTGCCTTCTGATCCTTCTCCTCTTCTCTACGCAAAGGGCAAAAGCAGAACAGGAAAGCGGAGGGGGCGAACTGCGCATAGTGGCTCTCTCCCTCCGCACCATATTTATAGGGCCGGGGCGGAGTGGTCAAAGTGGAGTCGTCCCGGGCGACGCGTCGACGAGCGTTAATCGCACGTCCGCGCAGCGGGCGTGCTCGCCCCACCCTCGCCTCGCATTAAAATGCGAAGCGACGGTTAGGCGAAAAGTATTTGTGCCAACCAGGAAGGCGCGGCGCCGACCTTCGATTTTTAAGACAGCCGATTGCGTCGGCGATCGGCGCTAATGACGTCTGGATGGGCCACGGTGGCCCCGAGTGAAGGTCTCGGCCGCCACAACACCTCCCGCATCCAAAATAAAAGATAAGGCAATCTTTTCCTTAAGAGTTTTTCCGTATTCGTTTTTCCACTTCGAGTCCCCACACACCGCCCGGGGGCTACAAACTCACGTACTTTTACGGGTCGGGTAACCGGGTCGGCTACATGGTCCTCCCTAGCGGTAACCCCTCGACCAGAGCACTACGGCCTACGCCCCAACGGCTACGGTTGCGAAGTAGTGCCCTGTGGAAGAGGGAAATACCCGTGCGGAGCGACCCCTAGTCGGTCGGGAACACTCCTCTCCCACGCAAGTGTGGATGAGCGACTTATACCTAAGGTTCCTACACTCACGTGGGTCAGGCAATCTGGTCTGCCATTAGATCCTCCCCAACGGTAGTCCCTCAGGCAGGCGCTCGGCCTCGCCCGGCTACGGTTGCGAAGTAATGCTTCGCGAGAGAAGGGAACACCTGTGTGGTACGATCCATGACCGGTCGGGGACACTCCTGCCCTGCGGCAAGTACGAGCGAACTCCTCATTATCCGAGCTTTCCTAAAAAACGTCCACATGACGACCTGCGCTTATATAACCCCCGCGGTTTTCTAAGCTACGGTCGTCGAATGTTCATCATCCCTGGAAAGCACAGAGGATGGGAATCGGACCAGCATTATGATCCGAACAGCCATTTGGTTCCCCCCACAATGGTAACCCTTTCGACCCAGTCCATGACATTTTGCAGGAGTAGAAATCGCAAAAAGCAAGGGAGCATCGACGACGAAAGGTGGGAAAACGCCCTAGCCCTCGTTACCCCAAATTTACAGGCACCTACCGAATCACGTGCTAGCCAGACGAACATCGGCCGAGCCCTCGCCGATCCAGCATCGCGTCCGTCATAACGCATACGACAAGCCGCCCAGAAGGCGTATCGCCCCAATCATTTCATTTCGCATTTTAATTCCCGCGCGCACATTAAATGCTTGCAGGGACGCCGGGGTATCGCTCGAGCCAAACGCCCCGCGACCCCTAGATCATTGCCTCCGGATCGGCTAAAACCGACCCGAAGCAGGTACGAAAAGCCCACCAAGCCGTAATGGCCTCGGGGTGGCGAGAAAGGCTCGAATGCCTCATGAATAAGACCTGGTTATGGGCTCCAAAGGCAAAGGATCCACCAAGTGGATCCCTAGCCGACCCCGACAGGCAAACGAGCGAGGGGCGAATTCAAGGCGAACCCTCGGTGGGTCTTTAGTTGGGTCAGCGGACGACCCAATCGTCTTAGCTCGTGTCCGAGACCATACTTCAAACTCTCCTGCGGAGCCCCGAAGGGCAGCGACCATTGCGCCCGAAGTTCTGAACGGCTCGGGTCCGTGACGGATTGAGTAAAGAAAGGTTTTTTATGGGTCGCCCCCAGCGGGTCGGACACCCGACGCAGGGATCGTCCGCTCGGAGGTCGCCTGACCTCCAGGGCCCACTCGGATAACCCGTTTGTAGCTCCGCGAGCATGGTGTTCGGCTGACGTAGGCAAACACGCGTCTGCTCACCCCCTCCAGGTCCCACACCTGCGGACGGGGCGTATACGTGGGATCGACAGCGGCCTCTCCTCTCGCAGATCGCCTCGCCCGACGAGGACTCAAGACGGATGCCCCCCGCCTAGCTCCGGCGATAAAAACAGCACTAACACGTCTAGTTGCGATGTTAAACGAGCACTGGGAACCGGAACCTCTCGCGAAGGCATCCGGGCCTCCCTGCCGCCCACGGCCGCGTCTAGCTACGACGTTAAAACGAGCACTGGGAACCGGAACCTCTCGCGAAGGCATCCGGGCCTCCCTGCCGGACACAGCCGCGTCTAGCTTCGACGAGAAACAAGCGACCTGCGTAAGGCACCCATGCCGACCGACATGGTCGCGCATTAGGGCCCTCCCACCGAGTCGGTCGGATTCATTTTGGCCTGTGTAACCCCCCGACCAGCTCTCCGACACCTTTCGGGGCTCGGGGACTACACTCCACCGGTGCGCCACGCGACCCATTAAACACCGATAGTTGGTCGAACTCGGCCGAGCGGGACGTCCTTCTCCAGGAAGACCTATTCCCTCTTCGCGTCACGTCGCGTTGTCAAGAAGACCATACCAGACGAAAACGGAAGGTCCCTCTAGGAATGCTTGCGTTTCAGGACGGCCCTGGGGGCTACTGACGAATACCCATACCAGGGGTACCCCACAACAAAGTATACATCTATTTCAAGATCATATTTCTTCGGGTTATCTAGCCTCGAAGTCCGGGCTGACAACAGCATAGGAAGCCTGAAGGTGAAACCAACGTGGCCCTCGTCCCTCTCTGAAAGGGGGTTATCGCCGAGATTGAATGTGATACCAAATGGGCCACACCGGACCACATCCTCATCAAGGGCCCCCCTAGACCCCAGAGGGGCACCCGCCTTGATTACCCCGGCCGAACCTCGGGTCGGACACTCCCGTCGGCTCCGACCCGACCCCGCATCAAGTACCACCACAGGCTCCGACCAGGACCCCGACCGGCGTCCCCGCAAGCCTTGGCCCTGCAGTCTCTGCCACGTCATCAGTCTACGCCAAGTGGGTCACCTGTTGCACGGACGTAACGGTAACATTGGGGCGGGTGGTTCCTTCCCAAGGCAACCAGAGGGCGGCCTCAGCTAAAGCACCCGTCTTTTCAAGACGTCGACATCGACAAGCGCCGGAGGCGGTGTCGCCCCCGAAAAAGCGCCGCCTGCCAGGTCTACCCGCATGGGATGTCTTTGAGCTGTCGGTCATTATGACCAAGACCAGTCACCCGGACGAAGAAACTGCCGTCGTCATGACCAAGATTAGGATGACCGGACGCAAACATTCCCTTACCTTTTTCAAATCCTCGTGTAACCCGCCCACTCGCCCTATATAAAGGAGGCGGGGCCCTTGGAAGAGGGATAGATTTTCTTTCCTTCACACGCACTCCACGTGAGTTCGCTCACCGCACCACCCTTTAGGTCGCTCGGGGTTCTCCGACCGGGTCGGCGCCACGCTTCAGAAAGCCTCCCGATTTCTTCTTCGGCGAGTGCTAAGGGCTTGTCCTTAGCCTCCGTTTGTAACCTCTATTTGCTCCCCGAGCTCAGGGCAATACAAACCGCCACCACGAACTGGAAGTAGGGACATTCCGCCCAAACCAGTATAAATCCGGGGCTTCTTTGGTCTAACCATTCGAGGAGAGGGGACGCGTAACCCCCCACACTTACAAATTCATTGCCGGTTATACGAAACACCGACAGCTGCCTAGGATTTGTGTTTTTCACAAAACAGGGAGCCAATGAACATTCTGCTGAATGGATATAGTGGAGAGGGTTTCCTCCAAAACATGTTCATATATGAGTGATTACAGAATCCTATAACAATCATTCAATATTCATACATATTGATATATTTATCTCTGGTATGTGCATTGGACCAGTTATCATGCAATGTAAGAGTTATTCCTGAGGAAATATGATTTGTAACTGATTATGCTCCTTTCTTTGTCCATGCCCTATATTTTGGGTGATCCAAAATCTTGGCATTTGTAACTGAAAATGCGTGAAGGCTATATTAGCAATCTGGTTGATGGCAGGATGTAATGTTGGTTTGGTTTTAGCAACCTGGTAGTTGGTATGATGTAATGGGTTTTTGTGTTCATTGGGCAATCTGTTGCTGGTTTGATCTTTGGTGATCAATCTGTTGCTAGTTAGGTCTTTTGTGGTCATTATGTTGCTGGTCATGACTGTTTAGAGTTACAATTTTTAGTTTCTTTAATGAAACTGGGACATCAGGTTTTGATGTCCTTTTGATCTAAAAAATCTTGGCATTTGTATACTTAATGCACTTGCTATACTTCCATAGACATGACAGCATGTTTTGCTTAGCTCTGTCTGCCGTTGATCTCGCCCGTGCTGCCTTGGTAGCACTTTGTTTTGGTGTGAGAGGTCACCGGTGGCAAGATCTAGAATGGTTGTCTGTCACCACAATCACCTTCCTCGGCCATTATCTCCATGGGCCATTATCTCCATTGCCAATGAGGGTGTTGCCCCTCCTATTCTCACCGACCTGTTGTAGCGCCTTCAACCCTTTCTAGGTATGTTCTTGATCTTTTCCTTCCCTTTCTTACATTCATCCTTCATGGCTGCAATGTGTTTATTGAAATGCCTAAATGGCATGTGTACAATTAGATTTCCTTGGGTATCTATTCTGTTGATTGCCCTCAGCTCTGTTTTTGTTAACTCTTAAAATTTATGCTACTTCTTTGAATCAGTAACCATCATTGGTTATGTTAGCCTAAATAATTTGGCCATATGTCATATGTGGTATAATTTAGTATTGCTCTTGATTCATGTAACTGAACCTTCTGGCTTGGATATTTTTAAATATACTAACTTTTTATTTTGATCATTTATGTGTGTTGTTCCATTCATCGAGTTAATCCAGACCTCTATAAAGACAACAACACTAGACTATTGGATACTAAACTATGAGTGTAATAGGGTTAGTTGCTCAAGCTAAGTGTTATTCATGTGTTTATGTGCTTGGCTGAAAACATTCTCAGAGGACGTACCTAGCTAAAAATATTATGCTTTTATGTATTTGATATGTATGCCCTCTAAAAGAATAGAAGGACATGGCCTTTGGATACCTTCTACGCTTACTTAGTCCATGTTCTGTGTCTATGCGATGGAGCCATAAGAAGGTGGTGGTGAGCGCCAGTGAGTTATGCTCTTTCAGGTATGTGGAGCTGCTTTTTTTCATTTTTTTCTAGCAAGTTTTTTTCAATAAACGATGGAAATATACACTATTAGGCCATAGAACCATGGTTTTCAAAGTGTCGTTGAAGTGTTATTTAAGCGCTAAGGCTGTCAGAGGGGGTTACATCATGGCCTCACCTCGTTACCTATCAGAGCATGTAGATTTTCCTACTAATTTCATCAGATCATATAATAGTTTTGTAATATTGCAATTTTGTGCCTTCTCAAAGTAGAGTTTTGCTGCTATGCTGCTACTTGAATTAAAATTCTATAGAGGGTTCATTTGGTACTGTTACATCCCAATTTTTGGCTTTTATTGAATTTATATTGCTAATTGTGATTTTTTTGGGAATTTTCAGGATTTTTTGAATTTTTTGGAATTTATTTGGAAATTAAATAACATTTCTGAACTAGGCCTTTTGCAAATAATATTAAACTATGTGCAAAGTTTACATAAAATTTTGTCAAAAACATTTTATTTAAGTTATAAATGTCTCAAAGTATTGTTGGAATTTTTTGATACTTATTTTGAATTAAATGAATTACTAGAATTATTTTATTTAAAAAATGTTTAAAAATCCCAGCTATTGGTTTTGGGCTGCAACCCTATGGCCCAGCCCATTTTTCTCACGCGGCTTGGCCCTGTCCACGTTGTTCAGCCTGCTTAGCCCGCGCCGCGTGCACCGTGGAATGTGCAACACGTGCACGGTGCCGGGTTGTCGTCTCCAAGCCGAGCTCCTCTATGTTGGACTCCGTCGCCGCCATGGATTCGTTGCCGTATCGGCTACAACTTGGACGCCCAATTCTATATAATGTGTGCATCTTGATCGTAGAGACCCCGTGAGCATTAACCCTAGGTTGATTTGGGAAGATTGGCCGTGATTTCGCTGAGATATGTGGATTTGTCAGAGCACCGCCGCAAGCTTCAACTGGTTGATTCATTGTCGGCAAGAGTGTTGGAGCTCATCGGTGGTCTCATTAGCTTCGCCTCGTCAAGGGCCATCTAGTGTGCACCTCAATTTTGTCGGAGTGTCGCTAAAGCTCGTTGTCTTTGGGAAGCCTTGACCATTGCTGGAGAGACCACCGCCATCGCCATTCTAGTGCACCAGTGAGGGAGGTAAGTGCATTAGTGAGACCGAGACGATGAATAGTTTCTAGTGCTGCCCTTTCCGGTCGCCAGTGATGACCTTTGGGCTTGGCACCGTCGTTGTCGACGCGGATAGACCCGGTGATTGATGCATGAATGCCAAGTTGATGCCATGTCGCTGTCACGTCAGATCTCTGCGCCAACGTGTAACCTAGTCTCAATGCATCATCACACTTGGTCAGCTGAGCCACATCACCTTGTTGGTCCCACCTGTCGGTCGGATAGATCTCATGAACCCGGTCCACTGTAGACTCTAGCCAATCCGTGGACCCGGTCCATAGACTGTGGGCCCACGTGTCAGCCAATTAAGGGTTTTCTTGTTTTAATTAATTTAATTCTGACATTAGCCTTACGCCATTAATCGGGTTTTTCTTTGGAAAAATAATTTAGAAAAAATCTTATTAATCTTTTTCTATTTTTTTATTTGAATGTTTCGAGAGCTCATTCTTCTTCATACCAACTCCGATCGAGGATATTCAAGTTTTTAAAAATTTGTAAAATTGGAATCTAATTAATGGTGACTTTTATTTGATTTTTGGAGTTTATTTTCTCTCTATTTTGTATTTATTTGGTGTTTCTCTCTATTTGCATAGACATCGAAGTGCCCGGATCATTCTAGGGTGAAGCATTGACTCAAGAGCAAGCTCTAGATTAAGACCAAGATATTTTCCAAGGCAAGTTGTTGATAATGTTGAACCTAGTTTTACAAATGCTATATTATTTTAAATTATTGCATGTTACTTTATGCTTAGAATTGTTTCCAATTAGTTTGGAATTTAGTTATTCAACTCAATTGGATTATACCTACTTTGTCATTTGTATGCCATAATTATTTGTGATCCTAGGATGGTTCATTATTAGTTGGTTGTTAATAGATACTAACGTGGGTTGGTTAGATCATGAATAGTGTGCTTAGCCATGCAATGGGTTATTGATATCATTTTGAAAATGCAAATCTAATCATGACTAATGGAATATGGAACATGTTCATGAAAATATGTGTTATGTGTTATCACACAATGGTGTTGAGTCACTGATGGCATGTGTTGCACGATAATCAATTGGAGTGGTAAATGATTTAGATTGGGGCAAGTGGCAAGGGGCTGTGAGCTGTGGTGGACCTGTGTGACATTGGGTTGACATGATGATATATGAGTGAATGTAAGATGATTTCTAGCAGTGAATTGTCAAAAGTCTTGAAGTCAATGAAGAATTCAACTTTGCGAGCCATTGAACTAACCTAATCATGCAACCACAAGTCTGGAATGGAACAGACCTAACTCAGTAAGTTATCGAGTCTTGATATGGAATGCCTTAGGTGGAAGACTAAACTGTGTGTGCAGTCACGAGAGGTCATATGAGTAGTGGCCTCACATCTTGAACAAGAATCGTTCCTAGTCCAATGATAAGTCCCTCATATTCTTCTGCTTTGTGTGAGGTGAGGAATAGTGAGTCAGACTTGTCGGGACGGTCTATCACTAGTACAAAAAACCTTGTCATAGACAATTTAAAAAACTTATTACAGACGGTTCAAAAAACTCATCACATACGGTTAAAAAACTCAGTATAGATGGTTTTGAGAACTGACTGTAATTTGTTAGTGATAATGATGACTCATCACAGACAGTTTACAGACCATCTGTGAAAACATATCTCAGATGGTTCTAATTGTGAACCGTTTATGATAAGTAGATATCATAGAAAGTTCTGAGTATGAACCGCCTGTGATATATGATATGAGATGCATCACAGACAGTTTTTTTCTAAAGATCTATCTATGATGTTATTTTGCATTGATATATTTTTTTCTGTTTACTAGCTAGCCTTAGGAAAAGCTAGCCATACCCTCTGAAACAAGCAGATTACATACTACATCCATTCTAGGCATCAACTCAAATTACATATAATTGCACCACCTATAGCTCATCCATTTCAGAAATCAACTCAAATTATATATTACACCACGTACATCACATCCTTTAATTTCATAAATCAATTTAGATATATTAACAATTGAATGCACAAGTACAATTAACAAATTCACATCACAAGTTTCACAAAATAGCCGAAGTGTTAATTTAGAAATAACACAACTCCTCAAGTTAGGCAGAGAGGAACATGCCTTTTGGATTTATGACTTGACTTAGCAATAAGTAACAGTGTTGTCCTTGAATTCTGATGAGATTAGTTTGTTCCAACACAGTTGTAACCTAATCGGTCTTGTTTGTGCTAAGGAGGAGTTGCATGTAGTGACAAACTTAAAATCCACATAAGTTGTTTTTTTTTCCTTGTTGGTGGTACTACAAATATAGAATTGGTTAGTTCCAGATGCATTATTACGCAGTGTAATATAGGATTATTGTGTACTAACAGGTACCAAAAACTTAAAATTGAGCTTCAGCTTTGCCCAATCCTTACCAGAAAGGCCTCCATGAGTTTTGTGCACTTTGAACAACCTATGTGATTCCAAAAAGTTAGCCTCGACCATTCTAGGAGCAACGTGCGTCTTAAACAACCTACATGAGAGTTATCTATAGAGAAAACGTGATTACTTATCGAGTAATTTTGCGATAGGCTTCAAGTCACGGTTGCTACTCTGTAAAGAATTAAGGTACATAATCCGGTTCTTTGTGTTAGGGAACGGGTAGCCTACTCTAGCGAAAAGTCAAAATTTTCTATCGCGTAACCAATGAACCACTGCAAGTTATAGATCACAGAATTATTACTAGACGCACAGACCCATAACAGAAGTAGAGTCGATGTAGCGCGGTGGTATAGTTGTAGCCATACTAGCCTTGCAACTTCTCCAACAGCTCCTTGTGACCGTCGTGGGTTGTGGATCGTCCTAGCGTTGAAGTTTCGCAGCAATGTCTCCAAGGTATCCACACGTACGGGGCATGAACACCACTTGCCGAAGTGCTAGTGCCGACTGCGCGGCTCTGGGTGGAGGTGGAGTGGTGACTAGGGTTTCGAGAATTCCGAATTCCTATTGTGTCATTTCATACTCCAAAACTAGCACCTCCTCCCTTTATATAGACGTCCCATAATGGGTTTCAACCATTGTAGCCCATTAGGAACTCTAAGTCCATTACAACTCGGATCTCTATCCGAATTGGTTACAGCCCCTTAAGTGTGTGACCTTAAAGGTTCACATGCACTCGAACATGACTGGAGTACCCCTATCGATCATTGAGTACTCCTACTCGACCATCAGGTACACCTACTTAACCATTGAGTACTCCTACTCGATCATCGAGCATTCGATCAATAGTCGATAGCGGCCCCTAGCAGGACATACTGACTCCCGATTACTTGTAAAGATCGGACAAACCTTAACAATGTCCTATATGCATCTCCTCTTGCCTCATGATATCGGTCAAACCCAACGCAAGTTATTGTCATCTTTGTTTGGATGGCTCGGCCACTCTTTCTCGATGCCGTGACTCGGATTCTCTGAATACATCGAGTTAACTCTTTAACTCAATGACTCGAGTATCTTGTTACTCGAGTAGCATGGTCATGCATTTTCCAGAATCCGACCACTCGAGAGGCCTAGAGATATCTCTCCCGTTGTATGGAGGAGCAAATCCTATCTTGATCAACCACGCCTCGCAGCATGTTTCATGATAAATCCGAAAGCCATCTTTATAACTACCCAGTTACGGAGTAGCGTTTGACGACCCCTAAGTAAGCCATTACGCATCTTGAGAACATGCGACAATCTCAAGTCTCAAGTCGAAGGATATAACATACACATTGTATATGAGACCAACTGATAACATGCAAGAATACAACGTTCTCGTAGTGTTTCATAGTGGGTCGATGCCCAACACCATGTTCTCTAACATATATCCATATTATTGGTTTGATATCTCCATAACTATGACCTATGAAAATGTTGCCATCGACTAGTACATATACTAGTCTACTCATATGTGTCCTCATATGATTATCGACTAGGGACCCCTTTTAGAATGAACATCATAAAGATGAATATAGAGTTTCGCAAATAAGTCGCGTACTTGTTAATCAATATCTATGATGTTATTCAAAAAACAATATCATAGTTTATGAATATTTATGGAAATATAACCATCTCTATGATTGCCTCGAGGGCATATGTCCAATACTTTGTTGGTTGAATTACAATTAGAGCCCAGTGAAACCTATATAGGTATGTCAACATGGTTATTTAACCTAACTTTGAGTTGCGCGTATTCTTCTGTTGGCTCATCATCCACAGTGAGATGAGCGTAATCGGTAAGGCCAAACCAATTCTCTTCATCCATTGTAGAGAATTTCTTGATTTTGATATCTAGAGACCCTCTTCTAGCGCTAGCTATCGATGTCCATGACCTTTGGTCGCTTAATTGAACTTATGAAAATATAAATTGTAGACTTCTAGAGATCAAAATGAAAACAATAGGGAATGCTTCTTTATTAGCCAAGCGACTTTGACAGAGCATACGAATTACAAACTTGATTGCTACAAATGCCAATTGCAAGATTGGGATTGTGATTACAATTACGATGCCTCTCACAACATAGATCGACCCCCTATTTATCTTTGATGAAGAGGCGACAGTTGTTTTCATTGTCTAATCGAGAGACGTCTTCCCACCAAACGGTGCCTTCTAACCGAAGGTACCTTTGTCAATGATAACTTCTAGGTGATTATATATATCTATCAAATAGCTATCCACATGAAGATATGTGCGGCGATAACTGCTTATCCTCGACCAGCTTATTGATCAAGATGGCCATTTCACTGATCGGCGACAACCAGAGTAAAGCTAGGTTGATAACTACTTATCCTCGACCAGCTTATTGATCGAGATGGCCATTTCACTGATCAGCGACAACCAGAGTAAAGCTAGGTTTTAACAATCTTTAACTAAACTAGTTGAAGATCTAACTGTTCAAATATAGATAGACTTTGTTTAATATATTATGAGCTTTATACTTTATATGCCCATTACCATCGTATAGTCACGAATTATTTTAAAGAGCCTCAAATAAAAGACAAGCTTTTAATCCTTTTCAGTCACGGATTCTAGAACATCACTTATAAAAGGAACGGAGGTAGTACGTTTTTCTTCCTTTGGGATAAACAGTCCAAATTCAGTTCTTAAGGACAATGCAGACTTTTTCGATAGATTTACAAGTTGATATATTTACTAATTTCCTTTAGTATTTATAAGACACACAAGAAAGATTACATCAGTAACAAAGGAAATAGATACAAATGCTCCTGTATAAAGAATAGAAATAAATATACAACATGAACTCAATATATCAGCGATGCTGATTGGGGTAGCTACTAGCTACCTGTGTGCACTATTCCTCTGTAAATAACCTTGGAACCATTGCCAAACATGCTACAGGTTACAACAACAAGCTGAGGCTGCTTGTGGCCCCCAATATCACATATTCACACACCTCTTGTTACCCATGGATTCATGCTTCACCATTGTATCCTTGTTTTATTGCTTTACATGGTAGCTCTTCACCAGATTTTACTAACTTCGCTTTCAGCTCTGTGTTCTCCCTTTGTAATCGTTCAAGCTCAGCCTTTAGCACGGCATTGTCATGCCGCAGCATCTCTACCTCCGCTTCATAGTTCGTATTTTCTCCCTAAAAGAAGCACAGACAAATTTAAATGACAAAACAAAAGAACATGTTGAGGTTGGCATTGAGCTGTTGACGAAAACATTGGTGATTTGACTAGGTTGCCAATGCATGTCGCTTACATTGTCCTGCTGTTGAGTGAGAGGTAAAGATGGGAACTGCCCGGTGTACGGAGCACCAAGCAAGACCTCCCTAATGACTTCGTGTGATGCCAAACCGTCAATGCCCATGTTCTCATAACTCCAAAATGCACCTAGGGTTCCCAAGAATCCTTCATGACATAGAAATGTCGTTTGAACTTCACCTTTGGACCTGGGAACAAAGAACAAAAGGTGGCAAGCAATTACAATGAGTTTTTAGATATTTTGGCCTCTTGGCCTAATTTTGTTGCAAGTTTAGCCCCTATTCGAACGAAATTGGAAATCTAGCCCCCATTCGAACGAAATTGGAAATCTAGACCCCTTCTTGACCGCGGAAGGATCGCATGGGACTGCAGCAGGATCACGGCAGGTCCACCTGCTACGTTAAGGAGCACGTCAGGTGCTAGATTTGCATTTTAGTTCGTATGGGAGCCAAAATTGGAAAGAAAAAAAAAGGAAAAAGGCCCAGGGGGCCAAAAAATCAAAAGCTTCAATTACAAACTGCTCAATCATAGCGGAACAATTGTTCTCATGTTGCTGGATAGCAAAATTTTCTGTGTAATTGGCTTAGATATTTTGTCACCGTAGCTGAATAGAAACTTCCTTACCAGTACTTGAGGGAACGAGAAATCTTGTCCATAGTCTTCTCGTGACCACAAACATAAGCACCACGGAAGAAGATTCGCTTCAGGCCTGAAAGATTAGCCACAAAGTAGGCTATCTAGAAGAGAAACAAAAACAAGGTCAGAGTACCAATTCGTGAGAATCACCTAGAAATTCTAATATCTTGAGAAAATACCTGTCCAATGTTGTATGTGAAAGAGTTCAACAGAGCTGCTGCAAGATCCTCTACTTTGTACTCAGAAAGTTTGCTTGAGTTCACTTTTCCAAAGCTAGCTGCAGTAGTGGATGCTGGAAGACCAATCTGGCTTAAAGAGAAACAAGAATTAGGGACATACCAACGGCCTGGTGTGTTGGAGTTTTGTACATTTTATGATAAGCACGCCAAAGCCTTAAAACTAGTGTTCTAAAAAATATAATGGCTGCAGAATAGCAACTGTGATAAATGAATTGACTGCAAAATAAAAGATTGTGATATATACTGTGTACTGAAGGATGGAAATAGTTGCAGTTCAATGTAAAATCACCATAACTATTTTGTGCAGTAGTTGCAATGTTCTACTTATGCCCAGCAGAATAGATATATTACTTCTCAGGCCACCATAGAGCTGAAGAAGTGTGAAATTCCGAAATGTTCTATTTTTAGAATTGGTAACATAGCTGTTTCATTTTGTATGTTTAATACTATACTCTCGGAAATTTCACACAAAAATGCTTCTTTTAGAAAGTATAGACAAAGTACCTTTGGATAACCATGCTCCCCATATATGTCCCCAACAGTCAAATCAACAGATAGGTTATTGCCCCTCTGGCTCAACTCCAAGAATTCCTCATAACTAATAGCAGACAATTAATCACATATCAAAGAAAATATATATTTTTTTTAATCAAACGAGGTAAATAAATAGTACCTCGAACAACCAGTCAAAAGCCTTGCAAGGCCAAGGATAGTACCACCACCTAAATGGGATCCTATAATTCGTTCAAACTTCCCATTACCAATTACCTGGCTCAAAAAATAATGTTGATGATAACAACTAACTACTAAAGAAAATGATAAATGCAATGAGAAGCATTGTAGCGAACCTCTATCATGCTGACACCCGATCCAATATTAACAAGTAGATAAGGAAATATGTTTCCGTCATTATGCTCATCAGCTGATGTCCCATCAACAGGAGCTCCTGATTCGTGAGCGTTCTCCTACAGCAATAAAACGTAGAGCAGGGAAAATCCCTCAATTTAGATTGTAAAGTTAAATCACCTTAACCACAAAACCATCTAATGCTGTGTTACATTCAACCTTATGGGCTCAAGATACTTCTATAATTAACCAGTAATCACCGACAGGTAAAAAATCAACAGTTCATAAAACACACGTGTTGTTGAAAATGGACGGCTGTAGATCAGCCCTCAACTTCTGATTTACTTTAGAATGTGTGCAATTTGTTCCTCTTTCCTAATGGTGCACACCAGCATGTGCCTCATACAAAACATGATATTATAAAAAAAATTTGTAGTGTGGCAGGAAAACACATATAGGATATTAGGAACTCACCTCTTTCGATTCCTCAACAGTCAAGTTTTCACCTCTGGGATCCCCATAACTCATCAAGGCACCAAGAGCTCCTAGATACCCTTCATGTTGCAAGAATACAGCTTGCATTTGACTCTGCGACCTGGATGACAGATCTCAAATGTTAAGAATTAAGATTCTTTCTAACCTATATAAAATAATAAGGAAGAATTGAAATAAGGACCACAAACTGAAATACTAAACATGGCCATATATACAGTTCTCTATTTTTTATGAAAAAACAAATGTAGATCCTGAGGAACACACTTAAAAAACATTAATGCTTACCAGAAGTCAATTGCATAAGAAATATTTTCCATTGTGCTTTTGTGTCCACGTATATATGATCCACCAAAGAAGACCCTTCTGAGGCCCAAAAGTGATGCAACAAGGAAAGAAATCTGAAGGACACATATAATGACTTTCATATCAAACCAACAGTTGAAAGTACAATAAATAGAGCAACAACAAGATGTGAAACCCAAGAGAGAGTAATTTATAATGCTCCTAACATGTTCGAGGTCATTTGCACAAAATGAAACTGATTCTACTGAAGCAATCTTGCCTTTACATACAAGCACTTTATGTAATATAGAAATAAGTTAAAACATATTTCTCTTCTCTACACTCAACTTCAGAAAAATGCGTTCCGCTACAAAGTTTTTCTTCTTCAAATCAACAACTGCATCTCCTTAGGTTCTTTTTTTTTCAGGATAAAGCGATGTTAACAGGGAATTGATTTATCTTGTTTGGTTTCAATATTTTCCAGTTCCAAAATAATAAGTATTAACTTAACAACATGCAGAAACACAGAACATAAACTCACTTGTGCAATGTTGTAGGTAAAGGCGCTCAACAATGTAGACGCGAGGTCTTCAGGTTTGTAATCTGTTAGCTTTTTCTTAGAAGTAATAACTTTCCCAAAGCTAGAAGCAAGAGTTGATGTTGAAAGTCCTTGCTGGCAGATAAAAGAAAGGGATTAATCAATCATCCACAAAGACTAATGCTCATTGATGAAATGTGAAAAGATAAATAATTTAAACCATTATGAAAATTGTCAAGATAAATATATGAATGCATTTCATCAATTATTCTAAACATAATGCTCCCAGAATTCATAGTGATTTGTTGGCAATGCTAAAAAATAAGCCCACTCAACGTAAGTATTAATACAACTAGATTGTTATTGAATCCTAAGCAAGTAATGATGCAGTCAATGCTCACCTAGCAAAAGTTCTAGTTTGGAAGAATTGACCCACACACTACAGCACTACTGGCCCACCGAAACTAAAACAAAAGAAACAAGCATGCGGCAGAAACCAGAAAATCAAGTTGCAACAAAGAGGAATAACTATGCTAATCAAAGTATAACAAGAAGAGGGAGAAGACAAACCTTTTGGCAAACAAGCTCCCCACATATATCCTTCACAATTAGATCAAGAACAAAATTGTCCCCTTTCTGGCTTAATTGCAAGAATTCATCATAACTAAGAGAATTGTAATATATTAGTGAGGAAAAAACATAAACTGAGACATTATGATGCAAAAGGATGTGCATTACCTCTTACAGCCAGTTAAAAGTTTTGCCAAACCAAACATAGTACCGCCACCAATATGTGTCCCGGTTACCCTTTCAAATTTTCTATTTCCAGTGACCTGCATTATACTTGATAACACATGGTTACATGAGCTGAATTGTGCTGCATTTCCATAAAAGTATCATGACAAAGAAGTGCAACCTTTAGTATGCTAACTCCTGAACCAATGTTGACAAGAAGGTAAGGAAACAAGTTATTTGGGGAAATATCGATCAAATTCCTCTTTCCATTCATGTGTGTGAAGGCTGCACCAGGAATATTCTGCAAGGAAGAATCAGTTAAATGAAAAACAGGTTCTAAATGAGAACTAAATATCAGAACTTGTGGAGGACTAGTTGCCTACGCAATTTTCTCAAGAATTTGGTGATTCCATCTAAAGTACTAACTGAGAAAAATGATTTTTAAAAGCTCACAATGCAAATGAGATAGTATGACAAGAGCAGCTTAGGACTGACCTGTAACAAAAAGTTTGCTCCAGAAACAACACTATCCATTTCATCAAGCTTGTCAAGACAAACACCTAATTTCTCCCGAAAATTGTCAGCAAATTTATATGCTCCACCACCCGTAGCCTGGCAATGATCTCCATTACACTTAATTCTATTCAGGCTATATTACAGTCCGCCTCAGATGAAGGATATTGTTACCCAATTAACAAGAAAAACAAATAAAAGAGTAAATTTCGCAAAACTATAGGTTTTTTGTACAAACTATTAGAAAACTACATATTTTTGCTTCTATTTCAATAAACTATAGATTTTAGGAGAACTTGTGTCACAAAGCTAAAATATGTTGTTTTTTAATAGTTTGTATAAAAAACCTGTAGTTTTGTGAAATTTACTCAAAATAAAATGACGATGATATGTGACCATTAAAAGGCTGTAAGACAAAAGTAGGGATGAAAACGGATCGGATATTTGTCGGATAGTATCGGATCGGATACGGATACGAATTTTTTTTTGTCAGATACGGATACAGATTCAAAAACTCACTATCCGTCAGAGTCAGATACAGATACGGATTCGGATAATCCGAATATTGATGGGTTGGATATCCGGATATACATGTGGGCTGGGCCAAGACTACTCTTTTGGCCCAAAAAGATTTCTTAATTTCAGAATTGTTTTCTAATTTAATTAATCTATAAAGCAAGTTTCAATTACTAAAATTAGCAAACAAACTCCAAAAATTACAAATTTTTTTTGAGAAAGTTATAGAACCAATCTAACATTTAAAAAAAATATTTTCAAGATTTTATCAAATTTTAAATTCTCTCAAAAATTCAAGCACTCCTATCCTTAATGGGAAAATATTTTAAATACAACAACAACAACAAAGCCTTTTGTCCCAAACAAGTTGGGGTAGGCTAGAGTTGAAACCCAAAACGATCCGCTAACAAAGGGAAAATATTTTAAATAAGTAGCTAAAAATGCATAAAAACTCATAAATACATAATGTATTATTTTAAACATAATTCAACAAAAAATATAAATCTTGGATCATTACATGTAAGTGTTATATACTTTTTCTAGAGACATAATATCTAAGTATTATCAAACTTTTAGTGTGTTATGTATTTGCTTCCATTTGTATCTCTGAGCAAGGATTACCTTCATTTTGTGTTTTGATCTACGTGTATGATGAACTAATCGTATGTGTGTGATAAACTAAGTCTTATATAATTTTGTTTGCGACATGATATCTAACTATTGTCTAAGTGAATGAAAATGCTTATATTTGTTCAATTTTCAATAATGTTTTGATCAAATCAACTAGTTATGTCTTTTCGTTGATTTTTTGTGTACAATCTAAGGGGTTATCATGTTCCAATAAATATTCGAAACTGTATCCGAATCGATTCGTATTCAATCCATATCTGTATTCGACATTATCCATATTCGTATTCATATCTAGACTATCCGCATCCGAGAAAAAATTATGAAAACAAATATGGTAGAGCTATTATCCGTCCATATCCGATTCGTTTTCACCCCTAAAGAAAAGCAAACTGACAATAATATGCTCAACATTCTTCTGATAATTACTTTGCATATACTGAAAGTGGTAATCACAAGCACACAGCATACAACATTCTTGTGTTTGAAATGATTGACACTAGGGGCAGCAGAATGGCCCAGGGAAATTGCCTCAGCTACAAGTATGTACAAGTATCAAGAACTGAGGAGGCGAAATCTCTGTTTTCCATAAGTACCAAAAATAGTTACACTCTGTTTCTTGGAGATAAAACTTCATTTCTGTAACTCTATATGAGTTGTTAGTGATAGTAGGTGAACATTAAATTCAAGAATTACTTGTAACAATTAAATTTAACTAATACGTATGTATCAACTATGCATAAATAATTTCACACTGGTACTTGTTGCACGCCAACTCAAAAAAGGAAGGAAAAAAAAGCATGATTTGGGTGAATGTTGACAGCAGCATCCAATTATATATGATAATGAACTCAACACAAACCCAATGAACCATCCAAGGTTATTGCTTTATTGTTAAGCAATGAAGATGTCATTCAAAGTTGTTGATGTTTTGTATAAGAGAAGAGGTAAAAAAATAGCGCATACATGATCCTGCAAATAAATACAGAAGAACCACCAACTGCCGAAATGGTCTCCATTTGCATTGATGCCCCATAAGCCCACAACAACATAACACAACAAAATCGTACCTTCAATGTCATATTTTCTTTGCTTGACCCTGTCGTTGTCCCTGGCATCAAAAATTACAATTTAACCCATGACAAAAATAATACTCCATCACACAACTAACTATCCAACATCAGAAAGTGCAATTTTGGCCCACAATAAAAATAGTAATCTCTCCTTTTTCAAATACTTAGAAATATTGATCAAATCACACAAACCAAGGTGATTACATTTTGATAAAATGTGACCATAATTAACCTTCAGTAATATCTAAAGCACAAGAAACGAAGCACCAAAGTAGGAAAGATAGAGTTGACAGGGATATTTTGGGAAAACATTTGAAATCTCTCAGAGCCTAGTATTGGTGATGATTCGTAAAGTTCATCGCACGCTACAACACAAGCTTGAATGCGCTGAGGAACACCCTAACTCCAGCGCAAAATTAACGGATGTTCATAAAGCCTCTTGCTATCTTATCCTACTTATTTTTCCCATGGAACAAGGCACCAATTTTTCCAGTCTCCACATAACGTAACCGTCTAAACTGTTGAGACTACTAAACGAAAAAAGAGCGAAAGAATCAATCAATTCAGCGCTGCAGCCAGCGGCGTACGTACCATTGCAGCTGAGGAGCCCCTCAGCCCGGACGAACTCGAAACACTCCTCGAGCCGCCGCCTCTCGAACTTCGCGAACCGCAGCTCCGCGCCTCCGCCCGCCTCGCCGCCACCACATCTCGCCGTGTACACCAGCTTTATCAGGGTGCCTACGACCAGGAGTCCACCACCCCACCATGAACGCCCGAAATCAACCATTTTTTTTTTTTAAAAAAAAGGGCAGAAACGGAATTAACTCGCGCGGTGCTACCTCCGATGTCGAGGGCGAAGAGGGGGTAGTCGGCGGGCTGGTGCGGGAGGAAGATGGGCGGGCCGCCGCCGCCGCCGGGGTCGCCGCGGATCTCCGCGCCGGAGAGGTCGACCCGCCCGCCCATTGCACTCGCCGTCACGGGCCACCCCTCCGGGATCGCCGCCGGCATTTGCTGCCCCCCTCCTCCTCGTCGTTGCCGTGACCCGGTTTAGGTGTTTTGACTGCCGTGCCGCGTCGCGCTGTGTTTGGACTTCTGTTTGGCTGTCTCGCGCACGGAAGAAAATCGTACCTGGCTGGTGCGATCGCAGCGGTTGTTAGCTTGGGTGTGGGCAGGTGGGGTGGGACCGTGGGAGCCTGGGGGTTGATTCAGATTTTAGAGATGAGAATAGAAGCGGAATAAAAATACAGCACGCACAGGTCAGATTGGGATTGGGATTGGGATTGGGATTTGGCGGCCACGCCGATCCAGTCTGGCCAAGGCCCCAGTCCTTTATTGGCCTCTCGCCGCCGCAACTAAAGGAATTAGAACACCTCGTCGAAGAAGGTTATATCTCGATCCTAAATTTATGCTTAGGAGTGTCTTCGGTTTAGCAAAATTAAACATGAAGCCAGTGACATACGATGTATACAGATTCAGAATCCGAATGGAATAACACCCTACGTCCTGTACGGATGATATACGAACTTGATGTATCAAGTACAGAGCAAGATGTCTAGCCTTAATCTCTACTATTCTTAATTTGCAGTTGGTGACAGCAGTCCGTTTTTCTCCCCCCATACGCGCGTCCCGAGCAAATCCCTCGCGATATTCCTTCCTGTCCGGAAAAAAAGGAAGAAAGAAATCTGCATGGGTAGGATTTCAAAGAGAATAAATATAGTCGAATCATTTTCCAAAAAATTCCTTTACTAATCTACACTTACCAAATATTAGCACACGGATTATCTAGAAACAATATCATTCATCGTTATTACAAAAGATTTGATTTGATTTATGGCAACATATCCGGTGCAACCCCCCTCCGTGAAACCATCGTGCAACTGAACTAAAAAAAGTTTCAAAAAATTCTGAAAAAAATCATGGATGTACATCTCAACTTACCCCACCTACATATAAAATTTCATGATCAAATTCATTCTATCCTAGCGGGTACAAAAAAAACAAGCAGCAAAAATGAATAGTGATGAACAGTAAAAAATCACTGTTCATGCGAAATTTGTCTTTTTTGTAGCTGCTAGTATAAGATGAATTTGATCATGAAATTTTATATGTAGGTGGGGTAAGTTGAGATGTACATCCATGATTTTTTTCAGAATTTTTTGAAACTTTTTTTAGTTCAGTTGCACGGTGGTTTCACCGGGAGGGGTGATTGCACAGGATATTTTTCCTTGATTTATAGCCGCCGAAAGTTACATTTTACGGCAAGTGCTTCAACAGGAGGATTCTAGAACGAGAGAGAAGCCTTTATAAAAGGGGAGAAACTAGCGCTCAGATATCCGATTTCTGTTCATTCTATCGGACGCCTCTTGCAATATTTTTTTTCTACGTTTGCAATATTTTCTGTCAATGCGTGAAACATTTTTTTTGAACGCTTGCAACATCCGTTTACTATAGCGAATTTTACTATTGTCGAAGGAAAATGTTGCACGCGTTGTAACAAAATATTGCACGTGAAGGAAAAAAATGTTGCAGTACGTTCAAAAAAAATGTTGCAGTGCTACGTACAACATTTGGTTTTAATTCATACTGGAGAAGTAACCATAAAAACTTTTGTAATCAGGAGAAATAGATGTTTGATTTTGTAGCACAATTTTCTTTTATTGTTTGATCTTTATGTTTCGTTACCAATTTTATTTTTTGTAGCAACGCACGGGCATTGATCTAGTTACAATAAAGATTGGATCAAAGTAATGGCTAAACTATAGCTAGAGATTGATGAAGCATGATCCATCGGCTTCTGGTTGCTCTACGTCCTTTTATTTCTTCGTCTTCTTTTTCTTTCTTTTCTTGAGGATATCTACTCCCTACCTTATATAGTCAGGATAGCCCCGCCACAAGTTGAGTTGTAGTCAACTTGGGATAACAGATCATAACTGATGAGGAGTCCATCGTCGTGTCGATCTTCGCAGCATATCCAAATTTCCCTGGATATCAGGTGTACTCGAGTTGGTTTCCATGTAATAGGAAGACAATTGAGTCCTTTCTAGTGTGGACATATCCCCTTCACGTATATCTTATCCCACAGAATTGGGCTCATGATATCCGGAGTGTTCAGATACTTACTTGAGCATATATAGCATATTTGTCGTATTTTCGGTACGTGCTCATACCCCATATTTAGATATTCGACAGTATCCTCCGAACTCTGCCCAACAGAGGGTCCACTTAAGCGTTTAGTCGATTACTGCCAAGTGCTGACTTGGTCGAGCAATGCCTTGCCAACTTGCGGTCGAACGATTCGAGTAGATAGGGAATCGCTAAGTATCGAGTAGAGACGTTGCTGAGTCGAGCGCCCTGCCATCAGCCCAACTTGAATACTTAGGTTAGTTATAAGTTACCCGATGTCGACTCTGCGTAGAGTTAAAAAATCTAGAAATCTAAACATTGGGCAATTGAGTATTTATTGCTCTCATCTGCAATATTAAGATTCGTGCAGTGCCATTATTCCGCTTTTTTTGCCAATCGAGGCGTCATGCCACGGGGAGTGAATCGTTTGCCTGGAGAGAAGATTTCGGCTTATAAATTCCTAAATCTAGAACTGTAGCCGTTCCCTCCTTTGCCTCCGGTTTTACTTTCAAAACCTCCGCGCGCACTCCTTAAATCCTAGCATCGCCATCATTGAAGAATCCGTCCCCCGTCTTTCCCGATGATGTCCAGCCCTTCAGCCAGTGCCAGAGTTCTTCTATCGCCAGAGAGGAAACCTGAGATAGCCACATCCACTTCACCCAACGGCGAAGCGGTCTTTGAGGACAAGACCCTCCTAAAGGTGTGGCAGAAATTAGTGATAAACGAGAAACGCCTTGCCGAATTGGTGAAAAATGGCTTCGTTTCACCTGGGGAGCTCTTCCATTAGAGGCCGTCACTCGGTGAGCTGTATCCCACCCCCTAGAATAAGGATGAGATCGTTGCATTTGAGGCATTCTTCCGCTGTGGACTCAGTTTTCTCCCTTCTCAATTCTTGCACTCGGTTTTGGATTTCTACAAGATCCAACTTTCCACCTGAGCCCCAATTTGATTACCATGCTCAACATGTTTTTCTATCTTTACGAGGCGTATCTGGGTATTCAGCCCAGTCTTAATCTGTTCTACCACTTTTGTAGCCTAAAGAGGGTGACAAAAAATGATGCAGTTGGGGGTGCTAGTTCCCACCTCCACAGCAGAGTATCAAGTTCGTACATTCTTGTCCTCGTAACCTCTTCCTAGCAGTCGGACTGGAAGAAATGGTGGTTTTACATCACCTCTTTGGACACCGTGAACTGCCCTCTAGCTCATTGGCCACTCATCCCCAATCCGATTGACCTCTAGATAAAAGCCCCTTCTTCGACCGCTTACAATGCTTATTACGTTCAGAAGATCGAGGAGTTGAGGAGGATCGAGTTGATTGGGTGGTATGTAGCCAGGGATTTCATCGTGGGCCAAACGAGTTCGCTAAAGTACCCGGATTACTTGGCCTGGGACTACTCCGGAGTCGATGATGCCATCAGGAACAATCTTGAAAGTAGGCACTTGTACATGTAATACTATTGTTCTTTTGATTTAGTCGATGAGTGGTGAACTGACTCGTATCTTATCAGACTTGTCGGATTCGGACATTTCCTCCAAGCTAAGCAAGATGTTTCAAAGATCAAAACCTGGTGCTTGCGGTATTGAGGCGTACTCGCTCGCCAATCCTCGGCCAAAGGTGAGTATTGTGTCGTGGTTCGTAATACATCGTTCATGCATCTGCCTCCTACTTTAACCCAATATTTTCTTAGGAAGCCAAGTTCGACGAAGAAGGTGGGCCGATCACGGGAGCCATCGACCTAGAGGACGACAAGTTGACCCAAGATGATGATCCAGTATCGGGCTCTATCCCCGCCGACGTTGTCCCTCCCTTGAATAATCCGGCGCTACCATTGTTCCTAGCGATGTGAGGCGGCTCTGGAGCAGGAGGTGGCCGAGTTTCCTCGAGCAAGGAGATCTGTGTCTCCAACTCTCCATCGACCAGCCAAACGCCCTCGCACCTCATCGTCGAGACCAACCAGCCAGGTGATCTTCAATCGCTCGCTTAGATGTTATGAAGTTCCTTCTGACGTGATCCAACAGATTCTGGACGACCAATGGGCCGCTTGGGGGCCGATGTGCAAAAGTCAGTAGCTCCCACACAGACGTCTCCTCGAGCGGGCTCTCCATCGACCAGGGTGGTCGAGCAGGTAACACCACTATCGGGTAACATTTGTTGAATTCATTCTTGGCGAATTTTGTTCATAGTAACCACTTATTCGCACGTTCCATCATTCGTCGCTGACCCACCAGCACCATCTCCTTCACTGGCTGCGCTGATCAAGAAGCCAACTACCGGGATTAGACCGGTCCTGACGAAGACAAGTACATCAAGGAAGAATGTACAAGCAAAGGTTTGTCTGGCAATGTAAGTCACGCCTCCTTTCTCCTTATGATTCTTTTTTCCTTTTTGGAGGTGTTAGATAGAGATTTTCTTGCAGGAAGAGTGCGCCTAGTGGCGCTGTCGATAACATCACTGCAGCTGCCTTGTAGTCTCTTGGTACGACCGCCATCGCCACAACTCCCTCTCTGACAGCTCCTGCTGAGCAAACCAGTGGTTCTGCTGCGACGACAACTCTAACTCCTCCAGCTTCGTTTGTTGTCTTTGAAAAATCAAAAATAGAAGGAACATAAAATGAGACGGTAACATTGTTAGAATTTTATAAATTCGCTCATGTGTGAACATGATCCAAAGTTTTAAAGAGAGCTTAAGCATTACCTTAGAACCCTTCTCTAAAAGTTTCAAAAATTCTAAACCTGTTTGGTTGCTCAATAAAAAATTCCCCCACTTTGAGGCTTTTATCAGAAGTTCAAGACAGTAGCATTGTTGGAATTTTTTTAAATTCCTCAAGTTTGATCATCATTTAAAAATTTCATGGGAACATTAATGATGTGTCAGGACTATCCACAAAAATTTTCTAAATTTTCTAACATGGTTTGTACTCTCTCAAAAATCCTGGTTCAAATAATTCTGGATTTGAATTTTGCTTTTTGGATTTCATCTAGATTTTGTTTGAAATTATGAAATCTTGTCTAAATTTTGGATTTTCATCTCCTCCGAGATATAATTCAAAACCGAAATTTGAAACATTGATTAGAACAACATATAGCCCTCTTCTCTCTGTTGGGAACTCTGGGATTCACTTCTTTTTTTAAGTAAATTACATAAAATTATATGTTTTTTATTCAGAAAACTATAGGTTTTAACTTCTATCTATGAAATTATATATTTTAGAATTGTAACCAGTATGATAGCGTGAGCCCATATAGAAGGCTAACACGTGAATGAAAAGGAAAATAGGGGTTACAAGACATGGTCAATTCTAAAACATATAGTTTTACGGCATAAGTTTTTTTCTAAAATCTATAGATTTGTGAAATAGAAACTTATAATCTTATAGTTTTGTGAAATTTACTCTCTTTTTTCAAATGTTTGCTTGTAGCTTCTGGTTGTAGGGTGATGTTGTGTTAAACTGTTACTAATACTTTTTTTTACTGCAAAAAATATGTATTTTTAAAAAGGAAAACTGTCAGAAAAATGTATCTTTTTTAAGGGAATGTATGTTCTCGAGTGAATGGAGTAAATTAATGGAAGGAATGAATGCAAGATGTTTGTTTCTTGGGTTGTAGTAAGCGGGAAAAGGGATAATTGCAAAATACCCTCTATAGGTCAGTTGGAATTGGCATACAACCCTCTTTCCCCCTCCCTCTCCCAGTTGACACCCTTCCTTCCCCTCGGCTATTGTTTGCTAACACGAACGCTCTGGAGTGTCACTTTGGCTAAGGACTAGCGCAGCATAGTTAATTGGACTGATGTTATAGCCGTCCAACAGGTTTTGGCCCTTGTCTACTGCCTTTCCTCGTCTTGATTTGACTCGTTTCAAGAAAGGAAAAGAAATAATACTTCAGGTTATTTGTTTTAGCTTTTGATTCTAAATTTTGGCCTTAAAAACAGAATAAAAAATAATCAGTCCGATTCTAGAAATCATCTTACAATCTAGTCCACTCATATATACTAGAATCCACAATTCACTTCATTTGTGTTTTTGGATTCCAACTTTTAGAGAATCAGATTCTCTGCAACCACAATTTAGAATCAATTTTTAAAGAATCTAAAGTAAAAACAAACAGACCTTTCATGTCTTCCATGCGGATCCAAGCTGTACAACTTAATGAACACGCCACGCTGAAACATCTGAGTTCAACATCACAGAGTTCACATAAAAATCAGGTGAGTCAGTGGGAAGAGAAGCCAGAAAGGCATATCAAACAACCATACATTCACTTGCAAGAGTATATGCCATAAAAGTATTTTTGAGGGTAAATCAAACTTCAACTAACCTATAAGGGGTATTTTGCAATTTTCCTTGGGAGAGTGAAGGATCGTTCGGTTTTAATTTCTGGTGATCAATAAAAGGGTCACTAATCTGGTCATCTAGGGGCTCAAGATATTCTCGTATATTTTTCTTCGTCCTGCTCCTGCCAGTCTCGTTCTTTCAGTTTCTCAGTCAAACCTTCCATTCATTAATGGGTTAGCATTAGTGCTTGACAAGTCATCGCTTACGTAAACTAGAGTTCTATTCAGCAGAATTTCTTGATTTTTTATTTGTAATGCATGTTAAACTTATTCCTGAAAGTTCGGACATCAACTTGCAGATGGCCATCCTTTTTTTCGTCATGGGCACATGGCTATTCTTTTTTCCTGAGCCAACAATATACCTTTTCTTTTCAGTTTTTCCGTGAAGTGTACAGTACAAATGTTGCAACTAAAACAGTGAGTACTGGATTATAGGGTACTCCCTGTAGAATTTGAGACGATCCACGACCATGATCCGCTGGGGAAAGAAGCTACGTCACACTGGCGATAGAGCCGTATGGGCAATCACTAGTGCCTGGCAGTGAGACTGACAGCGATTAGGCACAGTTGACGAGCATGTGTTGGGATATATCAGTGATAATCATAGAGATGATTATATTTCTTTATATTCATAATTAATTATTTTGTTTTTTAAATATTGTCATTATTATTTATTAGCAAGTAAATGACTTGTTTGTAAAACTCTATATATGACTTTTGTGATGATTATTCTAAAGTAATCTCTAGTCGATAAACATATGAGAACACATATGAATATACTAGTATATGTATTAGTTGATGATCATGTTTCATGGATCATAGATTTAGAGATATCAAAGCAATAATATGAACACATGTTAGAGAACACGGAGTTGCATCGACCCACCTTGAGACACTGCGAAAACGTTCTTCTTGTCATCAATTGGTCTTATATACAATGTGTATGCTATATCCTTAGACTTAAAGTTGACGCATGTATTCGAGATGTGTAATGAATTACTTAGGGGTTGCCAAACGCTACTCTATAAATAGCTAGTTATAAAGGTGGCTTTCGGGTTTCTTATGAAGCATGTTGCGAAATATAGTCGATCAAGATAGGATTTGCCCTCCCTTCAACGGGAGAGATATCTCTATGCCTCTCGAGTGGTCGGATTTCAGAAATGTATGGTCATGCTACTCACGGTTAAAGAGTTAACCATAGTTGAGGATTCCGAATCACGTGATCGAGAAAGAGTGGTCGAGCTAACTAAACAAGGATGGTATATACTCGCTTTGAGTTTGACCGATATCATGAGGCAAAGGGAAATGCATATATCTAAGCATTGTTTAGTTTTGTCCGATGTAATCTTTACATATACTTAGAAGTCGGCATGTTCTGTTAGAGACCCCTATCGATTAATGGTCGAGTAAGAGTACACATGCCATATCTAGGTATACGTGAACTTATAAGATCGTACACTTAAAGGGCTGGGACTTAATTTGGATGGTGATCCGAATTCTAATGGGTTTTAAGTTCTTAATAGGTCTTTAATGTAGAATCTATTATGGGGCGTCTATTTAAAGGGAGCACCTGATACACAATAGGAATTCGGAATTCCCGAAACCTTAACTGCCACTCCTTCTCTGTCTAGAACCGCGTAGCCGGCGCTAGCACTTCGGTGTATGGTGTTCCTGCCTCGTACGCGTAGATACTTTAGAGGCGATGCTACGAAATTTCAACGCTAAGACGATCTGTAACCTGCAATATTTACAAGAAGCTGTTATAGGAGACACGAGACTAGTATGACTATATATATCTGTACCACTGCGCTATATCGAATCTGTGAGTAACTTACAGTAATTCTTTAGTTACGCGGTAGAAAATTTTGATTTCTCGCGGATAGCTTTGAGACGATCAACGACCATGATCCGCTGGGGAAAGAAGCTACGTTACAGTGGCGATAGAGCCGTATGGGCAATCACCAGTGCCTGGCAGTGAGATTGACAGCGATTAGGCACAGTTGATGAGCATGCCACGCATCAGTTGCCAATGTTGACTTCTCAAACTATTGTACTATCTGTACATCCCCCGCTGCCCAATTTCTCAAGCAGCTTTTATTTGAGTGCACGGCTAAAACGGAGCAAGGTGTCAAAGCAGGCGAGCACGGCGAAAGCCCGTTCGGGGCTTTTAACTGTTTTAAGGCAGCATGGGCTCTCGAAAAGTCCATGAAACTTCTAAACAGCTTAGTTTTTAAGCTGATTTTAATATAAAATAGAAGATATATGGAACTAGCAAAAGTTAAAAAATAGAGTAAGATATACTTTTGTAATTTATTTTAGAGAGAAATCAGCTTACCAAAAACCTACATCTGCATTTTCAACTAAAAAAATAAAAAACAACTTTTTCAGAAAAAGTTACTCCTCAGACTTTGACCCGAAATCGAGTCTAGATCCAGCTAGTACTTGTGTGCATCGCACGTACATATGGTGGGTGCTCCACAGAAAGGTCTCCAGATCCAGTACTGTCCAGCATAAATACTGGTCTCATCCCGACCAGCCAACAAGCAACAACCCACGCGTTAAGATCAGAATATATGAACTTTTGACGGGATCAGGAAAGCTGCAGACAGAGCGTCACGGTCGTAGCCCATCCCGTAATAAAATTCACGCGGCGAAGGAAGTATTGAGGATGCACTGTGTTACAGTGATGAGGTTAATTGGCGGTGGCAGCTAACCAAGCCGAGTTCATCTTCAAGCAGCCGACCTGTTTCGCTGCTCATAATTGGTCTCACTCACAGTCTCACTGCATGCCAGGCTTAGCAATAGTAATACTGTGATGGGATGGTTTTCTTCACCGTACACCGGGCTAAGTAAGCTGGACCTGATTTGGTCTGCCCTCGACTCTGTCCACGCTCAACTCAGCCATGTTCTGCCTCCCCTAAAAAAAGCCATGTTCTGCCGTTTCTGTGCTGCTAATCCCAGGGATCCCTAGCACCGGCGCGAAAACAAATATGAGAAATTTTGCAGTGTATCATAGAGTATTTTTATTCCTCTACTACTGAAAAATATAAATAAATATTAACTAATCTGATTCATTAAATCTAAAAAATAAACAGTCTATATCAAATTTAATATAATGAATAAAAGCTCAACAAACATATGTTGGTGAGATGCACGGTTGTGCGGGCAGTCGCAGTCACGTGGCTCCAACACAGTCGTGCCGTGTTGTAGGTGGTACGCTCGTGCTGCACTTCCGCTGTTGTCAGCGCGCGCCATGCCGCCCGAGCCATGATGCATTGGCGTTTGGGGCTGGGCCGCCACACGCGCGTCCAATAATCAACCCGCTTAACAGCCGCGCCAGCCGTAGATTTTCTAAGAAAAAGGGGGAGAATATTGCCGCGGCCGAAGCCCAGCTACCGCCGCACGCAAAGCTTGAGATCTTGTAGCTCCTTCATCTTTTTTTTTTTACAAATTTAGTATCTCCGTGAACATATTTGTATATGTGCACTCATTCTTACAGTAGAGGCACCTTACCGCTATTCCTAATGCTCCGGCAATCTTTTATGGTAAAAGAACGTGGAAGATGACACGTATCATATTCTGGCGCTTCCGTAGTCAGAGATGGGTTATATATAAAGATGTGTTTGTGAAGGAGCTAAATCTCTACTATATAAAACAAGAGTTTCTTCCCGTGTCACTTCATCAAAATTACCCATCTTTGCCACTGTTAGTGCTCTTTGCAAATAAACTTTTTATTGCAAATTGAGTTTCCGTTGCAACGCACGGGTACATGGCTAGTTTATTTAAAAAAAGAGACAGAAAAAGCTAAAAAAGAGATTATTTCTGTCGGCACCTGCGCTACTTTGCTAGCATCCTATGAATGCGCGAATGCACGGTAGGATGGCAATCGGATGGGTACCTCCGGGTACCACTGCCTTAAACCCAAATCCAAACCCGAACAAAGTCCCGTCTACCCAAACCCACTAAGCTTTGCGGGTACAGATCTGTGCCCATACCCAAACCCAATAGGTACCTAATACCCAATGGGTACCCACAGGCACAAATCTGTGCGCGAGTACCGAAGGGCGAAAGAGGAGAGGTGGGGGGCGCTACGGCCGCCGCATGCTCCTTCCCCCCACAGACGCCGGAGGCCATGGCTCGATCCGCCAAAACACTAGACCTCGGAGTACGCGTGGGGAGCAGTGCCTTTTGGGTGAGTAGGGGTCACCTCTCCTTCTATCTCCTTCTCACCTCTCTTTTCTCTCTCTTCTTTTGGGCACTATGTGCGCCAGGCTGGAGGGAGCCGATGGGAGGAGTCGGCAGCGAGTGGTGGAGCAGGCGTCGGCCACCGAGGGAGGCAAAGGCGAGGGGAATCAGGGAGGAGCCGACTCAGCCGAGCAGTCGGTGAGTTTGTTTTTCTAATATAGCTCTAAAAAAGTGGGCCCACATGTCATAAGATACCTATTAAGTACTTATGAGTACAAATTGACACCAACACTCATCCTATAGACTTATCGGGTATCTAAACCCGAAAATCCATGAAAAATGCTACTTATACCCACTCTTATCGGGTTGAGTACCTATAGATACCTAAACTCATGGGTAAAAGTGCCATCCCTAATGCGCGGAACCCCTCTGTGTACGTGACAATGACCGCCGTTGCGGTAGCGCACGGGCCGAGCCGCTCGGTTCAGGCAAACTCTTTGCAGCAATTGTCTGTGTTGCCGCGCCCGGCCGGCCGCTACACCGCGTCACCGCCTATACACGATCCGGTCACTCAGGGAAGAACAATCCATGCTCGTACCAACCCTTTTTTCGGCGAGGTTCCTTGCCATATTGCACGTACGCTGTCCGATCGACTGCACAGCCCCATGCATGCATGCGAAAGTTGGTCCGTGTCATGCATGACAGACACCGGGCTAAGCGTGGAGGAGAAGAGGCCGGAAAGGTTGCCGGCACATGCATGCATGCAGTACGCAGAGATCGAGATCGATAGTCGATCCCAGGCGCTGGGGGCTTGGAGGAGAGAAGCGTGTACTCACTCTGTTTCTAAATACATGTTTTATACTCTTCAATTTATTGTTTCCTGCAGACAATAGAGAGCAGCCCCTGCGGTGAGTCTAATGAAGGGGAAGAAGCAGTTACCTTCTCGCAGCTGGCTAGATAGTGTTCTTCTCTTTCCCTTTTTGTTTTTTTTTCTAGTCAATTGCTCCCACTACTATAATTAATTTTACATAAGTTATACACCTCACATCATTAGTGCATCGTCTGGACTTTATGTGCTTAAAATGCAGCCAAAACATAATGGTTTCTTAGTTTTTTCACTCATTTGCAGAACCTCATCGATCTGGCAGGTTCCGAGAGTTCAAGGGCCGAAACTACAGGAGTACGCCGAAAGGAAGGGTCTCACATCAATAGAAGTTTGCTGACTCTTGGAATGGTGGGTTTCATTCCTATAATCAGCATGTGGTGACATAGAATATATCTCCCCATTAGTATAGAACTGTAGACATGTTATGCTCATGTTATTAAAATTCTCTAAACATATTCATTTGTTGTCTCTGCAATGTTTGTGTAAACTCTGGCTTCGGGAGTTTATATACACTAAACCCTGTCTGAATTCCCAAAGTCAGCTCTACGCCACTGTATTCAGTATTGCTTATTCCACTTACTGGAGACATTTCTAAGAATATTGAAAGGGGTTAGAACAACTCAGAGAGAAAACAAGACAACATAGTTTCCTGAGTGTTTCCATTTCATGTGATTTAGTTATTTGTTTGTTTACAACTTCATCTAGTGGTTATGGCAACCAATTCAATAACCTGAGTTTATTTAATGCTTCCCTTCATTTATTTGCAAGAAGTTGGTAAGTCATGCAAATTTGTTTTACTTTTTAACTAAAAGAAAGATTGTTTGCATATTTCAGGTGATATCAAAACTGACGGACTGATCATATATTTCATTTTGAGATTCAAAATTAACGCGGTTGCTGCAGTCATCCGTGAATGGTCTAGGACTTGTTTATGTAAGTTTCACAGGGTACTGCTTAAATGTTAAAATCCGTTTATTATCGTATCAACACCGCGTGTTGACTTTTTTTTTTTTTTTGTGCAGCTGATTTGGACAGTTACTCCAGCATCAAGCAACTCTGAAGAGACTTATAAGGGCATGTACAATGGTTGAGATAGCAGCTGTCTTTAATCATTGCCATGTCACCTATAGATAGCACAAGAGACAATCCATACAACGGTCCATCTCTAAAGTTGTCTATAGAGGTATTTAATGTTGTAGACACTATCGTCTCTAGGTTGTCTCTAAGCAGTTGGTAATTATTATTTTTTTATAATATTGCCGTCTTTTGCATGCAAGCCGTCTCTAGGAAGACGGGGGCGACTACCAAGTGACCGAGCGCGAGCTCAACTATATATTCGGGGGCTCGGCTGCGTATGAGTCCAAGCAGAAGCAGAAGCTCACCGCTCGGGAGGTCAATGCAATGACGCCAGCGACGCCCCAATACCTGAGGTGGTCCGAAGTCCCGATCGCTTTCGATCGCTCGGATCACCCCGATTGCGCCCCTTCGAGCCGATATCCTCGCCTGGACCTGTCATCTGTGATGTCGGTCGCTCAAGAGGGTCTTTGGTCGATGGAGGAAGTGGGCTCAACGTCCTTTTCTCCAAGACCTTTGATGATATGAAGATTCCGTGCTCTGAGCTGAAGCGTGGATCGTCGCCGTTCCACGGGGTAATCCCCGGAACTTCGACGGTGCCACTCGTGCAAATCACGCTCCCGGTCACATTCGGAACCAAGAAGAACTATCGGACGGAGTGCCTAAACTTCGAGGTGGCTGATTTCGAGACGGCATACCATGCCATCTTGGGAAGGCCAGGATTGGCCTGGTTCATGGCTGTTCCCCATTACGCGTATCTCGCACTGAAGATGCCAGGTCCAAACGGCGTCATCACGGTTCGGGGGGATGTCAAGCAATCCTTCGCATGCGATAAGGAAAGCTGCGACCTGGCCGAGCTGCTGGTGGCGTCGGTCGAGGCCGAGAAGATCAGGCAAGCGGCTACCCTCCCCCGGGGGGAAGGCGATGTCCCGACTGCGAAGCAAGCCAGGTCAGGCATGAAGCCTGACGAGGGAATCAAGCAAGTGATTCTTGACCCGTCCAACTCGGCCCAGACCGCCTTGATTGGGACAGGGCTTGATCCCAAATAGGAAGAGGCGCTCGTCACTTTTCTTCGGGCAAACCGGGATATCTTCGCTTGGAAACCTTCCGATATGCCCGGTGTCCCTAGGGAGGTGATCGAGCATTCACTCAATGTGGACGCAAGAGCTAAGCCCATCAAACAGCGACTCAGACGGTTTGCGCAAGACCGCCGCGACGCCATCAGGGAGGAGATCACCAAACTTCTAGCGGCTAATTTCATATAAGAAGTGTATCATCCCGACTGGTTGGCAAATCCGGTCCTTGTACGCAAGAAGAATAAAAGTTGGCGCATGTGTGTCGATTACACAGATCTCAATAAGGCATGCCCAAAGGATCCCTTTGGGTTGCCCCGCATCGACCAGGTGGTAGACTCCACTGCCGGGTGCGAGCTCCTGAGTTTCTTAGACGCATACTCAGGGTACCACCAAATCCGGCTGAAGGAAGAAGACTGCGTCAAGACGTCGTTCATCACACCGTTCGGCGTGTATTGCTACATCACAATGCCATTCGGGTTGAAAAACGCTGGCACGACCTACCAACCTGCTATTCAGCGGTGTTTTCACACTCAACTCGGACCATAGCGTGGGCGCGACGAGACGACGCCAGGTTAAAACCCAAGCAAAGGAAGACCTCACCTCCGACCTAGCCGAGACATTCGAGAGCTTACGGGCCTTCAGGATGAGGCTTAACCCCGAAAAGTGCGTCTTCGGGGCTCCCTCTGGGAAACTGCTCGGATTTGTCGTGTCATATCGTGGCATCGAGGCAAACCACGAAAAAATCAATGCTATCCTCAAGATGAAGCCGCCGACCTGCCAGAAAGAAGTCCAGAAGCTCACGGGATGCATGGTGGCACTCGGCCGGTTTATCTCTCGCCTGGGCAGTCAGGGAATGTCGTTCTTCAAACTCTTGAAGAAGCAAGACAACTTTCAATGGACTTCCGAAGCCCAGCAGGCCTTCGAAGATCTGAAGGCGCTCCTGACCACACCGCCGGTATTGGTCGCGTCGGCGCCAGAAGAACCCCTCCTGCTTTACATAGCAGCAACGACTCATGTAGTCAGTTCTGCAATTGTAGTGGAGAGGGGGGAGGAGGGACACTGCAGAGGGTTCAGCGTCCGGTTTATTTCGTCAGCGAAGTATTGGGTGAATCCAAGAGGCGGTACCCTCAAGTGCAGAAGCTTCTATACGCGGTACTGCTTACCTCTCGCAAGCTCAAACACTACTTCCAAGAACATTCCATTTCGGTGGTAACGTTTTTCCGATTGGGGATATACTCCACAATCGGGAGTCCACTGGGAGAATCGCCAAGTGGGCAGTTGAGCTTGGGGCATTCGAACTCTCCTTCAAGCCCCGGACTGCCATTAAATCCCAAGCGCTCGCCGACTTCGTCGCTAAGTGGACAGAGATGCAAGGTCCCGCAGTGGAGGAGGACCTCGAATACTGGATAATGTATTTCGGCGGCTCTCTCACGCTGAGTGGTGCGGGGGCTGGCGTCGTACTAATCTCTCCGACGGGGGAAAAGCTCAAATATATCCTTCAACTCCATTTTCCGGCATCAAACAACACTGCCGAGTACGAAGCGCTCATACACGGACTCCGCATCGCCATATCGTTTGGTATCCGACGATTGACGGTTTGCGGGGACTCTCAGCTGGTAATCAACCAAGTACAGAAAGAGTGGTCGTGCGTTGATGGCAGCATGGCTGCGTATTGCCAGGAGGTGCGCAAGCTGGAGGACAAGTTCGACGGATTGGAGCTCACCCGTACTCGCCAGACAACGGCGGCAGATGAGCTTGCGAGCTAGGCTCGGTAGAACTCTGATCCCGGTCGAAGTCTTCGTGGAAGAACTTCACAAGCCGACTACAAGCCGACAGCGGGAGTCGGGCAAATCAGGGGAGAAGTCGGCCGAGGCAGAAGTACTGATCATCAACCCCGACTGGACAAAGCCTTATCTGGATTATCTGTTGAGGGACGAGCTTCCCGAGGATCGCATACAAGCCGAGTGCTTCACGCGGCGAAGCAAAAGCTACGTGGTGGTCGGGGAGGAGCTCTTTCGAAACAGTGCCTCTGGGGTCCTAAGACGGTGCATATTAGAGTAAGAAGGGAAGAGTCTCCTTAAAGAAATTCACTCTGGGATCTGTGGGCATCATGCGGCATCAAGCACTCTGGTTGGCAAGGCTTATCGGTAAGGGTTCTTTTGGCCGACTGCCGTCACAGACGCGGAGGATGTCGTCCGCACGTGCGAAGGCTGTTAGTTTTTTGCCCAGCAAATTCATATACCGGCGCAGGAACTGCAGACCATCCCGATCACTTGGCCGTTCGCAGTCTGGGGGCTTGACATCGTCGGACCACTCAAAAAGGCCTAGGGTGGGTTTGCTTTCCTTTTCGTTACCATCAACAAGTTCACCAAATGGATTGAAGCCAAACCGGTTGCAACGATCACCGTGGTCAAAGCCAGAGAATTTTTTCAAGAGATCGTCGTTAGATTTGGTGTGCCAAATAGGATCATCACCGACAATGGCGCCCAATTCAGAAGTGAAGAGTTCCAAGACTAGTGCGAGGCCCTCGGGATCAAGATCTGCTTTGCTTCCGTGGGTCATCCACGGAGCAACGGTCAGGTCGAATGAGCCAATGGCATGGTGCTGCAGAGTCTGAAAGCCAGAATATTTGATCGTCTCAAGCCGTATGCAGCGCGATGGTTAAAAGAATTGCCTTCGGTGCTTTGGGGTGAGAACTACCCCTAGTAGGGCTACCGGACAGTCACCTTTTTTCCTAGTATATGGTTCGGAGGCGGTACTACCCACCGAGCTGGCGTTCGGATCCCAACGGGTCCGGAACTACAAAGAAGCCGAGTCGGAAGAAGGCCGACTGGAAGATCTCGACAAGCTAGAGGAGGCCAGGGACGTTGCATCCATCCAGTCGGCTAAATACCTCCAAAGTCTCCGGTGCTACCACGATCTGAACGTTCGGGGCCGAGCTTTCTCTAAAGGAGACCTGGTTCTTAGAAAGAATCAGAAAAGCGAGCACAAACTCTCCCCAGGTTGGGAAGGTCCTTACATCGTCGACAAAGTGGTGTGTCCGGGGTCTTACCGACTCAAGCGCGAAGACGGCGTGGCACTCGGCAACACCTAGAACATAGAACAGCTACGTCGCTTCTACACTTAAAATACGCATTCCATTGTATCGTCTCGCAAAGATGCGGGCGAATTCCGAGAAACGCCTCGCAAAGATGAATGAAGAGGGCAATGTGGAGGATAGAATTGGGATTCAGGTGGACCAATTCAATGCCGTAAAAAGAAAGGAGCCCACGGAAGAAATCACCAGCCGGGAGCCCAAACCCGCGCTGAAAGAAAGATTCGAAGACGACGATCTCCTCGGAGCGAGGGGTGGGATAAAACTCACCGCAGGCCGGGCGGGCGCTGATTAGGGTAGCCGGCGGCATGACCCCCATGGTGACCATCGCGTCCAAATGCGCCTCCGCCAGCGTCGAGGGGACCCAATCATGAGCCGGAGGCAGCGCGGGGGAGTCCTGAGAAGGCGGAGTCGACATTCCCGTGGGAGATTATCGGCGACGCGGAGAGAAAAAGGCGGCGGCGGTGGCTAACCCTAGCAACGGAGCTTTTGGGTATGACGAAGAAGCAAGGGCGTTATGTGCGAGGGAGACCCAAGCCCGGCGCGGCTCCTAGGAACTATAAAAAACGACGACTGATCCCGCTTGGGGTGGGGACCGTGCCTCAACATGCCTGTTGCTGCCGGGTTTGACCAGGGAATGACTCATCCTGCCCTGGCCAACTGAATCCCATGATCGTGGCGGACAGCTATCGTCGGGAGCACGCCCCCGCGATTTGCCGCATGCCGGGTCGCCTGCTGGTTGCCGCAAGATGGAATCAGATATTGCGGAGGGGCTCGATTCAAGGATTACGGTGGTGCGCTCCATGACGGGCCACGCTGCGCTCCGACATGATCGGGTGTAGGCACCATCGAACCAATCCAAGATACGCTCCATGTTGAGCCGACTGCCGTACACGTACAGGTACCGCTCGGCCAAGAGCCAGTCAGTGGTGTGCTCCATGACGGGCCACGCTGTGCTTTCGACATGATCGGGTGTAGGCACCATCGAACCAATCCAAGATACGCTCCATGTTGAGCCGATCGTCAGACACGACGGTACCGCTCGCCAAGAGCCGATCGATGGTGCACTCCATGACGGGCCACGCTGCGCTCCGACATGATCGGGTGTAGGCACCATCGAACCAATCCAAGGTACGCTCTATGTTGAGCCGACTGCCGTACATGTACAGTACCGCTCGGCCAAGAGCCAGTCAGTGGCGCGCTCCATGACGGGCCACGCTACGCTCTGGTATGATCGGGTGTGGGCACCCTCAAACCGAATCAAGATGCTCGCCATGATAAGCCGACTGCCACTCGCGGACAAGGATGCATTCCGTGGGCAGTCGACCACCAAGGCCATGGTAAATTGGGTTACAAACCACTCGGAAGAGTCAGCGCGAGGCAATTGAGTCCTTCACGACCTCCCCACCAAATAGTGTAACGACGGGAGGGCATCATGGCGGTCAAAAGGCGAACCAAAAAGGGGGCAGCTCGGTCACGAAGCACTCGGGGGCTACTATGGAACATATGGGTCTGGGTATCTAGCTAATGGGCCGGATAGATCAACCCATGGGGGTGGGCCTGGCCTGCCCCGCCGAAAGGAAGAGGTTCTGGAAGGTCTCAACCGTGCCAGACAAAAGAGGACTGGGAAGCGGAAGCGACAAGGGTAGGTAGATAGCGCCAAGATACAAGAACAGCAGGCGGCTGCTCTCTGCATGCTATGTGCTGGTCGGCTGCTCACAGGCGGTCTTCTCTGCTACTTCCAGCGGCCTCTGCTGCTCTGCTATTTCCAACTGCCTCTGCTGCTCTGCTGCGCCCCAACAACCCCAGCGGCCGTGCCCGGGCAACACTTCCACCATTGTATATAGAGAGAAAGAACCCTAGACGAGGGGGAGAGATCCATAGTAGAGAGCTTGTAATCAAGAACACTCACACCAGAAACAACGAATGCAGGATTAGGGTGTTATCTCCATTGGAGAGCCCTAACCTGGGTAAAAATTGCCTTGTGTCTTGCATTACCATCAGACTTAGATCTTCCGCCTTGCCCCACTCCCTTTTCTTCATTGTCGGTTACAACCATCGACAGGAAGCCTCTCTTTGCAAATAATTTTTTTGGTCATAAATTGAGTTTTCGTTGCAACGCACGGACACATGACTAGTCTATTATGGTGATGAGGATTTCAGCACATGTAGAGCCTCAGCTTAGCTTATTTGCGAAAAAGCCCTCCGGAAATTCCGAAATCACAAACATGTCTTTCCGCTAGTTATTTTGCAAAAAAGACCCTGTAGTCCCGCAAATTCAACCCGAGTGCCGGTTCTTTAGACCCGGGAGATTTAAAATTACATTTAGTTCCCATTATTTTGGAAAAAACATAGTTCTGCAAATCCTTCCACCCGTTATTTTGCAATGAAAAAAACCGTGGTCCCACAAATTCGACACGACACTAGTTCTTTGAACTCAAAAGATTTAAAATTACATTTAGGCCCCGTTATTTTGCAAAAAAAACCGTAGTTCCGCAAATTCGGGATGGACGCCGATTCTTTAAACCTGAAATATTTAAAATTACATCATTCGCCGGTCCTTTAAACCCCGAAGGTGCCGGCTCTTTAGACCCGGATATTTAAAATTACATTTAGGTTCCGTTATTTTGCAAAAAAAATATGGTTCCGCGAATCCTTCCACCGGTTTTTTTACAAAGAAAAAAACAGTAGCCCTGCAAATTTGACACGGGCACCATTTTTTGAGCCCGAAAGATTTAAAATTACATTTAGGCCCTGTTATTTTGCAAAAAAAAATTGTAGTTCCGCAAATTTGGCACGGACGCCAGTTCTTTAAAATATTTTGGAAAAAATAACATGGTTCTGCAAATCGTTCCACCGTTTCTTTTGCAAAGAAAAAAAACGTGGTCCTGCAAATTTGACACGGGGTCGGTTCTTTGAACCTAGAAGATTTAAAATTACATTTAGACCCCGTTATTTTGCAAAAAAAACATAGTTCCGCAAATTCGGCACGGGCGCCAGTTCTTTAAATCCGAAAGATTTAAAATTACATGCTTTGCCGGTTCTTTAAACCCCAAAGATTCCAGGTGGATCCTTACAAAAAAAGTATAGTGGTTACGCAAATTCGTCGGCTTCTAGCTAGCCAATTTTTAATCAGGTTTTTCTTACTTTTTTGGCAAAGGAAAAAAAACATATACGTTTTTTGCAAAAAAAATAGCCCGATTTTTTCCGCTACGCAAATTCGCTGATGACTCATAGCCAGTCAATTAAAAAAACCGCCAAGAATACCGAAATTACATTTTTTATAGAAAAAACGGACCAAATTTTCTCGTGTAGCACGGCTCGCATGAAGGTCTACCTAGTCACTCTGAATCAGGGGCACCAACACGAGAATCTTGTATCAAACCGTCGCTTGCAAATCCTCGTCTCAAAACAGAAAAATAAAAATGGCGCTGCCATGAGTCGTTCTTGTGGCACGCGCGCGCGCACACACCAAGTCCCAACACTAGAAAACAGCAAGAGATAAGAGGCAGCCAAGTGATATAGCCATTTTTTTTGGGTTGGGAGCAGAAGGTTTTTCTTATTCTTTTTTTAGAGAGAGAGAGAGAGAGGAAGCAGAAGCAGGGCACGTATCTTTGTCATGCTCGGTGGTTTCAGGCCATTCTACAGCGTGATATGATTTAACGGCCGGTTGCCTCATCCGAGCTCCACACCTGGAGACCGCGGCCCAACTTCGAAGCCCATCTTACCGCCTAAAGCGCGTTCCCCTCCCGCATCATCCTCTTAGTTAGTACCCACCTCGCCTAGCCGAGGAGCACCGAGCGGGAGAGCTGGGTATAAGACTATCACCAGCGAGTTCCGTCCGTCCCTCAACCCGTCGTGATGGGAAAACAGCGCCGAACCGATGCAAATCAGGTCTCGGCGAGTTCCCCCGGCGCCACTCCGGCGGATAGGGAGAGAATCGGTCGGCGAGATTCTCTCGCCTCACGA
Source organism: Guadua angustifolia (assembly GCA_036346375.1). Classification (NCBI taxonomy): domain Eukaryota; kingdom Viridiplantae; phylum Streptophyta; class Magnoliopsida; order Poales; family Poaceae; genus Guadua; species Guadua angustifolia. Next base: position 10,606,134 of record CM070510.1, on the reverse strand, counting down.
ATCCCTCGACGAGCCGTTGGAGGGCTTCGCGCTGGGCGGAAGACTCGGGGAAGCGGCGCCGAACGAGGCGAAGGAGTTCGCGACGGCAAGGTCCGGCGGTGGCGGCGGCGAGGAGGAGCGGCGTGCGGTGGTGAAGAGGAGGAGCTCGGCTGTTCACCATCGTCCACGGAAGGCACAGCCACGTGGAGGAACCGAGGTCTGAAATTGCAAACCCGCCCGAGATTTGTGTCGAATGTGCGACGAACAACAGATTTGGAGTGAATCTGGACCTGCGACTCACGATGTATTGTCGTTTTGGTGGATTAGGGTTTTGGGCGGCCTCCATTTCCGTAAGCCGATCTGAGACTACACGAACGCTTTAAACTTTCTCAATTAGGGTTGAAGAGTTAGTCAAGTTGTCCGATCTGACACACAAGTTGTGCGAAATGTTATCCACAAATGGTCGATTTCAGATCTAGAAGTCCAGAAGTTTCAGATTTAGATTAAGTTCATAAACCTCCTATGAAGAAAGCTTCAATTTCATATTGAAGCTTCTGAAATGTTAAGCTTCGCACTTACATTTCAGATTCAGATAAAGTTTATTTTCTAGTTTCAGTATTCGTCTCCTCTACATTCAGCTGCTTCTGGTTTTGATGTGCATATGACAAGAGTATATATCAAATTCTGTTGACATATATGTGTGGTTTTGGTTTTGTTATGCATATGAGAATAGTAAATATTCAATTCTGGTAAGATATATATCTGCTACTGGTTTTCAATTGCGTATCTGAATACTCTATATCAGTTTTTACCAACCTGGTAACATGTTTCTGAGATTCTGGTTTTGATATGCATATGACAATAGTACATGTGAAATTCTGGTAACATAGATGTGTGCTTCTGGTTTTCATATGCATTTGCGAATACTAAATATGACATTCTGGAAGGATATATCTGTGCTTCTGGTTTTCAATTGGACATCAGAATAATCCATGTCAGTTATTATGGATCTGGTAACATTTTTTTGTCAATCTGCTTTACATTTGCACATGAAAGTAGTACATCTCCAATTCTGGTAACATATATGTGTGCTACTGGTTTTGATATGCGTATGACAATATTAAATCTAAAATCCTGGTAAGAATATCTCTGCTGCTGGTTTCGGATTGCATATCAGAATGCTCTATGTGAGTTATCATTAACCTGGTAACCTTTTTGTCTCATTTCGTGGTTTTCATATGCTTCTGACAGTAGTAAATGTCCAATTCTGATAACATATATGTGTGGCGGTGATTTTCATATGCAAATGGGAATAGTATTTCGAAAATCCTGGTAAGACATATCTCTGTTTCTGTTTTTCGAGCTTGCATATCATAAAATGCTGTACATTCGAAAATCCTGGTAAGCCATATCTGATATCATATATGTGTGGCGATGATTTTCATATGCAAATGGCGATGATTTTCGAAATGTGTGGCGATGATTTTCGAAATTCTGGTTTTCATATATGTGTGCCGCTGATTTTCATATGAAAATCCTGGTAAATGTCCAATTCTGATATCTCTGGTAAATGAAAATCCTGGTAAGCCATATCTCTGTTTCTGTTTTTCGACCTTGCATATCATAAAATGCTGTACATATCACAATGTTCCTGTTTTTCGAGCTTCACATCAGTAACCTGGTAACCTTCCTCTCCCATTGTCTGGTGTTGATATGCAAATGACAATAGCAAATAACCAATTCTGGTAACGCATATGTGTGGTTCTGGTTTAGATATGCATATGGGAATACTAAATCTAAAATCCTGGTAAGACATATGTGTGCGTGAGGTTTTCGACTGCACATGAGAATGCTCTACATCAGTTAGCATTAACCTGGTGACCTTTATCTCCCATCAGTTAGCATCATGAGTAATTTGTTAGCAACATGAGTACCTGCCAGTGAGTTTAAGGTGTTGTTTCGCTAATTGTAGACAGCATAATACATTTTTCTGTAGATGGATGAACAAACACTCCTAGCATTTCTCCGAAGCATGAAAGATAAAGTTGAGTCGGAGGTCGAAGCGCTTAGGGAGATAGTCAATGAGAATTTCAGCCCGGCACAGTGTTGCCATTCCATCGACCTCAACTATGCACTACTCGCTGTGGATGCCATCGCTACTTCCTTGGGCCTCCGAGCTGCAGAAATTGTTTATTATAAAATTAATTTTTTTCGTTCGCGAAATGTACTAAATACATCATAAACAAGTTAAATACACTCACGTATAAAATACGGTACAAACTTTGGCGGTTAAAGTATATGGTTAAAATATGGATGAAAGGATGGGAAGGGAATCTGGAAGGAATGCTATTGGAGATGTATGCTAGGAAGGGATGGGAATCTGGGAAGGGATTCCCGTCAGGGGGTGGGAAGGGATTCTGGGAAGGAAAATCGCTGGTGATAGTCTAAGAATACACGCAGGGGCGCCGTTCTCCATACTTACCTGGACGGGGTCTACGGATGATCAAGAAGATCCGTGGCCTAGGTTGCTTACCATCTCCTGAAATGGATAGTGGACGTCATAATTTGTGACAGAGGAGGTACGCGTTCGCGCGGCCTCTGCCAATTTCCTAAAATGAAACTTTGGTCGTGGGATGCAGGGATCAAAAATCTATTCAAAATTTGGTCAGGGCCGAAATATGAAATTTTAGTGAAATTTTGTTTTCTCGATCGAAATCTATTCAAAATTCAAAAAGAAAATTCAAATCTGGTTTGTTTTTTTACCGAAATTACCCAAAATTTTGAATCATGATCACACACAGTGAATTTATAAAATTCTTATAAGGCACAGTGCATTTATGTTCTTTCTTTTTTTAATTTTGCAATATAGTATAACAAATGAAGTTCAATGGTTTTATAGATTTGATTGACCAAACAAAAAAGTTGAAATTTTTTGAAAATTTTATAGAATAGTACTAAAGCAATTCTTAATCTGTTATAAAAAATTTAGATCATGATCACACACGAGAAATTTAGAAAAATCTAACAAGTTTACTGTCCCAATTATGTCCATTCTATTTTTGATTTTTTTAAAGATAACACATGAAGTTCAATTATTTTGAATTTTTTTGTAAGATCCTACACTACTAAAGATGATACTATAAATTTTTCAAATCATTATCAAGCTTGTACAATTTTATAAAAATCTGAAAATATTTCTGCCCAAATTTTAAAATGTTTCACAAAATTAGTTTTTGAACAAATTTTCATGTAAGATGACTTTCTTAAGCGTTATTAGACTAATTCCGATCAAATCCGGCCCTAAAACATTAAAATCCGGTTTTAAAACCGAAATTTCGTCGAAATTCTCGAAATTGCTGTAGAAGTACTGTAGCAAAATTCAAATTTTTTTAAAATTTTAATTTCAGTCAGTACTTCAAATTTTAGCCTGTCTCGAAATCTGAAATTCGCCGAATTTTTTAACCCTGCTGGGATGTAGCCGAGGGTTCTTAAGGAGTTCACTCCAGTAGTTACTCGGAATCTCGCTCGTTTCATCGAGGCTGTATGCTATTTTATCCTGTGTAAGGCTTAACGAAACACTCACCAATAATAAGGTCCTGTTTGGAAGAGTTTCAGATCTCAGCTCTAGTTTAGAGCTGAAACTTATAGGTTAAAATAAAGTGAATTAAATTTTTATTTTTAGTTTAAAATGTAAACAAGATGATCTACCTAAACACTCTTAATGTACCTACAGCTTCAGCTCCACAAATTTATTAAATATCACATCACGATCGCATTGCTGATTAGAAGTAACGGGGGCATCCTAAGGTTAGTATGCATTTTATAATGTAAAGTCAGCACCCACGTGCTGGGCCACGCGGCCAAGCTAACCCGAAAGCATGGCCATGGCGACCCGTGGTTTCCTCCCCTCGTCGCTGGTAATTTGCGCCACACATGGCCTCTCTACTCCGCGCCTTTGCCGTCAGCCTTGCCGCCTCCACCCTCTCGGCCGCCCCGCCACGGCGATGGATGGCTTGCACGTGTTATCACAGGGCGGGCTACTGCTCCGCTCCGTCGCTACTGCTTCTCACCCTGCTCACCTTAGGTTTCGTGTACGGCATCCGACTAGAACTGACAATATATCTCCGAATACGACTATGGTCTGCCTAAATTCAAAACTTAAAAGCATGTTGTCCACCAAAACTCACTATATTTATCGGACACAGATTTGTATCTATACCTAATCCGGATGGGTAACCAATACCCAATGGGTACCTATGAGTAGTAGACTGTGCTGAAAATAGAGAGTTAACGTGGGCTATAAGTGATCAATGATACGTTAGTTTATTTTATTTAATCAACAAATCATGATGGTCTATAGGTGACCAATGATACTACAAGTTCAAATGAGTATATATAAGATATTTGATGGCAAATACTACACTGTTCCATAGTGTTTTCATAGAAACAAATTTGTTTTTATAAATATTTTATTTGGTTTTGACGAACAAGATGATAAGTATTAGAGTAAAATGTAGGACAATAATATGTAAGCTTATTCAATGACTAAGATATGCAAAGATCTTATGCAAAGATCTTGTGCCGATGGGGTAGAATACATGGAGGTGGGGTGGCTAGTTTTATTGTTGATTGCACATGGTGGTGGCACGTATATTTGTACACAGTACATATGGGAAGATAGTGCACCCATCAAGATGAACATTTTGGGCTTTTAGTGATTGCGGCCGCACGCACTTGTAGCAAAACTGCACTGAGAAACAGATCAACAATTCCTTTGGTCCCCAATTCCTCTGTCCGCTCTTAAACATGAGAACCGGTGAATCACCCACAATACAAATAAGAGCGAGCCGAGGACACACTGGGTTCCAATTCAGACGGGTCAATTAACCACCACAACGTACGGCTCCCGTCTGCTGAATTTCGCCTGCTTTGTCTTTGCATAGAGTTCAGACTTGGAAGGACGTGGTTCCGCGAGCTGCCGTCAGCTGAAGCAACAGTACGTACTGCCGGCAGCACGTACGCCCCACACCGCGGCCGTGCGACGACGCCCTTCCCGACGCGTTAAGGCCGGCACATGCGTCCCACATGGACGCACGCAGGGGATCGCCCGGAAGGCGTGGACGCAGGCGTGAATGGAGCGGACCGAGACAGAAAAAGATCCACGGCGCTGCGCACTGCACCGCACGCCGGCCGGTGGGCTCGCGAACTACGTTCTGCTTTCTTCGCCCGTGTGGTGTACTGGTGTGGGGGACTGTAATGCTACAGTTGAATAATTGAATTTAAAGGGATTAGCAAGTTTATTTTAAAGAAAAATCTGAATTATTTGATTTGGTGGGCTTTGTGGGCCGGAAGTGGAGGGGTTTTGGGCCTTCTAGGGAGGGCCTGACCTAATTTACCCCTCCCCTTGCTTGTGCAGCTCCTGGCCTCTCCCCCTTGCGCCTCCACTTCCCCAATCCAGCAGCCACCTTCCATTGTTCTCCTCCATTGCTCCCCAAAGTTCTCCCATTGCGCCCCTTCTTTTCCTGTCCATTAGAGCCACCGAATTCTTCCCAAGGTGTAGTTGCCCTCTTCGGTGCATTGCCCTTTTGGATTCCTGCGCCACAGATCATCCTCCGGCCATCCTCTTCGCTGCATCCTTGGGTGGTAAGGGATCTCTTGCTCCGTTTGTTTTTCGGGTTGCGAGAAGGTTGAGGAGTGTAATCGGGATTTTCGCATGGTGGCATGGATAGGATCGTGGGGTTCCTTGGGGTGAGGTTGCCCCTGCCATGGGTAGGAGTAGGAAGGTGAACCCTTCTGTAGATGAGAGGTTGGGTTGATGGGAATGTCTAGATCAAGGTTTCGCCTCGCGCAGTTTTTTTAGGTTTGGGTTCAGGTCGTGTTTTGGGGCAGATAGCGGCGTTTGATGAGGGCCTGGCCATAAGAGAAGATGTAGAGTTTCGAATTACCTTTAATTTGCGACCGAGACCACTAATTTTGGTTAAGCCAAATAAAAGTTATGCCTGTTTTACCGTAGACTCTACAGAATTGATCGCGATTGGAAGGTCTTGCGGGAATTGGCAGTTTTGGGCAATTTAAATTCCGAATTGATTTTTGTCAATAACTAGAGAATTGTGGGAAATTTCCTTTAGTTTCCGAAAATGTCCAAGTTTAGTGAATTTGGAGTTGTATAGAATTATTTATGCTCGTTTTACTGCTGCTGTTCGGTTTGGGTAGAATGTGTTATTTTCTTGGTTGTTCGGGAGAGAGAGAAAATTCGGGGCTTTGGGCGTAGGTTTGTCATGTTGTGAATATTGTGGTTTCTGTGATGGCAAGGTTTGAGATGTATGAAATCATTTGCAGATAGTGCGAATCCAGGGGCGAGCTCAGTCTCTAACCATTTCGCTCCTCGTGGGTAAAAAGGCAAGTGTATTGTGATGTGACTTGTTTGGTAGCGCAACGATTGCTCTTTTGTTATGATATACTCGCATGGTAGGAAGGATATGTTGTGTTACCATACTCTTACTCTTGAAATTGGTTAAGTGGGCATGAATGATAGCTTAAGGAAGGTGAGAAGTGGTTGATGCTTATGTTTATGGATGTGGTTATGCAAATGCTAGAAACGAATGTAATTTGCATTTTATTCATGTTAATTGCATTTGTGCATTCATAAAGGACGAGGCGTTCCATGTTGATGTGGACCTCGGTGCTCACCCGTAGTGAGCACAAAAGACCTACCTCGTAGTTCCATACACACGAGTGCATGGGAGCGAGTCAGTAAGAGTGGGCACCCTCCACGGGATGGAGGGGAATGAGAGGGTGCACACCGACGGGTGTGCACTCAACCATACCGGTATAGGCCTTGAAAGGTGCATATGAGCATTTAAACATATTCGCATTGCATAATGTTGCAAAAGGAGTGGTGGTCAACATATTGATTGCGACAAATTGTTGTATTATGGGTATGTCTGATGCATTGTCTGGTACTGATAATGATGAATGGCAAGTGATGATCCTTGAGTTGAGTGTAATTTACAGGTAAGAATGGATCGAGTCGTGGACTCATCCAATGTTGTCTAATGAGGTATGTGCACTAAGAGAGCAATGTAGTTGATGAGGTAAGCGACGGTGATTTCCTTGTTTTATGTACTTGTTAATTTGGTATAATAGATATGAGCATGTTATTGATTTCTATACCTTAATTGATATCGATATTCTAATTGTTGTGCTATCTTTGAGTCTTGGACTCACGCTTGTTGTTTAATGTTTTTTAGGTACGTTGAGATCGACATACGGGAAAGGGGAGTTAGCACCATCACTTCACCTAGCTTCACACCCTTAAATAAATTGCATAACTGAGTTTCATTGTAATAGATGGTTTTAGTGAACTTTGTCATCGATTATGATGTGCTGATGATAAGTTGATTAAATGTTTAGTACATATATGTTCATGTGTGGTTAAGACCTATATTCCTTATCATGTGAATGTTATGAACCCTCGAACTAGTCATTGTTACTCTCCTGCTTATTTCCTTATCTTCGATGATATGTCGATACATAGTTTTAGTGTTAGAGGATACATCTTCGCCGAATTTTTGGTTTAAATTGATAATGTTATTGCTGGTATTTGTTCTTAGAATGGTTATTTAGTTGTTAATAATGCTTGTTGAGGTGACATTCTAGGCACTATCGGTGCAGGGTGTTACAACCTCATTGGAACTTAGATTTATGCAATATGATTTAATAAGACATGCAATGCAACTTATTGAAATTATCTTTAGACTATTGTGGTTCATCGTATTTAAATTGCTTGGAGTTGAATCCCGTTGTTTAATCATTTTGGTATAAGCTTGCATGTGATAGTTTGGTTTTAATTATCAAGCAGAATGATGCATTAGAGCATTTAGTGCTCTCATTTACATTTCTTTCTACTGTTGTTGCAATTGTGATGCTGAAATTGCCATCTAGATGTCCAATGTTCATGCCGAAAATTTTAGTGTTTATGCCTGTTTAGTTAATCTTGAACTTGAGTTGGTAACATTCGGGGCATAAGATCGCCGGGGTGTTACAGTTAGTATCAGAGCGGGCTTCAGGTCCGTGGTGTTGGAATCTAGTAAGTTACTCTAGAGTGAATTAAAATTTTACTGTGTGAATTTAGAAACATAATTTAGGTTGAACCTTTAAAATTTGGCCCTAGGGCAATAACCATAAAAACTTGATGTAATTGGTTAACTAATTTAAAACTTGACACACACTGATGCAGTAAGAAAGGGATGGGTTATCGTCGCATTGTGTTACAATGCTTCATTTGTGATTAATGCTATGTGGATACTTGTTGCTTGTTATATGTTGGTCTGATAAGGCTATGATAGAATATGTTGTTATGCTTATAATGTTGTTGATTGACTAATGGGGTCTTTTGGGACTCTTTGTGCCGAAGTGTTCGCCCTTGTCATGTTGGCCGTGTTGAAGGATGTGTTTACCGGTGTGGCAGTTTAGAGCCAACACCGGAGGACTCATAACCTCGTGTGAGGAGAGTTCTTGTTCTTTTGTCATAGATCGGAGAGTTGATGGAGTATGCTTTTGAGTTTTCTCTTCTTTGGTCTTCCGGGATTTAAGACAAAGAAAAAGAGTTTAGTGTTTCGCCTCTTTGGGTTGCTTTGCAGAGAAAGACATTGGTTTATTCTTGTGTTTGTCATTCTCCCAGTTTAAAAAGGAGTCATTGAAGTTTTGGGGTAAAATTTAAGTCATGAGGATTTAAGGTTTGGAACCTTAAAACAAAATGGTTATTTGATCTTCGCGTGTTTTCTTTCGAGAGGACTCCCTTGCTACCCTTTTCCTTTGGGGAAGCTTTGAGTTTGATGTTGGTTTTGGAGAACTTGTGCATGACAAGGATTGAGTCTTGTCATCTTGTAATTTTTTTTGAGAGTCGAGTTGTCTTGTAAAGTTTTGGTTGGGTTTTTCTGGAAAGGAAAATACGGCAATCAGAGTGAGTTGTGGATTGGTTGAAAATCTTCCCAAATAAGATTAGTAGAATGATTGAGTAGTTAGGGTGGTTGACCCTAATGTGATAGATGACAAGAAATTTTATGTTGGTCATGGTGACCTACGGTTATAAGTGGAGATACGGAAATAGTGTTTACATAAGGCTAGTAGTGATTATGATGGAGAAGGTATCGCAAGTTCTGGTTGAGGAACTTGTTTTAATAAGGTGATGGTCTTAAATGGTCTCGAGGTGTCCTCAGTGGTCGGATTGTGTTGATGACTGTTAAGTTATTATAGTGTGTGGAATGGAGTTCGTGTAAAAGTTAGTAATGAATGATTTAGAAGATCTAGAATGTTCCATGAAGGAACTTGTTTCAATAAAAAGTGGTGGATTAAAAGTACTCCGATGTGTCATGTGAGATCGGATTGTGATGCTTACAGATAAGCTATCTTTGTTTAGGGGTTTAGTGACTGAGAACGAGGTTGTAATTAAAGTGTGAAGAATCGATTAATTGTCTTGGAGCTTGGTTTGCTCGTAGTAAAGGTCGGTCTTAGAGCCTTTTAGGTAATTAATGTCTCGAGAAGACATTATCAAATGGAATCGTGAATAGTTTGTTCAGTGGTGAACGTCGTATCGTTTACAATGAGAAACACCCGATATATATATAGCAATCTGAGAAAAGAGTTCGAATTCGCCCACACCATAAAGAGATAGGGTCCTAAACGGATACGGTTAGGTTTGCTTATCTCATAACACTCCCCCTTCGGCGAATATCACGTAATGCATATGTCTCATTAAAAACTCCACTAAAAAACCCAGTGGGAAAAAGGAGATGGAGAAAAAAGTACATTGTACTCGTACTTTATGTTATATTAGTTGCCTCATTAAAAACCTTCGTTTGAGAAAACTTCAGGAAAACTCATAAAGGGGAAAAGAGTACAATTTTTAACCTTCAGGGTTTATTAAGATCTTCAGAATCGCAATAAGGGTTATTATTCAAGGGTTTTCTCCTCCTGAACTCTGCATCTCTCTAAATCTTCTCATTCCAATACCTTTAACATATCTTTGAAATGTGGATTTGGGCAAGTACTTAGTGAATAAATCTACAATATTTTCACATAACTTAGTTTGCAAGATTTTTATCTCACCGCTCTTCTGGAGTTCGTGAGAATAGAATAACTTAGGAGCAATATGCTTCGTGATGTTGCTCTTTATATAACCCAATTGCATTTGTGCAACACAAGCGGAATTATCTTTATAGACAATTATGGGGGTATCAATGGTGTTAAGGTCACATGACTTCTGGATATGACTAATCACACGCCTCAGCCAAGCACATTCACGTGAGGCTTCATGCAGGGCTATAATCTCTGAGTGGTTAGTAGAAATTGCTACCAGGGTCTGTTTATAAGATCGCTAGGAAACGACTGTACCACTGCAAAGAAACACAAAACCAATCTGTGATTTGGCACTATAGCGATCAGACAGATAGCCAGTATCCGTATATCCCACCATGGTCAATTCTTGGTTCTTCTAGAAAAACAACCCAAGATCTTAAGTACCTTGGAGGTATCTGAGTAAAATCTTCACACAAGCCCAATGTCTTCTGGTTAGAGCTGAACTATATCTTGCTAGCAAATTCACTGTGAATGCAGTATCAAGCCTTGTGCAATTCACAAGATACATGAGTGCTCCAATAACACTTAAATATGAGACTTCAGGTTCTAAGACTTCCTCATTTTCCATCCTCGGTCTGAAAGAGTCTTTATCCACTTCAAGAAACCTTACGACCATGCGGTTTTCAAAGGATGCGATTTATCCATATTAAACCTTTCTAATACCTTCCGGGTATAGGAAGAATGATGAATAAAAATTCCTTCTGGGAAATATTCTAGCTACAGACCTAAGCAAAATTTGGTTTTACCCAAATCTTTCATCTCAAACTCCGTCGTGAGGTAAGCACTTACTTTCTTTATCTCCTCTATGGTTCCGATGATATTCAGATCATCGACATATACTGAGATGATACAGAATCCATTCTGAGATTTCTTTATGAACCCACAGGTACAATCATCATTATTGGAGTAACCGTTCTTCAGGAGGAACTCACTAAGCCGGTTATATCACATCCTTCCCAACTGTTTTAACCCGTATAGTGATCTCTGCGGTTTGACACTATACATGTTGCGATTACTAGGATCCGTGACCTTTACTCCTTCGGGGACTCTCACATAAATGTCCGAATCTAGTGACCCATATAAATATGTGGTCACCACATCCATCAACTGCATTTCTAAATATAAGCCAGCTGCCATTGATATTAGATATCAGAACGTTATTCCACTCATCACAGGAGAATATGTTTCATCGTAATCGATGCCAGGTTTCTGCGTGAACCCTTTTCCTACAAGTCTCACTTTATATCTCACCACCTCGTTGTTTTCATTTCTCTTCCGGATGAAAACTCATTTTGATCCTATAGGGAACACTTTAGAAGGTGTCCGGTCGACGCGACCGAATACTTTCCTTTTTTTAAGCGAGTACAATTCTGCCTCAATTGTTTTTTCCATTTGACCCAATCTGAGCACTTCTGACACTCTGCCATGGACTTTGGTTCTGGATCCAGTTCAAGAGTTTTAGCAATTTTAGAGGCGAAATAAATATCGACAATTGTAATATTTCTTTTATATAATTCTCCTGAATCCACATAATTGGTGGATATTTCTTTATTCATTTCTTCCAGCTCCTCGTGTTTTCCTACAACGATGGAGTCTAAGTGTTCTGATTTCCCAGCGTTAGATTGTGGGCGCAAATGTTCACTGGGATTCCCATCTTTAGGATGGCTCACTTCAAGGAAATTACCATCTTCAGGATGGCTCACTTTAGGGATTTTCTTAACAACAGGTTGAGCTTCTTCAACTGTCTCAAGTAGTGATCTCATTTGCTTGATTTTCTATTTTTGCGGACGTCTTCGCGGAACTGAGTCCCGTGCACCTGGAGGCCTCCCCCTCCTTTTGTAATGAGGGGCAAAAGTGGGTTTAATAACCTTCTGAGGTATTTTCACTCTTTCAGGTGCATTTACTATAGGTATATAAGATTTTGTCACTCCCTTATAATCAGTGAAGGCATCTGGCAGGTTATCGACTATTTGTTGTAGACTTATTATTCTCCGAACTTTAAGTTTGGCTTCTTTAGTGTGTGGGTCTGAGGACTAAATGCCAGTGGCATTCCAATCTATTTCTCGGCATTCTTCAATGTGGTACTTATCTCCCCTAATGCCGGGAAATTGTTCTCATCAAAAATAGAATCAGCGTACCGAGCCGTATACAGATCCTCTGTCATAGGCTCTAGGTATTTAATTATTGACGGAGATTCATAACCTACATAGATTCCCAACTTCCGGTGAGGTCCCATAGTGGTACGTTGTGGTGGAGAGATTGGCACGTATACAGCACAGCCAAATTTTCGCAGATGGGAAATATTTGGTTCTTTCCCACGCATTAGCTGCAAGGGGGAAATTTCATGGTATGCAATTGGTCTGAGTTGAATTAATGATGCAGCGTGCAACACTGCACAGCCTCAACAACTGGTGGGTAACCTACAATTCTGCAAGAATGACCTAGCAATAAGTTTTACTCTCTTAATTAATGACTCTGCAAGGCCATTTAGGGTGTTGACATGGGGTACATAATGCTCTACATTAATGCCTAGAGCCATACAATAATCGTTGAATGCTTTTGAGGTAAACTCGCCAGTATTGTCCATTCGGATGGACTTAATCCTTTCTTCTGTAAAAGAGGCTCTTAATTTTATGATTTGGGCGATTAATTTAGCAAATGCATAGTTCCTAGAAGATAAGAGAGATACATGGGACCATCAGTAGAAACATCTATCAGCACCATGAAATATCTAAAGGGGCCTGATAGGGGCTGAATTGGTCCACAGATATCACCTTGAATTCTCTCCAGGAAATTTAGTGATTCTTCCCTAATTTTAAGATGAGAGGGACGTACTATCAGCTTTCTTTTAGCACATGCAAGGCATACAAAAGCTTTAGGTTTGGGAAAGGTTGTAGTTTTTATATTATGGCCAGCAGAATTATTTATTATTCTTCTCATCATATTCAACCCAGGATGGCCTGACGATCATGCCAAATCTTAAATATTTCTGAGGTTTTAACTATGGTTTTCATCGCAACATAAACTTCGAGTTTTATATATGTGTAATATAGTCCGGAGGAGAAGGAAGAAAGTTTTTCGACCACACGTTTATTACACCTATTAAACTTAGTCATGAGTAGGTATTCGGCACCATCCTCATTTTCAGTCTCTATATGGAAACCATTTAGACGAATGTCTTTGAAACTCAGAAGACTGCGATTGGACTCAGGGTATAATAAGGCATTCTCTATAATTATACTAGTGCCCATAGGGAGAACTACGATGGCTTTTCTGGTGCCAATAATAAGAGAATCACTTCCAGTGATGGTCATTATATTTTCAGCTTTCTTAATCAATGTCTGAAAATATTTAGTTTCCCTAAGAATCGTATTTGCGGTGCAACTGTCTATAAGACAGATTTCTTCTTCCGCCATAGGATTATTCATGGAGTTCTATATTAAACAAGTAAAATTAATCAAATATTTGTTGCATCAGAACAAATAATATAGAACAAGCATAGCATGACTAAATAAATTTCCTGGAAAAATTACACTTTATTAAATTTGACTAATAATCGCTCAACAGGAGCGTAGACCATTGTTCATTCAGGAGACTAAGCTGATAAATGAGGCTCTTGAGGAGACTTTAAAGGATAATACGACATCGACTCTAAAGGAAAAACTAGGAGACTACTCCATATCTCCATATAAATCATTTATATCGTCATCCTGGGACTTATCTTTATCCCTCTGGAATTCTTTTAGCTCATCCCCAATAAGATCATCCTCCTCCATAGGAGTATCACCATAACCAAGGAGGCCCTTTTTGAATTCTTCTGTGAGGTCGGAAGTTTGATCATCATCCAACTCCATTTTATTGTCAACAACAGGTTGAGAAGTGAAGTGCGCCTCCGCCTTATTCCCTTGATTCTTCTGGAATCTCCTAGTGGATTTCATGTACAACTCCACGAAATGCTTTGGGGTGCGACATGTACGTGACCGACCAGTACATCCACACCTATAGCATGGTTGTTTAGGATCAGCATCATTATTTGTTGGTCCTTTCTTCTGGAAGTGACCTGATCCATTTTCTTTTGTTTTTCACTGGGATTTACCTCTTCCTTTATGATTTTTGTCATTCTTCCATTTATCCCCTTTCTGCCTTTGACCCTTTCTGCGGCTACGGCTATTGCTAGTCTGCTGAACGTTTGCATGTGCTTTAGGCAGTGCATGACTCCCACTAGTTAGGACTTGATGATTCTTCATTAGAAGTTCATCATGCTTTTTTTATTTCTAGCAGAACGCATATCAGCTCAGAGTACTTCTAGTACTTTGCATGAAGATACAGTTGCTGCAGTATTCTCATATTGGGGTGGAATGTACACATAGTCTTGTCAATTTTTTAGCTTCTGTGATCTTCTGGTCACAAAATGCTAGTTTTGCAACAATCTTGTGCATGGCAGAGTTGTACGCTGCCACTGATTTAAAATCTTGGAAACGTAGGAGGGTGCATTCACGTTGTGCTTCTGGCAGCAGAACGGATCTTTGCTGGTTATATTGTTCCTTCAGGAAATTCCACAGGTCGAGCGGGTCCTCCTCCATCAAATATTCGGCCTTCAGGTCCGCATGGAGATGGTGCCTTAGGAAGTGCAAAGCTGTGCACTTAGCAGCTTTAGGGAGAGCAGGAGCACCAGTTTTAGGCTGAGAAATTGTGGCTCCAAGAGATCGGGCTATCAAGTTGATCTTGGCATCCATTGCCCAAGTGAGGTAGTTGACGCCATTCAGGGCAAGCTCAGCAAACTTTTTCTTTGCGATGTTAGACATATCCTATATGCACATAAAATAGGGATTTTACTTCAGGTAAAATATTATTTTTCATGATTGTTATTGAATCAGTAAGGTATGGTCTATATCTATTCAGTAGATAATTATCACAGATTTTTCAGGGTTTTCCTAGTATTTTTATAATTTTCTGCTAATTATTAAGCAATTTTCAGAATTACTAATTAACAGAAGAATAAACTTTAACGTGAAATAAACATGGCATAATGCTAATTACATCTTATGTAACTCTTGTTGGTTGGGTATAAAAACATGTAATGAATGCCTCCGTCAACATGACTCTTGGTCAAGTCAACCCACCCCGAGGGCTTACATGAGGGAGGGAACACTTCCTGATTCTGGGTGCCAATTAAGAAACCTAGCCTCATGTGTGTTTTCCTTAGACACCAATTGTCATGTATCCGTTCATTCAAAACTGAAATACTTATGCCCTCAAGCCCAAAACCGTTTTGATAGCTCGATTATTTCCATAATTTCCTAGCATTTTCTGTTAATTATTAAGCAATTTTCAAAATTACTTAAATAACATAAACCAAATTACAGCACATAATAAATAAGGGATTGAGCTAGAAATAAACCCAGATGAAACTTTTCAATGTGGGCTAGGAACTAATTTATCAAAATTTCATGGAAACCCATATACTAAGAAATTCAATCTCTAGTGTTAATTTTCCGGATTTTAACCCTTTTTTTTAGAGAGTGGTCATATGCCCTTCGGGCCGTGAGGGCTAATCCGGCCCAACATCAGCAATAAAGCCTAGCGGCTAGGGTTTCCAAACCCTAGCCGTCACTGCCGATTATGCGCGAGGTTCTTAGGTGCTCGCCTCATCAACTGCGGCCGCTACCTGCCATCTCCGTCTCAGTTTCCGGCGAATCCCAGGAATGCCGCCACCGCCTTGTCTTCTGGACATGCAGAAAACGAGGCGCCCTCGCCAAGGCCGTAGCAGGAGGTGCGCCCGAGGCAATTCCGGGCGTCGCGATAGAGGCTGTGCGCGTGGTGCAGCTGAGGCGACACTGAGCGACGCGGCCAGGGCGATGCTGGCAGTGCGGCCGTGGCGCCGCCAAACGACCCTGGCGTGGGCGGTCGGAGTGGTGCCGTCGTCGCCGTCGAGGCGTCACAGCCGAAGCTGGCACAGTTCTGGCGACGCGGTTCCGGCGGCCTGCTGCGAAGTCAAGGAGACGCGCGGAAGAAACAAGGCAGCACGAGGAATCCGGCTATGGGCGATCGGCGACCGGTCGGACTACAGCGGCGCGAGCTCGCCCACAGTCCACGGCCACCAGGCGTGGCGCGGCGGCCAGAGATGGCGGTGCGCACTTCAGGCGTGGAGACTACGGCTTGAGCTCCATCGACACCGGTGAACAGCAGGGAGAGCGCTTCGGGCGCGGCCAGTCGGCGGATGCAGAGACGAGCGCTGGCGCGACCGCCAAGATGTACGCGAGCTCGACCACCGCCGCTGGTTCGGGCGAGAGTGCCATCACTGGATCGACAACATCACAAACGTCGCCGTGCTTCGGGCACAGCAGAGCCAAGGTGATGCCTTGGATTTTTTTTATGATGAACAGTAACAGTATTGTATTCTCAGATTGCGATTAAATCGATCATGCTAATCTATTACCTTGATTCGACCTGCAGGGGAAATTCTATAGACTATCGCGTAGAACAGAGTCGCGTAGGACTTTTTTCGGCAATCCGAGTGGGTGCCGGCATGATGACGAGTTGATTGCAGATCGAATCAGGCGATTAATCGCCAGTAGTAAATCGTTCGTTGTAGTCGAAGATCCTCCTTCTTGTGGTAGAGACTCGTGCTGATAACGTGTTGTAAAACGAAGTCGTCTACCCGCTCGAATCACCGGTAGGCAAGCAAGAACACGCAAATCAAGAGTCGAGAACATCACAGAATATAGGGTGGAAATTTCTCTCGCTTTATTGATTGATCGTTTACAATGAGAAGTACCTGATATATAGCAATCTGAGAGAAGAGTTCGGATTTATCCACACTATAAAGAGATAGAGTTCTACGCAGACTGGTTAATTTTTGCACAATTGCGCTGCATTTTCACGAGCCTTACATTATGGGCTGTGGCCTGTGGGTTATGACGTGGAGGCCTGGTCATGACCCAAGTGGGAGGCGTGGAGTAATACAAAGCATAGTTATCAATACGGTGCCATACTAATTGATATGGTTGTATATACCTTCTCAGCATAAAAATGATAAAGTAGCTCTATATATATCGTATCAGTCTTGATGTCAATCAATACTAGTTACACCGGCTTCGATACTAGTTGATACTAGTTAATACCAATCATGCATATGGAATTGATAATGCTGTCTACTTATGTTATATTTAATAATACTACTATGTATTTGGAGTAATATATAAGTAAAATTTGGTGTACATATAATTAAATATGTATATACTTATAAATATATTATTATATAAAATTTGAAACGGTATACCTGTATAGGCCTGTACTAGAATGTATTATTCTAAAAATTAAATTGATATAGTCTCTACGACAGTATCGATAAGCATACTACCTTTATTATAGATTGAAGAGCTCCGGCCTCCACGCCGTTTTGAGCCGAGCCGGCAGCTCGGCTTGAGCCGGCCGGCCGGCTCGGCTCAAAAAAGATTTTCGCGATTTAGTCCTTTTACAAATTACGAATAGGTCCTTCGCGATATTCTGTGAGAGGAAGATTTTTTCGCTAAATTCGCGTTCGGGTCCCTCGTTCGCCATTTTACGGAAAAAAATTCTCTTAAATTCAAATCGTGAACATGCCCTTTTCTAATTTTTCAGGATAGCGAACAGGTCCAAAAACGTAACATTCAGGTCCCTGCTTCTTACGTTTAGGTCCTTTCTCCGTTTTTCCCCCGAAAAAATGTTTTCGCCACCGGAAATATTTATGCATCTCTATCTCTAGACTTTTTTCCACCTCGATTTCCCATCTCGATCTCTGATATTTTTTAGAACATCTATTATTACTCGGCGAACGCGTAGAGTGTTAGACTCAGCAAAAGAAGATTGTCATCTCTAATAATTTTTCACCCTTTTCCCTCTAGACTTTTTCCTCGCCGCGGTTTTCCAGCTCGGTCTTCAATATTTTCCAAGTAATTTGTCGAAAGAGATATTTCTACAGCTCTATCTCTCTGTTTTTTCATCGCTTCGCTCATTAATTCGACGATTTAAAAAATAAACCACCGCCGAAAAAAACGAAGTTTTCCCTCATTTAAAAACGACACGCTGACGTGTTACGCCATGAGTCTCTAATATTTTTTAAAACATGTATTATTACTCGGCGAACGCATAGAGTGTTAAACTCGACAAAAGAAGGTTGTCATCTCTAATGATTTTTCACCCTTTTCCCACTAGACTTTTTCCCCGCTGTGGTTTTCCAGTTCGGTCTCCAATATTTTCCAAATAATTCATCGAATGAGATATTTCTACAACTCTATCTCTCTATTTTTTCCCCATTTCGCTCATTACTTCGACGATTTAAAAAATTAAACGACGACGAAAAAAAGAAAATTTTCCTTCAAAAAACGACACACACGACGTGTTACGCCGAAAAATTTTGTATCCTTTCAATAGTTTACTCATTATTTCGACGATTTAAAAATAAAAGCATACAAAAAGAAATTTTTTCTACAAAACGCCACCTTGGCGTGGTGTTCTGAAAAATTCTCCGTTTTCCCGGAAAAATGTTTTCGCCTAGGAAGTATTTGTGCATCTCTATCTCTAGACTTTTTCCCACCTCGATTTCCCATCTCGATCTCGATATTTTTAGAACATCTATTATTACTCGTGACGCGTAGAGTGTTAAACTCAGCAAAAGAAGGTTGTCATCTCTAATAATTTTTCACCCTTTTCCCTTTAGACTTTTTCCCCGCCGCGGTTTTCCAGCTCGGTCTCTAATATTTTCCAAATAATTCGTCGAATGAGATATTTCTACAGCTCTATCTCTCTATTTTTTCCTCGTTTCGCTCATTACTTCGACGATTTAAAAAATAGAACGCCGCCGAAAAAAATTTTCTTCGAAAAAACGACACCCGCGGCGTGTTACGCCGCGAAAAATTTTGTATCCTTTCAACCGTTTCACTCATTATTTCGACGATTTAAAAAATAGAACGTCACCGAAAAAAAGAAATTTTTTCTACGAAAAACGCCACGCGCGGCGTGTACGCCCGAAAAATTTCCAGTATGATACAAAAAGCAGCAACAGCCGCACACAAAGGGGCATGGAAGGACAAATCGTCAGACACAAGGCGATAGCCTCAACTCCATCTTCTACCCCACTTCCCCGTGCTGCCTCTCGCCCAAATTCGTATTGGTATGTGTTGGAATTAATCTCTTATACCCAGTGTTGATTGTTCATCGAGTGGGACCGTGACATATGAATGCCCAGCTACAACTGCTTACACTGCCGGCCGGCTGTAGCCTGTAGGCGCATGCATGGCCCGCTGTCCCTCTACGCATGTTTGGATAGGGTTAATAAAACTGTACTATATAAATTGATTCGGTTTACGGTACGGTTTTCCTAAAACCGCTCAAAAATCGAAGGATTGAAAAATAAAAAAAATTTGAAAAAAATTGAACCGAGTGGTTTTGGATCTCGAACCGAAACGGTAAGGTTGAAAACTGCAGTTTTCGAGCGGTTTTCGGTGGTTTTGTTAACCATGTATCCGGGGACCTCATGGGACCCTGGCTGCAGCTAGCACACACCACTGAGTCATGAATTTTTTAAAAATAATATTATTTTAATAGAAATTTACAAAAATAATATACTAAAAAGAAAAATGATAGAACTAGATACCTGTCGCCGACGACTAACTCTGTCGCTAAATGAAACAACGACACCGTCTCTGTCGCCATTTAAAATGGCGACACAAAGCCTATCGCCTTCTCTATCACCATTTGAATTGACGATAGAGACGAACGGTCACCTCTGTCGCCAATTGAAATGGTGGTAGAGAGGTCCATATAAACAGCGCGCGACCGCTCTGTTGCCATTTCCGCCCGAGCCAGTGCCTGAAATCGCAAAAGGAAGAAGAAGAGCGCGAGCGCGAGGAGAAGAAAGAAGAGAGAGAGGTGGCATGGGGAATAAGAGGAGGAAGAGAGGGAGGAGGAAGGAGGAGGAAGAGGGGCAGGAATTGGGAGGAGGAAGGGGAAAAATGGGAGGAAAAATCTTCGTTTGGCAGATAATAATTTTGTGTTTGTATTTAGTTGTAAATGTACAATGTAGTGACCAGATTAAATAGAGTAGTAATAATTGATTGATTAGATGACTTAGGGACCAATTTAATTAAGCGTGTAGATAATAATAGTTGTTTCATTAGATAACTTAGGGACCAATTTAAATAGGCATGTAGAGTAATAATAGTTAATTGAATAGATGACTTAGGGACCAATTTAGTTAGATTTGTTAATAAATAGTTTTGTGCAATATCAGTAGGTTTTTAGATGCTCGGACTGTCAATCGTAGTAATTAGGTGTGTACGTAATTAGTCTTGCAATGTGGCATTAAATTATGTATGTGTTAAGAATTTGATGAAATACTTGACATGTATGGATGAACAAGTGAAATTTAAAATATACTACGGAGAATGGGTTCCACATATGGGTGTTGAAGAGGTAGATCTAAGTCATTTAGCAAGTGTCGAGGCTAGCCTGTCATACTGGAGGGGAGTGTTCATGGGGCACGGTTATGAGATGGTTGTATCACATGTTCTCTTTGAACCGTAAATTGCATGATCTGAAGTTGAACGGAGTAGGTTGCCGGAGAATGGATTGCACATATTGGGAGTTAGTGGAACTGAGGGGGCTGAAGTCTTGAAGTTCGTATGTAAGAATTGCAATTGAGAAAGGATGGCCATTAGTGTTGTTAGCACAAGCATTTGATAAGGCAATACCGGCCATGCAACGCAGTAGGAGGTTGTTGGTGAAGAACCGAAGAAAGTTGGGGAGAGCAGCAGAAGTAGAGAAGGATTAGTAAGGCAGGATGAAGATTCGGGGCAGCACGGAGTGCAAGATGATGTAGCTGATGTTGCAATGGCAGAGATTTTGGAAGCAATGGGTGTGGCAGACGAGAGAGAAAACATTGAATCGGTGGTGTAAGCGATGGATGCGGAGAGCCATGACTATGAAGCTTTAAGTAATGACGAAGATGATGAAGAACCATTCCCTGCGGAGTGGCACGAGTGTTAGATCGATAGGCTCAACGATGGCGAACACTTCGCTTGGGAGTATGATAGGAATGAGGTGAGGTAAGGTGCGATTTACAAGAACAAGAATAACGTTCAGGAAGCAGTAATAGTATGGGCAGTGTCACTGCGCAGAACCTTCAAGGTTGCAAAGTCCGATCAACTAGTGTATGATGTCAAATGCCAGATGGAGGGTTGTCTATGGTGTGTCCATACATACCAGCCTAGTAGGACACCATTTGAAAGTGTTCTATAGTTGTCCCACACACATTTGTGCTAACGGAGTCCACGCAGTTCAACCGAAACATATCATCAGGCTTTGTTGCCAATGCAATGTACGGAGAGATTGTGGGCAACCTGGATTTAGAGCCACGTGCTATAATACTTGCAATAGAGCAGAGGTTCCAATATACTATAAGCTACGCGAAGGTATGGAGAGCAAAGTAGATGGCATTGGAAGCAAGGTTCGGCACGTACGAAGACTCCTATCAGAATTTACTAGGTTTGCTTCAGGGGATAAAAGATAGAAATCCTGGAACTTATGTGGACATTTGTGAGCATCCTTCGCAGTGCTTCCTTAGGAAGATAGTTTTGAAGCGGGCATTCTTTGCTTTCAGTGCATGCATCAACGCATTTAGGCATTGCCGTCCATTGTTATGTGTGGACGGGACATTTCTGATGTGTAAATACAAAGGGCAGATATTGACTGCCATAGGAGTGGACGGCAACAATCAGGTTCTTCCAGTAGCGCTCGCATTCATAGAGGGTGAGAATACAGATAGCTGACACTGGTTCCTATGGAATGTCAAAGCCGGTGTCGTTGATCAGCGGCCTAGAGTGTGTGTCATACACGATCGGTATCCTGGGCTTTTGAGGGCAATCGTTCAGTTGCAGTAAGGTGTGGACGAGGCTCAACCATGGCCTGATCTGCGTAGTAGGTAGTGCAAGCGCCACATGGGCGCCAACTTCTACAAGCAGTTCAGGAATAAGAAGCTAACAAAGCTTTTCAAGAGGCTATGCGACCAAAACCAATAGAGGAAGTTCGATGTACTCTGGAAGAAGTTGGATGAGTTGACATCGAGGCACACAGCCGAGTCAGCGAAGAGGGCAGCCCCGACCATAGGGGAGGCCCAGTCGCGCTGGAGGAGTTACCCACTGACCCTCCCAAGCGGTTCAGAGGAATGAAAGGGCCATAAAATGCTTCTTCGAATGGATAGAGCATGAGCCTAGGGAAAAATGGGTTCTGCTTTATGACACCGATGGCGCGAGGTATGGGGTCATGACAACAAACCTTGCAGAGGTTTACAATTGGGTGATGAGGCGGTTGAGACCTCTTCCCTTGGTTGCTATAGTGGAAGGTGTTCTTTGTGGTGTTGCGTGGCAGACTTGTCGACTCTCACCGGGTGGCCTTGCTACTACAGCTGTGGTCATTCGAGAGGTTCTAGATTGGACGACCACAGATGGACTGTCCCTTATGGTGCAGGCTTCTAGGGGGCCTCCAGAGATGAGTTTGATCGTCCGACAATGGGGACATTATGGTGTCACCGACGGGTCAGTAAAATCAATCTTAGCCTTCCATTGTTTTTTATTTTCCACGTGTTCAACTAACATTTACCTCTATTACTTTTTTTTGCAGCCGACATTCACCCGGTTACGTCGCACGCTTCATACCCTAATATGTAGCGATGTTCTACTAGCTCATAGATGATCATATCATATGGTGCCCCTATGTTCCTAAGCTCATCGAGGGACGTGCACCGCATGGCCTCTTGCTGCAGTGCACTACTGACACCGTATACTGGTTGACATGACGTCACCTAGTATTCGACGTGTTTGTCAAGACTTATGCCGTCCACAGCGTCATGAGGCAGTTTGGTCTGTTGCAGGCCTTCCCAGCACCCACTAGCGACATCATCTCGGCGGCTGTGCACTCGTTCGTATTTCTATATATTTTCTATTAGCATCAGTCTTTATGTTCCCGATGGCTTGTGAAGTTACGTTGCACTTTCATTTTAGCAAGCACAAACAAAAGGGCTTCATTAGCACGCAGAGCTAGGCAGCACGCACGGTACCTCATGCTCAGCAGTGGGCGTAGGTTTTCGCGGACGTGGTCAATGAGGCTGCGCCCAATGATCACGACACGTACGGCGTGCACATCCAGTGGTACAGCCCGCGCACACGCGTTCAAGTTGTACATGTCGTGGAGTCACCTCCTAGGCACCATACCTCTACTGCGAACATGTACCCCATGCAGCTAGACTCTGCCTTTCACTGTGCGGTTCGTACTTCTTTCCATTTGTCATGCAATGTAACGTCTTCAAAATTGCGCCAATTAACTAGCCTCCTAACATTTACGCAGAACGACCTCGCCAGGGAGGCAAACGAGGCGACGTCCACCCTGATAGAGGCAGTCGATACCACCCAGAGGATAGGGGTCACACTGGATGGCCTCCAAGGGGTGTTGCATCGTATTCGGGACTTGACCTCCCACGTCGTTCATCTTACGTCGTGCAGACGGCCTAGGGCAGATGACGTGGTACAGGTCCCCCCTCGATCGTCCTCTGTGTGGGGTTGACACACGTCCCACAGGCAGACCACCCCTCCTCCAGATGTGGCAGGGGGCTCCAGGTGGTACCGTTCCCCAACAACTATTTCCATGACCACAGGTACATCACGTGGTCTTATTTTATATATTATGATCTTCGTATTACATGTTGTTCTAACATAAAAAGCTTGTCAACAGTGACCGATCCAGCGCCTGACCAGAGTGCGAGCACCTTCGATGACTTGGCTACACTCAACGATGATGACTTGGACTGGATCGTCGATCCTTACCAACAGTCCATAGGTGTGGTCCTTGGTCCGTCGTAGCTTGCCGATGCGCCCGGCCCTGGCCCGACTCAACCATCACAAGACGCCTTCGCTACTCCGACAGCACCAGTACGGTTTGTTAGGAGTACTCGTGGACAGGCCCCTGACCAGCTCACATATCCATCCGGGCATGTGCAGCGCCGTAGGAGGCCTGGGACCATACGAGGAGTAACACCACGCAGGGGCGCTGGTTAGCATGTACATTTCACACATGATGTACCACACATTATATCATGTTTTATTTTCGTAGCTTATGTAACATTCAGATATGTTATTTTGTTTTATTAAGTTTTATGCTATTAACATATCATCTTTTGCTTTCATAATGCCATCAGCTATCATGCCGATTGGACAACACATACATTAGCTTTATCAGTGATATTTGCAAACACACTACCAGCAACATTCTCACATCGATTGAACAACACACACAGCAGCTTTATCAATGTGATGTGACAACACGCTACTAGCAGCTTTCTTAGACTGATTTGACAACACTTTGGACACCATAAAGTGACAAAACACTGCCCATCTCAGACCGACAGATAACATACTGCCTATCTCAGAGCGAAATATCAACACCCTGCAACCCACCGCTTTCTCAAAACGAAATGACAACACGCTTCAGCTCGCTTTTTTAGACCAAAGTGGCATATAAAACCACTTGCCACCGGCGCTCTTCTTCCCTACCCCAACCTCCACTCCAAACCGCAAGCACACATACACAGCTCCACTCACACTTCACTATGGCTGGATCCTTTAGGAGAGCATTCTTGTGGACACTTCATATTAGCAATGCAGCCCTTTATTACACATTGAAGGTTACGTGTAATGGTAAGGATGATTCATTTAAGGAGGAGAACCTAAGTAAAGTGGTGTCTAAATTGCAAGAGTGGCGTTCGATATTATCGAGGCATAAGGTAACAATCTCGCCTGAACCTTGTGACCTCCAATGACCTCAAGACGCACTTGCAAGGGTGGCATCAAAAGTATTTTAGGGTAATGATACTGCTCGATCAGTATACAGAGTATATTAAGGTTAGTTATATCCTTTTATTCACCATAGTAATATTTTTAGCATTATCCATATGTTCACTAATTCGTATGCTTGTCTTGTGTGTTACTCATTCCCGAAGGATAAAGAGTTGCTGAATAAAGATATCCCAAAATTCATAGTGATGTATATGCTCTTTGACAGGGGTGTGATGCCTGCCTCATGCAGAAGACACAGAAGAGGATCTAACTGGATGGGTAGAGATGTACCCAGTACTGTTGTAGCAGAAAGTTCAAGAGGACATTCCACTATCACCGAAGGAGGGCTTACTCCTAACTTTACAAATGATGATGATGATGATAATGATTTCATGTCACCTAGATCTCAACGTTCAAACACTATCACAGCAGGTCGTTTAAACACTACTACAATAGGCCATTCAAGCAAGAATATAAGAGGACGTTTAACAAGCACTGAAGGAGAGTTAGCTCCTAACTGTACAAATGACGACGATGATGATTTCATGACACCTAGGATACGAACTTTGCGTCCTTGTAGTTCTTCGAATCCTAACGATGATATTACATTAAGCCCTATCAAGTATCCAAACGTAGTACCCCACCAGAAACCAATAGATAACTACTATCATTTTTATTGTAGCGACCTATACCGACAACCATAGCCATAGAATGTATGGTTTTATGACTTAGTCCTTCACCAGAGGCATGTAACTATGTTGTATCCCAGTTTTATGATTTTTCTAAGGCATGTGTGTATCTTACGTGTGGTTCACATGCCATGCTATTGTAGTTGTTGTACTTATTGCTCTTTATAATATCAATGTTGGGTTTTATTCAATGTTTTACTGTGATTTATGGTCAAATTTATCGCACACCGAAAAAGAATGACGAACAACGAAATTTGAATTTTTTTTGTTAAAAAAGTAACTGATAAATAATTTTGTAACAAACTACTTGAATTATCACCGACAAATATGAATTTTTTGGAATAAATTGTGTCTGTCACCAATTGAAATGACGACAGATAGCTACCATGGCGACAGGTTCTCTGTCGCCATTTGAAATGGCGACAGAGAGTATGTCGCAATTTTATTTGGCAACAAAGAGTCTATCGCCAGTTCTCTGCCACCAAATAAAATGACGACATGTGTGTAGTAGTGTAATTTTTCTTTCCAGCGTATTATTTTCATAAATTTTGATTAAAATAATATTATTTTTTAAAAATTCACTGAGTCACTGACTACATCGGCATGCATGCAAGTATGTACCACGTATAGCTAACTTAGAACCTATCCGATGAGCTGGAGCTTTTCTTTTTAAAGCTGATTTTTTATTTTTTAAGTTGAAAAGTAACTATAACTTTTATAAGATACTATTTAGCAAATGACTAATTCCCTTCACAATAAGCTGTAAAAGTATGTTTTATACTATTTTTGGCTTTTGTTAATTACATTTGGCTTCTAATCTATGCCGAAAGCCTTATATGGGACAGCATCAGTCTCCTCTTTGGAAGTCAGAAACATGTTTCAAACGGTTGGTTTTTCCACAGTTAGAAGCAAAAAGTTAGCGATCCATTTGTTCTAGGAAAAGTTGAAAGCCAAAAACTGGTCTATGGTAGCTTTCTAAGATTTTAGTGGGTTGAAGTTTTGACTGTATCACTAAATTTGAAGAAAATTACGTTCTTCTACCAAGTATAAAATCCCAAACCGCACCTTTCTTATCCACATTTCGGACCCACATCCCTCACACCTGAAAGACTAAAAGCTATACTAAAAAGCCAGATTGTTAAATACCAAATCTCTTCAATATAGCCGTTTAGTCATGTAGCTTAGCCGAAAACTATTTTTCAAAAAACTGCAGTCATACTAAATAGGAAAAAACTATTTAAAAATTGATCTATTTAGAGGATTTATTAACTTTTTGAAAACTAAAACCAGCTCTTTAAGCCCCCTCGTAAAGGGCCTCAGTACATGGGTGCTGAACATGCAAGTACTAGCTAGTTAGTTCACATTGCCGCTGTCGCCCGCCCCCACTGGTAGTCTTTACTACTGCTGGGATCGATCGAGAAGTTAATAACCTAGTGATGACCGATGTGCCGGTCCGGCAGCCGGCAGGAGTACTAGCTTTTGTAGGCACACGTCAACTGCAGGTACGTACGTGCTCCAGTAGTGCAGTGTAGTGCTACTGCTGCAGGGCGACATACGTATGGGGGTTTCCAGATGTGCAGATGCTGTACACGCACTGCACTGCAGTGCCTTGTGGTTGGGTTCTCCGACCCTACATGTGTAAGGGTGGGTATTTAGTTTGATTAGTTTTTTTTTCCGGTTTATTCAGTTTTAAAATATTTTAGTTTTAAAAAACTAGAACCAAAATTTTTGTTTCAGATTTGAAAGCCAAACAAATTAATTTAGTTCGATTAATTTAGTTTTTGATAAACCAAATTTTTTTACTACACAACACTACTACAGAAAAAGTCACCACAGACGGTTCAAAACCCTCTTTACAGACGGTTTCACGAACCGTCTGCAGAACTACCATCGCTGATATATCGGTATACTGTTTGGAGGCTCTAAACAACTTTTCGGGATCGACGTTTTTTCGGAGCCTTGCATAGAACTTCTGATGTAGCCCCCTGACTTGGACTTATGGATTTTCAAAACAAACTTTTCGTTAGCTTTCTAACGAGCACAAGAACATCGCGATTGGAGCTCATATGCAAAAGTTATGGCTGTTTTACCGAAAGGTGCACGGATCGAATTAAAACAAAATGCGCAACATCAAGAGTGCACAAGAGAAAAGAAGAGGGAAAGGAAGAGGAGAGGATGAGCTATGACATTTTAATTCAACGATTCGAACACCACACTTACCTAACATATGGACGGTAGTATGTTCTAGTTGCGACCGGAGTAGAGGAAGAGGAGAGGAGTGGAAATGAGATGAGAAGAGGAAGTGGAGAAGAAAATAGAAATATGAGAGGAGTAGAAGAGAAGTGAGAAGAGAGAAGAGAAGAGGAGAGCAGGAGAAGTGAGAAGAAAGCAGCAGGAGAAGAGCCGCGAGCTGGTATTTTAAAGGAAGTTGAAAACGGGACGAGCAAAAGTTCAAATTTGGTGAGAGCGGGAAAGTTGAAATATTATCACAGACGGTTCTATCTGGATAAACTATCTGTGACGTGGTTTATCACAAATGGTTATTATAACGAACTGCATGTGATAAGTCATTAATGGTTTATAATATACAACCGTCTATCACTACTACACAACAGGCCATCCTTGTCGGCCTATCACTATCGGTTCATAACTCAAACCGACAGTGATAATCCGCTATTATGGCCGGTTCAAAATAAAAACCGACAGTGATGTATTACTGCCGATTTATCCGTCAGAACGAGTAGTGATAATAGCCGCTATCACAGGCGGTTCATACCAAGAACTGTCTGTGATGTGTCATAGACGGTTCATACCAAGAACCGTCTGTGATATTATCTTCGTCATAGACAGTTTAAAACATTTTCATAAATAGAGACGGTCTCGGTAAAGAAACCATCTGTGATAATATTATCTCTGACGGTTAAGTTAGAACCGTCTGTGATAAGGAGTCTTGGATAGCCTCTTTTGCAGTAGTGCAACCATCACTCCCCCAGCACACATCCAAACAAGAACTCAAGTGCTATGGCCTGGATCAGCCTTGTGCAAGCATGGCACCCTCCCAAAATAGGAAGAGTACATATTTCATATATGCTTGTAACTGCACACATTATTTGGAGCAACAAATGCTAAGAGACCATCATTTCTTATTCCAATTAAGGGCATAATAATGACATACATTGCTATTCAGTGCTACTACCAATCTACCACCCAGTCACAAAGAAATGAAGCAATAATATTTACTTCATATGATGAACACTATCACAAAAATGGTGCAAGCATGGCACCCTCCCAAAATAGGAAGAGTACATATTTCATATATGCTTGTAAGGTGTTGGTCTAGTGGCACACATCAATGCTGACCATCATTTCTTATTCCAATAGAAATCTAGCAAAGAAAGGCAATAATATACTTCATGATCACTATAGACATCAATGTCTGAATAGAAATCTAGCAGGGTATATCAATCTGAATAGCAATATACTAAAACCAGAATTCAACATTTATACTTTACAACATGTGAATAGCAATTCATGAATCCCTTTCGATTCATTAAGCCCCACCACCTGAATACTTGATTCATTAAGGTAGTCACCCTATACCTGAAAGGGAGACAAAGTCCTAAGTACTAACTAAATCAACACACAATAACCTCAAGGTCCTCACTTCTCAACCTTCTACCCGGTACCCATTTGGCCATTCCATGCTCTATGATATCAAAACTCAAAATATAGGTCATTTGACAAATACAACTCAAATATGTATTTTTTATGAAGAGTAAGTTCTACCTTGCTAGCTGGAGCCTAGAGGAAGTGTCGTGCAGAGTAGTAGGAGGAGTGAGGCCACGCATGGAGGCGACGCCGAGGGAGGAGGCGTTGGTGGTAGGCTGACAGAGATCGAGTCGCCACGTCGGGGCAGATAATAGATCTAGGCATCGGTGGCACAAATCGAGGCAGAGGGCCAGAGCCCAGAGGGGATTCGATCTACAGCTCAGCTCACGGCTCGGGGATTTGATCTAGAGGGGGCAGCCGGACCTCGAACTCTCAAAGGAAACAGGGAATGGCCGGGAAAGTGGGGAGAACTAGAGAAGGGCGGGGAGGGAGGTGGGCTAGGCGGTGGAGAGGAGGCGGAGAGAGTGGGGCGCAGGTGTGGGGAGAAGGGTGGTAGATTGAAAGCCCAAGCGGGACATGGGAGGCGGTGGAGTGCTGTGTAGGTGTGGGGAGAACCGGAGAAGGGCGGGGAGAGTGGGGCGTGGCCACATAGGTGTAGGGAGAAGGGCGGGGAGGGAGGCGGTGGAGCACCGCGTTGGTGTGAGGAGAAGGGCGAGGAGAAGGGGGCTAGTGTAAGGAGAAATGAAGAAGGGCGCTAGTGTGAGGAGGTCTACATCGTTAGGGTCCCAGTTTCTGTGAACGGTGAAATCGATTTCTAGAAGTCGAAAATCGAACTGAAGACCGAGAACCAAATACAACGGAAATAAAAACCGAACCAAAAACCAAAATATTCGGTTAAATCGGTTTGGTTTTTAGTAGTGGCATGCAAACAACACAGGCGCACAGTCGATCGGTACATGTAGCGTAGAAAAATTTCAATGTAAGCATACACTTCACATGCATAATTCTATAGTCTTGTATGATGGCTTCACAACATCATAAATCCAATATATATTCAAAATTTGCTAAAAAGTATAGTATAAGTAGTTCCAAGGTCTTACAAATCACAAACCATCAAAATCAGAGTCAATTCATTCAACAAATTTGATCCAACGAAAAGTTGATGTCGTAAGGTTTTTCAAACTGTTAGAGTTGCCAGTGCATCCCTGGTACCCCACCCTAGATCCAACTCTGTGTTGCAGTGGTACACTAGTAGATACATGAGAGGAGTGAGCCAATCACTTGTTTCAGTTAGCTGGTCTGCCTTTCATTTCATCAGAGTTCCGTCTTCTTGCATGCATATTGTAGTGACCCTTATCTTTGGCATAAAATGCTAAAATGAGAATCTATGTGCATACAGTACTAGTCCCATGATCAGTGGCTAGCACGTATATTTATAACAAATGATATCGCATCTATATTCTTTATTATGTATGATAATGATAATTTATACAATAAGGTCTTATAATATAGAGTGAAATGTAGTGGAAAGAATCAAAAGTCTTGTAATGTGCCTATCCAACCATCAGCCAACTGACAAGGCACAAACTCTAGAAAAATTCATTGTTGATATCCTCGAATCCTACGTCAAATAAGTTTTATCGAACTAATTTGATTCTTCACCTAAAAACAACGAATAAGCAATAGTGAGTACTTTCGTACTCAAAAGACTTTTGCAAAACCTATAATATATGCAGGACATTTCAAAGGAAAGGCTTCTATGGTTAATTTGCATAAAGCCAATCTGAAATGTAAATACTGAATAGTAGATTGCTGTCGACGATCGGGATCGTCAACCGCAAGAAAAGAGGTAGGGGTCAGAGAGTTTATGGGACCCGAGCTGCGCTTTTGCTCGAACGAAGGAAGAAAATCGACCCGTGATGATGGTGAACAAGGCGACAACGAGCACGAGACAAGAGTTTATCTTGGTTCGAGCCCATGTGAAGGTAATAGCTCTACTCGATCGCCTCGTGGCGGTGATTCTTGTTATATGGGTGTACAGGCGGTGTTTACAACTCAAGACAAGATAATGGTGATTCCTAGCTCGAGTGCCGTGTGTCTTTGTGTTGTCTTATTTGTCCCCGGAGCTGCGCAACCTTGGTCTTTATACTCCTTCATGCATAGCGGCCGGGAGATATCCCGGGAGGGGCCTTCACGCGACGTTGAGGATAGCGGCGACTCGCCGGACTTGTCGCAAGACTCTGTGTCATCCCCACGACCCGTTCTCTGGTAACTTCCGGTCAAATGCTAGATCCGAAATCCCAGGGCGGACCGAGGCTTCGAACGAGATCCCGCCCGAGCTTGAGGTCGAGCAGGGTCGAGCTCGGGTCCACAGCGCTCTAGGCCGAGCGCTCCAGTATGCACCCAGGTCGTGGTCGGGGCCTTCCGAGCTTGGGGGCTCCGTTGACCGCACGCCAGCCGGTCAAGGAGTTCCCAGCCCTCGTCAATTGCAAACTGAATTTAAAAAAAATAGTTTAATATATAAAATAATCGTATGTAAATATGAATAAGTAAATTCACGAACCTATAGGTGATATGACAACATCAACGAACCATTTTCTACCAACACCCAGTAGAAACAAGAGTTTATGAAAATAAAAATATCTAACTATGTGATGACTTTATCAAGTGCTGTTGACAATAGGCACGACTAATTGATTAGATTTACACTCCATAGAGGTGTACAACTTTACTCACAAGTCATGACCTTTTCTTTTTGCGTTGTATGTTTCACGCATCTTTGGCGTTATGGCCAGAATGTTCATAATGAAAATTTTTATATTACCTAGGTAAACTTTGCATCAGCCCAGTGACGATAGACGCTTGCTATGGCTGCAGAAACACACACCCAAGACATGACAGTAAATCTTCGCCATTTACACAACAACAACAGAGGTAGTATAACCCCACCTACACACGTTTCTCCTCATAGCAAGGCGTACAATGTTGTATTAGCAAACATTATTTCCAACACCTCGGTGTGGGCGCCCCTCCGAGCAAAGTTATACCAGAATGCCCGTACTACTCTAGCCTTCCAATGCGCAAAGTTAGACTAGACAACTTAATTGGTTTAAGGATGTCTCATACTAGCACTTGTGGTTGTACATGTTTCTTGGCCTGCAAATAACCTGTAACACCCCGACGCCAACGCGCCATGGATGCTACCAAAACCCTGCTTCACTAGCGGCACCCTCGGACCCACACACGTCCAAAGGGTTACCAACACACGATAATTCTCTACAACAAGATCAATTGAACTGAGAATTACCGAAGAAGACATAACAACCTAACACCTCTACGAACTTGACTGCAATCAACCACTAAACTCTAAAACCGGCTGAAAACTAAGTCACCGAAATTTACAAAATTTCGGTACGACCTCTCTAGAAATAGGACATCCACTCAGCAGACAGAAAACATTGCAGTTATAATATATATATCAATCATCCATTCCATGATGACCCATTCTAGAAGGTCCTTAGATAATCAATCATACCACCAATCGACAATTAGCAAACTACGCAACTACGAGCAACACATTACAACCATCTTATATACAACCAAACTTTACGAATCAGTAAATGAATTAGTGACCGAAGTCGTGCATGTGCCACTATTCCCATCCCGGTGAGCCAGCTTCAAGGTACCTAAAACAAGAAGCAAACAAGCGTGAGTCCAAGACTCAGCAAAGTACACGAGACTAACAATTCCAAATTATCATAAGTAAAACAAGAGCTTGACCATAAGAGCAAGTAATACAAATGAAGCAACATCCGGACAATACGCAATTATACCCATTAAAAACAATAACTTGACCATACCAAAAATAAATTACCACAATCAAGTCATCAACTTGGTAATAAAACTGTTCAACGCCCAAGAAGCATTACTTAACTCTAAATCACAACGTCTCCCGACTCAACCACCCCTTTTTTCAACTCAAACCATTTTCATCAATTTTTGTTGAGTTCATAACTCGACTTCACTCCACGATATTCATACAACATAAATAACAAGGCAATGAAATGCGCTAATTCATCAAATTCAATTCAATCTCCCCTTTTGGGTTGAGTCCATGACTCAACCTTCCTTCACCATAGTCGCAACCCATATGACATACCATTTACCACAAAACTCATTATTAAAAATGCAATGCACATGAATGCCCTTTTCGATGCATCGTCACGGAGTCGCCGAAAGTGCCCACCCGTCGGTGTGCACCCTCACGTCCCTTCCATCCCGTGGAAGGTGCCTACTCTTACTGTCTCGCTCCCATTCACCTTGATGAATGAGACTACGAGGTAGGACTTTCGTGTTCACTACGTGTGAACATAAAGGCCCGCATCGACATGGGTCGCCACTTCCTTTTTATGAATGCAAGGATGCAACATCAATTCTCAACAAAAACACATTTCAATCAACATACTCAACTCGATTCCCCAGACAGGGCACAATTAAGTACATCTCTTGTAAATCAACCACGAGTATCCACGTACCCCATACTCGCTACTCAAGGCAATATTAACAAAGGTACAGTAAACTCACCGACGTTAAGGCTTACTAGTGACCATACGAATCCAATAGCTAATCACGTCCGCGAAGGGACAATCACCACTATAACACATCCTTGCCACAATCAATAGAAATTAGCTATGAACAGATAAATAACAATGAACAACTCAATTAGACACACAGCTCGATGTACTTGCCTTTAACCTCTCGAACTAGAGTGGCGAGAAGTTGATGCCACTCCTGGGGTCACACCACCTGCAAATATAAACATTCTACTCAAAACATACCAACAAAACAAACACAAGACTTATAGCGACTTCGATCCTACGATCCACTCCCAAAACCCGAAAAACAGAAATCTGCTTAACCGGGACAGCAGCGCTCTAACTCCTAATTGGTTTAGCCGAAAAATGGGATCTTTACCTCTACTTAACCATAAGAGGCTAATCTACAGCTACGATACAGCCACTCATGCAAGAGAAGCCACGAAGGCCACCAAATCACCCACCAAAGTTCAGCCAAAAAACTGAGCTCGCTGAAATTCCCAGCTTCGGGACAAAACTTCCAAATAGCGTAACTTTTGATTGGCTCAACGGATTTTCGTGTTCTTATACTCAAAATGACCGCAAGGGAATAAACTACAAGAATAACATAGCCATTCCATTGGGCAATGCACCAGCTGTTCCCAGATCGATGCTGAACAGAGGGTACCGACCACTCGGCTCATTCTGGACAGCCCTGAGCAAAACAGTCATAACTTTTAGAAGGATGAATGAAACTTAGTGATTTTGGTCTCTATTGAAAGGTAATTCGATTATCTACAACTTTTGCAACAGCCAGACCCCCAGAAAATGCTTGCAGAATTTTCAAATTCGAGCTAAAACAGAGCACACGAATCTGCTCGAAAAAACAAAACTGCACAGGTTCTAGGGTTCCACCTCTAATCCAATCCATCCACAACCACTCAACCAATAAAACCCCATGGCAAGAACCCTAACCCAGCCACCCAACCACACCCCAACCCTAGATTTTTCCTCACCTTGGCTCAAGGGAGAACTGCAAGGGGAAGAGAGGAAGGGCACCGACCGGGGGAGGTGGAGCAGCCGCCGGAGGGGGAGTCGCCGATGCTGGCCGGAGGGCACCGGCTCTGGGGAGGAGTAGCCAGCAGGGGCCAGGACGACGTCGGTCAGGGGAGGAGGCGCAGGAGCTCGGCCTGGAGCAGGGAGGATGCCAGGGGAGGGCGCAGGAGCTCGTCTAGGGCTGCGCCAGGAGGCCAGGGCTGGGAATCGGGAGGGAAGGGAGGCGGCTAGGGATTTTGGGGAAAAAGGAAATAGCTAGCTCCCCCCCTAATTCTGATGTGGGCTTAGGGTTTCATCCCCTTTTTTTCTATATGTACTCCATCAATTTGGGTGCTAAAACAAAATCAAAAGGCTAGGGGAAAAAGAAAATAAACTACACAACTCTAGAGACCACAAATCAACCGTCTCCAAAGATTGACATTTCCAACTCACGGCGAAAAGAAAATCCTTTGAGTACAATTTGCCGCAGAAAATTATGGCTCGGAGAAATTCCCTTTCCGATATGCATTCAGCATATCTCAAAACTTTTCGATAAGATTCTTAAAACTGCGAGACGACAAAAACAATTTCGGTCAAAAACCCTGGAAAAACCATTTGCAGTATTACACTCTTCCCCCCTTTAACAGAATTTGACCTCGAATTCCGAACACCTCAATACTCACCCACAAGAGCAACAGAAACCGAATTGCCAAAATCAATATGCCCAAAAAAGAACAAGCCGGGTACTTGTCACGCAAGAGAAAACTCCACAACTCAAACCACGGCTCTTGCCAAATAAAAGGAGCAAGCAACTGAACTTATTTCATCCATCAACAAATCAACACTCACTCTAACTCCTCAACTCGCATGGTACAAAACTCGGAAGCCTGGTCTTTCTCAAAGACCAACACTAATCTGACAACTCAGACAACTTTTCTTTAACGTCTCAATACACAACCTCCAATCAACCAACGATTCTTCCCGGAAGATCATAATACTAACTCCCAAACTCAATTCTCATTTCTCTATTCAATTTCACTCACCCAACTTAAATCTCCTC
Organism: Guadua angustifolia; assembly: GCA_036346375.1. Taxonomy (NCBI): domain Eukaryota; kingdom Viridiplantae; phylum Streptophyta; class Magnoliopsida; order Poales; family Poaceae; genus Guadua; species Guadua angustifolia. The sequence goes on along the minus strand of CM070510.1, from coordinate 10,570,181 downwards.
TCTAAAACTCCATACCGCAGATCAACCAACTCGTGATGACAGGACTAACACGAGTCACATCACTCTATTAAGCATCCAACTAATTATCATCAAAACACCCAAGCTATCCGATTAAACAGCTGGGTTCTGAACTTGAATCCCCTACGAACCAAGAAAAATGCTTATTCCCATCTCTCCTCATTGATTAACCTTTCTAACCAAAGAGTCACACACAGAATTCTTTATTCCAACAAGCTTCTAACTAATTCCGAACATATCATTATTTCTAACCAAGTAACACCGGAATCCTCTAGGAATCAAAACACAACTTTTATCTTTTCAACAGTTGTCCTTGGAAACAATAGAATCAAGAATCATTATTTACTATCGCAATGATTAGCCCCACAGGGCACCAATCGAATTCCCTCATAACACAAAATCGCACCTGACCTTCTTTCAAACTTGGCTCATACAACGAGACAACCACTCAAAGAAAAGATTCACAACTGAACCACCCATTTCCGACTGACCCACATTGAGTCTAACCCATAAAACCGAGGGTTCCGACAAACTTAGGGAAATAGAGCATTTAGCGACTGATTCCACCCAGCCCACCAACAACAAAGTCCCACACATCCCAGGGACAGCGCGATCAAAATGATCCTCCCACAAAGGTCGGAACCACGACAAGGAACACTTCTCATTACTCTCCACATTAAATCCATATACCATCAACACTTAACCCCAATTAGGACTTCATCAAATCCCATCCATACATGGTTCTCCTTCTAGGACGATCTGGCCCTAAGAACGAAATCAAAGAGCATAAATCTTTAAATTATACTCAATCAAGGAACCACAACTAAACATTTTCTTTTCTCACACTAGAAAGCAAAGAGAAGACTCAACTTGAAATCAATGCATTAAAATGCACAACAAGGGAAAACTCAACTGAGAAGAGAAACTTCACACAATCTTTCTTCAAAAGCAGTCACAAAATCGAAGAGAACTCCATCCTCTTAACAACATAAACCATTTCCCTCACCTTGAGCCCTAAGGTGGAAAGCTTCACATCGAAGAATCACTCGATTAGAAAGCAACACAACACAATAATCCAAAGAAGATCATCTCGCCTTTACCCAAACAAAACCTCTCACACTAATCCCAAAACCAACATTTTGGGAATGGCAAACAGATCCTGGAATCCAACATCTATACACACCACTAATTTTTTTTCTCTTTCAAAAGAAAGGGGAACTCACGTCTCAACAAAACCCACTTTATTAGCAATAATCACTTATGACTGAATCATAAGCTTCCTTCAAGAAACATTCACCAAGATTATTCCTATTTTATTTAAACCCAACTCCAATCGAGCTATTGATACCATTATCTTTCACTCAAGAGCTTCCAACATTTTCTGTTACATCTATTCATTTCTTTTAGATAATAAGTTCAAAGACAACAAAGTCCAGGTGCTAAAAAGGTACAATCTATTCATACACGCTGAGTGTATATTCCGTAAGCATATCTTGAGCCAATAATTAACCACGACCACAGAGTGGCGTGATTCAATGAATTGGAGTAGTCCCAAAAATTATCATCACACCGAATTATGATTAAGCACTCTTTCTTCCTCAGGATACTTATTAAGGGGCAACAGATTAAGATTGTATCCATATTCAACCTGTCCATTAAAACCACTTCTTAATCGATTTCAAAAACATCTCTTTTCAAAGCAGTTTTCAAAAGATTAACTTGCCATCCAAAATTCCTAGTCCTCAACCATATGACGAACATAAGATCAACTATCTAAGTCTCCTATGATTTTGACAATTTGAACCCCAACAAGACTTCGCAAGAATTTTATAACCACTCTTCCTTGGATCACTTTCTCTAGTAATTATCCTTTCGACTATTTACATCCACGTTTGAAAATGTTATCACCAACATTAAACAAATTCTCCTCCATCAACTTATTTAAACAAGTTCCTCAACCAAATTGTTATTACTTCTTTGACAAAAATCTTTTCTAACCTTACGAAACTCTGCTTACAGATCTCCACTTATAGTCGTGGATCACCACGACCCACAAAATAAACATTATACTAACCCTCTACGGGAAGATCTTCAATCAACCTACAACTTACTCTGACTGTTATATTTTCCCTTCCAGAAAAGCCAACCAAAACTTCCAAAGAAGCTCAACTCTCAAAAGATTTAGAAAATGACAGGACTCAAGCCTGGCCATTCAACAGATCCCCAAACCAATCATCAAACTCCAAAATTCCACAAAGGAAAGGAGTTACACAAATCACTTCACGGAAAAGGAAAAGTGAATCGATCGAATAACACTTTTCCTTTAAAGCCTCAAATCCAAAACTTCAACTTAGAGAACGACAACACGAAAATTCCATGTCTTTCCCCGCCATCAACCAATGAGGCGCAACACCAAAACCCCTTTTCTTTGACTTAAACCCAGAAAGACCAAATAAGCCAAAGCCCGGAAAACTTACTCCATCAATTCTCCAATCTACAACAAAAAAAACAAGAACTCTCCTCTCACGAGGTTATGAATCCTCCGGTGCTGGCTCTCAACTGCCACACCGACCAACACGGGTACACGACAGGGCCGACATCCCTTCGGCCCAAAGAGTCCCACCGGACCCCACTAAGCAATCTACCACTTCAAAAGCATAGCCAAAAATAATACCATAGCCTTATCAAGACTAACAAATAACATAACCACAAGTATCAACATAGCATCAATAACGAAATAAGCATTGTAGCACAATGCAACGATATCCCATCCCTTTCCTACTATGCATCAGAGTGTGTCAAGTTTTAAATTATTTAACCATTCTACATAAAGTTTTAATGTTATTGCCCTAGGGCCACATTTTAAAGGTTCAACCTAAACCATGTTTCTACCTTCACACAGCAAAATTTTAATTCATTCTAGAATTACTCACTACATTCAAACACCACGGACATGAAGCCCGCTCTGATACCAACTGTAACACCCCGACGCCAACGCGCCACGGATGCTACCAAAACACTGCTTCACTAGCGACACCCCTCGGACCCACACACGTCCAAAGGGTTACCAACACACGATAATTCTCCACAACAAGATCAATTGAACTGAGAATTACCGAAGAAGACATAACAACCTAACACCTCTACGAACTTGACTGCAATCAACCACTAAACTCTAAAACCAGCTGAAAACTAAGTTACCGAAATTTACAAAATTTTGGCATGACCTCTCTAGAAAATAGGACATCCACTTAGCAAACAGAAAATATTGCAGTTATAATATATATATCAATCATCCATTCCAGGATGACCCATTCTAGCAGGTCCTTAGATAATCAATCATACCACCAATCGGCAATTAGCAAACTACGCAACTACGAGCAACACATTACAACCATCTTATATACAACCAAACTTTACGAATCAGTAAATGAATTAGTGACCGAAGTCGTGCATGTGCCACTATTCCCATCCCGGCGAGCCAGCTTCAAGGTACCTAAAACAAGAAGCAAACAAGCGTGAGTCCAAGACTCAGCAAAGTACACGAGACTAACAATTCCAAATTATCATAAGTAAAACAAGAGCTTGACCATAAGAGCAAGTAATACAAATGAAGCAACATCCGGAATACCAAAAAAAAAATTACCGCAATCAAGTCATCAACTTGGTAATAAAACTATTCAACGCCCAAGAAGCATTACCTAACTCTAAATCACAACGTCTCCTGACTCAACCACCCCTTTTTGCAACTCAAACCATTTTCATCAATTTTTGTTGAGTTCATAACTCGACTTCACTCCACGATATTCATACAACATAAATAACAAGGCAATGAAATGCGCTAATTCATCAAATTCAATTCAATCTCCCCTTTTGGGTTGAGTCCACGACTCAACCTTCCTTTACCGTAGTCGCAACCCATATGACACACCATTTACCACAAAACTCATTATTAAAGATGTAATGCACATGAATGCCCTTTTCGATGCACGTACCGGTACTGCCGAGTGCCCACCCGTCGGTGTGCACCCTCACGTCCCTTCCATCCCGTGGAAGGTGCCTACTCTTACTGTCTCGCTCCTATTCACCTTGATGAATGAGACTACGAGGTAGGACTTTCGTATTCACTACGTGTGAATATAGAGGCCCGCATCGACATGGGTCGCCTCTTCCTTTTTATGAATGCATATCATGAATGCAAGGATGCAACATCAATTCTCAACTAAAACACATTTCAATCAACATACTCAAATCGATTCCCCAGACGGGGCATAATTAAGTACATCTCTTGTAAATCAACCACGAGTATCCACGTACCCCATACTCGCTACTCAAGGCAATATTAACAAAGGTACAATAAACTCACCGAGGTTAAGACTTACTAGTGACCATACGAATCCAATAGCTAATTACGTCCGCGAAGGGACGATCACCACTATAACACATACTTGCCACAATAAATAGAAATTAGCCATGAATAGATAAATAACAACGAACAACTCAATTTGACACACAGCTCGATGTACTTGCCTTTAACCTCTCGAACTAGAGTGGCGAGAAGTTGATGCCACTCCTGGGGTCACACCACCTGCAAATATATACATTCTACTCAAAACATACCAACAAAACAAATACAAGACTTATAACGACTTCGATCCTACGATCCACTCCCAAAACCCAAAAAACAGAAATCTGCTTAACCGGGACAGCAGCGCTCTAAAGAGCCTAACTCCTAATTGGTTTAGCCAAAAAATGGGATCTTTACCTCTACTTAACCATAAGAGGCTAATCTACAGCTACGACATAGCCACTCATGCAAGAGATGCCACGAAGGCCACCAAATCATCCACCAAAGTTCAGCCGAAAAACTGAGCTCGCTGAAATTCCCAGCTTCGGGACAAAACTTCCAAATAGCGTAACTTTTGATTGGCTCAACGGATTTTCGTGTTCTTATACTCAAAATGACCGCAAGGGAATAAACTATAAGAATAACATAGCCATTCCCTTGGCCAAAGCACCAGCTATTCCCAGATCGATGCTGAACAGAGGGTACCGACCACTCGGCTCATTCTTGACAGTCCTAAGTAAAACAGTCATAACTTTTAGACGGATGAACGAAACTTAGTGATTTCAGTCTCTATTGAAAGGTAATTTGATTATCTACAACTTTCGTAATAGTCAGACCCCCAGGAAATGCTTGCAAAATTTTCAAATTCGTGCTAAAACAGAGCACACGAATCTGCTCGAAAAAATAAAACTGCACAGGTTCTAGGGTTCCACCTCTAATCCAATCCATCCACAACCACTCAACCAATAAAACCCCATGGCAAGAACCCTAACCCAGCCACCCAACCACACCCCAACTCTAGATTTTTCCTCACCTTGGCTCAAGGGAGAACTGCAAGGGGAAGAGAGGAAGGGCGCCGGTCGGGGGAGGTGGAGCAGCCGCCGGAGGGGGAGTCGCCGGTGCTGGCCAGAGGGCGCCGACGCTGGGGAGGAGCAGCCAGCAGGGGCCAGGACGATGCCGGTCAGGGGAGGAGGCACAGGAGCTCGCCCTGGAGCAGGGAGGAAGCCAGGGGAGGGCGTAGGAGCTCGGCGAGGGCTGCGCCTGGAGGAGGCCAGGGCTGGGAATCGGGAGGGAAGGGAGGCAGCTGGGGATTTTGGGGAAAAAGGAAATAGCTAGCTTCCCCCCTAATTCTGATGTGGGCTTAGGGTTTCATCCCCCTATTTTTCTATATGTACTCCATCAATTTGGGTGCGAAAACAAAATCAAAAGGCTAGGGGAAAAAGAAAATAAACTACACAACTCTAGAGACCACAAATCAACCGTCTCCAAAGATTGACATTTCAAACTCACGGCGAAAAGAAAATCCTTTGAGTAAAACTTGCCGCAGAAAATTACGGCTCGGAGAAATTCCCTTTCCGATATGCATTCGGCATATCTCAAAACTTTTCGATAAGATTCTTAAAACTGCGAGACGACAAAAACAATTCCGGCCAAAAACCCTGGAAAAACCATTTGCGGTATTACATAACCCATAGTTTAGTCCTTAATCCGACCAGGGCGATAATCTCCCCCTACACTACGTGTAAGTCCAGCCCTCGCACAACCAGCTATTGCCATTAATCGTCCGCATCTAAACCATAGTTTTATTTTTATTTTTAACCAAAATATTAACCATAAAGAAAAATCATGCCCAACACCTTTTGATCATATCCAACATTTTTAAATTGTAAAGAATTTGAGTCTTTATTAAGCATAGCTAAGCATGACATCTAAGTGTAACCCACATTGACATTAGGTACTATCTACTTTATTCTAGGGTTATCAAGGTTCATATTTCCATACTTATAAACAAAGTTCTATGAGTCTACAAGTATAGTTACCAATACCCTCAATATAGAAGAGTTTAATGAACATAATGTATGCAATAAAGCATTTGTAAAACTAGGATCAACATAGTCAAAAGGGTACTTGCCTTGCTTAATTGCTGTTTATGACGTAGTCATGGTCGTAGCTGATGTTGTTTACAATGGAATCAATGATGTCGGGTTCTACATGTCGTTCAACGGAAATATAGAAAATAATGAACTTCAATAATGGCAAAAAGAATACAAATAGAAAACAAAATAAAGACTAGTTACAGAAAATAGGTGTGGTTTAGGGTTAAGGTTATATGATTTCATGTTCTCATGTTTTAGTTGATTACTTATATATATTTATTACTTATATCCTTAGGTCAGATGATAACATGGTTTCTTCTATAGATAATTTATTCTTATTTTATGAATTCATGAGGGCTAAAATTATGTACTTTCATATTTATAACTTCAAATTGAGGAGACAAAAATTATTTGGATTAGTAGAAGTAAGACATTAGTTAAAGTGTTATGTATGAATAGTGTTTTTGCACATAGGGTGACTTATACAAGTTAGGTCAAGAAATTTAGGCTACTGGTTGCATATTCATGGATACATGGTGATTCTTGCAACACAATATCTTATCTATGAAAGCCGGAGAAATGGAGCCCAACCAGGGTGGCCACGTGTTGCGTGTTTTTTTGTGAAAAAACCCTCCGTAAATTTCGTAATTACGTTTAGGTCCTCTGGCCGGTTATTTTGTGAAAAAAGCCTCTGTAGTCTGTATATTCGTGGTGGGTCCTCCGGTGGGTGGTTTTGCAAAAACAAAAATTACATATAGGTCCTTCTAACAGTAATTTTGCACAAAGGACCCTATAGTTTCTTATATTCACGAACGGGTCCTCCAGCTTTCTTTTTTCGTGAAGAACCAATGAACCAAATTTGACGAACCAAATTTCACACGGAGCGGTGTAGCGCGTGAAATCTATCTAGTTATCTTTATTATTGACATCTTAAACTTGACGGATCATATAAAGAGTTTTAGTGACCATAACACTTAGGGTTATTGTATTAGTAGGATTCAGATGAAAAGCAAGTTGTAATAAAAATATTTTTCTAGAATATTGTAGTCCATATAATAAAGAGCATTTCTAGGCTGGTCTTCTTAATAATTGCATTTAGACGAGATGTTTTACGAGCTACTGAAAAGACTTAAGTATTTCTAAAATTTACGCGATAAGGGTTCAATTTTTATTTTAAATTTGCGATTGCACTTTATAAGATTATTTAACTATTTTTCTAGCATTAGCAGGGGATAAACCTAAGAGTGTTTTAAAGCTAGTTTTGTATTATTTTGCTTTTAGCTGTGATAGTTTATATGCACAGGAAGAATGATGTCGTTTATAAATTTAATCCTAATCAGTTCTTTTTGCCGACCAATATGATCTTTGACCTTAGGATTATTTTGAGATTAGTTCTACATGATCTAACATTTAATTATGTCATTTTGTTTGCTTATAATTGAACCCTTAAGTATATATATATTATATGAAAGTATGCGTTGATTAATGGCTAAGTGCACACTATGGCTAGTTATAATGTTTTTTATGGTATTAAATGGTTTTAACCTATAGAACTTAAACCAATTGGTTTCTGTTACATTATCATACATTTGTGCTATATGGCTATATACTAGTTACATGCGTTTAGCACCTAAAGTCCTTTATAAATTTAGCGTGAACTAAATCAAATATGAAATATTCCTGCATAACTAGGTATATTGTGGTCCTAAGGAGGCTTAAAAATTGGCCTTCACAATTTTAAGAGATTAATAGCTATGGTTACTACTATCTGAATTCTTATAACTAGAATCCAACTTAAAATAGAAACTAATGCAGACTGGGATCAAATTCAATCATTTTGCAGCATTAAATGGTCCTACAGGATAGAATTTAGACCATACAAGTGGCCTTGCATGCCATTTTCTTATTCTCGAAATAATAATATACATGAGAATCTTTATGTGCTTTATATGTACATATAAGGTTCATTTTTGGTGCAGTTCAGAAAGATGGTTCCAAAGTTGCCCTTTCCTGAACTATCTATCTTGCTTGCGATAAGGATTAAAGTTTGCTTAAGGTCCTGTTATTTGTGTTAGAAGGTTAATGAAAGCAATTGAGTTAGTTAATTTCGGATTATACTATAGTCAAACTTACAGGTTATAACTTATGGTTTTGTCATTTGAATTAGAGGTTATATTAACTAGTTCGGTTCTGTTGAGCTGATCATCTGATTGTGAATTGAAGCTTAAATCAGATCTCACTAATCTACTCGCCATTTGAATTCAAGAAGTAATTTAAACTAATTGAGTCTGCCAACATCATGTGTTGTCTTATAAATTGCTTCAGATACGTGGTAACTCCTTTGAAAGAAGACTGTCTATAGTGAAGGATGGAGTAAAGTCAAGAATAGATGTAAGAATAGTCTTTTAAATTGTAGTTATAAAATCATTACAAAGGTGCTGACTAATAGGATTGGTGCCATTTGTGACAAAATTATTTTACATAATCAAACTGCTTTTATCAAAAATAGATACATTCTTGAAAGTGTTGTCACTGCTCATGAGGTTATTCATAAAATTCATCATAATAAAGAGAAAAGTTTTGTCCTTAAGCTTGATTATGAGAAGGCTTATGATAGGGTTAACTGGAGCTTTTTGCTGGATATTATGGATAAAAGAGGTTTTGGGGATAAGTGGCAATCCTGGATTTATGCCATTTTGGATAAAGGCTCTGTGGGAGTGAATATAAATAATACTGAGAGTAAGTTTTTTTCAGCTGGTAAAGGCTTACGTCAGGGGGATCCTCTTTCTCCCATTCTTTTTAATCTGGTTGCTGATGTTTTCTCTAGAATCTTATATAAGGCTGCTAATAATGACTTAATTAAAGGTTTATGCGAAGATTTCCATCCTGGTGGTATTCTGTGTTTACAATATGCTGATGATACTATCTTATTCCTGAAAAATAGTGATAGGATCGCTTTGCATCTCAAATGGCTCCTTATCTGTTACGAGCAAATGTCGGGTATGAGAATTAACTTTCACAAAAGCGAGCTTATTCCGATTGGTTGTGATGTTGGCGAAACTAACAAGTTTGCGGAGCTTTTGTGCTGTAAAGTAGGTAAATTCCCTATTAAATATCTGGGTATCCCTCTCCATCATGACAAAATTAGGAGAGATGATCTCCAACCTCTCATTGATAAAATCCTGAAAAGAATTGCTGGTTGGAGAGGAAAGTTAATGTCCTATAGTGGGCGGCTCATTCTTATCAAATCACGCTTAGCCAAAGATCCTCTCTACTTGCTTTCCTTTTTAAATTTCCTAAATGGGCTTTAAAGCTTATAAACTCTCACATGGCTAAGTGTCTCGGAATGATTTTGAGGGTCATAATAAACTACATCTGGCTAATTGGCATCTTGTTTGTATGGAGAAAAAGTTTGGTGGTCTTGGGGTGCCTGATGTTAGAGATTTAAACGTTTGCCTCCTGGATTAAAAGGTTTTATGCTAATGACAATAAAATGTGGAAAGATCTGATCAAGTTTAAATATAATGATGATAATCCCAACATATTTGCTTCTGATGTTGGCCATGCTTCTACGTTTTGGAAAGGGATTATCTGGGCTATGCAAGCGACTAAATTTGGCTATAAGTGGCATGTTGGGAATGGTGAAAAAGTTAGGTTCTAGGAAGATATTTGGTTTGGGAATTCTTGTTTGGCTGTTCAATTTTGGGATCTTTATAAGATAGTTAACGAGAAAGGTCACACAATTGCTGAGATTTGGGATGGTTTTAATGTTAAGTGTACTTTTAGAAGAACTTTCTCTGATGCCATGATGATTAGATGGTTTGAATTGGTGGAAGTGGCTAACTCCGTAAGGCTCTCCAGTGATGAGGATGCTTTAGTGTGGCAACTTAGCAGTAATGGTGTATATTCGGTTAATTCTCTTTATGTCGTGATGAATTTTCGGGGGGTTTTACCGGTTTATATCCCTGCTGTGTGGAAACTAATTGTTCCCCCTAAAATTCATTTCTTTCTTTGGCTTTTATCGCACAACAAGCTAATGACTAGAGACAACTTGTTAAAAAGAGGCATGGATAAAGGGATTAGTTGTGCTTGGTGTATGGAGTCTGAAAGTGTTGTCCATATCTTTTTTGAGTGTATTGTTGCTAAGAATATCTGGTACTTGATTAGCGAATTCTTTGCTTTGGACATTGGATACAATTATGAATCTGTTGCCCGTTTTTGGCTTAGTAACAAAAAAATGCAGCATTAAATACTATTTCAGCGGCCGCTCTTTTGGTGCTTATGGATAAATAGAAATGACATGGTTTTCCGTTTGATCTTTGGATAAGTGTAAAAGTCATCTGGAGAAGGCTGCTCCTGTCGTTGAAGAACTGGCAGCCGATATACAAGGAGGACATGCTTTACAGGATGGAGCAGTTCTGCGGTTTCTTGGAGATCAAACTTCGGGCGCCTCTTCAGTTGAAGACTGGAACATCAGTTCCTCAGGGGATCGGGTGATGGAGGAAGGTTTTGATGAAGCTAGTATTGTGATGGCAAAAGCCCGGTCTAACTTCATTAACAATCTGTTGGATGGTGGAATGTGATCGTGATGCCTGGGCGTTGGTCTTTAATGTGTCTGTCTTCGGCTGTTTTTGGGTGCAGATTCTGGGAGTGAAGATCGCCAGATTCTGGGAATGTTTGTTGGTGTGTCTTTAGTATTGTGCTGGTTTAAGAGGTTCAAGCGGTAGTTTTTTTGGCTGTGGTTTTGTCTGAAGTTAAATTCTGTTGTCTTGTGCTGCCAGGTAGTAGCTTGGTGTTAAGATTTTTTTGTGTAGTCCTGGTTCAGCGTTTTGTTGAGGTCGGAATGATGAGTTGGTGTGGACTTAACTGTTGTTTTGCTTGGTTTCAGTTAATGAAACTGGGGCATCATGTTTTGATGTCCTGATGATCTAAAAAATTTTCTATATCCGATATTGATTATTGTCTCGGTTAGCTTCTGAATCTCCTAAATTAGCATCAGCCTCACTGGCTTTAACTAGAATTGTTTAGCTTTATGTTTTATCATTTCAGTTAGAGATTAATCAAACTTTGGGTTTATTGAAGCTTCTGAGAATTGAAAATTTTTCAAGGATTCTCTTGATCTTTCCTCTCCCCTTACCCTTTTGCCTAACCAGTCAATTATTTAATCCACTTACCACGTGGCCTATTTGCCATGGCAACAAAGAAATCTAAGGTGCCTGATTAAATTAAGGACTAAATCAAATGGGTTCATATAACTTATGAGCTTACTAACGTTTTACTTGACTTAATATTATGATGCTCTGGAGGAAATACATCCAGTTCAACGACTGATCCTCTTTGAATTGAAAATTTTCAGAAAAGGGCCAGGCTCAGTGCACTTACTTTCTATCAATTGCTCAGGCTCATCAGAGGCTAGTCCCATATGACATGGAATTGAGAGGCACTACTGAGTCGTTAGTGAAGGAAATGAACAATGCAGGAAAAGAAGATAACAGAGCAAGCTCACAGGACAGGGCATCGCGCCATGGGAGCTATTCTGGCAAGATTGGCCGGCGGCCAGGGTAGCTGCAAGGAGGAAGATGCGATAGCAAAAATGGGTCCCACATGCTCCACTGAGGCCATAGAAGGCGACGGTTGGTGCTGCGACAGCCCGTGGCGACGGCTCCACGACGGCGAGCGGTGGCAGAAGCAGTGCTCGCGGTGTTGGGGCTCCACAGCACGGGATATCTCGAATCAAGTTGAGGCTTCTGATCATGAGTAGGTGGTGGTGCTTCCAGAGCGAAGAAATGAACAATGGATGTTTGAGCTCGAAGCGTGGCCGTGGAGTGGTGGCTGCGAGATGTGATCGGAAATGGGCAAGAACGGCAGGGAAGCACGGAATTATGGTCTTGAGTGCTAAGGTGGGGTGGAATTATCACGATTTGACAGGAGTAATGGTGATGTTGAACCTCTTCTTGGCTGCATCCGGCGCCTTAAGTCGGTTTTGTGAAGTCATGTTTGATTTTTCTTTGATTTGGCCAAAGAACAGAGGAGAAATGGCGTGATGTGCCGCCTGGCTGGCTCGTTGGGGAAGAAGACTGGGATGCTGCTGTGGCTGCCAGGTGGGCCCCATGAGCAAGTGGCACAAAAGGAGAACCCAAGCTGCTTCTCAGGACAGCACCGACTTGAGTTGAACCCATTAATCGCACTAGCAAACGTATCCCAACATTTTTGAAACTTTTTGTACAAGACGGTAGGATAATTTTAGATATCCAGTAAAAATTTCAGGTTAAAATATTATTTAAAAAATTACAGTAATTCTGAAAATATGTGCTGCTCTTTTTTTTCTTTACTGTTTTCTTTTATTTAAGGATTTAATGAGATTAATAATTATTTAAGATTTTTTGAGGTTTGAAATGATCAAATTTACCTTTTTGAAAATTTTCATATTTTTATATATTATAGTTAAATTATAAAAATTCTGACATTACTATTTTCAGGTATATTTACTTTCTGTTTTTGAATTTGTAAAGGCCTCAAATATAATTTTTAATTTTTTATATTTTTATGAGAGGTATATATTGATCTGATGTTAGCATGGTAAAAATATCAGCTTAAGATAAGCTATAGATATTTCTAACAAATCTAACAAGCACTTGATTGATATCACACCTCGTGATTACAATATCTTTTCTTTTATTTTAATGCATTCGGAATATCTTAAATGGCATGATTAGGGTTCTGGAGTATTCAAATATTTTAATATTATTTTTTTGCAGATATTTTGTTTTTACCTTTTTACTTTTACCACTTTACCATTTCAATATATTTGACTTTATCTTTTAAAGCAAAACTCAAGAGAAAACAACAATTCTAGAAAATTCAAATTAAGGTCATAGTTCAAACTCATTTTCATAGTTTGTTTGCTTTGGAAGAAATAGTTTTAATATTACAATTTTTTTCTTAAGATTAAAATTCAAGAAAATAGGGAAAAGATGATATTTTAAATCAAAACCTTAATTTCAATTAAAATTTTTATTCAATTTTATTTTAAAATTATAAAAAAATTCTCATTTTTAATTTTTTGGGATGTTATACATATGATTGATTGATGAATGCAGGAGTCTGGGAAGGATGTTGTGTCCAGGGTTCCAAAAACTGCGTTAAACCACTCAAAAACCATGATATGAGAAGAGGAACCAGTCGGTTTACCGATGGAGTTCAAATTTAAATTTAAAAATTTTGAAAAAATTATCCAAAATTTTTGTAAAATTAGTATCAATTGCTTTATGACCTTTGGTGTGAAAATTTTTGTAAAAACGAAGTTTGGATACATTTTTAAGCCATTCGAAATGTAGAAAATAAAAAAAGCAAAAAAAGGGGAAAAGGTGGCCTGCAGCCCATAGGCCAAGACTCTTGTGAGCCGCCTGGCCCACCACCGCCCACCCTAGCCGGCCTGCCTGCCCCAGAGCCACAAGGTGCTAACCAGCTCACAAGGTTCACACCAAGACACTAACCACACTCCAACTTCCCCATTCCATGCTAGTGCTTACCGTGCCACCGTCGCCCAGATCAGGCTGCCGCGCACCGTCCAACCGTCCACTGACCTTCAATTTTTGCTCGGTAAGGCGTGAAAACTATTTAGTTTGAGCAGTTTTGGAAGCTATTGGTGAATTTCGAGAGTTGTCACGAAATTCACGATTTCTCGGTTTTCAATGATTTTCACTCGGCTTTGCATAAAAACCGCTTGGTAGTTGTAGCTATGTGTTGTTGATGTATGTATGTGCATTTTTAATACCAATATTTACTTCATGATGAAATGCTTACTGTGTTCAAGATGAAATACTCACTGTTTATTTGTTCCCACAGGTTGAACATGGTATGTGTGTGACAATAGAAGAATAACGAAGTTATGCCTACTTCACAACTTCAAATGAAAGGTATTAAAATGTAAATAGTGTTGATATGTGAATGGTATTGGTATGTGATTATGTAAATGACTATTTTTGCACTTGTTGGATTGATATGTGAGTAGCATTGAAGTGAAAGATTATTTGTTGACATATTGTTGCTAAATACCTAATTTACAACTTGCAATTGTTTACAATATAGCAAATATCATGTCAAAAAAAAATTATATTTAGGAGAGATCATACCAGAATTTTTTTTCATATTTTTACGTGCTTTATATATATATATATATATATATATATATATATATTTCTTACATTTTTTTCTATTTTTGGCCTTTAATGGATCTTTACAAAATTTACAAGATTTTTTTGCAATTTTTCCTTTTTTACATTTTTTCATCTATCTTCAGTTTTTTATGGTTTTCGAGTATTTTCAAGCAGTTTTCGTTCATTTACCGTGAAAAATCGGGCACCTGTTTAATTAGATTTCGAATTCGTTTGACTTTACAAATTATTAATTCAGTTTTCAACAAAATTTCAAATATTTTTTTATGGTTTTAGATACCGCCAGGTTGTCAAAATCCGACCTTATTGACCCTGGTTGTGTCAGTACTCAGTAACTAGCGATTATTTCAGAAACAACCTATATATAGAGATAGCTGCAGGCAGTACTGGCTTCCATTGGCGCTTCGATCGTCAGCACTTCAATTGAAGATGGACACATTTCCCTTCAACGGAATACGATGCATGTCTGTCCCGAAAGGAAAATGGAGTAATTAAGCGCTATGAAGCAAACTTTTTCAGATAAAATGTTCCCAGCGACGTCAATCCAGTGTTGTTGTTTTTTATAACAATCTTTCGTTTAAAATTTACAACGCTTGCAAATGGCATGTCGTAGAGGATACCACCAATATTTTTTAAAAGGTATAAGGACGCACATCACTCACGTATGTATGCATACCACTATACTTAGAGCATCTCCAACCGATCCCTCAAATTTGCCTCCCTATCCTCTTATACAGGGAGCTCCCTATCTAGATTCCACTCCCTACTTGTCAGCGCACTCCAACCGACTTCCTAAATTTAGCTCCCTATATTCCACTGACCTCTATTTTATTCATATCTTGTAACTAACAGGTATCTGTTTCATGTTTAAACGACGCCATTTCGAACGGTGATGTTTCCAACGGCTTTATTTCCAACGGCTATATTTCCAACGGCTATATTTTTTGGTTCTATATATGCATGGTCTTTCACCTGGTTGGTAGACCAAGTTATTCACGTTATAGTTCATTCTACCCGAAATGAGTCATCGATCTCTCTTAGATTCATCGTCGTCGTCATCAGATGACGACGATGAACTCATTCTTGCGACACTACACCAAGTACATACTCAATATCAACTTATGAATGCTCCACGACATGGCGGTTCTGTGCCTGGACGTCAGTATATTCATCGTGATAGAGAAGCCGGGCATTGGAGGTTGTACAACGACTACTTCTCAGATGCTCCTACCTATGGCTCAACTTTCTTTCGACGCAGGTTTGCAAATAGTTCATTTTTTGTTTGTTCGTCTTGTTTTTTGATCCTGTTGGGTACGACTCATTCCTCTTTCATCGCCTAGGTTTAGGATGGCTCGTCCTTTGTTTCTTCGCATAGTGCAAGCTGTAGAACAACATGATGATTATTTTGTTCAAAAAAGAGATAGAAATGGACGTCTTGGGTTATCTCCTTTGCAAAAGATTACCGCAGCATGCATGATGCTAACTTATGGAGTACCAGCAGACGCTACTGATCAATATGTTCGTATTGGAGAAAGTACAGTTATAGAGAGTCTTAGAAGGTTCGTCAAAGCTATTATTGAAGTATTCAAAGATGAGTATTTGAGATCTCCAAATCAGAATGATACAGCTAGATTACTTGCAATTGGAGAGCATCGAGGTTTTCCTGGAATGCTTGGGAGCATAGATTGCATGCATTGGAAGTGGAAAAATTGCCCTGCAGCATGGCAGGGTATGTATACTGGCCATGTGCATGAGCCCACAATCATTTTAGAAGCCGTTGCTTCACAAGATCTTTGGATTTGGCATGCCTTCTTTGGTTTACCAGGGTCTCACAATGATATTAATGTTCTTCACCGTTCCCATCTATTTGCAAAGCTAGCAGAAGGGGAAGCCCCAGAAGTGAATTATACCATAAATGGTCACAATTATACAATGGGGTATTACCTTGCAGATGGCATATATCCTAATTGGGCCACATTTGTGAAGACCATACCATCTCCACGCGACAATAAGAGGAAATATTTCGCCAAGGCACAAGAAGCAGTTAGGAAGGATGTGGAACGAGCCTTTGGTGTTCTACAATCTCGTTTTGCCATTGTTCGTGGACCAGCTCGTTTCTGGGATAAACACACACTCGGAGAAATCATGACAGCTTGTGTCATCATGCATAACATGATCATCGAAGATGAGCGGGGTGATGAAGAGGACTTAAATTTCGATGGGGTGGGAGAGAAAGTGAGAGTATCCCATGTTCGTACACGTGAACTTCATGAGTTTATTCAAAGTCATCATAATATTACAGACAAGGAAACTCACTCACAGATTCAAGATGATCTAGTTGAGCACCTGTGGCAACGTCATGGAGACAAGTATAATTAATTATGTACTTGGTATTGTTGTAATAATAGGTAGCATGTATTAGGTATTGGCTTAATCATGTAATAGGTATTGTCCTAATCATGTAATCGGTATTGTCTTAATAAAGCATAGCTAATTCAACAACATAGTTTAAACAAGAGACTTTGTCATGATAGTCCACACATAATAACGCATTTCAACTTGAGCCTGCGCCAAACCGTCGAGCAATGATCTCATCTTGCAATCGCATATAGTACTGTTGTTGTCGCTCACTCATACCACTAAGATCCATATTCATGACTTTGTCATCTTCAATCCTTTGTCTTAACTCTAGATCTCTTTCCTTTAGTTCAAGCTTTTTCTTCTCCAGTGCAATTCTCTCATCATTGCGCTCTTTTTTTTAATCTCTTTCATAGCTTCGGCCTCTTTCTTCTTAGACCACAAATTTTCCAATGCATCCATATAAAGATTATCTCTTTGGAGAGACAGAAGTTTTACCCCGATTTGTCGTTCTTTCTCCCCTTCCTACCGGTGGCCTTTGTTCTTTCTCCACAACCTCCAAGTAAGACCCTCCCTTCATCACCATGACGACTCTCGTTGCTTCCGAGGAGTAGATGAAGTGGACTTGCATTGGAGCATGTCTTCTGCTTTTTCCGAGAGCACCTATCCTTCCACTTTTCTTCATGCTGCAAAATATTCCAACAATGCAAGAAACCAAACGATTTTCTATTCTTGTCTTTGGACTTGTACAACTCACATGCTTGTTGTACCTACACAAGTGAATGTCTTATTAAACTTGCACACAAGATATGAAGTGTCTTATTGCAACCAAATTAGAAGAAACCTTTATACCTTATCTTGCTCTGTCACCCCACTTTGCCTCCTATTTTGAATCTGAGCATACCATCCACAAAATCTATTAACACTTTCTAGTATGGTAGACCAACGGTGCATGAGAGAATTACAATTACGATCTGACTCGAAGTCCTTGTGCTCATGGAAGTAATCATGGATTCTCTGCCAATAGGTACTCCTAGATTGTTCATTGCCATGTACTACATCCATACTGATTTGTAGCCATGCTGACACCAACATATTGTCCTCCTTTTCACTGAAGTTTTTTGATCGCTTCTTATTAGGTTTCACGGGTGGAGTAGCTTCTACAACTCCCAGTTCTTCAATTTCTTGTTCCTCAGGTGGGCTTGCAAATTGACTGTCACTCCAAATCTCATTGCTATTCATATTTTGGCCACTCAACAATTCCAAATAGCTATCCATTTGATTGTTTTGTTATTTCTGGCTATACATTAGTGACGAAGACATCGAGAAACTTTTCCTTTTTGTGAGAATACCAAATTAATGCCGTTTCATCCTGATATGAGGAAACATCAAAGGACCATTATCAAACTTGGCACATACTTATGTCCCCAGCATATATATCACCTAAACTATATGCATAATCAGATGGCACAGATACAAGATCTCATGATAATGAACAGATTATGAATATCAAGCTATTCTAGTGAAGGTTCTTCCGATCCATACTGCAAGAGGTGCATTCAAACATACATTGATTAAGGAGTAAAATGCCTCCTCTACCATTAAGGAGTAAGAACACATTATTAAATATTAGCATGTCAAGATCAAAGGAGCATCTTGATGAACTTACACTAGAAAGTCCGAATGAGCGGATCTTGGGTTTTCCTTTCCAGCTATACTTGATGAGCTTGGTGCCTTTCTTTAAAGTAATAAGGACCTTCGAAGATAAAACACAAAACATAAGTATCGTGATTATTGTTTGACACATACGTGCACAATTATGAAAAGAGATCGAAATGAAGCATATAGTGTGTCTAGAATTGTACATTTTCATCTGGTGTCATCTAAACAGACTACAAGTCAACATGCTATTGTCAACTCTTTTCACCCACAACTGCACCAAAAACAAAATAAAAGAGAGCGAAGATTTGAGGTATCAGTATCAGTGTATCACATGAATGGTTTTTTCCTCATTTTTTAGACCTAAAAAGTTGATGTCAAATGCATTTGTTAGTTGTGCCACTAGCCAAATCCGATGTCTTGCTAAATCATCATAATCATAGCCTCATAGGTTATACCAAGTACCTCTGTTAATACTATTTTGTGATGTCACATCCTTACATACTACAGAATTTCATCACAAAATCTGCAAATATAATTAGCAACAAAGACAATCGATACTTGCAAAACCTCATATTCCATCATGCATCAACTTCTATAATCACCTCGCTAGACACCATTCATCATATGCCGACACGAGAATTGGATGCAGTTGAAGACAACAAACACAATCGAACACCATTTGCTTAGCAAGAAACAAGAAGATGAAGCAGAATGTTTAGATAAAGGAACACAAGGACATTGAGTAGTTAGTATGGGTCGAGGCGAACAAAAATATTTAGAGCCATTCAAGCGTTCACATTTCACAAAATCCCATATCGAGAGTAAAAGCTCCATGATAAGCAGATGTGTAAGGAAACAACCCAAGGTGAAGCAACAAAATTCAGTTTGCTTTTAGGAACCTTAGTGTTTGACTATTAGTTTCGCATGTTCGTAAATCACAAATTCATAACTGACTTATCATCTGAATCCTAGTTTTTCTCCACCAAGCAGATTTTAGTGTAGATAGATAATACTAAAATTTTAAACTAATTAAGTTCAGAACACAAGAACGACACAGTCCAGAACACAAGAACCAGCACCACAAACAAGTAGGATAACACCTGTCCTGTGAATTCACAAGAACGATAGTCCAGAACACAAGAACCAGCACCACAAACTAGTAGGAACGAATAGCTTATATGTCACATGCTTTATCAAATTGAAGAAGCTGGTATGCCTAATATGATGTGTTCAATGAATTGTACTAGATGATAAAACTTCAACTAAAGAAAAAGGAACGCAAGCATGGATCAACTTCTTTACTAATAAAAGCAATTTACAGTGTGACGCCCTTGTGATAGGCTGGTTGACGCCTTGGTGCTCGGTCTTCTTTAAATAATTAGTGGAAGTAGTCACAACTCAGTAATCACACTGCAACAAACCACACCATTTCCACCGAAGCGGGAGCCCCGAAGCGCCGAGCGGCGGCGACAGTAATCGGCGGCGAAGGAGCGAGTCCACGGGCGAGCGGCGACTACAGCGGCGGCGATCGCGACTACGGCCGAAGGAGCTAAGCCCACGAGCGAAGCGGCGATTGCGGCCGTCTGGCGGCTAGCGGCTAAGCGGCGATAACGGCGGGAGTAGGGACTGCAGACGAGCGGGAGCGCAGCCCGAGTGCCGACGGTGGCCCAGCAGAGAGGCTTTGCGACCTTCTATGGCAGGCAAATCCCCTTTCCCCTACCTCCTGTGCCTCTCTCAGATCCGGCAAAATTGAGCCCATAGAATCTCAAATTGCGTACAAAGGAAAGAGGATGACAGGAGAACGAACCTGGCGTGGCCGCTGTTGGGCGCTGGCGAGCAAGAGAAGCCCGGATGGTGGCGGGAATGGAGGCGTCTGTAGTAGCCGTTGGGTGATAGCGAGCGAGAGAGGCTCGCCAGATCTGGCGAGCGGGGGAGGATCGATAGGGAGCCTCCAAAAGTAACGAGCAAAGTAGGGAGCCGGTTGGAGACGTTTTTTGTGGAGTTTCGCTAGAAAATAGGGTAGGGAGTGAGATGAGGGGTCGGCTGGAGATGCCCTTACGCGTACGTGTTTGATACATATGTTTAAATAGTTGGAGGCTTCACGGCCTGCTGTACTGACTTATTGAACACGAATCCGTGTGTATATGTATGTGTATATATATATAAAACTATGGTGAGGCTCGGAGGTTCGAATCCCTGACTGGCAGAGTGCATAGTAACACCCACGCCACTATATTATATGATTTTATCATGCAAATTTTCCTCTGCCGATATCTTTCAGTTAAGGATTTTGCAAAACTTAGAAAGATCGAAATATAAAAAACTATGGATTAACTGCACAATATATAATTCAGTTTTAGAAAAAAAATGCACAATATATAATGTCAAACTGATTTTTTTTTAAAAAAGTTCAAACTAAGAAGTCATTTCGATTTAAACTTAATAAATAAGAGTTAACAACAAATTAGCTACTAACTCCTTACCTAAAATGGAGAAAAGATACAAATTATTCATAATACCGATCAAATTTGCAATCTAACTCAAAGCCTTTGATTAAAAAAACAGAGTAACCTGAACAAGTAATGAACCTAAACAAGGTAAAGAACTACAAATGGAGGTCCAAGCTTACAACCGCCTCATTCTGTCGTCCCAGCTCAGACCTACCTATCTCCGCCGGCGACCGGCCGGACAGGCACGATGGCAACGACGACAGTGACGTCACCACGCTCATCTCCACTTTCTCATCCTTACCAGTCACCACCCCCGACCCCAGCACTGCCGTCGCCTCGTCGTGCCGGCCGGCTGCACCAAAAGTACCACTCCCCACAGGCGACGCCCTCCACATCCCCGGCAAGGTCATGCCGCCGTACGGTGCAGGCCGTGCCACGGAGCCTAAGCTGCCGTACATCCCTGGCACAGCACCTGCCCACACCGGGTACTGCTGCTGCAGCGGGGACATGGCGGCCTGCTGGCCGTAGCCGAACAGACCGTAGACGTGCCCCGGCAGGTAGGTGCCGCAGTGCGCGGCGAGGGAGGCTTCGAGGTGCGCCCGCCGCGCATGCTGCCGCTCCCTCTTGTGCGCGTTCTGGTGTCCACCCAGCGCCTGTGACGTAGGGAAGTGGCGGAAGCAGTAGTGGCACTCGAACTTCCTGGTCTCACCCGCCGCGCCGCCGTCGGCTTCCGCAGCCGCTGCCTCGTTGGGCAACTGGCCAGCAACGTCGTTGGAGAAGTCGCAGCCGAAGAGGCGGATGGTGGCGTCCCGCTGCGGCGGCTGCGGCAGCGCGGCGGCGCGGACGAACGGCAGCTGCGAGAACGAGTCGACGCCGTGCATTTCATGTGGCGCGGCCATCGCGACGTGCGTCTTCCCAAACGGTAAACAACTTGCAGTTTTTTGTTTTGCCTGTGGGTGTGTGCAAGAAATGGCCAAATGGGTGAGGGTTGGTGTGGTTTTATGGTCAGACGAGGCCGACATTCGAAGGGAGGGGACCAAAGTACGCAAGCGCCGGGGCGGTTGATGACTCCCTCGGTCCCTCCAGTCATTATTAGTCGTTTGGGAACAGACGTAGTCTAACTTTTCAAATTTGAAGTATCGATATCATTTTAAACATTTAGATAGAATATATGAATATTTGTCTCGAAAAGTACTTTCATAATATTATCATTATATTGAATTTTATAAATATATTATAATATAAATTAGCGATCAAAGTTGTATTTTCAAAACCTTATCAAAATCCAAAATGATATATACTTGTGACTGACAGAGTAAAAGTTGAGCATCTAGTCACCCAAGTACACAAGGCAGCTGCGTACTGCACTGCATGGCTGTGCTTGTACGTACATTATATAACTGCTTACCGGGATATATTAGGTGCATCGATGCAATAGTTTTTTTATGAAAATAATAGTTATTTCAGGGTTTTGTTACACTTTTCTTTCAAATACGTACCCTTATTGGTAGCTGTATTGATGAGATAGTAAAGGAATTAACGTACGTAGATAAGCATATATACGTAGAGGGCCACCACACGGGAAAAGCTCTCGTGGACATATAGCTAGGGACCTCAGTATTCACTGTGTGTATTTTGTTGAACACATGGGAAGCTTACTTTCCCTTGTGTCTGAACAAGCACGCGGGAATGGTGGCACACCGAGAAATCTTATATAGTTCCCCCTTGCAGCGGCTGCGAGTTAAGACGCGGTTTGCCGGATTATGGCTCAGGTTCATCAGATTAGGGTTTGAGATTCACGGGGACCGGATTTAGATGGAGGCTGGGGCGGCAGGAGAGCCGGCGGTGGGTGGCAGCAATGTGTCGCCAGCTGGTGGTCGGGAAGAGGATGGTGGGTACAGGGAGAGACTAGAATCGATGAGCATTTGAAGGCGCATGGCGGCAGTAGAGGGGGGAAGGCTGGCAATGGGGAAAGAAGGGCAGAGCGGGTGAGATGGAGGCCGGCAGCGGCAACGGCAGGAGAGGAGGAGGCGGTCGTCCGCAGCTGGAGGGGACGAGAGGAGGTGGATAAGGTTGCCAGCAAGGCATTGCAGGCAAAGCAGCGGTGCGGATGAGCCAACCGGGGTTGAGTGGGGAGGCTAGGGGATGGAGTCGGGATGGGAAATAACTGGCAGCTGGGGTAGTTCTAGCAAATGGGGAGGCAGTGGATACGTTGGATTGAGATTCAAAGATGGAATTTTTTGACTGATTTTGGGTACAAAATCATTCGAATCGATGGGCATCATGAAGCATAATGCGACATGAATTGCGACTCATGGCTGGCCCCTCTCTCTCTCTCTCTCTCTCTCTCTTGGATTGTTTTGCTTGTGGCCTGGGGTTCTTCATCAATGGAGCTAGGATGGGCTGGTTTTTTCGGAGCATGCATGACCACAGCCAGAGGTGGTCCTCCTGCCCTGTGGACGGCCGGGGAGACGACGCGCCTGGGCTTGCTCGCTGTTATGCTAGCACTTGGTGCCGCATGATTACTAGGACCCTGTACAGGAAGGATGGATGGCTAAAGTTTCTTCAACCTTTAGTTACAACATTGCTCTCTCCGACTTCTGATAGTTTATTCCCTGTCCTTTCGTCATGATTCTGGGCTAGCTTTCTGTGGGATCCACGTGTTGCATGCATTGTTTCGCAGTTGATTCATGCATGCATGCTTGTCTTTCTCGCTTTCCCTGCATGCATTGCATGCTGGCCTTCTATGACTTTTTTTTTACCCTCGGACTTTGATGTTGTGGTTTTAATGTGCAATTATATAAGATCGGTAAAGTAAGCTAGTCTTGGGGAACCGGCTGGGTCCTGCAATATTTAGGGGAATTCATGTTGCTACGTACTGCGTCTACGCTGCGTGAGTGCGTGCCATAATTTTCTCCTATTGTTAATTAGTGGATCATAGAGGACCACATGAAATTTGCATGGTACTGTAGCATGGCTAGCTGGCTACCTTATGTATTAGCTAGGTGATTTTTTTCTTCGCCAGTGCATGCACTGGATCCACTTCATTTCTGGTGGCCCAGCAGAACAGACAGATTGCAAGTTTCAGTGAAACAGAAGTGGAGATCGATCACCATAACTGCATCCATGCGTAAGTTGTAACTTGTCACTCGGGTACAAAATCTGAAATTCTGAACCTTTTGGATCCTAATCAGACGGCCATATTAAGGTGGACGATCGTCAAGCCGCGCTTGCTTTGCTGTTCCAGGCAGAAGAAATTAAGCGTGTAGCACGATCGGTCCACACGAACCCACCATCCTGGATCGTCATGAAATATTCCCGATTAAGACGTACTAAGGCACAGTGGCGGACTAAGAATTAAGACGGAAGGGGTGCTCATGAGACTAGTCTTCTTCTGTCTCTAGATTTGATGTCTCATTATTTCCTCCATAAGCTTTATTTGGGTGCTCCATCTGTAGGGTCAAGCTAATTCGAAGCACATAACCTCTATCGATTGCATATAATTAAGCACACTGTACCATATGTACAGATCAAAATCTCAAGGGAAAGGGTTCTATGCAGTCTCAATGGGGATCGACTACAATCTCCGGTCCTTAGCGCCATCTGGTCGAGCACAAAATTGTGTTTTGGTCTGAATCATCGCTTTTGATCCATAGGTAGATGAATATCTTGCTACAGTGTACTCGAAGATCTAGACCGTCACTTTTTGATTTAACGATCTATATACAACTGTTTAAGTTGTAGTTCCGTTAGTATTGCATTGAATCTCTTTCTGATCTC
The DNA here is from genome assembly GCA_036346375.1 of Guadua angustifolia. Lineage (NCBI taxonomy): Eukaryota > Viridiplantae > Streptophyta > Magnoliopsida > Poales > Poaceae > Guadua > Guadua angustifolia. The sequence goes on along the minus strand of CM070510.1, from coordinate 10,545,292 downwards.
AAGATATCAGCCTTATATCGCTTGGCCAAATGGCCAAGGGCTCGTTTCGATGTGCTGGGATCTTACACAGAGTTCTGAACTTACTGTATGCATCTTACTGTTTCAAAAGCCTACTGTATGCATATTGAATTAATCTTACCGAACATTTTCCCGGAATATACGTTACTGCTTACTTTTAATGGAAGTTCTGACGCGTCCGCATTGCATGCCACTTTGTCAGGCCGGAAAGGACTGACACGGTAAGAAAGTACCCGGTCACAGAAAAAGGCAACTCGTAGCTGAATTCGATCTCAATAAATCTACTACTGTGTGCTCCGAAGCTACCACCATCCGCATGCGAGTCACAAACGTGGGTTGTTTGTAGTACTACCGCCACCAGTATGCCAGCTCTACAGCAAGTACCAGGCAATCGCAATGCGTCGGCCGTGTATAATTTACTTGTGGTACGTACGGGGAAGAAGAGCAACGAGCCACGTTCTCCTAGCGATACGGTCCAAGGCGTGGCTCCTCTCCGGCCGCTCTGCTCGACGTACTGCATGCGCCCATGCCGCCCGCTGTGAATACGGTGAATTCTTAAGCTTTATTTAACCTAACATTCCTATGAGCCTGGATCGTTATTGGACTCATCCGGAACATAAAAATTTTACGCAAACCAATCAGTCCCTGTTAATTTTATAGGAATTTCATAGAAAACGATTGGATTTCTACATAAGTTAGAAGAAATTCCCATGTTCCGAATAAGACCTCGATCGTGCCGGGAAACTGGACCTGCAGGCCTAGAGACTAGAGTTATGGCCGGTGAACTGTGCAGCGTCCTGTCTTCGGTTCTCCTCCTTTTTCCCCTCTGCCTTACCCGCTTTCGACAAAGGCAGCATAGGCATGTACGTACGAAGGTGAATCATGAAATTCATGATGTGTGTCTAACACTGTACTCGTGTGTGCCTTTAATTTCACCGCTGCAGTGCTGCTCACAAGTCGCAACGTAACACAAGCCTTAAACCTATATCGATCGGTGTGTATTTAGTGTTTAGTTTAGGGTTTCGATTAGTCCCGTCCATTTCTTGGTAGTAGGTGTTGGTTATTAATCTTGACACCTTAGTTTGATAGGTTCCGTGTCCGAGTTGGTCACGTGAAGTATGCCTAGAAAGTTTGTTTTTCTAGCCGGTTTTTTTGTCAGTCCGATTGCCTATTGGAATAGGTGATTTGTTTTGCTATATAAGCATGAGCTATGTAATTGTTTGAGAGCAAGAAATCAGAAAAGCTGTAAGCAATTGCGCAGCACCAAAATTCAAAGTTTCTTTTGTGTTCCAACAATTGGTATCAGAGCTTAAGGTTTTGGTTCAACTCGCTACCCCCGGGAGGAAGAGACTCCCGGGGGTGGCACCGTCGGGGTGGGCTATTGCGGGGTGGCACCTGAGGAAGCATTGGCGGTGTGAAGCCGTCGGAGAAGGCCGCGCGGTCAAGGTGAGGTGACCGTGTGAAAGGTTGTCAACAAATCGGCATGACATGATGGCAAGTGGTCGTCTGTCTCATGTTGAAACAATGGCGGCATTTAGATCGACGAGGTGTGTCCCGGACGTGTTAAATCGTCCCTGATCGACTCAAGTATGTGAAGATGTATTCGACGAGCTAAGTTCAGGATGTTGAGAAGATGAGACGCCATCTTGAAGTCAAGTTCGAAGAAATTGGTTTCGATGAGTTGTGCCCTGGACGTGGAGTAGTTGTGTCGCCGTCCTGAAGTCGAGATCAAGGTGTGAAGCATGGGATGTTGAGTAGGTGTGTCGCCATCCTATGTGGTGTGTCGAATCCGTCAAAGTTGACTCCGGGACGTTGAAGAGGTGCGTTCGCCGTTCAAAGTCAAGTCCGTCAAGTCGACTCCGGGACGTTGAAGAGATGTGTTCTCCGTCCAAAGTCAAGTTTGTCGTAGATGAGTCCGGGATGTTGACGAGATGTGTTCTCCATCCTATGTCGAGGTATGAGTTGGGCAAATCGTAGTTGAGTCCGATTGCCTCAATAAGTAAAAGAGGTATGTCAAGATTAAGAGGGTGAATGTTGGTTATTAATCTTGACACCTTAGTTTGATAGGTTCCGTGTCCGAGTTGGTCACGTGAAGTATGCCTAGAAAGTTTGTTTTTCTAGCCGGTTTTTTTGTCAGTCCGATTGCCTATTGGAATAGGTGATTTGTTTTGCTATATAAGCATGAGCTATGTAATTGTTTGAGAGCAAGAAATCAGAAAAGCTGTAAGCAATTGCGCAGCACCAAAATTCAAAGTTTCTTTTGTGTTCCAACAGTAGGAGGTTGTTATTAGCTGGGAGGTTCGATCGTGTCTGATATATTCAGTGCGCATATATGCTTGCTGATTAGCTTATTTATTGCACGTTTTTCGGACGTTGATTTTGACGTTTTCTGAGCCACATGGTTCGTTGTTCAGGACAGTTTTGCTAATCCTTCAAAAATGAGAAGAAGAAGAAGAAGATGACAGTTTTGCTAACAAGGAAGGAGAAATTAACTATGAGCTGTATAGATCGATGTAGTTTGGTTTTTGTTTGTTGTCATGTGTACGATGATTGATTTATTTATCCGACTTTTTGCTTTTTGGACAGTTCACATTTTCTAGGTGACTAGATCACATCATATATGATCGTAGCAAGGTAGCCAACAGATTCGATTCAGTTAGCAGTCACACTATGCAGAACAAACATTCAACTGCACAACTTGCCCTGTTGATGAAATTGTTTGTCATGACCTTTTGGTGGCAGTACGTCTTTGGACGCTGCTGCTTAATTGGGGACCAAACATGCAACCCAAATTATATACAACCTTGGGCACAAAATATTCATTATTGTGTTCCCATTTTTTTGGTTGTGCCGGCACACATGTGGGCGTAAGCACTGCACACAGCAATAATTCTTGCTTCAGATGTTGGAGCACATAGATCGATCGGTAATAGAAACTTAGTTCATATTTAATTGCGATGGACAATAAAGTAACCACATGTGGAAAATAAAGGGTTGCAGATCACATAAAAGAGTTCAAATATTATAATATTTAGAATATTATCAATTCGATTTAATATTTTGCATGTTTGTAGAATTGGTTTCATTTTTTTATTAATGTATAGTAGTATATGTTGAAACATAGAATATGTATAGATTGTATCTTTGGGAGGCAATAGTTGTCAATCATTTATAGCTACATGTTGTTTGTAGTCAGGCCAGCCTTGTCTTCCTTTTAAAAAATATATCCCTTTCAACTATATTAATTTTCCCAATTTGTGTGTTCGAATGTTAGAGACAATGCCACTCGCTCGGCAAATTATTAAATTCTGGGCCACACGCCCCATACCCAAACTATCCATGTTACGTTATTTTATCCACACGTCCAATATATTAAGAAAAATCATATGTTATGATTTGCTAATCATAATAAGAGTCCACCTAATTAAGAACTAGAAAGTTTGCTAGCTTTTTCTGATAATTTCTAGCAATTATTCTCATTTATAAGATAACATCCATTGGCTATGAATTGCTAAACATAATTCGGATCTTAGGGTCGACCAAATTAAAGGTTAGAATTATTTTCTTTTTTTTGGAGATTTTATGCAATAACTCTCTTTTTTCTTCGCTGATGTAATGAACCATCCTAAGCTTTTATTGTATGATAGATAACACCCACTGAGTTGATCATCATTTAATTTTTATTATAAATTTGCACTTTTTGGATCATGCTTGATGTAGATTTTTTTTTGGTTTTAGGCAAGAATTTGTATAAAAAACCAATATGTGTTTAATTTTAATTTGTATTTTGAGTTTTAATTTTGTGGTATTTACTTTGGATTTTGTGTGGACATCAAAATAATAATTTTCTTTTAGATTTTATTTTGAAATTTAGTTAATTTAGATTATACTTGACATGAATTATTTCCTTTAATTTTCTAATATTAATTTAATTATATTTCCAAATTTTATTTATTCTAATTTATCATTTTTGGTCCGTACTTGTCCTAGATTTGTTTTTTGTTTTAGGTTCGAATTGATAAAAAAAACCTTTTTCTATTTTTTGACTCATTATTCCAAACTTTTGTTTTTAGGGATTTAGTTTGAGGTTTGCATGGAAGTCAAATTGCTAATTTTATTTTATGTTTTTATTTTCAATTTTAGTTAATTTTTATTGTACCTGAGATGAACTCTTTTTAATTTGCTAATTTTTAGCTAATTATTATTCCTTTAGTTATTTATGGATGATAGTTTGGAAATCATGCATACAGAGAAATCAAATTACTAAGTTTAATTTATATTTTATTCTGAATTTATATTAATTTGGATTATACTTGACATAGATCCTTTCTTTTAATCCGAGCCATTATAACTCAGGTATGCTAGATATATGGCAAGATCTTTCTCTAAGCATATTATTAGTAGATAGATTCTTGTATCTCTAAGTCAACTGTCAAATGTATTCTTTTAAAATTATGACCCACAAAATTAATGGCTAGTTGTTTTACAATTTTTTTGACTATTTATAGCATATTTCTCTTCTTGTTAGCAACTCTAGAAAGCATGTCATCGACTTTTAGTATATAACTAGCAAGGTTGGCCCATCTTTAGACCATGTTTAAATGACTTGGAGATAGATATGTAGTTTTGATTTTTGAGAAATAGATCATTGCAGAACTCCATTCGTTATAATTTAATACTATTTAATAAGAGATAAAATACTCACTCTGATTCCTAATATTTGTCACTTATGACCAAAACTTTTTCCCCCCAAACAAATGGTCATAATGTATCACAATATATCATACTCTCAATCCCTTCATTTCATGGATGTCTACCAAATAAAGGGTCACAACGTTTTCTTTTTTTGTGAAAATTTATACTATATTTTTTTCCTAGTAGTGCTAAAACACTAGTAAATGACTTTTATTATATAATAGATTTCGATTCCTAATTTATATATGTACAAATAAAATTCCTTGCCCTATTTTTTTTCTTGAATTACATATTATGGAATTTTAACTTTGAATAAAAACCAAAATTCTATTTTCATATAGTTTGTAATCTAAAAACAATCACTAGTTTTTTTCTTTTTATTCTAAATTTGCATATTCTTGGATTGCACTTCTTGTAGACCTTCCTTTTCGGTTTGAAGTTGGAATTAGTATATACATCCGACTACTATTTTTTATTTTCAATTTATATTATTTTTATCGCACTTTACATGGAATATTTTCTATATAATTTTATTTTTATATAATTTGAGTATTAGTTTAGGGTTAGATTTGTATAAAACTTCAACTTCTAAGTCTTATCTTATTTTTATTCTTAATTTTAGCTATGTAGTGGTTTTAATTTGGACTTCATTTGAAAATAAAATTGATAACTTACTTTTATTTCTCATTCTAAATTTTATTATACAAATTCAAGTGCTAATTTCCATCTATTGTGTAATCTAAATTTCATATATGTAAAGGTTTTAATTTGGAGTTGTATGAAAATCACATTGTTACTTTTTTATTTTTCATTATGGCTTTATGTTAACTTTTATTGTTATTTTTAATTTTATTTTGAATATCAGTTTTATATTGGAATTCATATAAAAATCCTGTTGCTAATTTTCATCTTAGTTCTATTTTGAATTTCATCTATTTACATATTTTAATTTGGAGTTCTTTATTTTTTCCAAATTTCTATTAAATTTTATTGTTATATTTTTATTTAAATATCATTTTTAGGTTGGAATTCAAAAATTAATCAAACAGCTACTTTTCATCTAATCTTTATTTGGATTTTCAACTATGCATAGGTTTTCATTTGGTGTTAGTACAAATATCAACTGGCTAATTTCCTTTTATTTTTTATTCTGGATTTCTATTATTGTTAATTACTTGGTGTGGACTCTTTATTTTAATCTAAGCCACTATAACCTATGTTTGCTAGATGGATGATTAGTTCTTTTTTCTGTAAATAATTATATCAAATAGGTGGTATAGTTCAATATTTTAGTTAGGGTACACTAAATTAAGGGCTAGATATTTTTTTTGTGTGTGTGAATTATAGCCTATTTCTCTTCTTCTCTTAGTGGCTCTAAAAACTTATCACGAGTGTTTAATATATTATTAATCAAAGTGTTGGAGAGTATATCTATCAACCACTTAATCGTTGCCATACAAAACTGGAACAGAAGACAATTGGCAATTTACGAATCTTGAGCCACATATCCAATAGTCAGAGAATCAATTGCACTATAAAAATAATTTTTACTATTGTGTGTTTTGTAACATCCCAAAAATTCAAAGAAATTGAAAATAGAAATTCAAAATTTTAATTGTATTTAAATTTTAAATTTTCTAGAATTACTTGTTCTTTTTGGATTTTTGCCCTAAAAGAAAAAAGTCATTTTTGTTGAATTAGTAAAAAGGTAAAAACAAAATATCAAAAAAAATCTACAAAAATTATATTAAAATATTAGAACTCTCTAGACCTCTTTTTAGTAGTCAAAAGAAATTTGAACACATCAAATAATGAAAAGAAGTGAAAATTAATGGGATTTGACTAAAAACAGTAGCATATCGGATTTTTGTAAAAATATATGAAGTTTATATCAAGCTGAAATTGTTACCATGTCTTCCTCACAGTAATTTTAATCTATACTAAAAATACGAAAAATTAATACTCAGATTATTGCCTTTTAGAATTTTAAAACATAAAACTAAAATATTTGAAAATTTCAATGTTAGATTTATTAGAAAATAGTAAACCAAAATATCAACTTGAAATTTTTGCAGAATATCACTTAGATCATTAAAAACCTTTAAAAACTTAAAAAATTTTTGACCTTATTTAACTCTCTAATTAAATGAGAAGGAGAAGATTAAAATGGATAGTATTTCTTGTGAGAATTAATAGAATTTTATAAAAAATATTTTAACTCAAAAATTTTGAGGAATATAGAGAACCCTTATGATACTTCGTAAAAAAATATTAAAAAATTTGGAACATGATAGTTCAATTTATTGCTTAAGCATGTGTTGTCCGAGAAGATCGACTTGCGTGCCCTTTCTTCTCCTCGCCATGTGGGCCCGATTGCACGGACCCATGACGACACAGGGGATGAATCCTCCTCTCCTAATACCTCACAGCCTTCATCACTCCCACACCAAGACATTAACCGCACAAGCAGCCAACCTCTTCCTCCTCTTCGACCACACCACCGCCGCAACCAAACCACTGTCCAATTTCCTCTGCACGGCTTTATTCCCAAATTGCTGGCAACCGAAGCAACCTTGCCCATACACGAACACAAGCCCCCACTCCATTTAAACTTTGGTTGCCCGTAGCCTTGTAGCCGTGCGCATCGTCTTCCTCAGATCCATCCTCCGTCGCCAACTCGTTCCAAGGTATTCCTCCGCAATGAAACCTCAAAACATACCTTAAACACCTCATAGATGCTCATCCGACACATTTGTGAACTCAAGTAGGTCCCTATCATTGTCGCGGCTAGTGGTAGCTCTGACTGCCGCTGAGCTCTGTCATGACAAGTACTCTGGCCAGTTTCGAAACTCTCTAACTCGTGCCCTAGATTCGCATCACCCCCTCTAGTTGACACGACCCTCGGCTGTCGGCCTCTAGCCCCGCCTCGCCGCCAGTGAGCTTGCCTGGCCAAGGCTCTGCTCAGTGAGGCTGCACCGTGGGGCCACGATGTTAGTCGCACGAGCCCCAAACCACACCCACAGCTTGTGTCGTTGAATGTTGGGTCCCACACGTTAGCTACTAAGGGTCACACACACACACACACCCGTGAGTCGCTGACCATGGGCCCTGGATGTTAGTGACTATGGCCGAATTCAAATAAAACCAAGGCCTGCGTGACGCATTCATAAACAAATTGTAAATCTTTGTCTGTTGTTTGCTTGGAGACTATGTATGGGTCCAGGAAACTCATTAGTTGTTTGTTCTATCTCACTTCACGGATCATGTATCTATATATACGAAAACAATGAGTGTTATATATATATGACATTTGTCGGTATTACACGAATGTGAAATGTGATTGCACATACTTACAATGTTCAGCATCTCAAGAGCACGGCGTTGAGGGCATCAAGGTTGAAGACATTAAATAAGTCCTTGAAGTCGATTGTGAAGAAGCCCCTCGACGACTCATTGAATAGATGCTCAGGCTTGAAGCTGACCGAGATACTCGTTATGTGGTTTTGCACTGGCTTTTTAGCTTGTTCTATGTACCAATTATGCAATCTAACGTAAGCTATAGAAAGGTTCTTCAGGCACTCTCCCGTTACTACAGGTTTTCCTAGCTGGTATAATCGGGCTAGCAGGGCAATTGGATAGTTCAATTTATTCGTGATCTGCTTCGCTTTGCACTTGACTTGCTTTCTGCTATAGGGGTCTTTGCAAGAGACGAGTGGGCACCATCCCACTAAAAGTCCTTTGATGTAGGGGGCACAGGAGCCGATTTGGTGGCCTGCTGAGGCTTCTTACCTTATTGTTGAATTCTTCTCTTAGTCTTTCCTCAATATTTTGTACCAGTTGTTCCTCTCGCTCTGCATTGGCTCTCTTCCTACTCCTGCATTTATCGGAGTTATTTGTGAATCCCTTTTTCAGGTACGTACAAAATTGGTAGTTAGATATCTTATCAGGCGTTGGCAGACTTTCTTGTCCATGGGGTTTGTAAAGGAGACGGTGCCGGAAGACATAGCATTTGACCTCGCTCTCAGCCTGTCTCTGGTGTGCTGGTCAATGAGAGATGCAAATGGTGCGGATGCCTCCTTGCCCTCCCTCTCCTATTGCGCCCTCTTCCCTACGTACCCAATGGTGCCAAGTTTGTGGGGTGGGTGTTTCTTGCCTGTAGGTCCTTGTGGGCTTCACTTTGACTCACGAATTCGTCTGTTATCTTCACTTCAACAAAACTTTGCCATACATCCTCAGCAATGAACCTATAATTAGAGAAGGGAGTCTTTTCCTTATTGACATATTTCTTAACAAGCGTGCTCTTGAAGTTCTTCTACGCCTTTCCTGCCACTAGCGATTGCATCTCAATCTGCTGGCGCAGCTTGATCTTCGGGATCTCAAACGAAGACAGAATTTCTATCTAAAAGACCATGTGGAGGTCTATACCTTTGTGTGATGAGTAATTGACTAGATTAAAGGTTGATCCGATGAGTAAAAGACTAGATTAAAGGTTGATCCGAATTAAAGTTTGTCTTGACGCATTTTGATAAGTTCTCAACCAAATCGTGTTTCTTTGCTGAGTGCTTCAAACCTCTCGACTGGTTTTCTTTGCTAAATGCCGAGTGCTGCCAGTCTTTGCTGAGTTCCTCTAGCTTTCCGACTAATCTCTTTGCTAAGTATCGTGTTCCGAGTGGTTCCTGTCTTTGCTAAGTGCCTCTAGCTTTTTGACTGGTTTTCTTCCTTTGGTGAAGGCCGAGTGCTTCCAGTCCTTGCTGCATGGTGTTTAGCTTCTCGACGGGTTTCCTTCTGAGTTGAGTACTCTGCTGTGATCAATGGGTTGTTAAGGACTCAGCGGGTGGTTAGCCGAGTGGTTAACCAGGTGATTAGTTGGGTGAATTAGCCATGTGGCTAGCCAAGCGTTTCAGTCATGTGGACTTGAGTATATGGGTTTGCCGACTGGTTGTGGTTAAGTTTTGTTCGACTATTTTGAGATAATCAGCAAATATGATTGTGGGTATTGCTATGTGAAAGGTTTCCTTGTCTTTGATAGTTGCAGGATGACGGTGCGTTGGGTCATGGTGAGGCGGAAGATGACCGGGACTAGGTGAGGCGTGTCGGAGGTCCAGAACGGTTGGGAGATCGCCGGAAGATGACCAGAGATGGAGTTCGGGCAAGCCAAGAAGGCAAGGGAAGGAGCAGATACTAGCTAGATGCTGCGAGGATCAATGAGGACTGTTGATGTGCAATCTAGTTGATAGGAATAGTGGGTCTAGTAGTATGCTTTGAGAGCCGTGCAAGAAAAACCCTGTGTTAGCGGGTTTAGGGTTTCCCCTTGTAGGCTGTGTGAGTGGGCACTTCCTAGCCCTTAGATGAGTCTCTAGAGTTGAGAGCTACATCTAAGGGTGGTAGGTGGCCCAAGAGTTGTATAAATATGGAGGGGTGCCTCCCTCAACAAAAGAGAGGAGGAGAGGGATCCAGAAGGGTTTTAGAGGTTTTTGTGTGCTAAGTTGAGCTTTGCTCACTTTTGTGTGTGTGGCTGTGTCACCTCCCTTCCAGGAATACAAGATACATATCAAAGATTTCAATACTTGCATTTTTCCTTCTGTCATTTACTTTATGCAAGTTACTTTCTACAATTTAAGTTATGCAATTTACTTCACGCAAGTTGATTCTTCCGTCTGCATTCTTTCTTGTGTCTTTTGTGTTCTTGAGTTGATTGACCTTGTATTTCATTTCTGTGCGCCTCTAGCTTGCTGTGTTTAAACTTCCCGGATCTTTTCGTTTTCTAAAACACGAGCAAGTCTTACACCGAATTCCCTATTCTTTCTGCTTCTCTTAAAGTGTTCTTTCTTCTCGGACAGAAAGATAGAATCTTTGAGATCAATCTTGGTGATTGGTTTGGGAATCAAGTTTCTCGGTGAATCAAGATCTCATTTGCGAGTTTTGTTTAGCCGATCAAAAGTTCTTGTGATTCTTGTTTTGGGTTGAGGTATCTGTTCGTGAGGAACTTTTGGGTGCAGTACTCTCACTGGCTATCGGGACCCGAATTTGCAAATCCGGACCCTCGTGTATTCAGCACTAGTCCAGGATCACGCTAGTGCCACAGTCTCAACATTGGTACATATCACGGTCATAACCAACGAAATAATAAGTACTTTGATTAAATACTCAAACTAGTTGATCGACCTTATGGTCAAGTTACAAGATAACGCCTCGCATGGCGAAGACTTATTAAAATATTCAAATGCGTGAAATAAAATAGACTCGTGGCGCCAACCAATTTGCCACGAACACCGATTGGGCTCGCTCCCTTGTTTGTCGGCTCCTCTGATACTCCTCCTCTGACGGGGTTTGCTTCTTCTTCAAGCTGGAGTTGTGTTGTTGTGGGGTGAGTACTTTGAGCACTCAAAGCAAGTCATGCATGAATGCAATTCTAATATTCTACATGCATGGCTTAGTACAAAGGATAGGCTATGGTTCATGTGCAGACTGACATTTCAAATAAGCGATAATAGATTGCAAAGCAAGAAAGCAATAGTAGGAATAGTAGCTTTCACAAGCATTCCAATTGTAATTCATTTTTCCATCCTAAGTCAAATTCATCATCACCAACCCAAGCATTTTCCATCAACAATTCATTTTATGAAAATCTAACCCTTGATCAGTAATCACGAAGCGATGCTCAATACTAGTGAGCACGGCTATTGAATAGATTGTACACTCTGCAGAGGTTATACACTTTACCCACAAGATACAGTCAAATACCACCAAGGCAAATAACCGTGAACGGCTTTTCCAAAGTTCCATCTAAACCCGATCTTGCCGCTAAGGTTTCAACTTTGGAGGGACTGGTTACCACACCCAGGCCCCCTCTTGCGCCATGTGAGTTCTCATTCCGCTTCTCGGGCCTCACACCACCAGCAGTACCAAAGAATAGATTTCCCCATTTACTCGGCTAAGTCCGTCCCATTACGGAGCTTGTGGGCAGTATGAGAGGCTCAGTTCAAATGCTCGCAAGGTTAAGTCCTTAGTTGACCGAGGCAAGACTAACCAAGTGTGATCTCAATTATCCAAAACCAATAAAAACCAAATCGACCGCCATTGCCACTCTTGGCCCACGAGAAACAATCTTGCCATTTGCCCCGGTCTAAATGATTTTCCCACCGGTTCTTTACCATTGCACCACGTGCCATCATCAACTCAATAACACATGTCTCATTCACAAAAGCGTGTTCCATATCTCATTAAGTCATTATTTACTTTGGTGTTCCAAAATCATGAATTGTCCTCGTGGCAGGCTAAGCACACTACTTCGGTCTACTCAACCCATGTTGGCACATTATTAATGTCCAACTATTAATTCATAACCTAGGGTGACAAAGGATTCATGGCCTACAATTATATATGACAAGGTGGCATACAGCAACTAGGCATTTAACTAATCCCAAAACTTATTCAAAATCATTTCTATCAAATTAGCATGCAATAGTTTAAATCAAAATAATTTGCTCTAATAGGTTCAACATGATCAAACACAACTTGCCTTCAAAAAGTACTGATTCTGGCTCCTGAGCTTGCTCCTGGGTCAGAACCTCTCCCTCGAAACCTTCGGGCACTTCAATATCTACGCTCAACGTAAACACAAACAATAAAATAAATAAACAGTGGGCAAACAGTACTCAAAAATTCAATTAAAATTCATAAACAGAAAGATCACAATTTTACAAATTTATAGAAATTGGAATCACTCAAATCGGAGTTAAAAGCATAAAAGTTATAAGCATTTGAAGTTTGAGAATATATTTAAAATCAATATACCGAATTAAATAAATATTTTCTTTTTCGGAAAATCAATTATTGCGTCATCTGTGACACGTGTCGCCACTGAGAGAGTGACACGTGGCCTGGCGACGTCGTACTGACCGGCTCCGTGATGACGCCGCCATGACGTCATCGTGGCGTCCGCGACGACTTCGGCTATCTCTCGACAAGTGGGTCCACCGTGGCGTCGGCATAGCGTCAACGGTGGCGTCACCGCAAGTCGCGTGGCGGTGGCGAGTGGGCCCGTCTTTGTCGGCGTCTCGTGTGAGCGATTTTCGGTGTGGCGACATGTGGGTCGCGTCGTCGATGACGCGTGCCGCGATCGCTCGTCTTGGTCTGGCGGCCGACATGCGAGCCCGCCTTGTCGGCGTCTCATGCCTGAGGCGCGACGTGGCACTACGGCCGCCTTAGATCTACATCTAACGGCGGAGGTTAGAAGATGGGGTTCTTGTTTATGGGGCGGCGTGGCGGAATCCGGTCGTTGATTGGAATCGGACGGTATGGAAGCTTCGACTTCGGCGGCGATAGTGCGGCGGCTCTGCTTCACCGGAGAGCGAAAACGGCGGCGTCTGTGCGGCGTTTCCGTGGTCTCTCCGGCGACGCGGTGATGCTCGAGCGGCGTGACGAGGTAAGTTCGGGGTGGCTCGAAGACGGCGGCGGAGACGGCCGGTGGCGGAGCGGCGCAAGGAACTTCGGCGGAAGGCTTCGAACCGGCGAGCTTCGTGCGGCAGCGGCGTCTCGGGTGGCGTGAGCTAGGGCAAAAGTGCGGCGCGTCTAGGGCTTCACGAGGCGTGTGGCGTGGCGTTAAATAGTGCCCTCGGCGTCCGGTAAGCAGCGAAACCGAGGCCCTTACAGGCGGCGGCGGAGTCCGTGGCGATTCGGAGACGGCGTGGCGCCGCGTGGACCGTCGGATGGAGATCGAGCGGCCACCGCGCTAGGGTTTTTCGGATCTGGGCCGCATACGATTTCGCCCAATATCTGTTCATCCGGATTTTAACTCTTTTTAGATTAAAAATAATCCCGAAAATAAAATGATTTATTTGGGGCATTAAAAATATCGAAAAATTCTGGAAAAATTCTCATAAATATTTTAGGACATTTGTGACTCAAATAAAATATTTTCAGCAAAACTTTATTTTAACTTTTCCATTATTTAATTAATTTGATAAATGTTTAATTCAAAATAAATTCAAATAATTCCAAATAAATCCAAATAAATTTCAGAAATTCCCAAAAATTCAAAATACCATTTAAATGCAAGAAAAGCAAAAATTGGGGTGTTACACCTACTCCTGTAGGGTACTACCAGCTTTTCTTCTTGAGAACCTCCACCTTTTTGGGCGATCTTTTGTGTTAGTCTTTTGGAATACTGTGTGTGGGAAAATTTGATTGCGACCATTCACCCCCCTCTGTTCGCCATTCCGATCCTTCACTATCACCTAGTCGTTGCAGTTCTCGTCAGTCAGTGACTTCTAGGATGGACAGGTGATGGGGACCCGTTCCCTTACGACTGTTCCACATGATGTCCTAAATGCATTCTCTACCTTTTTTTGGTTCGGTAGGGGCCCCATCCTTTGGATCAATTGCCGTGATGGTATATCAGTCCGTGAGCCTTTTATTTGCTCCTCTTGGACCTCGAGGAGGTTTTCCTTTCGATAGCTCATCACATCCTTGACAACGAATGAGGGGACACCATCTTGCAACCTAGTTTGGTTTTCATGGCTCAATAGGAAAGAAAAGAAATCAAGTAAGGAAGGCTACCAATTGATGACTGCTTTTATCTAATGAGTACAAAAGTAATATATATTAGACCCTTAAGTATATTTATTATATGAAAGTATATTTTTACGTACTAGGGAAGTAGAAGATAAATTTGAACATATATTTGCTACGTGCATATGCTCATATTTATGTGCTAAGACAGGCACTATAATCATTTTGACATGAACATGGGAATAGTCATTTATGCATACGCATTAATATTTTTCAAATTTATTTTAGCATTACTAATTATGACATGATGTCCTAGATGGGTAATTATTCATGAGACATACCCTTACCTTGGTAATATATATTTAGTTGAATAAATTGCGATAATAAGAACAAGTATAACCAGCTTATCCCAAATAATAATATAATAGATACATAATCCAAAGATATCAAATATGACATAAACAGCATGAATAAGCACACTTTAAAATTTATGTCATACAAGTAATGAATCAAATCATCTACAACAGATTGTTAAATTAGTGTTTTGTTGCTCTCAAATTTGGGCATGACTGAAGATTTTATATCTTCAACCACAATCATAAATGGCCAAACAATTAATCCAGTAAATATGGCATTGAACCCTTACCTCCCTTAATATGCACCATCAAATATTTATCAATAAGTTCAATGTTAAAATTATCTAGATTCAGACTTTGTTTAGATCAAGTTTAAACAAATTACTAACCGAATCTATTGGATAGATTACCAGAGAATCAAAAACAAGTTAGCGTGACAGTGAAAACCCAACCAAACCAGCAAGTTGTTATTAGATAGCAATAGCAAGACTGATAGCAAAATTTAACAAGTCACAGATAATGTTGAATGAAGATTAGAGCATATTAACAGTGAAGAACACTAAATACTTCAGTGCATAAACATGAAATATAGCAAGTAGTTCAAGGCCAAGCTTACACAAATTAATTGTTATGTTCATTAATCACCCATTTTCATCACAGAGCAATCCTTCAAAGAAGTCCCACAGGCAGCAGAGGATACGACACAAATGGAAATATACTCACAATCGAAACAACACTCAAGGTCGTCCAAGGATACTAACTGGCACTAAGCATAACTTCAAGGTGAAAAATAAATCTCAAGCTGATTGAGAACAGCTAAGCTTGTTTGAACAATCTCATGCATGCTCTACAAACAAACATACAAACTCATATAAGCTTAGTGCACATGTATCCTATGGGCTATGGCCCATTAAGACAAGCTCCATCTAACTTCTATGGTCCATGGACAGTTCTTAAGTGGATTGTGTGCACATTTTCAAACCCCATGGACATTCAAATTTATACAAAAAATGGTAGTTCTGATGGCATAAACATACCTACGAACAATAGCTTTGCTACACTAACTAGTAGATTATCTTTGCTACACTAGCTTGTATACTACACTCCTTGGTGACTAACTAGCCTACATACAACTTATATGATTACAACATGTGCCGACTGCTAAGCAATAAGTTTGTCAAAAATAGTGATAGCAGTAGCAATGAGCATTCTTTTTGCTCCAGTCAATGGAAAGAGTCCTAACATAGCCTAAAAAAGCTTGAACTTTCTACTTTTCACAAATATATAAGATAAATACATATGTCATGGTACAAGGGCAACGAAGAATGAATATAACCACTAATTGTACTTATATAGGAGTTGAATCAAGTCATCTCTACAAACTGAGAGAATTTCACTATACTAGTATATGTTTTTGCACTTCTAACTACAAGCTTTCATAGATGCTATCAACATTTTTGCAGACTTGTGTAATGGAGTGCATGCTGTTTTACACTAGTACACCACAAGATAATTATTAAGAATGGCATCAAATTTCTACTCCTATTTATGCACTAGTAGGGTAGGAAAATATGAAGTTGTAGTGTCCTTTTCCCCTATTAGACTATCCTGATGCCGTCCATTCACGCTATAACATGCAAATAACAACATACATGTAGATCCAATCAAACACCCACATACATAGAAAACCTAGAATTGATCGTGCTACATTGAAGAGCAAGAGGAGAAGAGGGGCCAGCTTACCTTGGCGAGCAGGAGGAGAAGAGGCAAGGGGGCGACATTAGTGAGCAGGGGCAATGTCGGTGACCGGCAGGAGGCGCTGCGCGTGAGGAGACTATGGGGGTTAGGCGCCACAAGGCGAGATATTAGTTGGGGAGGTGGCGAGGCCAGGGGAGTCGGCAAGGCTTGAGGGTGATTGGTGGAGCTCGGCGGCAACAAGGGAGGGAGGAACAACAGCGGTGACTTGCGAGAGGTGTCGTGCGTAGGGAGACGATGGGGAGGCAGCGAGGCCGGGGGCATCGGTGAGGTCCGTGGGAGGCACCGCAACAGGGGATGAAGCGTCGAGGACAAAGCTAGGGTTTTGAGCGCTAGAGAGTGGTAACTGAACGATCTGCATGAGGGATATATTTATAGAGCCTATATCACATTCAATTCTAATTTAGAACCATCTGTGATAACACACATTACAGACGATTCTAACATAGAACCATCTGTGATAGTAAAAACAATTACAAATGGTTCTATGTTAGAACTGTTCTTACCATAGACGGTTCTAAACTAGAACCGTCTGTCCATCAACACCCAACATTAGTGAAGGAATTACATAATGTAAATGGAATTGTGGATGGACCAACATCAGTGAAGGAAATGCATAATGTATATGAAATTGTGGATAAACCAACATCAGTAAAAGAAAGGAAACTTTATTAAATAAATCATATGCATACACAAAATTGTATCAAATTTTGAGCGTCTTATTAAAAATAATTCTATTATGATATAGAGTACACTTAAAATCATAACTCTACTTGCTTATTCTTTTGTATAAAAATTAGCCTTTCACGATAATTGACGTGTGCGTAGCTAGCTTCCTCGAGTTGTTCTTCTTGGACAGTGATGCCATTTCTGATAGGAGGCAACTCATTAAATTGATTATATTCTTTCTCATCTACTACATTCTCTACTTTAACAATCCTTCTTTTTCCTAAAGAACGACATGTCTCTTCTTGGTAGACAGGTTGATTACATAGAATACTTGAATAGCTTGGTTAGCAAGTATGAATGGTTCATCTTGGTATCTGATGTGTGTGAGGTCGACAGTAGTGATACCGTACTTGTCAACCTTCACCTGCTGGCGGTGGACCCAATAGCACCAAAATAAGCGTTATCACCTGACGAGGTCCCCGCGATGGGTCGCTCCTTCAACCATCTATTGAACTAAAGATTATACTATCTCGTGATCCACAACTCCGGCCACGTCGGATTCTCTTGCCGTAGCCAATGCTTATGCTCATCGATGTATGGGGAAACTACAGCCATGTGTTGAAAAACTATGAAATAAGCTTGAGTGTAGGTAATTGGATCAGGCGTGATTCTTTCCTTCCGATGGTCCTGATACCCTGGAGCCTCCCCTCATGGTGAAGTCAACGCACACATATTTGTTCAGCCTGAGCCATGTAATCAACGTAGAACTCCATGACTTCTTCAGTTGTATAACCTTCGACAATACTATCCTTCAGCCGAGATCGATTTTGTACATAGGACTTGAGAATTCCTATATATACATCTTTATCTCTATCACAAGATAAAAAAATGGACCATGATATCGAAAAACAACAGAGGGGAATACATCTCAAGATTACATAGAGTCATCACCACCTCAACCTGCACATCATCTAGTGCTTCAGGATCGATGATCTTCTGAGCAATTGTGTTAAAGAAATAATACAATCTCATGATTGTCTCCCGATCCTTGACTGGCAAAATATTTCTAATTGCCACAGAGAGCATTTGTGTCTAGGGTTGTAAACGGGTCGGGTACAGGCGGGTAATAGGTTATCCCATACCCTACCCTATTATTTTTTTCTCCGAGATGCAATGCAGGCACAGTAGTAAAAATCGGGTAGAATGCGGGTAACGGTAGCATTTTCTCTGAGCAGTAGAAATCGGGTTCGATTAGTGTGCTTGACGGGTATAATCTGAGACAATGGTTACTTCATCGGGTAGTGCACGAAATATCTAGGATCAAAACATGCGATGAAAACAATCCAACTATCACACTAGGACATCACATAATACAATAGATAATGCCGTATAGTCTAACAAACATACATAGTCCAACAAAGAGTTCAAATTGTACATAATCAAACACATGGAGTTCAATAAAACATAAAGTCCAATACATGAAGTGAAATTCACATACGTAGTTCAACACATAGAGTTAAATTATACAAAACAAATTTCTTCAAGCATATCAAGTACGGATTGTGAGAATTAGATGCGAACCCGAATTGTGAGAATTATCTGGTACCGAACCTAACCCCGTACTACTCAGACCGTGCCGGTGGGTAGTGTAAAATAGTTTTCCATTAGGGTATTGCCGATCCGGTCACCCAACCCAAACTATTTGTGTCCGAACCTAACCTACGATTAATTTACTGCATTGCAAGTACTTCATGTTGGGTAGTGTAAAATAGTTTTCCATTAGGGTAATTTTGCATCCGGTGCTAACTCGGGTCTTATGCATATCGACCAAGTCAAGCCATGCATTGATAATGTCCTTTGTTTTGACCCATTTACACCCCTATTTGTGTCATCGCATATGACAATCATGAGACTTCATACTAGTTAATTTCAAATCTTGCATTGAAACAAGTCCCTTCATGTTGGAGGAGTAACCGGATGAAACTTTCATACCATACAAGCATTGGCATAGTATCATCTAAGCAGTGAGTGCAGGGTTTGGTTCCTTTTGTACTCTAGCTTGATAGGTTACCAATGGCAGCATAATCATTTATGGTGCAGAACAAAAGGCGGTACAAAGTGAAGTTCTCTTGTTTGTACGCATCTCACACATGTACCCTAGGAATATCATTCCAAGGTTATTTTGGTCCTTGGATAAGTACAAACAACAAAATATACTTCTGCTTCATAGACAACCAAGGAAAAAGGTTGCAGATACAAAGATTCACGGGCCAAGTGCTATGCCAGCAGCTCATGTTACTGAAAGGATTCATTCTATCTGTACTCAATCCAAACCTTATATTCCTCGGATCCACACTGAATTCTTAAAACCTCCTATCGATGTTTCTCTACTGGATGCTATCAATAGGGTGCCTTAGCATTCCATCATTCTTACACTCCTCTGAGTGCCAATGCAGCAGTTTTGCCTCATTTGGATTCGCAAACAAACGCTTTAAATGAGGAATTACAGACAGATATCATGCCACCTTAGCAGGAGGTCCTTTCTTCACCTCAATGCCCTCGCTGTCATCATCTGAATGACTCTTAAACTTGTACCAAGATACATTGCACATAGGACATACATGCAAGTTTGCGTGCTCTCTGCGATACAGGATACAGTCATTCGAACTTGTATGTATTATTTCTACTTCCATTTCCAAGAGATAAAGAACCTTCTTAGCTTTGTAGGTGGTTCTCAGTAACTCATTTTACTCTAGAAGTATATCCGCCAATAGACATAATAGCGCTATGAAACGCTTGTCGGACCAACTGTTGCTTGCCTTCAATTTCAGCAGTTCAAGCACGGATGACAACCTTGTGTATTTTGACTTGCAGCCTGGGAACAAAGGTTTCTATGAGTCCTCCATCAAGCCCCAAAATTTACCATATTCTCTGTTAGCATGGTTCCCTTCTGCGTTGTGCAACATCTGATTCAAATTGTTGTCCTGCAACCTATCCTTATTGGAAGCATAATCGATATGATCATCCGGCATATCATTGACTTTGTTGGCAATGTTAATACTACCTACTTACTTTATATCCTACTCTTCACCGTGACTGGTCCAACATGTATACCCCCTTTTGGAACCCCTCAGAATCAAGTGTACTTCAATCTGCGCAGAGTTTTGAAACAACTTCAGATTCTCGCAGTCAATGCATAGACAAGACATAAACTACACCCCCTTATTAAACATATCATCCTCTGCGGCTCTTCTAAAAGCAAAGACACCATTAATGTACTCGGCACTTGCACGGTTCTCAGTGTACATCCAGCTTCGGTCTATCTACACTACGTATATAACATTTAGTGTTAAATATTGAAGTATACTAGGTGTGCTCATGCACACATTCTTAAATTATGTACTGCTAACTACTTCTTGAATATGATGTAATTATATAACCAATTACTACCTTAGAACACAGAACAAATGGATCTACATGCTAGATCTAAATACAATCTACAAATTCACTCTTCACCAAACTAGACCAAACTGGTACCTAAATCTTAAATATAATAATACAATTAAAACTAATTACTAAACTTAGATCACCAATAACACATGGAAAACAATCTTGAAATTCTCTCATTACCAAGATAGATCTTGAATATAATGCAATTAGAACCCATTGCTAACCTAAGATCACCAAAAACACATGGATCTACAAGTTAGATCTAAACAATCTTCAAATTCTCTCCTTACCAAGCTAGACTTTGATTATAATACAATTAGAACCCATATTACTAACCTTAGATCAAAAAGAATATATAGATATACAAGCTATAGTTAAACAATCTTCAAATTCTCCTTACCAAGCTAGATCTTGAATATAATGCAATTAAAACCCACTACCAACCTTAGATCACCAAGAACAAATGGATCTATAATTACCCTTCAAAATCAATTGTCTTCTTTCACAATATCACCTCACAGCCGCAGCCACCCGAAAGATAGATCCTGAAACCCTAAAAAGCACTAAGTGGCTCAAGTCTCTGTATTATATATCACTGGCAGATATCACAGATGATTCTATTCATAAACTGTCAGCAATTTACATAGAATCCCATACGGTTTTAGAATAAAACTATCTGGTATAATACCTGTTATCACAGACGGTTTGGTACTAAAACCATCTGTGATATTGTTGTATATCATTGACGGTTTATGAAGAGTACGATTAGTGATGATATCACTGATGGTTGCACCATAGAACCGTCAGTGATGTTCCTCATCACAGACGGTTTGGCCTCCTATATATATGCCTTTTTGTAGTAGTATTTGCGGCGGTGCAGAGCAGCCAGATCTCCATGTCGGAGAGCTGCGTAGAATGTCAACCATATGTGCCAAATGCTCATGGCACAAAAATGCTCATGGGTGAGATGAGTAGGTTGCGACAGTGAAGGGGAACCCTAGCTGCACCCACCTAAATTTTTGGAATGACTCATGAACCAAACAGGCCTTATATAACCTAGTGGAGAGGCACATCACAATTAGTTCTGAGGTTAGAACCGATTGTGAAGTGCCCCTCATCACAATCGGTTGTGGTGTCCATCACATTTTTAGCTCTATTTTGCCATTTAATAGCAGGCACTATATGGTAATTTAGGAGTGGATACAAACATAGTCAGTGCATAGGAAACCCTCTAAACTACACGCATATATATAACTAATGATCATAACATATATATTTATGTCCCATTATCCATATGTGCAATATATAGTACCAAAGCACTGAAGGAAGTACAAAACCAAAGTGATACAACAACTATCGAGACAAATTCCAGTTTTGCAGGCCATCAGATGGTAGAGGCCAGAGAGCAAGATGCCAAATTATCATGGCACAAAAATAATATTAGGTCACACACCAACCATCTTTGCTAGCAATCTAACTACATATATCAAGTAGGTAATTTGTTTTTAATTGATAATGATCAATAATGAATATTGAAAACTGACATGGAGTGTTCGAGAAAATGTGGACTTCAATTTTTTCAATGGAAAATATTATTAGTTACGGCTGGCTAATATAATCATTAATCTTGCACAACAAATAATGAGGTCCATGTGGAAAACAGTGAATTCTGATAAGTGCTACAGAAACTCAATTAAAGATTATCACTACTCACTTTCGTAATGGATAAAGGAACTCAAGAAAGAGAAAGATGCATATATATATATATATATATATATATATATATATATACATATATATATATATGTATATATATATATATACACACACATATACAACAAGTGGATTAATACAAGCACCAAAGAAATGTTTTTTTTCTAAAGCAATATCTAAACTTACATGATCATATTGTGATATACACGTGTACATCACAATCTATTTTGACTTCATAACCAATTGTGATATGATGCACATCAATATCACAATCAATTCTAACCTCGGAATCGATTGTGTTGTGATTCATATATCACAATCGGTTATGAGGTTAGAATCGATTGTAATGTGCCGGATGCTATATCACAATTGGTTCTAATGTGAGAACCAATTGTGATGATTTCCCATCATATTACATTCTAATCACCGATTCATCTATCACAATCAGCTTTTCTCTGAAAAGTTAGGAACCGACTCGGTTGAAGAGTGTTGTACCAAAAATGATCAATCCATCGAGCTGTCGTGTACCGACCATCTTCGTTTGATTACTCAATCGGACGGTTGGTTTGATCGATCTATCGTTTACGTAGCACGGTCATGCATGCAGCTAGCTATCACGACGAATAGCCTCCATTTGTCCAACGTACGTAGCGTCGACATCACACCTTGGCTTGGTACGTACTATCTCGGCTTCAAACTGCCGCTGACTGGTAACATGCATGCAAGATCATTGTATATATCTTGGTCCAACTCCAACGGATAAACGGTACATAAAGCTACGTTCAAATCATACAAAATAACTCGTGTGAGGCTAGCCGACCGTAGGATGATGGCCAAACGATGAGAGGCATTTTTGTCTCACGGGTGATAACTAAAGTTTGATTTTCACTAATCATAAGTTAGACATATTATTTGTGTGGATTTTTTCACAATGACTTTTTAGAATTTGATGAACTTGTAATACGTGGGTTGTGAGCTTAAATTAATTGCACTAGCTAGGTGTTCTCACCATCTAAAAAGCTCATATGACACTACGGTCACGCTAAAACTTTATGAAAAGACGAATTTTCTCGTGCTCTGGCCTCAAATCCATATATTGATCGACACATTTGGTCATATTTCCAATATATATAATAGTATAACTACCTAGGACACCATGGTGCCTAGGCACCATGATCTAAAAAGGATATTTTCTCTACGTTTTTTCATGGAAATTTTTTTGAAATTTTTAGGATGCTGAGTTAACCAATTTACTAACTAGTTCAAATAAGTTTGAATTGAAATTCAAACTAGAGTTTTCCTTTTCGATGATAGTTTGGTTGTAGGCATGTGCTGATTATATATATAAATCAGCAAAGCACGTGATCCAAAGTTGTTCTAAATCTTTGAATTCGAGTATATTTTTTCAATGGTATGCGTTTTTGAATTGTTATTGATGGGTATATACTCTAAAACCAAAATTTTCGAGAAATATACTCGAATATGGCTCAAATTCGCGCATTTGAAATCATGATGTCCAATATTATATATATATATATATATATATATATATATATATATATATATATATATAGGGGCATATCGATGCAATCGGGGCTTTTGGTGCAATCACCGTGCAATCCAACTAAGAAAAGTTTCAAAAAATTCTGGAAAAAATCATGGATGTACATCTCATCTTACCTCATCTACATATAAAATTTCATGATCAAATTCGTCCTATGTTAAGAGTAATAAAAAAGACAAATTTCTGACAAACTTGAATAGTTCAAATGCATCCCAAATTTGTCTTTTTTGTAACTTCTAGCATAGGACGAATTTGATCATGAAATTTTATATGTAGATGGGGTAAGATGAGATGTACATCCATGAGTTTTTTCAGAATTTGTTGAAACTTTTCTTAGTTGGATTGTACGGTGATTGCACCAAAAGCCTGATTGTCTTGGATATATATATATATATATATATATATATATATATATATATATATATATATATATAGCCTTTTCTGTACTCACGGGAGTACATACTCCCACCTCTAATATACCATTTAAATGAACGTATTATACTACTTTATCACTTTCGGTATACTTCAATAATAATTCTAATATACTCCAATGCGATATGATTGAAAAATTTTCATCAAAACCTCTTGTTTTTGTTATATACACTTTTCCATATGTAAAAGTAATGTATACACAAATTATGCTATAAAAAGTGAAACATGACAAAATTTTTCATGAAACTCGCTTTGAAGTATCTCATAATTAGTATTAGAGTATGCTCAAAAGGGTAAAAAGGTTTAACAACATTATTTAAGTGGTATACATATAGTGGGAGTACGTACTCTCAGGAGTATGGAACCATTTTTCTATACATACATACATACATACATACATACATACATGGGGCAACATATTCAGTGAAAACCACTCTTACCGTAAAAACTCTACGAAATCTTTGTGTATAAGTTTTAAAAAATTCTCAAAAATTACCATACGTAGGTCATGTAAGCTTATACAATTATACAAAATTTGAAGACCAAACTCAATCGCATTTGAAACATATGAAAAAGACAAATTTAGCCTAAATAATGATTTTTACTGTTTAGCACTATTTATTTTGCTATTTGTCTTTTTCGTATCTTTCAAATGTGATTGAGTTTGGTCTTCAAATTTTGCAGAATTGTAGAATCTCACCTTCTCTACATATGCTAATTTTTTAGAATTTTTTAAAACATGTACACGTGGGTGTCACAGAGTTTTTACGATAAGGGTGGTTTTCACTTGATATGTATATATAGGAAAATGGTTCCATACTCTTAGAAGTACGTACTCCCACCTCCAGTATACCACTTAAATGATATTGTTATACTCTTTTTCCTTTTGAGTATACTCTAATACTAATTATAAGATACTCTAAACTGAGTTCCACGAAAAAATTCATCAAAATCCACCCTTTATAGCATAATTTGTTTATATATTCCTTTTACATATGGAAAAGAGTATATAGTAAGAAAATGAAGGGCTCCGATGAATTTTTTCCAATCATGTCACAGTAGAGTATCTTAGAATTATTATTGGAGTATGCCGAAAGTAATAAAAGAGTATAACACCACTACTGGACAACCGCACATCATAGACGGTTTTGTGAACCATCTGTATAGAAGTGTGAGTGATGACAATAGATCATCACAGACGGTTTTTGAACCATCATTGAAAATTAACATCATAGACGGTTCTATTCTAGAACCGTATGTGATGAGGGTTAATAACAGACGGTTCTAGTCTAGAACCATCTGTGATGTGGGATTATCACAGACGGTTCTAGGCTAGAACCGTCTGTGATGAGGGCTCATCACAGACTGTTCTAGTCTAAAACTGTCTGTGATATACCTTTGTCACACTAGATAATATGCCTCCTAAAACAAAAGGATTACATAAAAACATAGAACTATATGCCATATTATTCAAGATATTATGTAAAGTTATATAATGTAATAAAAACACTATATTAAGATGTATTGAATAGAATACAATAAAAGAATTTAATCAACACACTTCAACATATGTGAGAAGCAAACTCAAATAGAAATGAATATCCAAGTCAGGGTAAAATTAGGCACTTATCTAAATTTGGGCTATCTAAGTCATGGTAAAATTGGACACTTAGCTAAATTTTAGCTATCTAAGTCATGGTAAAATTAGTCATTTATCTAAATTTAGGCTATCTAAGTCATGGTAAAATTAGGCACTTATCTAAATTTTGACTATCTAAGTCATGGTAAAATTGAATGGACACTTAGAATATTAAACAACTTGATATGAAACAGGACAGAGTCAAGTTGATGATATACTCGTTGAGTAGATGGACACGTAACAAAAATAATTCAAGAGTATGACAACTTGTGAGCAATTTCACTCTTTAATCACAATACCAACTCCTAGCAAGAGAATATTCATCAATATAGCAACAGAGTTCCAAATGTCACTGAGTGATCAACAATAGTGGAGAAAATTGAAGTCCACAAAAGACACATACCATAATTGCTCCATGCTTATCCATTTTGACTCCAACCTCTTCCAATCCCAAATTTTACAAGTATATGGTTTCTATAAGGATGTATGTATCTAGAAATTTTACAGATGCACAAAATCTAATTAAGAGAAGTGGAAACAACATAGTCATATGATATTAATATAACCTTTGTATGTGGTTATTGAAAATGCCAGTAAACTCCAAAGCAATATAACCACCTCCTACTATTGCAATCTTCTCTAGTCTTGAAGGCAAGTCCAATGCTACATTTGAATCAATAACATGCTCTATTCCTGGGTGGCCCATTTTCATGAATCATGGATATGAAACAAGACTAGGCAAAATATTCAATATACAGGTTGTTAATAGCAAAAGCGTGTTGGCTACAAACACAGAATCCAAATTCCGAACAAACATTTCCACGGATCAAAAGTTGCGACTGGACATATGAAGAGTAAATATGGGGGCGAAGGGGGAAGTTCACTTACATGTTGTCGAGGTCGCCAGCACGTAACGGTGGCGAAGGGCATGCTGCCGTTCCCCGCGTCGATGGTTAAAAGATCATAGTCGTGCTTGAGGGAGACAGAGGCGCAGGCGGAGGCGGCCTGAGGGAGGCGGAGGTGCAGGCGGAGCCGGCACGAGGGAGGCAGATGCGCGGGTGAAGGAGGCGACTTTTGCGCGGAGGCATGGGTGTAGGACGCTAGGGTTTGCGCTGGGATTCTTACGCGTGGAACGAAGACGTGGATGGCTTTATAGTCGGTAGATCACAGACGGTTCTAATATTGAACAGTCTGTGATGCTAATCATTCTAGATGGTTTTTGGCTAAAACCGTCTGTGATGTGCTCTATATTTTTTGGCTAAGACCGTCTGTGATGTGCCCTCATCATAGATGGTTTTCTACTCGAGACTCATCACAGACTGTTTTTGCAAAAAAAACGTCTGTAATGGCACCTCATCATTGACGGTTTTCAAAAACCGTCTGTGATGAGAAGTCTAATATAAATCCTTTTGTAGTAGTGCACGTTCGTTTAAGTAGTATATATGTGTGTGTGTGTGTATATGTATATATATGTATATGTGTATGTGTATTTGTATATATGTGTATATATGTGTGTGTGTGTGTGTGTGTGTGTGTATATATATATATATATATATATATATATATATATATATACAGGTTTGGTCTAGCTAGCTAGATAGCCTTTCTTATAAAAGCTGCTGAGAGCTTTCATTCATTTACAGAAGACTAAACTACAGACTGTCCGGAGAGGCTAGAAATTAAACAAGAACCGCGGACTGAATCATCGCCCTAATAAAGTTGAAGATTTCCCGGATGGAGGGCGTGCCACATCATCATTTATCCGCAAAAGTGCTCTGAAAAGTCAGAAATTACGAACGAGTCCTTTCACGGTAAATTAGAGATTGCGAATGGGTCTTTCTACAGGTTATTTTGCAAAAAAGACCCCGTAGTCTGGTTCAATTTCGATCCAGAGATTTAGAAAAAATTGAAATAGCGAACCAGTCCTTTTGGTAGTTTTTTACGAAAAGGACCTTTTGGTTCGGTAAAATCATGAATTTTTCGTGAAAGGACCCTAAGTAAATGCTAAAAAGAGCGTAATTACGTTTAGACCGTTTCAGCTATTTTTTGCGAGAAGGACCTTTCGATTTTTCGTAGTCGCGGCCAATTTAAAATAAACGAAATTGTATTTTTTGCATAAAAAATTCGGGTCAAATTTTTTTGACGAAGCGACATCGCGCGCCTTGTGTCCTCCCTCCACGAGCGCCTCTCAAAAAAATATGGTTACATGTAGGTCATTTCAGCAGTTTTTTGCGAAAAAAAGACCTTTTGGTTTAGCAAAATAGCGAAACTTTCGTGAAAAGACCCTAAATAAATGCCAAAAATGGTATAATTACGTTTAGATCATTCCAGCTATTTTCCATGAAAATAACCTTTTGTTTTTGCGCAAATGCAGACGCGCGCGGTGTGTTACGCCGTGAAAACATTTCTAGTGGACCCTACATATTGCATGATCGCTAGGAAATCGTTGTTATTCTGGGTATATAGTAAACTTTTTTCAAGTATATCTAATCTCCTTACAAAAAAAACTATAAAAACAGCCCTATTCTAAACTATAAAAACATCAAACGATGACACGTGTTACTTTTATGTTCTTACACTGCAGAAAAAGCTACCGTGCTCCGGACGTACCGCTCGCGGTAACTCTACGCAGGAGCGTAGAAGGTACGCGGGCCCTGCTCGCTGGCGCGAGTGACACCTAGCTAGCTAAGCGTCTGTTCGAGTTAGACGCGCTCACGCGCATACGCGTACATGCGACCACGCATGTGCACGCCTTATCAGACCTGATCGACCTCGCCATGCTTGCTTGCTCGAGTACACGTACGTGTGCGTGCACATGTGTGATGCATGTACGCGTACTGCGTGTGCATGCCAACTTAATTACACCACTGCTCTCGCGCTGTATGTACGCACCACAACGATCGAGTGGAAATCATTGTGTCCTCGCATGCATGTGTGTACCTATGCTGGTTTTGATTAATCGCAGCGTGTAGCACGTAACGTCGTATACGTGATGCCTTTCGGCGTACGTGTACGTAGAACCAGCAGAGATTGAGCCTGAGTAACAGTTTGCTATATGCATGTGTTTGTCGTCTGAATATTGTGGATATGTTTTTCCTACTCCTATTACATAAAGAGACATGCATACACCTCCACACACAACAAGAGTGTGTCTTTTTAGCACACTTCTAGAGAGATGAAAAGGCCAGCTATAAATATAGGACCTCATAAAATTATTACTAAAAATGTACTCACATATGTATAAAGAAAAGAAAAACACCAAAATTTTAACCTTGATAAGTCATGTATCCACAACTCTACCGCCTGCCAAGAGGTGGTTGCGGTCTCGTAGAAACTATATTGCATAGACGAGTACGAGCGATCGAGTACGTATATATGCACTAGCCGGTGTAATCAATCGTTCATAATGCAAATGCTGTATATACGTACGTAGATATGTCCTTTCTTGTTTTGGCTAATGGATGCATGCCTGTACCTAGAATAGTTAATTGATGCAAACAGGATCGATAGATTACACATGCAGTGGTGTGGTGAAGGCTTACAGCACGGACGTAACCATGCAATGTTTTTTTTTTTGCCAGTACCAGACGGGCCGGATCTGACATAAACGGATAACTAATGCCTAGCGTGATCGATACTTGATTGAACAGGAGATGTGTGTACGTGTCGTGCCGCGACTCTGTTAACGTGGACTATAGTACGTACAATTAATCTTCCATCCCTGTCCGGAAACGACTCTCCTAGTAAAAACATGCCAACAATTCACACGGCCAGCTGTGTCGAGATGCGAACAGTACCTTAATTTCCCCTCCAGCTCATGACCACCCAATAAAAAATATCTCAAGGTCCAAATCAAATGCTAGCCACAATAACCCAGTGTATATGTCGGACCCAGGAATCCTCTGTGTATATATCATGTACTAGTAAAAAAAAGCTAGTATACATGATAAAGATGGTATCACGATATATCAAACACACTTTATTAATAATTAGAGTTTATAATAAAGGTGGCACGCATGCCAAATAAAATAACACAGCGAAAGTAAAATAAAATAGTAGAAAAGCCCAATAGAATTGTCACAGGCAATCAACCAGAGAAATGGTCTAGTCCTCTGGTCCTCACCATCGAAATATAACCTATCTAAAACAACATAATTAGTAAGGGTAAGTACTAGAAGTACTCCACAAGTTATACGCGAATGCATTATTAATGTTAATGTGACAAAGAAAAGTGTTATGGTCAAATTTTTTCACAAACTAGTAAATTTTCAGATATTCTAAGTAATTTTTAAATGCATAATTTGACTTAAAGAATATTTTATTTTTAAATATTTTTCATCTCAGGATCCATCCCGGAGCTAAACCAATTTTTCCCACAATGGAATCACTTATCAAGGATTAAAAGCCTCTTTTCCTTCTAGGCCTTCAGCAGTTGGGAACCATACTCTATTAATGAGCTTATAATACGTAAAGCCCATAACATAGAATGAAGCCCATACTTAACTGGATGGTTACGTCTTTGACCAGTTCAGTTAAAAATGGTTTATAACTTCACACTGGTCATCTCCGACCAGTGAAATAGTCAACAGACCAATGAAATAGTCACCCGACCAGTTGTGAAATAGTCACCCCGACCAGTTGTGAAATAGTCACCTCGACCAGTTCCACAAATGATTATCCTTGCACATGTCTCCGTATGGATAGTTATCTGACAGTACACATAACTACCCAAAAGTTATCACTGGAAAAAGCACCCTTTGGCGGGAAGACACCTCTAAGTTACACGATGCTTATTTGAAGAACAACTATAGCCTCTACATTCGATATAAATAGGGAGCCCCTTCGCATTATCATGAGAAGGAGCAATCTGTTATAGACAGAAATTATGTAATCTGTGTACTCTATTGAGCCGTTTAGCTAATAAAAAAGCAATCCCCATATTCGTTTTTCATCATCTTGTTTACTAGGAACCCATAATCATATTTTCATAAGCTTGATTAAGAGACTCTAGGTCTTGGACATCGATAGTTGGCACAAGAAGAAGGGCATCTGGTGATCAAGGTGGTGAAATTCCCCCCGATAGATGAAGAAAATTGGTTCGATCTCACTGACTACGCTATTCTTGGTGAAAACAATTATCCTACGGAGGAAGAATGTAAGTGTGATTTTTATTTCGAATATGTTTCCAAAGAAGAATTGGCAAAGATTCATGCAGAGGTCGAGATAGAAGTACAACCATTTGAGAAATCAAAAGGTTAGTACGATACTCTTCCTGCCACCGGTTTCGAGGCAGATGTCCATGAAGTGTATCCCAAAGAGGTTGACAATGAACATACTACCAAGGATAATAATAACATTCTAGAAAGCTCAACCTCGGAAGATAGTCTTTGAGGTCTTGATTATACCCCATCTTCGAATGAAGATGGATCATTAACACCCTCTGTCTACTTTGGATATCATGCTTGCGTGGTTACCAGTAAGACAGATAGACAACGGACAGAACATGAAGACTATGACAGGTAAAAAAAGCTACTCAAGAGTGCCATGAACATCTTATGATAGCAAAACAAAAGGTTGTGGAAGAGGCAAAGCGCCATTACTTCAATAGCCACTTCGGATCATCCTGAAGGACAAACCCTTCGAGAGGAGAGGATATCCTCAACATGTTCATCTGGTTACACCACCACCAAGGGCAATGGTAAGAGACTTGAATTTGGTTCCAATACCTCATAGGGAACTATTCCTATGGAAAGAATTTGCATTTTCACTAGTGCAATTCTTAACCAACCAACGGAAGGGAATAATATGCTCAATGCAACAATTGTTAAATCCCTAGCCGTTGATTTACAAGAGGCTACTGATGAAGTACATGTTACATCTTTATCCACAAGATCTCAAACTGATTTCCGCATGGAACAAGTTTCTTCTGGTTGGCGCCAGCAAGGCACTAATTACCAGTGAAGAAATAGACCATAGTGGAGAAGCGTCTTCGAACGACTTACCCCAGGTGAAGTTCCTGTTCGTGGTCGGCGCCGACCATATTCTCTAGAATATATGGAAAATGTTCCTAATGTACGTACACATTTAGGACTCTATACAGGATGCAAAGCCTATTCCTTAGGGCTTAGAGATGTTACCTGGCCTGAGAAATTCAACCCTTGTCACTTGGAAAGTTCCTGCAAGTTTATACCACCACCACCCAAGCATTAATGGCGATAAGAAGGTAATGGCCAACTACCTTCCTACTGTTTTGAAAGGATCAGCAAGAACATGGTTGTTTAATCAGATTAAAGGTTCTATTTTCAGTTAGAAAAACTCGTGCCATGAAATTTTAAATAATTTTAAAAGTTACTATGCTAAGCTAGGTAAAAAAGATTATTTACATCGTCTTCGTCAAACTTCTGGGAAAATTATGTCAATTTATTAAGAGGTTTGTAGAAGTTCGTAATACAATCCCAAATATTTCTAACGATATGGCAGATTGGTATTTGGACACGCATGAGGCCATCGAGTGGAGCCGTATGGTCGATAATGGCCATACATTTCCACAACTTGGTCTGCAGGATTCAAAAGACAAAAAAATCCAAGAAGAACTCTAAACTTGAAGACCACAAGGGAAAGAATAAGAAAAAGAGCATAAAAATACTCAAAGAGAGGTTGTAGCATTTTAGAACTACCTGCATACTCCAAGGGAAAGGCCCCTCAGAAGAAAAAATTGATCATCACGATGACTAGCCTATCTCCAAGAATCCTAGTTCAACCAGTGGAAATGGTCACTAGTGTCTATTGCATAAAGCACCCGAACACGACCTATGTAATTATCGTACCTGGCAAAGACGCATGGGCGATTTCTACTCTATTAATGGTCATATACTGACCTTACCAGAAGGACAAGGCAGTAAGGATGCATATGGTGATGAAGACATGGGTTATCAGAAACCAGACAATCACGTCAACATCATATTCGGAGGATCATCTGCATACACATCAAAAAGGAAATTAAAACTGCTTGGAGGGAAGTCAATAATATTGACACTTGCATAGGAAAACCTAAGTACCCCAAGTGGTCGGATGTTGCTATTACCTTCAACAAACAAGACTGTTCAAAAGGTATATCAATTCCACGAAAACTTCCATTGGTAGTTTCTCCTACAATTAGTAACTGTAAAGTAGGAATAATTTTAATTAATGGGGGAGTTCCTTGGATTTTCTTTTCATTCATACTTTGGACAAAATGCAAATTCTTCATTCTAACATTAGAACTGTTACTAACCCATTTCATGGGATTGTGCCTGGTCCATCGATAGCTCTTGTGGGATAGATCATATTACTTGTCACCTTTGGAGATGCTAATAATTTCATAATGAAATTGATTTCATTTGAAATTATTGATTTTTGATTAGCATATAATGCCATTTTGGGTAGACCTTCACTGATAAAATTTATGATAGGTACTCATCATACTTACCAGAGTATTAAAATTCCTAGTCCTAAAGGTGTGATTAATGTGCAAGGTAATCAAGTTACTATACTTAATCACAACCACAAATTACTTGAAATTGTCGATCAATTATCGTTAAGTGAAGCTAATGATGTAGGAAAACCTTGTATGGCTGAAAAGCCTAACAAGATGGAAAAGTTGAAGACAACTTCTTAGCTAAATGAATAGATCAATCAAGTTCCCATTAACCCCGCCTACCAGTCAAAAACTATTCGGGTAGGGTTAGGAATTGATGCTAAATAGGAAGACACGCTCATTGCTTTCCTTTGGGCTAACACAGATGTATTTGCGTGGAACCGGCATGCTTGAGATCCCAAGGGAAGTGATAAAGCACAAGTTAGCCATACGGCTTGACGTATGACCAATGAAGCAGAAGCTTAGGCTATTCGCTTCTAATCGGCACTAAGCCATCCGACAAGTGTTGAACAAGCTCTTGGAAGTTGGTTTCATTTGTGAAGTTCGTCATCTAGATTGGCTGGCAAACCCAGTCATGCTCAGGAAATCAAATGGTAAGTGTCGTATGTGCGTTGATTTTACCAGTTTAAATAAGCTTGTCCAAAAGATAATTTTGATGAATTTCCTGGATGCATATTCAGGTTATCATGAAATAAGCATGGAAAGAGAAGATGAAGATAAAACTTTATTCATTATCCCATTTGGTGTCTATTGCTATAAGAAGATGTTAATTGGGCTGAAATATGTTGGAGCCATGTACTAGCACCTTATGCAGAAGAATTTTATTAGTCAAATTCAGTAAAATCTAGAAGCTTTGATAATCTCATTGTAAAGAGCAAGAAAAGTTCCAACAATTTGTCAGACCTAGCTGAAACCTTCAATAATTTAAATAAACATAAGATTTAGTTGAATCCAGAAAAGTGTGTATTTGGAGTTTCTTCTGGAAAGTTACTTGATTTCCATATTTGTTCTAGAGGTATTGAAGTAAATCTTGAGAAGATTCAAACAATTGAAGCTTTAAAATCACCTTCTACAGTGAAAAAAGTTCAAGGTTTAATTATTCGGATGGCTACTCCCAGTCGCTTTGTATCAAGATGAGGAGTGTCGGTGTTTCGAATACCGGCAAGTAAATTTGTAGTCAAGGGGCCGTGCGTTCCCTCTCCTTGAATGGTTGACTCAGGGAGCCCAAGATGTATACTGGTTCGGGCCGAATGTCCCTACTTCCAGTTCGTGATGGTTTTGTATTGCTTTGGGCGCAGAGGACAGCGCCGTGTTACAAGCGAGGGCTAAGGCCTGGCCTTGAGCACTCGTCCGAGTGGGAGTAAGGATTGTGTTGCCCGTTAAAACCGTCTCCTTCCCGGAGGGTCCTGTCGCCCTTTATATAGACGGAGGGGGTAGGTTACATGGGAATTCGGAAAAGAAAGGATGGGGAGTCCTACGCCTAGGAGTTCTGATCTTCGGTCTTGATGACTAACCGGCGCCTGCTAGCTTCGTGCTGGGTCGGTAGGTACGTCTGGTGGCGTGGTTGTCCATTCCGTCGGGAAGTGGCGCACCTACTCTCTGCGCGTCTGTCAGGTGCTGACGCCGTAGCACATGGCTCCGGTCTCTCCTCGGGAGGGAGCGTACCCTCCCACTGTACGTGACGAGACGATGAGACTGGCGCTTGACTTCGGCAGCCTCCTCGCCACCTTGGGAAGGAGCCACCTGGCCCCGCACGGTCGCTTTGAGCCGTCGTGTCCGTGGAGCAGGTGGCCAACTCGAGATTGACCGGCGACGGTGGAGGAGATTACCTTAGCTTGGTTGGAGCTTGCGAGGCATACAACTCATGGCAGGGGTCGGAGTCTTGGGGGCTCCCCGACCCATAACGGGGGTGGGACCTCCCTTTGGTTGGCTTGGTCGGGGGTCGCGGGGTGCCCGACCCATGGCGGGGGTCGGACCGCCCCCCGGTCGGGAACGAGAGTCCTTCGTGGCCCGGCGGGGCCTTCGGCCAAAGCTGGGCTTGGGGCAGCCCACGTGTCATCCTGGGTCGCTGGGGGTACCCATGGTATGAGTATTCGTCAAGGAGAGTGTGGTTTGCCTTTCTTTAAGGTAATAAGAAAGCACGATAAATTTTATTGGTCAGATGAAGTAGACAAATTCTTTAAAGACATAAAAACTTTTTTGCCAAGCCCACCCACACTAGTCTTACCCACTCATGGCAAACCTTTCATGGTGTACCTAGCGGCTACAAATAATTTAGTTAGCGTTGTACTGGTCATCGAACAAGAATAGGTTCAAAAGCCTATTTATTACGTAAGTGAAGTTTTACACGGACCTAAGGAGAGATATTTTCAGGTTCAAAAATTACTTTACACTCTATTAATGGCTTCTTAAAAATTGAGACATTATTTCTAATCTCATTGGATTACGGTTCCCTCATCTTTTGCCTTGGGAAATATCCTTCATAACTAAGAAACTAGTCGGATTACTAAGTGGGCAGAAGAACTTGGATCTTTTGATATTCATTTCGTGGCCTGAACAGCAATTAAGTCACAAATTTTTGTAGATTTTATCGTCGAATGGACTAACAGTGAGCCCTCTGTAACAAAGGATATAACTGATACCGATCACCAGAAATTAACTTTGATGACTTCGAGGTGTGGGGTTGGTATGTACTAGTCACACCTCAGGGTGACCAGTTACAATATGTAATCTAGATAGAATTTTCTGTTACCAATAATTTAGTAGAGTATAAAATTCTTCTAGCTAGGTTCCGAGTAGCAAAATCCATCGGAGTCCGTTGGCTTCTTGTGATGGGTGATTCGCAATTAGTCATAAACCAGATTAGCAAGGAATATAGGATGCTCAATGAGGTAATGGCTCATTACCTGCATGAAGTGAGAAAATTGGAAAAAATACTTTAGTTATTTCAAAGTCCAATACATCCCTGCGAAAAGACAACATTTTAGTGGACCAGCTATCAAAACCGGGATCATCACGTTCACCTGTTCCAACAAGTGTTTTTCTTAAATATTTGTCCAAACCTTGCATAGACATCTATGGAAACATCCCTAACCAGTACAGAGGTAAGAGTCCTTGAGCAGGATGTAGATTGGGCTAAACCATTTAAAGTTTATGTAGAAAATGAGACACTGCCTAAGGATATTCATGAAAAGGACAGATTAATTCGAAAGGCGTGAATGTATAAACTTTCTCGACAATAACCTTTATAAAAAAGGAACACATTGTTATTTAATACGATGTATATCCCAAGAACAGGGAAAATATTGCTTAATGACATACATGGAGGCTTGTGTGGAGCACATACTTCATACAGAACACTGGTCGGAAAAACCTTCCGACAGGGTTTTTATTGGCCCACTGCTTTACAAGATGCAATGCAACTTGTAAAAGCTTGCGAGCAATATCAATTTCATGCTCAACAAGTATATCTACTTGCTAGTCAATTGCAAACGATACCATTGTCATGGCCACTTTCGACATTGGAAATTGATATTATAGGTCCTTTTCCTAAAGCACGAAATGGATTTAAATTCCTATTTGTTGCAATATATACATGCACAAAATGCATTGAGGTTGAACATGTGTTCCTATTACAGCCCAAGCAACAAAGAAATTCTTTGTGAAAAATATAGTCACTAGATTTGGTGTTTCTAATCGACTAATTACTGATAATGGATCACAATTTATTAGTGGTTTGTTTCAACATTATTTTGATGAAATAGGCATACAGATTTGTTACAACTTTGTTGCTCATCCTCAGAGCAATGGAGCAGTCGAACGTACTAATGGCCAGATTATATAAGGTATAAAGAAAGGAGTGCTTGATTGTCTTACCAAACGCTCAGGGGCTTGAGACCTTTACTCTGTAGAGCCACAAATGAAACTCCTTTTCAACTTGTCTACGAAGAAGTTGTGTTACCTAGTGAAATTCATTTAGGTTCTACACGAACTACTCTTTATGAACAGATCAATCAAAATGACCAACGCGAAGATGACATAAATCTCCTTGAAGAAAAGCGAGACTGAGCACTTATCAGGTCGACGGCCTATTACAAGGCTTAAGAAGATCCTACAATAAGAGAGTTCAACCGTGAACACTTAATGAGGGTGACTTGGTTTTAAGGTGCATCCAAAATCAGTCTAACTTTAACGAGGTATCTTTTAAATAGGAAGGTCTCTTTACTATAATATCAATTACTCAACCAGGTTCTATTCGACTTGGTATGGAAGATGGATGGATTCTATCTAACGCATGGAACATCCAGTACCTTCGTAGATTTTATGTGTAAATAATTTATTTCATGATTTCGTTTAAATATGAATATCTCTCTACGTGTTATATATAATTTGTTTTTTGTCTTGCTTAACATTTTGGGAAATCATAAGATCATCTTTTGACCAAAATTTCTCACACAAAGTAAGCAGTTGCTTCGTCAGATTGTGAGATAAATTCTAATAGAGCCTTTTTCATGTATGCCAATACTTACTGTATTGGAACTCATTAGACTGACTTTATCTTTAATATGCTACTAGTTAATACTAAGTACTAAGTAAATGAAAATAGGTCATCAAACATATAACAGTTTGTATTCTAACCACGCTGACGCTGCTAATCAGTACACAAACAGTTGGGAGCTTGTGATATACTTAGACAAATATAAAAGTAGATGAGAAACAAGATAAAATATAACACAAGAAGAGATTTATTCATTGAAAAAATATCATACGTGTTACTTGAATGTGATATTTACATTTTTCATGTATGTATCAACGGTGGAGGCTACTTCTGTAGGCTTTCTATTAATCTCCTCTTGAGTAGTCAACTTTAGGTTGGGCTCAGTTTCTCCAACTCAACTGTATCCTTGTAAAAATGCCTCAATTTGATGAAGAGGGTACCTACTTGGATAGTGATTGAAGTCCAAAGCGCTATCTTGATGGTTTACGCCATTGCGGGGATATGACTTTGGATGATCTTCAACTGATCATTAACCTCCTCGACCAGTTTATCAACCGACGGATCAGAACTTGTAAGTTTTACTTCTTTGCGTTTTAAATCTGTGGCAATTTTTGAAGCTGCTCTAAGATAAAGTTCAGAGTGGATTTTCTATCTCTCTAAACTGTGGCCAGATCTTTCATAAAGAGTTTTATTTTTTTAGTCAAATTGTCTATTTCATTTTTCATTACTGACCTCTTCTCTTCAAGCTTTGTTCTCTCTTCGGAGAGTTGAGTCTCTTTGGTATCTATTATGTTTTTTAATTTTGCAAAAAGATTTAATTATCACTTTCTTCTTTCAAAAAAGAAAGGTTAAGCAAGTCGAGATATAATTCTTACCTGCTATTTCAGACTCCTTTGCCTGAAGAGCGGTCCTATGCTCTTCGGAGAGCCTTTGAACCTTGTCTTCATTTCTTTTGAAGGCCTCATGGAGTCTAGCAGTCTTCTCTTCATGTATTTGACCTAGTTAGCAGCTTCAACAAGATCAAATTTATATACCTTAGCAGCGTTTTGAGCCACCAAGAGTTACATTTCAAGCCCTGTTATTTGCTTTTACAATCTATTCCCAAACAGATTTGTTAGTATAAAAATCTTAGAACAAACAAAAAGAGCTCGTTTGTTAATCATACCTTTTTGTTTTCTCTACTTTGGCTTTAGCTAAAGTTCGTTCTTACTGATCTAATAAGTCGAGCAGTTCTTGTGAATGATGTAGAAAACAGATGGCAAATGAATTAGAATTACCCTTTTTCTTAGAAAATTTCTTAAGAGAAAGGAGAATTTGATTAACTTTGCTTGCAAGTTGTCAAAAACTTGCCTGACATCCCCCTGGTTGGAATGACCAAAGGAAGATGCTATTGGCATAGCCATTGGTATAATGTTGTTGGTGGTCATGGCCTTCTCATGCACTACTATCACCTCTTCTATCCCACTGGACAGAACTACCAACACCTCCATCGCCTCAATAGGAGGGTCTTTGGTTTCCATAGCCATGGACTCCTCTTGGTAGTAGTGGTCGCTCCAACCACCTTCGTCATTGTCATAGGGAGAGCACCAACCTCCTCCATGGGCGATGAAGCCTATCCAACCATTGGGTCCACCATAGTCACTGGGGGATTTTCACCCTCAACACTGGATGAATTTACTTACCCACTAGTCGGGGCATCTTGAGCAGCCTTAGTTGGTGCTAAGGCCTGTTCCACACTAGTCGTCGCCAATGTGACCAGCGGGTTGGCCATAGCACCAACTTGGGCAGCCACATCCTGATCCACAAAGGAATCAGGAGCATTGGCCTCAGGACTAAAACATGAAAAATATATATATCTTTTAGATTCTGATACAAAGATAGCCATAAGAAAGATACATAGCTGCAATGAAATCTTGAGTCCATATCCCATGATATTAAAGAAAGTGATGATGTTTCGACATCCAGGTTGGGAGTCTTCTTATTCCTCCTCATAATCAGAGGAACATTATTCTCTGAGTCTATTAGGAACGAGGATGCAAACTAGAGGGGGGTAAATAGGTGGCTTTAAAATTTTCTTCACTCTAGTCATCGCCTATGTCAAAACCTAAATTATATGTGGAAGCTTAAATCTAAGGTTTTGATAACTAAAGCCTAAATCAACTAGGCTTACTAAGTACACCAATAATCTAAGTCAAAATAATAATTTACAATCCTAGAAACAAGATAGCAATTTAATTCCATGAATTTGAATTGTAAGAATGTAAATAAGCATAAGGATGCAAACCAAAAAGAGACACAACAATTTATACCCTAGTGTTTGGAGACTTGTCGGTCTCCCCTAATCCAAGTTGATGTAAGCCCAAACGAATTGGA
This sequence comes from Guadua angustifolia, assembly GCA_036346375.1. Lineage (NCBI taxonomy): Eukaryota > Viridiplantae > Streptophyta > Magnoliopsida > Poales > Poaceae > Guadua > Guadua angustifolia. Next base: position 10,505,200 of record CM070510.1, on the reverse strand, counting down.
CTAGCTCCATAAATTAAGCCCAAACCTTGAATCCACTAGTGGTAGCTCTATTCCCACTCTAGATAGGCGAGCTCTAACCTTCACAATTTGTCAGGTCTTCTCACAACCTCCTTGAGAAGATCACCGTGCATGACACCTCCAACGCTGTCTAGGTGTCGGGAAACATCAAGAGTAATAAGTCAAACTTCTTACTTGAACCTCATCAAGTGTAACACATGCACAATGATGATCACCAAGTACAACACAAACACAAAGATCTCTCAACCCACTTCTGGATGCAACACATGCAAATAGAAGCTACTCTCCACACTCTGAAAGTGCAACACATACACAGTTGGGTGGAGAGGTTCACTGTAACTCAAGAAGCAAAAGGAAAACTCTAACCTCTTCCCAAGGCTTAGCAAATACCCTAGCAACCACCAAATACCAGCTCAAGGCATCTTTTTATAGCCTACCAAATAAAACTTGCCGTTTGAGGGCAAAACTAGGAAAAATCAGGAAATCCAATACTATCATCCATGTAGGGCCAGTAGTACTGACCTCAAAGCCAACGGTCGAATTCGTGCATTAAATGCACTGAAACTAGTCATTTCACAGTAGCCCGGCCAGTAATACCACCCATGTAGGAGAGGTAGTGCTGATTTTTCAACTCAAAAGCAAACCCAAAACACCTCTCTGAAAAAGTACCACCTTAAAAGGGCCAGTACTATTGGACCTCCTATAGTACCACTCCTACATAGGCAGTAGCACTAGCCAGTTAAATTTCTCAGAAAAGCCTACTTCTATAAAATAACTAGCACCTTAGGGCGGTACTACCGGCTGAGTGGTAGTACTGGTTCCTAGTAGCGGTATTACCAACCCAGTGGTAGTACCAACCCTAACATTGTGGTAGTGCTGGATTTCTAGAGAAAAACATGATTTCACATAGAAATCATCTCTTTTCAAATCATGATTCAATAAAGATCAATTTTTTGAGCTATGTGATGATCAACACTTGATCATGACACTTTGCAAAACACATTTACAAATGCAAATCATATGCTCCACAAAAATTGCAAGAAACTCAACTTATTTAAAAAACACATTTGCAAATAACAAATCGCAACAAAGAGCAATCAAGAACATCTCTTTGAGCCATTTGATGATCAACACATGATCAAACCAATTTGCAAAACACATTTACAAATCCTAGTTACATGCTCAAAAACCAAATTTGTAAACTCCAACTTGTTAGCAAAACACTTTTGCAAATAAACACCATAAAGAACAAGTATGAACTCTTGATTAGCTATGTGATGATCAACACATATGAAAGTTCAAGCTCCATTAATTTGGTTTTGATGTTAATGACAAATCTAATATTGAGACTAATTCTTTCGATAATCATTGTTTAATGATAAATCTAATTGTTATGAGACTAACATGTTTAATTGAGCTTAATTTTAGTAGTCTCATATTTGGATGGAAAATGGAAAACCCAAGGTATGTCTTGTATTAATGTTTATGATTTTAATGCATACTTTGGATTCAATTTAAAGTATGAATTTTCCATTGCATTAACCACAAAATGTGCATCATATTTCTCCAATCCTTATTTACATAGATGCACATATTTAGGGGGAGTTCGTCATTTAACTTAAAGGTTTCATTGTATTGATCTATTCCTTATTGACACATATAAGGATCAAGACATTGAAACTAAATCCTTGAGTATATATTTGAAGTGTCTAGTTGTAGTATACTCATGGTAATATAGGATAAGCTCCAATGTAATCAAAATTGAATATGTGCATATTGTCTCCAAATCAATTATATCTATGCACATATACATGTGGGGTTTATTCTATAGTTGATGGCTTAGAGTAATGGTCATTTCCATATAGTCCACATATTATGGATCATTACTTTTAAATCAACATGAGTATATGAAAACTTGTGTAGTTAATATATACTCATATTAATTTAGATGAAAATTTAAATTGAGGTCGGTTGTCTTTTAATCATCAAAGGACATTTCATCATGTGTTGATGGTGCTCTTTTGGATTGATTAAGGATAATCGATAGTTCTTGAGTATAACGAAGCATTAGTTGCATCGGTGTACTCAAGACACATTTATATCATTTAATTTGATTTGGGTTGTGCTCAATCGATATTAGAAGCTTCCATTATGTGTTAATGGAGTGAATATATGATTGAGATAACCATGTATCTTGGACTAACTATTTTTATGAGTTGTGAATAAGATAGGTTAAGTCCAAATGGTTGAGATGAGAAAATAGGACAGTGACGCATCAAGTGAAGATGGGCGTCAAGAAGAGATCCCGAAGAAAAGAAGAGAAGAAATTTATCAAGAGATGATGACAAAGAAGAGAAGAAGGGTGACGATCCCGGGGAGATGCAAAAAGATCAAAGATCTTAAAAGCCCCAAAGGGGATCGTGTGCGGCGAAGGTATAACTAGATAGGCTAAGGACTTTCTAGTCTTTGAGTCTAGTTTTTGTCGCTGTACTATTAAGAGGGGTCGAGTTTTCTAGTTTGAGCTTCATCATGTGTTGATGAGCTCAACCCGCGTTTCACTCAAGCTCAACTTGTTTGGTTTTTGTATGGATCTAACCATTTGGCATGTGTTGCGAATGGGTGAAGCTCGTACTTTGGTTTTGCATATCGCTTTGATTTGCATGTGTTGCAAGTGGGATAAGCATATGTGTTGGCTTTTGCATGAAGTTCGTATTTTGCATGTGTTGTGAATATTGAATTCATGCTTGGTGCTCGCATGAGCTATGTACTTGCATGTGTTGCAAAGAAAAATAGCTCATGCTTGTTTTAATTCAATTTCTTATTTGAAGTGATTGCTTAGAGCTAAGTTTTGCATGTGTTGCAAAAGGAGAGGGCTTAAGCAATTTGTATTTATGGGTTATGCATGGAGCTAAGATTTACATGTGTTGCAAATAGTGAGCTCATGCATTTGAGTTTGTTTTGGTTTTGCATGGAGCTAGGTTTTGCATGTGTTGCAAAACGAGGATACTTAAGCAAGTTGGATTTGGAGTTTACATGCGGTTCTTTGAAAACATGTGAATAGTATTTGCAAATGTGTTTTGTAAATTATTTTGATCAAGAGTTGATCATCACATGGTTCAAGTTTGTTGACCCTTGCTAGCTTGTAGTCATGCTTTTGATCAAGTCTATGTGAGGGATTTCGAGAAAATCAAAATTGGACTTGAATGACTACATTAGAGTCTTTGTTTTTGTGATTTTGGAAAATATCTATGGTTGATTAAATCTTGAAAATGAGTGGAGATTGTAGCCCTCATGATACGCTTCGCATAGAGTCCAAGATCACCTAAATTGGAGTTCGGAGTCAAAAGTTATGACCGTTTTTCTGAGTGTCGTCTGTGCTGAAACAGCAGGTGCGGTAGTACCGCATTTTATACTGCGATAGTACCGCAAAAATGGTACTACCGCTATTTTCATGTCGGTAGTGCCATAGGTACTGTAGTAACGGCTAGTTTCAGCACTTTTAATGTCCGTTTTGCCCCCAACGGCTAGTTTTCTTTGTGAGGCTATAAAAGGAGGTCATGGGGGGCATTTGCTGGTTGATTGAGCATTTTGGGTGAGGTGGTTCATGTGTTAAAGCTCTCATTTGTGTATTGGCTCTTGTGTGAGTTTTTGGGAGGTGGTTTGCATGTGTTGCATTCCCGCAAGTTGATTTTGAGCTAAGAGTAAGACTAATTGCATGTGTTGCAATTAGGAGTGGGTTGAGATCTCTTGTGCATGTGTTGCACTTGAGGAGGAGCCTAGGTGCATGTGTTGCACTAGGTGATCACCGGAAGCGCATGTGTTGTGCTAGGTGAAGCTCGAGCGGAGACTCGGTTTATTACTCTTGGAGGTTGCCGCCTCCTAGACGGCGTAGAGCGTCGTGCGCGGGAGCTCTCGAAGGAATTGTGAGAAGCCCCGGCGAGTTTGTGAAGGTTCGAGTTAAGCCTACCCAAAGGGGTGAAAAACTCTCACTAGTGGAATCGAGGCGAGTGCTCATTGCGGAGCCGGTCCAAGAATTGGGCTTGCCTCAACGTGGACTAGGGGAGACCAGCAAGTCTCCGAACACCACGGTAAAAAGTATTGTGTCTCTTGTGCTTGCATTGTATTCATTATTTATATTCAAGCAATTTACATTCGTAGAATTAAATTGATTGATTACTTGTCTTTATTCTTGCGTATTCTTGTTAGAGACATAATTAGCTAGTGCACTTAGTGAGCCTAGTTGACTTAGTCTTAATTGTCAAAACTTTAGTTTATCACTTCCGCATTTATTATCATATAGGTTTTGACATAAGGGTTCTTATGCGAGATTTTAATTAATCATAGAAAAGTAAATAATTTTTAAAAGCCGCCTATTCACCGCCCCTCTAGTCGGCATCCTCGATCTTACAACATAATCTCTAGCAATTTCTAAAATACATTCGCAAATTCTAGTCACACGCTAGGAACAATACTTAGAAGAACTTTAACATTTTTGCAAAACACAATTGCAAATACCATTATGCAATAAAGAACAATCAAGATCACATATTTGAGCCTTGTGATGATCAACACATAATCTTTAGCCGTTTGCAAAACACATTTGTAAACTCTACTCACATGCTCTAAAGATAGATGATCTTGAGCTCAAATTGCAAAATACATTTGCAAATTCAACATCAAGCACGAGCTACAACTATTTACAAAACACATTCACAAATACTAACTCCATGCAAAAACCAAATTAAGAGTTGAGCTAGAGCAAACGAGATTAAGCCGTCAACACATGATGAGACTCCAACTATAAGACTTAACCCCTCTTAATAGTACGGTGTCGACGTTTGTTGTCGGCAATAATCAAAAGAGGGCTAGGCGCTAGATCCAAACTCGATGGTAGCACAAGACACCAGATGTATACAGGTTCGGGCTCTCGCGAAGGAGATAATACCCTAATCCTGTGCTCTGGAATTATGTGTGGCTAGCTGTTTCGCTGATGAGATTGTGTGTCGATGTTCACCCGCCCTCCCTTTATATAGCAGAGGAGGACGGTTACAAAGGAGAGTCCCGATCGGATACAAAGTGAAGATTGTATCTCTTTCCTTATCCGCTAAACATGATGGCGGTTAGGACTACAATTGTATCCTCCCTAAGCAGGGTTAGTTTTCATCTTTGGGGTTTCCTTGCTGCGTATGGCGGCCTACCTCCTGGGTAATACCCATCTTCATGTAGTCGGCTTGGCCCATCCCCTCTTGGATGGTCCTCACGGCCCGCCATGCAGATACCCGGGGTTCATATACTCCACATACGGTAACCTAACTAACTACATGTTCTCCTATATGAACACCGAGACTGGTAAAAGGCTAGAAACACATCCTTAGTCGTATGCTAGTTATACCTTTGCCTTTTGCACATCCACTTGGAGATTTCACATGATGACACTCATCTTTTCTCCATGTGCGGGTCTTTATCTTGTTCATCAACACAGTCTTTATCTTGTTCATCAACACATGACGAATTTCTCTTTGGGATCCAATCTTGATGCTCATTAACACATGATGATATCCTTCTTCCCAATCTTGACTTAATGACCATCAACACATGATATCATCCGATGTTTTCATCAAAGTTGGACTTAACCTATTTCACACTCATTGAAAATTGTTAGTTCAACAAACACGGTTGTCCCAATGTAACACCCCGGTGCTAAACGCACCGCGAATGCCACCAAGAACTCTGAATAACAAACGACACCTCTACGAAAAGAAAACTTAAAACTAAAGTTAATCTCTAAACTCTTAAACCGGTTTAAAACTAAGTCACCGAAATTTACAAAATTTCGACATGACCTCTCTAGAACAGAGGACATCCACTCAGCAGACAAAAGAACAATAACAGTTATATGATATCATTCTAAAAGGTCCTTAGATAATCAATCACATTTTCAATCGGCCATTACCCAACTACGCAAACCGATCAACATAATACACTCGCATTTATTACAACCATCTTTAACAATTCAATTAACTGGGTTGTTGGTGACCGAAGTCGTGCTCGTGCTACTATTCCCAGCCCGACGAATCATCTTCAAGGTACCTAAAAACAGGAAGTAAACAAGCGTGAGTCCAAGACTCAGCAAAGTGCAACAATAATAAAAGTAATGAATTCAACTGAATTACCTTTACTCTAGAATTTAATATAGCCATTACTAAATGGAAATCAACCAGTAAAAGAAGCAATAACTAACTCCACTTACCACAACCAACTCGAAATCATAACTAAATCTTACCCCTGCCTCAATAAACATTTCTGAATGAGTCCACGCATTAATCCTCAACCTGTTCTTCCCATTCTCATCAATCCCATTTATCAGTTGCAACACACAATACAATGGAATGCATTTATGCTTTCATGCTCAAGTGCACAAAACATACAAAAGCATAATCTCATATCCATGCAACACAATCAACTCATTAAACATAATTCATCATTTGTCAATGCAATACAAATGCAAATATGCCAAACAAATGAAGAATCTCATATTCATATATTACAATCAACTCATTAAATATGATTCATCATTTGTCAATGCAATGCAAATGCTTACATATTCATATGCTCATCTCATTTCGCCATTCTCATGCATATTTCGCCATTCTCATGCATATGATGCATTCTCATGCATATGATGCATCATGCATGACTCATCTCCTCTTTCTTAGCAAATACCGGTATTGCCGAGTACCACCCGTCGATGCGTGCCCTCAAACCCAACCATCCCGTGGAAGGGGCCTGCCGAAACAGGACTTGCCCGCTACCCGAAGAGCGGGTCCCACGCTAATCACCGCTCCCATCCACGCCAAGGATGGGACTACGGGTAGGAACTCCGAGCACTCGGATTAGTCATACTCAGTATAACTTTCTCACCGCCCTTGCTCAATGCAATTCATGAATGCACATATGCAAATGATATTCCTCACATTCATATCCATATTCTCAATACTCATATCCGCATTCCCAACATTCATATTCATATTCTCAACTTTCATATTCATATTCTCATCACTCATATTCATATTCTCAACATTCATTTGCATATTCTCAACACTCATATCTACATAGTCACAATTATCATTACTACACCCGTTACAGTCATAATCCATCTTCATGATCACCAAATCATCCATTCTTATTCATCAAACCTCATTACTTCATTATTCACATTATCCTATCATACGAGTAAAATTAGTATGATATCTCAAACGATAGCTTTTCATAATCACAAGGTATCATGATATTCACTTTCGACACAAATCAGTTCAGTCAACGATGCACTTGCATCAGATTACTTAACCTTTTCATCAAAAGACAATTACCCTACTAGATGTGCTTATAAACACAAATGCAATCATAGTGTAAGCATATACATAACACAAGCAATCAATTAGATACCGTATAAGAGATATACGGGTTACACTTGCATAAAAACTCGATTAAATAAAAGCATAACCAATTAACTATTCTCATTTATCATATCGAATGCAAAATTAAACATGACAATATTAAAGCAACACATGGATAATTTGTATTATTATAAAACTTAGTGGCCACCGAAGCCACAACCGATGCAATGCACTTGCCTTAAACCTCTTGAAACTGGGTGGCGAGAAGTTGATGCCACACCTGAGGTTCCACCATCTGCAAGCAGAGGCAATCCACTCAAAAACATGCCAACCAAACAATCGCAATACTTAGCGCAAGATCGATTCTACTACCCACTCCGAAATCCCGGAAAACGGAAAATCTAACCAAAGGGGATAGCCGCCTTCCAACGAGTTAAACTTTTGATTCACTTAACCAAATGGAGTGAACTTAGCTCCTAATTAACCATAAGAGGATGACCTCCAGCTATCTCAAAGCCAAACATGAGGGAGATACCTCGAGGGCCTCCAAATCGAACACTAAACTCCAACCGGAAAAATGGAGCAAGCTACAGATTTCTAACTTCAGCACCTAGACTTCTAAATAGCATAACTTTTGATTGGCTTATTGGATTTTCGAGTTCTTGTGCTCATAACGACCGTGAGGAGACAAACTACGCATATATCATAACCAATCACTCAGCCAATGCACCTGCAGATCCCAGATCGAAAATGAACGCAGACTGAACCAAATCGCGACACAAACTGGACAGCACTCGCTAAAATAGCCATAACTTTCAAACGGCTGAACGAAATTTAGCGATTTCAGTCTCTATTGAAAGGTAATTCAATTATCTACAACATTCGTTATAGCCAAACCCCCAGGAAACGCTTGTAAAATTTTCAAACAGCAGCTCTAACAGGGGGAAAAAATCTGCTCGAACCAGAAATTTCAAATCACTCTAGTCTCTCCATTTCCCCAACCTCCAACATCTCAAAATCATGAGTCCTAGCTAGACAATAGCACAAACACCTTGCATGCAAGCAACTAACTCCCCAAATTTTCTAGGGTTTTTACCTCAATCCTCTACATGGAGGGAAGAGGGAGGTGAGGGAGAGGTTGCTGGTGGTGCTGCTGCTAGCTGATGCTGTCGCCGGAGAGGAGGCTCAGGGAGGAGTCGCCGGCCTGGAGCAGGAACTCGGCCAGGGCTGGAAGCAGCCAGCAGGGGGAGGGGCGCATGGGGGTGTCGAGCTAGGGGAAGGTGGAGCAGCTGCCGGAGAGGGAAGGTCGCCAGTGCTGGTGGAGGGCGCCGGCCTGGAGCAAGAACTCGGCCAGGGCTGCGCCAGGGAGCGGCTGGGAGGACAAGGTGCGGCCAGGGAAGCAGCAAAGCCAGGAGAAAAGAAATGAGCAAGGGAAGGGATAAGGTTAGATAAAGAAGAAAAATTTAGGTGGGGAGGTAAACTTCCAGAAAACCCCTCCCACACAATTTAATCTTTCTTTTAAACCTAACCCTCACATCTCTTGCTGCACAATCTACTCCTACTAAAGCAAGTGGAGCTGGTGATCACTCATCAGAGGTGGAGCCAATAACTAGAGAAAACGGGGACCAAGGAGTATTACAATGCAACAATACTTCATCAGACTGACCGTCCTAGCCGCAGAAACACCAACCTTAGCAAATGATCGAATATGCTCTGAGAGAGGAGACGGTCGGCTCTAATTTGATACCCAAACCCGATATGCAAACAACATAACCCAACCTTTATTAAACTCCTTATATTGCGAGGCGACAAAACTTTTCTCTAGAATAAAACCTCGAATCAAGAAAATGAAGATAATTCCGGCCAAAAACCCAGGAGGATGATTTTGCAGTATTACACCCAATCATCAACGCACTCCATTAGCACATAATGGATGCTCCAATATCAATTGATTGAATTTAATATTTATCATGAGTATACTAGCTCTACTAAAGCTTCATATACTCAAGCACTTTCGATTGTCCTTTGACCACCAAAGTATACTATCAACACATGATGGAAAGTCTAGATTCATTGATCTAGTTCTTTGATGATTGAACAATAATTTAGATTGTTACGAGTATATTTCAACTATGAAAGCTTCAAATACTCAATTTGATGGGTTTCAAAGTAATAATCCAATTTATATTGAATGAAGGAAAGAGATCAATACTATCGAGACCATCAATTATAGAATAAACTCCATTAAATGTGTGCATGTGTGCATATATATAATTGAATTTAAACCAATATGCACATATTTAATTTGATATTTCTTTGGAGTTTATCCTATATTAAAATGAGTATACTATAACTACATAATTTTTATATACTTAAGGATTTGTTTCAATGTAAATGTCCTTATTTTATTTGGCACGATAAAATCAATACTACTGAAACTTCAAGGTAAAGCATGAACTCCCCCTAAAAGTATGTATTCATGTAAATATGGAATTGAAACATTATGCACATATATAGGTTGAAACAACAGTGGATTTCACCCTTTATCTTGAATCGAAAGCATGCATCTAGAAATAATAAGATAGGATTGGATGCATACCTTTGATATTTCTGTTTTTCATTGAAATGAGACTAATAAAAAATATACTCAATAAACAAGTTAGTCTCATATTGGGATTTGTCAATAAGATCATGAATTTTATATCTAAGGAACGCAACAATATATATCAATGTAGCATTGATTGCATACCTTTGATAATTCCATCCTTTCATCCAAATGAGACTAATAAAAGAGGAACTCAATAATAATATTAGTCTCATAATAATTAGATATATCATTAATTATTAATTAAGAATTAATCACCAAAACCAAATAGAGCTTGAACTTACAGAGTCCTCACTCTCACCTTGAACAGAGGGAAACTTGGGAAGATGTCTATATGCTCGATCCCAATTGTAGTTGTATCTTTTCTTATTGCACACTTGGGATGAGGTCCTTATCTGTGTTCCTATAGCGAATGACACCCTCTTCTCTTGTGCTTGGGGCCAATCGTGTACACGCTTAGAATGTATAGCACCAGTCGGAACCAAGGCTACTAATTTGTGTGGTGTTCGGGTCCACCGTCTTCGAAGCACCTCAAGTGGAGGTCCTCGGTTTCTTGGTCAGCGGGGCCAAGGTTGTGACCTTAGCCTGTTCAACAGCCCGCTTTCGACCATGCATCTGAAAACAAATTTAATTGTTAAGTATAAAAAATTAATGAATATGACTGATGGCATTCATTGGTATTTACAATAATACAATCAGTTATGAACTCATCAGTCTGCTCTATCAGACTGGATGGCTATTTATCCAAAGCAACCAAGTTGGACACACAATATGAATGCGACCTTAGACCAGGTCTCATCGACAGTCAGAACTGACAAAGATTATAGACATCAGTAAATCATTTTTAATAAAAAGAAAGAAATAAGAGGTCAGAGAACCCAAAAGACCTCTTACTTCTAGGTTCTTCCTTGGTAGAATCTTGGTCACCTTTCATCCTCTAGACGAATCTGAACTGTCTCTTCACGGGGCTCACCTTGTGGTACAGAAAATTATAAATGATCTTTTGCCCTGACAAGCCCCCTACCACCAACTTAGCAATGACATTAACTATGTCGTGCTCCTTATCAGTGAGGACCAACGAATCCTTCTCCCTCTTTTCCTCAGTCCTTGTCCACACCAAGGTAGCTTTCCGATGAACTTGAGACGGCTACCCTAGGGAATCTCATAATAGAACCATTCCCAATGATACTCACGCCATGTATCTTTGGTCAGGAAAAGTGAATATTGAGAAGCCATTTTATCTTGGACCTTGAAATAAATGCTCCTAATGTTATCCTGGCTTTTGCTATTTTTTGTGTATTGATAAAAATGGCAAAAAAGGTGAAGAGGTGGGGGAATGCCAAGGAATGCCTCGCAAAGATGTGAGAAAACACTTAGAATAAGGATAAAATTAGGGGGAAGGTGATGAAGCTCAATCTCATAGTGATCAAGCCAATCAGAAAGGAACTCAGTCTCAGGGAGGCAAAAACTTAACCTAACAAAGGGGGTGAAGAGAATAAAGTGCCTCTCCTGGGTCATCGGCTTTGTGTCCTCCCCGCAAGGATCCCACCTCATCATTTTGTGTGAGGGGATTAAACCATCTTCCTCAAGACCTTGGATCATCCCTTCGATGAGGATGGACTTATCCATGATGATGAGTCGCGAGAAGGAAGAAAGCAAAAAAGTTCTAAGTCAAAAATGCTCAAAAAGAACTACTTTGCGCTCAGACAACCAAGGTTTAAGGTGTATAAGGGAAGCCTCCCCCTTTATTTATACACCTTTATTGTGTCAGTTCAAAACAAAAAAATCATTTTAGTTTCCAAGAAGCTATAAAAAAACTACCTTTTGATGAACATTCAACCACCACGAAAGAATTGGGAATGATGTCTTCAAACTTCTTTTTATCTATTGAAACTTTTCACTTCCTTTATTTGATCATACTCTCTATCACAGTTGATGAGAGGAGAAAGAAGAAAGGAAGATGAAAAGCTTTAACAACTAAGAAAAAGTTTGAAAACAATAGAAGTTTTTTCTGCACTCAAGAGTTTGGAGTATGCAAAGGAAGCCTTACTCTCTTTTATACACCTTATTTATTAAAAATGGTTAGCATCGGTTTAGTTACCAAGAGAATTGCAAAGATCTCTTCATTTATTAGCATTTAAATGGTCAGATAACTAGCGCATAACCCCATAAGGTTGCAGAAGATGAAAAATCTTGAGTAATATACATATTTACTCAAGTCTTCGGGGCTAGCTAGCGAGGATCAAAAGACTCTTTTCCTTCTGGACCTTTAGCGCTTAGGAACCATACTCTATTAATGGGTTTATAATACATAAAGCCCATAATTAACTGGATGGTTACATCTTTGACCATTCAGTTAAAGATGGTCTATAGCTTCACATTGGTCATCCCCGACAAGTGAAATAGTCACCCCGACAAGTGGAAGACAAGCAGTTATCCCCACACATATCTCCGTGCAGACAGTTTTCTGATAGGTGCACATAACTACCTAAAAGTTATCACTGAAAAAGGTACCCTTTGGTGGGAAGACGCCTCTCAGTTACATGACGCCTCTTCGAAGAACAACTGCCACCTCTATATTCGATATAAATAGGGAGCCCCTTCACATTATCAAGAGAAGGAACAATTTGTTATAGATAGAAATTATGTAATCTACATACTCTATTGAGTTGTTTGGCTAATAAAGAAACAATCCCTATATTTGTTTTCAATCATCTTGTATACTAGGGACCCACAATCATATTTTCATAAGCTCGGTTAAATGATCTGTAGGTCTTGGACATCGACATCACTCTATCTGAAATTCAATCTTTCTAAAATATCCAATTCTAATATGTGAAAGGTTTACTCGATATGTTCATGTATTGATGGACATATTTTAATATTGCGAAGTCTCGCTCCAAACTCTGGGCCTTCCGCCGGGAGTGTTTTGGCCGTCTGGCAGGTATTATCAGAGGTGGTTGGTCTATCTGGGAGGATTAGGGCTAAAGGATTTGGGTTTGGGAGGGGTCTTTTCGGAAATTTCCCCCTCCACCTACTCCTCCACCTAATCTCTCTCTTTCTCTTTACTTGTGTGGCTGGCATTTCATCTCCCTTGGCAAGATTTTTTTCCCCAAATTTTTCCAGCCGACGCCACTTTCTTCCGTTCTGGCCTCCAGCGCCTGCCCAATCCCCTGCCGACTCCCCTTCTCTGGTTGCCGATTCCCTGGGCCGGCGCCTCCAGCTCTAGTCCCAGCCGGTGCCTGCTTCAGCCCCAGTCCCAGCCGGCGTCACCCTGACTTCCTCCTGGCGTTGCCCTGGCCTCCCCTGCGTCGCCCCTTGGCCCTCCACAGTGCCTCCTCCAAAGACTGAGCGGGCAGGCAGAAGGGTAGAAGCGGCGACAAGAAGAAGCAGTGGAGCACCAACAGCCGGCCACCGCCTCCCTGTCCTCCTCCTGGTGTCGCCCTGGCGAATGTTTCCCCTTGGCGCCTGGCACTCCCTGGCCGACTCCTTCCTACGCCTCCTCTCCGACAAGCAGCCGGTGAGGCAAGAGCAAGCAGCGACTCGGCAGAGCAAAGATCAAGAGCAGATGGCGCCTCCTCCAGCCTCTCCCTCACCTCCCTCCCTCCTCTCCCTTTGTGTGGTAAGTGGAGGTGAAGTCCTAGTTGTGGATGAATGAGTGTAGCCTAGGTGTTTGATGAAATGCATGCTTAGAGTATAGAGGTTTCTTTGTGCCTGCCATGTGTTCGATGTAATGCCTAGAAGATTTATGATGTGGTATCATAGTGATTTCGGTGTGTCAGGTTGAGGCATGGGAGGGGAAAGGCAAGAATCGATGCATTTCTAAACTGTGTGCATACCTATATATATATCCATGCCTGCTAGTTCTATTCTTCTGTTGTGAGCATGAGTGAAAATTATGAGGTTTGATTAAGGGTAGGGCTGGATGCTCAGGTGGGCATTGCGATGGCTTGTAATTAATAGAATTGTTTTCATTGTTTTAATTAAATGTTCAGCTACTCAGTTTTATGGTGTTCTTTAGTGCTTCATTTCTTGGCTCAAGAAACTCATATTGGATTATGCCGACGTGTTGGGATCTTGAGCATAAACTTTAATTTAATTTTGAATTTGGTGTGCATGCAGTTATATGTATATATATATATGTATATACAAATACACTTCATTGACCTGAAGAATATGAATCTGCGGATTTGGATGTTCTTATTCCAAGCAGAGAATGTATTAATTGATGGTGTCTCACGCATAGCTTTTATAATATGTGTCTTAACTTGCTAGAAGTTGTGGAGTGTCCTTATGGAATTTATGTGTGTATAGTGTCTCACAAGGAGATTCATTTTGGCAGCATTTTAGTTTTCATGGCTTTTATTCATAAATGTTAGTATTTTGTTTAGCCAATTATTCGTGGAATTTTGCTTGCTCCGCTTCCCCGCATGGGTTTGGAGTTGAATCACTATACCTATGTTATGCAAAAGAGTTGACCTCTTTTGTCGTTTGTGTCAAGTGTGCATAAAGTTAAGTTGGATGATTAATGCTATTTTGCAGGGGAGGTTCTATCGGGTGTGGCCTCAATCGTATGCCACTCCATTCTCCGTCGGTAAAGGCAAGTGCATTTCCTAAATCGTGGCTAGGATGATTAACTGATTGTTTGCTTTTAGCATAAGAAACTTCCGATGAATACGCAAGAGGTAAGTTCTGCTTGGCTAAAACTAGAAAATGGTTCCTTGTATGAAAAAGCTTATAATGATTAAATGGTTAAGGGAATGGCTGCAAGTACATCGAGCTGTGTGCCTAATTGAGTTGTTCATTTCTATTTATCTGTTCAGGGCTAATGTCTATTGAGTGTGGCAAGTGCATCAATTGATTGAATTTTATGAATTTTGGGTTGCATGTCTTGATTGATTTGACATGAGAGCCGCTAATGCTTGTTGTGGTTATATTGACAACACTAGTATGGATGAAACTTGCATGTGCATCCTTGCTTGTTTGCTATGTGTGCTACATTGAAGAATTATGTGCCTTGTCTATGTGACTTGTTGTGCTAACTTGTGTTCCGTGTTGGTGCTTACTAGTAGGATTAGGATATTATTGATATTAAAGTCATGAGTTTTGATTCAAGAATAATGGTTCAATTTGTAGTCATGATAAAAGATTATGGTTTTTGTATGAAGTATTGATGATAAATGAATGTGAGGACGGAGTATGGAATTTGATTGCGAAAATGGTTTGATTTATAATCAAGATAGATGGAATTAGTAATTACTCGAGTATTGGTGATGTGAGTATGATTATAAGTGTTGAGAACGTGATTTTGAGTGTTGCGAATGCGATTATGAGTGTTGAGGATGTGAATGGTAATTTATGGATGGGAGGAGTGGCTGATATTTATGTATTTGGCTATGACTATGCAAATGTGAGGAAAGAATGTAGTTTGCAAATTAGTTGTATCAATTGCATTTGTGCATTCATGATGGAAGGGGCGACCCATGCTGATGCGGGCCTCTGTGCTCACCTGTAGTGAGTACGAAAGTCCTACCTCGTAGTCCCGTATACTTGGGTGTATGGGAGCGAGTCAGTAAAAGTAGGCACCCTCCACCACGGGGTGGAAGGGGAATGCGAGGGTGCACACCGACGGGTGTGCAAATAAAACCATACCCGGTATGTGCTAAAAGAGGAGATGAGCATGCATGATGCATCATATGCATAGAAATTGTGCAATCTGCATTGCATTGTCAATGATAGATCCTGTTTTATGAGTTGATTATGATGTATGGATATGAGATTCTTCTTCTGTATGGCATATTTACATCTGCATTGTATTGACAATGATGGATCATGTTATGCATTGAGATTGTTAATTGTTGATTGACGTGAATGAAATGCATGGTTGTGTTGCATTACATATCTTTGCATATATGTATGAGATATTATGTGAATGAAAGCACAAAAGTATGTCATTGCATTGTGTATTGCGATTGATAAATGTTGATTGATGAGAATGGAAAGAACAGGTTGAGAATTGAGTTGTGGGCTCATCCAGAATTGATTCCCAAAGCATGGGTAAGGTTTTGATATATTGTCAAGTTGGTTGAGGTAAGTGGAGCTGTTACTACTACTGTTGCTGGATGTTTCAGATAAGTAATGGTTTTTTTTAAAAAAAATGATGAAGTAATCGTGCTCTTATGTTGTGGATCTTTTATGAATTCAACTACCTTCATTTATTTACGAATGCCAATTAAAGAAACTGTTACTTTATGTTTTGAAGTAGCTGTATTTTAGTTTAATTTCTTACTTTGCCTACTTGACGCACTTTGCTGAGTCCTGGACTCACGCTTGTTTGTTTCCTGTTTTAGGTACCTTGAAGTTGACTCGTTGGGATGGGAGTAGTAGCACGTGCACGACTTCCGTCACTACCACCTCATTTGAATTAACTTGTAAAGTCTGGCTGTAATTAATAAGGTTGTAATGTGTCGTTCGTCGTGGTGGAGTTTATTACCGTATATTGGATGTGTGATTGGTTAACTAAGGACCTGCTAGATTGATATCATATTATCTGCAATGTTTTCTGTCTGCTGAGTGGATGTCCTAGTTTCTAGAGGGGTCATGTCGAAATTTTGTAAATTTCCGTGGCTTAGTTTTAAGCCGGTTTTAGAGTTTAGTTTTTACTTGATTGCAGTCAAGTTCATATAAGTGTTAGGTTTTTATGCCTTCTTCGGTAATTCTCAGTTCAATTGATCTTGTTGTGGAGAATTATCGTGTGTTGGTAACCCTTCGGATATGTGTGGGTCCGAGAGGTGTCGCTAGTAAATCAGGGTTTTTGGGTAGCATCCGTGGCGCGTTGGCGTCGGGGTGTTACACATATAAACTACACCATTATTTTGGTGGTTGGACTGTTGCTATAGCACCATGCATTCTGCTTTACTTTTTTGAAAACAAAACAAAGGGCACAATTTGAGCTAGGCTCAAGTTATGTAGGGGGGAGGAAGTGTGTGGGAAGTATTGCGAAGCTTGGTTGCCCTTTTATAGTTGGTGACAACCGACTTTGGCTAAAATTCTAATAGTAACCGTGGTGTGCATACTGGCTCGGGCGCACAGGTTTTCTGGCGATAGGGTGCGCAGGGCATGGGAAGGTCGTGCAGTGGTAGGGTATGGCCCAAGACGTGGTGGTGCAAACCGAGGCAAGTCATTGGCCATATACGACGCTGGTGGAGGTTGGTGCTTGCTCGGTTTGACCGGAAACAAAGGAGTGTAATGGAGGTGCTTGACTGTATGGGGGAGAAGATAAGCTAGGCAACTAGGTTCTAGGGTGATGCGATTGTGGTCTTGCGCATGGGTTTCCCTTCTGTCACGGTAGGGTAAGGTACGGTGAAAAAGGAGCCATGGCAGGCATTGGGCATCGTGTTGTGTTTGTCCTATACGGTGGTTATTGTGACGGGATTGATCGGGAAGCTTGGTTGATCAGGGTTACAGAGAGGAAAGATGCAGCAATGGCTTGAAAGAGAATAAAGGAGCCACAATATAGGAAAATTTACGAAAAATATACGCATGCATAAATAAATTTCACAAAATAAAACAAAAATTAAAACAAGGAGGATGCTTGCCTTGCTTTGTTAGTTCAAGGGTCGACCTGGGGTCGAGGTAGACAATCGTAGCTTTGCATACGTCGGTGTCTATACGTGTGTACCATATAACAATAATAAGAAGCAATTACAATAAGAGGCAACAAGAAATCAAATGAAACAAAATTCAAGAATAAATCAAAATAGAAGGTTACGGTGATAAAAACACTTTTAATCTTGGTTTCTTATTATATAAGTTTATTCATTTGTGTTATTGATTTTGAGGTTTATAGCACAAAGAGTTAGGCTTTTAATAGGATTCAGATGCAGAGCATGTTTAAATATAATCATTTCTACATAATAGGACGATCTTGCCTAAGGCAACATTTTTAAGCTGGTCTTAGTAGTATTAGTGTTTATTTGTGATGTTGTATTAATTTCCTAATCTTATTTATTTCTAAAGTTTACGTTATAAAAGGGTCGGAGTTCTTTTTAAGTTTGCGAATGCAATTCACATACATATGCAGCCATTTTTATAGCATTAGTAGGTCTTGACCCTAGAAGTGTCTTGAAACTAATTTTGTATATTTTAGCTTTTATTTGTGAAATATATTAATGTTTTTAGTTTTTATGTATATAGAAAATGAAGTCTATTATGAACTTACGTCAAACTAAATCAATCATTAAATTCTTTTTGTAGATTGAGATTATCTTGACCTTCAAAACTGGCCCTATATGATCTAGCAGTTATTTGTAATATTTATATTTATTTATTTATATTTTAAATCCTTAAGTATATCTATTACATAAAAGCATATTTTGATTTATTTTTTAGGAAAACAGGAGGGGAGTCCCCTACTGAGATATATATAAAACAAAATAGAGTTTAATTACAAGCAAGAAATAGAAGAATATACAAGCCAAAAAAGAAAAAATAAACCAAAAGACTAGGAAAAACTAATCAGCCAAGAAGTGAAATCTTCCCCTAGAGAAGGTTTAACTCTATGGATAACCATAGAAAAAACTTCTCTAAAATCTTTCTTCGAAAGGAATAAAGAAACCACACCACTGATCAAAAATAGATCTTTTATATATCTTCTAGATTGTCCAACAAGCAGTGATAACCACCTCTGAAAAACAAAGAATTCTACATCAACTTTTTGCCTCCTGAATAAGATCCACCACCTCTAGAGATAAATCAAAGTTGATACGAAGAAAGCGCCAACACCATTGACTGAAGGGGCAGGAGAAAAACATACGATGAAGTGCTTACTCTCTCCAAGAAACACAGAGAACACAAAAATAGTTGTCCAAAGAAAAACCTTTCGTGTGCAAAAGGTTTCTGGTATTCAATCTATCTCGAAGAAGCAGCCAAAAGAAGATCTTTTGTTTATTTAGACAATAGGATGTCCATAACCACTTAAAAGGTAGAGGCATGAAACCCTGCCCAAAGAAATGATCATACACTTTCTATGAAGAGAAAGAGGTTGAACCCCAAATATAAGACCAAGAACCATTTCCAGGACCGAGTGAAAGAGATCTCAATCTTTCGTTAGATGATGCAGCTGTGTTGCAGCAATGGGAGACAAAGGAAGATGAAAATTCAAAGCAAAATCTGCATCATCAAGAAATTTTGCCACAGAGCAGTCAGCTTTTTTCGAAATGAAAATAGATGAGGGAACTCAGTTTGTAAAGAACCAAGATCCCAAACATCTTTCCAAAATAAACAAGAACGGCTATCCAAAATTGAACATGAAGCTATTCTATAGAAAAGATCAAAAAGGCTAAGTGCAAACTATGACTTATTATAATGATTTTTACTTTATTATGTGGTTTTGACCTATAGAGCTTACACCAACTGGTTTTATACCTATTATCATTTATTTGGGAAAGATATGCATATGTCGACTTTTGCACATGGAAGGCGAAGCTATATAGAAACTTTGTTCAAGTTAAGCTATACATCAAATATTTTTCAAGGATTGGATGATATGAACCTGTAGAATATTTAAACTAGTTTCTTTTATATAAACATTATACTATATTAACTATATATACTTAGCACCTAAAGTCTGTTATAACTTTAGTTCAAACTTAATCAAATACTAACTATTTTTGCTTATTCAGGTATATTATGGTCCTAATAAGATTTAGAAACTAGTTCTCACAAATTTAAGAGATTAATGGCTATAGTTACTACTAGATGGATTTCTACGACTAGAATCCAACTTATAAATAGAAACTAATGCAAATTGGGATCAAATCTAATCATTTTTTAAGTATTAAATGGTCCTATCCTATATATCATATAAAAATAGGTTTTACATATATTAATACTTATATGTGGGTTTCAATTATATTCTATTCATATGTGTATTATAAGAAAAGGTTATATGCAAACTTAATTTAAACTAAATAATATATGAAATATATTTATATATCTAAGGATTCTATGGTATTATCTGAGCCTAGGAATTGGTTTTACCAAAATTTGAATTTATATGCTCAATTTATAGCTATTTTGATTTTTATGTATTGAATAATGACCTATTTATAAATTTAATTTAAACTAGGTTCAAATCTAAATGTTTTTATATAAATGGGTTGCTTATGTTATCAGGATAATTTAAAATTTTATTTCATAATCTTAGGAGCTAGAGTTTACAAATTTTGTATAGAGACCATATTAGGGTTTTATAAAACTTAAATTCAAATAAATCAAAATTGGTGCAAAATTAAATATTTTTTCATATTCAGGAACTATATGATTTGATATAAATTTAGAAATTTGTTTCACTAGAATTGGACTTATAATGCAAAAGATAAAGCTATTTGAATATTGATGATTCTGAAAATTAGCAAAATAGAGAAATGCGCCTTCAATCAATGGAAGCGACTTTTGTCTTTTGAACAGACTGCTGTGCTTTGCGCTGGCTAACAGGGGACCCTACGGCTCAGTGAGCTAAAACAGGGGATCACAAAGGGTTGGTCAGCGGTAGTGAAAGAGGGCAGCGCCGGCCGGCCAGCAGCTCAGTGAGCTCTAGCAAGTTGCTACGCACCCGGGGCGACAACTGGTTGTGGAGGAGTGGCAGCGAGGTTAGCTGCCACTAGCAATGGGTGGTGGTGAGGATGGTGGGCAGCCGTGGGGGCAGAAGAAGGTAGTGAAGTCCAGACAAACTTGGGGAAAAGCATCTAGGTGTCGAGGGAGTTCCATTTTTATACCTTGCTCATGCGAAGAATGGTCGAAGAGCTTCGCCAACAATGGCCGGTCTTGGGGAAGAAGGGCTTTGGTGCGGTGGCTTTCTATAGAATCTCTGAGATGAAAATCAAGGTAGCACGGAGTTCAGGACATGGTGGTGAAGCTTCGGGTTAAGGGAATTTGAAGGAGATTCATGAAATTGCTCTAATTGGATTTCGGTCCGACCTTTGGGTTTCACTGGTATTGGCGACCAGAGGCGAGGGTTAGCACTGAGCTCGAGCAAGGAAGAGGGTGGCAGTGATGTGACTGTGTTTAAATGCCGTCTTGCGCATGGACAAGACCAGCGTGCTATGGCCGAGCATTTGCCGTGGGCTCGTGACAGAGGTGACGCAGCGATCAGGCAACACTTTGGCTGAGAAAAGAGCAGGTCAAATGCAGCTGTGATGCTGTCCAGTGGGCCAGGGTTGGCTGGGGTCCTACATGGCAGTGAGCAAAAGATGGAACTGGGTTTCACCTCTTTGGACAGAGCATGACCTTTTCATTAATTGAGCTGTCATTATTGTACAAATATTTTTGAAGCTTTTCTTGTGTGGACTCTAGACTATGATTATCATGTCCTAAAAAATTCAGAACAAAATTATGTCTGTAAATTTTTTTAAAAAAAATCTGACAAGCTTACTCTTTCAGATTAGTGTTTTCTGATTTTTATTTTTAAGAGGTTCCAAATGAACTTTATTTTAAATGAAACTTTTTTTGGTATGATTCTAATGATTATTTTGAGCTACCGTAAAAATTTTAGATGATGATCAATCATACAGAATTTTATAAAGTTATGACATTGATAATGTTGCTTTTAAATTGATTATGTTTTTGATTTTATAAAAGGGACAAATCAGCTTCATTATTTCTGAAAGTGATCAAGGGGTATGAATGATGCTTCGAGTCAAGGGAATTTGGAGGTAACTCACCGAGTTGTACGAATTGATATTTGGCTCAAGCTTTGGGTCCTACCAGCTATGGCGGCAGTAGAGGCGCAATTGGGCGAGGTCTCAGCCGTGTGAGCTTAAGGAAACATTTTATGTGGGTTCCTTTGATGCTGTAGATGACACCCTAAAAATTTTAGAGGATGAACACGCCTAAATAGTTTTAAATAATTCTAACAATGCTTCTATTCATAGTCAGTATTGTTTTAGATTTCTTATCGTTATTAAATGTATTCACATTTCTTTGAAACTTTTTGAGTGTGTTCTGGAGGTGAACTAGGATTTATCTATATTTTCTCCAGGTTTTATTTTCATATGATTTTTTGTCTTCTGATTTTTGAAAGGAGGAATTCAATAATATAAATTATTTTGTTAAGGTGTTTAATGCTTTCAAATGTTTATGAAATTCTTTGGAAAAGTTTTGGAGTTATCTCTGGATTTAAATATATTTTCTATTGATTTTATTCTTATAGGATTCTAAATTTCAAAATTTGAAAAACAAAGATTCGATCAATAGAAATGATTTTCTTAGAGACCAAAATTTAGGAAAAGAATGGAAATTCAGAATAAAATCAGAGTTCCAATTAAAATGTAAATTTTATCTAATTTTAAATTTTTTAGGATGTTACATCCACCCCTAAAATCCTAAAATAAAAAATTTATCCCATAACAAACAAATTAACTACCCAACAATATCCCTTCATGTTGTATGGCATGGGTACGATAGCAGAGGCATGTTGTGAGTCGGGATGAAGCTTGGCTAGACACTATATCGAAGTTAAGAGCATGCCACAAACTAAGATACGTGACAATAGCTTAATGTATTAGATAATATCATTTTTATTAATAAAAGTGGATGCATCGCGACGTGTTAGCTCTGTTTGGAACGGTTCTGTGAAAAGATTGTTAGTACGCGGATCGTTTCGAAGAAAGATGACGTCGGAAAAAAACAAAAAACCGACCGACCGAAACAAGAAGATCGTCGTGGTCGGTTGTACGACCCACACACCTGATGGAAACCAACCGACATGCCGCAACTCGCGTCACCGACGTACGAACTCCGTAGAGGACTCGAGCCGCGAATTAACCCTAGCCGGCGCGGGCGACGCGCCAACAACTTAACCGACGCATGCCATGGCTAGCGACGCCGACACGGCCCGCGGCGATGACGGCGAGCTGGGCGCGTACAGCACCCACATCGACGACGACGTGAGCGATCTTAACGCCGAAGAAGAGGAGGACGAGCCCACGCCGCGGCTGCGGACGGCGGTGGTCATCGCCAGGAGGAAGGCCGTCCGCCCCAGAGCGACGCACGGGCCGCTGCGGCCTATCAGGCGGCGCGCGGTGCCGCCGGGAGGCAGCAGAAGAAGCTCTTGCTGCGGCGGGAGCGGTACATGGACGTGCGGCGGCGGGCAAGGGAGAAGGCGCAGAGCCGAAGCTTCGGCCTTATTAGCAGTTAACCCTTTTGTAATGACGTGGCATGCAATAATTAGCCGGTTTCGTCTCACGAGGGTATTGGAGGTGCTGTACACTGTTCAATAATTCAGCAGTTCTTAGATTTTTCTTTTTTTTTCCCCATTCTTCCCCTTGTTTAAATCGCGAGAATGTTTAAGGTATGCAGAAGGCGAGAAACATGAGAATTGGTGCAAATTTCGAATAATCTGAAAAAAAAACTCCATAGTTCTTAAATGGAACGGGCCTTTTATCTTAGATGTTGGTTACCATTGATGGTACGTATGCATGGGTTGCAGGAAGTTCTTTTATCTTAGATGTTTTGTCACCATCGATGGTACGCAAATATGGGCTGCAGAAAGTTGCATTCTGATTAACCATTTGAGACGACGACATTTATCGAAGAGAGAATAGAGCTGCCGTAAAAGGTTGCATTCTGATTAGCCATTTGAGGAGACGACATTTTATCCAATAGACAAAACAGGTACCCCGTGGTTTGAAATTTCGGTATCGGATCAGCAAATCCGAAATATCAGTGAGATCTTAGAATTTCAGACAAAATTCGAATAAAATCCAAAAAATAAATTTCAAATCCGGCTTTTTTGACCGGAATTTCTGAGATTTCGACAAAAATTACCAAGATCTCGGCAAGAAACACCGAAATCTCGGCCTAAAAAGCTTAAAATCCGATCAAAATACCTTAAGCTCACATCACATACAGTTTTAATTAAAAACCATCTATGATAAAACCGTCTGTAATGTAAATGCACATCATAGATGGTTTTAGCCAAAAACTGTTTGTGATGAGTCTATGATGTGCATTTTTGATAATTTTCAATTTTTTTCATTTCAGATTTAAAATCTCATCCCGACTGAAATCCGAAATCTCGGCCGAGATGTCCGAAATTTCAGCGGGATTTTGAACCTTAACCCCGTACCCCTGCTCCATAATGACGCCAAGAAAAAAATACTAGTGACTTGAGAAGTAAAGGTGTAAAGCTTATAGTATATCTTCGTGACAGTACAGGTTTGTGTCTCTAACACAGCAAAACTATCACACTGCTGCAACACGGGAGAAGCAGGGAATACTTATACAGAACCATGTTACATGGCATGTGTGTCCATCAGACTGACTGCGAACAACTCATCTTGATTTCTCGTCAGTTTCTGATAAACGGGCCTTCTCGACTTGGCGGGTGATCTGTGAAACTGCGTAGTGAGAGGCACTTGATGCGGCATAATAGGATGTCACAGTAAGCTGAGCAAACGTCGGGAGAGCATATGCTGCAATGGAAGTAATATATCATTAGACATTATTAGAGATATTTCAAATGTTAAGCTGACGATTAAATACACGAAAAGAATTAAATGGAAGCCATATTTTACTACGGCAAATCAGGATGTCTCGAATTTTTAGTTCCTCTGAAGAGGCAGGTGGTAGGAAAGTCTCCGGGAGTACATATTATTGTTCATGTAGAATCCACAGGGCACCGAAAGGAAATTACTCTTGCACAGAGTTGAAGCACCTCCAACCCTTCCTTCCAAACAAGGAGATTAATTCATTGGAGTGAATATCATGCGAAGGATCCATACTAATTTCAACAAGCTCTATAAAATCTAAATCGGCTCGTAGTACTGCAGTTTCCCTCCCTCCCTTTTGTTGAAAATACCTAACCTCATCGTGATTGTTATGCTAACAAATGTTGGCTAAAAGCTTGGCATTCTGGTTATACTTCCTGAAGAGCAAATTCTGTAACACTGGATACATAATTAAATATACGAAAAAAATAAATCCAACAATTCATTGAGGCCAAGATTAGAAATAACTTTTAAGGGAACTTGACAGCTTTATTTGGACTTGAACTAGGTCAAGATTTATCGTCAACTCAAACCAGAGTTAAGTTAGCACAAGCCAATGTTTGTTTGACAATTGACATTAGGTCTAGTTAACATAAAATGTTTTTAGGCTGGTAGAACTAGCTCATCGAAGGAACTTCAAACTAGACAGAACAGGGTATAGGTCCTGTATAACTTTGATCTGATATCAATTTTACGTAGTTAGGATAACAGAAGTTGGTAAGTTTCATAAAATGTTTTGACAGGATTAACATGAACCATACCTGACATCCTGATTCCACCATGATCACATAATTCCTTTCTATTGCACCTAAAATCTCTATTTCTGTACCCTATGCAGTCCTGACTCATCCTCCGGTAGTGATAAGTAGGTGTAGATCACAACTTAACTATAGGATTTGCAAATGAATGATAGGCTGGGAATCTATCCCATGATCCAAACAAGGTCTATAGAGTTGAATTGGTCCAAAACCATACACAAATAAAAAGGATGGCAGACACTAGGGGTGGGAAAAAAGCTCAATACTTGTGAGCTGGCTCGGCTCATTAACGACTCAGCTCGAATTCGTGCCATAAACGAAATGAGCCGAGCAGCATGTTTTGCTTGTTAGCTTAAGAGCCGAGTCTGAGCCAGCTCGTGAGTTGCTTGTTAGGCTCATTAAGCTCAGTGAAATTAAAACCCAGCCAGCAGTGGCCCTGCAACAGAAAAAGCCCACGAGCCATAGTCCACCTACAACTCAGCCCTAACCCTAACACACACACACACACACACACGCACGCAGACACAGCCGCCTCCTGGCCTTCACAAGGGGACATCTGGTGATGCCGATACCACCATCCACCTCCACCCTCCGCCGCCCCTCCACCTCCAACCTCCTCCCATCCACTCCGCCCACCCAACCGACCCCTTCACCTCCGTCATCCGGCCGCCTAGCGCCCTGGCCACCGCCTCCTCCTTTGTGCTCCGGCATCCTCCTGTCCCTAACGAGCCTAATGAGCCCTTTGGTCGAGCCGAGCTGAGCAGTTTTTTTTTTGCTTAAAGAGCCGAGCTGAGCCAAGTTTCTTAACAAGTTTGTAAGTTTCATAATGAAAATAAACCACAGCATAAAAATAGAATAATTTCTTTTTCATGTTTCAGCTGCAAATCTCTCTATAGCATGAGGGCAATGCTGGTGTCATTATCAGAATATAGCAAAAGGGAAGAGTTATCAACTATGTACCGACAATTTCACAAATATTATTACATTCCTGATATAAGAATACTGATTAGAGTACTTGTTATTGTATAGACTTACCGCCAAATAAAGCACTGGCACCAGAGAATAAAAGCAAAGGAGGCACCTGCACACAAAAAATATCATCTCCCATTAATTGAACATGTAACAACAATGTTAACTTATGCAAACTGCCAGTAGTGACAAAAATCAAGTAGATCTATGAAAGTCTATTGTCAGTTGCGTTGAAAACACATGACAGCAAATGTCCAAAGCAAGTACTTCATAACACATGTAACAATCACAATAATCTGGCAGCTATTCTGAACTTATGTTAAGGCTGACTTTCCTAATACCTAAAGTGCAGATACCCCATGTTCATGCTCTTCAATTCAACATTCTTTTTTTCTCTCTTTAGAAATTTGTCCAGCCAATTGAGCATTTGAACAGCAGCCTTAAGCAGTGGACTAGTTATTTGCTTTAAGTAATACTGTTTTTAAAAATCCTATTGAATTCAGTAAATGCCCAAGACTGCGGATGATAGGAACCTATTGAATTCAGGAAATGCCCAAGACAGCAGATGATAAGAACCTATAGAATTCAGCAAATGCCCAAGATAGCGGACTATAGGATCCTATTAAATTCAGCATCATATTCTTAAATGCTACACGCAGCCCTGTTCAAAATTGAATCAGGCTTGATCTCCAGGAACAGGTTTAGCAAATTAATTTTCTATTGTTTTCTTGTCTGGATGAAGGATGCACTTCTTTCAATAACCAGGAAAAACTTCGGATGTTTCCCTATTTAACTTATCATTCTTATAGCAGGTTCCAATGAACCATGAATGCTGCGATTATTTATTTCTAAAAGAATTAGGGTCAATCTTCACCATAATTTCTTCATTATATATTCTAGTATAACAATTATGAAAGACAGGTTTACAGATGTAAGAAGATCTATGGATCTTTTCAACTAACACGACATGACAAAACAGTAAATGTAACAACCAAATACACACGAATTGAATCAAATAAATACTTGCATACTAGCATCACATGAACCAAAATCAAACCTTACCCCAACAAGCAAATGCAGCCACTTGGGTCCCTTCACATGCTTCTGGACAAACGGAATCCCTGTTCCAAAACCACAAAATCAATGTCTCACTCAGGGCACCTGGCTAATAGCGAAACGATGGTAGAAAACACCAAGAACTCGGCAAGGTACCTTTATTGAATCCGTGCACCGCACTGAGCATCGCGCCGGCGCCCGAACCAGCCTACATACAGCAACAGAACAGAAAAACAACCAAGATAACGTACAAGTTAGAGACGAATTCCCCAAGTAGCATTCAAGGCTACATGGATCTTGATCGGGCAGCCAGAAATTAAGCAGCAAGAGAAAAATATCGCGTTACCACGGCGGCGGCGTCGTGCAGGACGGGGGTGATTGCCCAGTGGCCCTCTCCCTGCGCCGCCGTCCAAACAAGCGCAACCGGTCAGGATCAAGAACAGTGGTCAGAGACGAGGTAGACGAAGGGGAGGAGGAGGAGGAGGCGTACGGAGCTGCTGGGGTTGAGGAGGGAGAGGCAGCGTGGGCACCGGGCGGTGCCGAGGCCGGGGTTGATGGTGGGGTCGCGGTGGAGGTGCGCGCCGCTGCGGAGCTTCTCCTCGTACACCTCCCGTGTCCCCATGCCGGTGGCTGCTCCGGTTGCCTGAGCGGTCGCGCCGGCGGCTGCTTGGGAGTCGGGACCGTGGGACGTGGTGGATTCGGGAGGAACGTGCTGGGCTCTTAAGATTTCTTCGGTCTCGGCCTGGAGTTGTCCGAATATCTCGAACTGGATGATGGATCGGGCTTCGCACCAGGCCGGACAGAGGTAATTGTTGGAAAGTCGGCTCCAATAATTACCTGAGATTTTTTTTCTCCACGACTTGCAACAAAGTCTAAGGCCCTGTTTGACAACTAGGTTTTGTAAAATCATGGTTTTGCAAAACCATGGTTTGAAATTGTCTTGGCATAAGAAATATAGTTTTACTAAACCCCATTGAAACTATGGTTTTTTTTTGAACTCCCAACTGTTTGGCTACAAAATTTTCTAAGGCCCTGTTTGGCAACTAGGTTTTGTAAAACCATGGTTTTGCAAAACCATGGTTTGGAAATTGTTTTGACATAAGAAATATGGTTTTACTAAACCCCATTGAAACTATGGTTTTTTTTGGAACTCCCAACTGTTTGGCTACAAAATTTTTGGTTGACATTTTCAAAGTTTTTGTGAGAGCAGCCTGACAAAAGATGAGCTACTTTCTATTGTACTATATATATGCTCACTTCTTTTCTTACTTACATATACAGTGGAGGGAAAAGAAAAAAAACAGCAACAACAACAACGATCTGGAAAGAATCACAGATCCACCAAATGCTACGATATGGCTAATGAGTTTGGAATAATAATCCTGAAAGCTCTTTGAGCCAATGATTAGGACATTTATTTTTCGAAAACAATGAATTAGGATAGATCAAGATAGGATTTCTATGCATAGGTCCTTGCATCGCAAAGCAACTATGGTTATCAGAAGAAAAGGGGTTAAGAACAGCGATGAGGCTGTGTGGTTCTGAACGGGTCTGAAAGCAGTGGTGTGCAGCTGCCTAACAGGACAATGTTGCAAGAACTGCTCAGAAAATTTTGCTCAAGACCAAAGTTTCCAAAACAGAGAAAAAACCATGGTTTTGTGAAAACCATGGTTTTTAAAACAGAGTTTTTGAAGGGCTACCAAACACCTCTTGGTTTCTAAAACAGAGTTTTTCTTCAAAACCATAGTTTTGTCTAGAAACTATGAAAAAACTTTGTTGCCAAACAGGACCTAAAAGAGTGATGCGTATCATCGGAGTTTTTCTTTTTCTTTTTTTTGCACGGTACATGTAGGACCTACTCTGTCCTCTCTACTTAATATGTTCCACCCTCACCTCTCTTTTCTTGGTCCTCACTTGCTCACACCTCTTTCCGTCTCTCCGCCCGGTTCAAGAGAGGCGATCGGATCGCTCGATACGGCCTAACAGTGGCGGGCATGATCGGCAAGTGCGGTGGTGAGCATTGGTGACCGGAGCGGCGACGCTAAGAGACAAGATCTATAACATGCAGGCCACTGGGAGTATACTGTATTTCTTCCTCTCTGGTGCACCTTCGTCATCCTTCTTCCTCTCCATTGTACTTATTCTTTCTCTCCATTGTACTTCTTCCTCCCTGGTGCAAATTAGGACATGAGAGATTTGGCTAGGGTATGGAAGCATGGAAGAAGTGGGGAGTGAGGCGATTTGTACAAGAAGTGGAGGGTGTGACGTTGCTCCAGGAGGGAGCAGGCTTGTTTGAACGCAAGTCCTTGGACAGGGTCCTACCAGTCTGCGCATCCATAGAACTAAGGAGGGGCATATGCAGCGTGCGTTGTGCGCACGGGAGGGTGGTGTGAAGGATTGGGTGGAACAATTGTCCCGCTTCGTGGAAGTAAGCTCCTTTCACACGAGTATATATAATAAACTATTTTATATTAAATTCCTAAGGTAATAGGCCAAGCATATATGTCGATAACCTCAACTATTATGGGAAGAAATCTAAAAAATTTGACATACCCTCTGCTGCCCCCTTCTCGCTTTTGTTGTGGACTCTATGACATTAGTCCAATGCGTCCCATTTAGGGGTGCAAACGGATCGGATACGGACGGATTTCGCTCATTCCGTATCCTATTCCAAATTTTTTCTCGGATATAGAATCGGATCTGACATCTGCGGATTCGAATACAAATCGGATTACTTGGTCGCGAATACGGAGCGAATCTGATCGTTCGGATCACGGTTAGTCTCGATTCTGAATAGTTAGTCGGATAATCGTGAAAGCGAAACCATATATGTCGCATATTAAGATCAATCAACCATACACAAAACTTTACTAGAACCTTGGAGACATATAAGTGTTTCAAATTCAATAATAGTTGCCTTCCTATATAAAAATAATATGCACCAAGTATAATTCCAATCAACATATGAACTTATATGATGTAGAATGTTTATGTTTATCGGATCATTATCGGATATCTATTTCACTCATTTACACCGATATTTTTCGGATATCTCGGATATGTGGGTATGGATCGGATACGGATCGGATACTTCTCTTCCATATCTTACCCCATATTTTTTCGGATAGGCGATTCGAATCCGGATCGAATCCGGATATAACCGGATATCATTTTTTCGGATTCGAATCGGATTTTAAACGAATTCGATCTCGGATCGGTCGGGAATTATCCGCTCTGTTTGCACCTAGTCCCAATGTGGCACGTGGGGTTAAGTTACGTAGTTTCGATCGGGATGGGTGAGCAGATAGAGCATTCTTTGTTTGCTCCCCTCCTCGAGACATGTCAAATCGAAATGAGGGTGATAGACAAGGGATGGACTAGTTGGAGGGATATGGTGTGGGTCTGATTAATCATGTTACACCTACCCTATAATTGAGGTGACATGCCAAGGAGTTTACGTGAACAAAAAAGCATCGAGTCAACAAGAAGGGAACGACAAGGCATAAAGATGCTAATGGGCCGAAGCTCACAGATTTGATCCAAGTCTAATATTCTTTTCATAAATCTATATCCAATCTGATCCAAAAAAGTGAGATCTAAGCCTAACCAAAGCCCAAATGAAAGCTTAGGCCTTGATTTAGACTTTAATTGGACAAACTGTTTGTTTGATGAGTTGATAGTTTACGACGTAATATAAGTGATAAAACTATTTAATAGATTGTAAATGAACTACAATGTAATCGAAATAGATAACAAACATGCACTATCTAAATGTACTTGTCAATACAAAAACTCAAGTAAGGCAGAGTAAAGATCAAACATCAAAGTTTCCACAAAAGATCAAAGGTGTCATGAAAATACTATCCCATGAATTATGCGGCACTACTTAGTTTGCAATTCAACTTATATATTGGATCTAACACTAACCCCCCCTTACCTACACTTAGGCTAGCACGCCACACAAAATAAGCCAACTACAATCAAGCACACATTAAACTTAACAAAAGTCACAAATGCTGCTACACTCCTTTTGCTACCTATATGTAAATGACATATTTAGATAAATAAGCTCAGTATTATTTAAGTTATAGAACAAAACTGAGTTAAACAGTCAAGTGACAGCTCAAAATTCAATCAGTGTTACTGTAAGTAAAATTATCATATATCATCATAACTAAATCTTTAAACAAAAGAAACACTCATGGATATTAATAGCCATTAGGATATATCCTCTTTCTTATTAACCCACTATCAACAAATTCCAAAACTATTGTAACTTTATTTTGGTTCAAGAATAGTATCCTGTGAAACCCATTGTTATGACTTGAATATGACATTGTAAAACATCAACTCAAATCACTTTTACGGTCTTAGTAAGCAAAAAAAAAAAGATGTCTATAATTTAATGTTCTAAATAGCTAGCTATAGTTACACTGTAGCTGCTCTATAGCATTTTTAGAACAAAAACACAAGCTATGGACCAATATTCTGCTATATTAGCTACAAGCGCCGCTCCGATATTTAACATAGCTTATAGCTAGCGATAGCTCCGTTATTCTACATTGATATCTATGGATCAAAATATTGGGCTCATTTCAAAATCCAACATTACTAAAAGGACCAAATATATCTTTTATAAGTCCGAACTATGAGAAAACTTAGTAAAAGAACTTATCTCATCATTTTTCAATAATCTAATATTTATATTTCTTAGTGATTAAGTACTAATTATTAAGAATATTATGATATAGTTATCATTTATGATCTTTTGGATATGTATTAATATGTTTGTTGATTTTGGACTTGACTCATATTTTTATTATAAAAATATTACAACCTTCTAAAGTACCATATTTTTATGATTTGTTTGGAGGTAATTTATATTATATACATATTTTATTTTTACAATCTATTAATACTAAATACACGACAAATGATAGCTTTCACGATAGCTACTGTAGCTTTTGTAGTACTTTGCTGCGAAACTACGAAAATCGTGATTTAATACATTGCAATAATTACATATCCCATCCCACTTACTAGAAACAGAAGTTGAAACTTAGAACTTAAAGTATGATGTTGAAGTATGTAAAATAAAAAAGAAAATATTAGTGCTAAAGGCAACATCAATTGATTTAGATATTTTAATAAAAAACATGAGGTCCAAACCTGGTCCAATCTAGCCTAGATCTAGTCCAAATAGTTATGGATACAAAATAAGTCCAATCCATTTGCAGTTTGGATCTACCTAGTCCAAAAGCCTGAACTGATCCATACCCATTAGCACCCCTAGACAAGTGTTATGTCAAACAACCTGGTCATGTGAGAAAATCAAACTTCGACTGACTTTTAGGGGAATATTGCCATTTCCCCTAAAAGAAAAGGATTTGTAGGGATTAAGTGGCAAGGGGATATACTTTCAATAGGGGTTTTTGGACTTTGTATATAATATAGATCAATTAACAACTCACTCGTAAGGTAGGTACCAGATTACCATTTCAGCATTAAGCAAATATCTCGTTTAACGGATATAGGCAAGCCAAAATAACTGAATATGCATCCTTACAACGTATAGAGCATAACGCGATATCCTTGGCTAACGGACGATCCTTCTACGCTGAATTGAATCGGAAATCAGGCACGTATAAACGATCTGTTCAACAGGAACTAGCATGTTACAAGCACACTGATTGATGACAGCAAAAGAAACTAGGTAATATTTATAGTGATCACAGAACGAGTCCCACCCAGCAAGTGCGTCCGACTGTACAACTTCCAGTAGGTAGCAAATTTAGAGGTTAAAAATAGTGAACAAAACCCACAGGTTGAACAACCAAGCAACTCATAAATAGCATGTCTACGCTGTTCACATGGGCATATAAAAGCCTACAACTTGTGCTGCAAGAACAAGGAAAACTGCGTTCACCAAGCCTTTTTGTTTCAAACAGGTTAAAGTAGGATAGGAAAAAAACCTAACCAAAATCAATAAAACCCCTCTAAACCTTTAATCTTGAATCATGATTCGGGTACGTGGATAGCTAATTTCCATGATCCAACACTAAATCTTTAAGTGTTCTAATCCCTTAAATCTATTCTGACCGCTTCTTCCCACGTCTGTTCAAAACAACTTGAAATTCTACTATACACCAATGCCTAAGGTCTCCGTTGGAAATATCCAAACTATCTCAGGCCTCCGTTGGAGATATTCAAACCATCTTAGATGATTTTAAACAAGTTTTTCTTCAATTGATGCTACCTCAACCCTATCACATATATCATTATTGTGAATTCAGTCTCGCCTTATATAACATATATCATCATTGCAAATTCGGTCTCACCTTGTATAAACACAAATCCACCACTTCATGGTTCTGGTTTATTACTTTCATAGCCAAAGAAAATACACAAGCAGGCACTACATAGCGGAGTTGCACATCAACTCCAACTTCCACATCCAAATAATTCAAAGTCCTAACGGTTCAAAGCAGAGTAAAAGCAATTTCCTTTGTCCTCTAGGAACAATTATTACAACTCTTCAGGATAGTGTCAAAACATATGACTGACAAAAAATGGAGATATTTAAGGATGTATTGAAAGGTGAAGGTTGTTTCGATTTAAGCCATTCAAGATGCGTCACCTAATTATTCTTGGTGTGGAAGGGTACCGAACAGGAGTAGCACAGTAAACACCGTATTTTTGCATTCAATAGCATGACACACCACAATTGTGCATGTGATGCTAAATTGCGCAACCCAATAAACACGCAAAATATATTACGAAAATAAAGAAGAAAAAAAGAAAACCTCTGTGCTCTTGAGAACTTAGCCCAATGTTTAGCTCACAATCTACATACCAGTTCAGATGGGATACTGAATTCACCTGGGAGAAAAGAAAAGCTAACAAAACCTTGTTATACCTTAAATAGATCAGAAAGAGCTGCACTTTGTTATACCTTAAATAGATCAGAAAGAGCTGCACTAAAAACAAAGGTTCTTCCTGTTAAAAGGAGCCTATTGTTGTTACATAAAGGCTCTTGTGACCCCCTAATTACAGATAATTAAGAAACCACCTTTAAAAGTTGTTGGGTCTCCAATTCATATGACCAAGCTGTGGTTGCTGATAAGCCCCTACTTGGGGGGCTGGTGCAGCCACACCAACTCCAACATTGGGACCAATGGCAGATGGGACCTGTTGATGCACCATGGGATGTGGACTTACAATTGAGGGGGGCTGCTGTGGATGGTACAAGCCTGGGAACTGTGCATGAGAGGATTGAGCTGTAGCGTTGAAAGATGCATTCCCAGGATTTGGCAGAAAGGCACCAGGTGTTGCTTGACCTGATAAGTTGTAATACGGGGGACACTGCAAAGTTGGGATCTCCCTAGGTGTCTGAATCCAGATATCAGATGTCTCTACCTGTGGAGGATATCCAACATAGCAAATAAAAGGCAGGTCTCGCAAGAAAAATCATGAAGGCACATTCCTTAAATATATCAAAAGGAATCATAATTAACGGTAAAGAAAAGGGGGATGCCAGCCTGCTACTGGCACCAAGCTATCGCCCTACTTAATTTTAACATTACTACTCCATCTGTTCTTTTTTGAGTGGCACCTTACAATTCGTGCCGTCAACACTAATGTGTTTAAAACTATCTAGATTGGCTACATAAAAACTATATCATTAGATTTGTCGTTAATAATACTTCCATAATATCATAATTTTATTAGTATATAATACAATAAACTTACAAAAAAACAACAGTCATAGTCATGTCTTGTAGACTGTGAAAAGCCAATAATGTCACTTAAAAAATATTGGAGGAAGTAATATTGTCCCACTTCTCACGTCTGGTTTCTCGCTTTACTATAAGGCAAAGATGGGTGATTCTGAACTCAAGTACACAACTCAGTACCGAACAAAGCAGGTTGGTAGTACCGTAGTACTTCCAATGAATACAAATAGTATTATGTAAGCAGCACAAAAATAATGTTAATCCGGATATAATTTCAGATTCAACATCCATAATTTGTACCTGTGGGGTTGGCGCATAAATGTTGTTATCCTTGTACTTGATCCTATTGACATCGTCAACACCAACTGCAGCTCCAATAACACCAGGAGAACTAATTGTAAAACCAGCTGGATGAGTGTAATTTCCATAACCAGAAGGGTTACCAGCTGGAACTGGTTTATACTGTGAAACTCCATACTTCATGCCACCTGCTGTTAAATGTGAACCTCCACCTGGCATCTGAAGATAATTATTTCCATTTGATGGGTAAGGGACGTTTGTTGGATAGTTTGGCATAGCCATGGGTGGCACATATACTGGAGAATAGAGATGATGACGATATGGCATGAAATTCGGATAATGTTGCATATGGACCGGAGGGTACAACTGCGCCGCTGGTTGTGGCTGGGATATATGTTGCTGTTGTGAAGGGATTGCAACAGGGCTGCTGCTCACAATCTGTGAAACTAGGGCCTGCAAAAGCCCAACAGATGAAGGGCATTACACTTCAAAATTTCATCATGTGATCATAGTACTTTTCATCAAGACATAACATTAAACTAAAATGTTGCCAATGGTATCACATGTCAAAAACTGGATTATTTAACCAGTTGATAGCAAGGTGACAAGTGCTACCTCAGATGTGGAAGGGAGTACTTGTAAATGAACATTAGATTCTGGCATTCTGAACACTTGCACAGCATTATCTGCCTCTAGATTTTCTGAAGGGTACCCCTGATTGAAGACACACAGAAAGCATGTCAGTAGCGAAGGCATAACATTATAATTTAATGTGCATACAGGGAGACCCAAGGACAACTGAATTCAGTGGTACATTTACCTGAGAAGGGGAGGACAACACCTGCGGGTGTACATTGGGCTCCACAAGGCCGTATAACGGTGCCTCATTATTTGGATGCATATTAGGGTCTTCATGACCATATGCCTGGCAAAAAATAATAATAATTTCTACTTGTCATTCAAGATTCAATAATTTCTCTTTGAGAAAAAAACATTAAGACTTTCCTGTCTAATAAAAATCTTTAATACAAAATAAAATGGCAAACAAATGCTTCAAACATCTCGACATCAGCAATACAAATATAGCAATGTTTAAGTTTTACATAACTAAGTAACTAACTCTTCCTTGTTGACTTACAGCAAAGGCGGTCAAACTTGAGGTGCTTTGAATATTTTGGCCATCCACTGCTCCAAGGGGAGTATCACTCTGAACTATCCCCAGGCCATCATCATTTTCAACTTCTTGACCATTGATTGGTTCACTATCCTCAGATGATGGTAAAGAAGCCTCAGCTGTCGATGCGGATAGATTGAGTTGTGAAGATCTAGCTTGCTCATCCACTTCATCATGTCCAGCACCCAACATGTCCTCTTGGACAGCCAATTGAACAGATTCTTGTACGCTAGATATAATGAAGAAAATTGGAATCAGACAATGTAATATTCACCAAACTACCCACAACTCTCACCAGAATGCACATACCGCATTCAGATATGAAATGCTATAATCATCAATTGGAAATTAAATTAGAGTATTACTATAATCTATCATACAAAAGTCATAAATGTATATATAATCCTGCTGCGACCCAGGTGAGATCATTAAAATTTAAAAGAATCTAAAGCCCAAAATTACTACGTCTAACAGAAGCAGCTTGTTCTATGCATAGCAGGTTTCAGAAACATTTACCGTGGTCACATTTTTTAATATATATATATCAAAGTAAAGCCCACAGGATGTGAACTAACTGCAGAATATAGTACAGTTCTATTCAATAATCGAGAACTTTAAAAGGAGCAGTTTGATAATACTTATTTTTAAGTAATATTTTTTAGTATATTGCTAAGCGACCATTGATTAATAGAATTGGCAAAGGTTCACCTAACTGTTCTTGTTGTTCAGATTCTTTTGAGGTTAAGACCGGTACTTGATCTGAATCAAACCCAGGAGTGAAACTGCCGAATCTTAATCTTGTCTGCTCATACTCTGGTACACGGAGATGTTCTGGGATAATCACATGCTCCATCTCATGCATGTTAGTTTGAGAAATCTGATCACACAAGCTGTTCACATACAGCACATTAGCACTTTCAGTGTTTCTAGCTGAAGGAGATACTGCATCAGTTCCACTGTTATCAGCATTGGTGGTGGAAGACTTCTTTGTCGATTTAGGTTTCCACTCCTTAGCTGGTGGCATGGCTGCAGAGAGACAGAAAAAATGTGTTACAGATTTACAGTCACCTCTAAGATGAAAGAAGTTATTCATCTAACATTTATTTTATAGGCTTGTTTGCCTAAAGAACATTACTGACTAAACAAAAAAATTAAGCTACACATCACACTACATGGATATCATAGTGATTTTTCTACAAATAGTGATCTTCAGAAGGTAACACTCGGAAAACTACAGTTAGCCCGACATTTCATCTGATAGCAATGCATTTATATGAAAACATATGAGGATTATGTGTGGTTTAGTGGAACAGACAGTAGGCAACTAGTAGACCCAGTAAGACAACCGATTAAAAGTGTGAAACCAGTTAAACCACTAATTTTTACTATTTATTCATGTAAAATTGAAAATTTAGACACAAATGTTGCTGGCAACAAAACTTTAACACATCTTTTTTTTTTACTTGTGCATGTTACTAAGGAAACACATAAGATGAGCATCATCATAACCATAATAAGTTTATGTTTTCTGTTACTTCATTAAATTTGTTTTGTCTAGTAACAATAAACAAAGAGAATGAAGTGAGCCTTCTATAATGGAGCAATGCATTAATAAGGTATATTTATATAAGAACAGAGGAGGTAGCAGAATTAAGACAAAAACAATGCTGATGACCAAATGTACAGAATAAACATCACTTGAGAATGTTACCCTTCTGGTGGCTAGCAGGACCCTGATGATACTTGTTGATGTTTTGGGTAACAAAAGATCGGCCAACAGATCTGCCATGAAGTACGGTGTCTAATGCAGGTCTCTGGTTGGGTTGAATGTTTCTAGACATAAAAGCTGAGTGACGACCAGATGATCCAGCCGAGGCAAAATTACCCCTCTGGATATTTGCATGAGAAGAACCACTTGGCACATGCAACTGAGAACCAGAACGACCAGAATGCTGCCTCGAGGCACTAACTACCCCAACTGGGCGTCGAATGGATCCAGCGGTTCCTCTAGTAACTTTGTAATTGGATGGGGCGTGAACTGGATCAGAAGTTGGAAGGTGTTGCTCATTCTGAGAGTTCTTCAAATATGGCCTCACATGCTTCTGAGCAGTACCCTGAGCCTCCATCACCTGAGGCATGTCAGAGTTGTAGCTTTGCTT
Source organism: Guadua angustifolia (assembly GCA_036346375.1). Taxonomy (NCBI): domain Eukaryota; kingdom Viridiplantae; phylum Streptophyta; class Magnoliopsida; order Poales; family Poaceae; genus Guadua; species Guadua angustifolia. Next base: position 10,466,482 of record CM070510.1, on the reverse strand, counting down.
TGCACTTTGATTCGTGATCTGGCCTTCTGAGGTTGTAGCTGGAGGTCGGTTCCGATCAGACTGAACTACAGCCACACTAGAGAGAAACAATCCAGTAAGCAAAGTATTAGTTTAATTTTAAGATGCACATGTGCAAGACAACTAACAAACGGTAAGAAACTTATGGTTTATGGCTTTATGCACAGGCTAGATTGGTAGGGAAATCTACGAATTCTAGTAAAGTATTCCAGTTTTAGCTCTAAAATAGGGATTGCTAATTAGTTGGTGTATCCAAAAATAACTAAATTGAAGTTCTTTTGTAACCCACTGCAATGCCAATGAAGCATTACTGCCTTCAATTTTTATTACCATACAACAAGCCATAAAAAATAATACATCAGCCTAGAAATAGATCAAATGTAACTAAAAAAGAATGCAGTTTGCTATTGTGTCAGTCAATACAACTACACTGTTGAACCACAATTTATTTCAGTACCTCAACATGTGCATTTTACTCTTTATTGCAATAAGTCTGCAATTGCAATTGAACTACAAAAAATAATATACAACACAGCACTGCTTGATGAACAAATAAGTGCACAAATGATTATCACCTAGATCTGAACCAATACCCAAACTGTAAAGCAGAAAAGGCCATGCTTAGCCCAGACCCAGACTGACTTATGGTCATGTCTTGAAAACACCAATAAATGGTAATTGGTACAAAAAACAATAAGGGAAAGAAGGGTAATTTCATGAAAACTATAAGGCAATCATACCTCCTATCAGACACTTCTACATTTGTTGAACCTTTGTGTCCTAGCTCTGGTCTGTTTTCCACAACACCGTGTCTGTTGTCCCTCACAACCCGAAATTCCCGACTAGGGCCTGCATCAAGTCATGTGTAACCAATTAGGTGCAAACCAACTAGATGGAACAAACGCAACAGGGTTTGAAAAGGAACAAAAGGTTTTTTAACGCAACAAGGAATTAAAGTTGATGCATGAGTCATAGTAATAAAAATAGATGTACTACATCATGCAAAACGTTGTGAAAGAAGAGACAGTAGAGACCAATCTTGAGGGTGCAAACTCCAATTTCTTAGGGTGACATAGAAAGACATAGAAAAAAACTAGATTTGTCAACAAACTGAAAATGTAACAGCAGTAACACCATGCAGAAAATCGGAGTGGGCACATATCACATATGATATAGCAACTTAGCAGCAAACAAGCAAGCAAGAAGTTATATGTTTGCAATCGCACTGTGCTTTACTTTAGCTCTTATAGCACTCTTTTCCTTAATGCCTGTTGGCTCTAGCACCGTGGTCTTTAATCTGAAAGCTGATTGACTGGAAGTGGGTTATGATGCTGATTGGAGCTATCTTAAGAGTAAAAGAAACAAATCTCCTCTAATCTACACTAGTTATGACAAAATATATAAATGGTGGGTTTTAACTATTTTACCAGATGTCTGGCCCTGGTTGTAAGCTCTCCATTGATCATTCTCAACCCTTTGAGTGCGTGGCTTCATCCATTGTGAACCATGCTCAACTTGTGCTTCAGCATCAGCAAAGCTCTTCTGGCCAGAACTCTGAGACAGCAACACATACATTTCAGTAAAAACAAACATGCCTAAGAATCCATATATTAAAAAGTAGATTAAAAAAGCTTGGTCAAGGCCAACCAGGTGCCGTGCATAGATCATCTCAACACAAAAGGAAGCATGCGAAATGTTAGTTAAACATTGAGACACACCAAAGTAGATTTTTTTTTAAAAAAAAAAACTTACTTTGATAACAGTAGACAAAAGCAATAAAAATATAGCACTCACTGCCAAAAAAAACTAACAACAAGGTTATTCAATAAATGGAAGATATAGATTAAGAATCCAGTCAATTTCAAATTGAACATCATGGCACCGGGCAAACCTGGCAATAGCACTCATACTGAATACAAAAATGAATCGGATTGGCATATTTAAGAGCACCACACGTCCTTAGCTAAGTAAACTTGGTTTGCTGCCACCATTGTGGCTCACTAAAATTTCTTCCTCGTGTTCATAGACCCAATTTTTTTTCAATAAGTTGTTAATGGCCGATTTCATCACAGGCTGACACCTTGGGGCTCAGGCAAGGTGACCAATTTTTGCAGTTTGGGCTAGAAAAATATGGGAAAATATATATAAAAAAGGGAAATGACATAACCCAAAAGAATGGCCAATAAGGTAATGGAGGTTCTCTAAATCTAGGTTCTTTCAACCATCAGCTGCAAACCTGGAAAAAGAAAGGAAAAGAGAAGCACAGGAACAACAGTAGGCAGCTATGGGTTAATTATGAAGCTATGGACACAGGGATTAAATATTTCTCTTTATGCTTGCGCGTAATGTTTCTCAGGTGCACGTATTTTTTTCTTGGGGAGTGGGCACCTCAGGCAATCTAAGGACCTAGCAGGTAGAGCCTCACGTGCACCTTTTGCTTTTCACTGCATTGGCTAGTTTGGGCACAAAAAATATGGTGTAGCAAGCCTAACCATAAGCAAAGTTCGCTATGAACTAAAGGGGCCACTGCAAAGAATAACACATTAAAGGTATCAACATTGTATTTTTCAAGCTTCATTTCAACATCATATTCAAATGTTACAAAGACTGCAAATGTATACCTCTCTTTTCTTGTCCCTTTTTCTTTTCACTTCATGAAATGGATCTGCAAATGCAAACATGAGAAAAATCACTAACACGAAGAGAATAGATTTCATACAACAACATCTTGTATCTATAAACTCAATGAATAAATATGTTAAATGCCACATGTCAGTAGTATACCCATCACGTAACCCCCCAACAAACAAAACAAAAGGAAAGGAAAAAAAGAAAACATGACATACTTGCACCAAGCAACGCAATTTTATGGTAAAACACAAGCAATATTTTGCCATGTTACAAACATCTTTAAGCCGATTTACTTCCAAGAAAGAATGCATCAAAATCCAACCTTTACAATGTATTAAGCTTAAGGCCCCCTTCGGGACAACTTCTGATTGTGTAGATTCTGGATTATGGGAGAAGATGCTTCTGATTGTGAGAGAATCAGGCCGGACCGGCGAGAATCAGTTGGCACCCAGGTTCTGATTCTATGGCCCCCTTCTGCCCAGCTTCAAAAAAATCGAATTATTTGCCGAAGGGGACAATTCTGAACAGCTTCTCCCACAATCAGAAGCTATCCTCTACATAGAATCAAAATCCGGGTGCCAGCTTCTGCTTAAAAGAAAATCGGATCATTTGCCAAAAGGGAGGATTCTGAACAGTTTCTCCCACAATCAGAAGCTATCCTCTACATAGAATCAGAATTCGGGTGCCAACTGATTCTCGCCGGCCCGGTCCTCCACCTCCACGAGCAGCCGGCCTAGCCCGATTCTTCCACAACCAAAAGAAGTTTCTCCCATAATCCAGAATCTGCACAATCATAAGCTGTCCCGAAGGGGCCAACCTCACAAACATCACTTAGCGCTACCAATACAAACAGGCCTTCTCTTGCTGGGGGCATATCCTGTGCAATCACTCATATGTGTGCAAGCGTGCAATCAAGCGATCTGGAGCACCCAATCTATATCCAACGCTGGCAGTAGCAGGGGGTGTTCAGCAAATTTCAGGGAGAAGAGATGGAAGGGTGAGGTGGGAGGGTTTAAACGTAAAACAGCAGTCAGCGTTGGATATAGATTGGATGCTCCAGATCGTTTGATTCCATGCTTGCACACATATAGGTGATTGCATAGGATATTTTCCCTCTCTTGCTCCCTCGAATTGAAGACTAAAGGTGTGTTTGGCAGGGATTTAACTTTTCCAGATTCATGAATCTGGTGAAGCTGAAAATTCTAGCTTCACTAGATTCGTGAAGCTAAAGCTGTGAGTACATTAAGAGTGTTTAGATAAATCATCTTGTTTACATTTTAGACCAAAAATATAAACTTAATCCACTTTATTTTAGCCTACAAGTTTCAGATTTCAGGTGAAGCTGGAATCTGGAGCTCTACCAAACACTACCAAACAGGCCTAACATAACTAAGGTAAACAATTTTAACACTTCTCGTACACCCAAACCAGTGACAGATCAATGGCATATAAACATGCATAAGTTGTTGATTTATCAAAATCATCTGCAAATCCAAAGCTCTCGTCACTAATCCTATCGCATAAACAATCCCACAACGACCCGCCCATATAAACAGATATACCCCTAGAAACATCAATCTCACCAGCTGAAATCGAACGCGAAGTCAGAGATGGCATCACTGGAACCGCAACAGATCCCATCAGCTCCAAAACCCTAGCCGCCAATACCAATCACAATTCGGCGCGCCCCCGCAAACTAGGCGAGCAACGGCTGCACCGACCCAATGCGGGTCGCACACACGCACGCCCAAAACCCTAGCTTTCAGAGCGCCGCACGAGATCGAAGCGACCAGATCGGGGAGACCGGGCGGGGGGAGGGGACCGCACCTTGGTTGAGCAGCTTCTGCGCCGTCTCGTTGGGATCCATGTTGGACTCGCGGAGGGCGGAGAGGATGTCGGCGTCGGAGTGGCCGCCGACGACCTCCTTGATGGACTGGATGGTGGACTGGATCGTCGTCGGCGTCGCCGCCGCGCGCGCCGCCTTGTCGGAGGTGCGGCCCCCGCCGCCGCCGCCGGCCATGCCCGCCGCGAGATCGCCGAACGCTACGCCGGAGGAGCAGGTGGTGGTGGTGCCGCGTGCGATCGCCGCCGGAATCGCATCAAACGACGCGAGGCGCTGGGTTTTGGTCGGGTTGGGTCGGTGGGTGGGTAGGGCCGGCTTGTTGGGGGTGGATGCGTAGTTAACCGGTGGCTATAAATAAAAAAGATTTAAATTAAATTGAAAATCATAAGGCGCTGTTGGGTTTGCGTAAGGGTGTGGGCTGTGCACGAGTTTTACGGCGAAAGCGGCGAGTGGGCAAATGCGGAGAGATTGATTTACGGAATGACGGATTTGCCCCTACGTGGAGAGCCGTGTGCGAAGTGATCTCCGCGGTTGATCGGGGTGAAGAGGGAGTGAAACGTCATTTTGGTGGTTTGGTGGGCTATTCGTGCTTTTTTTAGGGTTATTCCTGTGGGCCGGGCTGGTACTCATGGTATCATTCGGCTTCGAGCCCTAGCTAGGCCGAGCCATCAAATGATGTAAATTTTTTTTATTATTTTGAGGTTAATCTCAAACTAATAAATTCGAGGTCATCTTCTTAGAATACCATGTATCATCATCTCTATACATCTCCTACTTCATTTTTTCCTACTCACTTCTCACACCCCTCTTTTTCCCTCTCTAACAAAAAATTTAAAATTAGAATATTTTAACTTTAAAAATTTTAAATAGGAAATTTCAACTAAAATTTAAAACTAAAAAATTAAATCAAAAATTCAAATCAGGAAGTTTCAAATCTAAAAATTTCAACTTACAAAGTTTCAAATCGAAAAAAATTCAACTCGAAAAGTTTTAAATCGAAAAAATTCAAATGAAAAGTTTCAAATCGAAAAGTTTCATCTCAAAAAATTTCAAATTGAAAAGTTTCAACTCAGAAAACTTCAATTCAAAAGCTTTCAATTTGAAAAGTTTTGATACAAAAAACTTTTGGTTCAAAAATTTTTTATTTAAAAATTTTGGTTCAAAGAAATTTAAATTGAAAATTTTCAAATTAGAAAGTTTTAACTCGAAAAAAATTAAATCAAAATGTTTCATCTTCGAAAACATTCAATTCAAAAACATTCGGATCGAAAATTTTCTATTAAAAAAACGGTTCTAAAAATTCACTTAAAAACTTTCAAAAGTAGTTAAAAATACTTATCTTCAAAAACTTGAGGGGAAATTTGAAATAAAAAACTATTTGAGTTTGAGTGTAAGAAAATGGAGGAGGAATGTAGGATAAAGAAGATGATGTTGCTTGTCACAAAGAAAGAGCCATGAGGGAGAAGGAAAATGAGAGAAGGAAGGTGGTGACATCACTTATCACAAGGAGCTTTTAAGGAAGAGGTACTACCACTTGTGATAAGAGAAGGTGTCTTCACCAAATCTTTAGTGAGAGCAAACTTAAATTAGCAATTCTTTTTTTTCCTTTTTCGATTTTGTTCTAAGATGAATATTGATTTCTCTCTCTTGTTTAATTTCTTTCTAAGTTTCTCTCTCTTCACGTGACAGGAGCCGCATTAAACCCTAGCTCCGGCTGCTCCTCTTGTCTGCTCCAGCACGCTGGAGTTGAGTGGCTGGGATCCATCAAATTTTAGAATGATATAAAATAACTAGTGAATTACCCAAAGTATGAACAATATAGTGAATTACTCTAAGTATGAAGAATGTAGAAGTAGAGGGAATTCTTTCAAAGTATGAACAATGTAGAAGTAGAGGGAATTCTTTCTTTCTTTCTTGTTCTCTTCTTTCATGCATACAACCCTCTATTTATAGGTAACATGAGGGGTTTGAACTAAATAAAGAGTTACAAGAATTGATGCTATGTAGGTTTCATAGTAATGGCATGGAGTTTCTCCTTCAATTGATACATGAGAGTTTCTCCTAAAAGGGGTTATGGACATCCATTTAAACAATATTTTGTAACACTCCCCCTTGGATGTCCATTAATTTGTGAATATGTATGCCTCGTTAAAAACCTTACCAAGGAAAAACCCAGTGGGAAAAAACCATGGTTAAGGGAAAAAGAGTACATAACATATTCACTCCCCCTGATCACTTAATATCTCTGGATCGATAAAGTCCAATCATACTGGTCAATTTCTTGAACGTTGTAGTGGGAAGTGCCTTTGTGAATAAATCGGCGAGATTCTCACATGAGCGAATTTGCTAGACTTTCAAAACACCATCCTTTTGAAGGTCATGAGTGAAGAAAAATTTTGGTGATATATGCTTCACTCTGTCCCTTTGATATGTCCCTCCTTCAGGTTGAGAGATGCATCTTTGCATTATCCTCATATATAATGGTAGGTTCTTCTTTGTCTAAAAGTAAGCCACATGATCTTTTAATATGCCTGTCATATTTCTTAACCAAACACATTCTCTACTAGCTTCATGGATTGCCAAAATTTACGCATGGTTAGATGATGTTGCGCTATAGTCTGTTTCATTGAGCGCCATGATATAGCAAGTGCCACCACAAGTAAAAACATATCCGGTTTGTGATCGACCATTATGGGGATCGAGATAGATACCCTGCATCGCAAAACCAACTAACTCTTTCTTGTATGCATCGAAAAATATAAACCCATATCATTTGTACCTTGAAGATAACGAAATATATGTTTGACGCTGGTTCAATGTCTTCTTGTAGGACATGAGTCGTATCTTGCTAATAAGTTGATTGCAAATGCGATATCGTCGTGTATGAGTAGAAAGATACATAAGTGCACCTATGGCACTTAAATATGGCACCAGTAGAGAATTTTCTCATCATTATCGGAGGTCGGAAAGGATCTTTAGTTATATCAAGCGATCTTACAACCATTGGAGAACTTAAAGGGTGTGCTTTATCCATATAAAATTATTTCAAAATTTTATCTGTATAAGTCGCTTGATGAATAATAATTCCATTCTTAAGATGATCAATTTGCAATCCAAGGCAAAACTTTGTTTTTCCAAGATCCTTCATCTCAAATTCTTTCTTTAAGCATTCAACTGCATTTGAGATCCCTTTAGTTGTTCCAATCATATTTAGATCATCGGCATATACGGTGATTATCACAAATTCATCTCAGATCTTTTATGAATACACATGGACAAATAGAATTGTTTGTGTATCCTTCTTTTATCGATATTCATCGAGACGATTATACCACATTCGTCCGGATTGTTTTAATCCGTATAATGACTTTCTCAGTTTAATTGAATATTGTTCTCGAGAACCTGCTGCTTCTGGCAGTTTGAATCCTTCGGGGATTTTCATATAAATATCACTATCTAGTGATCCATATAAGTATGCTGTAACAACATCCATCAGACGCAAGTCAAGGTATTCCATCATTGCTAGACATATAAGATATCTAAAAGTTGTTGCATCCATCACGGAGAGTATGTTTCTTCATAATCTATACCAGTCTTTGGGAAAAGCCTTGGGCAACTAATCGTGCCTTGTATCTTGTAACTTCTCCTTTCTCATTTTTTCGCTTTAAAGACCCATTTGTAACCAATAGGTTTTACACCATTGGGTGTACGAGCTCTGAGGCAAAACTTCTCTATTTGTCAAAGAATTCAATTCACTGAATTTGCGTCTTTCCATTTTAGCCAATCATTTCTTTATTTGCATTCCTCGATTGATAGAGGTTCTTGATCCTCATTACCGTGTATAATTTCTAGCGCTACATTATATGCAAATGCATCATTGATAGCATCTAGGCCCCCTCAATTTTTGATTATAGACTGCTTATTGGTTTTGGTGTTGATGACCAAGTTAGATAATACTCTCATACTGAAATCATGGATGGAACATACTGGATCAACAAGATTAAGGTATTTTAATCTTACAGTTTCTGACTTGGGAGTTGGTTCAAGTCAAACAAGTTAGATTTTTTTTTCTCATTCATGTCAGCTGTACTATCAAGAGGGACTTAGCACAAGTTGGTATCTTGGTTCATTAGGAAAATATTACTCTAGGCAGCTTGGAGCTAAAATTCTTTATTTCAATCTAAACCTTGAACCAAAATTACTACTTTAATATATTGACAAAAATACCTTGCATTTCAACAGACCAAATTTTTATGGTTTCATATCTTAAGTCATTGCAAAACTTGTAATAGTTTCAAACATATTCTCTCTGTCCCATCTATGGCGGACCTAATTTTGGTCCAAGCATACATGTAACCTTAGCAAAGACAAAGTTTCAGAATCTTACATCTATGACGGACCAAAAGTTAGGTCCGGCATACACTTGCCTTGAGAAGTATTCTGAAACTCATCCATTGCCCATCTATGACGGACCTAACTTTAGGTCCGGCATAAATGCTTTTATAAGCCTTTGCTATTCTACTATCTGAGATGCATTCTTTTAAGTCTGCTGTATTTTATTTCAAAATTATATCATCTCAGTGTTTAAATAAAAAGTATCTCAAAAAGCTTTTAGACCAAAAATCAATTTCAAATATCTTATGTCTAAATGTCTTCACTCAAAAATCATCCTTAGCCACTGATCATAAAATTTCAACTTCATCAGACCATGTTTATGACGGACCGACTTTTCAGTCCGCTATACACATAACTATCTATAACAGACCAAACTCTGCCCATCTATGACGGACCTATTTTTGGTCCGCCATACACATAGCGTCTGAACTTGCTGATTTGGTCCGTGATACACATGATCGATGATCGCTAAAAATATTTTTTGGTCCATTTAGAGCGTGTTTTATCTCATTTTTATATCGACCGACAGCAGTCCTTTGTGGTAGGTACAACGGCTATATTTCTCAGAATTGAGTATATAAACATTGGATGTGCTATCTACCACAGAACTTGATGAACTCCTTCACATTTTAGCATTCAAAGCTCTCATTTTCTCAACAAGGAGACGGTTTTTCACCTGATATTCAAAAATCATCTTTTTTCTAAGTGTTTGAGCTCCAAGTGTGTCTAGCTGTGTGTTTTTTCGAGTGTAAACCAAGAGACAGAACTTGTGAGAAGTTTATTACTCTTGGATCATTTCGATCCTAGGCGACTTGGAGGAAGTGAAGAGTTAGACACATCCAAAAGGCGAGTGTGGAAGGCAACTCTTGTTGTGAAAGGTCTGGAGCTTACCTCACTGGAGTGGTGAAAAAGCTACCCCGAGTGTGATCCCAAGTTACTGCGACTAGCTGTGGGAGAAGCAATACTCCGAGAGGAGTGCTTCAACGAGGAGTAGGAGGAGCGCTCTGAACCTCGGGATAAATATTTCTGTCTTTACTGTTGTTATCTGTTTTTGCTTTCGTTGTTGTTGTTGTTATTGTTATTGTTGTATTTAATCATTTATTGACTTGCTCTCAGTAGCATCAGTAAATTGGTTAATTCTGATTAGAATCTAAAAATTGTAAAAGATTGCCTATTCACCCCCCCTCTAGGCCATCTCGTTCCTTCAAGTGGTATCAGAGCAGGTTTGCCTTTGATAGCTTAACTGCTTTGGTAAATGGCCGAGGGAAATGGTTCTGCTACTGTTAGTATAGGTAGAGTACCTGTGTTTGATGGTACTAATTATGCTTATTGGAAGATTAGAATGAGATGTTATTTAGAAGCTGTTGGGTATGATGTTTGGAGGGTTCTGAGAAAAGCCTCGCCTCCACGTATCATACCCGAAGGGCAAACTACATATGGTGAACCCACCCCTGGTGAGATTCAGAATATGCAGTATGATGCTCAAGCTAGAAATGCCATCTTTTCTTGTCTTAGCTTAGAAGTCTTTGATAGAGTTAGCAATCTAACATCTGCTTATGATATATGGGCTACTCTACAAGATATTCATGAGGGTACCTCTGATGTTAAAGAAGAAAGATATTATGTTGTCAGAGAGAGATTTGATCAATTTAAAATGCTTCCTCAAGAAAATGCTAATTATATGTTTACTAGGCTTAATCCTATTATCAATGAACTCAAAGGCCTAGGGACTAAAATTTCGATGTTGAGGTTTGCGGGAAAATGGTAAGAGTTCTTCCCGAGCCTATCACGACTTGATCACCTACTTATCAAGCAGTGGTGATCTCGGGAGGCTCACTCCTCTTGAGTGCTTGGGAAGATTTCACTCACGAACTCACCTTGGCCGAAGAAGATGCACCAAAGAAGAGATCCATTGCTCTCAAGGCCAAGGAAGTGAAGCAAGACTCATCAGATGAGAGTAGTGATGAGTTAAGTGATGCTGAAGATGAAGATGTGAAGAAATTAGCTCTGCTGATGAGAAGAGCAAACAAACTCATGAGAAGAGTAAACTTCAAGGACAAAGGAAGGCCACACTCTTACTCTAAGAAAAATCCTTTTGCTAATGTTGTTTGTTTTGAATGTAATGAAAAGGGACACATTGCTTTGCTTTCGGTGCCCCAACAAAAGCAAAAAGAAGAACAAGTATAAGAACAACGAAGATGAAGATGATGAGAAAACTCATGATAAACCAAAGAAGATGTATTATAAGAAGGGTTATTTCAAGAAATTCTCAAGGAAAGGCAAAGGTGAAGCTCACATAGGAGAATGGATCCGATGAAGACACTCAAGCGAAGAATCATCTTCGGATGATGAAAACTCAAGATCAACGGGTCTAGCTGGACTTGCACTGGATGAGTCTACTCCTCCACCACCTACATTACCTCTATGTCTGATGGCTAGAACAGATGAGGAAAAGGTCAGTGACTCACCTACTTATGATGAGCTAGTTGAAATAGTTGAAGAATTGAATAGTGCTTTGCATGCTAAGACAACTTCAACTAGAAGTCTTAAAAAGACTATTGCTGGCTTAACTAGTGACCTTGAGTTACTAAGAGATGATCATGATAAGCTTACTTATGAGCATGCTAAGACTGTAAAATTATATGATGATCTTGTCTCTAGTCATGCTCTACTTGTTAAAAATCATGAGGATTTGAAGAATAAGTATTGTGAGTTAGAAATTGAAATTGAGATGATTGCCAACAAGTCTGATCATATTGCTGTCAACAATATATCTATTGCACGTGACTTGTTAGTAAGTGAAAACTCTCTCTGGTTCTTCTAGTACTTGTGATGAAAATTGCAAATACGCTTCTGTGCTAGAGAACTTAAATCTGAAAATGAAGAGTTAAAAACAAAGATAGCCGATTTGATAAAGGTGCGGAAAAATGCTTTCGAGCGGCGCTACTCTTGACAAAATTCGGTTGAACAAAGACCTAACTTGGGCAAAAGGGTTTAGGTTACCAACCTAACCACTTGCTCAAGAAAAATGGTTTAAACAAAGCCAAACAGATTTTTGTCAAGAAAAGCTCTCATTGTTATTCTTGCCATAATTCTAATCATGAATCTAAAAATTGTTTTCTTGCTAGTACTCCTTATGCTAAAGTTGACTGAAAATGTTTGGTAGATGCCCATTACATGCTATTTAAGAATTTTAGGGGCAATATGAATGTTAAGTATGTTGGACCTTCTAATCTTGATAAGAAACTTAAGGCTATTTGGGTTCCCAAGACTATGTTATTAAACCCTTTTAGGCCAAAGATGATTGAGACTAACATTAAAGGACCCAAAAGTATTTAGGTACCTAAAATCAAGAAATGACTTTACAGGTAAACTATAAAAGTGGTGGCCGGCATTGGGTGATAGGCAGTGGATGCACCCAGCACATGACAGGAACTTCAAAAATGTTCAAATCAATTGAAGGTGAGAGTGATCCAAGCCACAAAATCACATTTGGTGATAATTGACAAAAAGAAAGGTAAAAGGGCTTGGTAAGATTGCTATTTGAATGATCACTCCATTGATAATGTACTCTAGTTGATTCATTAAATTTCAATCTTTTATCGTAGCTCAATTGTGTGATCTTGGATTCCATTGTAACTTCTCGATTGATGGGGTAACAGTGTTTGACAAAAATGAAAAGCTTATTTTCAAAGGTTTTAGATTTCAAAATCTTTATTTAGTTGATTTCAAATCTAACTCCTCATGCATTTCAACTTGTCATTGGCCAAGGTATCTCTTGGATGGCTTTGCACGACGACTTGGGCATGTAGGTATGTCTAATCTTAAAAAGCTTTTCAAAAATGAACTAGTGGTTGGGTGAAGATGTGAAATTTGAAAAGAATAGGCTATCAATTGCTTGTCAAGCGAGGCAAGCAAGTAGCCAATTCTCATCCATCCAAAAGCATCATGTCCACCTCTAGACCACTTGAGTCAGCGTGATATGGATGTTTTGGCCCTACTTCATATGCCAAACATAGGTGGTAACTCATCTTGTTTAGTCATTGTTGATGATTTTTCCAGATTTACTTGGGTATTCTTTTTGCCTAACAAAAGTGAAGTTGGAAAAATCTTCAAATCTTTTGCAAAAAGGGCTCAAAATGAATTTGTTGTCCCATCAAGAAGATTAGAAGTGACAATGGATCTGAATTTGTTAATACAAATATTATTGAATCTTGTGATGAACTAGGAATTAAGCATGAATTATCGCTACTTATACTCCTCAACAAAATGGTGTAGTTGAAAGAAAGAATAGAACGTTAATTGAAATGGCTAGGTCTATGCTAGATGAATATAACACTTCGATGCATTTTGGGTGAAGCCATTAATCTTGCTTGCCATCTTTGTTAATAGACTTTATCTTCATAAATTACTTAAGAAAACTCCTTATGAATTGTTGGTTGGTAGAAGACCTAATATTTCATACTTTAGAGTTTTGGTTGCAAAATATATATATATAAGAAGAGAACACATTTGGAAAAATTTCAAACTAGGTGTGATCTTGGTATCATGTTAGGTTATTCTTCTAAGTCAAAAGCTTATAGAGTGTTTAATAATTCAAGCGGCTTAGTAGAAGAAACCTATGATGTAAATTTGATGAATCTAATGGCTCACAAGGTGAGCATGAGAATTTAGATGATGTAGGTGAAGATGAATTAGTACAAGCCATGAAGAAAATGGAGATTGGTGAGATCAAGCCCAAAGAAGATCAAGAACAACCACCTACTCAATCAATGGTACCACAAGATGGATCTCTTGAAGAAGATGATGAAAAGGAACAAGAAAGACCCACTTTGATCAAGAGTCATCATACCATAGCTAAAGATCACCCTTCGGACTTAATCATTGGTGAAATAAGTAAGGGTGTCCAAACTCGTTCTAGACAAGCTTCCTTTTGTGAACATTACTCGTTTGTTTCTTGTGTTGAACCAAAAACAGTTGAAGAAGCTCTAGAAGATGCTGATTGGATCATTGCTATGGAAGAAGAACTCAACAACTTCGAAAAAAACAAAGTCTGGAGTCTTACTGAACGGCCTAAGGATCATAATGTCATTGGCACAAAATGGGTGTTCAGAAATAAACAAGATGAAAATGGAGTAGTAATTAGAAACAAGGCAAGATTGGTAGCTCAGGGTTTCACACAAGTGGAAGGACTTGATTATGGAGAGACTTATGCTCCTGTGGCACGCCTAGAAGCTATTCGGTTTCTTCTTGCCTTTGCTACTCATTTTAATATCACTCTTTTCAAATGGATGTAAAAAGTGCATTTCTTAATGGTTTTATTGATGAAACTGTTTATGTTGAACAACCACCTGGTTTTGAAGATTCAAATATGCCTAATCATGTTTACAAATTATCTAAAGCTCTCTATGGCCTAAAACAAGCTCCTAGAGCTTGGTATGAACGTCTTAGAGACTTTCTGATAAATAAGAACTTCAAAATTGGGAAGGTTGATCCAACATTATTTCTAAAAGACATCAATGGAACATTAATGATTTGCCAAATTTATGTAGATGATATCATTTTTGGTTGTACTAATGATTCTCTCTACAAAGAATTTGGTGACATGATGGCCAGGGAATTCGAGATGTCAATGATAGGAGAGCTAACATTCTTTCTTGAATTTCAAGTCAAACAATTGAAGGAAGGAACATTCATTTCTCAAGAAAAATATATCAAAGATCTTCTGAAGCGCTTCAAAATGGAAGAATGCAAGCCAATAAAGACTCCCATGGCTACAAATACACATCTTGATCAAGATGTAGGAGGTAAGTCTGTTGACCAAAAGCTGTTTAGATCTATGATTGGTTCATTATTATATTTGACAGCATCTAGGCCCGATATCATGTTTAGTGTATGCATGTGTGCTAGATTTCAGGGTGCACCTAAAGAAGTTCACTTAAGTGCTGTGAAAAGAATATTTAGATATCTTAAATTTACTTCTAGTATTGGTCTTTGGTACCCCAAAGGTGCTTCTTTTGAGCTTCTCGGCTACTCAGATTCTGACTATGCCGGTTGCAAAATTGACCGCAAAAGTACTTCTGGGGGATGTCATTTGCTTGGTAGATCTTTAGTTTCTTGGTGTTCGAAAAAGCAAAACTCAGTAGCACTTTCAACTGCCGAAGCTGAATATATAGCTGCTGGAAGTTGCTGTGCTCAAATTCTATTTATCAAACAAACATTTCTGGATTTTGGAATCAAGTTTGATAATGTGCCTCTGTTATGTGATAATGAAAGTGCAGTAAAAATAGCAAACAACCCAGTCCAACATTCTAGAACTAAGCACATTGAAATTAGACATCACTTCATTCGTGATCATGTTGCTAAGGGAGACATTGTGCTTAGTTATGTTAGAACAGAGGATCAGTTAGCTGATATTTTTACTAAACCACTTGATGAGGCAAGATTCTCAAAATTAAGAAATGAATTGAATATAATTGATTATTCAAACATTGTTTGATGGTGTCACATTAAGGGGGAGCAAGATTGCTCTTCTATGCAATTTTTGATACCCTTATGTGAATACATTAACTCTAAGTGCTGAGTAAGTCAAAATGATTCTTTCGTAATACTCACAAACTTATAAATAAAAATGCTGCTAAAAGTCTCATCTTTCTATGTTATATTGTCTAATTACCGCAAATAGTGAAAATCTTGTCGGTTTTCAAATATCAAAAATCTTAGTTTCAGCACTGGAGTATTTCATCCAAGTCTTAATTGCTAATACTAAGACTTATATGAAAATCTGCTCAAACATCTCCAAAATTTGCACCTCTGCCAAACTTGAGTTTTTATTCTTGTGCTTTTAATCTTATCTTAGCTATGTCTCTAAATTTCAAATTTTCTAAATACATCTTTGTTATGAATGATTATAATCTCGTCTTTGCAACATAATGTATTTGCATTTGTGATACTTTCTTGGAAAGCTTATGCATGACGGACCTAAATTTGATCCGTCATACATAAGATTTCTAGGTCTTGAATTCTTGAGATTTTCATATACCACGGACCGAATTATTTGGTCCGTGATAAATGTGAAGTCTCAAATGTCTCGATTGCAAATAAAGTATGTACTCACACACTTAAAATCATGAAACATCTGTCATACAAAATATTTCGTTTCCTATCACTTATCTAAAATTCAAAATGGATTTAGTCGATTATAAAAATCTTTACTCCTTATCGATTTACAAAATAAATTCAAAATCTTAACTATTGCTTTAGGACTTATCATTTGCTAAACCTACCCTTGTTTTCGGATCCTAAGTTTGAACTCTACTCATCATCGGGTCCCGCCACTTCTAACCGAAGTCTTGACTCCCTCAACTACCCACACTTTAATGGCGCCGATTACCAAGATTCCCAAAAACCTTTGCAAACATCATTCACTGCAGTTTCTCTTGAGAAAACTCCATCATTTTAAATCATTCTTGCGCTCCTCTCACGAAACCGGAGAAATTTCCTCTCCAATCGCCAAGCAGTTCCTAATCGGATTTACGCAGCGGTGCTCGTCTGGTTTTCGACGCAAGAACATTCTGCAATCTCAGTAAGTTACCCTAAAACCCTTTCCAATTATCTGCTAAAACCCTAGACCTAGTTCTCAACCTCTAGATTTTCTTTACTAGGTGCGGTCATTGTGCTCTTGAGAAGGTTCTGCTTTGAGTTTTGATCAGTCTAGGCAGTGTCACAATGAGTTCTAGCAATCCTGACAAAAGAGGGCTAGTTGGAAAAATTGTTGATAAAATAAAGGGCAAAAAGCAGAAAATGTCAGATGTATCTCCCAGCATTTCTTTGCCTAGACAGTCTCATGGCCCCGTTATAATGCAAGATGCACACAGCACTGAAAGAAGAAACAGAAAGCAAGTCACATCTCATCCAGGAAAGAATCATGGTAAAACTGTAATGGAAGGTGAATCATCTGAAGACAGCTCTTATGAGCCAAGCAGTGAATCTTCTTGACAAGCCTGAGACCTAATTCTTTGAAGTTGACACGTTGGGCACTAAAGAATTATGCGCTTTAAGTGGGAAAAAGTTAAGGTGCGTGAGATTAGTCGATGAAAAGACACGGTTTCCAATGACAAGATCACTCTGGTGAGATTTTTGTTTCCATGCTTCACAAGAACATTTACAATGTTTACTTGAATAAGGTTGACTAGAGAGGAAAATCAACTCCACTCTGTCAAATCATCGATATCTTGGATGGAATCAAGTGAACTCGTGATTGGATCAACTAAACTTTATGAGTGCATAAATTCCACACGGGTTTGGTTAATATAATAACAAGCAGTTCCACTCCTTGGAGTATTTCTAGAACCCTAGAGTTCTATGCTTCATTGCTAGTTGACAAGCGAGAAGATTTGTTATGTTCACTTTTAATGGAAAAGTTAGAAAAGTGAAAATTCGCTCGACTTGAGTCTGCAATTGGTGCATCAAGCCCTCTCATAAATGAGAACAAGAGTGTTTGAAAGGTTGTTTCCCAATCAAAGATGGAGATTGGTGGGTGACATGCGGATATTCAAGTGTCGCACATATTTATAAAGACATAACCAAGTCTTGATTTCAATCCAAGCAAAGCATCATGTCTTTCAGAAGAAGCTAGGGTACTGTCTTTGGTTCTAAGGCACACCATATACCCAAAATCTGCATACAAAGAGGGTGTGACACCATCTCTAGCCTGGCTGCTGCACTTGATACTGTCCAGACAACCATTTGACTTAGCTGATTTTCTCTTTGGTGAAATGGAAGAAGCCATATATAGAAAACTAAGATGTCCACTGCCTTTTGCTCAAATAATCACTCAAGTTCTTTTAGCTCAAGGTTTGATTTCTCAAGATGACCTTAGAAAAGAATTTACCTGTTTTCCAAAGAAATATTGTATGCGCATCTCAACTGGTCAAAAATTAAGAATTACTGGTTTTCTTCAAAATTTACAAGCAAGTCAACCGATAGTAGAAGAAGAATCAGTTCATAATGATGAAGAAGATGATGAGAATGAACCAAGAAATGAAGTTGTTTTGGAATATGGTTCATCAGAAAATGAAGATTCGGATGAAGAATCTGAAGACAGATATGACCAAAATGCCTCAAGTGAACACATTCAAACTCATAACAGTGGAAGTGACAATTATATGTCACATGGCAGCTTAAATGTCAGTCATGGAAGCTTTCATGAAAACCCTGAAGCTTCCATACATGCAAGTCAAGGTTTCAGACAGGAACAATCTGCCCGAGGTCATCAAGGTTCAAGCAGGAACCATTCTGGAAATGAAAAGGAGTCTAGTGCTCACAGTGTGCACATGAGCAAAAATGAAAGAGAGCCTAGTGATAAACCTGTCAGCAAAAGCCAGAGTGGAAATAAGGACCATATGGCTGATAGTGGTGCTAACATCATGTCAGACCCAGTTGCTCAGTCTATGAGTGCAGAACAGCAAGTTCATCATCTACAAGAACTAGCAGCAGCAGCTCAGTTTATGCAAGATCAGAGTTTTGGGGCTGGTGCACATGATTATGAAGCTGGAGGATCTGGAATGCCACAAGAATTTGAAGCTTTCTATCCTCAAGGAGTTCACCAAGACCATGATGTCAGAAACACCTTTCCTGGCTAGGAAAGTTTGTTTGACTATCAACATCAGTCTGTCAATTCATGTCATGAGCAAATGCAGCAAGAATCTAATCCGGCACCAGGAAATACTTTTGGCTCTCAACCTTCATGGTTTACATCCTTTGAGCAACAATATTATGCGGATCAAAGGAATTTTCAAACTGCATATCTAAATGATCAACAATTAGCAGTTCAGAGGCATGAAGAGCAGATGAAAGCACTTCAACAGTATAATGAGCAAGCTCAAGAGCACATGAGAAAACAAAATGAAGAGCAGCTAAAATTCAGAAATGATACTTCTGCTAGATTTGGAGATATAAAGAATTGGGTCACTCAGCTTGGCACAAATCAGAACCTGATCAGGGACAGATTATATGATATGAATCTGAAACTGGATACTCATCACAAGCTCCTGCGAAATCAAGTTGAAGCTGCTCGTGTATCAGCAGATAGTAAACTATTGGGGCTCAGTCACGATCTAGCATATTTTCAGGAAAACACTGAAAATGCCTTTTATGATTATGGACAATTTGCTGAAGAACATCATATAGACCTACAAGACCTATCCATGATAGTGGATCAGCTACATAATTCCGTGGACCAGCTTCGTCATGATTTTCATCACTTAGTCCTTCAACCTGGAGATCCAGATTATCCCAGCTGGCATGATCAAGCAATGGCCCAAGCATCAAATCAACCAGATCCACAACAGCCAGAAAAGGAAGAAGAAGTGAAAGTAATGTCTCCTCTGTCAAATTCATGGGAACCTTTTCAAGGCGCATAGAGAATCCCTCCTTTTGGTAATTGATGCCAAAGGGGGAGAATACCTTAAGTTAGTTCCTCTAGAAAGAGTAGTTCTAAAATACATTATCTATATCTATATGTTATACTGTAGTACTAGTACTAATGTGTTGACATTGCCTTTGTTTAAACATTTTGTTATGCTTCCAATCTCTGAATATGATTTACAGTACTTGTTATGCTTCCAATCTCTGAATATGATTTACAGTACTTGTTATGCTTCCAATCTCTGAATATGATTTGCAGTACTTCATTTGATTTGATGAATGTTATTTATGAAATTTCTAGATAATGAAATTTTTAAGGATCTAATATAGTCCTAAAGATCATATACTTTACATATTCAGAACATGCATCTATTAAGGGGGAGCATTCTCATGCATAATAATCTATGTATATTATGTCAAGCTAACCCTGTTTTGCAGAATCTATGAGATATTATTAACTTAAAAGGTATGTTGTCATCAATCACCAAAAAGGGGGAGATTGATAGCATCTAGGCCCCCTCAATTTTTGATTATATACTGCTTATTGGTTTTGGTGTTGATGACCAAGTTAGATAATACTCTCATACTGAAATCATGGATGGAACATACTGGATCAACAAGATTAAGGTATTTTAAACTTATAGTTTCTGACTTGGGAGTTGGTTCAAGTCAAACAAGTTAGATTTTTTTTTCTCATTCATGTCAGCTGTACTATCAAGAGGGACTTAGCACAAGTTGGTATCTTGGTTCATTAGGAAAATATTACTCTAGGCAGCTTAGAGCTAAAATTCTTTATTTCAATCTAAACCTTGAACCAAAATTACTACTTTAATATATTGACAAAAATACCTTGCATTTCAACAGACCAAATTTTTATGGTTTCATATCTTAAGTCTGTTGCAAAACTTGTAATAGTTTCAGCATATTCTCTCTGTCCCATCTATGGCGGACCTAATTTTTGGTCCAGCATACATGTAACCTTAGCAAAGACAAAGTTTCAAAATCTTACATCTATGACGTACCAAAAGTTAGGTCCGGCATACACTTGCCTTGATAAGTATTCGAAACTCATCCATTGCCCATCTATGACGGACCTAACTTTAGGTCCCAGCATAAATCTTTATAAGCCTTTGCTATTCCACTATCCGAGATGCATTCTTTTAAGTCTCATTGTATTTTATTTCAAAATTATATCATCTCGGTGTTTAAATAAAAGTATCTCAAAAAGCTTTTAGACCAAAAATCAATTTCAAATATCTTATGTCTAAATGTCTTCACTCAAAAATCATCCTTAGCCCTTGATCATAAAATTTCAACTTCATCGACCATGTTTATGACGGATCGACTTTTCATCCGCTATACACATAACTATCTATAACAGACCAAACTCGCCCATCTATAGCGGACCTATTTTTCGGTCCGCCATACACATAAGCGTCTGAACTTGCTGATTTGGTCCGTGATACACATGATCGAGATCGCTAAAAATGTTTTTTGGTCCGTAGAGCGTGTTTTATCTCATTTTTATATCGACACGTTACAGCAGTCATTGTGGTAGGTACAACGGCTATATTTCTCAGAATTGAGTATATAAACATTGGCTGTGCTATCTACCACAGAACTTGATGAACTCCTTCACATTTTAGCATTCAAAGCTCTCATTTTCTCAGCAAGGAGTCGGTTTTTCACCTGATATTCAAAAATCATCTTTCTTCTAAGTGTTTGAGCTCCAAGTGTGTCTAGCTGTGTGTTTTTCGAGTGTAAACCAAGAGACAGAACTTGTGAGAAGTTTATTACTCTTGGATCATTTCGATCCTAGGCGACTTGGAGGAAGTGAAGAGTTAGACACTGTCCAAAAGGCGAGTGTGGAAGGCAACTCTTGTTGTGAAAGGTCTGGAGCTTACCTCATTTGGAGTGGTGAAAAAGCTACCCGAGTGTGATCCCAAGCTCTGCGACTAGTCGTGGAGAAGCAATACTCAGAGGAGTGCTTCAACGAGGAGTAGGAGGAGCGCTCTGAACCTCGGGATAAATATTTGTCTTTCTTTGTTGTTATCTGTTTTTGCTTTCGCTGTTGTTGTTGTTATTGTTATTGTTGTATTTAATCATTTATTGACTTGCTCTCAGTAGCATCAGTAAATTGGTTAATTCTGATTAGAATCTAAAAATTGTAAAAGATTGCTTATTCACCCCCCCTCTAGGCCATCTCGTTCCTTCAATCATTGACGTCAATATCACGGTTCAAAAGTTTTTCTGACATGACATAGTTTAATGAGATCTCAGTTTGTGTAGAATCAGTACACTGTATTTCTTAGAAATAGTATTATTAGTCATGTCATTCATCTCTTCAGAGATTTTTTGGGCTATTATTTCCTCAACTTGACTATCTTTAGCTCCTTTTCTTCTTCGAGGATTTTTATCTTTCGAGCCCAATGGTCTACCACGCTTTATGGTAGGTTTTGTCTCATTTGCAATAGTTGGTTGTCCTTACGGGACACCAATTTTTCAGAGCATTAGCAATGGAATATGTGACTTTGTCACTCGTTTAAAATCAGAAAAGCATCGTGCAAATTATTCGCTAAATTTTGTAGATGAATTATCCTTTGAACTTCATGTTCACATTGTCTTGTGCGAGGATCAAAATGAGATAATGATAATTCATTCCAAACAATTTCCTTATTTAGTCAGCTTCATTTCTCCCCTAATGTTGGGAAATTTGATTCATCAAAATGACAATCGACAAATCTATTGTAAATAAATCTCCGTTAATGGCTCAAGATATTTTATTATAGAAGGATTCATACCCAACATATATTCCCAACCTTCTTTGTGGTCCCATCTTCGATGCTTTTTGTGGAGCAATTGGAACATATCTTGCACAACTAAAAATTCTTAGATGGGATATATCCGCTCTTTTCTAAATACTAAGCGTAATGGAGAAGAAGTATGATAGCTTGTTGGCACGATGCGAATTAATGATGCCGCATGCAAAATAGCATGGCCCCAAGCTGATGTTGGAAGTTTTGATTTCATAAGTAACGGTCTCGCAATTAATTGGAGTCGTTTTATAAGTGATTCTGCAAGACCATTCGTGTATGAACATGTGCTACTGGGATGCTCAACATTTATTACAATTGACATGCAATAATCATTGAAACTTTTTGAGGTAAATTCACCAAAGATTATCCAAACGTATCGATTTAATAGGATAATCTGAAAATTGTGCTCGTAATTTTATTAATTGGGCTAACAATCTCGCAAACACCAGGTTGCGAGTTGATAATAGAGAGACATGTGACCATCTAGTCAATGCGTCAATCAAAACCATAAAATATCTAAATGGACCACTTGCTAGATGAATATGTCCGCATATATCTCCTTGTATGCGCTCTAGAAAATCAAGGATTCAACCCTATTTTAGTGGTGATGGTCTTACAATCAATTTTCCTTGAGAGCATGCCACACATGAGAAGTCATTGATGAAGAATCTTCGGTTCTTCAACATATGTCCACACAAGTATTTATAATTTTTCGCATCATTGTTGATCCGGATGGCCCAATCGGTCATGCCATACAATAAATTCGTTATGGTTGGTAAACTTCTGGTCTACCACCATATATGATTCAATTTTATCAATCTTTGTATAGTACAAACCAGATAATAATGATGGCAATTTTTCCAATACATTTTTCCTACCCGATGATATATTTGTAATGTTAAGGTATTCCTATTTCCTTCATTAATTGTCTCAATGTGATATCTATTTTGGCGGATATCTTTAAAACTCAATAGATTTCTTTGAGACTTTGGGGAATACAATGCTTCTTTCACACTTATTTTTGTCTTCTAGGGTAATAATATTATGGCCTTTCCAAGAGCCCTCTATCAAATTTGCACTCCCAGACACGGTATTGATACTTCCATTATGCATCGTTAAATCATGAAAATACCTTTTATTCTTGAGAATAGTATGTGTTGTTGCACTGTCTACAACACATATATCTCCACCATTTACCAGCATTTTTTCCATTCACTTAGAAAACGACGATCAAAGTATTTTTAGTATGTAAAATTTACGATAGCCTTTTAGAGGCGATCGTGCTGATAACGTGATATAAAATAACTAATGAATTACCCAAAGTATGAACAATATAGTGGATTACTCTAAGTATGAAGAATGTAGAAGTAGAGGGAATTCTTTCAAAGTATGAACAATGTAGAAGTAGAGGGAATTCTTTCTTTCTTTCTTGTTCTCTTCTTTCATGCATACAACCCTCTATTTATAGGTAACATGAGGGGTTTGAACTAAATAAAGAGTTACAAGAATTGATGCTATGTAGGTTTCATAGTAATGGCATGGAGTTTCTCCTTCAATTGATACATGAGAGTTTCTCCTAAAAGGAGTTATGGACATTCATTTAAACAATATTTTGTAACATAGAAATAATTTTTAGATTATTTTAGTTTATTTCGCTTTGTTTTCTATGTCAATTTATTCTAATTTTGTTCATCTCCAGTGAGTTCTTAGCTGGATTTTCCTTACAGATTAGCTACTCATCTGGACGATGATGGCAATGCCTATGCCAGAGATCAACATTAAGCCGAGTTGGATATAAATAAATCCTCGCTGATTTTCTTGCCACAAACAACATGCTAACAAGACATAGGTCATATGCATTAATGAAGATCATCAACTTCTACTTCCCGCTTGCGTGATTGTCTGCAAGCATGACATTCTTGCAAGATACGGAGTAGTTCAATGACTCGCTGACTTGATTTTAACAGTTTGTTTGTCTAGAATCCTGAATGTAAAACTTGGGTATTCGTGTATTACCTGTTATTGATATAAAAACAGAGGTAAAAACAATAATTCTTTTTGTTCAAATTCCAACAAGCATAGCGACCGATGTGTTTAGACTCCCAGCAAAAAGAATGCCATATGATGCAGCAAAAAGTAAGACCCTATTAGAAATGTGGGAATTTTCCTTGCGTTGGAATCAAATACAAGCAGGCCTAATCAACATACATGGCGGATAGCATTCTTAGGGTGTGTTTAGTAGAGCTCTAATTTCACCAGATCCGTGGATCTGGTGGAGCTGGATATTTTTAGCTCCACTATATCCATAAAGTTGGAGCTGTGAATACATTAAGAATGTTTAGATGGATCGTCGTGTTTACATTTTAGATCAAAAATATAAACTTATTAATTCACTTTATTTTAACCTACAAGTTTCAGATCTCAGGTGAAACTGTACCAAGCAGGCCCTTAGTCTCATCTAGAGGTGGGCACTCAAGCCGGCTTTTTTAGACTGACCAAGGCATGGTGGCATAGCTCGGTCCAAAGTCCGACCTGGCATGAAGTGGGTCGTACTAGGTTGTCACGATGCTGTAGCACGGGCTGTATGGGGCCCGAGAACTAGACACGATGGATAGCACGCCCCGGTACAATACTGTAGCACAGACCGTACATGACCCAATGACCTTGGGCATATAGAAGAAACCCAGCATGAAGATCATCGACTCACAGAGCATGAGCGTCATAACCGCACCCAGCAACATAGACGTCACCCCCACCGCCGACACCTAAGAGAAATAGGCAAAAGGAGAGAGACGGTGCATCTGTCTCTCAATCTCTCTCAGCTCTCTCTCTCACCCGTCTCTCTCAATCTTCCTCTCTCATTCGTCTTTCTCAATCTCTCTTGGTTGTCTCACTCACTCTCTTTCTCGCCCATTACCTTCTCTCTCGCCTGTGTTCAGTACATCCCCCCTTACTCTATGTAACTATTCAAGAATAAATAAATTTTAGTTCTTTTTCCATAATATTTGCGTCCATTGTCTCAACTCCGTGCGTCTCCGACACCTTTCCTCTCGTTGCAATAGTGCAAATGGGCCGTGTCTGGGCTCGCCGAATGCGAGCCGGGCTAGCACGGCACAACATGGCGGGCCGTCGTGGCCCAACATAGTTCAGGCACGAAGCACGATGGACCCATATTGAGCTGGCCCGGCTCGACACGACGCCGACCTCTAATCTCGTCGATTGGCTGTATAACAGTGGTTCCTGTATATCAAATGCTTGACTAATAAAGCTACAAAGCTGGGTGTTTTACGCTGGTAAAATCGTCAAAAGTTCACACAGAAAAAAAGAATATATTCACAAACTTCCTAGAAGTAAGGAACAAAAAAACCAAAAAGGCACGAGCCAGATATGTTCCAGACCGTCCATTTATTTCTACGTGCGCTACAATTCTCCCAAAGAGCACTACAACACTTATAAACAGAGCATCACAAAACCAGAATAACTTTCTTCCTCTCCAAGAGAGATTTTGTTTGATCAGTGGCCTCTCTCCGGAGTTCCCATAGACGACCCCTAGGCACAAGGTTATAACCTCCCATCTAATTAATTTATCCCGTCTAGACGACGATTAGGCGTTAGATACCGGTGTGCCGTCCACCTAACGGCTAGGAAAACACTGCACCTCTCCAACGAAAATCCTCAACTTTGGGTCATATACGTGCATGCAAAAGTTGACAGAAGAATTTGTTCTCCTCCGTTCTCTCCATCCGATTCACTCTTACATGTGCAAGGAAACTCAGTTCGCCCTCAGCCTCTGCATCCAATCCCCTTTCTAACCATGACGATCGGTGGGAATAATTAACTATTTGCCACTATTACAGGTGTCACTTAATGCTACAGTGATATGAGTCACTGACGTGGCAAATCTGTTGCCACTGACTCCATAAAAAGTGACAAATAGTTAAGAGCCCCACGATCGGAAGGTAGATACATGCTACTAGTACTACTAACCTCAGCCTCTGCTTGTTTCTTCTTTGGTCAACTTTTGTCACTTGTCGACAAGAAGAAATATACTTGTCGCTTGCCGCCAAATCACATCTGTCGTGGTGCGTTTGTCTAAACTCTCTAGGCCCCTCTAACTCAAAGGAATTTCAAAGAAAAAAATAGCTGAATTCAATTCAAAGAAAAAAATCCTGTAAGCCGTGTTTGGTTTGTAGAATTATTTAAAATTAATTTCATATAATAGGAAAAT
This sequence comes from Guadua angustifolia, assembly GCA_036346375.1. Classification (NCBI taxonomy): domain Eukaryota; kingdom Viridiplantae; phylum Streptophyta; class Magnoliopsida; order Poales; family Poaceae; genus Guadua; species Guadua angustifolia. The sequence continues at coordinate 10,440,123 of CM070510.1, read as the reverse complement.
TTTCTACAAATTTAGAGGAATTATAGCGTGAGGTCTATCCTTATGTTAATTACCAATTGTTTGAGAGTACTATCATCAAATATTGCATGATTCCGAAAATTCAAATAAAATAGACGGAAAAGATGAAGGGATTTAGGAGCTAACTGTGTGTTAGTGTTTGGTTCAGAGATGGGATGGAATAGGATGATCTGAGTAGGATCTTCGGTCCGTGGATAGGATAGTACCAACATTTGTTCGCTTGGGAGGGTGCGACTGTACATGTTGAATGAATATAGACAATGTTTAGTTGTTGAACTTAGGCTAGAGAAATATTAAAATTTAATATAAATTACATATTATATGAAATAAGTTTATTTTACACCTCTGAACTTTCTAAAAAGTACGTTTAACACCCCAACTATAAAATCGAGTATTTAGTGCTTCAAACTTATAAAATTAGGTCAATTTACACCCTAAGCAATTTTGGAAAGCATTTTTGCTAACGGGGATCAAACTCCGAAGTGGTTTTTGTCATATTGGCAGCCATGTGTCATCCATTTTTGCTTATGTGGATCCAAACAAGAAAAGTGATGATGACAAAAAGAAAGAAAATGTCTTGATGTGAATGTATGTACCCTTGAATTGGATCATGATTGCCAAAACTCAATAGCATAGCTACCGACGTGGCAAAAACCACTCTGGGTGTAAATTGACCCATTTTGTAAGTTCAGGATGCTAAAAACCTGGTTTTATAGTTGAGAACGTTAAATGAACTTTTTACAAAGTTCATAGACATATAATAGACTTTTTCTTATCATCATTAACTAACTAAATTAATAACATTTAATCCTACACTAATCAATACCCACTAACACTAATTAAGAATAACTATACTTATCAATGCTAACCTTAACTAATAATCACTAATTAACACTAAACATGTTGATTATCACTAATCATTGCTAATCACGTTCTTCCAGCCTTATCTGGCAAATTTTAAGCTATGATGCCATCCCGCATCAAGAGAATATTCCCTGACATGGGATCAATCCATACCATCCCACCTCATCCAATCCCCAATCAAATGCAGGGATGACCACTAAATCCGGGACAATCCGTCTAGCCCAAGGTTTCAAATTTCATTTTTGAACCATATTTCGGATGCGACTGGAATCCAAAATTTTAGTGAGATTTCAGAATTTTGGACAAAATCTGAATGAAATCTAAATGGCAAAATTCAAATTCGAATTTTTGGACCAAGCATTGCCGAAATCTCGACAAGTTTCAACTAAGTGAAAAATGGTTCAAACTAGGTTAGAAAATATTAAAAGTTTTTTTGGATGTTTCTTATGCATCATTAATGTTCCCACAAAATTTTAGATGATGACCAAGCCTGAGGAATTTTAATAAATCCTGATAGTGCTACTGTCCTAATGAAAGCCCTATTGGCAAATTTCAATCGAATGAAAAATGGTTCAAACCACGTAAAAAAAATTTGAATTTTTTTGCATGGTTTTGATACATCAATAATATTTCTATAAAATTTTTAGATAATGATCAAGCTTGAGAAATTTTCAAAAATTCTGAGAGTGTTGCGTCCTGATAAAAGCCTTACCAGCAAATGTCTACCGAATGACAAATAGTTCAAACCATGTTAGAAAATTTTGAATATTTTTGGGATGGTCCTGATGCATCACTAATGTTCCCATAAAATTTTTAGATGATGGTCAATTCTAAGGAAGTTTTAAAAATTCTGACAGTACTATTGCCCTAATAAAATCCTGGCTTAGTACATATATTGCCTGCATAGATTTGATTGAGTAACAAAAAAAGGTTTATAATTTTTTTAACTTTTAGAGAATGGTACTGAGGCAATTATTAATATCTCTTAAAATTTTGGATCATGATCACACTTGAACGAATTTATAAAATTTTGGTACTGTTACTATCTTATTTATGTTCCTCCTATTTTTTATTTTTCAAACATAAGAAATGAAGTTCAATTAATTTGGAAAATTTTTTTATTATCCTAAATGACTAAAGATGGTACCATAAATTTTTTATAGCATAATCAAGCTTTTACTTTTTATAAAAATTTGACAGTTCTCTTGTTATTTTTATTAAACGTCTCAAAAATTCTATTTTTTCAAACATTTTCATGGAAGATGAAATTCTTAAGAGGTATTGACCCAAATATGGTCAAATCTAGTCCAAAAACGTTGAAATCCGATCAAAATTATTGACATTTTAGTGAAATTTTACTGAAATTTTTGTAATTATTGTAGCAATTTGATTTTTAAAAAAAATTTTATTCAACCGGAGTTTGGAATCTCGTCTCTGGTCGAAATCCAAAATCTTGGCCAAAATTTCACCAGGATTTTGAACCTTGAATCCAACTTGATCTTGACCTCCCAACAGAATAATATAATGGTTTCCTAGTTCTCGATTGCCTGAAATTTTTTATCTCTTAATCATCTAAAATTACAGTACTAGTAATGTGCAATTTTAGTAACACTCTATGCAATTTTTAGTTCTATTTATTTTTTTATTTATAGGATTCACCTAAGTTTACTTTATTTTTGTCTAGGTTAGATTTTTTTGTTTTTGTCTTTTTTAGGAGGTTCACTTAAATTTATTTTATTTTTGTCTTGGTTAGAATTTTTTTACTTATGTTTGTGTATTTGTTTTTGCATTTTTTAGATGTGAGGGATGAGTAAAACATAGTATCCATCTGGATGCAAATCCTATAGCTCAAAAAAGTAACTAGGATTGAAAAAAAGGACAACTTATCTATAGACAACCCCATAATACAACGAACTAGTGAGTCATGAAGCTTACACCATTGGCATGTGACTTGCGAAAACTCACTATAGACACTCACAATCCCAAGGTGGATGGTCCACCTCTCATAGGAGGAACTTCCAAGAAGACTACACTCACAACTCCAAAGTGGATGGTCCACCTCTTACAAAAGGATGATCCACAAACATTGAAAATCTGTCCACCTAGGTAGGATGAATTGGTCCATGTATAGAAAAATAATACAAACTGTACAAGAACTTCTACAACTCTCAAGTCGAGGCTCTAAAACGCATGTAACTTGGACTAAGGCAAGATCTAATCCTACATAATTAAGGCATTAATGGATCTAACAAGAACTTTTCAAAGTTGGAACCATTTTGGTTCCAATGATGAGGGGAACCAGAACCGAGCTAGAACCAAAAATCAACATTAAAAGTAACTCGTGGGAGGATTCAAGTCAACATAAATAAGGATGATTTCCATACATCCAAGTACTCCAAATCCCAACAGGAACCAATCCAAAAACCCCTTGAAACGACTGTAACATCCCAAAATTCAAAGAAAATAAGAAATAGAAATTCTAAATTTTGAATGTACTTAACTCTGAATTTTCTAGCATTATTTGGTTTTCTTGGATTTTTTTCATAAAGGAAAAACCTTTTTAATATTGAATTAGTGAGAGATAAATGCATGGAAATAAAAATATATAGCAATAAAATTTAAAAAAAATCGTAATTAAATATAGAAAATATATAGAACACCATTGTTGTAGTCAAAGGCCATATGAACACATTTATTGATGAAAAGAAGTATGAAATATAAGGTATAAATTCACCAACCTTATCTCGAGCTGAAATTTTTATCTCATCCTATGATGGGGTAGTTAAACCTCCAATAAAAATATTAAAAATAAATAATCATTTTTATGTCTTTAAAAATTTCAAAATAGAAAACTAAATAATTTGGAATTAACAATGTCAGAATTAATACAAAATAAAAAAAATTTACCTAAAATTTTTATAGTAGGGCGATATAACTATAAGTAACTTTTCAAAAAATTTACAAAAATTTTCAACCATGTTTGAATCCTCAAATAAATTAAAAACACAAAAAGACAAAATAAGCAGTCTAGCTTGTTTTGCACACAATATTTTAACACGAAGATTTTACTGGATAACTAACCTTATCCCAGGAACTCAGTAAAAAATAATCAAAAAATTTAAAACTGATTTGATCCTTCCATTAATGTTGGAACCCTTAGACTGTCTAGTGAAAGATTAAGTCGGTTTCCTTCTTGTTTAGCTTAGCAGTAGGCCCCACCCTCTGACAGGCCCCACAAGCCAGCCCCTCACACCTCCATCTTCCTCAGCTCAGCCTCACCCAAAATGCTGCCACGACAGCCAGTTCACCCTGTTTTCGCTGCCACGACAGGCGAAAATCTCAACGCCAACTTGAGCCATTTGTAACCTCGTCCTACCACGATAAGCCGTGTGTCAATCCCTGCCAATCCTTTACCTCAGCCATGCCCTGGCACAAGAGAACTGAGCACTGCCCATAAAACCTAAACCATGTCTCCACTTCAATCGATTTCACAAGCTCTGTTGCCATCGCCTATTACTGTCTATAAATACTAGCCAAATGCTCCACTTAGCTCCTCACACCTCTTAGCTTCCCTCTGGCCTGAGCCTCACTCAAATCGTGCTCTTTCCTCTGCCATTGCCGAGAAACCGCAGAAAGGGGCAAAACTTGAATTGAGTGGCCTCAATAAGATTCAACCCAATTCTTTGAGCTCAGAGCTCTGCCATGTACTAACGATCTTAGTTCACATCAATCTTTCCAGATCCACAAGGTCACAACTTCACCTCCACTAGTCCTTTAAGCCCACTAACAAACGGGTTTCATTCACTCAATACATACGCTTTTCAAAGTGCATGATCACTTGAAGCTCTAATATCCAAATTCGATTGATCTTTCACCTTTTTTGACCTAAAGAGTTTAAATCTCTGCCGTGGTTTTGTCACTTGAAGCTTTTTATGTATTTGGCACTTTACCGAAATGCCCTTCACCTTGTCGTTTCCTTTCCTTCACTTTGAAGCAATCTGCATGCTTCGACACGTAGCCTTAATGCCCCAATGACTTGCCACATAGCCGGCAAGTCTCTCCCGCTTCCAGATGCCACCGAATTGCCACCACACTAGAACTAGCTCGAGTCACTTGGCGCATCATATGCACCAACTTGCTTCTCCATGTTTCTTGTCTTCCTTCATCATTGCTTGAGCCACGAGACCTTACATGGCAACCATGACTATTCTGGACCTAAGCACTCCTAACTTAGTCCTACTTCCTCACGGTTGACTGTCATCGTCCTCCAAGCAACCTACACACAAGCAAAAACTAAGAAACCATTTCTGAACGCAAATGCCATGCACTTGACTCACGTTAGTCAAAACACACACATGCAACCTATATGCATCGATCCTAAAGCCATTAAGACAAACCATAACTCACACACTCTCAAAAACCTTCCCAATAGACAAATATAATTCCAATGGACCTTCCACCCATCAAAGAGAATGATAGGGATGAAAACGGGTCGGATATCTCTCGCTCGATCTAGGACAAGATCTGGTTGGGATCGGATCCAGGACCGGATTTTACTATTCGGTCGGATCCGGGACCGGATCCGGATACTTGAATCCGAATTCGGGATCAGATCTGAAGTATCCAATATCCGGTAAATGCGGGACGGGATCCAGATATTAGGATTTTTTCGATTCGAATATCGGATTGGATATTCGGATCGGATATCAACAAAACTCAGCCTATTTTCATCATATTTTTTCCATGTTAGCCCATTTATATTAACAATTAGTTGGTTCTATTGATTCTCAAGTAGCATATTCTTTCTATGACGTTTGTTGAGTTTGATTGATATATAATTTGTTACTATAGTCATGTACTCGTATAGTTTTAATTCAATATATATTACTCTATATATATGTGCATTATCCGTATATCTTTATCCGTTTCTGACCCAAATCCGTCACATATCCGTATCCCGAATAACCTGAATCCATATCCGTATTCGGTTCCGAATTCGAGAAAAAATATGGGTTAAGATACAGGAAGAGCAATATCCGCCCGTATCCGACCCGTTTTCACCCCTAGAGAAAGGTATTCCTGCCTGAAAGTTAGTCCTTACTCAAGGAATTGATACACTCATATTAGTCCTCCTAGGATCTGAGGAAAACACAAATAAAAATTAGTCCATATCCCTCGGATGGTACTCCTAGGACCAGAGAGACACATACTTAAAAGGCAAAAATTATCTTTCGAAATCATCCCTATATTAAACTTCACAAGGTTCCGGGCCTGGGAGGGCATCCATGTGTCGCCCATCTGTTGAAGCTCCTCAAAAAAATTATTAATTATATTTAGGTCCTTTTTAGCTGTTTTTTACGAAAAAATCCCAAATTTTTCATGAAAGGACCCTAAATAAATGCAAAAAAACGTAATTACGTTTAGATCGTTCTAGCTATTTTTCGCGAAAAGGACCTTTTGATTTTACACGATCGTGGCTAATTTTTTTTTTAAAAAAAAACACCGTCAAGAACAACGAAATTGTATTTTTTGTATAAAAAATTCGGGTCAATTTTTTTGACGGACGCGGCATCGCGCGCCTCGTGTCCTCCCTCTGCGAGCGCCCTAAAAAAAAGGTAGTTACGTGTAGATCCTTTCAGCAGTTTTTTATGAAAAAGACTTTTTTGTTCGGCGAAATCGCGAAACTTTCGTGGAAAGACCCTAAATAAATGCAAAAAAATAGCGTAATTACGTTTAGATCATTTTAACTGTTTTCCGCAAAAAGGACCTTTCGTTTTAGCGTAAACATGGATGCGCGCGGTGTGTTACGCCGCGAAAACATTTCTAGTTAGTCCATATCCTCCCAGATGGTCCTCATAAGACAAGAGAGACACTCAAAAATTAGTCCTTCAAAATTAGTCCTTGTCCGCCCGAAGAAAACACGTAGCCAAACTTGCAACATTTCACAAATTAAACTCCTACACAAGCCACGAGGCAATCTCTGCGTGGTCTCACATCTTATTACCAACTACGGCCATGAACCATGGTGTATAACGTTAACTGTCATACCTTCACATAAATGGAGCTCTTGCCTCTTGACATTTGCTACTTAAAAGGATTAGCTGCCCCTCGCTTTCATTTTATTCCAACTTTTGGCTTTCTTTGCCCTTTTTGGTGTGCTGTATATGTTGAATTTCTCAGTTTTCATGACGGTGTACTATTATTGTACATTATAGGTTTCCTAGTATGATGGGTCATTTCTGAATCAAGCATACTGGAGTGGTGATCACTGGAATACTGCTGGTACTATAAGTGCGTTACTACGGCTTTCTGCGAACACCGGACTGACTATGAACACTGGCATGAATGGCTCAACTTGCACACCTTTAGGGGGTGAAAACGGGTTGGATAATACGAACGGATATTACTCTTTTTGTATTCTAACCTATATTTTTTTGGATTCGGAACCAGATACGGATTGGCCTGATTCAGAACCAGATACGGGTTGGCCGAATACGGATACGGACTTGGGTTATTTGGAATACGGATACGGGACGGATATGTGATGGATTCGGATCGAAAATGGATAAAGATATACAGATAATGTACGCATATATAGAATAATATATATTGAATTAAAACCATACGAGTACATGACTATAGTAACAAATTATATATCAATCAAACTCAACAAATGTCATAGAAAGAATATGCTACTTGAGAATCAATGGAACCAACTAATTGTTAATATAAATGGGCTGACATGGAAAAAATGATGAAAATAGGCTGGGCCTTTCTGATATCCGAATATCTGATCCGATATCCGAATAGGAAAAATCCGGATATCCAAATAGAAAAAATCCGAATATCTGAATCATGCCCCGTATTTACCGGATATTAAATGCTCCGGATCCAATCCGAATTCGGATTCAAGTATCCGGATCCGAGATGATGTTTGGTTGGAGGGATAAAGTTAGTATGGCAAATTTTATCACTAGTGGTACATGATGGTAAAAGATGGTTTGACCAATTTGGACGTACGGGATGATACAACATATTTGAAGAATATTCCTGGAATCTGTATTACTTTGTCCCGTATAAGATGGTTCTATACACTCAACCAAATAAATGTATGTATCAAAACCTATCCTAAACATCCCATACACAGGTTCCTCCTCGTTCATCCAATCAAACACATCATTATAATACAATGCGATCCAGCACGTGTAAGAGAGGAACTCATGCAACTTCATGCTGTAGTTCAGAACATACCATTGTCAACTATGGTAGGTTCTTGTCCAGTAGTGAAGGTATCAGATCCGCTGAGAGTGAGATCTCTTGGGATGTCAATCTCAAACAAATGCAGCTGAATTAGTCCATTGTTCGGTAGTCCTTACACAGGTCAAATCAATCCAATCCAGTTAGTTATTGCAAATTACATGTCAAAATTTTGGATGCAAAGATGAGATGCATCTACGTCCCTATGCTTGGCCTTTTCTCCTCATCCGGTCCAATCACACGTTGAAGGATCAAGAGGCACAATGAGAGATGTGAATTGGTGCAAACTAATATTTAAATATATTTTTTATTTTTGTTAATTCTGAAAATTAATAAAATAATGATCAAACTGATGGAATCAATCTAGATAATTAATCTAAGACCAAAAAAAAAAAAAGATTAAGCAAGCATACTAGAAAGCAATTGTACGTAAACAAGAATTAGTAGATCGGAATCTTCCTCAAATTAGGAATACAGAATAAGCACAAAATCCTATTACATAAAAGCACAACCTTTATATAATCTCTCAAATTTTTCTTTATTTTTTCTCTTATTCCTTTAAATAAAAGCACAACCGTATATATCTCTCATTTTTTTTTTCAAGTTTTCTCTATTTCCTTCCCTTTCACGTGCAGCCGCCGCCTGGAGCGTCCATCCCTCTACTGCGCACGTCACGGAGGCGTTCTTTTTTTTTAAGTGCAACAACAGCCAGGAGGGCAGGAGGGAATCCTACTGCGGTCTGTCAAGGAGCTCTCCTGTGGTGCCGTGCTCTGCCCCTAGTTGAGGAATTTTTTACTCTTCCAGCCGAATTTGAAAAAGTATTTACGGATTTAGCCGCGTGGCACGTGAAATTGCAAAATTAGCCCCTGTACAGTATAATTCCGCGGACCTAGTCGGCGGAATAATTTTTTATTATTTTTTTCTGGATATTCCGCAGACCCAGTCGGCGGAATAATTTTTTATTATTTTTTCCCAGCAAATCCCACGGAACCAGTCAGCGGAATATTTTTTTATTTTTTTTAATTTTCCACGGACGTGCACAGCGGAATATTTTTTTAAAATTTTTTTAATATCTCCGCGCTTCAAAACCACGGAATAATTTTTTTAAATTTTTTTCGGCGGATGGTTTTTTCCCTCCGGTTTGTTTTTCGGTTCGGTTTTTTTGTCCGTTCCTTTTTTTTCGGTCGGACGAGTGGAGTTATTTTTCCTCTCAAACTATGGTGGAATAAATTTAAAAAAAATCCAATTTTTCAGTGATATAGAAAAAATTTTATCAGTAATTTTTTTTTCAAGAAATTCAGATTCGAAAACTGAGATGGCAAAATACATGGTTTCGAATTTTGAAATATCGAAATTGACGTATTTCGCTAATTGAAAAATGGGAAACGGGTATTTTTCAACTCACATGGCGAATTCCAACTCACATGGCGAAATTGGACCTGATGTTTCCAGAAACGGTCACTTTTGTTTAAGTTTGCAGAAACGGTAATCGGTTTTGTTCAAGTTTGCAGAAACAGTACGAGAAAACGAATTTGCATGCGAAAATTTGCAGAAAAACTGACAAATTTTGTGGAAAAAGAGGAAATTTTTGTATTTTGTATAACATACTCGACGTATTCACAGAAATGCACAATACTTTCGCGTATTTCCAGACAAATTGTAGGATGTGCACTGCTTGATCATTTAAGCCTTTTGGGGAGATATTTCCAGACAAATTGTAGGATGTGCACTGCTTGTAATAGGCCAATTTCGCCTTTTTGAGTTTATCGAATGCTTGTTTCAACTCTAAATTTTATCGACTGTCAAAATACGAATGATTTTTTTTCTACATTTTACAATTCTTTTAGCTCAAGGTATATTTCTCCGCTCTCCCTAACTACTGTGAAAAAAATCCATTGCGTCGCGACCGCGCAAAATAAGAATCTCGCCGGCCCCAACCGCTTGAAATAATATTGTACGCCACCATCAATTCTCGGATTTCATCGCGACCATACCTATTTTTAAAAAAATTATACACAAATAAGGCTCTTGACTACAAAAATCGCATCGTTTTTTTCTTCCGTGACAAATAGCGGAATCAATATGCTTAAATTTTTGTGACAATAGACATCCGTAATTTTAGCGAAGTCAAATTTATCACTCATCAAAAAGAATGACAAACAATTATATGAAATATCGCCGATAAATATGAATTTTTCTAAATTTATCGCACGCTATTTTAAACTTTGCATCGAGTTTCAAAATAAAACTGACCATTTTTTTCCCACGGAAATCCGTATTTAGGAAAAAAAATCCCAGCGCGTGAGCTCATTCGGAAAAACCAAAAAAAATCTGCACGGCACTGTAGCATGTATACTGTAGTGTTACTGTAGCTACGCGGAATTCCGCTGAATTGAACCGCGGAAAAATTTTAAAAAATTAAAAAAAAGTATTCCATTGTGCACGCCCGCGGAAAATTAAAAAATTAATAAAAAATATATTTCATGGCAGACGTCATGTAAATTTTTTAAAAATAAAAAATATTCCACCGATCGAATCAGGATTTGCTGAAAAATAATAAAAATTATTCCGCCGATCGATCCGCGGAATATCCGTAAAAAATAATAAAATTATTCCGCCGATCGAGTCCGCGGAATTATATCTGCATAGGCTAATTTTGCAATTTCACGTACACGCTAAATCCAGAATACTTTTTCAAATTCGGCTAGAAGAGTAAAGCAAGTGCAATAACAAATCTCATTATTTACTTTATTTTTTATCTATATCATCTAGAACAAGGTTTTATTTGAAGGAGCTTTAATCTAGCTTCAGCTTCTAAAAAATCAGTAAGACCTCAAATAACTCTATTTTTTATCGGCTTTTAGTATTAGCTAGAAGCTATATATAATTAGCAAAAACCAAAAGTTAAAAGCTGGGCTAAATCTGCTTTTACAGCTTATTGTTGAGGAAAATTAGCTATTTATTAAATGGTCTCTTATAAAAAGCTGTAACCGTTTTTCAGCCCAGGAAACCAAAAAGTGGCTTTTTCAGAAAAGCTACAGCTCCCCCAAACAGACCTGAAGCAATAAAGTTAGTTTATACAATAACTATTTTTAAAGATTATCTATAGAGTAAGCAATAAAGCCAGCTTATGCAACAACAACGGCTTTTAGTCGACAATAGCACTTATTTTCAAGTGTGATGCGGACTGCTAAATAAGAGCCGGTTATCTTCCCTATCATATTTTCTCGCTCTTGCATATAGAACAAAACTAATGTGTACATACAAATAGTAAGCTAAGATAGCTTTATTGTATCTTGCCCTGATCAGCGCCGCCTTGTTAATGCCATACCCCTAGTAGGGGTGAAAACAGGACAGGAAATATCCGTTCGATCCGATCCCGAATCCGTTTAAAATCCGTACCGATGTTATCCGTATCCGTATCCGGAAAATCCGATGTAATATGGGTTAGGATACGGGAAGAGCAATATCCGATCCGTATCCGAAAAATCTCATGGAATATGGGTTAGGATATGGGAAGAGCAATATCCGATCCGTATCCGAAAAATCTCATGGAATATGGGTTAGGATATGGGAAGAGCAATATCCGACTCGATATCTGGTAAATATCCGACCCGATATCCGGATAAAATCAGTTATTCTTCCATTAATTTGGTTCATTATTGGATAGATAGAATAGTTGTTTGATACTGGCACTAAAAAACACTACTTTGTTATTAAGCGTGAACTTCAACAAATATACCAACAAACAAATAGAGTGATGACATAATGCTTTTACCTAAATTGATTTGTTCAACTTATTTGATAAACTTCTTTTCTATTCAAATTACTGGAATTAGTTGAGTCACTAAATTGCACCTCTAACTATACTACTATCTTACGTTGAAATAATTATGACTTGAAGGTAATGTTGTAAGGTTAATGCTTCATTCGTTCTTTTATGTACACAATTATGTACTATACTACTATCCGATTATGATATCCGATCCCGACCGAATCCGTCAGTATCCGCTCCAGATCCGAATCCCGAATAATCCGACCAGATCCAGATCCGAACATCCAGATCCGACTTGAATCCAAAAAATATAGGTTAGGATACGGAACGAGCAATATCCGCCGTATCCGACCCGGTTTCACCCCTAACCCCTAGAAGCACCGCAGCTTTGCTCCTTGCCTCAAGAATTTCTTTTCTTTGTTGCGCACGTTTCCGTCACTAGCCGCCCTCCCTTATCTCTTAACCCTCACTTCTTATCCATAACAGTAATATGCATGTTCTTATCCCTAAATGTAATTTGCATGCATACATACACACCTAGCCAATTAACACATGGTCTAATACATGTACACACAGTTCAAAACTCACAGATGCATGCGCACGGCCCACCTGCCACTCTCGCATGACTTACTCGCCTATACGGTCTACTGGCTGCTATATTGCGTCATCTATCCACGTAGACTTCTTCGTGTCTTGTCTTGCTACATTCACGATCCTGGTTTGCTGCTTTTGGACTACGTGACTCATACACAGATTCTTCCTAACCTGCACTTTGTGTGCGTCTCGTATACCTATGTTGCGTCTCCACACCTACATCTGCATCTCCTATTACAAATAAATAACAAACTCAACACAGTACCTTGATCTTCCACTAATAAATTATTTCATAACAAATATTGTTTGCCATCACAAATATTGTTGTCAAATTAATCATCACACACACATATATGCTATTCTACAGCTGCGTGTAGAATAGCATATTCTACGTGCCAGTCAGATTTGCTTTACAGACCGAGCCCGCACAACTGTCCAGTTGACTAAGTGTGTTTGTACATAAATGACTAATAAATACTACTTAGTGCTTGTACATGAATATGTCTTTTTTTATTTAGCTATAACTTTCAAATGTGATTGATTTTGATCTTCAAATTTTATAGGCTTGTAGAATCTCATCTCCTCTACATATGCTAATTTTTAAAAATTTTTAAAAATGTGTACATATATTTTTCATGAATTTTAGAAAACATTGGATATGCTGCTAGCTTTTTACTCGATAAGAGTGCTATACATAGGTATAGTAATACTTTGAGTAAAAGACAGTAAAATCTATAAGTCTCGTTAATAAACATTATTTTTTCTAGCTAGTAACAAATTTTACTATTCTTATGTATATATGTATATATGTTTTACTATCTTACGGTAGTAAATCGATGTTCAATTTAGCAGTAAAATTTGATTTATGTAACGTTTATTGGTGAAACTTATATCATGTTGTTCCTCTCGTCATCAATAATCTACTGGTGAAATTTGTTCGTGAATCGGAGCATCGAATAAAAAATTATAAATAAAATAAAGATAGAACAGACTTGTATACAAACTAGAAAATGAAGTAACTAGTGAAGCAGTAAGAGTAGCCGAAACAACTAGTAAGCGCATTTGTTAGTTTGTATATGATTCTGTTATTACTTTATTTTAGCTATAACTTTTTATTCATAGCTCCAATTAACGAACGGTTTTCACCAGTAGTTTACTGACGACAAGAAAAACATAATGATATAAGCCTCGCTAATAAGCACTGTACGAATGAGTTTTTACTAACAATTTACCAAATGTACCGTAAGATTTTACTACCGCATGACAGTAAAATTTATGTATACCGATAGTAAAATCTATGTATACCGATAGTAAAATCTATGTATACCGATAGCAAAACCTGATTTATACGGTGAGACTTATATTAATATGTAGCTCTCATCGTCAGTAAACCAATGATGAAAACTGTTCGTGAATCAGAGTTACCAATGAAAAATTATGGCCAAAACAACAAAAAAATACATGTACATACAAGGAACAACACATTTATTAGTTCGGTTGGCACATTACAAGGGAATAACACACGAAGCGAGCAGACTCTGTGGTTTCAATTAACGCATAGAATAGCTTAAACTACGCGTAGAAGCAGAATAGTGCCACCGTATGTGTATGTGTGTGTATAATATGATTAACACACAACAAGTGTCGAACAGCCGCCCAAAAGCTTTCTCAGGTATGGATCCACCTACAATGGTGATCTTTTCGCGAGAAGCGACCTCCGACAGCATCGAGATCGACGGCGATCCTCCGCCGTCTATATCTTCGGCGTAGCTCGGTAGGGTCTACATTGAGTAGAGGCGGTTCCATGTTTCCAGCAACAAAACAACATTTCCAAAGAAGCATACCTTGTGAGCTTCTATACCTGGCTTTCAGGTGACCAAACATGACGCGACAGTCAGTCGTTCAGTTAGCAGTTTTGTCATACATAACTCGTAAGCGACAGTACAGCACACGACACACACAGGCGGTCAAAGGCAAAAGGGAAGTGACAGTGAGAGCGGAAGACTTGCCAGCAGGACGACGAGCTTGGCGCCGCCGGCCGCGGCGGCCTCGATGCGGGCGGGCGCGCGCGGGGGAGGTGCTCTTGTCCTTGTCCTGGAGACCGGGACAAAAACGACCTAGTGTTGCGCGCTCCGATGAGACCTCAGCAAGGAACAGCTCGAACAAGCGAGCCACGATTTGCGATGAGACCGGTGTGGTTTTACCTTGTCGATGCTGGCCTGTGGAGGAGGGAGCGGCGGCGGTTAGACCGGAGACAAGAGACATTGCTGAGGTCGATTGATGCTGAAATATCCCAAAAATTTCAAAAATGGATTTATTGGATTTAATTGTTTTTCCTGAATTTCTCGGATTTTATTTCGAATTATTTCAGAATTTATTTGCCACTTTCCGTTTTTGGCCATACTTCAAAATCCCGCTTTCCCCTTTTGATTTCCGCCTTCACCTCGGCCCAATTTCTCCCGCGCGCGGTCCATTTTCCCCTCAGCCCAGCACAGCCCGCACCAGCTTCTTGTTCCCCTGTTCTTCTTCCCCACTGCGTCATCCGGCCGGGTTCTCCGCCATTTCCTCTCGCCCGTTCAATTCTCCTGCATACCACGTCGTTGCCCAACCTCAGGTGTGCTCACCAAATGGTTCGCCACAAATTTCAGCTCCCCACCTTGGCGCTGTTTCCTCGACGGCGCAGAAGTTCCGCTTTCACCCCCAACGCCGCTTGCCATTTCCAGCAATCCATGCGCCCGTCCCATCGCCATTCACTCCGCCTGTACAACCATCATCACCGCGCCACCCTACCGCGCGCATTCGTCAACTCCTCTGCCAGCCTCGAGCTCCGCCCTCGCCGCCCGCGGTCACCATTGCCATCATTGCTCCCCGCGTCGTCTTCCTCGCGGATTCGACTATAAACCCCCCCCCCTTCTCGCCATTTTCGCCCCTCTGAGCCCGCCAGGCCACCCTCTCCCTTTTCCCCCACTTCTTCCACCTCCCCAAGCCCTCAATCACCGGCGCCATCAGCTTCTTCTTCGTCTCCGGTGCCTTCTTCGCCCGGCCGCTCCGCTTTCTCCTCCGCCTGTTCCTCCTCGCCCTCAGGGTCGCCGTAAGCTCCTTTTGCTCCACCGCCATCTCTTCCTCTCTTTGCCTTGTCCACACACAGCCATGAAGCTCTCTCCTCATCATCTTTCTCTCCTGTCCAAACCTCGCCTCCTTGCCCCGCCCTTCCGTTTTTCCTCGCCCTCAAATTCGCCGAAGCCCCCTCTTGCTCTCCCTCCACTCCATTCCTTCTCTCAGACGCCTGCTCACAGATCATTGGTCTTCTTGGCTCGGCCATTGCCTCACACCACTAGCTTCCGCACTCCTCCTCTCGCAACTGGTCCCTACCACAAGACTCTCTCCCCAACCATCGCTCACGCCCGCCTCTGTCGGCGCCTTTTTCCTGGCAGTTAGGTCTGCAAGTCACTTCGGCAGTCGCTCGATGGGCTGTGGGCTGGCCGTGGGCCAAAATGTCGCTCACTGTACAGCCCAAAGTCCGTTTGGGTTTTTGTTTTCTTTTTCGGATTTTAAATTCACTCAAAAGTCCGAAAATCCATTAAAAATCCCAGAAAAAATTCCCAAAAATCCCAAAAATCCAAAAATACTAAAAATACATATTCACGACCGGTTCGAGCCGCTGAGTCCAAAAATGATCTCCGTTTCGCCATACCAAGTCCAGAAAATTCCAAAAATACCCCTGGACTCCGTTCCGGCCATTTTCCCTCTGATTTCTTTTCCGTTTCTTTTCTCCGTTTTGTTTTATTCGTTTATTTATCGATTGCGTTTTCTCGCGCAAGATTCGACGTCGGAGCAACCGTTGGCACGAATTTCGGAGCAGGAACGATACGAGGAGCTGTCGCAGGAACAAGAGCCGTTCGGGGCCAGACACGACGTCGACCGTCTCTCGTTAGGCGAACCTCTAAACTCGCAAGGCAAGCCACACTCCTTGAACATGTTTGATCCCATTATTCCGTATAATTACTGTATGTAATTAGTTACTGCATTTGTCTGTAAATAGAGTAGAAATCTAAAACGAAGTTAGTTTGGAAAGACTTGACTAGTTAAACCCACTTCCTTGTTAAAACCCTGTTGAGTACGCCATATTCAATTGTAACCCTAGGTTATCAATAATGAACCTGTCAGAGGATAGTTATATTAATAGACATTGCTCTTCTTTTATTATTTAAAACCCCTGTCTTGACTCGGGGCACATTTATAAATCATGCTACGGTTTGGGGGGACAGATTAGGCGGACCACGAGAGGTGGATGTTGCCCAATCCCCAAACCGATGACAAGCCCGGTGTGGTGGGTGGAAAGGGTACAGAGGTACCGTGGTGCGGTGTGTGTCGGGCTTGTCTTGCATTAAGGATCAACCCTCGGCAAGGTAATAACTCAGAACCCTCTCAACCACAAGTTGGGTTGGTCACCTTTGTTGGCATGATCCACGAGTCTTAAGATATTGTCTTTCCCTTGAATGCCTACATGTGGACCCCCATTTGGTGTTGGAGGAATGGGGCGTTGAGGCTAGGGGTGAAACGGAATGGTGCGCTATTCTACGGTTTTCACAACAAGAGGATTTCTCGGTTGGTCACTGTAGGTCCACTTTGGCCAAGTGGGTCACTGAAACTGGGATTTGCACCGCCATCGGGTAGGAGCTAAAGAGGGAAATTCAATGAAAGGTTATGTTCATCTCTGCCGGGCCGCATGCATAAAAGTTGCATGTTAATCGTGGCATTAATGACCGAGATATCTTGTGGGTAAAGTTGAGTAGCTCAGCAGAGTGATCTAAATGGTATTCGAATACCTGTGCTTCCTGCTAATGAAGTCAAGTTAATTTCGTGATTCCAGAATCGAGCTTGAGTAGTTTTGATCATAAATTTGTCAGAATCTGGATTTTGTTTAAAATCGTGGTGGTGTTGTGATAATGATGATGATTGATTGATTTATGTTTCTTTTGTACTATACATAATCCTAGGTCATGCATCCACCAAATAATTAAACTTATGCCAATTCCTTGAAATTCGTGCATGTAATATTTAGAATTTCCGTGTGGTTTGTTGAGTACGGTTGTGTACTCACCCTTGCTCCTAACCTATCTTTTAGAATTTCACGAAGATGACGAGTTCCAGGAGAACGTAGATGGCGATGCTATTTGGTTTTGAAGGCCTTGATCTATCCGCTCAAGCCTTTCCGTGGTTGTTTTTGGTAATGTATCCGTGCCGCCGCACCTTTGTAAACTCGCCGTTAGGCCCTTAATTTATCTATAAAGTATTCAGATTTGCTTTCGCTCTAGCAATGTACACTTGGTTACCCATGCCTAAATTCTCGGTAGTCGTGAAGGTATTTATATGCACCCCCTTAAAAGGGCGGTCCGTTACAAGTGGTATCAGAGCTTGACTTGACCAGTAGATCAAGACCTTAAGGTGGTTTAGGAATTGTTTTTCAAAAGGGTTATTTAAACTTAAGCAAAAACAGATTTCGAAAATATATAAGCATATTTGCTATCTTCTTCTCGCCTCCCTCTGCCTTATCTAAATCTCTGTTTCCAAAATTGATTTAAGGTTTCTATTCTCAACTAATTTCAAAACACCAGATAGCCGATGACGATAGGTTTTCCTCATCCCTAGAAATTTTAGTAGTCGCTTAGGTGATGGACTGACTCATTTCGACGACGACAAGAAATTTCCGCCGTAGTGGATCGCTAGACTTAGATCGCACCACTTTTGTGATAAGTCTTCTGGTAGTGTAACATGGGTCGTACTGGACCTTAAGACGGTGCTAAGTATGACTCCATAATAGATGAAAAACTATGTTCCCTAATCCCTGATATTTTGTTTGGTCCTAAATATCCATATAACTCTTCTCAACTCAAAAGACTCCCTCATTTCGTCCAAGACCCTCGCCTATTCATGCTGCCCTTACCCCAAACTCTAAATCTTACTTATCTCCTGCTTGCCCAAAACCTGCTGCAGAACCGAGTAAGAATCAGCGAAACCAAGATGGTTGGATCACCCCACAACCTAAGCGAGGAAGCAGAATCAACGGAAAACCCAACCAACCTGGTCCAGGTATTGGTTATGATGGAAAGGAACAGGCAGCAAGCAGAGATGCGTCATGCACAGCTAATGGAAAGAATCTTAGAACAGCTAGCCGCAATAACCCAAGGATATTCCCAAGGACAGCTTCTATGGGATGATGGAACCGCTTAGAGGATCAAGATGGTCTCGATTTTAAAACAAGACCACCCGCCTTTTTCGTTCGGCAGAACCACTCGCAGCAGCATTTATTGGATCAAAGACATTCAACGGAGACTCGACACGATTCAATGCTCGACAATGAGCGAGTGTTATACGCCTCGCACCAACTACAAGGACAAGACGCCGCTTGGTGGATAAACTTTCAGACACAGAAATCCGAACAAGAAACCACGTGGTCAGAATTTGAGGAAGCATTCAGAAAAGCCCACATCCCTGCAGGCTTAATGGTAGCTAAAAGAAGAGAATTTTTGGCTCTCCGCCAAGGTGAGAGGTCAGTCCTGGAATACTATCATCAATTTAACCAACTAGCACGATATGCCCCGGAGAAGTGGATACCGAAGCCAAGAGGATGGAAAGATTCTACGAAGGTCTGCAGAAAAGTTTAAAGTTCCATATTGCAGCACTTGACTTCGAGGATCTAGCGACAATGGTCGACAAATTAATGATCACCGAAGAAATCCGGAACGACTTAGAAGACACTCGAAAAAGGAAAGCACAGCAACTGAGGATACAGAACCCGATACCACTAAGAATGCAAATGCTAGATCTTACTCCCAATTTTCCTGCCAAAAGACAAGTTGTAGGAGAACAGGAACCGGTACATGCTAGGTCACAACCCAAGAAAGGGAAGTGTTTCAATTGCAAAGGAAGCCATTATGCGAAGGATTGCCCTCACAAGGCCGTTGTTTGTTTTCACTGCGGACAGACGGGACATTACCGACTTTGCTGCCCAAGGAGGCATTTACCATTCGCTATGGCAAAAGCTCAGGCATCCAACTTTATCTCGGCAGACCGACAGATTGTGTCGTATCAGCCGCCGAGACAACAGCAAGAGTGGCTACAAGGAAGAGCGCCAGTTGAGACCGAACCAAACTCCAACGCCCCGAGAAACTCGCAAGGATGGATAAATCATGAGTCCATCGAGGAAGGTACAGAGACCGCAAACGTCATCATCGGTAAGTTTTGAATCCAGTCCCAATGATCCTTTTGACTTTGGTGTAGCCCATTCCCTCGTTTCGTTGGCTTATGTTTGCAAGAAGTTGTTTATCCTATTTTCTCCAGACTACCTCTTATGTGTCTTGACCACTCGGTACAAGAGTAAAGAATTAGAATTCAACAATTCAGGGAGTTAAGTCAAGACCAGTTTACTGATGATTAAAATGGAAGGACAAGACATCGTTCTTGGAGTGAATTAAGTTATCCAGGCATAAGGCAGTATCAAGTTATGGAAGAAAATCTATCACTCTCACGACGCAACCATGGACGACGAGTGACTGTGCAAACAAACCCTACGTTAGTGAAAAGTGAATGCAATGGCGTTCTCACCTCAGAAAATGACAAGATCAGGAATACCCGGATAAATTGACAGGAAAAGTAACTTGACCTACCATGAGGAATCAGTCAGAAATAGAACATCTTGACCCATCAAGAATTTCGGGAGGATCCATATATTCCATTAGGATCCAACCGATCTCTTGGACCAAATCAAGTCGACAAAGAAGAAGATGAGAAAGTCCCGCCAGATTGAAAAGGGATGGCAGATACCAACCCCCAGAGACACTCGGAAGATGAACTGAACATATTACGGCCTTATAAGCCATATATATGATAATAAAGATATAAGAGGATTGATTTTGACAAAGAAAGTAGCCGAGGACGTCCTATGCAGTGTTGTATGTCAGAAGGGATAAGATTGACCATCAAAGGACCGCCAGATCACTACAACCACTTCCGATCCAAGACAGGAAATGGGACGAGATCTGAATAGACTGCATCACCAGACAACCTAAAGACACAACAAGGATTTGATACAATTTGAATGACAACTGGTAGATTGACCAAGAGTAGCCCACTTCTATCCCAACAAGAAGACTTTCGACAAGGATAAATTAACAGAGTTATACTTGACACAAATAACAGAGCTGCGTGGAATTCCAAGGAAAACTTTATCAAGATTAAGGAAACAAATCAACGCCCAAGTACTAGAAGTACCTATGTGAAGCAATGGGGACAAACTCGACAACTAAGTACAACTCGCAGACTGATGGACAGACAGAAAAAGAGTTAGCCAGATTGTGAAAAAAAAAACATGCTAAAGGCAATTGCCGCAGAGCTTCTTGGACCACCCACTTACCCATTTGCCGAACTCTTCTACAATAACTGCTATCAGATCTGTCAGGAAATGTCACCTCTCGAAGCCCTTTTTCGGCAGGAGGTATGGAACCCCATTAATTTGGACAGAGGTCAGAAAAAGGCAACCCTCTAGGCTACATATCATTCGTAATAAAGAAACCCATGAGAAAATCAAAAGAGAAATATATATGCTGCACAAGAGGGACAAAAGAATTATGTGGCCAACAAATGTAAGGGTACCAGTTCTTGAGACAAAGACTTAGCCCAACTAAAAGCGACGCCTCAAGTCAGGGCACAGATTTTAGGTTTAATGAAGACTTGCATCAAAAAAAATATTGGCCCATACCAGAATTGCAAGCAGAGCAGAAGAAGTGGCTTACAAGTTATTGTCAAGACTGGAATTAACTCAGTGTGACCCACGCATCCCAGTGAAGGAAAGGTCCTTAACAACCACTAGACCAAGTACAGTTGAAAGGAATTAACTCGCAGAACAACTTAGTCTATGTGAGAAGCCAGTTCAGATCAACGAGAAAAGTAAACCATGAGCTCTGAAACAAGAATGTCAGAAGGTCCAGAATATTGCAAGGAGATCACTCTAGAGGAAACCACCTGAGAAAATGGAATCGAGATTGCAGCAGGATTTTCCCAACTCGGCCCCTAAGGGGTAAATCTCGGGGACGAGATTTATTTTAAGGGGGGTAGGTTGAAATATCTCAAAAATTCCAAAAATGGATTTATTGGATTTAATTGTTTTTCCTGAATTTCTCGGATTTTATTTCGAATTATTTCAGAATTTATTTGCCACTTTCCGTTTTTGGCCATACTTCAAAATCCCGCTTTCCCCTTTTGATTTCCGCCTTCACCTACCAATTCTCTCCAAGACGGTCCATTTTCCTCACCAAAGACTGACCCTTTTGACTTCTTGTTCCCTGTTCTTCTTCCCCATCATATTATCCGTGGGGTTCTCCGCCATTTCCTCTCGCCCGTTCAATTCTCCTCATACCACGTCACGTCCAACCCGCGTGTGCTCACTCGGCCGGTTTGCTGCTTGCCCCAGCTCCCCCACCTTGGCGTCGTCTTCCTCGATTTGGCGCAGCAAGTTCCGTTTCTCACCCCCAACGCCGCTTGCCATTTCCAGCAATCCATGCGCCCGTCCCATCGCCATTCACTCACCAGACAACCATCATCACCGCCACCCCTACTGCACAGATTCGGCTAACTCCTCTCGCTACCTCGAGCTCCGCCTCGCGCCCATGGCCACCATTGCCATCATTGCTCCCCGCGTCGTCTTCCTCGCGGATTCGACTATAAAACCCCCCCTTCTTGCCATTTTCACCCCTCTGAGCCCGCCAGGCCACCCTCTCCCTTTTCCCCCACTTCTTCCACCTCCCCAAGCCCTCAATCGCCGGCGCCATCAGCTTCTTCTTCGTCTCCGGTGCTCTTCGACCGCCGCTCGCGCCTCCTCCTTGCTGCCTCCTCGCCCTCAGGGTCGCCGTAAGCTCCTTTTGCTCCACCGCCATCTCTTTCCCCTCTCCGGCCTTGTCCCGCCCGCGCCGCGAGCTCTCCCCCGCCGTCATCTTCTCTCCCGTCGCCAGCCCGCCTCCTTGCCCCGCCCTTCCGTTTTTCCTCGCCCTCAAATTCGCCGAAGCCCCCTCTTGCTCTCCCTCCACTCCATTCCTTCTCTCAGACGCCTGCTCACAGATCGCTGGTGTCTTCTTGCCTGCTGGCTTGCCTCGCCACCGCCTAGCCGCCCACTCCTCCTCTAGCAACTGGTCCCGTCCCACAAGACTTTCCCCAAATTACTCACGGCCTCGTCCGCTGTCAGCCTTTTCCCCTTTACGCAATGGGCCTGCAAGTCACTTCTAGCTGCCGTCAGATGGGCGTGGCTAGCGCCTGTGGCCAAAATGTCGCCATCAGACAGCCCAAAGTCCGTTTGGGTTTTTGTTTTTTTTCGATTTTAAATTCACTCAAAAGTCCGAAAATCCATTAAAATCCTGAAAAATTCCCAAAAATCCCAAAAATCCAAAAATACTAAAAATACATATTCACGACCGGTTCGAGCCGCTGAGTCCAAAAATGATCTCCGTTTCGCCATACCAAGTCCAGAAAATTCCAAAAATACCCTCGACTCCGCTCCAAACCATTTTCCTCCGATTTTTTCCGTTTCTTTTCTCCGTTTTGTTTTATTCGTTTATTTATCGATTGCGTTTTCTCGCGCAAGATTCGACGTCGGAGCAACCGTTGGCACGAATCTCAGAGCAGAAACGATACGAGGAGCTGTCGCAGGAACAAGAGCCGTTCGGGGCCAGACACGACGTCGACCGTCTCTCGTTAGGCGAACCTCTAAACTCGCAAGGCAAGCCACACTCCTTGAACATGTTTGATCCCATTATTCCGTGATAATTACTGTATGTAATTAGTTAATGATTTGTCTCAGAATAGAGTAGAAATCTAAAACGGTTAGTTTGGAAAGACTTGACTAGTTAAACCCACTTCCTTGTTAAAACCTCGTTGAGTACGCCATATTCAATTGTAACCCTAGGTTATCAATAATGAACCGTCAGAGGATAGTTATATTAATAGACATTGCTCTTCTTTTTATTATTTAAAACCCCGGTCTTGACTCGGGGCACATTTATAAATCATGCTACGGTTTGGGGGACAGATGTTAGGCGGACCACGAGAGGTGGATGTCGCCCAATCCCCAAACCGATAACAAGCCCGTGTGGTGTGGAAAGGGTACAGGAGGTACGGTGGTGCGGTGTGTGTCGGGCTTGTCTTCGCAATTATGATCAACCCCGGGCAAGGTAAATAACTCAGAACCCTCTCAACCACAAGTTGGGTTTGGCCACTTTGTTGGCATGATCCACGAGTCAGATATTGTCTTTCCCTTGAATGCCTCTGGTGGACCCCATTTGGTGTTGGAGGAATGGGGGCGTTGAGGCTAGGGGTGAAACGGAATGGTGCGCCATTCGGCGGTTTTCACAATAGAGATTTCTCGGTTGGTCACTCGTGTAGGTCCACTTTGGCCAAGTGGGCATTTGAAATCGGGATTTGCACCGCCATCTTGGGTAGGAGCTAAAGAGGGAAATTCAATGAAAGGTTATGTTCATCTCGGTCGGGCCGCATGCATAAAAGTTGCATGTTAATCGCGTGGCATTAATGACCGTAGATATCTTGTGGGTAAAGTTGAGTAGCTCTGCAGAGTGATCTAAATGGTATTCGAATACGCCGTGCTTCCGGTTAATGAAGCTGGGTTAATTTCGGGTGATTCCGGTAACTGAGCTTGAGTAGTTTTGATCATAAATTTGCCGTAACCTGGATTTTGTTTAAAATCAGTGGTGGTGTTGTGATAATGATGATGATTGATTGATTTATGTTTCTTTTGTACTATACATAATCCTAGGTCATGCATCCACCAAATAATTAAACTTATGCCAATTCCTTGAAATTCCGTGCATGTAATATTTAGAATTTCCGTGTGGTTTGTTGAGTACGGTTGTGTACTCACCCTTGCTCCTAACCTATCTTTTAGAATTTCACGAAGATGACGAGTTCCAGGAGAACGTAGATGGCGATGCTATTTGGTTTTGAAGGCCTTGATCTATCTCGCTCAAGCCTTTCTCGTGGGTTGTTTTGGTAATGTATCCGTGCCACCGACCTTTGTAAACTCGCCGTTAGGCCCTTAATTTATCTATAAAGTATTCGCATTTGCTTTCTGTCTAGCAATGTACACTTGGTTACCTACAGCTAAATTTCTGGGTAGCTGTGAAGGTATTTATATGCACCCCCTGAAAAGGGCGATCCGTTACAGATGCTTGTGACGGGGAGGCGGCCGGCAGGGATCTGGGGGGAAGAAAGACAGCCGTGGCGGTTGACCTCCTGGGCGGCTCCCGCTGTCCGGTTGCACGTAGCTGAGCAGCAAGCTGAGGCGTCAATTTACCTGTTCTCCCGCCATCTAATTTTATATAACCCGTATTTTTTTTCTTGTCATGGTTCTAAAGGTAGCATAAATGATTAGATTATCCTAATTATTAGTAACACTATATTTAAGGCCTGTTTGGATCCATTAGTAGCTAATAGTTAGCTGGCTAATAGTTCCTAACTAATATTAGCTGGCTAACTATTAGCTGGAGGGTGTTTGGATCCACCAGCTAATATGTGTCTAAAGTTGATCAATTGTCCAGATTACCCCTGTTTCCTTGAGGGCTCTGTTTCAATGATTGAATCTTGTATCTTGCTTCTCGAATGTGTGTTTGTTTTGAATGCGGAGACCGTAGGTACTCTTGGTACCGCAGCATGCTTGGGAACTCGAAGGCCTGTGAGTTCAGATCAAGGCCCTCCAGTACACCAGAACCATATCGTGGAGGAATGCCTCGGCCCACCGCGAAGCTCTGCGTTTCGGTGATGACGTCCATGCCGACGGCGCGGTTGCTGGGCGGCGTGATGTGATCGTAGCTTTTGTCGCCCTCCCCAAACAGGTCCATCTCCGAAGGTTGGCGACGGCGCGACCTCTTCAGCACGGCGGACGATAATCGCTTCGTAGCGGCGCTTCAGGCGGTGGCGAGCTTCATGGGTGGGCGGCGGTTGGTGGGTAGCGCCGCAAAATCGATGGCGCTTCGGTGTGCGTTTCGGTGAGATAAGAATTTGGGGGCCGTTTTGGGGAGCGAAGGGACGAGGGTAATTTAGGAAAATACCACCTATTAGCTGCTATTAGCTGGGTTTGGTTAGCTAATGAGATAACGATTAGCTGGGTGCCCAGCTAATAGTTAGCTAATCTATTAGCTGATCCTGTTTGGATTCACCTTAGCTAATTTTTATCCGCTAACTGTTAGCTGCATGGATCCAAACAGACCCTTAATGTATGCACGTAGAGAACATAAGGTGTTATATATATATGTATATGTATATATGTATATATATGTACATATATATATATGTGTGTATATATGGCAACGATCTCTGCACACAGATCCTCCTGTATACACCGTGCACACCAACTAAAAAAAGTCACGAAAAATTCTGAAAAAAATTGTAGATGTACTTCATAGATTACTCTACCTATGTATAAAATTGTAGGTTTATAGAGAGAATATCACACTAATTTTACATTAAAACATGAATACATTGTATATTTATAGGTAAGACTATGTAAAAAATATGTCTTATAACTTGGAGTAAGGGAGTAGATTCCATGTTCCTCTTCTACCGCACTAGCTTTGTTGTTTGTACTTGGTTCCACCTGCTTAGGTTTGAACACAGGCGAATAAGCAAACAGTAGTAGGCAGAACCACTAAAATGTCATGGCGTAAAAAACTTAGTGTTTAACAACGCATTATGGAAAAGACGCTCCAATAGAAAATTACGTACATAATTCACAATTCCGACATGTACATTTTTTTTAGATAATGGAAAGACAAAATTTCCAGCTTCATCTCTCCATGAGAGAATCAGTCCATACTTATTACAGACTCAGAATCAAAACCGTTCGACAAGTGAACCAAAAACATCAAACATGATAACCAATTCCGCACATGTACATGGGCAGGTAATATTAGACCCAGTCCCCTCGGATTAAAGGGATTCCAGTTTAAATTCACTATCAGTCCGAAGGATCGAATCGTATCGCAAGGTATCCAAAACAAACCGATGATCGTGGGATTGAGTACTCCCTTCGTCGAAAGTTACATAACATATTTTTTAATAATTTTATTTATAAATATAAGACGTATTTCATGCTCCAATATTAATGTGATGTTTTCTTTATACTTTCAATAAATATACATATTTACTTGATATTCTCTACATAGTAGAGATAAAATTTGGAATAATCTAAAGTAGTTATTTCAATATCTTCTTAGCCTACATTTTAAGACAAAATATGTCTGCAAATTTGGACTAATGAAGTATTTAAGGTAGGGGTGGGCATTAATCCACTGAAACTGAAAAACCAAAACGAACTAAATCGAATAATCAAAAAAATTGGTTTTTTCAGTTTTTTGGTTGGTTTTAATTCTGCCGCTATTTGCTTAACGGTTTTCTATTCGGTTTGTGGAGCTGGCGAACCGAATAAACCGAACACCGAATAATTCCCCGGTGTAAGTGTCCCAGCCAGAGCCAACCCTAGATCCAGATCGAGCATCCTTCCCTCGACCTTTGTGCTGCTCTCGAGATTCGACGATTCTGGTGGCTGAGGCCTGAGGGCCTGACTCCCTAAGGCTCCTCCCTCGGTGTCGGCATGCCGCCTGCTCTCCAGCCCTTGCTCAGCTCCTCCCTTAAGCTCCCAAACGAGCAAGGGCTGATGCGTCTACCTAGCTCCCTCGGTGCCACTTGCCCTCCTCCGGTCCTCCCTGGCTCCCTTGAGCTCTCCCGAGCCTTGACACCTGACGCCTCCTCCCCCGGCCAGTCGGTCTCCTCCTCAGCGCATCCTGACCTCCCCCGACACGGCGACGTCTCTTCCCCCGCGAGGCGACACCTCCTCCGGTTCTCCCCCACTCGGAGGATTTCCATCATTCATCATTCTGAAATTTACAATATGTTTTGAAAACAAGCTGATATTTGTAGCAAATGCGAACCAAGTTAATTTTATCAGGATCAAATTGTGGAATATGATCCCTCGTATCATATACCTTTCTAGTTTGGTTTTGATACTCTGAAATGAGCTTAAATTTAATCTTCACATTAGATTTCTGATTTCTCTGAGAAGGTATTGGATGTCTTGAGGACCGTTGGGTCCTATGCTGAAAATCTCGCTGTCTTCTGTGTTAAACTAATGCAAATACCTATTCTATTTTGGCCTTGTATACAGAGTTCCCCATATCATGTTCACTAGGAATGTTTTCGCGGTGTGATACGTCGCGTGCGTTGTTTTTTTCACAGAAACAATTTTTTTGCGGTGTTTTTTTAAATTAAATCGAGAAAACGCGTGAAACGGTTGAGAGGACACAAACACAACTATGTTTTTTTCGTATCTATCTGGGATCCTCTCACGAAGGATCCACGATCGCGCTAAATCGAAAGGTCCTTTTCGTAAAAAAATAGCTGGAATGATCCAAACGTAACTATGTTCTTTTTTTTGTATTTATTTAGTGTCCTTTCACGAAGATTTGCGATTTTTCTGAACTAGAAGGTTCTTTTCGTAAAAAACAGCGGAAAGGATCTACACGTAATTACGTATTTTTTGAGGACCTAAACGCGAAAAAACAAAAAGAGCCGAGCCGCACGCGCCGGCTCAGCTCAAAACGCTGAGAACGCGCAAATCCTTCGACCTTTATTTAAGGTGTGATTTGGGAGCTTTTTTTTTAATTTTCCATAATGTCTATTGATTTTACGTAGAATTATTTGTTTGTATTTGTGTTTTAGTTCATATCGAGGAGACAAGGAGCAAGATATCGAGACAGTTACACCAACTTTAAATTTCGTTAGTCATGTAAGCTATTTTGTATTAGCTGGACCTGGACGTCTGAAATTTTAAAATCATTGAAGTTTAGTTTATTTGAAACAAAGCTTGTAGAATGTGGTTTAAATTTGGACTCTGTAAATCTGCACTGTGTCTAAAATAGTGCAACTTTGTTGTGCTTTTTTTCCCGCGTTAGCAGCGATGGATTGCTGGTGGAGCCTTCCAAAACGTGGCACGTCACAGCTTTTCCCCGCGTACTCCGATCTTTGGCTGCCTTTGCCTGTCGCGAAGCCTTGCTTTTTTGGAAAAATATTATGGATGTATCACGGTGCAACTCAACTAGAAAAAATCTCAAAAAATTCTGAAAAAAATCATGGATGTACATCTTAACTTACCCCATCTACATATAAAATTTCATGATCAAATTCGTCCTGTGCTAAGAGTAATAAAAAAGACAAACTTGATCATAAACAGTAACAGTTACTGTTTATGATCAACTTTGTCTTTTTTGTAACTTCTAGCACAGGACGAATTTGATCATGAAATTTTATATGTAGATGGGGTAAGCTGAGATGTACATCCATGATTTTTTTCAAAATTTTTGAAACTTTTTCTAGTTGGGTTGCATCGTGATTTCACCAACTCTTTGGTTACACAGGATATGTTCCCTGCTTTTTTTTCCCCTTCTCGCTGATACACCTTTTTCTACGGATCTAGTATCACCGTAACATTTTGCAAAATTAGTTATGTTCTGAACGGGTCAAGTCACCTGCCGTAGACCTACCGAGCATGTCTACATTGTGTAACCATGTCGAGGAAGAGAAGCTCGGTCGGAAACATTGTGTCTTTCGTAATCGGAAAGGGAGTTATTTTTTATAAATTTATTTAGAATAAAACCAGGTTTTTAAAAAAATACGTTGAGAAACAAGAAAATAGAATTCTTAATAGCAGTAATCGCGTGCATAGTACTACCGTCAAGATCCCGGGTACTCCACGTGCATAGTACACGAGCCTAGAAGATTTCGCTGGGAGAGTGGGAGTCATCACTCGGTAATATACTCATCTTTTCCATTTACTTAGCATTTTTTTATCAACACACGTGTGTATAGCTAGGTAATCATATTTCAGGTACAAAATAATCAAAATGCCCTTAATTAATATTACAATCACGAATAAAAAATAATACGACAAAAGTAGGGAAAATAGGTAGGATTAGTAGGAGTAATTTGGGAAATAATGCCTTGAAAATCGTAAAGCGCCAAGTATTAGAAAACAAAATATATAGTCCAAAATGTCAACTATTTAGAAATGGAGGTTGTAGCATGATGGTCGTCATTTTGTCTATAAAAGTATGGAGTAGGAGTATAAGTATATTCTAAACTTGTCAATAACGACTATATCGATTTGGCTCTTAGAACAGTATATTCCGCTATCTGTTCATATCGGTATACCGTTTCATTTTTAGTATAATAATATATATTTATAAGTATACACATGTTTAATTATATGTACACCAAAGTTCACTTATAATATTACTCTAGATACATAGTACTACTATCAAATATAACATATGGTTCCACAAACCATATTATCAATTCCACTAGCATGACCGGCACCAGACTGGTATTAACCGGTATGGTACATAGGGATACTTTATACTGATTTAGGTACCAAAATGGTACATATCGGCCATACCGGTCGGTACATATATGTATTGATAACTATGGTATATTCACTTCCATTTAAGTTACCATTTACGGCGACTCGCATAATTAGCCCAAGGTAACGACGACAACACCAGCATTACTCTGAGATAATTATATTGATCTCGGCATATCAGCTAAGAAAATACTGAGTGCACCCGATATTTTATTAGTTAATACACCGTGTTTAGAGTGTTGCAGCAGAACAATAATTAGAGACTGAAATAGAAATATATTACATAAATACTAAGTACCTAACAGAACAACAGTTGCTACCATACGTCCACTAGTCCACCCAATCATCCTGATAGTCCTCCTCCACCTCATTACCTGATCCTGCGGCTAACCCCCCCTCTGGCCATGCCTCGCCAGCAAATATATGATGCTCAAATTCTAAGCAAAAGGAGAATAAATAAGGATGAGTACAAAAGTACTGAGCAAGTATTAATATCAAATACATTATATGAATTGATCCATCTTGCTTCTCATATCCAAACTTCTCTCAAATCCCTCATTTAGGAAAATAGAGTTTTATTAGGGAAACATGGGTTTTCGATTTAAATTATTGAAATTGCTATTAGCACTCATACATGAGGCAGACTTAGCTTTCTTAGTCTCCAATCTAAGAGATAGACATGAATTCATGATTTTACTCTGCGCAGAATCGTACCACTTTACTCATGGGAACCCAACTCCAGTTGAGAACCCAAAACGTTTATCACTATTTAGGAATTAAATCTCCTAGTAGCTAACGAGTCATGGTGTCCTCGACTATTCCCCATCCACTTGTAGCATACCAGTTGTACCATACTATCACAGCAACCTTGATACTCATCTTATGGCGTTTAAATGTAGAGCCCCGGAATCAACTACAGCTAACTTCCAAAACTATGTTCCTCACTGCGACTCCCGGTTTACCCAGCTTCACACCCTAGTTATGTACTCATACCCAATGTGGAGATCATAACACCATCAAAGACAACCTTTTCTAGTCATTTTCACACACTATAGTTGATACGATAAATACAGCTCATTGTCCAAGTGTAATGATTCATTCTTATGTTCTAGCCATATGTAGAGGTGCTCACCGGCAATGCTCATCACTATGGCACCCTCAACCCACCATACATATATATACGTCACCGGTTCCATTCGTTGGACGAGCCATTTCAACATATGAACAAATCAAACACTGCATTAGTAGTCATCATCCATTCAATATATCCATAATCAATCATTGCCGCAGTAATTCATCATTAAAACCATCTTTCTAACCACATCCGATTTAGAGTTTTCTTAAAAATTGATTTCCTATGCAT
The DNA here is from genome assembly GCA_036346375.1 of Guadua angustifolia. Classification (NCBI taxonomy): domain Eukaryota; kingdom Viridiplantae; phylum Streptophyta; class Magnoliopsida; order Poales; family Poaceae; genus Guadua; species Guadua angustifolia. The sequence continues at coordinate 10,408,779 of CM070510.1, read as the reverse complement.
TGACGATATCACATATAAATAAATATGTTTGATCGAAAATATTTAAATATGTTCAAGAGAATGTTTGCCTGGATTTTGGTACAAATTGTCCTTACCCAACAGTTGTTGACGATCACCGATCTAATTTGAATGAATTCTTGAAATGACAAAAATACCACATCTTAGGTGGCTATTGGTTTTTTTGCATATTTTACGGCATCCAAACTTTGTTAAAATTTTATTATTCAATATACATATATGCCCCTTTTGAAATTTTTGGATATTTTCATTTTAATGTATTCATTCAAAGTCTTAAAGCTTTGTTTATTTAATTTACTGGGTTTTTAGTAAGGTATATTAATTTTGGATGATGCAGAGATGTAGATCAAATTCTTCTCTATTTTTAGAATTTTTCTCCTCTTTTCTTTTCTATTTTTTTCCTTCACCCGACCAGCTCCCTAATCCATTTGAATCCTTCTTCCCTATCTCCTCCCTCTCTCTCTCCAGATTTCATTGATCCCATTGGCTTCCCCTTCCCAGCTGGCACCAACTGCTGCCCCAGCCACCTCCCAACCTTGGCCTTTGCTCATGCCGGCCCGCTCGCGCTCACGCGTGCTCAAGAGCATGCCTCGGCCTGCCTAGCCTCATGGCTTCGCCTTGCCTAAGATGCCTCCATGCCGCTCCAACGGGTTGCCTGCCCTTGCCTCCGCTCCCACTCACGTGAGGTCATCACACTGGGCCACCCGAGCACCATCGCGCCCCCTCCAAGACCTTCTCCCACCGGCCTCTGGGCCAGCTGCTCTCACCCCTGGGCTGTCTCACTCAAGCTGCCCCCTCTTCCCCCTTTTGCGCCATCGCTACCCTAGCCTACCTCCGGCCCTCTACTAGCTGACTCCCCCTGCTTCTTGCCTAAGGTTTGATAATCCCTAGTTTTTTACCCCTTCCTCTACTTACTGATGAGTCTACATTTGTAACATCCCCGTTTTCAGCCTTCTGTTAAAAATTTAATTTAAATTATTTAATTCAAAGATTTGGAGTTTATTTGGTTTGATTATTTATCCTGGCATCCTTTCCGTCCGAATTCAAATTTATTCCAAATTCATCTGTTAATTCTAAATTCGCTTCAAATCAAATTTAAATTTAAATTCAAAATTTCAAATCAAATTCAAATCTGCCATCGCATTCATTTAATCCGAAATCCAATTCTGAACCCGTTTCTAACTTTAGCTCATTTGCTTTTTGGGTCGAAATCCATTTTTCTTTCTGTGGGCCCAAAGTTCAAAACCTTTCTTTTTCTCTCTCCTCTCCATCCCCTTCCTGCGCACGATCTGGAATCGATCGGTCAAGCAAGCTCACAGGACAGCCATGGCTTTCTCTTCCCCTTCCAACTTCCCAAAGCAATTCAAGCCAAATTACTTCATCAATTAATTAGGAAACTAAAGCGTTGGAACGGCAAGGGTCAGGAGAATCAAACCCATCCGATCGTTCGCCCTTTTCTCTCCCGAAACGGTCACAATCATGCTCAATCCGCGAATCATTGCTCTTCCCATAACTCAGTCGTTTCTTTGTCTCTTCGTGTGCTTGAGTACTCTATTTAATCGTCTCGACGCCCCCGACGCGGTGCTTCCTTTACTTTCTCGTTCCATCATCATTTGAACCTCCAAATCCGGGTAAGAACCTCCGGTCGAAGTCTGTCGTCGATGCCAGCGAACCATCTTTCATACCGGTGAGTCAAACCATTCACCAACCGTGTCATATCATGTCTTTTAGTCTGTAGATCAAAAGCCCTCAATCGCATTTTGTTTTCACTGCAGTTTCGGTATTCGATTCAACGTTCGTTCGTTGTCGACCATTCCACCGTTCATCACTAATTCCTTGCAATTCGGTAATTCTCAATCCGATTCTTTGCATTCTTATACTCATCCCATCATATTCTATCAATTGCACTCACTAATTTTGCAAAATCTCACGAATTGGAGCTTTCCCCAAATTCTTGCTCTGCGCGTGCACTGTTCATCACCATGAACGACCGGCCAGAGCTCAAGTCGCCGTCGCCTGGGGCCTTCCCGGCCATCCCTAGTGCGCGCCTCCCCACCGGTCATCCTCACCGCACTCCTTCCCGCCCTCGCCGGACGCCGCCTCGCCGCCGTTTGTCACCGCCGCGGCTTGCTCCGTCCGAGCCGCCATGGTCGCTGTGGTACGCCGCCTCGGCCACTTCCTCCGGTGCCGAGCCTTCCATCGTTTCGAAGTGCCGCCGGTCCTCATGCGCCTTCGCCAAGGCTGAACAGCCCCGCCGTCGCCGCTTGCAAGCTCCACGCGCACCGCATCTGGCCGCGCCGCTCCCTGCCGCCGTGCTTCCTCGCTTCCTCATCGTGCCGCCATTCCGTTTTGTTGTACGCCGTCGCCCGCCTTGGTCCCAGTCGCCGGCGCTAGTGAAGGCAAGAGCTTCTCTGTTCTTCAATGGAGGGCTGGAGGTTGAAGAAAGCCTGGGAGGATGACAAGCGGGTCCCACTCGTCATAGGAACAAAGGAAGTCAGAAAAATTCAGCCAAAAGAAAGATTCCGAGAATATTCTTTCGTTTTTTATTTTCCAATCTGTGCAAACTTCAAACATTTTTATCTTTGTCATCCGAACTCCGAATCAAGTGATTCAAATTTCTAAATTCATATAAAATCATCCTCTATCTGCCAGTATTTTTATTATAATTTTTAGATTTTATTTATTTTCTGTTATTTTATTTGTTGTCTCGTTTTGCGCGTAGCCTAAGATTCGCCGTCGCCGCCGACAATCCCGTCAGAGCTACAGTGCATCAACGACCTTGCGACCAGAGGAGGCAAGTCTCCTTGATGCACTTTGATCCTATGTTTTAAAAGTCTTTTCATGATTCTATCAAATACATGGCTAATTTGAGTAAAACTTGATATTTAATGGATAGGTTGTTTAGTTAATCCAACTTGTTGATAATCCCCTTGCTGATTGTTGTTCATGCCCTTGTAACCATAGAATATTTCTTGTTATCATATATACCATGATTATCCTTGAATAGAACGGTAGATTAATGCTTAGGTGCAAAATTGATTAAAATGCCTATTGGGAAATTGAGTTAAAAATTGTTATGAAAGCGTATTTATAAAATGGTAGCAATGTATTTGCTGCTGTATTTGCAAAATAAAATGAAAGCGAAAATGATTTTGACTTGAGCGGATCGGTCCGATAGGCGGGTGCGGATGGAGCACTGACTTTTGCTTTGCGCAAGTGCCTCTCGAGTCGATTAAGGACCGACGCTTATGATTATCCATTCTAAGCAAAACAGTACAACCACATGTCCGAAATGGGTACGACCTGGCCGATTAATTTGTAGTAATTTATGAAAGACCATGTGGAGGTCTATCCTTGTGTGTGATGAGTAATTGACAAGATTTGAGATTGGATTGATTTGAAATTGAGTTTGATTTGAATTGGATCTTCAAATTGAAGCAATTTGAGTGTTGGTTGCTTTTCCTAGTGCTACCGCCTAGGAGCGAGAGCACATGACCATTGAGCATAATTATGATTGATTAATGATTTTGTTTGATGCAATGCACTCATGTGAGTGGTTGCATGGATTGACTTTGAGTCAAGTCGTGGACTTGTGCTCGGATCGTTGTTTGTTTATTCGTGTGCAGTGTTGCTCGAGGCTTAACGTGGTCGATGACGGACCGGAACTAGGTTCATGGAGGAACCGAGGTTCGGGACTAGGTTCAGGAGGAATCGAGGTCCTGGTGGTCGAGGATGTCATGCGGACGTTCGGGCTAGAGAACATGCACATGGAGGTGGTTAGTCACGTGTGTGCGGCAGTGGGCGTCTGGCGTGCAAAAGTCTGTATTGGGCCATGTTGGGCCAAGTAGAATTGTATACAAACTGTATTGGGCCATGTTGGGGCCAAGTGGAGTTGTATACGAATTCTTTATGGTTGCTCAGTATAAATAGAGGGAGGTGTCTCCTGTTTATGAGAGCAAAGAATTAGGGTTTGTACTCTTTTATGTTGGAGTATTGTTAGACAAAAGAAATAAAGAAGTTTTTTTTGTGGCGGCTGTGACGGCCGTTTTTATGTGTCGCGAGTTTTTGGCTGGCGCTGTCTCCCTGGCGGCTGGGAAGTCCGGCGGCTGCGCATGCTTTGAAGTTCCTGCGGCTATTGCTTCTGAGGGATCGTGATTAGGGGAGGCGGCAAGGAAGTCCTGCATCGGAGGCTTGAAGCGAGCGACTAGAAGGCGGCCGTGATTTTCATTGTGCTCCCGATCGGTTTCCTGGCTCTACTTCCTGAAGTCCTCTTTGCGGCTGATCAACAAGAGCGAGAACGTTGCATGCATGAAGATCGATGCATGCATGCAATGACTAATACTTTTTCCTTTGCTGCATGCATGTGTGACGAGTAGTTTTTGCTTCATGCGTTTTTGTTCTATGCATGCAGGAAGGAGCGACTAAAAGATCGATAGCTAAGATAAGCGCTCGAAGATATCTCCCGGCGGCTGTGGCTTGCGACTGGTTTTCCTCGTTTTTGTTCATTGCGATTGATCACAACAAGGAAACGCTCCAGGCGGTGCATGCAAGAAAAAGCTTCGGCGCCGGCTGTGCAGGCGAAGGGCGGCACATTAGTTTGTATGCGTGACGACTAGAAGCACTCAGATCTTTTGCATGCAAGTTTGCAGACGTTTTGGTCGGCGGGACAGATCTTTGTGGCGGCTGGTTGCATGAGTTCTTGCGCGAGATCTCTTGACGACTAGAAGTTTTTAGTGCAAGGGAGTCTGGTGACTAGAAGATTGCCCGGAGTCTCTTGTGACGTGAATGCTTCCAGCGACTAAAAGCAAATCGTGGCCGGAGAGCGCTTGCTGATCGTGCATGCTGTGACTAGAAAAGTTGGAAGCCTGCATGCATACATGTTTTGGTGACTGCCATACATCCGTGTGCATGCAAAGAAAGGAAGAAACGCTTCTGAAGACCAGCGCTGCAGATTTTGGTCCGGTGCTGCTGTTCCTCGTTTTGGTCTAGCGTTGATTCTAAATTTCCGTCATTATTTGATTCGGTCATCTTGCGAAGGTAATATCTTTAGATCCACAGTTCCGATCGAGTTGATTCTTTTTGTGTTAGCTTCGTAATTGAATCTAAATTCTAGAGTTAAAATTTCACATCAATCCGATGGTTGGATCTTCGGGAATTATGGTTTTAGTGAACCTCTGTTAATCTGTTTTTTGTTGAAACCGAGAGCAATATCTCATAATTAATTTAGGGGGTTTTGTGTATCAAGAAAATTTTGATTTTATCTTCCGCTCAATCATTCACCCCCCCTCTGATTGTCGCCATCCGATCCTACAAGTGGTATCAGAGCCGGTTTTGTTCTTCCATAGATTTTGACCGGTCTCGAGAGCCATGGCGACAGACAAGTATTCCACCAAGTCTCCAATTTTTTGTGGTGTTGATTTTCCTTTTTGAAATCCCGGATGGAGTCATACATCACGCCGGGCTTCCTCGATATGGCGAAGGTGAAGCTCCCATATGAGGTTCCGCACGATGAGAACGCCACGGCCGGCAATATGGCCGACGTTGAGGCAAATGCTAAGGCGAGAACATTCTCATACAGGACTCACCAAGAAGTGAGTATGATCGATCTCTCACTGCGATCCGCTCACGAGATTTGGGTGACTCTCGATGCATACCATGAGGGCACTACCCAAATCAAGACCGTGAGGCAGGATCAACACAAGCGTGAGTACAACAAGTTTGAACAACACACTGGTGAGAGTCTTGACGAGTGTTTTGGTCGATTTACTAAAATTTTGAGCGATCTCCGGGGCAGTTGGTTGCACATACCCTGACTCGGATAATGCTCGTCACTTCTTGACCGCACTCGATCTTCGTGTTTGGGAAATGAAAGTGACCACCATCAAGGATACTACCGACTTGTCGACCTTGACTCTTGACGGGCTTTATTCCCGACTCAAGACTCATGAGATCGACGTCGTCTCTCGCAAGATGAAATCACAGTCGATGGCCTTGGTCACCGATCCCATTGGATCTTCTCTTGATTCTTCTGTTGGTTTTTCCCTCTCTGCACTTTGCGAGCTAAGCGATGACCAACTGGACAAGTTTCCAGAAACTGAGCTTGCTCTTTTAGCTCACAAGTTTTCTCACGCCTACAAGCGGGTGAGAGAGAGGAAGAGAGGTGGTGGGATCACCTGCTTCGAATGTGGCGGCCCCAACCACATTCGAGCGAATTGTCCTAAACTGGAGAAGGGCAAGAACGACTCAGCGGGTTCCGCAAGAATGACTACACCGACAAGAACCGCAACAAGAAGCCTCCAGTTAAGCTAGCCGGCGACGAGAAGAAGTACCGCAACTTCTCGAAGAACAAGAAGCTTTTCCACAGCGTCCTCGCCGCCTCGACGACATCAGCCTCTCCGACACGGAGACATGGAGCGATTTAAGGCGAGGATGATCCGCAAGAGAAGAAAGGCGGCGACGACTTCTCCGGCATGTGCTTCATGGCAAACACCAACGACATCAGCGATTTCGAGCTCTACAGCGACTCGGACAAGGTACCTTCCTATGACCAGCTCAATGAAGCTTTTTGCAAATTAAGAAAATTTCATGCTAGAGCTAGAGCTAGGGTTACGAGTTAGAGAAGGAAGTAGATACCTTGTCTCGGGAGTTAGCTTCACTTAAATCATGTTCCTCCCGAGACTCTGATAGTTGTACTCTCTGTGATGCTTTGCTTGTGGAGTTGGAGAACCTAAGAACCCCTGCATGATAGTGTGGTTTCGATCTTGAGGATCTTAGGTCGAAGGATGCTAGCACATGTTCTATTGATCCTATTCCTATTGATGCTAGTTTTCTTCATACTCACACAACTGCATCTTGTGAAAATTGCCCTAAGCTACTTGCTGAAATTGATGCCATGAGTTGTCACCTTAGGAAGCTTTCTGCTAGAAATGATGAACTTGAATTGCATGCTTCTAAGGACCCAGTCAGCTCATGTGAGGGCTGTAAGCAACTAAAACTTGATAATGAAGCTTTGAATGCCAAGTGTGATCAACTTGCTAAGGACTTACTAGTTAAGTCAAATAATGGTTGCTTGCTGTGTATTGGGGTTGAGGATGACGTGGATAAGGTCAACGCAGAGCTTAGGAAGAAGTTAGAGGCCCAGGTTGGTAGAATTAGAGATGCTTCTTGTGCTTCCTGTGAGTCTCTCAAATTTGAGACAGCCGTGTATAGGGAAAAATATGCACGCGCTGTTCGATTCTCTTCGTCTGGCTCTTCTTCTACTCCTTCCCCTTGCTCTTCATGCGCCTCACTTTTCAGAGAGTGTTAGTATCTTGTGAGCACTCTTGAGAAATTTGTTGGAGGCAAGAAGAAACTCAATCTCATTCTAGACCAGTCCAAAATTAGCAGATTCAATCAAGGTCTAGGATTTGATTACTTGGAGCACGCACGGGCACATCCGCCTTCAGGGCCAATGCGTGCCTCCAAGAGTGGAGAGATAGTAGTAGCTCCCAGGGTGAGTACCACTGTGTTTAGGTCTGCTGGGGTTGTCCATGGGACTTCTGAGCAGAAGGGTGCTTCTCCTGTCACTCCTGCCTCTAGCAAGGCGAAGTATTCATGCACCTTCTGTAAGAAGGATGGTCACCTAGTAGATTTCTGTTTTAGACGCGCCAAGATCACCAGGCGTGAGCGTGTTGCTGCTCTTAGGGGTATTCAGGTCATCCCTGCACTGAGTGCTCCTAAGGCGCACATCGCTACTAGACAGTCGAGAGTCACTGTTTTTGGGCGTCTCTAGGACTCGGTTTTCATGCTGTTCAGTCGAGTTTTAGTCCTGGAGTTGCTCGTGGTTAGTCTTTCCACCGTCCTCTTCATATTCCTCGTTTTTCCCATCGAGGTAGATATCGGCGGCGGAGGTGTTTCGGGTAGGAGATTTGGGCACCTCGTTGGGATGGTCCGGCTTTTGCACCACAGCCGGGCCAAACCAAAGGATGTACTCCTACATCTTCTACTAGAGTTGATTCTTCCGATCTTGTGAGAGTCGGCGTCGAGAGACACTAGAGTCCGATCTTCTTCCTCTGTGGGTCGGTTCTTTGAGACGTCGTGTGATTCAAGATTGGGTTCCCAAGTCCTCACTTTATCCCAGTACTGAGTCTTCTCTCTCTCTTTTGACTTGATCAGGTTTGTCGGATGGGGAAGGGAGATGTTTGGATTGTTGACTCCTGTTGTTCTCGCCATATGACCGGAGACTCTCGTTGGTTCTCTTCCCTAGTCCGAGCCCCCGGTGATGAGTTGATCACTTTTGGGGATGCTTCTTCGTAGAGTCATTGCGAAAGGTACCGTCTGCATTAATGAAAATTTTATTCTTAAGGACGTTGCCTTAGTGAGTAAGCTGCAATATAATTTGCTTTCCGTTTCTCAGCTTATCGATGACTCTTTCGAGGTAAGCTTTAAGAGCAATGCTTGTAGAATCCTCGATTCATCGTGAGAGTTAGTTTTGGGATTTCTAGATTTGGGAGGGTCTTTCGTCTGATTTTTCTGCTTTCTTCGGAGACTCTCTTCGGTGTTTGATTGCTTCGAGTCCCGTGATCTCTCCTTCCGCATAGGAGACTTGGTCACATTGATATTAGATATCACTTCCTTAGAGACCATGTGGAGAAAGGAGACATAGTGCTTCGGTTTGTGGAGAGTGTCCACCGCTTGGTCGATATCTTTACCAAGCCTTTGGATAGCTCTAGGTTTGTTGCCTTGAGGAGTGAGCTTGGAGTTGTGTGCCCCACGGCCTTCTACGTGAGGGGAGCCGATCAGATATTATGTATTATATTTTATTTCAGTTTTCCTTTGTATTGCTCTGGTGCTTATGGGTTTTATTCCTTAGAGATATGAGTTCACATCACTTAGACTTGGCATGCTTTGCATGGACCTCTCATCTTGTGCTTTAGGTTGCTATCATGCTTAATTAGTTCTCTCTTCTCTCTAGGTTGAGTTCCTCACAGTCTTATAAGTCTAGCAGTGTTGGGCCCCTGGTAGACAGGTCATGTGCACTCCTTAGTTTGGGATCTAGAGGCAGCTTTCCTATGTTAGTCATTGGGCAAGATGAGAGCGAGTCTGAGCCATAGTGTTCTCTACCATCTTTTCTATACTCTATAGCCACCAGGTTCATAGTTTCTTGACTTCTTCCCTCCATTACGTGTTTCGGCTTTAATTGAGTTCTTTTCGATCTTTCTTGAGCTTAATCTTGCTAATAACTCAATTTGAACTAGATTTGTGCTTAAAATGAAATCACATGTTGAGGGGGAGTTTAAAAATCTGTCTCATGCATTGCATATAGACTCGATTTTTCATTTTATGAGCTTTGTCTATTATGCACATGATCCATGTTTCATTTTATACACCATGCTATATTATGAAGAAAATTACTTGCTTAGATATGTCCAAGTTCATTTATCTTGCTAAGCTTACAAAAATTAAAAATGAGCGTTAAAAGAAAAACTTGATAAAACATGTTGCGTTTACTTGCTAAGTTTCTTCTCTAGGTGTATTTGCCATGATTTGTGAAATTCGAATTCTTTAGAGTCCCTATAGCAACTTGGGTGAATCTTGTTTGATCCATACTTGAGTCCTTCACTAGCTTAACATGAAAATGCTAAAATGAAAGTGAAGCAAAATTGACTCTTTTTTGTGCAGATAGACTCAACACCTCACATTCACAAGACGGCTTCTCATTGCACTTGAGATGAACTTGGAATGTGTTGTGTATGACCAAGATCATTCTCTTAAGAGTTCCTCTTAAGATGATCGATTATGGCTTGAGTCAATTGCTTTAAAAATGCAAAAAAAACATATGTGGGTAAAGAATGCAAATAATGTCAAACATTTGCACCCCGCTATGTCTTTCAAAGATTCAAAGAAAAATTTGCATACAATAAAAAAAAAGGCTCGAAGGACCTTGTGTGCACTTCTAGATTCCCCAAAGTGTTGAGTAGGTTGAACTCTAGGTTTTCCATTTGATCCTTTGAATGGCTTTGCTTCTAGTTTTGAAACTAATGACAAGTGTTGCTCATGTTCAATCATGCTAAAAATGACATGGTTTTAATTAAATCTTGCTAGCAAAATGATTATTTGCACTTGGACATGCCTTAGCTTAGTCTATTTTTTGCCATAACTTAGCTTGGTGTCATAACTTGTCTTGTTGATCACATGGATAATCTTCAAAGCTCCCTTAGGCTGCATTACTTGCATAAAGACAACAAAAAAAGGGGAGAAAAGAAAATGTCACCTTGATGCCTATATTGCCAAAAGGGGGAGAAATCGTAGAAAGGGCATCATTTTTCACTTGATTCTTCTTTCTTATGATCTTTGTTAATCTTTGCTATCGTTCATAGATCATAAGTTGCCAATTTGGTCATGTTCTTCATTTCTATTTCTTTGATCAAGCTTGGCTTTGCATTCAAATTGCTTTCTTCTCTTTATTCAAACTCAATACTTATGCCTTTTCATGTGTTTGTCAATATACTCATCAAGGGGGAGATTGAAAGACCATGTGGAGGTCTATCCTTGTGTGTGATGAGTAATTGATAAGATTTGAGATTGGATTGATTTGAAATTGAGTTTGATTTGAATTGGATCTTCAAATTGAAGCAATTTGAGTGTTGGTTGCTTTTCCTAGTGCTACCGGCCTAGGGCGATGCACAGGACCATTGAGCATAATTATGATTGATTAATGATTTTGTTTGATGCAATGCACTCATGTGAGTGGTTGCATGGATTGACTTTGAGTCAAGTCGTGGACTTGTGCTCGGATGCGTTGTTTGTTTATTCGTGTGCAGGTGTTGCTCGAGGGCGAACGTGGTCGATGACGGGACCGGAACTAGGTTCATGGAGGAACTGAGGTTCGGGACTAGGTTCAGGGAGGAATCGAGGTCCTGGTGGTCGAGGATGTCATGCGGGACGTTCGGGCTAGAGAACATGCACATGGAGGCTGGTTAGTCACGTGTGTGCGGCAGGTGGGCCGTACGCGTGCAAAAGCTGTATTGGGCCATGTTGGGCCAAGTGGAATTGTATACAAACTGTATTGGGCCATGTTGGGGCCAAGTGGAGTTGTATACGAATTCTTTATGGTTGCTCAGTATAAATAGGGGGAGGTGTCTCCTGTTTATGAGAGGAAGGAATTAGGGTTTGTACTCTTTTATGTTGGAGTATTGTTAGACAAAAGAAATAAAGAAGTTTTTTGTGGTAATTTGTGGCCGCTTTTATGTGTCGCGAGTTTTTGGTCGGCATTTGTCTCCCTGGTACTGAAGTCCGTCACAAGATGCTTTGAAGTTCTCTGGCTATTGCTTCCGAGGATCGTGATTAGGGAGGCGGCAAGGAAGTCCCTGATCGGAGGCTTGAAGCGAGCGACTAGAAGGCGGCCGTGATTTTCATTGTGCTCCCGATCGGTTTCTGGCTCTACTTCTGAAGTCCTCTTTGCGGTGATCAACAAGAGCGAAACGTTGCATGCATGAAGATCGATGCATGCATGCAATGACTAATACTTTTTCCTTTCTTTGCATGCATGTGTGACCAGTAGTTTTTGCTTCATGTGTTTTTGTTCTATGCATGCGAGGAAGGAGCGACTAAAAGATCGATAGCTAAGATAAGCGCTCGAAGATATCTCTGGTACGTGGCTTGCGGTTGGTTTTCCTTGTTTTTGTTCATTGCGATTGATCACAACAAGGAAACGCTCAGCGGTGCATGCAAGAAAAGCCGCGTGCTGCCGTGCTGGCGAATATGCACATTAGTTTGTATGCGTGGCGACTAGAAGCACTCGGATCTTTTGCATGCAAGTTTGCGAGCGTTTTGGTCGGCGGGACATATCTTTGTGGCGGTGGTTGCATGAGTTCTTCGCGAGATCTCTTGACGACTAGAAGTTTTAGTGCAAGGAGTGCGGTGACTAGAAGATTGCCCGGAGTCTCTTGTGGCGTGAATGCTTCCAAAGCGACTAAAAGCAAATCGTGGCGGAGAGCGCTTGCTGATCGTGCATCTTGTGACTAGAAAAGTTGGAAGCCTGCATGCATACATGTTTTGGTGACTGCCATACATCTGTGTGCATGCAAAGAAAGGAAGAAACGCTTCTGAAGACCAGCGCTGCAGATTTTGGTCCGGCGCTGCTGTTCCTCGTTTTGGTCTAGCGTTGATTCTAGATTTCCGTCATTATTTGATTCGGTCATCTTGCGAAGGTAATATCTTTAGATCCACAGTTCCGATCGAGTTGATTCTTTTTGTGTTAGCTTTGTAATTGAATCTAAATTCTAGAGTTAAAATTTCACATCAATCCGATGGTTGGATCTTCGAGAATTACGGTTTTAGTGAACCTCTGTTAATCTATTTTTTGTTGAAACCGAGAGCAATATCTCATAATTAATTTAGGGGGTTTTGTGTATCAAGAAAATTTTGATTTTATCTTCCGCTCAATCATTCACCCCCCCTCTGGTTGTCGCCATCCGATCCTACAATTTAACTTAGACTCGCCGGACGGTTGGAGGTGGGTGCCGGATGGAGGCAGAATGGTTTATTCCCACACGGCGCAAGAGGGGGCCTCTGACTGGGTGGATGGAACCCTTCAGCGGTGAAACCTTAGCGGGTTGAGTCGGGTTAAATTGTTACATTGTAAAAGCCTTGGCATGATCGCTCTGCCGACACACCAAAGGAAGTGTGTTAATTGCATGGCACCAAGGGTTGATCATGTCATGTGGGTAAAGTGTACAAACTCTGCAGAGTAAATAAACTTTTCGAAAAGCCGTGCTCACGGTCAAGAGCGGGCAAAGAATGCTTTCATACTGGTAGACTTGGTTTTTAATTTTGAAAACTATGGATTTGGGAATTCGGGAGTGGTTAGAACTCTCGGATAGAATTCAGAGCTGGATTGAACCTGTTTTAAAATCATGACGGATGGAGTCATTGAATGGTTTATCACGATCTTTTAAATTGTGCGGATAGAGCCTGTATACTAAGTGATGGTGGTTAGAACCATCGCTACAAATATTAATAAATTCGAAAGTTACAAATAATTGTTAAAACTGCTTTACAAAAATTATACATGTATTGTTTAATAAATTTTGCTTTGTGCAAAATGAACCATATTAAGCCTCTCTTTGGAAAGCCTACATGTTACATAATTTTCCAGACTTGTGGAGTACGTTTGTACTCACGTGCTACAATACAACCTCTTCAGAGCTGTTTGAGGATACCGCTGAGGAAGAAGAATTCTTCGCTTGTGGTTTCGAGGAGGGCGAGCCTGAAGAGTAGGTGTGCGTTCCCGGTCGTTTGTCTGTGGCGAATGAGTTGGGCTTTTTATTTGTTGTCTTCCGCTGTGTGCTGCGATTGTAATAAGTGATCATATGATCAGTACTTCAGTTTATTATCGTTTAATACAATGTTCTGGTTATGATATCACTGCTTCACTGTGATGTTGCATGATGTTCGTATATTTTTTATTCAGTTGATGATGAATATGAATTAAGTGCCTGAGTTTTTGTGGTGTGGTGTCGATACCCTAAGCCTCCCGTACACCATTGAGTACTCGGAGGTTGTTGGGTATGCATGATGCCACCCCTATGGTGACAACTCTACTGAGACCATTGGGGTACCCTCTACTCCCTCTACTGTCTCTTCTAGTTCTTGGCTATGGATACTCTATATTGTCAGCATGGTTCAAGAATGGTAGTGTGATTACCTAGAATGTGGGGGAAAAGAAATGGGGTTGAGATGATGTTAGATCTGTCTCGGTTGGCTTGGGGATTCCAGGTGCTGCTGGCTTGTGATTCTTGGGGGTGCTCCTGGCTTCCTTGTTGCTGGTCTCTGACCATGTTTCTAGTTCCCTTGCTCTTGGCCTTGCTCTTGGTTTGGCTGGGTGGTCTCCTAGGCTTGCCTTGAGCTTGGGTGGTTGTGGGTGTATGCTCTTTGTCCTTGCTCTTGGGCACTTTGTGGTTTTGGTGGCTTGGCTATGGGGTGAAAATGAGCTGGGGTTGGGGTGTGCTCGGCTGGCTCTCTTTTTAACCTTGGTGAATGCTCGGTCAGAGAAGGGTTGACTGAGGAAGTTTTGGTTTCGGGTCCTTTTAACCTTGCCCTCCTTACATTTTACTATATGGCTATTTGCCCTTTTTACTAGGTGATATTTTGGCACTATTTGGGCGATGGCTATGGTTACCCAGTAAAAGAGAGATTTGCATGTTGTCGAATGATGAAACCCTAGGTAGCGAGGGGTGCTGACTGGCCCCCGAACGGTTAGATATCTTGATGAGCGATATCCTCGCATATAGGTCTGACGGAAACTCCTAAAATTTTAATTTCTATATTTCTTGTCTTATGGTTATATATATGTGTGTGAATAATTAACAATTTCAGGAATCACGTATAAGGATCAACAAAAGCTTAAGATTTTAGGAACTTTTGATTATTCTTGTAATCTTTTTTTATGTAATTTTATTATTCATGTACCTTGTAATTAGACAGTTGTATGACATTCGATAATGAATAAAATTGGTAACTAAGCTTTGTTGATTAATTGGTTGATGTGTTATTAAGTTGTGTTGATGATCTCATTAGTGGCATGATTAAAACTCTAGGTTGTTTCATCCTACCCCCCTTAAAAAGGGATTTTGTCCTCGAATTTTGGCTCACCTAAATAGATGGGGATAGGTTTCCCACAGATCATCCCCCTTTTCTCACGTAGATTCGTTTGGAGTATAATGCTTCCATTGAACCTTGCAAAATCGAATTGACCTCTTCTCAATTGGCGATTTTCAGTGGCTAAGATTTTTATTGAGCACTCCACATATGTAAGATCAAGCTATAAAGGAATATTGAGGTCTGATATCTAGTTGAAAGGTTCTTGGAGATAGGCTCGAAGTTGAGAGATAAAGACATTATGGATTTTAGATAACTATGGAGGTAGCTCATGTTGATATGCTGATGTTCCCTTCTGTTCTAAGATCCAGAATGGTCTAATGTAATAGGGAATTAGTTCCCTTGATTCCAAATCTGTATACTCCTCACATTAGTGATACTCTCAGGTAGACATAATTTCCTAGTTGGAACTTAAGATCCCTTTTGCACTTATTTGCGTAGCTTTTCTGTCTATTTTGGGGGATTTTCAATCTTTCTCAAATGAGTTTTATCTTTTTGTCATTTTGATGAACCAGTTCGGGTCCAATTAATGATTTCTCCCCCACTTCGTACCAACATATAGAGGATCTACACTTTCTACCATATAGTGCCTCGTAAGGCACCATTTGTATATTGGCATGATAACTACTAGGTAGAAAAGCGCGCTACGCTGCGCCGGTTGAATTTCGATAGCATGCGCTCGGAAAAATAAACTTTTTTTATTTTCACAAAACCACCAACCGGTCAAAAATAGTCCAGGAAAAAGGGAAAAAATTATCGAGAGATGACAACATTCTTTTATCGAGCCTAATACTCTACATGTTCTTTGTAAGTTGATACAAACCTTCGATGAATCCGTGTTTTTTGGTGGCGAAAACATTGTTTTCGTTTTTTGAATCTTTGAAAACATTTTTTTCGGGTTTTTGTTGCGTTTGTTAAAAAAATGGGTCGTTAGGACCCAACCGAATCAGCGGGACGAAAACATTGTTTAGTTTTTTGGTGTCGAAAATATTTTTACGGTTTTTTGTTGCGTTTGCTAAAAAATGGGTCGTTAGGACCCACCGTCGAATCGACGGTCGCTTATAAATCTGTGAACGAATCTACATTTTAAAAAAAAACCATGATTCGATCCGTTGGCAAATACATAAGTTGCTATAAAACCCGATGAATCTGCGTTTTTGGTGGCGAAAACATTTTTAGGGTTTTTGGGTGGCGAAAAAATTGTTTAGGGTTTTTCTGGTGGCGAAAACATTTTTTCGGGAAAAAGCGGAGAAAGGACCCAACGTAAGCGAGGACAGGATGTTATTTTTTGGACTGTTCATTTGTCTGAAAAAATTAGAAAAGGGCTTGTTCGCGATTTGAAACTAACGGAGGCTTTTTAAGTAAAAATCTGGGCGAGGACCCAAGCGAAGTGAAAAAATATCTTTGTCTCTTAGGAAATTGCACGGGGACCTATCAGTAATTTGAGAAATGGAAGAACTTTTGCAAAAGTGCAAGGTGACAGTGGCCATGCGGTTGCTCTCCAATTCTTGCACATATAGGTATGTTAATGATTATTATAAGCAAACTCAGCTAGGTGCTGATATTTATCCCAAGTATCCTCAAAGTTTATTACACACACCCTCAGCATATCTTCTAAGATTTGGTTGACTCTCTAAGTCTGTCCATCAGTCTGAGGGTGGTATGTAGTATTGAAATTGAGTTTTGTTCCCAAGGCGGTCTATAAACTTCCCTAGAACTTAGAAATAAATACAGAACCTCTGTCGGATGTGATTTTCTTGGGAACTCTGTGGAGGGTGACTATTCTCTCCATATAGATTTTAGCTAGTTTGTGAGCAGGATATTTTTTATCGGTGGCAATGAAATGAGCAAATTTAGTATGTCAATCCACCATTACCCAAATGGCATCTTTCTTGGTGTTAGTTCTTCGTAACCCTGCGATGAAATCCATACAAAAATCCCCCCACTTCCATTTTGGAATCTAGAGAGGTTGAAGTAAGCCTGCAGGGCATTGATATTCTGCTTTAACCTTCTGATAGGTATCACACTTACTAATATACTTTGCTATATCTCTTTTCATGCCATTCCACCGGAAGTTTCCTTTTAGATCTCTATACATCTTTGTGTTACTTGGATGTATAGTGTATAGAGTATCATGTACTTCTTTGGGAATTGTTATCTTTATTTTCGGTCACTAGGGATGCATATGCGGTTATGGAGTCTAAGGCTACCATCTTTATCCAGTTTAAATTTTGATGGTTGACCTGACTTGATTCTTTTAATTTTCTCTATAATGAAGGGATCTATGGTTTGCTTTTTTCTGATTTGATCAAGGAGTGTTGATTGGATAGACATGGTTCCTAAGGTGTTATTGGGTGTGTCGATGTTTGTTGTCGGCAATAATGAAAATAGGGCTAGGCGTCGGATCCAAACTCGATGGTAGCACAAGACGCAAGAATTATACAGGTTTGAGCTCTCGCGGTGGAGAAAATACCCTAGTCATGTGCTCTGGAATTATATGTGTCTAGCTTATTTGCTGATAATCTTTTTATGCTGATGTTTCCCCGCCCCCCCCCCCCCCCGCCTCCCTTTATATAGTAGAAGTGGGCGGTTACAAAGGAGAGTCCTGACCGATTACGGAGTGGAGATCGTATCTCTATACATGTCCGTTTGATAACGGCCTAGATTACGATTGTATCCTGCCTAATCAGGATCGGTTGCTATCTTCAGGGCTTCCTTGTTCGCACGTCTGGCGCAACCCGGTAACCTCTGTCTTCATGCAGTCGGCTTGGCCCGGCTTTATCCAGTTGGGCCTCGCAGGCCTGCCTTGCAGATACCCGTGATCCATATACTCCACAGTAGCCCCCGAGTGCTTTGCGATCGAATTGCCTTCTTATTGACAGGGTTTCCCGACTGGTTTTCTCTCTAGCCGAGTGCTCCGTTGTAGGCAAAGAGGTCATGAAGGACTCGATAGAGCTCCACGTGTAAGCATTCCGAGTGGTTCCCAGCCAAATTTATTGAGCCAACACACGACTTGTCTTGGAAGTATACCTCCGTTTAGGTTGGCTTTTAGCCGAGTGGTACCTGTGTGCCATAGCGCACAGCTTTTGGCCTATCATGAGACATACCATAAATTATCCAAGTGGTACCCGCACCTGCTTTTTGTAGTATACGGCTAATGGCCCATCATGAGGCATACCTCTGGAATCTTTGTTTTGAACCAACTTATGATATCTGATTCCGTTTTGAACGGTGACTAGCATTCGACCTTTCATGAGGCATATCATAAGAAGGTATTTTAGTTTGGAAGGTACCCAAATTCCGTTTCATGTGGTCATTAGCCCTTGGCCTATCGTGGGGCGTACCCTATCCCAAAGCGGATTCGCCCGATTGTGCACATGCTACGATGGTTGTTGCAAGATGGCCACGGCCCATCTTGAGGCGTGCCCTAGGGCAACCCCAGGACGTGTGGAAGGCGAAGCGTTTTTCCCGCTCAAGGTGGAAGTTAGCATCACTCCCTATAAGTATGAGACTTCGGTGCAAATGAAGCGGTTTTCTGTGCACTGCTCTTCGCCTACCTCTTCATCTTCTTACTTTCGACGCTTCTATTGCGAACTCTGCCGCTAAGGTTAGCCTCTTTCGCACCCCCAATCCGACGCAGTTGCTAGCTCTTTTCCCAAAAAATGTCTTCTCCTTCCTCCAAAGACGTTCCTGCATCAGCCTCGGTCAAAGATTGGACCACTTCGGTGACGACGGAAAGGCGATTGGAAGAGTTAGTCACCGGCAGTGTCTTTCCACCATTGGTGTTGCTCTCCGCCCGACAGCTGCGGGTGAGTCTTGCCCCACGCCCCGAACTGAGGAGGTAGTCGTTTTTTAGTCCTTCTTTTAGCGTGGATTTGGCCTTCCCGCCTGTGCTTTTCTTCGTGGTCTTCTTCATTTTTACGAAATTGAATTGACTCATCTCAATCCCAATTCCATACTTCAAATTGCTGTCTTCGTTCAGTTTTGCGAGGCCTTCCTCGGCATTCGCCCGCATTTCAACCTCTTTCGCCATCTTTTCCTTCTCAAGTCGTTCCCGAACAAGAATTCCCCCAAAGCAGTTGGGGGCGCCGGATTCTAGCTAAGGGATGGCCTGAAGAAGTCCTATTTCACCATTCCTTTCAAAACCTCGAACAAAGGTTGGCATCAGGAGTGGTTTTACTGCGCCAACCCCAAGCCTTCTCTTCCTTCCTTTTCCGGAGCCCCACCCAGGCCTTCGATAAGTTGGACTTTGCTCCCCTCGGATGGTGGGATGGACCAGGTGGAGGAGCTCGTGGGGATGATTGCCAAATTGAAGGAGAAGGGACTAACCGGAGTCGCGATCATCCTCAATTTTGGCTTTCGCCGAGTGTAGCCTCTCAAGGAGCGAGTCAATCTGGTATACGAGTATGAAGGGGAACGCGATCCTACCCGGGAAGCTCTTGAGCCGATTCCCAAGAGTATACTCCTTGGACGTCTAGGTGATTTCTTCGCCCCAAGAACCCAAATCGTCAACTGCCTGAAGCCCTTCAACAGATCATGTCCTCCGCCTCCAGTAAGATGCTTTCTTATCTCCCAAGGTTGGATTTTCTAGTTCTTGAGTAACTGCGATCAAGCATGTGTTTGCTGCCTGTACTTGCAGGGTCATGGTGTTTTCTTCTCTGATGCGCCGCTGCCCGAATTCCCTCAACACAAGAGTGCCAAACAAAACGCCCTGCCGGTGCCTCGTCATCAGCACCGAGTGTGAAGAAGGATAAGACGGCGGAAGCTGAAGACCCCACGGGAAAGGGGAAGCGCCCGGCCGTCTATGTGCCCAAGAAGAAAGGGAGGCAATTGGCGGCTAACGTGCACCCGATTGGAGGCCCAAAGATGCATGACCCGGCAGCCACGCGCACCTCATCAGGGGCCTCCTCCTCACCGTCGAGCCGGTCTGGGGACCCAAAGGCTCCTGAGCCCCCAGCCCTACACTTGGCCGGTGGGATGCCTCCGCCCCCGCGCCCGATTGGAGACCCAACGTCCCCCGTGCCCGGCATGCGGCCGGGTTCTTCTGAGGCGGACCCTATGCTCGGAAGGGCTCGGGGATAAGGATAATAAGATCTAACAGGTTGGTTTCTTTGTCAGCTCTTCCTTTTGTTTTTCCGGATCATGTCCTGACTGCTTTTTTTTCAGGAGGCCTGTTGATGAAGTTTCCATGGACGTGCCACCCAGGGAGCCCTAGGAGGCCGCTTCCGAAGATGCCTCAAGCCAGCTAGGAGCTGAGGCACTGACTGATGCCACGCCCCGCCAAAGTGGCCGGGCAGTGCGATGACTCCTTGGCCTTCTGCTGCCCAGGCGCCGAGGCTGATTCGATCCGAGCGACCCCCAGCGTACTCCTCCTGGGTTGGCTGGCCAAATGGTGCCCCTGAGGTCTGCTGACCGCCCCTCGCCTCCGCTGGAGGAAATTCCTCAAGGGTCACGGCCCCCTCGTCTGAAATCTCCACTGCGGGTTGCATTCTTCGACAAGGACGACGAGTGGATAGCTTTTGACAACAAAGATGAGGAGAAGGAGTGGAAAGAGCTATACGACCGTGCCTTCGATTGCGCCCTGTTGGCTCGCGTGAGCTTCTTGTGCCGAGTTGGTTGGAATCTATCTTCTTTTTGTCTTTAGTGCGTAGTGTAGCTTTATCATTCATTTTGTTGCCTTCAGCGTCTGGGAGAGCGCGCCGAGAAAAGGGACGCCATCCTCGGGAGATACTCCTAAAGACCAAGATGAGGCGGGATTATGAGGGCGAAGTCAAGCGAGTCCGTGTCGAGTTATAGGAGGAGCTGGACGGGGTCCGGAATGAGAGCCGAGCAGAGCTGCAAAGGCTCCAGGCCTAGGTTCAGGCTTCCGAGGAGGACAAGTTGAACTTGACGAGCTCCCTTCGCTGTAATTACCTTATCCGACTGCCTTAGAACACCTTTTTTGTCCTCTGCCCCTTAACTCATTCTTCTTGTCTTGGTTTCGATCTTCGTCGTTGCAGCCCTTCAGAAGCGGGTCAAGGAACTAGAGGAATTTGAGGGCAAGGCCCAAACCAAGTCAGACAAGCTAGGACAAGAGTTGGAAGGTTTGCTTCGACTCGTCCATTGTTCCTCTTGTACTTTTTAGCGTCTTCGGACTAATCCGACTGGTCTTGCAGAATACCGGGTTAAGTCGCAAGCTCAGTATCACGTCCTTGTTGAGAGGATTAAATCTACTGAAGCGCGAGTCGACAAGCTCTGGGAAGGCTTTGGGGCGATGCTGCAGATCTTGAGTCCTGGTGAAACTGGGCCCAGTGATGCGGACGCCACAATCCAATGACTGGCAGAACGGCCCAAGAATCTGTTAGCACACCTGAGGGAGACGGCTATTACGAGCACCAGTCAAGCTCTGGCCACCGTGAAGTCCTTATATCCATAGGTGGAGCTCAAGGCTATCAAGGAGGGCTTTTCCTGTACCGTAGATGACGACCAAGCCGCTGCCCTGCTCGATGAGGTTAGGGATACCTCCGCCACCTTAGTAGAGAACCTAGACTTGGGTTCCGTGTGAATATCCGTTTGCTGAGACTTGGTCTGTAATCGTTCTTTTATGCCTTGGTAAAACACGCCTGGCGACTGAGCCGTGTTTAGCTTTTAATTGCTTTATTGTGTCTTGAGAGGCTTTTTTGACCTAACGCTTGTATGCGCCACGTCTGGTTTGGTGTCCCACGACCATATGTCTTCTCGGCCGCTTCGAGTTCTGGCGCAAGCACGTCTTCAAGGCCACTTCGGCTTCCCACACTAGCATTTACTCAAAACCGTTCGGTTTCCACACTTTGGGTATATAAGGGTGTCACCGCTACTTGAGCGATCACCCGTCTCTAAGTCCTTCTCTGCAACCTTCGACGTTCTTCTTTAGACCTTCAATGGCTTCTTCATCCCAATCTTCTTCGTTCGGCGATGAGGCCCCACCATCTCCCCCCTGGCGGAGGAGTCAATCTTTGACTTTAAAGATGAGGCTCCGTCGGCACCCGATGAGGAGGAGGCCTTCCTCACCGAACTCTGGGCCGATTATGAGCTCACGCTGGCCGAGCTTGCGGAGGAAGAGGCTGTAGCCTGCGACGTCATCGCCGTCGACGTGCTAATCGAAGCCGTCCCGAAGATTGTCGAGGCGAGGGACGCTCTTATCGAGGCAGTAGGACGTGCGTGCTGCGCTTAGGTTTTAGGTTCCTGCAAAATTCTCATGTAATGCATTGATTTATCTGGAATTTTAATGTTGATTAATCTTTCTTCCCTATTGATTTTAGAGTTTGCCCGAGTGGTTTTTATCCTTTTTCGTTTAAGCACTCTGCCTGACTATTCTAGCCCCCGGGCGTCGGGAGTCGGCTCATGGCCATTTTTCCTAGGCACGCGCTTTGAGAAACTAGAGTTCGCCGTTCGTGGGGTCAGAGTTTCACGATTCGGATTTTAATGCACTCAAGCTCAGTCGCAATCATTAGGGAGAAAAAGTAAAAAATGACTCATAAGAAGGGTTGCGCATGCGTAACACTATTAGGTGTAGCCCCCGACTTACTGCTAATTGAGCATCAATTGAGTAGCAAGTCAAGAAAAAAATTTATTCATGAATACCATAACTGATGTATAAGATTTAAGAGTAAAAACGACGTAGCTGCTTGTCGGTGTTTCGTATGACCGGCAAGTAGATTTGTAAGTATAGGGGATCGCACGCCCCCTCTCCTCGAATGGTTAGGCTAACGAAGCCTCGGATGAACACGGAATAGGGTTGAGGAGTCTCAGGTTTATACTGGTTCGGGCCGAACGTCCCTACTTCCAGTTTGTGGCGGAGGATCTCGTTGATCGGGGTATGGCGGATTACGCGAGGACTAAGGGCGGGCCCTTAGTGCTCGAATGCTGCGTGGGTGAGCTCGGGAGCTTCGTCCGGCCTTGGGTCGGGGAGCGAGCCGGATGCTCGAGAGCGGAGAGAGTTTTTCGATTAGTGGAGAAGAAAACCGGGAGAGCCCCTCCCTAAAGATCGCCTCTCCTTATATAGGCGAAGGCGGGTTACGAGGCTTGGGAGAGAGGAGCAACTAAGGCGCACTATCCTTGGTGATCTGGTTTGTGATCTTGAGTTGTGAGGTCCTGCGGGTGTCATGATCGTTAGCGGTTCACCCGACTATGTCCCATCGGTAGGGTTAGGCGGCTATGCTTCGATTATGAAGGCGGCGCTCACGCCCTCTATCGCTTGTCGAAGTAGGGGTGTCGGGACCCGAATTTGCAAATCAGGACCCTCGTGTTTCAGCACTAGTCGAGGATCACGCTAGTGCACACGATCTCAACATCGGTACATATCACGAGACATATCCAACGAAATAGTAGAGTACTTTTCTTAAATGTATAAAAAATGGTTGATCGACCTTATGGTCGAATTCTGGCGATCGCCTCATGAGGCGAAACTTATTAAAATATTCAAAAGCGGCGGAAATAAAATAAACTCGTGGCGCCAACCAATTTGCCACGAGCAAGCCCGGTAGGCTCGCTCCCTAGTTAAATCGGCTCCTCTGATACTCCTCCTCTGGCGGGGTTGCTTCTTCTTCAAGCTGAAGTTGTGTTGTTGTGGGGTGAGTACTTTGAGCACTCGGCAAGTCATGCCTGAGAATGCAATTCTAATATTCTACATGCATGGCTTAGTACAAAGGATAGGCTATGGTTCATGAGCGATCTGACATTCAAGATAAGCGGTAATAGATTGCAAAGCGATAAAAGCGATAGTAGGAATAATAGCTTTCACAAACGTTTCAATCGTAAATCATTTCTCCATCCTAAGTCGGGTTCATCATCTTCAACCCAAGCATTTTCCATAAACAATTCATTTTCATAAAATCTAACCCTTGGCCAGTAATCACGGCGATGCTCAATACGTGAACACGGCTATTCGAATAGGTTGTACACTCTGCAGAGGTTATACACTTTACCCACAAGATACTGATCAAATACCACCAAGGCAAATAAAATGTGAAGCCTTTCCAAAGTTCCATCTAAACCCAAGATCTTGCCGCTAAGGTTTCAACACTAGAGAGGGTGGTTACCACACCAGGGCCCCCTCTTGCGCCATGTGAGTTCTCATTCCGCTTCTCGGGCCTCACACCACCACGGCAGTACCAAAGAATAGATTTCCCGGTTTACTCAGCTAAGCTCGTCCCATTACGGAGCTTGTGGTCTGTATGAGAGACTTCGAGTTCAAATGCTACGCAAGGTTAAGTCCTTAGTTGGCCGAGGCAAGACTAACCAAGTGTGATCTCAATTATCCAAAACCAATAAAAACCAAATCGACCGCCGATTGCCACTCTTGGCCCACGAAACAATCTTGCCATTTGCCCCGTCTAAATCATTTTCCCACCCGGTTCTTTACCATTGCACCACGTGCCATCATCAACTCAATAACACATGTCTCATTCACAAATCATGTTCCATATCTCATTAAGTCAATATTTACTTTGGTATTCCAAAATCATGATATGTCCACGTGGCGGGGCTAAGCATACTACTTGGTCTACTCAACCCATGTTGGCAAATTATTAATGTCAACTATTAATCCACAACCTAAGGTGACAAAGGATTCATGGCCTACAATTATATCGACAAGGTGGCATCTGACAACTAGGCATTTAACTAATCCCAAAATTTATCGAGTCATTTCTATCAAATTAGCATGCAATAGTTTAAATCAAAGTAATTTTTCTCTAATAGGTTCAACATGATCAAACACAACTTGCCTTCAAAAAGTCTTGATTCGGCTCCGAGCTTGCTCTCGGTCGAACCTCTCCTCGAAACCCGGGCACTTCAGCGATCTACGCATACGCATAAACACAAACAATAAAATAAATAAACAGTGGGCAAACAGTGCTCCAAAATTCAAATAAAATTCATAAACAGAAAGATCACAATTTTACAAATTTATAGAAATTGGAATCACCCAAATCGGAGTTAAAAGCATAAAAGTTATAAGCATTTGAAGTTTCAAAATACATTTTAAATCAATAAACCGAATTGAATAAATATTTTCTTTTTGGAAACTAATTATTGCGTCATCTGTGACACGTGTCAGCACCAGAGAGTGACACGTGGCTTTTCTTGACGTCCACCTGACCGGCTCCGTCTTGACGTCAAGATGACGTCATCGTGGCGTCAAGACGGCTCGGCTATCTCAGCGACAAGTGGGTCCCACTGCGGACGTCGGCATAGCGTCGTGATGGCGTCACTCGCCTGTGCGTCGGGTCGACGAGTGGGCCGCGCTTGTCGGCGTCTCTTGTGCCGCGGTGCGGTGCGGTGTGGTTGGATGGTGGGTCCGATTGTCGGCGACTCATGCGTGACCGCACGCGGTGCGACGGTGACATGTGGGTCGCGTTGTCGATGACACGCGACTGATGAACGGCGGCAGCGGCGGCGGCGGCCCTTGGATTTGCATCTAACGGCGGAAGTGGAAGATGAAGTTCCTTTGTTTCAAAGCGGCGTGGCCTCACCTCGCGATTGGATGCGGATCGTGGTGGTGGCGAAGGTCGGAACTCGGCGGAAGCGTTCGGTGGCCTGATTCGGCCGAGCGAGCGAAGACGTCTGCGCCTGGCGTTCGAGCTCCTCGGCGGCGTGCGGTGATGCTTCGGCGGCGCGCGTGGAGTCAATGGTACCAAGCGGCGGCGGAGAAGTCACCGGCGGCGGCAGGGCAGCGCAAAGAATTGGCGGTTAACCGGGAACTTTGGCGAGCCAGCGGCAACGGCGGCGTCTCGGCGGCGTGGAGTGTCTCGGATGTGTGCGGCGCGAGTGGGGTTCTAACGGTGGCGGCGCATTGAATAACCCTCGGCGTCCGTGAGCGGCGAGACCGAAGCCCCACTTGCCACGGCGGCAGCGAATCCGGCGGTCGATTCGAGTGGCGTGACGCGTGAGCCGTCGGATTCGGATCGAGCAGCGGCGTTAGGGTTTTTCGGAATTGGGCATACGCATTGTTCGCCCAACACTATTCATTGGGTTTTTAATTCTTTTCGATTAAAATAATTCGAGAAAATAAAATAATTCATTTGGGGCTTTAAAAATACTAGAAAAATTACGAAAAATTCCCAAAAATATTTTAGGACATTTGTGACTCAAATAAAATATTTTCAGCAAAATTTTATTTTAACTTTTCTATTATTTAATTAATTTGTTAAATGGCTTAATTCAAAATAAATTCAAATAATTTCAAATAAATCCAAATAAATCCAAATAAATTCAGAAATTCCCAAAAATTCAAAATACCTTTTAAATGCAAGAAAAGCAAAAATTGAGGTGTTACAAGGGCAGCGTGGCGCGTCTCTGGCGTTGCTTTGGGAAGAGCGATATCCCACTTGGTCGCCGTTCGAGACGGGGTTGTCCTACTTGAAGTCGATCGGCGAGCGTGGCGGAGTTCTTGAGGCGGATTTCGCGGGGTCCCGACCAGCGACGGGTCGGAGGGGGGCTGCACTCGGTCTGTGGTCGGGTAAAGTGTTCGGTAGCCCGACCGGCTGATCAGAGGCAGAAAGAGTCAGGACGATGGCGAATCCACGGCGCGCATGACCGTGTCATAGGTGAAAGATCTCGTAACTGATCAAGACCTTCTTTGTGAGGTACCTCTGGTATCGATGATTAAATCGATAGTCCCGGGTCGGCCGTGAACGCGAGGTGTTCCGGATGGACCCTTCGACCGCAACATATCTCGCCGAGGGCGGGCGATGCCTTGACTTCCCATGCCTTCCTTAACTTGGGTCCTTCGGCGGCTTCAGCGAAAGCGCTTATAAGCGATCTTGAGCGGGGTGAGTAGCTGTTCTCAGTCTAGGTCTTCGATCTCCCCGGGATGCCTGGTGGTTGCAATGGCTTCTCCTCGGTCACCCTCCGCGATTTGACGTTTGCAGCGGTATTTAGTTTCGAGACGGCGCGGCTGGCGCCTCTGGACGAGAGGCCTTCCATGCGGGCTGGGAGACCGACCTTGCCATGGCGGGGCAGGCGAGCTCGACACCGTCGGCCGTGGCGGCCTTGCTCTTTGTTGGCGTTGATCGGCATTATCCCAAAGCTCGCCAAAGCGAGGGACGCCCTTGCTCGGGTGGTCCGGCGCGCGCTCGGCGCCTAGCTTTTCTTGTTTTCTTGCTTGTTTCTGCCCTCCCCCGGTTTTTGGGAGACAATCAGTGGTTCGGCATTGCCCCATGCCCTGCTTGAATGTGGTCGTCTTTTTTGCTTGCTTAGGGCTTATTATTCTTGCGACCCCTTCGATGTTTCTGACCACGCCGCAGAGTAGTGGGTTTCGTCATGTAGCTTGGATCCGCCCATTGGTCGATCCTTTTCGTCCGGAAGCGAGGCCACCTGGGTGAGTTCTAACCCGAGCCCCGAGTAGATCGAAGAACTGGTCGGGGGGTTATTCGGGTCAGACGAGTCCGACCAACTTGGTTGGAGGGCTTTGGCTAACGCTGGTTTTACGTCGCAGCTGGACGCGGCCGTGGTCGGCGGGGAGGTCCGGATGCCTTCGCAAGAGGTTCCGGTTCCCGAATGCTTGTTTAACGTCGAAGCTAAACCGGCCGAGGGTCGGCAGGAGGTCGAATGCCTTCGCGAGAGGTTCGGTTCGAGTGCTTGTTTAACGTCGAAGCTAGACGCGGCTGTGGTCGGCGAGGAGGTCGAATGCCTTCGCGAGAGGTTCGGTTCGAGTGCTTTTTTTACGTAGGTGGGCGTGTTAGTGCTATTTTTACGCCGTAGTCGGGCGTGTTAGTGCTATTTTTACGCGTAGTGGGCGTGTTAGTGCTATTTTTACGCCGGGCTGGGCGTGTTAGACATCTTTGGTTTACGCCGAGCTAGGCGTGTTAGACATTAATGACGTAGCAAAATGCTCGACGAAGTCTTCATCTGATCTTCTTCTTTCGGCTGATCCGGTGATACCCCGGTAGGAATCCAAAAACTTAAGAGCTCACAACTGCGATCCGAATCTACCACAGTCGATGCGAGGCAATCAAACCGATCTTCGGGCATGCTTTGTTAAGATCGGTATAATCAACACACATGCGCCAGCTTTTATTCTTTTTGCGAACAAGAACTGGGTTCTAACCAGTCGAGATGATACACTTCTTTTATAAAGCCTGTAGCTAAGAGCTTAGTGATTTCTTCCCTGATGGTCTCTTGGCGATCTTGAGCGAATTGTCGGAGCCGCTGCTTGATAGGCTTCGTCTTCTCGCCAACATTGAGAGAGTACTCGATCACCTCCCTAGGGACACCGGGCATGTCGAAAGGTTTCCATGCAAAAATGTCCCGGTTTGCCCGATGAAAGGTGATGAGCTCATCTTCCTATTTGCGATCGAGCCCTGTCCCGATTGGAACCGTCTGAGCCGAGTTGGACGGGTCGAGGATTACTTTCTTAGTCCCTTCGTCGGGCTTCATGCTTGTCTTGACTTGCTTCTTGGTTAGGACTTCTCCCTCCTCTTGTTGATGTGCGGCCGCCTGTCGGATCTTCTCCCTATCGGCTGCCACTTCTTGCATTTCAGCCATCTCGCAGCTCTCCCTATCACCGCGAAGATCGCTGGCGTCGCCATGAGGCGAGATAATTCCCTCGGCCTGGCATCTTGATCTGAGGTAAGTGTAATGGGGCACGACCATGAACACAGCTAGGCTGGCCTTCCCAAGATGGCATGGTATCTTTGTCTCAAAATCAGACCACCTCAAAGTTAAGATATTAGTCAGGTAATTTTATCGGTCCCTAACGTGATAGGCAAGGTGATGCCCGAGTGGGCGAAGAGGTCCCGGATTACCCATGAAGCGGCGATAAGCCCGTTTAGCTCGGCGGGGAATCTTCATGTCGTCGAAAGTTTTGGAGAAGAGAACGTTGAGTCCGCTCCTACCGTCAACCAGCACCCTCTTGAGTTTAACGTTGCAAATCATAGAATCCAAAACAAGAGGATATCTACCTGGATATGGAATGTGATCCGGATGATCCCAGCGATCAAAGGCAATCGGGACTTCGGACCATCTGAGGTATTGGGGAGTTGCCGGCATAACCACATTGATATCCCGAGCGGTAAGCTTTTGCTTTCGCTGGGACTCATAAGCAGTCGAGCCCCCGAATATGTAGTTGAGCTCTTGCTCCGTCTTCTGGTAGTCGCCCTTGTCATCTTCAGGAGGATCATGCTTTTTCTTTGCTTCACCCTTGTCCGAGCCCAACCGCTTGTTGCTCTCCTTTGCGAACCTTCTCGGAGTGAAGCAATCCTTCGCAGCATGTTTTCCCTTAGGATGGAAAGAGCAAGTTGCGTCCATTACCGTGTCATAATCGTCCATCCGTGGCGCATGAGGTCGGCCGCGTTCGGCCACCACAACTAGTTCTTCGGGCTTTCGCTTCCTATCCTGCTACCTGGAAGGCTCGGCGTGATCCTTCTTGTCCTTTTGCCGTGGGCGATCATCTTGACGCTCGGCTAAGGCATCCGAGGCCGTTGCGTAACGATCCGCCAATTCAAACATTTCTCTTACCGTGGTCGGCGGCTTCCGGGACATCTTCTTAATCAAATCAGGGTTGTTGACGCCTTTCTGGAACGCTGTAATGATCGCGGCTTCCGAGATGTCTCGTATCATGTTCTTCTTCTGCATGAAGCACCAAATAAATCCCCGGAGGGTTTCGTCCTTCCTCTGGTGAAGTTGATACAAGTCCCATTGAGTTCCAGGTCTTCCATAGGTGCCTTGGAAGTTGGTAATGAACTGCTCACAAAGATCTTCCCAGGAATCTATAGAGTTCGCTGGAAGTCCTGTGAGCCAAGCCTGAGCCGAAGGGGTAAGCGTGACTGGCAGATAATTTGCTATTATGTTGTGGTTGCCCCGGCCGCCTTAATTGCAAGGGAATATACCTGCAACCACGCTTCTGGGTCTCTTTCTCTATCAAATTTGGTGATGCTTTTGGGGTTGAAACCTTCAGGCCAAACCACTCGGCGAAGCCGAGGAGTGAAAGCACGAATACCATCAATAGGCCCGTCACCGCGCCGACGTGGGGAGTACTGAAGTGGAGATTTGGCTCGGCGATCCTCGTCCTCACCCCTGTCGCGCCGGTGTGGATTTCTGCGGTTGTCCCGGCCATCATGATTGATGCCGAAACGCTCGTAGTCGTCTTTGTGCCGGTGGCGCTCATCATCTTCATGCTCTCGTCGCCTGGCGTCCAGATCCAAACGAAGGTCACGACTGATGCTCCAGCGGGCGCCCTCGCCCCGGCGAAGTTCAAGTCGGCCGTGCATGGACCGACTACGGGCAGTATTGTTGCTTGTTGTCTGAGTGACAGCGCGGGCACGAGAGTATTCTTTCTCCCCTAGTTCTTCCAGATGTTGTTGAATCGCCACCGCCGTCACCATGGCCTTGACTTAGGCCACGATCGGGGCAGCAGGATTATCAGGACCGAGCATTGGTCCTAGGGTATCGAGCAGTGTCTTTGAGGCGATGATATTTTGCTAAGGGTATGAAAAACTAATTGATTCTCCATCCTTGTTTGCAAGATGTCCTCATTAACATTGCGCCCTCTGGTTTGGAGGGACTTCGCACGTGCCTCCTGCGCTTCACGACGTAGGTGTTCTGCTTCTACGGCATCCGCGACATCTTTCTGTTGCTGGGACTTAGTCTGTGGATCTTCGATCACGAAGACGCCATGAAAGCTTTGAAAGCCTCCTGCCCTGCTCTCTGAGTCAGCAGAACAATAAAATAGATTGGGCTGACCTTTGGATCCGAGTGGTTTGCTGAAGCTTCTCACCACTCGGGACTCGTCATTGACCGGACCCCGTCTAGATCGAGGAACATACTCGGCTTCTTGTCGAGGACATATAGCCTGACCTTCCTTGATTCGAATGGTTGCTCGGCGGAGAACAACAGAATCACTTCAGTTGGATGCGGTCGAATCGAAAGGATAAGATTGTCAGCGATGAAGTCCAAGCTTCTGAAACGGAATGCCTAGGTGGGAGCGAAGGTGGCAATGACTTCGCTGGGGATTGCCATCGAGCTTGATGAGATTGATCTTAACGCACCCCCTACCTGGCGCGCCAACTGTCGACGTTTGTTGTCGGTAATAATGAAAACGGGGCTAGGCGTCGGATTCAAACTCGATGCTAGCACAAGAAACAAGAATTATACAGGTTCGGGCTCTCGCGGTGGAGATAATACCCTAGTCTTGTGCTCTAGAATTATATGTGTCTAGCTTATTTGCTGATAATCTTCTTATACTGATGTTTCCCCTCGCCCCCCTTTATATAGTAGAAGAGGGCGGTTACAAAGGAGAGTCCTGACCGATTACGGAGTGGAGATCGTATATCTATACATGTCCGTTTGATAACGGCCTAGATTACGATTGTATCCTACCTAATCAGGATTGATTGCTATCTTCAGGGCTTCCTTGTTTCGCACGTCTGGCGCAACCCTGGGAGCCTCTATCTTCATGCGGTCGGCTTAGCCCGGCTTTATCCAGTTGGGCCTCGCAGGCCTGCCTTGCAGATACCCGTGATTCATATACTCCACAGGGTGATAATAGATGGAAATTGATTTCCATTTTTGCTAAACCTTTGATTAGTTTAGGCATGAAGTCTTGGATGGATATATGGTTACACTGAGTTTTACGGCTTCAAGCATCTTCTACCATATTGACCTTTCCTAGGTGGTAGTTAATAGAGAGATCATAATCCTTAATTAGCTCAAGCCATCTTTTTTGCCACATATTTGATTCCTTTCGGGTGAATATTTATTTAAGACTCTTATGGTCAATGTACAAATGGTATTTTGCCCCATATAGGCAGTGTTTCCAAATTTTTAGGGCAAAAACCATTGCTCCTAATTCTAGATCATGGGTGGGATAATTAATCTCGTGCAAACGCAATTGCCAAGAGGCATAGGCAATCACCTTATCTCGCAATCATCTTATCTCCTTGCATAAGTACACATCCTAAACCCGATTTGGAGGCGTCGCAATACACTATGTACTCAATTCCTTCTTCAGGTAGACATAGCACTAGAGCAGAGGTTAATAGCTTTTTAAGTTGTTGGAAGCTTTCCTCACATCTCTCGGTCCAGCTATACTTGTGATCTTTTCATAGGAGTTTGGTGAGAGGTACTGATATTTGAGATAATCCTTTAATGAACCTACGATAGCACCCAGCTAGTCCGAGAAAGCTTCTGATTTTTGTTGGAGTAGATGGTTGTTTCCATGACTTGATAGTCTCAATTTTACTCAAGTCCACTTCTATTCCATTTCTCGAGATGACATGTCCAAGTAAGAACACTTGATTTAGCCAAAATCCACATTTGCTGAATTTGGCATATAATTGTTTTCCTCTTAAGAGTTGTAAGGCAGTCCTCAGATGCTCTTTTTGCTTCTCTTCACTTTTGGAGTATATGAGGATTTCATTTATAAAGCCAACTACGAATTTATCTAGGTATTTCATAAAGACTTTATTCATGAGTTTCATGAATACTATAGGTGCATTGGTTAATCCAAAGGGTACTATGGTGTATTCATGATGCCCATATATGGATACAAAGGCTATCTTCTATATATCTTCTGCCCTGATTTTAACTTGATGGTAACCAAACCGTAAGTCAAATTTTGAGAACATGTGGGCACCTTTTAGTTGATCAAATAGATCATCTATTTGGGGTAAAGCATATTTGTTTTTGATGGTGACATTATTGAATTCTCGATAATTGGTGTATCGTCTGATTTCACCATCTTTCTTGCTTACAAAAGAACTAGTACTCCCCATGGGGACACTCTCTCTCTCTCGTAATGAATCATTTCTTTTCCAATTCCTCTATTTGCTTTTTAAGTTCCACGAATTCTGGAGGATTCATTCGATATGGCCATTTTGATAAGGGGGTGGATCCAGGAATAAGGTCGATAGAAAATTCTAATTCTCTGCCAGGTGGCATACCTGGTAGCTCCTCAGGAAAGACATATGGAAATTCTTGGACCACTAGTATGTTGGTCAATTCTGAGATGACGATATGGTTGAGTTTGGGGTCCGACTATTTTTGCTTAGTCCTGATTTCTTGGTAAGTGGTGTGAGATCCATCAGACATTCTAATAGATGCCCTCTTTAGCTCACAGTCTATGTTAACCCCATTAGTACCTAACCAATCCATTCCTAATATTACATCTAGTCCAGATAGATCTATGACATGAAGGTTAGCTAGGAATAGAATATCTTGAATGTTTATTCTTTCGTTTATCTAAATATAGGTTACCAATATCTCCCCCACAGGTGTACTGATGACCAAGGGCACACATTCTAATTTGTTTTGAATTAGGAATTCCTTAGAGATGAATGAATGTGTGGCACCTGGATCAAATAAAACAATACCAATAGAGGGAGGAATGGGAAGCGTACCTGTGATCACATCGGTGGCTCCCTCTGCTTGTTCTATAGAAACAACATTTAAGCGAGATGATCCTGCCGATGGCATTCCCCGATTGGATCCCCTGGAGGAAGTAGCACCGAAACCTCCTTGACTACGCCCTATGACCAGTGCATGAGTTTGGGGTCTCCTAGGAATGTTCTGCGCAGGTTGTCTAGTCAAAAATGGGCAGTTATATCTCTTATATCCCTTTTGACCATAATTATAGCAATTGTCTGGTTGTTGCTGTTGTTGTTGAGAGCAATTATTAGCATAGTGGGGGCCTTTGCATTTGTAGCACTTATGCATGGGTCTTGGGGGTGGCATATTAGGTCATGGGTTTGGTGCAGTTACCCATGGTCGAGGTGCTAGATTTCCATGTGGAGTTGGGGATCAAAAAGGTCATGACTATGTAGAGTTAGAAGTTCTATTATCGGACCTTGCTTTCTTCCTTCTTTCCTCATTTAACTGAGTTTGCTCATCTTCTAAGATGATGGCACGGTTCGCTAAGTCCTAGAAGTCAATTATCTCTTGGGTGGATAGGAGCATTCTGATGTAAGGGTTCATCCCTTTCTTGAAGTGGTATATTTTCTTACAGTCCGTGTCCACCTCCTTAGGAGCATAATGAGATAACTCGTTAAACTTATAGAGGTACTCGGTTATCTTTTTATTTCCTTGTGTTAAGTCCCAAAACTCTCGCTTCTTTATGTCCATATCACCTATAGGGACATGATTACTACAGAACTGGGAGGTGAATTATGTCCAAAAGATAGGTTGTTCTTCTGTACGGGTGTTACAATAGTTTTCCCACTAGGTTGCAGCTGGACCATTTAGTTGGTGTGCCATGTACTACACCTTCTCCTCATCGAAACAACTCATCGTGTTCAATTTCTTTCCTATCTCGCGAAGCCAGTCATTAGCTTTGAGTGGTTTAGAAGCTTTAGCGAATGTTGGTGGATGAGTCTAGAGAAATTCTCCTAATGTAACCCTACTCCTGGGATGCGGATGAACTCCAGGAATTAGGTTGGTCAGGAATGCTTCCATAAACTGATTTTAGTGTTCTTGAGCCTCTTTCCTGGAATTATCCAAGTACATTAGAACTATTTCTAATCAGTCAGGGCTCTCTGGAGTCTGGAGTTATAGCCATACTGGTTTTACCTCCTAGTGGTGTAGGCTATCTAGATTCAGGAACATTGGGTTGATTTAAGTCTTGGATGGATGGGGTTTGCTACTTAGCTATATTGGAAGGCTAGCGTGAAGAACCTAGCCTAAGGATCAATTCTTGCCCCTAATTTCAGGGTTTGACATCCTGCAAAAGAGATCATGAGAATCTTTTAGATATTAATTGGTTTCATTTATTATGGATTGGTTGGATACGGTCTTTTTAAGTTGAGAGGGGGTTTTAAATTTGACTAAAGATTGGGTTAGATAGCTATTACTATCAACACTTTGTTTGCAAGATGAGGAGTGTTTTTGTTGCCGGAGGGATTATAGTTCTAAATTTTTTATCTTCAGAATAGGGGAAACATGACGTTGCTTTGCTCTCTTCCGCTACTCCATTTCAGAATTAACCTTAATACTATCTACCTAACGATGAAAAGAAGAAAAGCAACAAAAAGAAACTGAGTGTTTGAGCACTCAGAACCCCTTGAGATTACACGCTCGAGCTACGCCTAATTCTATGAAACAAACATTAGACAATGACAAAAAGAATGAAATAAGAAGAACGATAAAAAAAATCTGGGTGCCTAAGCACCAGGACTCCCCGAGACTAGTGTGCTCAAGCCATGCTTGGATCTGCGTATCCAAATACGTCACGGATTAAGCATTCGGAAGCATATCCTAACCTTAAGTCTTCTATTTATTTACACACATGTATACATCATAATTCAGAATATATAAATTCTATTCTACATCTGGTCTCTAGGGCAATCAATAACATGAATCATTTTGTTGACGCCAAAAACGTGAAGAGGGTTTCTGGTTGCAACACACCGGACGAACACAGGGTTCAAGTGTCTTGTGGCGTGCCAATCGATTTGACCACGCAATCGATAAGGAGGATGATGTAAAATTCAATCAAGCCGATCTGAGGAACGAAAATTTGGAACAAGAATCGACCGAGCCGATTTAAAAGGGTAACTAGATTAGCGGTTAAGACTAATCCGGGGTAAAAAGGTAAGGCCGATTACGCAAAGCGATGCGCAACAAGACAGAACAAATCAAACCTGAAAAAGCCAATGACGATCAAACAATCGGCGATGCGCAACTTTATTTGATCGATGTCGACTTATAGAGGAAAGATTACAATGCTAAAAAAGACTAAAGACTACAGAAAGTAAAAACTAGTAGATGTGTTGATTGATTGTGGATGTCCCTCTCAAAAGCGACCTTGGTGCGCCTTATATACCCACCTAGCCGATCAGAGTTACGATCCAACACGATAACGTAGTCGAATAAACCGTAGTTTCCTTCCCGGTCTCTAGTTTTTCCGGTTATTATCGCACATCGTGTGGGATTTTATACATTTATCCAAATTTCCATGATTCTCTCGTACCTTATCCAAACTCATGCTTTTACGCCGATCCTTCTAGAAATTCCCAAAAGCTGGTGCAAACATATGCCCCTATTTTTGGAAGATAACTTGTTATCTTTCAAAAATATGTATCGGCTTTTCATTGATCGGCTTCTTTGTCGTCGGTTAGGAAGCTGTATAAATAAGCTCGCTTTGCTTTGATTGCGTAGTAAAAATCTCGGTGCGGTTTAATGACGAGATGTCGCCTCGAATTCACTTCCGCCATTTTTACTTTTCATAGTACTATATATGCGGGACCCCCACGGTCATTTTCACGCGCTCTGCTCTTCGACGCTTTCAATAAACTTCGTCCTTTGATAAACACGCTTTAGTCTTACGTGCACTTCCGCTACTTCAGCGAACTTCCGATCGGTGAATGGACCCTTCTCAATCTTGATCCCAATCACGATAGTGAAGACCAATATTATCTAGGGCCAATAGGAAACTCAGCTAACGACACGTAATTGGCGAAGACATTCCTAGACTTCCCTTATCGGCTCAAGGTTACAATATAACGAGAATGGGGTAAAAGTTTTAGGGCTTAATGACAGCGCTAAAAGGGTGGAGAAGATGATACATTAGGGTATCGGCTCAAAAAAGAAGAATGGGAAAGAATGGGTATAGCCGAATGCCTCCCTCGAGTCTAGCCAATCCGAAATAACGAGCCCTTGGTGGCCACACACCGTTATTTACGGTGCGTACCCTCAATGCTTTCCTATTAGGACCGGCCCTATTGGCCCAACCCTCCTAGATGTAGCCATTTGTCTTTGCCTTAGGCTGGACGGCGACTGGATATCGGCTTTCAGTGGCAGACCAACTCTAAGGTTAATCCGATCGAAAGGCGAAGGATGGTCAAAGTATATCTTGCATAATAACAAGGTGAACGGTCTAGTATCGGACGAAGAACATGTGGCCTTTTTGAACTTATGGCTAGACCGGTTTGTTTTCTGCGGCGCGTCCTTGGGGCCAACACAAGTGTACCAATTCTTGGCAGAGCAGCTGGTGGAAGGTCGTCGGCTTGCGCTTGGGAAGATGCTTCTTGGTGCCGTCTACCAAATGATGCACATCATCAGAAGTCGGCTTTTCTCTGGATTTGCCCAGTTTGTCGTTGGCAATGTAGGCGGCCCGCTGTGGTTTATTCAATTATGGCTCTACAATATGTTTGGCGATCAGCGATCCTGAGCATCTGGAGGATCTGACCTTCCCGCGAAGACTATCCGGAAGGTACCACCCCCCAATATAGAGCTAGCCGATCATTCGGGGAAAGATTGGCGATGTGCACTAGTGGTGACATCAGAATTACTCCAGCCGATTTCAAGAAGTATCTGTCATTCTTTTTATACCTAGACCACGCAACCTTTGGTCAGCAAGACTTTTTCCCTTACAGCAACATAGCCGATTTTCCATGGCCCTCGTTCCTTCATTTGGATGCTGATAGCTCTTTGATGCCAGCATCGACTTTGGACCTATATCGGATTTTTATTTCACCTTGTATCCTCCATGTTGGTTTGAATTCCTTAATCGGACCTTCGGTAGTCGTATGAATTCTACCACCCTTCTGTTTACGCCCGTCAGCTGGGTTTTGGCCAGGTGATACCTTCTTTGCCGATTCTTGATCGCCTTGAGCCCCGAGCCAAAGTGACAAACGCTGTAGCAGCTGAGATCATCTCGGAATTGACCGATGAGCTTCAAGTTCTTAACCTTCCACATTTCTTCCTGAACTCACGTCGGGCCAGTCATTTCTCAACTTGGTGGGCACCCATATCGAAGCGCTCTATTTGGACCGCCTGCGTCGGCTATTATTGAGAAATTTTTACCGGATTATCATGAGCCAGCGGTGGTCCTTCTAGCGGCGACAATTCAAGTGGGAGCTCGGATTCTTCCAGCTCATCGGGTTACACTAACTCATCGGTAGCTGTAGAGGTATCGACTTATCTTCCTTGAGATCCTCCACTTTACCAGTTTCTGGTTTCATTCTTATCTTCTTAATTTTCATTCTTCGAGGATGCCGCGGTGGCAACAAGACTATTGCCGCCCCATCGGCCCGTGAGCCAAAAGTAAAAGACCCCATCAAGCGATGGGTTTGTGGATTATTCCTCCAGTGACCTTGGTGTTGAGCCCATCATTGTCAGAGCTTGAAAAAGGCCGCCCTACAAGTAAGTATTTTCGATCGACAATAACATCCCTTTTTATTGCCAATATCTTTTTAACATTTTATCCCAATCGGTAGAAAAACCTAAATCGACTAAAGCTCTAGCCCGTCGTCGAAAGCGCAAGAACAAAAAGCGCGAGAGTTCCCATCGTGCGTCGGCCTGCGGTAAATTCCTTCCACCGTATCTATACTCATATGCCAAGATGTTACTTAATCTAAATACATCATGCGTGTTCAAATATGACATCGGCTCAAGCGGTGGCGTCTTGGCCGATCTTGAGACGCGCTGTTGCTAGCCCTCGATGCCGTCTTCTCCAACACGGATTGCTATGGCCTCGCTACCTCTGGCTCCTCACACTTTGAGCACAGTGACGAGAGGACCTAGCCGATCCGTGATCTGCTTCGGTTTTACTTTGGGCGAATTTGGATGACCTCAAGCGATTGCTCTGATGATTACGTGTGAGATATCCATAACATTATTGATCGTCTCGAGAGGGCATCGGCTTGATCGTCAATCGGGCCCAATATGCAAGAGAAGTTGAATCGGCTTTTAAGCTGCGATCTCTCGGTGAGGCGAACATCTTGGCCAATGCTCACCAATTCGTGATGCAATGGTCATTGTAGAAGCCGATCTCCGCCTAAGGCTCTTAAGGCTATTACGACGTCATCACATAGGCGAAAGGAGAGCTGAAGTCGGCTACAGCGGCTAGAATAGCCCGACGAAGCTCAAGCGGTACGATCGGCACGGCTAGAGGAGTTGGTGGCAGACGCAAAGGCCAAGAAGAAGAAGTATGACGAAGATTCTTCCACCCTCAAGGCTGCCAAATCTTCCACGCAACAACTGGAGTTGAAGAGGCAGCAGCTCAAAGAGGAATTAGCCAAGGTGGAAGAAGAGCTCGCAGACAACCTTGCTCTGGTGACTGTGACATCAGCTTCCCTGAAAAATCAGAAAGCCGATATTGGCTTGGCCATAGTGAAGGTGAAGGACCAGTCGGCCAAGCTCATCCCTGTACCTGGTACTGCTAAGGCCGATGAGGACATAATTTATGGGGTCACAGAAACATTGGCTAAGGCGGCTGCAGCATTATCGGCTTTAGGTGCTAGGATTCCCGGGTCTGGTCTGTGAACCATGATGTGTTGTAATGTTTTTAAAACAATGTCGCTTTTGTTCGCAGTACTTTTTTAAACATGTCTTCGGCTGTTTAACCGATTAACTTATTCGATCGGCTGTTTCTAACCTGATCTGTTTCCCAATTCTTTATACTGTACTTCGACTACGCACCAATCCAAACGCTAGGGTAGTAGTGCTTTAAATATTTTCCGTTGATTGCCTTCGGTAACACTAACCCTTCAAGCGTTTCGAGTATATATGCATTACCACCAATAAGCCGATTTATTTTATACGGTCCTTCCCAGGTAGGCGACTATTTGCCGAATCGATTATCCTTAGAACCGATCGGCAATATCGTTTTCAAACCAAATCGTCTTTCATGAAGGTCTTTAGTATAACTTTTTATTGTATGCTCTTACAACCCTTTCTTTATTCTTTTTAAGCGATTCAAAGTAACCGTTTTAATTACGCTAAGTCATCCAAGTTGCATAGGATCAATTCCTTGTATTCATCGGTAGATAGATTATTACGCCTCGCCACCGCATCGACTCAATGTTTATTTCTCACGGCAACACGGCCTCTTGGCCATATACCGGTGAATATGGGATAATTTAGTCGATCCGTGGAACGATAGCCGATAAGCCCACAGAGATTCCGATAGTGTGGAGTGCCAAGTTCGAGGCTTCTCATCGATTTTTCTTTTAATCAGTTTGATCAAAGTTTTGTTGGACGACTCGGCTTGCCCATTAGCCTGAGCGTAATACGGCGACGAATTGAGTAATTTGATGCCCAGTTTTTCGGCAAAGTTCTGAAAATCGTTAGACATGAACACGGTCCCTTGATCGGTCGTGATAGTTTGAGGGATACCGAATCGATGGATAATGTGTTCATTAACAAAGCTGATAGCCTCTACACTGGTGACCTTTTTGAGTGGAACGGCTTCAACCCATTTTGAAAAATAGTGCGTGGCGCGAGGATGAACTTGTGGCCTTTACTTGATCTTTGGAAAAATTTGGCGATTATGTTTATCCCCCATCCTGACGGCCATGGCTTGATAATCGGATATAAAGCCGATCTTTGGTGCTAATTGCACATTCCCAAACTTTTGACAACTTTGGCATCCTTTATAATACTTGAAACAATCTTCTAACATAAATCGGCCAAAAATACCCGGTTAGTCTTAAGATCCATTTCATTTTATGAGCCGATTGATGTCTTGTATAAATTCGCCGTGAACTTCACCCATGGCTACCTTTGCTTCTTCATCGCCTAAGCACCGCATGAAGCAATCCTTCCATCGTCCGATAGTATAATTCTCCTTCAACGTGACATATTTCAAAGCCTTTTGCGAATCTTGCGGCGGTGGGCTTGGATGGGTCCATCAAGTATGCTTTTATTTCATTTCTCCAATCGGTAATGTCAACACACAATCTTGTTTTGTCAACCAAGTCAAAGGTCTCGTGTGGCTACATTCCTTATAGCCCGCGTATTTGCTTGGGCTAACGTATTGGCTTCATCATTCATTTCTCTAGGTACATGGCCAATCTGAAGCGATGTAAAAGAATTTATAACTTTGAGGCAATGCTCAGATATTTTGATAACATCTCATCGTTACATCTAAATTCTCCTTTAATTTCTTTGTATTACTAGTAATGAATCACCGTAGGCTTCTACATGACTTACTCGATACTTTCCAACAATTGAAGTCCTTTAAGTAACGCTTCATACTCGGCTTGGTTATTAGAGCATCGGCCATTGAGCCGATATCACGAACTCGATACTATACCCTTTGGCGAAATCAACACAACGCCTATTCCGCTCCCTTCTTGGCGAGCCGATCCGTTAAAATATAGTCGCCAGGAACTAAATCAACTATCCTGTCATGGTATCGTGCCCGTAATGAAATCGGCTCTGGCTTGACCTTTATGACTTTAGCCGATTCATATTGCGGATCGAACTTCGGTCAAGGCATATGCCCATTTTCCAAGTCGTCCTCTCAAAATTGGTGCGAGCGGGATATATTTGATGATATCGGTTTTGCATACTATTATACAAGTTGATGCCAATATGTAATGCCTTAACTTGGTGCGGTGAAATATAACGACAAACATAGCTTTTCAATAGGGAGGTACGGTTTGGCTTCCAAGAGCCGTCGGCTTAGATAGAAGATTACGCGCTCCTTGCCATCGACTTCTTGTGCCAACCGGCCCTATAGTTTCCTTTTCGGTGACACATATAACTTGAAGGAATTCCCTTACGTAGTGCGGCGGCCAGATGGCGGTGATGCCAAGTAATTTTTATGTCATCAAAAGCTTTTTCTTGATCGGTTCCCCATATGAAGTTCTCATTGCCTTTTAACCCGATGTGGCGTGAAGGCTCGAATTCTACGAATGATTTGAAATAAATCGTCTTAAATAATTGATTTGACCGATCAGCTTTTGTAACTCGTTCTTGCATGTTGGCGGCTTAGTATCTACTATGGCCTTAACCCTCCTTTGGTTGATTTCAATCCCCCTTTGATGCACCATGAAACCAAGGGCCGACCGGTAGACACACCGAACGCACATTTTAAGGGGTTCATCTTTAATCCATGAGCCCTTGTGTTTTTGAATACTCTTTCTAAATCGGCCAAGTGCTGATGATCATCTTTAGATTTTACTACCACATCGTCGATGTATATTTCAACAATGTGGCCGATTAGATCGTGAAAGATTAAGTTCATGGGCGTTGATAAGTGGCGCTGCATTCTTGGTAGAATGTCATCATGGCCATTCATACAACCCTATTGCGCGAGAACATCGAAGGCCGTTTTGGGGTGTAAACCCGACCATGAGTATTTGGTTATATCCAGCATTTCCATCAAGAAAACTGATAATTTTGTTACCTGAGGCAGCATCGATAAGCATGTCGGCTATAGGCATTGGATATTCATCCTTTGGCGTGGCTTTTTTCAAGTCTCTGAAATCGACACATACTCGAAGCTTTCCGTTCTTTTTCATGACAGGAACAATGTTGGACACCCATTCAGCATATCGGCAAGGCCTTATGAAATTGGCCTCCAACAACCTTTCAATTTCCTTTTTTATCATATCGTATAACTCTGGATTAAAAGCAGAGTAATTTGCTTATATGGCCGATATCACGGCTTGATAGGCGTAGATGTTCAACTAATTATCGGCTTAATCCGGGCATCTCATAGTATTCCCAAGCAAAACAATCCTGTATTCTCTAAGTATTTTGATCAACTTAGTTTTGTATTCTAAATCTAAATTTGCACTTACAAAAGTTGGCCTTTTCTATCACCTTCTCCTATATCGACTTCTTGAGCATATCGTGATAAAACCTTGACCTAATTTTTCGCTTTGGAAGTCTTCAATGGCTTCACACGAACATATCATATGCCGATAGCTCCTTGCTTTGTTTTGTAGAATTTGGATCATTTTGACTCCATCTTCTCAAGACTTCGTTCGCTCGATCAAGCGTGCACGGCACGACCGATCGGCGTAAAACTGATTTCCGATCAGATGAAGTCGCAATCGTCTAGTGCCTTACGATATGCATTCGCTTCTTCATGCGGCCAATTTGCATCGGTGGCCATGGCAATATGAGCGGATGTATCGGTGAAACAACTTCGACTTCATCTCCGCCCCCTTTGTACAAGAAGTTGATGCATCGTGGAGGGATCTGACAATTAGCATGTATCCAATCTCGCCCAAAAAGCACGTTGTAACTCCTTTGGCTTCAATCACAAAAACAGCGATCGGCAAAGTTTTTCGACCGACGGTCAACTCGATAACCAACACCTTTTTTGGTGGGATCACCGGTGAAGTCATTAAGACCATGTTTGTCTTGATTAGGTCTTCATCGGTTTTGCCCAATTTCTTACAAGTGGAGTGGCATTAAATTCACGATGGCCCTCCATCCACAAGCATCCTGGATATCGGTTTTCCATTGATGTAACCTTTCAAGTACAACGGCTTTAGATGCCGATGAGGGTCTTGCGGTTTTCAAACATCGCATCTTGTGCACCTAGGCACAATTGAGCAAATGTATCTTTAGCGATTCGGTTTTAATCTGAATTAATGGTGGTAAGGTGAATACCATATTGATATCCATAGGAGTGCCATCTCGAATTATTGGTGACATCAAATCGTCAGGAATCGATTCATTATCCGATTGTTGTTTCCTCCTCCACTCCTTTGTGACAAGCTTCACGGTAGTAATTCATTAAAAACTCTACTCTCTGTTTTTCTTCTTGACTTCTCTCATCTCTTGCGTCCTTAGGCGTTGGAGCCATCTGCGTTGCGATCGGCTAAGTCCATTCGGGCACCATCTGGGCTTGGGTTCGACTGGCTTGTGGATTTTACCAACCAAGTTCTCAGCGGGCCTTTCCTTGTTTTGGTTTAGTGCTCCTAGCCTCTCTTTTATTGGCCTCTTATGCTCCGACTTATCTTGATTTGGTGTTGGCCTAAATAATCGTTCTTTTACCGATTGCCTTGGCCAACTTTTCTGCGGATAATGTTCCATAGGGCATGTCCTTGAGGATGGTAGTGCCATACCTTTCTCCCAGCAG
Source organism: Guadua angustifolia (assembly GCA_036346375.1). Classification (NCBI taxonomy): domain Eukaryota; kingdom Viridiplantae; phylum Streptophyta; class Magnoliopsida; order Poales; family Poaceae; genus Guadua; species Guadua angustifolia. The sequence goes on along the minus strand of CM070510.1, from coordinate 10,365,347 downwards.
AATCGCCAAAAAGGGCATCTTTCATGAGCTCTTCTGCGTTGTTTGGTTGGCATAAATTGTTTGGCGAAACACATTGTTTGGCCGTCTGACTCGTCTGGTCGTGGGCTATCGCCTTTGCCGATGGCTCATTCTCTCATATTTCTCAAGCAAGCTGCGAGAAGGTTGGCCTTAGTTTGAATGTCGGTTTCGGGGTGGAGACCTCTCGGCTTTGTACCATCGCCCGAGCCTGCAGTTCACCTTTTGGTTTTATTGTCCTTGAATTCTTCCGTCTTGATAAACCCGATTTGCAAAGAACCGTCGTTATCTTGATGTCTCTCCTTTTGAGCTTGATTCTATATCGACTTGTCGTGTTGTTATCGGTTTTTCATCGACGATCTGTTTTCCCTTGCGAAGTAATCGAACCATGTTGATTGGGAAAGGATTAATGTCAACTTCCATGGCTGGCTCTTCTACGAATTTAAGCCGACCATCTTCAACAGCTGCCTGTATCTGCTGTCGAATAATATTGCAGTAGTTAGTGTTATGAGAGAAGGAATGATGCCACTTACAGTATCGCCGCTTTTTGATTTCGTCGGCCGAAGGTATGGTATGCCCTTCAGGTAATCGTATCAGCTTTTCTTGTAACGACATGTCAAATATGCGATCACATTTGGACACGTCAAAAGCATACTTGACTTCGACTTACTCCTAGTTGGCTTAAGCCATGAAGCAGACAAGTGGTTTTTAGATCCTTTTATCCATTCGGCTATATTTACATCTGCCTCATCTTCAGACGTTTCACTTGAACTATACTCGACTATGTTTACTTTAGTTTTATCTTTGCCATTGTTTACCCTAAGTTTGTCTTTGAATTCTTTATTCAAATATCGGCTTTCTTGCTCCGATACACGATGAAGCGGTGACTTAGATCGGTAAATTCTTGTCCAACAAGCTTTTCTTTCCAGTGGGGGAATCAATCCTTGGAATGCTAAATCGGCTAGTTGGTTATCGGGTAATACCACGCTAAAGCAGCGATTTCGTACTTCTCTAAATCTTCTAATATAATCGGAAGCCGATTCTCCAAACTTCTGCCGGACAGCACTTAGGTCTGAAATTCTCAACTCTAAACTACCAGAGAAAAAGTATTCATGAAATCGACTTTCTAAATCGTTCCAAAAGTGGACCGAATTTGGAGGCAGATTGGTGAACCAGGTGAAGGCAGTCCCTGATAAAGACAAAGGAAAAAGCCTAATCTTTAGCCCATCGGACTGAGCTGCCTCGCCACACTGGGCGATAAATCGTCCCACGTGCTCTAAAGTGGTGGTGAGTCATCCCGAGAACCATAAAATCGGGAATCCTAAAGTTATGGGGGTATGGCATACGGTCAATATAATCCGGGTACGGCTTTCTATAGCCGATTGTCTTCCTTTTGGGCTGCAAGCCAAACTGATCTCTCAAGACCATAGAAATCTGATCGGCCCAATTGATATTGTTAGCCGATGGGATACTAAGGTTTGGCCAGCTATTTTGGGTAGCATCTTGCCCCGAGTGTAAACTTCGGCGATCGGCTTGTTCTAACCGATGGATCTTGTTGTTGCCATGGTTCGTACCCATCGGTTTTGGCGGTAGTAACCTCGGGTAATAGAATAAGCAGTGCGTGTAGGCAACTACTTTGTGCGGAGCTGGATTTCTAATTGAAACTAGCCCTTGGGGTTTATAGCCCGATCTAATTCGATCGGTTTGAAGCCGGCGAACGTCAAGAACACGGCGCTAATGGGTGCGGTTTTGCGGCGTCGGTATATGCATGGTAATGCGGGCTGGATTTGGCGAGAATTTGGTGGTGCTAACACGATGGGTTGAGTCGGCATCAATGAGGGTGTAGGTGCCGACACTTTACTTGTTTGGCATTTGGTGCCCACAGTATACGGATATGTTGGAAGTGGTTGTAACGGATCCAACAATCCTCGAGATGTTGCCAACTCTGTGCAATTGTTTTACGCTATTCTCTATCATCGGCTTTAAGGTCGTGACCAAAGCCGATGATTGATTAATAATGCATGATGCATGTATGTTCGACCATAGCGGATAATTCACTTGAGTGGCATATATCGGCTTCGAGTTTCTGACGGCCGGATCTCGCCGAAGAGGTTGATGTGGGTAGCGCCATCTTCATGTAACCCCGTCGGGTTTTACGGTAGCAACCCAACATCAACTCCTCTAAAGCGCCGCCGATCTTCGATCTCTTTCTTGCGCTGCTCGAGTCAAATCGTCTAAGGTGGGGGCGATTATGGCGTCGGTGGTTTACATCGGCCGGACGTGAAGAGGGTTTACGGTTGCAACACAGGGTTTACGGTTGGACACCTTTGAACACAGGGTTCAAGTGTGCTGTGGCGTGCAATCGATTTGACCCGCAATCGATAAGGAGGATGATGTAAAATTCAATCAAGCCGATCACGGGAGCGAATAAATTTGGAACAAGAATCGACCCGAAAGCCGATTTAAAAGGGTAACTAGATTAGCGGTTAAGACTAATCCGGGGTAAAAGGTAAGATCGATTACGCAAAGGCGATGCGCAACAAGGCAGAACAAATCAAACTGAAAAAAGCCAATGACGATCAAACAATCGGCGATGCGCAACTTTATTTGATCGATGTCGACTTACGAGAGGAAAGATTACAATGCTAAAAAAAAGACTAAAGACTACAGAAAGTAAAAAACTAGTAGATGTGTTGATTGATTGTGGATGTCCCTCTTAAAGCGACCTTGAGCGCCTTATATACCCACCTAGCCGATCCGAGTTACGATCCAACACGATAACGTAGTCCGAATAAACCGTAGTTTCCTTCACGGTCTCTAGTTTTTCCGGTTATTATCGCACATCGTGTGGGATTTTATACATTTATCCAAATTTCCATGATTCTCTCGTACCTTATCCAAACTCATGCTTTTACGCGATCCTTCTAGAAATTCCCAAAAGCTGGTGCAAACACATTTATTAAATGAATATATCTATTTCATTTATTAAATGAATCTATCTATTTACCATTCTAAATTCAAAATTTTAAAGATGATGACATGCTATGCGATGCAAATGGTTAATTTTACATAAAGAGGCATTTATACAACATTGTTTTTACATGATAACCATACATGTCCTTACATAAATAAAGGAAACCAAAGGCACAACACTCCGTCTCTACTCCTACACCTCAGGATCCTTCGCCATATCCTGACTACCCTTGGTCTGCTCAGCATCTAATTGCCCTAGGAATGTTGATAGATGAAAAGCCTTAGCACTAGGTCCTGGGTGAACACCCATACGAGTGTTATGAAATGATACCCACCTACAGGGTGGCAAGGGATAGCTAACAGCAGGAAGAACAACACGAACTTCAAAAGCAAATTTTGAGGAATCTTTTGATCGGTTGGACAAAAACTCACAAAACTTAGTAGATGTCTTTCTAAGGATGTCAGGAACTTATTCCAACCATTAATCGCAAGGATTGACGTCAAAGTTCCAACCTTTTTCATTTTGAAGGAAGAACACACTAAGTTCGAGTAAAACTCAATAACTCAATCTAAGACTTGTTCGTGGGGTTTTGATGATCAAGATGATCTTGGATAACCTCCCCCACGTCATAGCAAGCAAGAACACAAGTCCACAACCCTTAAATGTGATCTTCAAGAATCATTAACTCAAGAACATAAAACCGGTTTCTTGGAAGAGAGATGCATGGATTGCCTAGATGATTAGATATGATCTAAAGAAGATTTATCCATCAATCATATATCCTTGGCACAAGAACCAAAAGCATGTAGAAGGAGGGGAGGTTTACAAATTGCGTAAATGTAAATTGTAAGAATGTAAGTGCGGAATTTAAATGCTGAATTTAAGACATATTGTAAATACGTAAAGTAAATTCAAGCATAAGGGAAAGTTTTTTGGATTTCAGGAAGGGAGGTTTACAAAGCCTCACAAAAAGGTGGACAAAGCTTAAAAGAGCACTAAAAACCTCAAAACCTTCAAGAGCGAAAAGGCTACCCATACCCCTCTATTTATACTACTTTTGAGTTACCCTCCACTCTTGGATGAGTTCTTTCTACCCTAAGAACCACCATCAAGAGTTAGGATTGACTCACTTACTCATACATAGGATAACTCGAAACCCACACACATAACGAGTTTTTGCATGTTTTTCAAAGCATACTAACTAGACCCGCTACTCTATCATCTAGATCGTGATCCAACGGCCCTCCTTGATCCGAGCAGCTCCTAGCTAGCATCTCATCTAGTCTTCTAGGTGCACCAACTCTGTCTCTACTCATCTTTCGGTGATCCTCGACTATCTTGACCTCCGACGCTCCTCGTCTTGTCCTGGTCATCCTCCGCCTCACTATGATCAAAACCTGACATCCCACAACCATCAAAGACAAGAAAAACCCATCACATAGCAATGTTCAAAAAGATATGCAATAATCATCACAAAATCATCAAATACATCTAATTTTACTCATAAAGGTCGATGCTATCGTCCCTAGGCCGGTAGCACTATCCTACAGCTAAAATAGAGAAAAGATGCCCCCCTCCATGGCCTCCTTTGCCCCTTGGTGTCCGGACTGGCAGACCTCGCCCCTAGGCCACCTCACTCAGTCCACCCCCCTCTTCCCCCTTCTACGCCATCGCCACCCAAGCCTGCCTCCGACCCTCTACTAGCCGACTCCCCCTGCTTCTTGCCTAAGGTTTGGTAATCCCTAGTTTTTTACCCCTTCCTCTACTTACTGATGAGTCTACATTATAGTGATCTGTGATGTTGCATGATATTCATATATTTTCGATTTGTTTGATGATGAATATGAGTTAAGTGCCTGTGTTTTGGTGGTGCATGTCGATACCCTAAGCCTCCCATACGCCGTGGAGTACTTAGAGGTTGTCAGGCACGCACAGTGTCGCCCCTACAATGACAATACTACTGAGACCACTGGGGTACCCTCTACTCCCTCTACTGTCTGTTCTAGTTCTTGGCTATGAATACTCTATATTGTTAGCATGATTCAAGAATGGGAGTGTAATTGCCTGGAATGTGGGGGAAAAGAAATGGGGTTGAGATGATATCAGAGTTGGCTCGGTTGGCTTGGGGATTCCAGGTGGTTGCTGGCTTGTGATTTTTGAGGGTGCTCCTGGCTTCCTTGCTGCTGGTCTCCAGCCGTGTTTCGAGTTCCCTTGCTCCTGGTTCGGCTAGGTTGTCTCCTTAGCTTTCTTGACTTGCCTTGAGCTTGGGTAGCTGCGCGTGTATGCTCTTGGTCCTTGCTCTTAGGAGCATTGGGGTTTTGGTGGCCTACCTATTAGGTGGAAATGAGCTAGGGTTGAGGTGTGCTCGGCTAGCTCTCTTTTTAACCTTGGTGAATGCTTGATCTAGGGAAGGGTTGAACTGAGGAAGCTCTAGCTTCGGGTCCTTTTAACCTTCCCCTCCTTACTTTTTACTACATGGTTGTTTGCCTTTTTTACCGGTTGATATTTTGGCACTATTTGGGCGATGGCTATGTTTAGCCAGTAAAGATAGGCCTGTATGTTGTCGAATAATGAAATTCTAAGTAGCGAGAGGTGTTGACTGACCCCTGGACGATCAGGTATCTTAATTAGTGATACCCTCGTATATGGGTTTGACGACAACTCCTAAAATTTTAATTTCTGTGTTTCTTACCTTATGGTTAGATATGTGTGTGTGTGAATAATTAACAATTTCAGGAATCAAGGATGAGGATCAACAAAAGTTTTAGATTTTAGGAACTTTTGAATTATTCTTGTAATCTTCTATTTGATGTAATTTTATTTTTCATGTACCTTGTAATTATATGGTTGTATGACATTAGATAATGAATAAAGTTGGTAACTAAACTTTTTTGATTAATTGGTTGATGTGAGTTATTAAGTTGTGTTGATGATCTCATTGGCATGATTAAAACTCTGGGTTATTTCACCATTATCCATACTACTTTGCTCATCAATCCATATTACTTATCTCAGTGTGCATTCTACAAATTTAGTGTCTTCACTACCACCTTTCTTTGCTAGAAATCGTTCATGCCGATCTCGCCTCAAGTCTTTTCGTGAACCACATTCTCCACATCGACCCATCAATTTCCACAGTTGTCCTCTTTTCTGCGCTTTAACTCCTGAGTCGAGCAGTATATATGTACAGAGATTTGGTCACCTTATTTTTGTACTAGCGTATAATGCACTTTGGATATCATGCCCATTCAGGACCAACATTGTTTGGCTAGTTGCCTTCCGATAAAAAGATTGACCAACTGTTCGTACTTCCCCGGTGTTGGAAAGGAACCTTCGGGAGAGACACTTATCACCGGTGTCTAAAGCTTTTATTCGGAGAAGCACTGAAATTTCATAACTTTATCTTTTGCTCCATTTGGCTACAAATATATATTATTTTAGATTTAGATACAGTTAAACCTTTAAAATTTTGACTCTAAATATTTTTTAAATATTTAAATTAGATACATGAAAATCATATATATAGATTTTCATAAAAAGCATTTTCATAATATTACAATTTTATTAGATTTTATAAATATATTACAACAGAAATTACTTGTCAAAGTTATATTTTAAAGACTGTAATGTTGCCCAAAACGATACTCAATTCAGTCACAAAATAGTTGTCATTTTTACATCGACACCATTTTTAAAATACAGTTTTGACTAATAATTTTATTATAATATATTTATAAGATTTAATAAAATTATAATATTATGAAAGTACCTTTAAGACAAATCTAACCATATAATTTTTATGAATACAATTTAAGTATTTTTTAAGAAAAATTAACGGTCAAAGTTTTAAAAATTTAACTACGCTTGAATCCAAAACACAACTATTCGTGATTAGATTGAGGATTTATTTATTCCTGTGAGCAACTTTCTTTATATTTAGCTATCAATAACTCTTTCCGTGTTCGGAGCCACGACTTGCTACCAGAAAGGAATATCGATTGGGTTGACCCTTAAACTTCTCCACGTGCAACTCTGATGATACACATTTAAAGAGATGAGTTGACCAGTAGACAAAGAATGTGATATTTTTGTTGAGGTATGGTGGACTCTGAGTATTAATTGTCTAAATATGATTGGACTCATGAATTCAAATTTATCTTTTGTTATATTCTACTATAAAATGACACTCTTTTATATAAGAGAATCAATTTAATAAAAAAAGAATAATTTTGTTTCTCTATGTTCTATGTGCCAAATTTATCTTTTGGTATATTCTACTATAAATATGACACTCCTTTATATAAGAGAATCAATTTAATAAAAATAATAATTTTGTTTCTCTATGTTCTATGTGCTTCTTATTCATGCTTGCTATTCTAGTAGTGTGTTCTAATTGATCAATACAGACAACATCGTTTTACAGCGTATTATCAGTATAAACCCCTACCCTACAAGACCAAACCTGATATCAATTTGCGTCGTTCTATATCTAGAAACACAAGCGAGGAAGCTGGGCCAACACACGGGATCGCGGTTACAGTCAAACCGCGCATCATGCCGCATTACATGCATGCTCGCGTCGTGGCACCCAAGCGGAAGGACGGCGTCGCACGGGACAACAAATAAAATCCCAGGCGCGCGCCGTTGGCGTGCGCAAGGGGATGGGCAATTTTAATCTAAAAACGAATTACCGAATCGAATTAACATATTATTTTGGTTTTTTTATTTTCGGTTCGGTTTTTGTTTTGATATAATTCGGTTTTCAATGTTCAATTCGGTTTTTCGTTTTCAAAAACTGAAATAACTGAATAGCCCATATACAATACCACTTTTATAATATTTTTCCTAAAACCACTAAACAATTCTCATGTTTTAATACATTTATACATATGTTTGATATATTTAAATGTTCTATTATGTTTATATTGTAATGATCTATGAATATTGTGTCGGTTTATTCATACTCTGTGTTGTGATATGAGAAGGACTAAATCTAATCTACTTAGTGTTTATTCGTATTTCGGTTAACTGAAAAAACCGAATTAACTTAACCGAAATATTTTGGTTAATTCGATTCGGTTTTTTATTTTGGTCCGAGAAATTTGGTTGCCAGTTTCTAAAAACCAAATTATTTTAAAAACGAAAAACCGAATTGATCAAACCGAAAAAAAACAGAATGCCCACCCTAGCGCAAGTTGTGCAGCGCGCCATGCACGATATGGCGTTGGCAGCGCGTGTTGTGGCAAACAGGGTTCGCAAAATCGACGAAAATCGCTAGAAAATCGCAACTATCGATCGTATCGGTGTGGCTTGGCTTCTAAAATTGCTCGGTAAATCAGTCAAATTAAAAAATCAAAAATTTAGAAAAATTTATGCGATGTAAACCGGTCGAAAATCGGTGAAAATCGCTCGATTTTTAAAGAAAATCACTAAAAAATTAACCGCAAAAAAGTTCAATTAGTCTGTCGATTTTTCATGAAAGCAGTTGATTTTTGAATTTTTTTTTGAAACTCTACGATTTTTATGATTTTCGACCAATTTTTAGCTCAATATTTCTGATTTTTTAATTTTGAAATTCGAGTGATTTTCTCCATGCCGATTTTGTTCACCCTGGTGGCAACCTTCAACCAGACCACTCGAGAAGAAATATGTTTAGAGTAGAATGTAAAGAACAAATGTAGTTTCAACTTGTGTTTATTCCATTCATTGATCAATGCTTATATACATGGTGAACAGGTGGTTTTGCACCCATTCGTGGATTACAATAAGTGAGAGGTTACAATGAGGGAGAGGTTGAGAAGTTGAAGAGGTGTTGATTCGTGAATAGGTGTCTATTCCTTGCTTTGTGTTGGTTGCTTGAAGATGTTGTTTCATGAAGAGATGGATGAAGATCATCCATTCACACCTGTTCGCAACACTCCCCTTGATCGAATCCATCTTCTGAGATCAATATGGAATTATTTTGTCTATGAACTTGACATGTCTAATATCATCCTCTAAAAAACCTAGTGAGAAAAAAATAGATGACACGACATATAAACTATATTGATATTGTCTCATTAAAAACTTTACATGAGAAAACCTCAAAGAGGAAAAACTCATACAAAGAAAAGAGTACAATATAATGTTAAACAGGTTATTTATCAGAAAGAGAAACTCTCTCTGACTCCTGGAAATCTCTAAGTCGTCTCATACCAATTCCCTTAACACATTTAGAAAATGTAGAATAAGGTAGAGATTTTGTGAATAAATCAGCAAGATTATCACATGACTTAGTTTGCAGAATGTTTATTTCCCCACTCTTTTGCAATTCATGGGGATAAAACAATTTTGGAGCAATATGCTTAGTGATGTTGCTTTTGATATAACCTGTTTCCATTTGAATAACACAAGCAGCATTATCTTCATAGATAATGGTTGGAGATTCAATGGAACCAAGACCACATGATGAAGTATGTGGTTTATCATTCTCATGAGCCAAACACATTCTCGGAGGCCTCATATAATGCAATTATTTCAGAATGATTGGTAGAAGTAGCCACCAAAGTTTGTTTGGAAGATTTCCAAGAGATGGTTGTTCCACCTTGTAAGTATACAAAGCCGGTCTGTGATCTGGCATTATGGGGATCAGATAAATAGCCAGCATCTGTATATTCAGTCAAAGTCGAATCTCGGTTTCTTCCATAGAAAAGACCAAGATCTCTTGTACCATTGAGATATTTAAAGACATTTTTCACTCTAGACCAATGACGCTTAGTGGGAGCAGCGCTGTGTCTTGCAAGTAGATTCACTGCAAATGCAATGTCCGGCTGGGTACTATTTGCAAGATACATGAGCGCACCAATAGCACTAAGATAAGGGTACTCTGGTCCCAATATCTCCTCTCCATCTCCCCAAAGTCGAAAAGGGTCTTTCTCCATGTCTAGAGATCTGATCACCATAGGGGTTCTAGATGGATACGACTTATCCATATTGAATTTCTCCAATATTTTCTGAATATAAGTAGCTTGGTATACAAAAATTCCTGAAGGTAAATGCTCAAGTTGTAAACCTAAGCAAAATTTGGTTTTACCCAAATCCTTCATTTCAAACTCCGTCTTTAAATGATGACGTGCTTCATTAATATCAGTTTCGTTGCCGATGATGTTGAGATCATCAACGTAAACCGAAATGATACAGAATCCTTTAGAGGATTTCTTAATGAAAACACATGGGCAGTCATCATTATTAGTGTACCCCTTTAAAGAAAGGAATTCACTTAATCGATTGTACCACATGCATACGATTGCTTCAAGCCATACAATGACTTCTGCAATTTTACACAATACATGTTACGATTTGCCTGTGGATCCGGTACATTGATTCCATCAGGAACCTTCATGTAAATCTCAGAATCCAGTGACCCATACAAGTATGCTGTCACTACGTCCATCAACTGCAAAGATAGACGATTTTGAACTGCCAATGATCTCAAATATCGAAAAATTATGCCACTCATAACCGGAGAATAAGTCTCATTATAATTAACACCGGGCCTTTGCGTGAAGCCTTGAGCTACTAGCCTTGCTTTATATCTCACCACTTCATTATTTTCATTCCGTTTCCGGACGAAAACCCACTTGTATCCTACAGGGAAAGTGCCACGAGGTGTAGGCATCACTTCCGAGAATACTTCTCTTTTATAAAGCGAGGCAATCTCTGCTTCGATCGCTTTCTTCCATTGATTCCAGTCCGAGCGTTTTCTACACTCTACCATGGATTTAGGATCTAGATCATTCAGGATGTCAGCAATCTGCTCAGAGAAATAAGTGTCGACAACTGTAGCTCTTCGGTCAAAAGACTCTCCAATCTCAATGTAATTTGTAGCAATTTCGTTCACCCTAAGAGATTCATCATTATTTCCCGTAATGATGGATCTGGGGTTATCCGATGTCCCAAGTTCAGCAATGCGCGCAGCCGAAGAGGGTTGTGGATCAAGTCCACTTTGGAATGTATCAACCATAGGTTGATCTACATTTACTACCTTTTTCTGCTTGAAGGCCTTACTCCTCCCCCTCTTATTGCTAATCGGGGTTGAGTGGTTTTATATGGTACCTCCACTCTTTCAGGCACATTCCTTGCAGGGATAAAAGATTTTATGACACCTTTATAATCTGTAAATGCATCTGGCATGTTGTTCGCAATATCTTGCAAACCAATTATTTTCCGAACTTAAAGTTCGGTTTCTTGAGTACGTGGATCCGAGGATGAAATACTTTGAGAATTCCAATCAATTTCACGGCATTCTTTCTGGCACTTGAAATCTCCCCCTAATGCCAGGAAATGTTCCTTATTGAATATACATTCAGCATACCGGGCCGTAAATAGATCCCCTGTAAGAGGTTCTAAATACTTAATGATCGATAGAGATTGAAATCCCACATAGATCCCCAATTTTCTATGAGGGCCCATAGAAGTACGTTGGGGTGGTGAGATCGGAATGTACACCGCACATCCGAACTTACGCAAATGGGAAATACTTGGTGGATTCCCACGTACTAACTGCATGGGGGAAGAATCATGATATGCAGTTGATCGAAGTTGAATTAAGTCAGCAGCGTGTAAGACTGCATGACCCCAACATGACGTAGGTAATGAGCAATTCATCAGTAATGGACACGCAATGAGCTTGATTCTTTTAATCAACGATTCATCCAAACCATTCTGAGTATGGACATATGGAACAGAATGTTGTACCTGAATTCCTAAAGCCATGCAATAATCATTGAAAGTATGGGAGGAAAATTCAGCAGCATTGTCCATTCGGATTGATTGAATCCGATGTTTAGATAATGTGCCTTTAGCTTAATAATTTGAGATATTATTTTCGCGAAGGCATGGTTTCGTGTGGACAATAAGCACACATGTGACCATCTTGTAGATGCGTCAATCAAAACCATAAAGTATCTGAACGGTCTAGAGGTTGGCTTAATCGGACCACAAATGTCACCTTGAATTCTTTCAAGAAACTTAAGTGGTTCAGCCCGAATTTTAAGAGGTGAAGGTCTTAAAATCAATTTCCCAGTAGCACATGTAGTGCATATAAAATCCGAAGATTTGGGAAATTTTGTAGCTGTCAAATCATGACCGATAGAATTGGTGATAATTTTTCTCATCATCCCGACACTAGGGTGCCCAAGTCGATCATGCCAAGTTTGGAATGCATCGACGTTTTGAAAAATTACCTTGTATGTAACATGTTTTATGGGCTTAATGTATGTATAGTACAACCCAAAGTTGAGAGTTGGAATCTTTTCGCATATTTGCTTGCCATATCCCGTAAGTCTAGTTAAGAGAAGATACTCCTCTTTGTTTTCTTCATGTGTTTCCACATGAATACCATTCTTACGAATATCTCTATAACTCAATAAAGTACGAGTTGAATCAGGATACAACAAAGCATCCTCGATTGTAATCTGTGTACCCATAGGGAGGGTGATTGTGGCTCGACCAGAGCCAACTATCAACGCATCACAACCAGCGATCGTTAAAACATTTCCTTCTCTTTTCTTAAGAGTTTGGAAATATTTGATCTCTGTGAGTATAGAGTTTGTGGTACAACTGTCCACAAGGCATAATTCCTCCTCCGAGGGATTGACTTCAAGAGACATCTATAGTAAGAACAAGAATTAATGAAAAATCTTTATTCTACACATATAGTGATACATACACATTGTATTGAAAATATAAAGAAAATGCAATATTACAATACATATGAGTTTGTACAAATAAATATACAACTCCAAATTACAAACAGTTTTCAAATTCAATTATTACAACACACAATAATATTTGACAATAATTACGGACATGGAGATTTTAAGATAAATCTCCATACATGTCACCCGAGGTGTACTCAATGGGCATGTCGTCCGTTGCAGGAAGGTCTACTTGCTGAGTAAGGGCTTTATTGTTTGGCGATTCTGTGGGAACCGAAGATAAACAACCAGCCTCCTTTGAAGTCTCAGTATTAAGATTGAAGTGTGCTTCATATCTTGGTGCCTTCTATTTGCCATCATGTAGGGATTTCTGATAAAGATCGACCAAGTGTTTTGGAGTACGACAAGTCGCGGCAAAATGCGTGTTACAACCACACTTATGACAAAGTCTTTTATTGTCATAGGTAGTTTGTGCATTGCCACGTGCCTTCTTGTTAGCACGGTGTTTGCGGTTCTTATTGAATTTGCGTCTACCAAGAGGGTTCTTTGGATTACCAGATGGAGATTCATTGAACTTTCTTTTATTCGGAGCGTTATTCTGAACATTATGAATTTCAAGCAAAGGTGTTGAACTAATTGGGCGCAACTTATGATTCTTAACAAGAAGTTCATCATTCTTTTCAGCCTGAGATAATGTATGAATAAGCTGGGAATAAACCTGATATTTTTCTTTCTGGTATTGATTGCACAATACCTGTCATTGGAAGCATAGTAGATAGAGTTTTCTCTATCTTTTCTGCATCGTCGGTTCTTTTTCGCAAAACTTCAACCTACTACAGATGTTATGAACAACATGATTGTATTCAGCCATAGATTTAAAATCTTGTAAGCATAGGTGATTCCAATCATGCTGTGCATCAGGATAGATAATTTCCTTCTGCTATTCATAACGATCTCTAAGAGCAACCCACAGAACACGAGGATTTTCTTCCAAAATATACTCTTTCTTGAGATCTTTATGGATAGAAGTGCGTAACAAAAGCAAGGCAGTGCACTTCATTTGATCAAGAACCGGAGGGCCCCCTTCAATTGGTTCATTTATTGCAGTTGAAATCCCTCGAGATGCAAAATTAATTTTGACATCCGATACCCATGAAGGATAATTGCTCCCATCAAGGGCGAGTTCTTCAAACTCTTTTTGCATTTCCTACATGGCATAACCATCGATTTTATTAATTCACCAAATATTGGTAAATTTTAAAAACCTTAATGGTGGTGTTGTAATATTTAAGTGCAAATTTTAAATCATATCTTATGTTTTGGATGGTTGGAGTAGACCATATAATTAAGGTAATCTCCATAAAATAAGGTAATCTCCATAAATGGAGTAGACCGTATAATTAAGGTAATCTCCCTAAATGGAGTAGACTATATAATCAAAAATCATTATTTCAAGATAACACTTTATAGGTAATCATCAAGTTGGAACATGATGTAGACCTCATAGTGATGGGCAATTTTCATTGCTGCTTAAAAAGGCATGGTCTCCACGTAGAAATATTCAAAAACTGAATAAGACGCAGCCAATGCCCTAGACTCTATCACCTTGTGTTTATTCTCAAAAGGATGTAAGATATGTTTTAAAATTTTGCTTAAAATCCTGGACAATTAAGTGGTACTTAATTGTGAGAATTTTAAAGTTATTAAAATGCAATTTATTCAATTGCAAATTTAATAACAAAATATACACATATGCAAAAGTATATACACAAACATACATATATATATTTACAAATTACAGATAATATCAGGGGTCTTAAATTATAAAGACACAACATTGATACACAACATAATGCAAATACTGTAAAATACAGGGACTAGAATGCATAAATGCTGGAAATACTGAAAATATGAAATTATTAAATAAATTAACTGGCTACGGGCCGTATTTCGACCTGCCACTGTTGTGGCCCGTGTAAGCCCGTCGGGGTTATTGGGGGAAAACGGAGGTGTGGGCCTAGGCCGTCGAAATGGCCCAAGGCGCGCCCTTGCACGGGGAGGTTTACAGATCGCAACCTGGGCTTGGGCTATCAATCTGGTCCAACAAGCACCTGTCGCCCGCGTCGCTTATAAGCGAGAAAAACTGATGGTTAGGGTTAGGGTTTGCAACCCTAACCGCTCCCAGTCATTTTCTGCCGCCGCCACCTCGCTCAATCTGCCGCCGTCACTGGCCATAGAAATCCACCGCCGACGCCAGGAGAGTCTCCAGCGCATGGATTGGAAGCTTCTCGGCCGTGGCGGCGCTCCCCCTTCCCCTTTTCTTGCGGCGCTCAGTGGTGGGGGCCCTCCCCCTCATCTGGGGAGGAGAAGAACCCATTGCCGCCGCCTCCGAAGCCGATTGAATGGGTGGAGGTGCCGTTGCCGGTGAAGAAGGGCGGCACCCCTGACCTAGCAGCCACGGTGGGGTGCAATCCAAAGCCGGGCGGAGCCGGGGTTGGGGGCCTCCACCTCCGCGAGTCCTCTTCAGTTGGTGTTGGCGAGGGCAGCCTCGGGGCTGCCACAGTGGCGAGAAGGTCAGGCGGGTGCCCCAACGGCATGAAGGGGAAATCCATCGCCATCACCGAGGTTGGTGCTGGTGCCAGCGCTAGGTGGAAGAAGGGGCCTGTCTGAGCGCGTCGACGACGAGGAACACCGTGGTGTCGGGGAACCCAGGGGGCACGGGGGTTGAGCAAGGCGCGGCGGATCACCACACGAAGACGGTGACAATCCAAGTACCCACGGCGCATGGTGCGACGAATCTCACGGATGACCTCGTCGAGGAGGATGGAGACGGCGTAGTTGATGGTAAGGATCGGGATTCTTCTTCTTACCGTGAATGTCGCCATCGTTCTTTTCTGTTCTTCTTCTTTCTTTCTATCGGTACTCAGTGAAGAGCAAAGTGCATGATAATGTGTTTAGAGTAGAATGTAAAGAACAAATGTAGTTTCAACTTGTGTTTATTCTATTCATTGATCAATGCTTATATACATGGTGAACGGGTGGTTTTGCACCCGTTCGTGGATTACAATGAGTGAGAGGTTACAATGAGGGAGAGGTTGAGAAGTTGAAGAGGTGTTGATTCGTGAATAGGTGTCTATTCCTTGCTTTGTGTTGGTTGCTTGAAGATGTTGTTTCATGAAGAGATGGATGAAGATCATCCATTCACACCTGTTCGCAACAAAATAGATGAGGGCCATGTAGAGCCACGCATGCAAACGGCCACGCATGTACTACCATGCGAGCTGCTGCCTCGGCGTGTGACGTGGTGTAGTGCAAACACCTACATGGGCCATGTACAGCCGCGGGGAGCCCCATGTACAGCCACAAGCATGCACGAAGCACAGAGCGCCGATCATGAGATGCAAAGCAAAGAAATAAAGAATTAAGCTTCTATAAGTCCAATTAAGATCGTCTGTTGTATTAATTGACATTGCACCAAATTTGATCGGTAGCAAGCGATTAATCTACTACAATCCATACATAAGTCTATGGTACGTAAGTTAATCATATTTAAAAAGTTTTTAATTCTGCAGATTAATTTCTCTAATTACTTAGATTACTTGTTTAATCTAAATAGAATTTAGGGTTTTGAGACTACTGTTCATAGGGAAAAAAGAGAAAACAACGTCGGGAACCATTAGCTCGGCCGGCCACGCTTCGAGCTATAAGCACCTATGAAAACCGGCCAGCTGCCGCACCTCCCACCATGCAGACACTCGCACCAACATAGCGGCAACTGTAAGAAGTAAAACGAAAATAGAGAAACTGAATGGAAGAATGAACTGCAATTTGCATTGATCAGTGAATGTATTTATACATGGGGAAGGGATGCTATGAATGGTTGCCTAATCCAAAGAAGCAACTGTCATGCACCCATTTGTCAAAGGACACACCCTTTGATTACAAGATTAACTGCCTAATCTAGATGAGATCATTAACTGTCTAATCCATTGGTTCACAACACTCCCCCTTGATCGAATCTTCCTTGAGATCAATGCGTTGTTGATTCCTCTAAAAATCCTGTGGGAATAATCTGAGGATTATATTGATATGTCATCAAAAACTCCTTTAAACCCGGTAGGAAAAATAAGGAGAAAAATATGACATATATAAGTGTGATTAATAAATCACTATGTCTTTAGTAGCTCCTCTAAAAACCCCTGTGGGGAAAATTTGGAGATACAACATAATATATTAAACTCCTCTAAAAACCTTGTAGGAAAAATATGAGGAGAAGATATGTTGATATATTGTTGAAAACTCCTATGAAACCCATTGGAAAAAATTAGGAGAAAACTGATACAGTATATTTAAGTGATTGTCTCTAGTGAACTCGTATGAGAAAACCTATTACAGGGAAAAACCTATAAACGAGTTTGAGGACAATTCATGTCTTTGATGTTTCCTTAAAAACCCCAATGGGGAAAACAGAAAACATGACATATACTTGTGTTAATATTACCTCATTAAAAACTTTTCATGAGAAACCTTGTGAGGAAAAACTCATAAAAGAAAAGAGTGTAATATTTGTTAAGACAGGTTAATAGTTAGGAGATATCTCCCCCTGATTCTTGCAATTTTCGAAGTCGTCTCATACCAATCCCATGAACACATTTCAAGAATATAGAAGATGGTAATGACTTAGTGAAAAGATCAGCGAGGTTATCGCATGATATGGTTTGAAACAGTCGAGTAGAATGTGGTACAACCGACTAAGTGAATTCCTTCTAAAGAAGTGACGAATACTTGTACCTGGGGTACCCCACAGCCCGGACTCTACCCTCATAAAGAGGGATTATCATCCGAAACAACCAGAAGCTCGTAGGCCAATCCGGCCCACCACGAAACAAGGAGCCCCATGGGCGAAAGAAGTGTGGGCCTTCGCTAAAGCCACAGGCCTCGGTGAACGATAATCGGAGCCGCTGGAGGCTCGACCAAGACCAGTCGGACTTACAAAGCCTCAGACCAAGGGTCACTTCGAACACTCGAGTTCTGGGCGAAGCCTCGGCGAGCTTCAAGGCGGAGCCTCAGTAACGCCAACAAGCCCCGAGATGAACACATCCCACGAATACAACGCCCTTGTCGAGAGCAGTGGGTTTGTTCTAAGGCAATCCAGAGGACGCCAAAGTCAAGCATTGTCCCATCGCATTCACGCAGAGAAGGATACGCGCTCTCCGAGGCAAACCG
This sequence comes from Guadua angustifolia, assembly GCA_036346375.1. Classification (NCBI taxonomy): domain Eukaryota; kingdom Viridiplantae; phylum Streptophyta; class Magnoliopsida; order Poales; family Poaceae; genus Guadua; species Guadua angustifolia. The sequence goes on along the minus strand of CM070510.1, from coordinate 10,347,434 downwards.
AGACCGTCGCCCCAGACGTCGGCATGAGAAAGCGTGCAGAGGCGGTGTGCGCTTCCGGAGAGCAGGACACCGCACCAACCCGTATGTCTACCAACCCGATATGGCAAAGAGATCGACGGACGGATGTCGAACCACGGAAGCGAACTTGAGGCGAAGACTCAACACCTCGGCATAGAGCGCAACGCCTAGCCGTTAAGCGTCCCTTATGTTTTTACATATCCCGAACTCGTAACTCGCCTTCCTGTACCTATAAGGAAAGCGGGATCCCCGAGGAGGGATCGATCTCTCATCGAAGCCATCACGGTAGAAAGAATACCCTCGGAACCATCCGAGTTGTAATCAAACGATCCTCTGCGCCCCATCAATACAATACCACCACACTAATGGACGAGGGACATTTGGCGAACCAATATAAACACAGGACTCTGTAGTCTAACCATTCAAGGAAGCGAGCTATGCCCCTTGACTTACAAATTTACTTGCCGGTCTACGAAACGCCGACAAGAAGGGATACACATACAATGATGATTGCCCATGTGTCTTCATAAAGAAATCTCCAACGGGATTCTGTATAATATCCATATATGTTGATGATTTAAATATCATTGGCAACTCTAACGATATAGATGAAGCACGCAATCACCTAAAGACGGAATTTGAGATGAAGGATTTGGGTAAGACCAAATTTTGCTTAGGTTTGCAACTTGAGCACCTTCCCTCAGGAATTTAGTGCAACAATCAGCCTATATCCAAAAAATATTGGAGAAATTCAATATGGACAAATCATATCCATCTAAAACACCTATGGTTGTTCGATCTCTAGATATGGAGAAAGATCCATTCAGACCATGTGATGATGGAGAAGAGGTACTGGGACCCGAGGTTCCTTATCTCAGTGTTATTGGAGCGCTTATGTATCTTGCAAATTGCACTAGGCCTGATATCGCATTTGCATTGAACTTACTAGCTAGACATAGCGCTGCACCAACCAAACGTCATTGAACAGGTGTAAAGCATGTCCTCAGATATCTCAATGACACAAAGGATCTTGGATTATATTTTGAAAGAAATCAAGATCCTACTATGATTGGATACACGGATGCTGGCTATTTAGCAGATCCCCATAATGCCAGATCTCAAACAGGCTTTGTATTTTTACATAGTGGAACAGCTATTTCATGGAAGTCTTCTAAGCAGACTCTAGTAGCTACTTCCACTAATCATTCTGAAATTATTGCACTATATGAAGCTTCACGTGAATGTGTATGGCTTCGCAGAATGATTAACCACATACAACAATCATGTGGTATTGGTTCTATTGAATCACCTACAATTATCTATGAAGATAATTCTGCTTGTGTTACACAAATGCAGACAGGTTACATAAAGAGCAACATCACTAAGCATATTGCTCCAAAATTGTTTTATCCTCATGAATTACTGCAAAGTGGGGAGATAAACATCTTGCAAACCAAATCGTGCTGATAACGTGTAAGAAGTAAAACGAAAATAGAGAAACTGGATGGAAGAATGAACTGCAATTTGCATTGATCAGTGAATGTATTTATACATGGGGAAGGGATGCTATGAATGGTTGCCTAATCCAAAGAAGCAACTGTCATGCACCCATTTGTCAAAGGACACACCCTTTGATTACAAGATTAACTGCCTAATCTAGATAAGATCATTAACTGTCTAATCCATTGGTTCACAACAGCAACCACGGCCCAACGCCACTTGTACCCGCGCTACTAGCATCCGTGTCTGTGGCCAATGCTGCTTAGTCAGCCCACGCATGCGGTCGCCACGGTCCTCCCAAGCCAGCCGGTAGTCCGACGACATTGACCTCTAGCCACGCTGGCGGCCCGTTGCCCTTGCTCTCGTCTCCGTGGCCCCGACACCTGCCCTGTTGGCATACCGCCGCATCGACCGCCCCATTGGTCGGCTCGTCGATCCCGTGGTTCCTCGCATGCGCCATTCTTGCCTCTTCTCTGCTCCTGCACCCGAGCCCCGCTCGTCGAGCCCGCTATTCCCGCGTGCGCTGCGGCCCCCTGGTGTTGTGCCCCGTCAGCAGGCTCACCGAGCTCGTGGCTCCCGCGCGTCATGGCCCTTACCGACACCACGCCCCACATCAGCCCATTTGTGTGTGCCGGCCAAACTCATGCCGCGCGTAGGGGTGGGCATTTTTAAACCGAAACCGAATTACCGAATCGAATCAAATTAACCGATTATTTCAGTTTATTTGGTTTTCGATTCGGTTTTTGTTTTGATATAATTCGGTTTTCGGTGTTTGGTTTGGTTTTTCGCTTTCAAAAACTGAAATAACCGAATAGCTCATATACAATACCACTTTTATAAAATTCTTTCTAAAGCTACTAAACAATTCTCATGTTATAATACATTTATACATATGTTTAGTATATTCATGTGTTCTATTATGCTTATATTGTAATGATATATGAATATTGTATGGATTTATCCATACTCTGTGTTGTAATATAAGAAGAACTAAATCTAATCTACCTAGTGTTATTCATATTTCGGTTAACCGAAAAACCGAATTAACCGAACCGAAATATTTCAGTTAATTCGGTTCGGTTTTTTATTTTTGTCCGAGAAATTCGGTTTCCAGTTTTTAAAAACTGAATTATTTTAAAACCGAAAAAACCAAACCGATTAAAACAAAAAAATCGAATGCCCACCCCTAACTGCGCGCCTTGACCAGTGCTTGGCCGCCGCCACCTAATGTGTAGAGGGGAACCCTAGTGCCCATGTCTGCGTTTAGCTAATGGGATTGGGCTAGATCTGGCCCATAAAAGGACATGGGCTGGTATATTCTTATTTTAAACCCTGTAGATTGTTAAATAACGGAAGGTTATATTTTAACCCCTATAATTCTTTGTAATTCCGGAATATAGTTTATAAATTCTGAAAATTTATATGAAATCTTAGAAATTGAATTTTTATGTATATGGGCTTCAATAGATTTGTTAAACCTTAGACTTAGCACACATAGGAAGCTCCATATCTCTAGGTTTATTTTTCCTGGCATAATTCCATGTTTATTCATGCTAAATTTATTTTTCTGTTATTTGGTAATTCTAAAAATTGCTTGATAACTAGCAGAAAATTATGAAAAATGCTAAGAAAATACTAGAAAATTTTAGATAATTATCTACTAAATAGATATAGACCAAACTTTACTAATTCAAGAGTGAGCATGCAATATAATGATTTTACTAATAGTAAAATTCGATCTTGCTTGCATATAGAATATGTCAGACGTCGCAAAGAGAAAATTTATTGAGCTTGTCCTAAATGGCAGTAATTATCTTACCTGGGCAATGAATGCTCAGATTAACCTGACAGCTCGATCTTATGGAGCTACTATTACTCCGCCTGAAGATGGTACCTTTGCTCTTCTCGAAACCGCAAAGTGTGTAGCTCTGCACTTCCTAAAGCATCATCTCCATACGGACTTGAAGGCAGAATATTTGATGGAGGAGGATCCGCTGGCACTATGGAATTCTATAAAGGAATGATATAACCAACAAAGATCCATTCTGTTGTAAGAAGCACAAAGCGAATGGACCCTCCTATATTTTCAAGATTTTAAGACCATGGCGGCATGCAACTCATCTATCATGTACAAGCTTATCACAAAACTCATATTCTGTAACCAGAAAGTTACTAATACTAATATGATAAATAAGACATTGTGCACCTTCCACCCTAATATGAGCATCCTATAGCAACAATATAGTCATGCTATGTATCAGAAGTACTTTGAGCTTATCTGTATTTTGCTAGAAGCAGGAAAAACATGATGTACTCTTAATGAAGTATTATCAAGTCTTCCCTAATAGGACACATGCAATTCCGAAGCACATACAAATGCTCAAGAAGTTAGCAATACCCATAGCCACAGAAAGAGCCAAAGGCATAAAGGGGGAATATGGAAGAATGGCAAAATACAAAAGGAAAAAAGCAATCCTCATGAAAAAGTAGAGGTAAAGGAACAAGGAGCTTCAGGAAGCAAGACACAACTAACAAGGTGCAAATCCTTCACAACCTTGCTTTAGGTGTGAATACGCTAGCCATTAGTTGCACAACTACCACAGCTTGAATCATCTGGCAAACCTTTACATGCAATCTATTGAAAAAGTCGATAAGACTCAGGAAGCAAAGTTGAGGCACAACCTATTATTGACACAGACACTGTGAAGTGTGATGATAAGGATTATTATCCCACTAAGCTCAAGGAGTTCTAGAAGGACACCCACGACTCATACGAAGACCTGGATTAGTCTTCTAAATATTCTTTCACCTTGCTAGCTAATGTCATATTTTCCTAACGAGTCTCTTTAAGAGTCTTCTCTATCAGTTTAGTCTTAGTTCGTGAATAAACATTGGTCTATGCACCTGTTGATCGATTATCATTTAAATGAATTATTTTTTCTTAGGATATTTGATTAATTTAGTGTGCTGCTATGTTTGATCTATATTTTGTAATATGTTTCTATTGCAACAATTGCTTGATTGTTAAATTATGCTTCTAATACAGAACAAAGTATAATCCATTGCAGAAGAGAAAATTTGTATAATCCATGAAAGAGCCATTAGAGCTCCCCCTATGGCTACTCGTATAATAATAGAGAATGCCCCATTATACCCTGAGTCTAGTCGCGCTCACTTAAGTTTTAAAGACATCTGCCTAAATGGTTTCCATATGAAGACAGAAAATGAGAATGATACAAAATACTTGCTCATGACTAAGTTTAATGGGTATAATATACATGTGGTTGAAAAACTTCCTTCCTTTCTCCTTCGGGTTATACTATACATATGTAAAACTCGAAGTTTATATTATAATGAAAAATATAATTAAAAACTCAGAAATATTTAAGGTCTAGCATGATCGATTGGGTCATCTTGAGTTGAACAAGATGAGAAAAATCATTAATAATTCTGTTGGCCATAACATATAAAAATACATATTTCCTTAGACTTGAAATCTTCTTATGCCTTGTTTGTCCTAAAGGGAAGCTCTTAATTAAACCTCTTATATAAAGGTTAGAGAAGAATCACTGAATTTTCTAGAGAGAATTCAAGATGATATTTGTAGAGTTATTCAGCCTCTATTGGGCCCCTTCAGATATTTTATGGTACTGATATACGCTTTTACTAGATGGTCCCATGTATGTCTCTTAATTGCCCAAATTATTAAATTGAGAGCCTTTTTTCTAGAAGAAAGGATCAAGTCTATTCGAATGGACAATGCTCACGAGTTTATCTCAAAAGTATTAAATGATTATTGTAAGGCTTTGGAAATTAATGTAGAGCATTTTGTATCTTATGTCCTGACTCAAAATGGCCTAGTAGACTCATTAAATAAGAGAATAAAACTTATTGCTGGGCTACTCTTACAGAATTGTAGATTACCCACCAGCTGTTGGGGCCACGCAGTATTGCACACTGCTGTATTAATTCAATTTAGATCAATTGCATACCATGAAATTTTCCCTTTTGCATATAGTGCATGGGAAAGAAGGAAGTATTTCCCATTTGTGAAAATTTAGACCCTATTTGGTAGAACTCCAGATCCCAACTCCACCTCAAATCTGGAGTTTGTAGGCTAAAATAAAGTGAATTAAGTGTATATTTTTAATCTAAAATGTAAATAATATGATTCACCTAAACACTCTTAATGTACCCACAGCTCTAGCTCCATAAATTTCTGGAGTTAGAAATACTCTACTCCACCAACTCTATAGATTTTGATAGAGCTAGAACTGTACCAAACACACTCTTAGTTGTGTTGTATACACGCCAATCTCACCACCACAACGTACAAGCATGGCCCTCACCGAAAGTTAGGGATCTGTATAGGTTATGAATCTCTATCAAATATTAAATACCTAGAGCCTATGATAGGGGATCCGTACACTGCTTAGTACGCTGATTGTATAACAACAATTTTTCGATATTATGGTGAGATAAGTTACACATTAAAGAACATCGAAAGATAAATTGAAATGTCACTGACATTCAGTCCTTAGACCCACACGCTAAAGAATCCAAATTGATGTTCGGAGGAGAATAAGTCTACAATCAATAGCTAATAATCTGCCAATGCCTTCACTAATCATAAGGGAGCGATAAGATCTCATTTACCTACAGTAAACATAACTGAAAAGAGTGGAAGTACCTTAGAAGTATATTGATCCTACTATTAACCCTCATGATAGGAAGATGGGGGAGGCCTCCAGGTGCACAAGTATCAATTTCACGGAGACGTCTGTAAAAATAGAGCACCGAACAAGTGAGAACACTATATGAGACTATTGAAAAAGCTCAACCTAATATTGAGAATATCCCTAAAGTGAGTCATCCTGGAGATGTAACATCCCTGAAATGATCCATCTTGAAGATGATAACCCTAGAAAATATTTAAGCGCACAATCTTATGCTAGGAAGTTGGAACACCGAGACTCCATCGTTGTGGGAAATCACATGGAGCTGGAAGAAATTAATAAAGAGTTATCCTTGAAGTGATTCAAGAGAGTTGTATAAAGAAAGACGACAATTATCGACATGTATTTTACTTCAAAATTACTTGATCTGGATCCAAAACCAAAGTCCATGACAGAGTGCTATAAACACTTAGATAGAGTCAAATGGAAAGAAGCAACTGAGATAAAATTGCGCCACTTAAAAAGAGGAAAGTATTTAGTCCCGTCAACCGGACACCTCATAAAGTGATCCTTGTAAGATCAAATTGGGTTTTCATTTTGAAGAGAAATGAAAATAACCAGGTGGTGAGATATAAAGTGAGGCTTGTATCACAAAGGTTCATGTAGAGACCCGGCAACCATTACAATGGAATTTATTCTCCTGTGATGAATAGAATAAAGCTCCGATACTTGATATCAATAGCAGTTAACTTAAATTTATCAATGTAGTTAATATATGTAGTGACATCATATTTATATGAGTCATTGAATATAGATATTTATATGAGTCTCTAAAGGAGTCAAAATTCCAGATCCTAACAAAGTAAATCACAACATGTATAGCGTCAAACTATAGAGATGCTATATAGATTAAAACAGTCTGGGAGAATGTGGTACAATTGATTTCGTGAGTTCTTTCTGAAGAAAAGATATTCTAATAATGATGATTGTCCCTGTGTGTTTATAAAGAAGTCCCGTAATGAATTCTGTATCATCTCAGTCTATGTCGATGATCTAAATATCATCAAAATTCAAAAGAGATAAAGGAAGCAAGTTCTTAGCTTAAGACAGAGTTTGAGATAAAAGATTTGGGTAAAACCAAATATTACTTAGGCCTGCAACAAGAGCATTTCCCAGAAATTTTTTTGTACACTAGTCTACCTATACCAAGAATGTATTAGAAACATTTAATATGGATAATTCTCATCTTTTAAAGACCCCCATGGTTTTAAAATCTCTTAAAGTGGATAAAGGTACTTCAGATCAAGGATGGAAAATGATAGTCTTAGAACCTAAAGTCCCATACTTAAGCATCATTGGAGCACTTATATATCTTGTGAATTGCACGATACTTGATATTGTATTTACAGTAAATTTGCTAGAATGACACGGTGCAATCTCAACCAGAAGACATTAGGCTGGTGTCAAGACTTTACTTAGAAACCTCCAAGGTACTCAAGTTCTTGGATTATTATACCAGAAGAATCAAGACTTAACTACGGTGGGATATATGGATGTTGGCAATCTGTCTGATCCTCACAGTGCCAAATCTCAGACTATTTTTGTGTTTCTCTGTGGTGGTACAACTATTTATTGGCGGTCTTTTACATAGATCTTGGTAGTTACTTCTACTAACTACTAAGAGATTATAACTTTATATGAAGTCTTATGTGAATGTGTTTGGTTAAGACGTATAATTAACCATATCCAGAAGTCATGTGGTTTTAATACTGTTGATACCTGTACAATTATTATGAAGATAATGCTGCTTATATTGCACAAATACAATGGGTTATGTGAAAAAGCAATATCACGAAGCATATAGCCCCTAAACTTTTCTATCCTCACGAACTCCAGAAGAATAGTGAGGTAAAGATTATGTAAACTAACTCATATGAAAATCTAGCAGATTTATTCACTAAATCTTTGCTAAAATACACTTTCTAAAGTTGTGTTAATGGTATTGAAATAAGATAACTTAGAGATATGTAGAGTTAAGCGGAGTAAATCCTTAAACCATGACCCTTAGCATAATCCTGAAGATTCTAATTTAAATCTAGAATATTATAAATTGTAATGTTTTTCCCTTAAGTGAGTTTTCCTAAAGTTTTCTCACATGGAGGTTTTAATGAGGTAACTAGTGTAACACAATATGTGAGTGCAATGCATTTTTTTCTCCTTCTCTTTTTTCCCATTGGGTTTTTGAGGGGAGTGATTAATGAGACATGTGTATTATACGGTATTCGCCTAAAAGGAGTGTTGAGATATGGATGGACTCTGAGTCTTAGTTGTCCAAATATTGTGTACTCTATTTCTATGTGGACAAATCCGAATATATCTCTTCCTACCTTCTACTATAAATATGGCACATTTTTATATAAGAGAATCAATCTAATAAAAGAGAGAATAGTTTTGCTTTCTTACATTGTGTGTGCTCTTTGTTCATAATTGCTATTCTATTGGTTCGTCGTGGTTGATCAGGACAAGCGACATCATTTTTCAACAATTTCAAGCTCATTAAGTCAAGATATTTTATTGCACAATAATAACCATGGCAACAAATGACTACCTTATATCTAGCCCTATTTACATTTTCTTTTTTGTAAATTTAACACCCTTAGGTATGTTTTTTTACAAAAATACCCTCTCCCTCATCGCGGAAGATATGACAGAGGACATATATCCCCTATCACACCGGAGGAGCGTGGAACTGAGCAGGCTTTGTGGGAGTGAGGCGACGTGCGACGCAGGCAAGTAGGCAGGGCGTGACGTGTGCGAGTGGGCACGGGGCGAACTTGTTGCTATGCCACTCGGGCGCAGAAGGTGTCCTGTTGGTTTCCCTAGGCACAGAAAGGCGTCCTCCCGCGCTCTTTGGATGCGATAGTGAATACGTATTGTCTGTCGTGCCTTTCACGGCGAGGGATAGGACTACTTTTGCAAAAACATGCATGAAGTGAGCTAAATTTGCAAAAAATGATGTACAAAGGGTTAGATATGCACGGTATTTAAAAAACTGATTCAAATTATTTTTATTAGGCTCAGTTATGCTTCGAGCAGAAACGCTTTTATACAAACACTATCAATAGGAAGCATTAACGCTCGTTGGGTACTCCTTTTCTAACAAAAATACTTATAATTTTATATATTGCAAACAAGTCCTAAATGACTGTACTAGTTTTTTTCCCTCCAAACTAAATGAAGAAATGACAGTGGTATGTGAGAAAATCATTGCTTTCTAGTCCTTTTTACATTATTTTTTAAAATTTAATATCTTCCTAAATATAATTACATAAATAACCTTATCATCGATGACAGAGGCACCTAGTGCTTGAACTGCAACATTGTATGACTGGCGAGTGGCGACCTCCTGTAGAGCAGGTGACTGTACCGCACTTGCCGTGCATGAAAGTGAACTCCAGGGCAAGGTTTCAAATATCGATTTCGGATCATATCTTGGAGATGACTGAAATCCAAAATCTCGGCGAGATCTTAGAATTTCAAACAAAATCTAAAAAGCAAATTTCGAATCCGGCTTTTTTTGGACAGGAATTTCTGAGATTTCAGCAAAAATTACCGAGATCTCGATGAGAACATCGTAATCTCGGCCTAAAAAACTTAAAATCCGGTTAAAAAACCTCAAGCTCACGTCACAGACGGTTTTAACCAAAAACCGCCTGTGATGACTCATCACAGACGGTTTTTTTGGTTAAAACTGTCTGTGATATATATTTTTAAAATTTTTAATTTTTTTATTTCACTAAAATTTAAAATCTCGTTCTCAACCAAAATCTGAAATCTTCTACTCCCTCCGTTCATTTTTATAAGGCGTATTTTGACTTTGCACAAGAACTAAAGTTGCGTTGAAATTGAGAAAGGTACGAGAGAAAATGACTTAGATGCCCCCACTTAATTGTTTTGGAAGTTGAAATATATACTTTATGTGAGTGGTAATGAATAAATGCATATATTTGAGAGAGAATAAATAGGTGTATAGAAGGAAAGACATCATTAAATCTATATGTAAATCTTATATTTATGAATAAGATCATTCAAAAAATAAATCTTATAAAAATGAACAGAGAAAGTATGAGATTTTTGAAATTTTAGCAGGATTTTAAACCTTCCACGCTACCAGACTGTCATTGGTTTGCTTCACTCGTTTGCCTGGTCACACGTGTTTAACGGCACGGCTTCGGGCGAAGGTGCGCACCTGCTTTGACTGTCCCTTCTTTATTTCGTTGGGCTCAAACTTCAAAATGGCTACCCCCCCCCGGGGTCTCCCCAGTCCCCATCCCCACGGCACCGCGCCACACGCTTTCACGGCTTCATCAGTCATCACCAGTTCACCACCCCATCAGTCCCACTCCCGCCGCCGCCCGCTTCTTTATCCAGCCATCCTCGTCTCAAAGTCCCAAAACTAGAGCGTTTTCCCAACCTGCGGTTGCGTCCCGCCGCCGTGCGCGCGCGGCACTCATGGACCCGTCCAATGCCAACGCCAAGCCCGTCAATGCCGACCTCGTCCTCCTTATCCCGTCCGACCAACCCCAACCCCAACCCCAGGCCCACCACTACCACCACCAGCCGAACCCCCAGGCGGCTGATGCCCCCAAACCCCCTCAAAACCCCGAGAAGCCCCTGAACTCGAGCCCGTCGCGCCCGCCGCTGCCCCCCGCCTCGGCCGCGCTCCTCCGCCGCCGCTCCACGCTCTCCAAGCCCAAGTCCCGCTTCGTCGAGCCCCCCACCCCTCCTGCCCCTGTGGCATCCTCCTCCCATCCCTCCCCCGCCCACCCCTCCGCCTCCCAGTCCCAGACCCCTCACACCGCAGAGGCACCAGCCTCCACCCCGCACACCCCCGCCGACGCCGACGACGATGAGGACGTCTTCCGCAAGGAGGGCGCCCCAGCCTCCGCATCCGCGGCACGATGCCACCGCAGGGTTCGCCTCGCGCTCGAGCTCTCCGTGCTCGTCCTCTTCCTCGCGCTGCTCGTGTTCAGCCTCGTGGTGCGGCAGCTGCAGGGGCGCCAAGTGTGGGGGTTGGAGATCTGGAAGTGGTGCGTCATGGTCATCGCCGTCTTCTCCGGCCACCTCGTCAGCCAGTGGCTGGTCACGCTGCTCGTCTTCCTCATCGAGCGCAACTTTTTGCTCCGCGACAAGGTGCTCTACTTCGTGTTCGGGCTGAAGAGGAGCGTCCAGGTTTGCCTCTGGCTCGCGCTCGTGCTCATCGCCTGGTCGCAGCTCTTCGACCGCGAGCTCGGGCGCCCACCCAAGACGGCCAGGATCCTCAACTACGTCTCCAGGTTCCTCGCCTCCGTGCTGATCGGATCGGTCATCTGGGTGGTCAAGACCTTCCTCATGAAGGTGATCGCGTCCACCTTCCATCGGAAGGCGTTCTTTGATCGGATCCAGGAGAGCGTGTTCCACCAGTACGTTCTGCAGACGCTGTCGGGGCGGCCGGTGATGGAGCTGGCGGAGAATGTGGGGCTGGAGGGCACCGGGATTGGTCGGGTGAGCTTCAGCACGGCGAAGGAGGATAAAGGTGTGTCGGAGGCGATCGATGTCGCGAAACTAAGGAGGATGAGCCAGGAGAAGGTTTCGGCTTGGACGATGAAAGATCTGATCACGGCGATCCGAAGCTCTAGGCTCACAACAATATCTCATACTATTGAGAGCTTTCATGAGGTTGATGGCATGGAGCAGAAGGATAAGGAGATAAATAGTGAGTGGGAGGCGAAGGCTGCCGCTTATGCCATTTTTAAGAATGTTGCAAGGCCCGGCTGCAAGTGAGAAGATCATGATTGCTCACTAGTCTATTCTTCTCTATAGACATCTTTCAATATGCCCCATGTTTTATTCGTTCAGGTACATTGAGGTGGTGGATCTGCTGAGATTTCTCACCAAGGAGGAGGTGGGCTTGCTGCTTCCGATGTTTGAGGGGGCATCAGAGACGGGGAAGATAAAAAAGTCAGCTTTGAAGAATTGGGTGGTAATGGAGAGCTTAAACACAACCATAATTTCATTCTTGTTCTGTTTGAGATGTGAAGGATTGAGTCGCACCAAAGGGGGATTGAATTGGTGCAAACTAACAACTAGACCTAAATTTCCTTTTTTTCTGTTTTTATTAATTCTATAAAAACATTTCCTTTTTCTTTATTTCCAAGCATTCTTTCTATGCAGCCGCATGTTTCCTTTTTCTTTATTTCATGTGTCGCCTTGCTACTGCTCGTCACAAGTCGTGCACGACTCCCCTGTTCCTTTTTATTGTTGCCGCACAGAGCCATGTAGCGTATGCCCTATAACATGCGGCTGAACAACCTTATCCCTTTTAAACCTGATTTGTTATCCCTAATCACATGCATGCATACACACACCTGACCAATTAGGCAAGTTGCAATACATGTATACACAGCCCAATACTAACATGCACGTGCACAGCCCACTCGCCTGCATAGCCTGCTTGCTGTTCTTGCATGGCTCGCTGACTTGCTGGCCACTACACTGCAACGTCCGTCCGTGTGAGCCTCTTCGTGTTCTGTCTAGCTGCACTGGTGTGACTCGTGTGCTATTCTTGGACTACACACCTCCTGTGCGGCTTCTCCCTGACCTGTAGTTTGCATGCGTCGTGCCCACCTGTGCTACATCTACTGTTACAAGAAAAAATCAACAAAACACAGTACTTTGGTCTTCCACAAATAAATTATTGCATAATATATATTGTTGTCAAATTAATCATCACACATATATATCACAGATATAATTAACAATATCCCCTTGATGAGTGATTTGACAACGCACAAATAATTTATAATTTTTATCATTCAATAACTCCCCCTAGACATATGCAGATTGTATTTTCTTAGTTCAGCTCAATGACAATATTTTTAGCTTAAGCACATTTTGGTATACTATTTCTGCCCCTTTGGCAACACACATCAAAATGAAACAAATTTCATATGCATAATGGAACAATAGATTATGGAATTAGATTTATGTACTCAGAAGATATCCTGGGCAATAAAGTTTAATAAAAAATAATAACAATAGTGCAACAACTAGTCCAATAGTGAATAGTAGAAAAATAGCGAAAGATACCTAGAAACTGTCCTCTAGAGCACACCTCATTTCAACTCACTTACCAAAGTAAACATCTCATTCACATATAAGCAAATGTCAGTAAACATCTCATTCACATATAAGCAAATGTCAGGACTGCACAATAAGACTTTGTGTGGTATAAGCAAGCAAGAACCTTTCTTCAAGGTTTTGGAAAGCTATACATAATTATTATACTCCAGTCTATCACCCCATAGATATTTATTTAGCATGCCCACAATATCACAGCTGTATACTTGATATCTCACATGTCATTTTTTTTTCATAGCAACTTGTGGCATCCATTTTTTTGGAAGCACTTGAGTTGCCTATCCCGAAATTCATATCTTTGTGTGCAATGATAAGCAATCACTAGGGAGTAGTCTGGTCATTCAAACTATCCTCAAGTTAATCTCTTCATGTGCAATGATAAGCAATCTTGTAGCAGTTTGAGAATAATTCATATGACTTTTCTTTTGGAATTAATTTAATTTCAGGCACATATCGACTCCTACCATGGAATTAGATTTAAATGGAAATGTTTTTCATTTAGCATAGACAACTAAATCTCACATACTAGTGAACACTCATGGTTTTATTTGGTATGTAATTTTAGCAAGCCTCTAATACTTCTTAATAGAGAACAAGAATACATAACAATAAATAAGTAAGGAGCTCAGTCATGATCCAATGAGGACTAGATAGTCTACTATAACTTTCCACAAATAGCTATCAAGAACATAAGTTTTAAATAGATCTAAACATTTTCCATAAAAATTGCTCATTTTAAATTTATTTCAATATATACCGCACATGCTCCCCCTCAATTATCGCATTTACAGTATATTATTTGAATGAATGATACCCAATTCTCCTCTTAATCTTGCAAACTCAGAATAGGCCAATGGTTTAGTGAAAATATCAACCAGTTGATTCTCATTTAAAAAAAACAATTGCAATGGCACCTTTCTCTACATAATCTCGAATATGATGATGTCTTATATCAATGTGCTTTGTTCTACTATGTTGAACTAGGTTTGTTGCAATATTCAAGGCACTTTGATTATCACAATGTAATGGCACTTTTGCAAACATAAGACCAAAGTAAAGTATTGTAGATTTCATCCATGTTAATTGAGCACAACAACTAGCTGCAGCCACATATTCAATTCAGCCTTAGCAGTAGAAGGAGCAATATAATTTTGCTTTTTAGATGACCATGCAACAAGAGAATTTCCAAGTAAATTATGAACTCTAGAGGTACTAGTTCTGTTAATTTTATCGCCAACAAAATCAGCATCAGAATAACCAACAAGTTCGAAAGGAGAGTCATGAGAGTACCATAGGCCAAAAGAACATGCACCTCTAAGATATCGTAGTATTTGCTCTACGGCTTGCAAGTGAGACTCCATTGGGACACTTTGATACCTAGCACACTGTGATGACGATGGTTCGTGTTGTGTTTCTTGACTTTCTCCCTATTTATCATGTTCATGTTCGATTTGAGGAGATGATTCTTCCATTGTATTTGTATCATCTACATGTTTAAGCTTTGTTGTTGGTGGAGGCTTATCATCACATTCTGCCATCTGCAAAAATGCAATTTGTAAAACAGCTCTAGCATAGGGTGTTAGACTCATCAAAAGTAACATCATATGACTTCTCGAGTCGGTTAGTCTCAACATTAAACACTTGTTAGGCTCTTGAATTCAAAGCATAGCCCATGGGAGTAGCCAAAGATTTACACTCAAACATATTACCACCATTTTTCACACTTTCTAGACTAGAAAACCATATTATATCTCTTGTCATGTGTCTTGAGCAACCTAAATCAATTAGTCACCAGTTTCCAAGCCCTTTATCTTTATTCTAAGATGAGAGAATATGTTTAGGTACCCACACTTTTCATACTTAGCTGTTTGTAAAAGAATTCTTGGGAATCCACAATTTTTTAGAATTATTTGACTCAACTGGGCTTCTAGTTCGATAAGTATTATATATAGGTGTGATGCCAAAAGTTGCTTGCTGTTTTTGAGGCTTATAAAAGTCAAACTTAATATATTTCCTTTTTAAAAAAATCATTTCTTTATAAACATAATGACAGTTAGAATGTGAAAAACAATATCTAGCAACATGACTATTCCTACCGCAATTGTAGCCCCTCACATCTTGAAAATTATCCCAAAATTTTTGACGTAAAAGACCATAGCAATTCATTGAAATATGTCTAAAACTTCCACAAATAGAACATTTTTTCACAATGCTATTTTGAATTTTTTTTATAGAAGCATCATCTTGAAAATCATACGTTTTTTGGAATGACCTTTGATGTTGCTTGGTTGTGAGATAAATTTTTTGTCAAAGCCTAATCCTTCATTCTGAATTGAACATTTTGATGAGAATTAAATTCAAGTTTTTCTCACCATTTGTCATTTTCTCCTAAGTCATTTTAAGTAATTGTTTTGTTGAGTAAGATCAGGATATCTATTACGTACAAAATGTATAAGGACGTTTTTTGAGTTCAAGCATCTTGCCTTTCATTTCACTGAGATCTTTGCATAAAAATTCTTCGGTTAATATTTTAATTTTATTTTCCAAGTTAGAACTTTTTTAGTCAATAGGATTTTCAAAGAATCAATTTCTTTTTGCAAAGTAGTACAATTATCACAAGGTTTAGACTTAGATTTTAGCAATGAATTCTCTTATATAATTCACATACATCACATGTAATGTTTTCAAGTTGAATTTTCATAGCTTTGCATGAATTGCACGGTTTTGCAAGTTTCTTTTTTCATTTCTACACGAGTCACATTTATCACCTTTTTTTTAGTGGTAAAAAGGTGCCCATCATACTCCAATTTTAATGCTTTAAATTTCTTATTCAACGTATTTGAAATTCTCTCGTGTAAAAAAAGCTTCGCAAATTTCAAATTTTGTTACCTCATTGTCGTCGTCAACATCGTTGTTCTCATTGCCTGTCTCCTTTCCCACAAGACAAAGATCAGCAATATCATCATCATTCCCAAGAGATGCCAATGGATCATCCTCATCACTGTCACTTGAGAGCAACTTGTGCCATTGCTCCTAATTTTAGATTAAATCTAGAGCAACCCACTCTGATACCAATTGAAGGATCGAGGCACACGCCCCGAGGGAAGGGGGGGGGTGATTGGTGCAAACTAACACCTATACCTAATTTTCACTTTTTTCTGTTTTTTTATTAATTCTGGAAATTAATAAAATAATGATCAAACTGAAAGAAACAATCTAGTATAATGGATCTAATACCATGGAAGAAAACTAGATTAAACAAGTAAACTAGAAAGCAATTGTATGAAAACATAAAGAACTAGTAGATCGGAATTCATACTCACTGATTTATTCCTCTAAAACCCTTTACATGAAAGTGCAACCCTCAAATAATCTCTCAAATTTTTCTTTGTTCTCTCCTTTTCTCTTGGTTTTTCTTCTTGTGCAGGCACCGCCAGGAGCCTTGGCTCTGCACCAGCCGGCTCCTCGAGCAGCTCTAGCTCCTCCTATGCAAAGGCCTCCCAAATCTGCCGCTGCACATCGTTTTTGTTCTATTTATGCAGCCGCACGTCTCCTTCCTCTTTATTTCTTGTCTCACCTTGCTACTGCTCGTCACAAGTCGCGTATGACTCATGTTCCTTTTTATTAGGGATGGCAGTATTACCCATGGGTTTGGATACCCGACCCGATAAGAGTGGGTATGGGTAGTACTTTAGACCCATGTGTTTACGGGTTTGGGTACCCGATAAGCACATAGGATGGATGTGGGTGTCAATTTGTACCTATGAGTACCCAATGGGTATCCTATGACATGTGGGCCCACTTTTTTAGAGGTTTATTAGAAAAACAAACTCACTGACTGCTCGGTTGAGTCGGCTCCTATCTGATTCCCCTTGTCTCCATCACCTCCCTCCCCTTGCCCCAATCGCCTGATTGCTTCGACCTCCCTCCCCTCGCCTTTGCCTCCCTTGGCAGCCGACGCCTGCTCCTCCCTTCGCCGTCGACTCTTCCCATCGGATCCCTCCGTCCGGGCACGCATAGTGCCCAAAAGAAGAGAGGGAAAGGAGAGGTGAGAAAGAGATAGAAGGAGAGGTGACTCCTACTCACCCGAAAGGCCCTACTCCCTACGCGTACCCCGAGGTCTAGTGTTCCGGCAGACCGAACCATGGCCTCCGGTGTCTGTGAGGGGGAGGAGCATCTTGCGTGGCCGAGCACCCCCACCTCTCCGCCTGCGCCCTTCGGTGCTCACGCACAGATCTGTGCCCATAGGTACCCATTGGGTTTGGGTATGAGCATAGATCTGTACCTACAAAGTTTAGTGGATTTGGGTAGACGGGACTTTGTTCGGGTTTGGGTTTGGGTTTAAGGCAGTAGTACCCGAAGGTACCCATCCGATTGCCATCCCTATTTTTTATTACTGCCGCATAGAGCCATGTAACGTATGCCCTACAACTTGTGGCCAAACAACCTTATCCCTTTTAAACCTGATTAGTTATCCCTAATCACATGCATCTACTCACATGCATGCATGCGTACACACCTGACCCAAGTAGGCCTGTTCCAATACATGCATACACATAGCCCAGTACTCACACATGCAAGCGGACAACCCACTAGCCTGCACGGCCTGCTCGCTGCTCTTGTGTGGCTCGCTCACCTGCTGGTCGCTACACTGTGGCATCAGTGCATGTGGGCCTCGCGTCTTGTCTGGCTGCACTCGTGTGCTGCTCCCAGATTACGCGCCTACTGCGTCGGTTCTCCCCAACCTGCAGCCTGCGTGCATTGCGCACACCTGCGCTGCATCTCCTGTTACATCCACAAATAAATTATTGCATTACAAATATTGTTGTCAAATTAATCATCACACATATATATCAAGAAGTCATAGGGGGCATTTGTAGGTTTGTTCAAATGTTTAATGTTTGGCATTTTAGTATCATTTCACCTGCAGCAGTCAGAATTGTGGATGTGATTTGTCCTTTGTAATTACATAAATCTATAATTGGACTAACACATGCAACCATAACTTGAAGTCACAGAATTTGAACATTATGATTGCTTCTTTATGATCACCTTGTATAGTTTTCTTTTTTGGCATCTAACAAGTTACAAGTCATATTTAATTCTTTTTCTGGTAAATCATTTAATTTTTGAAAGCAACACATGCTACTGCAGAATAGCAAGAGCTGATGTCTCTGTTATTTTGATGCCCAACATAGATAAACTTGATTTGTATTTGAAAGTTGTCTGTTTACTTGCCTGATTGTTATTTTACTCCCAGGTAAAGGCATACCTTGACCGTAAATCACTAGCACATTCTCTGAATGACACAAAAACTGCAGTTATGCAACTTCACAACCTCATCAGAGTTCTAGTCATTATCGTAGTCATCATCATCACTCTGTTGTTGATGGGAATTGCGACAACCAAGATTCTTCTTGTTATCTCGTCTCAGCTTCTAGTTGTGGTATTCATATTTGGAAATGCCTGCAAGACTGTATTTGAGGCCCTTATATTTGTATTCATCATGCATCCGTTCGATGTTGGTGACCGCTGTGTCATCGATGGAGTACAGGTCAATTCTAGACCACCCTGTTTTCATTACCTGTTTTTGTTGATCTTTCATGTTATGATGCTGACATGTATCTGCACTGTTGATAGATGGTTGTTGAAGAAATGTACATATTAACCACTGTTTTCTTGAAGCATGACAATGAGAAGATATATTATCCAAACTCTGTATTGACTACAAAGCCAATCAGCAACTTTTACCGAAGCCCTAACATGTATGACACCATCGACTTCGCCATTGATGTTTCAACTTCAATTGAGAGCATTGGAGCTTTGAAGTCCAGAATTAAAGGGTGAATTCTTAAATTTCATCTCCATTTTCGTACTTTGTCTTATTCCAAAAATTGTTCTTAATCAAATCTGCCACCAATACCCTGCATATCTGAACTCTAGGGTTGTGTAGTTCAGTAGTTGTTCATATATGGATATGCAAATCTGCATATGGTATTAATATAAAAAAATTGGTTATCTGAACTTGACTGCATGTTCGTATATGGTATGATAAAAAAATAGTTATCTGAACTTGATTGCATGATCATTTGATCCATGTTATCGGTTGTCATTGGTTCTCTGGGCTTTCAGGTACATAGAAAGCAAACCAACTCACTGGAACCCTGTCCACACGGTAAACTTAAAGGACATCTTGGATGTGAACAAGATCAACATGTCTCTGTGTGTCCAGCACACGATGAACTTCCAGAACATCCGGGAGAAGAACATCAGGAGATCTGAGCTCGTCATGGAGCTCAAGAAAATATTCGAAGAGATGTCCATTAGCTACCATCTTCTGCCCCAAAAGGTTGAGCTTAGCTATGTTGGCCCAAATCCATTACCCATTGCTGTTGCCCAGAGCAGATAAAAATTGGGCAGACTAACAACTAACGATTATGCCATGGAGATCAAAGAGTCTGACAAGTGATGAGAAGTTTTGTAGTCTACTGAAGTTCTCTTGAGACTCTGTACATAGTTAGCCTCGTGGTTTTCATTTGTGCCAAATAATGTCTCAGCATCAGCAGTGTATGAAGTTAGTGTTTGGAGCTACGGTTGCTTTCGGTCCTTGTTCCTCTATACTCATTGGGCCATGACAATGGGAAGCTACAGATTTAACATATGCGTTGCTTCTTAGCTTTGGTGGGTTTATGAAGATCTCTGTTTGCCAGACGAAGTGGCTATGGAAAAGTGATTGTTGAAACGGACTGCTGGGAATTGATGGCCCTTTGGATGCATATAGGGGAGGTCGTTCCCCAGTTGCATCCTCGACGAAGTTCGAGAGCTTACCGCTATGTTTTCTGAGTTTTCGCTTCAGTTTGTGGGACGAGAGGCTAATTTTGTTTCCCATGGATAGCTGTGCTATGCTAGCTTGCATAGAATCAGGGGCACCGGAGTGTAGCTCTGTAAGAGTCCGCGTTTCCGTCATCAAGCCCCCATCTTGAATGTAATTTGATGAATGATATATGGAATGAAAGCTACGCTCCCTCTGAAAATAAAGATCTCATATCTTGCAACATTGGAGCTTCGTCTTCAGAGATGACGTCGCTTCTGCAAAGACCGCTCTATACTCCACTTGCTAGCATAGAAGAATGCATTTCTCCGCAATAGTTATGGGGACAACTTGTAGGTGCAAAAGTTTTCAAACTTTCTCTCACTAACATTTTTTCCACACTCCACTCCCACTTGTAGGATGACTAGATCAATGCTCGTGCGTTGCTACAAAAAATAAAATTGGTAACGAAACATAAAGGTCAAGCAATAAAAAAAAATTGTGCTACAAGATCAAACATCTATTTCTCCCGATTACAAAAGTTTTTATGGTTTCTTCTCCGGTATGAATTAAAATCAAATATATTGTACGTAGCAATATATATTACTAATCTCAAAAATCAATCAATCATTTTTACCCCTTTTTGCAATTTATATTACCAGCTCGCGTTTCTCTTTCTCTCACCATGCCCGCAGCACGCGCTTCTCAACGCCGTCGACCTCGTCTTTCTTATTGTCTCGCCGTCTCGCTATCCATCGCTTTGCAAGGGCGACAAGGCTTTCGAGCACGAGGCATCTGCCAAGCCACCGCCATTTCGACTATCGTGCTATGCGGTCGCACTCGGATTCCCTTGATTGATTATGTGAGAACTGTACAGCATATGTAGAGTACAAAAGGAATGATTGACCGGCTATTAATTACTAATAATAATCAGGGATTTTGCTATAATAATTAGCTATATTTAGAGAGATATGGCTGACTGTAAATTAGGAAAGAATAATTAGCTATAATGACCGGTCATTATTGAAGATATACCAGGGGGCTTGGAAGAATGGACCGCTGCCACCAACTACAAATTTATATTAGTAGAGATTTGGATGGTTAAGTGTAGGTAAAGTGCATAGTCATTCTAATCATTGTTGCGAGTGGACAGGCAAAAGATGAGCTACAAATGGGACTGACCTGGGCACTTGGGCAGGACCAGGAATAAGAATTAGGAGGTAGTATAAAGCAGTACCAGGACTAAACAGGGAAACCGCTGGGATTCGGTATTTGGGCGATCAGGGCCTGAAACAGCAAATTAGATATCCAAATAAAAAACAATGCTTTCCTAAATAAAATGCCGTGTTCTCGAAAAAGAAGAAGAAAAATTGAAGTCTGAAGGTTGGAACTGCGAGGTGGAATTCTGGAGTCTGAAGGGAGTGTTGTTTTTGCATCTGTATTGGTCAAAGTCAAAACTTTTTTAAGAAACTTCGTTCGTTGATATTTCTATAATCACCAAGATAGACCAAAAGGGAATGCAATGGACATGGTGGAAAAAGTGTATATGTAAAGTGCATAAATTAATACACATGAACCATAGTCACTCTATCATTATTATATATACCAAGTATCTTCTGTCACTAGATGATTTTTCCAGATTCGAAGATGCAACTTTGACCGTTATTTTTAATATACAATTATATACCAATATACCATAATCACTACCATTATTATGTCAAGAATTAGTGCACTACATCACTACCATTATTATGTCAAGAATTAGTGTACTACAAGGCATGTCTTCCGACCGGTTGTCTTGTTGCATTACAACAAATGGCCATTCATGTGAACAGCGATGCACGCACCCTTGCTATTGAATTCAAAGCTTTTGTTTGACTTGATATTATAGTTTACATAATTCTAGTGAAGGCTACAATTGTACAGGCTAGTGTTTTATTTTAGCTAATAGTATGGTAACTTTGAATATTGCAGTTTGTTGTAGTAATAACAAACAGTCTACAATTGTGCAGGCTAGTGTTTTATTTTAGCTAATAGTATGGTAACTTTGAATATTGCAATTTGTTGTAGCAATAACAAACAGTCTAAACTGTCAGACATATAAAGCTTAGTCTTTTAGATTTTAGACTAGACATCACATGGCGAAAAAAGACCATGTATTGCATTAGCTGAGTCAAACGGCCAGAACTGAGAGAATCAGAGAAACATTTGAAGATCAATCAGATCATCTGAAGTATTCAGATTTTGTTTTTCACACAATCATATGGAAGACGAGAATACTTTGGACACACACTAGGACTATAAAAAAAGCTCAAAGCATGTGAATTGCTCGAGCTCGGCTTGTTCTAGGCACGATTCAATATTGGCTCGAGCCCCAAACGAGCCGAGCTTGAGCTTTATCCTAAGCTTGCTAGCTTGAGCTCGAATAGTTCGCGAGTTTAGGTAAATTTACAGATATTGCTACATGTTAACTCTTATCAAGCTTGCTCAAATCGAGCTTGAGCTTTTTTAATTGTAGAAAATTAGTGCATGTTGAATAATCAATTGTTACCGAGCTTACTCGAGCCGAGCTTGAGCCTATTCAAACTTGGATCGAGTTAAGCTTGAGTCTAGGTTGAGGCTTAAACCCTAACTCAGCCTTGCTCGAACTCATCTCAAGATTTTATTGAGCTCAAGCTTGAGAGGCCAGGCTCACTTGGCCAGTTGGCCTCGGCTCATTTACAGCCTGCATACACATCATGTGTGAACTTAATTGTATTTTATATTAGTATGCATGCTTTATATATTACGAACACAAACTTCACTAAACTTGGTAGCGCATTTGAGTGGACAAACCGGCTAGCTAGTTATCAAGACTGGCATGTGACCTATGGCGAAGATTTTGTTCATATATATTGGCCTCCACTTTAATGCCAATTCTTAGCAAAGTATAGGATATATCTAGGATTTCTTGCATGACAATCTAATTCGGTCATGACAACATTTGGCACAAATTAACTATTGTACGTGGGCACTACTTGATTGGAGCAATGTTGTGCTATGCGATGCTGCTTGCACATGGATTAATCTGCAGCGCTTTTGGCAGCATTTCGGTGGAAACATACGAGAGCAAAGTGCAGTTATCTCGATCGTGGAATGTTAATCTGCAAGTTTTAGTACAAAGCAACCAATCTGAGCTATGCAACGGTCTCCTTTTTTGTGATGGTGATCTGTGAATCGCATCCCGACGTGCCAATAAAGCAAGATTAAACCGATGGCGACGGCTGTTGTTCCTGCCTTCCGGGTGGAGCCATGTCTTATTCTGAACAGCCATCCCAGAGGCCCCGTACAGGCAGCTAGCTGCATTGAACACATGCAGATTTGGCATGTGTTCTGTTTCCTTTGTACTTTCTTCTTTGGCTGACCCTAGATATGGCCCATATATATAGCATATACTATACATATGCTCGAGCACGGGGTCACAGCTAACCAGGTAAACACTGCTAATGCTTCAATTTCTCATTATCATTGAAGTAGATAGACAAGGATACGTTGGTCCATTTGTACAAGTCCTTTTCATCACTTTTTGACACAAGTTGGACGTCAGATTGATTGAGGGATTCACGATGTGGGATCTGATTGATAATGCTGTGAGCTGTTTTTTTTTAAGCTACAAATAAAAAGGAAGTGATATAAAATGGTTCCTTCGATTTTTCCTTTAAAAAAAAAATTCAGGCACTTGTAATAGCTATTACTAGTAAATAATGTCGCTGAAATTATTAAAAAAATTTCATTATGAAGGACAAAAATATTTATCATGATATGTTTCTAATACTGTTGCAACATTTAGTTTTGTTTCTATTGCAAATATCACATGTTGTAGTTAAAAATGTAGTAAAAAAGCCCACAAAAGTTTTTGCTCTTAAAATACTTGATACATCTCTAAAAATCTGCAGGATTGAAATATATATGTGTTTTGTCAAACTATTGCAAGAAATTCATATAAGACAAATGACAACCGGCCCATATGAAATAGGACAACAATTAATGTTTCATTGTACAAAGAAAATCACATGTGTCCAGGTCACTACATTGAAAAAACGTCCAATATTTCCAATGCATTTGCAAGAACATAGCTATATGCAAGCAGCCAGAAGCTATGAATCACCGATCCTTTATGAAGTATGGCCCGTACTGGTATCGGATACCCCGATCCTTTGCGATCCTCCCCGATATCGGATCGACAAGGATCGGTGAAATTCAGCATAAGCAATTAATTAAAAAAGTTCTAATCCTTCTCCGATACTCTGTGATCCTCCCCAACACCTACAAGCCCATAACATAAAGCCCAAACAAAGGAAAAAACCTATTCTAGCCCATCAATTTTAACCCTAAATATCTATCTCTCTTGTAGCCCCTATGAACTAGTTGAGCAACATCGCTCCCGACGCCACAAATCACCACCGCCTCCCCCTTCTCTCATCGCTGCAAATCATGTTACCGCCTCCTCCAACTACTGGTGCAAACCACGCCGCCCCTTCCCCCTTCTCATACTACCGCCGCAAATCCTGTGCCTCCCCCTTCTCTGTCGGCCGCCTTCCCCGCCCTTCTGTGCCACCTCCTCCTTCTTTGCTGCTTCCCCCTTCTGTATGAAGAGAAGGAAAGGAGGTAACAAATCTATAGTTTTCAACTTTCATTAAGGTAATCAACTAATTATTGTCCTATTTACATTTTTAAATTTTTTAATACATATATAGTCGCCATATCACCAGATTCATGTTTTTGGAAAATTGCATATCGCTGTACCAGTATCGCCATATCGGTGAGACATAGGCTAGAAGTACTAATTTTTGGATTTTTTAATAATGCATTTTTCTATTAATATTACATAAATAAACCATCATTAAAAATTACATAAATAACCTTCTGCTACTGTTTGAAATAAACCACCTAGCAGAAAGTAGGTTTCTCTTGCCATTTGAAATGATGATGGAACCACTGTAGTGGTTCGAATGATGATAGAACATCTGTCGCCAATTGAAATGACAAAAGAGGTTTGGTTACCAATTGAAATAACGATATAGATTCTGTCATCATTTGAAATACAGGTACTATCACCATTTCAAATGGCAACAGAGTCCTCAGGTTGCATGTTTTGGTTTGATGAGTTAGTAGTTTTGATATAATAGCTAACTACTAAAAAGAGAATTTGATGAGTTTGTTGTATGCACGCAGAAAAGTTTAGCAATATTTTTTGTTTAAGTAAACCATTTTAAGTCTAACATAACACTTCATAATGAAGGTGTGACTTACATGGTGCGTACGTGTGGTGACCCGCATAATTAATCCAGGGTAATGACAGTAACACCGCCATTACTCTGAGGAAATTAAGTTGATCTCGGCATATTGGCTAACAAAATATCAAGCGCACGAGACATTTTATCAGTAATACACTATATTTAGAGTGTTACAACAGAATAATAAATAGAGACTTAAATGGAAACTTATTATATATCATTTCCACATAGGGCTACAAGTCCAGTACATTATACATACGATCCATGTACAACAAAAATATAATACATAATTGCTAAGTACCCTGAAGATCGACAATAGCTAATATATGGTCTATCCAACAACCTAATCCTCCTGGTAGTCTATTTCCTAGTAAATCCAATTCTGTAGGTGACCCTCATTCCATGAGGCTGGCTATCGAGCTTAATGAGCTACTATTGAGCTTCTTTCAAAATTGACATAATTCAACATAAAATCTTTTTATTTATCATTTAAGTGGTTGTTTCAAAATTGAGCTAACAAGCCAAACCTCATTAACATTTTTCACTCGAAATGGACTCATTTCAACTTTGAACTCATTAACTACTACAAATCAAAACAATTTTGATTCGAGACTTAACAAGCTTTTATGCCAGTCCTAGTCCATGTCTCATAGTCAAACCCATTGGGATTTGTGTCCCAACTAGATGCATAACCATCGGAGCAATTCTGTAAGCAAAGGGGGACTAAGCAAAAGTGAGTACAAAAGTACTCAGCAAGCATTAATAATAAAAATGCGTTATACGAGTTTTCTTCCATATTCATTTCATATAACCTTCCTTAGATCCCTTTTTTTTCTTCTGAAAATAAGGTTTTATTAAGAAAAGTTATGTTTGCACTTTTAATTATTGAAAATGTTACTAGCACTCGTATATGAGCCAGACTTAGCTTATGTAGCCTCCAATCCAAGCGACAGGTATGAATTCACGATTTTACCCTATACAAGTTTGTACCACTTTACCTATAGTGACCCTATCCAATGAGGCTCAGAATGTTTATCACTATTCCAGTATTAGATCTCTAACCCTACTAACTCGAGCTGTGGACACTTTTCCTAGGCTGTCCCACAAAGTCGTAGCTAACAGTTGTACTCTAACTACCTGTTGGCAGTACTCAACCCATGGCTTTAAATATAGTGCCTCAAAACTTTCAGCCTATAGCTAAGTTCTAACAATTTAAGCCCATAGCTGAATTCTAACGTCTCAGCAATAGCTGAATTCTAAAATCTTAGCCCATAGCTAATTTCCAATCACTTCAGCCCATAACTGAATCTTCACAACCGATTCATTCATTCCATTCACTTTTGATTTAGGGTTCTCTGTAAAAAGAGTTTTCCAATGCATCCGTGATAACACGTACAACCAAATACATTTGATTGAAATCATTCCAAACATGATCAAGAATAGATTGCTTGAATTTTGGTGAAAGTAGGTGTCCTCACATGGTGTTTGAAAGTGACTTCCTGACAGATTTAATTCAATCCCTAAAATTATGGAATATAATTTTTTAGATAATTATCAAATTATCATATATTTTATAGTGTCTAAACTTTTTCCTGAGTTTTGATAAATTGATGTATGTATACTGCATGTTTCAATCTGGGGTACTTTAACTTAACATATTTTAACTAGACGTATTTTAATTTAGAATGATTTGACTTATCATATTTTAACATGGCATATTTTAGTTTGGTTTACACCTTGGCCTAGGTATGGCTTTCTTATTTTAATTGTTACGATGGTTAATGGTGGTATTTAATATCTGATTTCTGTTAAATGTGTCTGCATATATAACTTGAATTTATCTTTATTGCATATTAGATGTTTATCAGATTTTCACTTAGTTATTGGTATTATTTACCTAATCAGATCATTATGATGGCTGCTAATGTTAATTATCTTTTTATTTATGTGATCGATTACCTTCTTCATCCTTCTGCTTCTATTTAAATTTCAACATCATCACTGCTTCTTGTTTGCATTACGGTTATTCTTCTGTGTGTTATTATTATATTTATTATTATTAGCATTATTTCACATTTTTTTCTTTTCTCTTCTTTTCTTTTCCTTTTCCTATTATTTTTCCTTTTGCTTTTTGTTTTCCTTCCCCTCCTCTTTTCTTCCTCTTCCAGTTGAACTTATCCTGATTCCCCATCCTCTTGCTCTCTTCACTCCCTCTTAGCTCTAGTAGCCATCGCCATGGCCACCTCCCAGCCAATCCCTCGCCACTAGCGCCTCTCCCCACTGAGACTCGGCCATTGGCCCCATGTCACCTTGAGCTTTGCTTTTGGCCTTCCTTGCTAGCGCCTCTGCTGCTTCAGGCCTGGGCCTCCCTCACCCGTGCCTCTGCTAGCACCTACCCACGCCGGCTCACCTACGCTCCCGCCATGGCTTGCCTCCTCCTCAACCTCCCAGGCCATGCTCCTCCCCAAGGTTCCCCTACCGTGCCTCGTCTATGGCTCCCCTACTATGATGTTGCTTTTCCTTCTCCTGAATTCTTCTAATAGAGTATTCGATTGTGAGCATGATCTGCAAAGGTTTCATTATGATTTGCCTTACAGTGGTTAATGATGATTTTGATGGTCTGCTCGGGGTTTGGCGGTGCTGCGTTGACACCCACGACATACCATATGCCAGGGAGTATGCGGGGATTTGTCGGGCATGCACGGTGCCACAACCTAGGCTGCTATACCCACTGAGACCACTAACACTTCTACGGTCACAATTGTCTATGTTGCTTCTTCTACTGAGATCATCTTATGTTGATTTTGATGCTAAGGATGGTTACTTATTTGGAAGACTTAAATGATGGGGAAGGGGTGTAGGAGAGTAAGATTGGCGCTGTGCTGCTGGCTACTTGAAGTTGAGGATGCTAGCGGTGGCCTAGTACTTGAGTCTCCAGGTTCTTGGCTTGCTCCTGACTCCCTCTCCTATCTTGCCTTGGCCTTCTTGCTTCCTAGCCTTGGCTTGCCTTTGGCTTGGGTTGTGTGGAGGATGAAATGTTCTTGAGGGATGGTTCTGGATTACTCCCTTCCTTTTGACCAAGCCCCTCCTTATCAGTTCAATGGTTGATATTTTGGTACTGTATATGCTACGCTATGGTTACCTTTGATTTTACTAGGTTTGTATATTTTCACCGAATGATGATATCCAAACTAGCGAGAGGTATTGATTTGGCCTTGGACATATCTAGTATCTTGATGAGCATGATCTAATCACAAACAGGTCTGATGACGATTTAATTTCTAACCTTTTAATCTACTTGTGTATATATATATTTGCATTCGTTGCTACTGTTTTAGGTGACGTAATTTGGAGAGTCCTCTCAAGATTTAGACCATAGGTCATTGCAATCTTTTTGTGTATTCCAATTGTTGTAATTTCTATTGCATTTGATTCCGATGTATAAATTTTGTATGACATTCACGAATTTAATAAAATGTTGATCCCTCTCATGACATGTCTCAATTAAACGCGTCATTACTTGATTGATGATCATTTTTCCTTTTGATAAATTTTCGAGTTGTTTCAGTATGGTTTAATTAGGTGTATATATTTTCCTTGCTACTTCTACAATACAAATAACAACATGCACAAACCATCAATCCAAACTACAGCTATGATACATGTGCGTCTTTTGGAATTGAAAACATTACGAGGATGACAAGAAGTTAGGCTTGTAGTCATACATCCTATGCATCAAGATTCATCGGTGCATTTCCCTTGTATTCCCCGTGGCCATGGGCATACATCCTATGCATCAAGATCCATCGGTGCATTTCCCTTGAATTCCCCGCGGCCACGGGCTTTAGCCTTCCTCCATCGATTCTTGTATAAGAAAACACAATACTTGTCTTCTACGTCTTGTTCAGCCTTGCCCTTGTCTCCCCCTAGCTTGACCCTTTGCCAGGCCCCCTCATGTTTGGCTTTAAGGATACTATGGAGCTTCCACTACCATGATGTTTCCTTACGGACCAACAATGCCTTTCCTCTATCTTCCCCACTCTGTATTGAATAAGGTTTTCAACGGGTAAAGTTCTTGGGCGCAACTATGTAGTTCAACATATATTTTTGCTAAATGAATACCTTGTATGCTTCTACAAGTCACCGATCTATTGGAAGAAGTAGCAATGCTCGGACGACTGGCATTATAGGATGTGAAAAATACAACATGCAATGTGAAATATCAATACGTGACATTCAATTATGTGGTATTCCCCGCATATGTAGTATGCCTAGGTGGCAGTGTCTGAATGTGTGATTGAATGATCTTTGCTGGATTATCGCAGTCGCACTGTGGGTGTGGAAATTCGGATGGTATCAATGTATTCTTGCAAGAAGAATAAGAGGTTTGGCAACCCACCTTCACTTACAAATCATCTCTCTGTAGTTCGACAATCCCAACCCTCGTGGAGTGACCTCCTTTACCACTTTTCTTCCCCTCTCTCTGTTTTTAGAAATTTGCTCGAGTGGAGTGTTTGCTGTGGAATGTGTCCTGGTGCACTAGAGAGCTATGAAGTCCCTAGTACATGGGTGACAGGGTCCCCTTGGGGCTCAGCCAACTAATTGTCAACTGTGACGTCATCCTCTGCATGTGTCTAGTAGCTTACCATACCAAATTCCACAGGCGACTTGTGGCCTGTTGTGTCGTCCCCATATTCCTAAACCTCAGATGTTGGCCTGCAATAGGGTACAATTGATATGTGTTTCCATAGTCGAGCAAATGCAACAAGAAAAAGTATACCCGGGTACGTTCGGGCATAATGAGCACTCCCGTAGAACAATGGTTATGTGGAAATAAGCCATCATTAGTACAAAACTTCATGTGGAATACTACGTAAAACAATTTAACACAACGGTACCTAACATCGGAGTAGGGACAGGACGATGCTAGGTAGAGCCCCCTGCCACATCTAGAGGAGGTGGGTGTGAGCATGTGACTTGCGTGGTGTGCTTTGGCTAACCCCTCGATCATGTATTGTGGAAACATGTGGCGGTGCCTGCATCATGTTGTCCCTCGGCCTCCTACACGATGTCAGCAAGATGATGTGCTTGGCCTTGTCTCTGATTCAACCAAGCATGGCTCTCAACTCATCTGTCGATAGGTCTATCCTGTCCCCAATCTGAGATAGCAAAGAGGTTGCCTAGTCGTACATCTCTCTATCAAGATGGCTCTGTGTAGCAAGGGAAACATATTAGAATAAATGCGACCATAAGCAATGTAAAAGAATTGTTTGTGTTTTACCAACTGACCGATGGAATGTGGGGTTTGGCTTGGTAGGGTAGGAGTGTGTAGTGGTAGCAATGTGCCTCAGTGGATCCTTGGATCCTTTATGACACGAACAGCCCGAACCCTGGTGCGTGTGCTGTACTACTCAGTGTAGGTGTCATACGTAGTGTGGTCATATGGGCCGGCCTCTTGGTGGACATCTTGCAACGCAAGTGCCTATTGCTGGATGTATGGCTCCATGCGCTTGGGCCACCTCGTACGTCCTATAACACCCTTCCTTGTATGCCTGCAGATACCCATAATATAATAACATTAGTAATTCCATACTTCCATATTTACCGAGTAGAACGTGGTAGAATCTACAACTCACCCATGAATATGTGCTAGCACACGGTTGCCTACATCCATGGGAAATGACTATCATAGTCCAAACTGTCTCATCACCCTATGCATAGTGTACGTCTCAATGAAGACGTCATATATTAGGTGACGTTGTGTAAGCCAAAAGATGACATCTTGCATGCATTAGATGGACAGCCCCTGCGATGCACGACATGTGACGATCTTGATTATGCACGGCTTCCAAATGACACGGTCATCTGTGGAAGGGGAGCCATACTAGCAATGATAAATCTAGGTAGCTAGAAGCTTGATCTCAATCTTGCTTGTTATATGGAGTATCTAGCCCTAGGCCTTATAAAATTTCTAGCTTGTGTGTCAGTCTCGTGTGGATGACAATATGATCATAGCCATATCCTCACCTTGCTAGTTTTGTACAATATGAATTATACGATAGCTCATATATCCTTACCTTTGCTAGTGAAATCATTGCATGTGCATGCTTTCAAATGGACTAGCTAGTACATATCACGACGTAAACTAATGAGAAAAAACTTGAAAGAGAGAATACACACGTTTGTGGTGGCAAACACATCCCATTTTCATTTGCCTCCATTTTTGAAGTGGCAAAACATAGAATAAAAAACTTAGAATGAAAACGAAGCATATATACAGGCATAGCTTGTCGATTTGAAAGGCAGTAGCATGAATATTGAAACAGTACGATCAAGTTTAATGCGATGGATCTTGATTACTCCCTCTATTCCATAACATATTGACATTTTAGAAAACATGTAGTCAAACTTCTCTTGCTTTGATAGTAAATATATGAAACACCTTTGGGATCGATCATGTAAAAATAATATCATTAGATTTGTTGCACAACATAAGTTTGTAATATAATAATTTTCTGATTTTTTACTAATACATAAATATAAAAAGTGATGGTTATAACTATGTGTTGGAGACCGTGTCCATATCCAAAACATTCTATATTCTTGAACATAGCTAGGGAGTAATCTCATTTAAATCTAATCATGTTTTTTTACTGGGAAATAGTAGGAAAGGCTCCTACTGATGAAATATATTATAGAAGCAAAATGAAAGCTTTAAGGTTCTCGGTGCAAGAGATAAGATTATATCAAAGTTACAACTATTCTTTCCACCAAATGACGAAGCTTTGTCTTGACTTGAAAATCTATGTGAATGATTAACGACATCCTCCATGAAGTTTTGCTTCCAAGTTAGTGCCAAGGGTTGTGCTGCTCCAAGATCACCTTATTTATGTGCTTTCAGATTTGCCATGTTGCAATCAGAATATTTCAATGAAGAGGTTTCCAAAGCTCTGTTTGGTGTTGGAAATCATGTCTAAAATATCATCAGAGAAGTTCCAGTGAATGCCTATCTGCTGCTAGGACGCTTGACTAAATGAATAGGTGAAGGCAGTTTATTGTTTTTGCCTATGTTGTTTGGTACAGAACATAGTTACCGTCGTTGTGCATGGAACAGTTTCTTTGTATCAGCATTGACTTTGTGTTGAGCCGTTGCTGATGCATGAGCCAACCAAATACTTTGAGCTTCGGACTACATTTGTTTTTCCTTACCCATTTTAGTTGAGCTAGTGCATTTGGCATTTGGATTTGGTGGTTGTAGTGTCTTTTTGAGGAGTATGAAGATTGCCCCTGATGTATGACCACTGATCGTTTAGGGAGACATCATAAGAGAAATTAGACAAAATGTTTTGGAGGTGTTGCAGTTCGTCGTGAGCTTTTGGGGACAGAGGTATATCGAAGTGCTGAAGCCAATTTGGTTGTTGGAAGAAGTTTGCTACTAAGATGTCCTCCTCCTTTGCATAGGAGAAGAGTCTAGGGTATAGCTGGGATGGGATTATGCCATTCCATAAGTCTTTCCAGAAGGTTATTGATGTGCCCGAGCCAATGGTGACTGCCGCTACTCCTCTGAATTCAATACTCATGCTTATGATGTCTCTCCACCAGAATGACCCTGAATTTGTCACAGAGTGAGGCACCTAACTTGTGTAATAAGAATTCCATAGCAATTGTACCTAGGGATGCTTATGTTGTTGTAGAATTTGTACAGATGCTTGAGTAGTAATGATCTATTTTGGATGTGTAAGTTTAGAATTCCCATCCCTCCTTTGCTTTTTGGCCTGCATATCATTTCCTAGGATGTTAAGGAACTTTAGAGCACTGATGTAAATCTGGTGATCTTCTCCATTGTGGGTCATCTGCCACAGGATAAGTAAGTTGTGCTTCTTGATAATCTCCTCTCTATGTGGTCCGTAAGAAGTGCATAATCTTTGATTTTCAATCTTGTTAGGCCTAGGGGTAGGCTGAGGTATGTGAAGGGCATTGTTCCAGTGGCACATCCGAATGTACTTGCTAGGTGATGTAGACGATCGTCGTTGACATTAACTGGGTACATGAAGGTCTTTTGGTAGTTCACTCCAAGTCCTGTGGAAACCGCAAAGGTGCTAAGCAAACCTTTGAGACAGAGTAGTTGTAGTGCATCGGCCGGCATTATGAGAAGTGTGTCATCTGCGTAGTGCACAATGGGGTAGTCTGCCAGCCCCAGGATCATGATTGGGTGTTTTATCACTCCTGCTTCTCCTGCCTTATTGATTGTTGCTTGGAGAAGACCCGTGCCTAGGACAAAAAGTAGGGGCGATAAAGGATCACCCTGTCAAACCCCTTCTACATTGAAATTGCTTTCTTGGGATTCTATTGAGGATGATGGAGAGCGTCGTTCCATAATTGAAATGATGAGTGAGTGTTCAATCGTGTCAAGATCTTTTTCGATGTCTATCTTGATTACCACTATTTCTCTCTCTTTGTGATGACACCGATGTAGTATTCAAAGGCCCATGCTAGATAGTCCTAGATGGTTCGGATCTAAGGAGTAAATATATGAAACACCTTTGGGATCGATCATGTAAAAATAATATCATTAGATTTGTTGCACAACATAAGTTTGTAATATAATAATTTTTCGATTTTTACTAATACATAAATATAAAAAGTGATGGTTATAACTATGTGTTGGAGACCGTGTCCATATCCAAAACATTCTATATTCTTGAACATAGCTAGGGAGTAATCTCATTTAAATCTAATCATGTTTTTTTACTGGGAAATAGTAGGAAAGGCTCCTACTGATGAAATATATTATAGAAGCAAAATGAAAGCTTTAAGGTTCTCGGTGCAAGAGATAAGATTATATCAAAGTTACAACTATTCTTTCCAGCAAATGACAGAAGCTTTGTCTTGACTTGAAAATCTATGTGAATGATTAACGACATCCTCCATGAAGTTTTGCTTCCAAGTTAGTGCCAAGGGTTGTGCCTGCTCCAAGATCACCTTATTTATGTGCTTTCAGATTTGCCATGTTGCAATCAGGAATATTTCAATGAAGAGGTTTCCAAAGCTCTGTTTGGTGTTGGAAATCATGTCTAAAATATCATCAGAGAAGTTCCAGTGAATGCCTATCTGCTGCTAGGACGCTTGACTAAATGAATAGGTGAAGGCAGTTTATTGTTTTTGCCTATGTTGTTTGGTACAGAACATAGTTACCGTCGTTGTGCATGGAACAGTTTCTTTGTATCAGCATTGACTTTGTGTTGAGCCGTTGCTGATGCATGAGCCAACCAAATACTTTGAGCTTCGGACTACATTTGTTTTTCCTTACCCATTTTAGTTGAGCTAGTGCATTTGGCATTTGGATTTGGTGGTTGTAGTGTCTTTTTGAGGAGTATGAAGATTGCCCCTGATGTATGACCACTGATCGTTTAGGGAGACATCATAAGAGAAATTAGACAAAATGTTTTGGAGGTGTTGCGGTTAAATCGTGAGCTTTTGGGGAGAGAGGTATATCGAAGTCTTTGAAGCCAATTTGGTTGTTGGAAGAAGTTTGCTACTAAGATGTCCTCCTCCTTTGCATAGGAGAAGAGTCTAGGGTATAGCTGGGATGGGATTATGCCATTCCATAAGTCTTTCCAGAAGGTTATTGATGTGCCCGAGCCAATGGTGACTGCCGCTACTCCTCTGAATTCAATACTCATGCTTATGATGTCTCTCCACCAGAATGACCCTGAATTTGTCACAGAGTGAGGCACCTAACTTGTGTAATAAGAATTCCATAGCAATTGTACCTAGGGATGCTTATGTTGTTGTAGAATTTGTACAGATGCTTGAGTAGTAATGATCTATTTTGGATGTGTAAGTTTAGAATTCCCATCCCTCCTTTGCTTTTTGGCCTCGCATATCATTTCCTAGGATGTTAAGGAACTTTAGAAACCGATGTAAATCTGGTGATCTTCTCCATTGTGGGTCATCTGCCACAGGGATAAGTAAGTTGTGCTTCTTGATAATCTCCTCTCTATGTGGTCCGTAAGAAGTGCATAATCTTTGATTTTCAATCTTGTTAGGCCTAGGGGTAGGCTGAGGTATGTGAAGGGCATTGTTCCAGTGGCACATCCGAATGTACTTGCTAGGTGATGTAGACGATCGTCGTTGACATTAGCTGGGTACATGAAGGTCTTTTGGTAGTTCACTCCAAGTCCTGTGGAAACCGCAAAGGTGCTAAGCAAACCTTTGAGACAGAGTAGTTGTAGTGCATCGGCCGGCATTATGAGAAGTGTGTCATCTGCGTAGTGCACAATGGGGTAGTCTGCCAGCCCCAGGATCATGATTGGGTGTTTTATCACTCCTGCTTCTCCTGCCTTATTGATTGTTGCTTGGAGAAGACCCGTGCCTAGGACAAAAAGTAGGGGCGATAAAGGATCACCCTGTCAAACCCCTTCTACATTGAAATTGCTTTCTTGGGATTCTATTGAGGATGATGGAGAGCGTCGTTCCATAATTGAAATGATGAGTGAGTGTTCAATCGTGTCAAGATCTTTTTCGATGTCTATCTTGATTACCACTATTTCTCTTCTGCTGTGATGACACTGATGTAGTATTCAAAGGCCCATGCTAGATAGTCCTAGATGGTTCTGGATCTAAGGAAGTCGTATTGATTTCGGTGAACGAACTTGAGAATGACCTTCTGAAGCCTATTTGCCAGGAGTTTTGTGATAAGTTTAAAGGTTGAATTTAGCAGAGATATCGGCCTGTAGTCATTGACATATTCTACTTGTTTCTTTGGGATCAGAGTTATGAATGACCCATTTATACTCTAGAGCTCTAGTTGTCCTGAGTGAAATTGGTTGTAGAGTGTATAAGTCATTTGCAATGATGTGCTAGCATTTTTTTGATGAATATCCCATTGAATCCATTCGGTCCAGGCGCTTTATGTACTAGGATAAACTGAGCTATTTTGTCTATTTCCTCTTTGATGAAAGGATCTATCAAAGTGTCAAAGCAATGCACTGAATGATCAAATCCGAGAGGTCAAAGAGCATATGAGGGTTGGAAGTTGAGCCCATTCTATTTGTGAAGGTTCGGAAGAGAGATTCTACCTTGAGGTGGTGTTCAATAAGCATGTTTCTGTTGTCATCTCTGATGTATGTAATAGTATTTTCCTGAATGTCTGAGTTGCCATCAAGTGAAAGAACTTTGTGTTTCCATCTCTGAAGCACATACAACGGATGGTGCATCTTTTCCCAGTATAGCTACTTGTAATGGAGTAGCCGTTGAAGCTGATACTTTATGATCCTTCTAAAGTTAAACTCCGTGTTGAAAAGGGCTCTTTTTTCTTCTAAGCTGTCTATGAAGAGGATTACATTGTTGCAATTGGTCATATGATTCACTAAGCTGGATAGATTCTTGCTCCAATTTCTTAAGCCCCTTATGAGAATCTTGAGTTTGGCGCTAAGGCGGCATGTTTCATCGGCATGATACACTGGGGGTACTCTAATAGTGCTGACCACCTGTAGGAAACCTGAGTGTTCAACCCAGTAGTTTTCAAATATGAAGAGGCGAGATTTAGGGATCTTTGTTTCGATGGTGATAACATAGGGGACATGGTCGGAGATGTTTCTGGCTAAAGTGGAAACCATCATGTTTAGGTAGATCGAAGTCCAGTCGGGACTGGTGAAGAACCAATCAAGCTGTTGGAGGAGGGGATTAGTCTGCGTATTGTTCCAAGTGTAGGTTCTCCCTTAAGGGGTAACTCAATAAGGCCAAGACCACTGATTATGTTGTTGAAACACATGATGTCTTGGATGTTGCCTCCTGGTTTGTTTCTGTTTTGGGCCGATCTAATGAAGTTAAAGTCCTCCATGAGGATCCATTTTGAGTTACAAGGGATATCAAGATGAGCTAGCCAGTGAATAAAGTGGGTTCTGGCCGGATTATTGTAAGGGCCATAAATATAAGTTAGGTTCCAGAAGTCGGTTGTGTGAGATGAGGTAAAGATGACTATGATGGCAAAGGAGCTCTGGTAGAGGACAATACTAGAGAAGAGGGATCTAATCCAGGCAATGAGGATCCCCTTGATGGTCCCACTGAGGAGGAAAAGGTGAACTTGTCGAAAGAACAGGGCAAGAACGATATGAGGGTTGGTAGATCGAAGCTGTCTTTTTGGTTTCTTGCAAGCAAACAATGGAGCACCTACTTTTGTCTACCTTATCCCTAATAGCTTTGAGCTTATCTTGAGAATTCATGCCCCAAATGTTCCAATAAAGGATAATCCAATTACTGTAAGGATTTGTCATGTGGGCAAGGCCATTTGAACCCTGGAAGCTAGTCCAAGGTCGTGATGTAGATATTATCCCTATGGTGATGATGAAAGGTGATAGAATTCAAGGGAGTTACATAAGGCCCAGAGATCTAGCAGCAATATTCATAGGACATCAAATAGAGACAAAAGGAGTAAACATGGCAGATGTAAATACTAAGAGAAGCAAAAGTCAACATAATCATGATTTTGCAACTTGAATTGGTACTAGCAGGAATACTCCCTCGGTCCAAGTTTATAAGGTGTATTTTTTGTTGGCACATAGACTAAGAAAATATTAAAAAAGACTAGATTACCACTAATTAATATCACTAAGTAGTAAGCATTATATTTAATGCATGCATGTACGTAGATAATATAAAGTAAAGATAGATATTTATTAGGGATATAGATGGAACATCACACTAATTTTACATCAAAATATTAAATATGTCATCTATTTATGAATAAGACCATTAAAAAATAAACTTTATAAACTTAGGTGGAGATAGTAGTATAGTTGGGTATATATGCTCATGAAATCATGCTTGTATTTAATCCCATACATTACCTTTCCTATTGCGTTGCCACGCACAGTACGGATTGATCGATGCTTACTTGCTATTAGAGGCATACAAGAAACTTGCGTAATGGACCCGTGTGTTGCTGCGGGCGGAAAGAATTATCTAAATAGGCAGAGATTTTAACAGAGAAAAGAGATATTTTTATGGAATACCTAAAAAAAGGAACAAAAAACATATATTTTTCTGGAATACATCGAGATAGGCAGAGGTTTTAACAAAGAGATGAAATATTTTTCTGAAATACATCCAAAAAAGGAACAAAAACTATATTTTCTAAAATATCTAAAAAGAAAAACCTCTAAAAAGTTTTTTAAATCTAAAAATTATATATATTTTTAAAAATATTTTTTTATTTTTTCAGCAAAAAAATATCAGAGATACGTGATGGAAAGATTGGTTGGTTGCCGTTCCTGCCAAGAATAGAGAGTTATATAGATAAGAAATAGTCACAACTCACCAGCCACATACACAGGCAACATGGCTAGCCTATATGTACCAGCAGCTTGCCACGATCGCATAAGTATATACGTACGTGCGTACGTATACAGTGCACTATCTTTTTGTGAAACTTGCGTACATATATACTACATACGTACGTATATACTTGGCTACTTTTGAATACGCACGAGTGCTGGTGTGCTACAGCACTCGCGGCTCGTCCATTTGGCATCTGATGGCCAAGTCCTCGTCGGACTCGAGAAACGACGCCAAGGCTCTCACGTCGTCCATCCAGTCGTCGCCACCGGAAAAGCACGGCTCGGGCACCGGGAATTCCGACGCCGCCGAGCTGCTGCCGCTGCAGTTGTCTTCGTCCACTCCCCCGGTTTGCGTCTCGGCGAGCGGCGGCGTTTCCCGGTGGAAGAAGAGGCCGCCCGTGCACCGCACGGCCTTGGGCGCCCACAAGGCCAGCGGCGGCCCAGCGGCGCTGGCGTCAGGGTCCGCGCGTGGGGCAGCCTGGCCGGGCTCGGAGTTGGAGAACGCCGACGCGGCATCTGTGGTTTGGGAGGCGCCGTCGGGCGGCGTGCTGACCCTCGTGCCGCCGCCAGCTCCGGCCTTCCGGCCGAGCGTGCTGTTCCAGTAGTTCTTGATTTCATTGTCTGTTCGGCCAGGCAGCCTGCCTGCTATGAGAGACCACCTGCGCAACTACAACTTTAGTTTGAGAAATCAATGAATTAATCAAAGAAAAACCGCGCGCATGCATGCGTGTTGATCTACCTGTTGCCGAGGAGGTTGTGGAGCCTGATGATGAGCTCCTCCTCGTCGTCGGAGATGTTGCCCCGCTTGATGTTCGGCCGGAGGTAGTTCAGCCACCGCAACCGGCAGCTCTTGCCACAGCGCCGCAAACCTACGTCGTTCAGTTAGACACATACATATAGCCGTGCGTTCCTCAAAACTTTGCTGTGGCCATAACAAAATTAGTTTTTACAGA
Organism: Guadua angustifolia; assembly: GCA_036346375.1. Taxonomy (NCBI): domain Eukaryota; kingdom Viridiplantae; phylum Streptophyta; class Magnoliopsida; order Poales; family Poaceae; genus Guadua; species Guadua angustifolia. Next base: position 10,307,681 of record CM070510.1, on the reverse strand, counting down.
TCGTTTCAAGTACCGGCTCTTTGAGGGACTTCCCTCCATTTCCCTTCTCCGTGTGCCTTGATGTAGGAGGCCAAGATGTCGTCCTCTTTGCTCGTCCATGCCCCTCTCTTTACCCCTTCCTTCGCACAGAACACCCTCCTCCCCATTCTCTCTCTCTCTCTCTCTCTCTCTCTCTCTGCCGTGTGCGTGTGTGGTATTCTGTGTGCAACAAGGCCTTTCGTTTTAACTTCTTGCTTTGTTGCGGTATTTATACACAGTACGTGGCCCTGTTCATGCCTTCAACGATTCATGGCTTCGGTTTTTTTTCCCCCGATTTTTTTTTTTTAAATCAAGTGTGCGTGCAAACGAAATTATAAACTAGACTAGCTCATAATTGATTGTAGAAGCAGTACGACACCTTTCACCTGCCATATTTCTAGACCTGACGCTATTGTCGGCGTCATGGACTGAAGAGCTGTCGTGTACCCTTAGCACAGCAACAAGGTGCCCACGGACTAGTGGTTATGTCTCACGGCCGACAGGAAAAACTGTATATCAGAGGAAAAAATAAAACGAAGAACTCCAACAATTCAAGCCCCATGGTCTCTGTGGGGGAACGACAGTGTTGAAAGTTGGACGGAGCTGGTCACGGAGCAAAGGGCTAGAAGAGTTTTGAGGTCTGTTTGGTAGAGCTCCAGATTCTGATTCTTCAGCTCTAACTTCTGATTCTCTATGGAATCGATTCTCTGGTAGAAGTAATTCTTATTTGAGAAATAGTTCATAACATGAATCACTTCCACCAGAGAATCAGGTGGGAAGTAGGTTTTTTTAGCTCCTCGGCTGCAAGTCAAAAAATATGAATCATTTTCTCGGATTCCTATGTGAAGCTGGTTGATTTTTTCTTGTTTGGTAGAGCTTCTCAGCTTCTCATGAAGAACCTGAAGCTGGAAGCTCTGCCAAACACACAGAAGAGTACTAACTAGTGCTTCTGTAAAAAAAAAGTACCACCACCAGAGAATCAGGTGGGAAGTAGGTTTTTTTAGCTCCTCGGCTGCAAGTCAAAAAATATGAATCATTTTCTCGGATTCCTATGTGAAGCTGGTTGATTTTTTCTTGTTTGGTAGAGCTTCTCAGCTTCTCATGAAGAACCTGAAGCTGGAAGCTCTGCCAAACACACAGAAGAGTACTAACTAGTGCTTCTGTAAAAAAAAAGTACCACAGTACTAGTGCACCATGTGCACATGGATGACGGACAACGGCTGTACTGATACTATAGGTCTATTTGTTTTAGTTTTTGATTATGGATTTTGATCTTAAAAGTAGAATAAAAATAAACAATCTGATTTTAGAATCCGATTCTCATAATCTAGCTCACCCATATACACTAGAATCCACGATCCACTTCATATGTGCTTTTGAATTTCAGTTTTTGGAGAATCAGCTTCTCTACAATCACAATCCAAAATTAGCTTTTAGAGAATCCAAAACTGAAATAAATAAGCCCTATATATCTCAGGTGTGCGATTGCTGTTCTGTGCGGATCCGATACCGTATTTTTGGGGGGGGGGAGCTGTACGGATTGTTGCCTACAAGATTCAATTTGTATTTGATTTTTTTTGGGGGGTTGGTATGGATTAGACATAGAGGGACTGTAATTAATATCCACTCTGTATTGGGTATTAGATGGACACTAGGAGATACTAGGAATGTTTTTGTGTTATGACACGCTGCGTGTATCCACGATTATGCCAAAACGAAAGGACCTTTTCAAAAAATAGCTGGAATGATCTAAATGTAATTACGTCCTTTTTTAGCATTTATTTAGGGTTGAGACGACCCCCATTTTTACACAGAATGCAAAAATGGAAATCTAATGTGCCTGCAGTACTAGTCCCTGGATCAGTAGCTAGCACGCACATTTCAACGATTGGAATCACAACCATACAACATATTAATTAAGCGGAAACGATTAAATACGAAGAAATATTACAACTCAGATAATATAGCAGCAAAGAAGCAAAATCTCGTAGTGTGCCCAACCGAACCCGCAGGCAACTGACGAGGCATAAACTCCAGATAGAACACGTCGAAGAAGAACCCGCAACCTGCGATGAAATGAACCTTCGAGGCTGCGCTAACTCAACCACCTACATAATAATTAAGCAAGGGTGAGTACTTTACGTACTCAGCAAGACTTGAGCAAAACCTATAATATATGCAGGCCATTTCAAGGGAAAGGCTTCTACAGTTAATTTGCATAAAGCGAAATTGAATTTTTAAATCAAGTTATTTGCAAACGGAATTTATAAGAGCATTTGATTGATAACAAATAAGTAAAGCGTATGTAACACTCACAGTCCTCCATGACGTGAGCGACGAATCAACAAATCCTGAAATCCATCAATGTCAGCCCTTCGACATAAAGCACAGTTGCAGAACAAAGATACCAACCCTTTTGAAAATAATAAAACATTTAACTCGCATCAGTTCGCCAAGACACCCATGACCGCGGGTACGGCTAATCAATTAGATTTAAACTCTGCAGAGGTGTACAACTGGACCCACAAGACATGACCTTTTCTTTTTGCCACACGCTTCACATCCAATTGTAAGCGCGATGGCCAGAATGTTCATGACGAAAACCTTTACATTACCTAATTTAACTTTGCACCAGCGACGGGACGTTGGACCCATACTATTATAGAAGAACTCAGAGCATAGAAATGTTGGAACTTCCCAAGTATGGCGACACCGCTTGTATTGGCAAGCGTGGCTCCCAACACCTCGGTGTGGGCACCCGTCGAGCAAACCTTAAAAGGAATGCCCGCACTACTTGACCTTCCAAAATGCAAAGTTAAACTAGATAACTTAATCGGTTTAAGATCGCCCCATCCAGCACTTGTGGTTTGTACGGATTTTCTTGGATCATACAACACGATGTTCGGTCCTTAATGTGACACGGGCGACACTTCACCCTACACTACGTGCAATTCCTGTCGCACATCCGGCTATTGCCAATAATCGCCCGCATCCAAGCTTAGTTTTATTTTGGGTTTTTAATCAAACTATCCGCACCAGCAGTGCCATTTCCAATGTTTTTCAGGAAACAATTTTAATCTGATCATTTACATCATTGATTCTAAAGCATGGCTAAGCATGAATAATATGAACGCATATAACCAGGATGACATTAAGTAATGCCTAACCTTAATCTAAGGTTATCAAGGTTCACATGTTCATAATCATCAGAGGATCACAAGACAACAGGTATAGCTACCAATCCACAAAATAGCAATTTACATAAAGTAACGCATGCATAAAACAATTTGATGCACAAAAGGAATATAAAATACTGGGATCAATATGGTCAAAGGATGCTTGCCTTGCGTAATTGCTGATTACAACGAAGACGAAATCGTAGATGACAAAGGCGATGACGAAATCAACAACGTCGGGTTCTACACGTCGAACCAAAAGGAAATAAAGCAAATATTAACTTCAATAAGGGCAAAAAGAAAGTAGATAGAAAGAACAAATAAAACTCTTCACAAGAAGCAGGGATTGCTCTTTTATGAATTTATTAATCTTATTTTACGAATTCAAGATGCTAAAATTGGTTAGATTAATAGAATTAATCATTAGTTACAAGCTTTCATTGATTTGCTATTCGTAATGTGAGTTTCTGCCAATTCTTAATACTTGCAGGTTTTGCTCTATTAGGATTCAGGTTCAAAGAAAGATGAAATAAGAATATTTTCTTAGATTGCTATAGATCATCACCTAAAGATCATTTCTAAGCTGTTCTGCACTAAATTCGGATTTATATGAGTTGCTTTGCGAGTTAATGAAAAGGCTTAAACGATCATATTGGATTATGACTAAATAGTTCTTTATCTTTAATTGATTTCGCGTAGAATTAGCTTTATGCAAGTTAGATCTACTGATTTAGGCTACTGACTTTGTTTATGTGATATTTAAGAAGGTTTTGGTGATAAAAATAACTTAACTATGGATTCCTCATTGAAACTACAATTCGTTCATTCATGTTACGGTCTATAGTAATGTGATTACTTAGGGTCATTAAGCTATTAAGATTAATATGTAAACCTTAGCAAAATGAGATTATCTTTTCGTATTAGGGTAGACTATACTTTGAAGAACACTACTAAACCAGTTCCATAAGTTTTAGGATTTTGGGCGAGACTATAATCTTATCGCTACAATGGTTCATGCTATACTTAAAGACTACACTATTCAAAATCGGCAAGAACGCAAAGCGAACAGTTAACACTTAAGGGTTTTGAGCTAATGAGATTAATACGCAAACCTTAATGAAATAAGATTCTTTTTACAGATCATGGTAGTATAAACTTTGTACAGTGCTTCTAAACTAGTTTTACTGATTTTAGTATTTGAACAAGTTATTTTATCTATCATTTGAAATAGTCTAGATGATCATATTTGCAACCTTAAATCGGTCAAATTTCAAATCTTCATTTCCACTAACCTATACAGGATTCATGATTCATTTTTCGGTATTAGCAGTATCATCCTAGAAATGTTTTAAAGTTGGTTTGGCATTATTTTAGCTTTAATTGCAATAGATTATCTATTTATTCCTTGCCAAAATTAATATTTCCTTTCCTTAAGAACATGCAAATTTAATCTTACTTTGTATATTTTTACATACATGGGTCCTTCTTGTTTTTAGGGACTTATACAAATTACAGTGTCATTTTGTGAGCTATTATGTTATTATTTTGTTAATAGCCATAATATGGTTAATTAATGATTATGAAGCAAATGTGTTAAATCAAGTTCAACATTAAATGATTTTACATATTTGGGTTTATTATGATTCCAGAGACACATAAAGATTTACTTAATGATGTTAAGAATTATATTGTCTATGCAAGCAATTATATGCATAATTGAGTTTATTCAAATCTTAAATTTTCATAATTGCTTTGTGACTCCGAATTTAATATTTTTGGATATTCAAATACATCTGATCCTAGCATTACATTAATATTTATTTCACCATTTCAGTGCTTATTATTCACAAGTTCCCATTAAAATCATATTAGCATTATAACTATAGTTTAATATAAATAATTATTCTGCAGGTCAAGAATTAAGTATTTTTACATATTTGTATTCTTCTTGATTTTAGATGAATTTAAAACTTTGTTTCACTGGGATTGAATTAACATTACAGAAGATATTCAAGTCTCAATTATCAATCAGCTGGAAATTGCTAGAAAAGAAAAATACGCTTTGCTAATGAAAACGCCTCTTGGCTCAACTCTTCTTCTACGGAGCTCTGACGGCCCCCTGCTGCAGAGACAAAGAGCAGGGACCGGCTTGGCTCGAATGGCGACGGCACTCCGGCGGCGATCCGGCGACGGCGACGGCACCAGGAGATTCCTCTCGGTGTGGCGCACTCGGTGGGGGAGTTGATTCGTAGGAGAGCGGAGGCAGAGGCAATGAAGCTTGACGCGCCGAAAATGGCGAGCGGTGGAGAAAGGGAACCAAGGCGAGGGAGCTCGGATGGGTTCCGGAATTAGCTTCAGGGCGACGCGGTGAGTCCTCTTTGGGTCTTATTCCGGCCGGAGAATTACCGAGCTGAGCTGCCCACGGTGGCCGGATCTGGAGAAGACAGGCGCTCGGTGGCGGCTTGATTCCGCATGGAAGGAGATGGATATTGTTGAGGGGATTTGATCCTTGAAGCCCGTGGATGCTCCAGCTCAGCCGAATTTGAGGATGGGTGGCTCTACTGCTCGGGTTCTCCCTCGCGCTCAAGCAACAGAGGATGCTGAAAATGGCGATTTGGGGAATGTCTTGGGCTATCTCGGCTGAGGGGGGGGTGAAGAGGAAGTGAGGGGGAAGTGAGGCACTGCCTCTGTGAATCCAGTGCGCTATGTATGGACGAGAGACTAGCAGATGAGCCGGATTGGTAGAGTTGGGTCTCGGTTCGGAGCTTCACCGCAAGCGACAAGGATGAGCAATGGCGGGAGGGCTTCGTGGCGGCAATCGACGGAGGTATGGGCAATTGAAGCCAGCGAGAGGTGCGTCGTGGTGGAGCAGGCGAGGCGACGACGGGTCAAGCTGCGCTAGACTCGGGAGTGTCTCACTCGGGGCTTCCGTTCGATCGCATAACAGGAGGAAGAAGAAGAAGGATGAGGCGGCGTGTGGGGTCGGGGACCTTGGCGGTGAGGTTAGGCGCCAAAAGAGATAGTCTCTGATTTTTATTGCTGTCAAATGGGAATAGGAAATTGCCAAACTTTTTGACCATGGTCTTATGGCAGTGAAAAACCTTTGGTAGAAATTTCGGACTAAAATACATTATGGATAAATAATAAAAATTCTGACAGTGAGCACTGCCCAGATTTCTCAATTCGGATTTTAATTTAATTAAGGGTCTAACTGATATTATTTATTTTTGAAACTTTGTTTTTCTAAATTATTTGGTCTCAGAATTCCTCTATAAAATTTTTAGCTCAAAATATTGTTCCATTATTTTATATAAATTCTGACATTGCAATTTCTCTATTTTTAGAGTTTCTGTTTTTAAATTTTAAAAAGTACTAAAACACATTATTAATTTATGATATTATTTCTGGAGGTATAAATTGCATTGAGGGTTCCATGATAAATTTTTCAGCTCCATTTGAGTTTTATAAATATTTTATAAATTCTGACAATGCCTTGTTTTGCTTTAAAAGTTGTCTTTTCATTTTATCTCTTCCTTTCTTTATGCAAAACATTTCAATTGCTGGCTAAAATGATTTAATGGAATGATCAGGGTTCTCATGGTAAGTTTTCTAAATTTTTAATTTTTTTACCTTTTTGCCTTTTTCTCTTTTTCATTCTTTATTTGATTATTCACTCAACACAAAATCCAAGAAACTCCAAATAAAAATCAATAATGCTTGGTCGATAACTTGTTTATTGTACGAATTTTATGACGTATAGCTGAATGTCTGTGCTTTGTTATGGATAAAAAATATATGGGTGTGTTTAGGAATCACTCGGATGTTTTCTCCAAAAAAATCAACCAAATTTTCGGATGTTGCACGCATTGGAAAAAAATGTTGCACACGTAGGAAAAAAATGTTGCAACGTGTATGAAATTTGGGAGCCTCTTGCAACATTTTTGTTCAACGCTTGCAACATTTTTTTTCCTACGTGTGAAACATTTTTCCTCTACGGATGCAACATTTTTTTTCCAACGCGTGCAACATTTTCTTCGACAACAGTAGAAATGCGGCACAGTAAACAGATGTTGCAAGAGTTGAAAAAAATGTTGCACGCGTCGGAAAAAAATGTTGCAAGAGTTGAACAAAAATGTTGCAAGAGGCTCCCAAATTTGGGTGATTTTAGCAAAGAAAACATCCGGGTGATGTTTATCAAAACCCAAAATATATTATATTTGAAAGGACCGAGATGTCGCCTAGAGGGGGGTGAATAGGCGATTTTAAAATTTAATTCACAGCGGAAACAATCTTCTTCGGATAGTCCAAAATTTCCTTCGGACTGTCCGAGTAGTTCGGATAGTCCGAATGGTTCTGCGCATAAAAACCCTAAAAGGTAGATCTAAGCTATCTAAAGAGTATAACTAGCTCCAAATGAGATTCAAGAGTTTAGAATACCTCTAGTAGACAAGTACTCACCAAAACACTTCACAAAAGCTAGCCACAACTTGAATCCCTTAGATTTCAAGAAACTACAAAAAGAAAAGAAAAGAAGGGATCCAAGAAACAAATCGAAATGCACAAAGATTTTTACCTGAAGTTCGGATTCTTAAGGGGATCCTACGTCTCCGTTGAGGCGGCATCAAGCCGGGGTCTCTTTCAACCCTAATCCTCTAGGTGTTGCACCAAACACTCACCTACTTCTTGAATCCTTTCCTTGCGGAGGTGGATCCGACCTTCACAAACCTCCGGCGGCGCCCCACACCAAGTTTGGGAGCTCACCGGCGACTCCTAGCCATCTAGGAGTCCTCAACCTCCAAGAGTAATAGATTTGCCAAGAAATCCGCGAGAGAATGATTTTTGTGCTCAAGATGAATCAATGCCTCTATATCTCACAATCTTTCCGCTCACTCAATCTCCAAAGATTCACAAATCACAAGATAAGAGGGAGTGAGGGCTTGAGCTCTAGAGGTGAGGAATGGCAGTAAATGAGTGAAATAAATGCTCTCCTTGCTGTTAGGTGAGAGTTTGGGGCTTTTATAGCCACTCAAAAACTAGCCGTTTTGAGTTATGCCCGAATCTGTTCGGATAGTCCGAACTTATGTTCGGATAGTCCGAACAGAGTGAGTTCCAGGCACTGAGCGACTCAGTTCAGACAGTCTGAACATTTTTTCAAACAATCCGAACGCTTCAGATACTCCGAGCGTTCGGATAGTCCGAAAAATCTTCGGACACTTCGAACATAAAAACACATGACCTAACCGAGGGGGTGCACTCGGATACTCCGAAGGTGACTTCGGACATTCCGAACCCAAATTTGTCTAGGCTAACAGAGGGGGTCAGTTCGGACATTCCGAACTAGGGTTCGGATACTCCGAACTATTTTGAGCAAAATGCCCCTAAGACTTTACACTTCGACCCATTTTGTGACTAAGATCCATCATTGAGCACATTAAGTCATTCTAAAGCTATTTCTCGTCATATCCCTCTTTATAGTACGGTAATCCTTAAACTCAGTAAAAATGAAATAGATACACGACAATTTGAGTTTAAATGACGCCTTTTTCTCCTTTATTTTGAGGGTGCCCTTTTACTTCGTAGCTTTCTCATGAATGCGATAATCTGTTTCACAAAGCTTATAAAGCTCATTAGTCACTTAATCTTGTTGTCATTAATCACCAAAATCATTAAGGGGCCTAGATGCACTTTCAATATTAGATTTATCATGTCAAGTCAATATTGTCGTGATCAACTTGCCTAGCTCATGCCCTTAGCTCCGCCTCTGTGCTTGGTTGTGTGGCAACTCCGCGTCCTCGGCTCATTCGCACGCCCATTAGAGCTATGCTATTTATGTCTTGTTAAAGAATTTTTAGGGAGCTATAGTTTGTTTATTATTAGATTGTTTTTTCTGTCATTGTTAGAGTTTGTTAGGATGGTGGAAGGGGGAGTTGGGAGAAGTTACACATCGTTGCCGCCACCACCACCACTATGTTTATTTTTAAGTAAAGATATATGATATGTGAAATTATATTTATGTACAGTAATCCTCCAATTTGTTGCTGAATTGATGTTTTAGTTGATAAAGTTATTCCTTTTTGTTTGTGTGTACTATTCATTAGTTATCATGTCTAATTTAAATTAGATCTGTATAAATATCCTGAATAAATCAATCTCGTATTTGAGGGAAAAGTTTATTAACTAAGATATGAGAAGACATAAGTCTGATCATGCATATTCGACATAATCATCAGTCCTAAATTCTTGGGGATGTATCCACTGTAAACACATCTATGTAAATGTAGACTGCTAGGATAAGGGATGGATTAATGTGTTAGATTTGGGTTGCCTTGAGAATATGAGAGCCCTCATGAATATTCCGCAAGTCCCTCCAAATTTCATTCGTACATATCTCAATCAACAATCCACATGGGCAGTTTATATAATTGTGCCTTAATATAAGTTTGCATTAAAAATATCCCTTCCGTTGTGTATTGGGGTCGCATTGCCGATGATCAGGCACAAGCGCACACACGAAGAAGAAGAAGAAGATATAGTCCTGATGCCACCTTTCAACTTTATTGATTGGATTTCTGTATATACAAAATCAGCCCCCACCCTTCTATTTAAGGGGAGAGGAGCGGTGAGGTGGTGCCAAATAACTATCCATGTAGGACTAGCTATTCATATTATGACACATGGCTCTTATGGGCCTGGTTTAGGTAAAGTGTCCACAGAAAGCCCTTCGGAAACAGGCCGATATACAACACTCCCCCTTGGATACTTTACTAACATCAAGCTCATGTCACATTAAAAACTTCTTCCAAAAACTCAATGTGAAAAAACAGCAAGAAGTAAAGACCACATAGCTCACGTTCTTGTTATTGCACATGTTGCCTCATTAAAAAACTTCGATCGAGAAAACCCAGTGGAATAAAACTCAGTTAAGGAAAAAAGCGTACAATATGTTTTCATCCAATTGATGAATATGAAGATTATATATCTTCCCCTGAAGATGATAACTCTTTATGTCCTATCATGCCAATGCCATGAATATACTTTGCAAAGGTGGAAACTAGCAAGCCTTTGTAAACAAATCCACAAGATCTTCACGTGGTTGGATTTTCTTTATTTTTATATTCTCCTTCTCCTAATGTTCATGGGGATAGAAATATTTAGGGAGTATATGCTTTGTCATATGAGTTTTGACATAGTGATTCTTCATTTGTGCAACACAAGCAGCATTATCCTTATAGAGCATTATGAGAGTCTTATGTAGCTCTACACCACAAGACTCTTAGATATGATGAATAAATCTTCAAAGCCATATACATCGTGAGTTTTCTTGTAAAGTGCAATTATTTTCGACTGATTAGTCTATGTATCAATCCTATTATTATTGGCATGAAATAATTAGGTTCCAACAACATTTAAGTATGGAGTTTAGGGCCCTAGTACATCCTCATTATCTTGTTTAGGTTCATATTGATCTTTATCCACTTTCAATGACCTAATGACCATAGGTGTACTTAGTGGATGAGATTTATCGTAAAAAAATCTCTTCAAAACATTCTTGGTTGTCAGGATCCAAACATGCAAACTCAGACTTTCAATATATACTGCATTAGTCCAGGATCATGCTAGTGCATATAGTGTTAATATAATGTAATATCAAAATTACACACAATGGAAACATAATAATCAACTAGATTTATTAGATAACAATATAGTTTGATGACCTTAAGGTTGATTTTACATCTATTAGGCCTCACAAGGCTTATTTGCTAAGAAAAACTACAGCGAAATGAAAAACTTCGATGAAAAACCCATCAACATGTCACAGGCAATCAATATGGCTAGTCTCCTAGCAACTTGCTTCCTCGTGGAACTCCTTCAAGGCAGGTGTTGACTCCTCTTCAACTGATTGATTTATTGTTACAAGTGTGAGTGTATAAAGCACTCAACAAGTTGTGCACAGGATGTAAGTTTATTATAACTACATACAAAGCTTATTTCAAAAAAATTGTTAATAAAGCTATTTTTCAATAAAGTAGCATTTTAATTGAATACAATAAATAGATTAAAACAAAGAGTAAAAATAAATAAAAATAATAACATTCTTAGATATGTCTCAAGTTAAACTGGCACATAGCCTAATCAAATTCTGTTACTTTTATTGGCACATAGCCTCCCTTCCTAACTTTTAGTTTTTATAAAATGTAACCCTGTGTGACATTCTCAAGCACTGTCCATAACTGAAGACATGGCTATTTAAATAGGTTGTACACTCTACAGAGGTTATAAACTCTACCCACAAGATATGATCAATCTTATAATGTTGGCCATTACACATACCCATCAACATGTGATTAAGAAGGTCATAATAAAACAATTCAAAAACTATACGAATATAGAAACTCTCAATAAGTATGGTCTCACTATTCCACCTTCACACATATTAGAAGAATAGGAGCGACTCATTATTGGCTAGGAACAATCACTATTTAAGGTGTGGAACCACTACAACACACACCTTCTCTAACCGCGCACACAGCTTCATTTTCCACCTGAGATATCATATGTCAAGACTTGGTAACTTACTAAGCTAGGTCTGCCTGCAACAAAAATGTGGTTGTATGTTATAGCTCAATTCAATGGCTTAAAAGGCTAAGTCCTTAATTGACTGATGCAAAACATCCAATATACTTGTCACATCAACTATATCACTTTGATTCACACATCATCGTACCAACCTTATGTCACACAAATCCACCCTGGCACATAGCCTTTTGTCTCTTGCCTCAATCTAAATCATTTACTACCCCAGTTGATTATCGTGCAACATATACGATCAACAACATCAATATCATTACGTGACAACATATGACACGTCCCTTTTTATAAACATGTTCTATAGACCATTAGTTAAGTTTGAAATTTGCACTTTGAAAGATACCAATTGTTCATGGCATGTCTAAGAAAAGTACTCACAACCTAACCAATCCACATTGTCTTATGTTAGCAACCAACTAATAAATATCCATACTAGGGTGACAAATAATTGTGGCACAACAAATGACAATGTAGTAATAATTCAAATGGGTTGAATAATTAATTCCCAAAATATTGTAATAATTTATAATGTAAACTAATATGCAATAGGTTTAAAAAAATAGAATTTGTAAAACTGTGTTCAACATGATCAAAGCACAATTTACCCTTGAATAAATCCTGATTTTGATCTTGACCTTGAATCAACTCTTCGCATTCGAATGCTCCCAGCACTTCAACGTCTAAACAAAATAAATGATGAAAAATAAAATAAATACAAAAAAAGATGAAATAAACTTCAAAAATCAAATAAAATATACTAGAGTGTAGGGCTATATTTTAGATAAATATGGGAACTTGAACAAACTCAACCAGAGTTTGTATGAAGGAAAATGGACTCTCGAAATATTCATCAGACAAATAAATCCAAGAAAAAGAGAGAGAAAGGATTGTATTCCTCTTTGAGAGACTGATATATATGCGGGCATAGCTAGATTTTCTATTTTCTAATTAATTCCTAATATTTTCTAATTAATGATAAGTGTTCCTCATGTCAAATCTTGATAATAATGACATTTTCAAAACAAAACTTACGAGCAAAGTTTCTTATTTGCACTTGGACATATCTTAGTTTAATCAACTTTGAAATTGACTAGCTTGGTGTCATATCTTGTCTTCAAAATTATTTGGATAATTTTCAGAGCTCCATTAGATTGCATTCCTTGCATATAAAAACAAAAAAAGGGAGAATAAAATGCCATCTTGATGCCTATATTGCCAAAAGGGGGAGAAATCGTAGAAAAAGGCATCATTAAAAAAATATGAATGCATTTTATTCTTTTGATTTTGGTATAACTTTGCTAATTCTTGTGGATCATAAGAGCGTTTGAACTTTTTGTTAGATTTTAAAGTTTTTGTGGAAAACTTGCTCTTTCTTAAAAATTTTCTCTTGCCAACTTGGTCATGATTTCTTTTTCTTCGTTTTGAACCAAGTTTGGCTTAGCATTCAAAATGCTTCCTTTTATCTCTCTTCAAACTCAAAACTTATGCCTTTTCGTGTGTTTGCTAATATATTCATCAAGGGGGAAATTGAAAGACCATGTGGAGGCCTATACCTGTGTGTGATGAGTATTTGACTAAATTTGAGCATGATTTACTTTGAAATTGAGTTTGATTTGAATTGGATTTTCAATTTGAAACAATTTGAGGTTTGTCTGTCTTTTCCTGTACTACCGGCCTGGGAGCGGTAGCATCGGATCTTCTGAGCATTTATGATTTAATTAATGATTTTGTGATGATTATTATTGTAATACTGCAGGTCCTTTTCCACCTAACCTCATCTCCTTCCTTTATGTGTGTGGCTGCCATTCTTTTCTTGGCTAGATATTTTTCCCCCAAGCCAGCTCTCCTGTCCTTCCCCACTCCCTGGCGATTGCTCTCCTGGCGATCTTTGGCGCCGGCTTTCCCAGTCGCCTCCTTCCCGCTCGACCAGCCACGCCAAGTCGTCCCTGCCTCCTCCTCTGGCGAAGCGTCGCCTGCTCCCTCGGCGCCCCACTCCCCTGGCTGCCTCCTGCGCCCCTGTTGGCCAGCCGTGCGCCTCCTTCCCCAGCCGGCGTCGCCCAGCTCCTTCCCTTCTGGCTCGGGCCCCTCTCCTTCCCCTGTTCGGCACCAGCAGAAGAAGAATGTGAGCTCGACACCGGTAAAGCAGCGATGGCCGGCGGCCCTGGTCGACGAGCCCTAGGCCGAGCTCCCCTGCACCTCCTCTCCAGCCGGCGCTTCTCCCTCCCACTCGGCAGCAGCCTCAGCACCAGCAGCAACTGCAGCCCCTTCGCTTCCTTGTGGTGAGAACTCAAACAATCAAATAGAGGGTTTGGTTCTTTGCGCATGTCAGGTGTTCGATGAAATGACTGATAGGTATTTGCTCATATGACCCCCTCGAGTTCCCCATTCGGCCTTAAGAAGTGGGATTGGGTTCCTCGCTTGAGTTGCTTCTTGCAAGTGTTCTAAAGTGATTGTCTCATCTTTGGACCACGAACTTGACTCATCTTACATTCTTCGTTCACTTGTCGTGGGTCAAATAGTGAGATGTAGTGTAACCGATGAGTCGCATAGGGCATAGCTGTTCTTATGTTAGTACTATGTCTATGTATTGGTTGTTTGCACTGCTCGAACTCTGAAGGTTGCTTGGTATCCATTTGTTTAATATCTGCACACTTGTTAGTTGGTAAATTCGGATTGCAATACTCGGCCCAGTGTCAATCATCCTGGTACTCATATAAGTGAGATGAGTTGCAGCTTGATTGAACTAGAAATGCCGGTCTTTGAGAAATGTTCAAAATGTGTTGGTTGAAATGCAACTATCTACGAAATTAGACCCTTGTGGAGTCTTTCATTTTGGCAAATAATGTATGTTCGTGTACTTCCTAAGTAGTTACTTAAATTGATCTCAATGTTAAACTTTTAGCATAAACTTTCTTTGCATGCACTTTCTTTTAGTGTTCTTTGTGGTCGAATACATTGCTTTGTTTTGTGAGGATGTTGATAGTTTTGAGAGCACAACAATTTCGGGATCTGCATATATTGGCCTCTTTATCTGAATGCTTGGCAATTTTGCGTAATACAACCGGTCTTGATTATACGAGGCATGTGGCTATCAAGAGCAGAGCAATGGAAGAAATCTTTAGACTTCTCTATAAATCTACAATAACCCTAGAGGCAAGTGCATCCCCTAGAGCGTTATTAGAGTGTTAAATGCTTCACTTGCGATAAGATTATGAAAATTCTAATAGTTTGGTTATGTTTAATAGCATATTTAGAAGTTCTTAGTATGATGATGAGGATGGATGAATGTTAGCAATGGGAGGGTAAGTTATTCAATTTCTATTATTGCAACGCCTTATGAATTGTACAAATGAGTAGGGTTATGTTGATGCAAAGGTTAAAGTGATTAAATGATAATGTGTGTGTTGTATTCATGTTTGTGTTGTGCTTATAAACATGTCACTTGCATTTGCGCATTCATTACAGAAGAGGCGACCCATGTTGATGTGGGCCTCTGTACTCACACGTAGTGAGTACAAAAGTCCTACCTCGTAGTCTCATCCACGGATGGGAGCGAGTCGATGAAGTAGGCCCCGCCACGGGATGGTTGGGATTGAGGGTGCACACCGACGGGTGTGCACTCAGCTATACTGGTATAGGCTTAAAAGGTTGCATTTTGAGCATAAACGCATAGAGGCATTGCATGGCATTGCATGGTGTGTTGCAATTGATAAGTGTTACTTGATGAGAATGGAAATGTCAGGTTGAGGATTGAGTCGTGGACTCATCCTGAAATTTTTATTGAGTCATGAGTAAGGTTTATTTATATTTCCGAGTTGGATGTGATAAGTGGGGTTCGTTACTGTTTCTTTTACTGGATAATTTCAATGAAGTAATGGTTATAGCAAATGATGAAGTAATCGTGTTCTTACGTTTTGAAGTTATAGAAATCCAAACTGCTTCCTTTATTTACAATTGTCAAGTAAAGGAACTGTTGCTTTATGTTTTGAAGTTATTGTTTTCTAGTCGTATTCATTACTTTTAATACTTGATTGCACTTTGCTGAGTCTTGGACTCACGCTTGTTTGCTTCCTGTTTTAGGTTCTTTGAAGCTGGCTCGCCGGGATGGGAGTAGAGCACATGCACGACTTCGGTCACCATCAAACTATTTAAATTGATTTGTAAAGCCTAGTGATATTAATTGAGGTTGTAATATGTTGTTCGTTGTGGTGTAGTTATTAATTTCTATTGGATGTGAGATTGGTTAACTAAGGACCTGCTAGAATGATATCATATACCTGCAATTGTTTTCCTGTCTGCTGAGTGGATGTCCTAAATTCTAGAGAGGTTATGCCGAAATTTTCTGAATTTCGGTGACTTAGTTTTATAATGGTTTAGAGAGTTTCGAGGTCGGTTTCAATCTTTTAGTAGAGGTAAAAGGTTTAGTGACTCGCTCGTTGAGTTATTAGTTCAATTGGACTTCTTTGTCAAGTTTTTTTATTTCTCCGGTCTTGTTGGGGACACTCTGGACCAGTATGGTTCCGGAGTGTTGTAAGCGTCATTTAGGGTCTTTGAGTAGCATTCGCAGCGCGTTTGGCGTTGGGGTGTTACAATTATATATCTTTTTGGACATTGCTATGTGATGGATTTTTCTTATCTTTGATGGTTGTAGGACGATGGTGCTAGGTCATGGTGAGGCGAAGGATGATCGAGACTAGGCGAGGAGCGTCGGAGGTCCAAACGGTCGAAGATCGCTGGAAGATGATCGGAGACAGAGTCCAAGCAAGCTAAGAAGACAAGGAATGGCCATGATGCTAACTAGATGCCGCGTGGATCGATAAGGGCCGTTGGATCGCGGTCTAGTTGATAGGTTAACTGGTCTAGATAGTATGCTTTGAAACCATGGCAAAGATCTACGATGACCACCAAAGCTTCATAGACAGCGCCTTGGCTCCACAGGGTCATGCCTCTAGCACAAGTTTGACACAATGAACAAGATGACACAAACAATGCAATGAATGGTGACCTGTAGTGATGGCGGCAACCACAAAGGCGGGTGCAGCGAGAAAACTCATGGCGACAATGGCCTCTAGCAATGCTCCAACCATGAGGAGGTGCACACAATGTAGAACACAACAAGGAGAAATTAAGGGTGAAGACCAAGACAACATGGACTCTCCATGGACGGCAGAAATTGGTAAAAACCTTGACGTCGACACTCAAGGGAAAACTTGAAAAAACTGGCGAAACCACGACGAATCTCGACTGCTAGGGTTAGGGCTTTGGACGAGGAAACCTATTTGACTCTTATGCTCCCTTTATACTAGCCTTAGCGTGCGTGTAGAGCTTGATTCATTTCAGAGTCCACAGCATACATGACACACATTGTCCTCATCAGAGATGGTAAACAGTGCACTTGACAGGTGGTCCCACCTATCAGTGACACACAACTCATGGGTTGGTGGGTTGGACTGTGGTGTAGATTGGGCTAAGACTTGGGTCGACTAGATTGGATTTCAGCCCAAACACATTTCCAGTATTTTATTTAATTTTTCCTTTAAGAAAATATAGAAAATAAAAATGAGCTCCAAATAAATATCAAATGCACTCAAAATCTTTTAAAAACTATGTAAAATATTTTAGAGCATATAGAACCTAAATAAAATAATTTTGATAATTTTTCACTTGTGCATTAATCACATTAAATTACTTTTGACTTAGTCAAATCCCATATTAGGCTTTAAGTAACAAACAAATTGTGAAAATTTTTGAAGGGCTAAAATTAATAAAAACATTTTAAAAGAGGTAAAAATTGGGATGTTACATTGGTGTAGGTGGTTTGGTGCATAAATATAGCACCATGTGGATGTTCAGTCTATAACTCGAGACAAACACTACTATAGAATGGTCTATATAAGACGTCTCATCATAGATGGTTTTTAAAAACTATCTATGTTAAAGTTAATCACAAACGATTTTGCTAGTATGACCATCAAGTTAAAGAATATGCTAAGAACCGTCTGTAATAAACTAATTTCATAGACGGTTCCTGGTACAAACTGTCTATGATACATGTGTTGACTAAGCCCATTAGTTACATAGCAAACCAACTAATAAATACATTTTATTATTTGTACTAGAGTCTTTTCTTTAATCTAGCACAATTTTTTATTAGCAACTCTGATTCATGAATGGTCTTCATCAGTAGCTTACTGATGACGAGTGGAACTAAATGATTTAAATTTCACCAATAAATAACAGATTAATGAGATTTTACACTAATTTATTTTATATATTGCTAGATTTTGCTGCCACATATAGTAGTGTCACTGAAAGACGATGTGGAGGCCTATACCTGTGTGTGATGAGTATTTGACTAAATTTGAGCATGGTTTACTTTGGAATTGTTTGATTTGAATTGGATTTTCAATTTGAAGCAATTTGAGGTTTGTCTGTCTTTTTCGGTACTACCGACCTGGGGGCGATAGCACCAAATCTTCTGAGCGTTTATGATTTAATTAATGATTTTGTGATTATTAATGTATATCTTTTTGGACATTGCTATATGATGGGTTTTCCTTGTCTTTGATTGTTGCAGGACAACATTGCTTGGTCATGGTGAGGCGGAGGATGACTGGGACTAGGCGAGGAGCATCAGAGGTCCAGTAGATCAAAGATCACCGGAAGATGATCGGAGATGGAGTTCGGGCAAGCCAAGAAGACAAGGAAAATCGATGATGCTAGCTAGATACCGTGTAGATCGATGAGGGCCGTTGGATCGCGTTTTAGTTGATAGGTTAGCGGGTCTAGGTAGTATGCTTTGAAAACCGTGCAAGAAAACCCATTATGTGTGCGGGTTTTGGGTTAGCACTTTCATGGCTGTGTGAGTGGGTTAATCCTAGCCCTTTGAGGAGTGCTCTAGAGTTGAGTGACTCATTCAAGGGTGGTAGGTGGCCCAAGAGTAGTATAAATAGAGGGGAAGGGGTAGCCTCCTCCTCTTAAAGGTTGTAGAGGTTTTTGTACTCCTTTGAGCTTTACCCACTTTATTGTGAGGCTTTGTAAACCTCCCCTTCCAGAAATGCAAATCTTTTTCATTCATGCTTGAATTTACATTACGCATTTACTTTATATCATAAATTCAGCATTTAAATTTCTGCAATTTACTTTCTCGCAATTTGGATTGGCCTCCCCTCCTTCTAAATGCTGCTGATCTAGGATGTCTTGAGTGTGCTCATATGATTTTACATCTCTTTTGCACCTTAGAATAGACTAGAGATCAAGTTTTCTATCAAGTTACAACTCTGTCCAGAACTTGTTCTTCGCACAGCAGTCAGTGTTTGATTTTTAAAAAATATATAAAAATCATTTTTGAGTTATTCTTATTGGAGAAGCTGTATGACTCCCATATCCATTTGTGAAAAAATCAGAGAGTCCACTGGTTGCACCGTTTGGGCGCCATGAGGTGAATACCAAGCCCTAAACTTTCTATTCAAAATTCCTGACAGTCTATGGTATTTTATTTTATTTTTTTGATTTTTCTACAAGGATGTTTTAGATGGATTTTGATGGAGTGCTTCATGACTCATTTTATCATAGGGAGAAAAATTCCTAAAATTTCTAGAGCACCAGAAATCTGCTTTTGCTTTTCTAAAAGTGAGGACAATTTCTGGAAAATCTGCTTTTGCTTTTCTAAAAGTGACTTTTGTGATTTAGCTTAATCTCCTTTCTAAAAGCAAGGGTTGAATTGATTTCTTTTTATTTGGATACTTAACAACCATGATTGTGATTAAAAAATTCTCCACTATTCAATGGTTCTCATCCATGCAAGCTAAGGGTACACATAGTTGTCTAGTTGTTCATGATTTCGTTTGCGCAATCTTTTCGAGGTCTTAGTTGGAGTATTTTGTGGTAAAAATTTTATTTTACGGCTATTCACCCCCTCTGTTCACCATCTCAATCCTTCAGTCACATGATGGCCATATGATATTGGTAGTAAGAAATGTATTCCAATTTACTAGATACATTGTTAGATTTTACTGCTGAACTATACTGTGGCACATGATGACCATGTGATAGCGACAATACAAAATACACAAAAGTTACTGCGAAATGCACTCTACTTTACTAGACATGTTGTTAGATTTTACTACTGAACCTTGTCATGGTGCATGATGGCCGTGTGATAGCGGCAATATAAAATGGACAAAAATTACTATTAAATGCACTTCAATTTACTAGATGTATTGTTAGATTTTACTACTGAACCTCACCATGGTGTATGATGGCCGTGTGAGAGCGGTAATACGAAATGAATTGAAGTTACTACCAAATACACTCCAATTTACTAGTCACATCTATAAATTTTACTGCTGAACCACACTGTGGCAAATAATGGCCACGTGATATATGAAACGAACTAAAGTTATTGTCAAATGCACTCCAATTTACTAAACGCGTTATTAGATTTTACTGCTGCAACTCACCGTGGCACATGATAGTCATGTAATAGCGGCGGTAAGAAATGGATCATTCTGATTTACTATCATATTGAGCATATAGGGGTAGATAGAGAGAGAAACATGGGTTGATTGCAAAATTTTTATCGATGATATCTGCCAAACTATTTATTCTGTTTACAATCCATTTGAAGCATTTTGCTAGGAAGTGTTCTTAACAAAAAGAGATACGTGATGAATATGTTTTACCATTGTAAAAAATAATTACTACATCAAAAGTTTAAATTTATTGTACCTATAATAGATAATTACTACATCATTTTAGTATGACAAATGTGGGTGGTAGTGGGTTTTCTTTGACCAGTCTTTGACAAAGGTGGGATGTGGGTTTTGACCCACGGAAGGTGGTGGAGCATATAATAGGTTTTCTATGCTTGGGTGAAAATTAGTGTGTGTTAGCAAAAGGAATTCACTTAGTCGGTTATACCACATACATTCAAACTGTTTTAACCGTGTAGTGACCTTTGCAATTTAACATTATACATATTGCGATTTTCATTCTTCCTCATATTTAGTAACAACATCCATAAGTTGCATATTCAAATTCATACCTGTTGCCGTAGAAATCAAGTAACGGAACATTGTACAATCATTGACATGAGAATATATTTCACCGAAATCGATGCCAGTCTCTGCCTGAACCCTTACGCTACAATTCTTGCTTTATATCTCACCACTTCATCACGTTCATTTTGTTTTCTAACGAAAACCCATTTGTGCCCAATTGGAATGATGTCTAGGTGTCTTGACCACATGTCCGAAGACTTTCCTCTTATTTAGGGAGTTTAGCTTGTTTGCGATTGCTTCCTTCCATTTACTCCATCATCATGATTCTTACAATCTGAAATCATCTTTGGCTCTAGAAACGAATTTTCAATATGGAAAGCAAGCTGAGTAGTAAAGCAGTTGCTATTAGCACATACTTGCATATAAAAATTTTCTCCCGTTTCTACATAATTTGTGGCAAACTCTTTATTCAATTTGATTGACACTTTATTTAGATCAAACAACTATCCACTATTTCCCAATTTGGCAGATCCTGATCATTCCATTTCACTAGTATCAGTAGGTGCGCTCTCATCTGTAATAGGCATATCGTCCCTTGGATGATCTTCATCTATCAGATAAAGATCATTCACATTCAGTTCATGGTGTTTCTTCCCTGTTCAGTTTGTGTCTTTTATAAACATATCTGTGGCACGAGATCTTTCAAACCAGGAGATCTCCTCTTTTTGTGCAATGAGGTGGAATCAGGCGTAGAACCCAAAACCCAGGATGGCTCTACCCTTTTAAGTGCATTTACCACAAGTATATATGATTTGGTAACTCCCTTATGATCTGTGAATGAATCTGACAATTTATTTGAGAGATTTTGTAAATCTATAATCCTCTGGACCTTTTGTTTAGATTCTTTAGTGTGTGGATCCATATTAGTTCCTATATGGCATACCAAAATAGGTTCCTTTCCTCTCTCTATGTTGGGAATAGTCCATTAAATACACAATTAGCGTAAGTTGCTTTTAAAAGATCAACGTCAAGAACTCTTAATATTTTATCATAGTTGGATATACATGTCACATGTAAATTCCTAATTTACGGTGGGGACCCATTAACGTACGCTGAGGTGGTGAGATTGGTACGTATACCAAATTGCTGAAATTATGCAGATGGAAAATATTTGGTTCTTTCTCACACACTAACTAGAAAGGTGACAACTTACGATATGCAAATAGCCGGAGTTGTATTAATTCCATGCATGTAACATGTCGAGACCTGAATATGCACCAGACCCTCTATGTATTCTACACTAGTCCAAGATCACGCTAATACACACAGTCTTAATATGGATGAATATTACAATCATACATAGAAGAAACATGAATAAAGATTTTATCTATTTAAATATAACTATTGAACTACCTTAAGGTCCACCTTACTTGAATATGCCACACAAGGCTTAGACTAAGAAATAAATAAAACTGCAGCTGAAATAAATTACTCGTAGCAACCTTCCAATTTGCCACAGGCAACTGACAAGATTCGCACCCTAATTGATCGTCTCCTGGTATTCCTCCTCGTAAGCCAGTGCAGGCTCTTCTTTAACTAGTGATTTGTTGTTGCAAGGGGTGAATACATAAAGCATTCAACAAGTTGTGCACAGAATGCAATTCAATTATACGACATGCATGGCTTATTCCAAATGAATGGTTGAATTTGTTATTTTGCAATAAAACAACTTTTACAAATGAATAGCATAAATAGATTAAAAATGACAATAAAACAAATAATAGCAATAATAAATTACTCAGTTATTTCCCAAATAAATCGACTCACAACCTTAAATCAATTTCCATATTCCATAGGCATACTGCTACATTCCCAAGTTCATTTTATTAAAATCTAACCCCTGACTGTAATTCTCGAGCATTGCTTAATATCGCGAGCACAACTATTCGAATTGGTTTGACACTCTACAAAGGTTATACATTTTAGCCACAAGATACAATCATAACACCACAAAAGCTAGTTATCATAACAAAGCCTTTATAATGCTCTGTCTAAACTTAGTACTGCCTGATGAGGTTTCAACACTGATAGGGCTGGTTACCACACTCAGGGCCCCCTCTTATGCCATGTGAGTCTACCCATGCACTTGGAACCTACACTCTCACGATAGTACAAAAATCTAGATATTACAAATTAATCAGCTAGGCATGTCACATACTAGATACGTAGTTGTATGATTAACTCAGTTCAAATGTTTTTGAAGTTAAGTCCTTAATTGATCAAGGCAAAACTTCTCAAAAACTCACAATAACCATTATCCATACCATCAACTTCCATTTATCAAAAATAACAATATGACCACCCAAATGCCATACTAGCCCACCATAAATCACACCTCTTGCCACTTGCCTCAATCAAAATTATTTTACCACCCTAGTTATTTACCATGCACCACGCGCCATCAACAATATTGTATGACAACACCTGACAAACCTTTTCATAAACTTGTTCCATATTCCATTAAGCAAGATTAACTTTGCATACACAAAATGATATCAATAACTCATTGCATGGCTAAGTAAGCTATTCACGTTCTAACTAACCCACATTGGCAATTAATAGTTACCAACTAATAAAAAACCTTGCTAGGGTGACAAATGAATCATAGCATACAAATAATAAGGTTGACATAACTCAAATTGGCTGAATAGCTAATCCCAAATTAATTGAAACAGTTATATATTGAATAGCATACAACAGTTTAAAACAATATAACTTCTACAACATGGGTTCAAGATGATCAAAGCACAATTTGTCTTAAAAAAAATTCTTGATCCTGCTCTGGACCTTGCTCTTGAGTTGGCTCCTTGCTCATAAACACCTCGAGTACTTCAACGTTTACACGAACAATTAAAGAAAGTAAAAAAACAAAATAGAAGCAAACTCAAATCTAAAAATTAAATAAATCCACAATAAATAAAGTTTAATTTTAAAAAATTTTAGGAACCCGAATCACCTCAATCGGAGATCGTATGAGGAAGAACAAACTCTCTAAAGTTTGAAATAAAAGAAAAATCAGAAAAATTGAAAATCCAAATTCTTTGAATTATTTTTCCATTGGAAAATTGGATTAATGATGTCATGCTAATGTCATGAATAATCAACCAAATTAAATTAAATTAGAAATGACCCTATTAGACTGACAGGTGGGCCCGCGGTCTACGGATCGGGTCCACAAAACAAATCTGGTTTACGGTGAACCCGGCGCATGGCACCTCGACTCCCGTACCTGATGTCATCGCGGATGTGTGGCACGATGCGAGGCTGACACATGGCGAGATCCTGAGCATTCACGCTAGATCCAACTATTGCGAATGCGCAAGGTCGACAGTGACAGTGATACACATGGTGAACGAGGGACTTGGCCATGTGGCGAATGAGGGACTCAACCATGTGGCACACATCTAGCAGCTACCCGTGCTAGATCCAATGGTTAGGTACAGTGATGGCATGGCGGTGGAAGGCTATCGAAGATGAAGATGATGACATGGGCTGTGGCGATTCATGACCTTTCCAGCGACGAAACTTGATGGATCTGATGCTACTCGACACAAGCGACTCCTTGGTGTCCTCAATGATGGCGAAGACAAACTGAAGGTGGAGATCCGCACGAAAAATGATGGTAGTGGCCTCGATTAACTCCGATGAGCTTTTGTGTGCAAACGGCAGCAGCTCAAATGCTAAGACCTAGGGCTTGTGTGCGACACAAAATAGCGTACAAGATGGGGTATGCGCACGCATTAAATAGCCTCGGCTTAAGTGCCTTGCGCAAAGATCAAGCCGGATGCAATGACGAAATCCCATCAAACTCAGAGACGGGACACGATGGTGACGTGCTACAATGGGGCTTCATCCTAGCCCTCCACGTGGCGATGATCCAATGGAAGCCAACGTGTGATAATGCAGCTTGATTGAGACCGCACGATCTCGATCCAATGGACGAGGTGTTTAGGGTTTACAATGATAGGGCTAGGACGGCTGGTAGCACAAAAATGGGTTGGGCCCGTATGGGTTCACCCAAAACTGTTACAAAGATTTTCTAAACTTTTCTAATAAAAACAATTCTAGAAAATAAACAATGCGAAATAAATAGCAAAAATACCCAAACATTAAAAAAAATTAAAAAATATTTTAGGGTATTTGGAACTCAAATAAAATATTTTCAACAAAACTTTATTTAAAATTTTCAGATTTTTAAAAAGACTTTAACAAAAGGCTTAATTTAAATAAATTACAAATAATTTAAATAAATTCTAGAAAATTCATAAAATTATAAAATACACAATAAATCCATAAAATGCAAAAATTTGGGATGTTACAAACTTCCCCTCTAAAAGAATCTTGATCCTGAGATTCAGCGCTAATTAAGGAATAGGTTTGGGAATTCCAACCTGAGATCCTCTTCACGCTCCCACATAGCTTTACTCTCTGAATTATTACTCCACTACACCTTGCAAAAACGCACTGACTTATTTATGGTTCTGCTATCAGCTACATCCAAAATCTTGATTGGCTACTCCATGCAAAGTCAAAGCCTCTTACAGCTCAATTGACTCCAATGGTGTTTGCTCCACAGGCACTTAAAGACACTTTTTCAACTGGGACACATGAAACACATCATGCACTCTTGCCAACGACTGCAGTAATTCTAACTAACATGCAACCTCTCCTTAGCGGCTCAAGATTTTAAATGGACCAACATATCTGGGTGCAAGCTTTCCTTTCAGATAGAACCTTTTAACTCCTTTAAGAGAGGTAATTTTGAGATACACAAAATCATCGGACCCAAAACTTAATTCATAGCGATGATTATTAGTGTAACTCTTTTGTCTTGATTGGGCAACCTTTAATATCTTTCTGTTCAAAGCAACCTTCTTTTCAGCTTCTTTAAGTGTCGGCGTATTCCGCCTGACAGGCCCGGAGTCTACGGACCGGGTTTTGTTCGGAAGGAGGGCGTCTTCGCGGCGGGCTAAACCTAGCGAGGGGAAACCCTAGGAACTCCCCCGCAACGAGCTTCGGCCACTAAGAACTAGGGATGACACCAAGATTTTACCTAGGTTCAGGCCCCCTTTGCCTCGGGTAACAGCCTTACTTCCTGCTAGATTGCTTATAGAGAGTGTTTGGAAACCGGCACAGTACAAAGCTTGGGAATTACAAGTTCTTTCTTAGGCTCTCCTGCGGTACTCTTGCTTGTTCCCTTTTCTACCTTCGACCCCTCTTCCCCATGCACCCGAGGGCCCTTATATAGGCCAAAGCTAGCGGAGTAGGTAAAAAGGGTCATCATCTTGATCCTTACACATTTATCGCCTCCCCATGCTGTCCCGTTCCTCGGCCTCATTAAATGCCGACGATGGCTTCGCCGCCGGTCCGCCCGGATGTAACCTTTCTTGACAGTTGGTGAGGCGTCGAGGAATGGGCTTGTAGCGAAATCCTCGCGGTTGACAGTTCGACATCGCTGTGTCTGTTGCCCGTAAGCAGCACGACAGGGAAGGAGCCCGGGTGAAGCCACCTCGCACCACCTTTTGCCTTGCGGCGGGCGAAGCGGCGTGCTTCGCCCACCGCCGCCGGGCGCCACGTGGGCTACTCGCCGGGCGCCACGTGGTTCCTTTCGCCGGGCGAGCGGCGGCGTCTTCGCCCACCGCCGCCGGGCGCCACGTGGATCTTTCGCCGCGGCGAAAGCGGCGTGCTTCGCCCACCGCCGCCGGGCGCCACGTGGTGCCTTTCGCCGGGCGGCGAGGCGTGTTCGCGCCACTGCTGCCGCCGGCGCCACGTGGGTCTGACATGTTGACCGCCGTGTTGACCGCTTTTGTGCGGCGAAGAGGGTACCCCAGCGCAGAGTACGCCGACATTAAGAATGTCTGGTCCAAAGACAAGACGTTCTCCTATTTTATTCTAATTCAACGAAGTACAACAGGATTGACCATACAAGACTTCAAATGGTAATATTTGTAAACTTGCTTGATAACTATTATTATAGCTGAACTCGATGTATGGCGAACATTTATCCCACAATGTAGCAAAAGCTAAGGTGCAATATCTCAACATACCTTCCAAAATATGATTGACTCTTTCAGTCAGACCATCTGTCTACGGATGATAAGTTGCACTAAAATTTAAATGAGTCCTCATTATTTCATAAAATTTATTCCAAAATCTTGAGGTAAATTGGGTACCTCTATTTGACACTATCTTCTTTGGCACTCCATGCAAACATACAATTCTTGACATGTAAAGCTTTACCAAATGATCTCCTGAATTTGTAGTCTTAATTGGTATGAAATGAGTGATTTTGATCAAGTGATTAGCTATGACCCATATTGAATTATAACCACTCTGAGTTCTAGGTAAACTAGTAATAAAACATATACTGATTTTCTCCCACTTCTATTTAGGTACTTTCAACGACTGTAGCAATCCTACTAGCCTCTGATGCATTACATTCACTCTGTGGCATATATCACACAAAGCAACGAGCTCAGCAACTTCACGTTTCATATTAGGCCACCAAAATCTTTCTTTCAATTCCTGGTACATCTTTGCACTCCCTAGGTGAATAGAATACTTTGAATCATAAGTTTCTTCAAGAATCAACTGCTTTAGCTCCTTTTCTGATACACAAATTCAACTTTTGATCCACATCGTACCTTGATCATCCAATGTAAAATCCTTATCCTTGCCTTCATCATCTTTCTAACCTTCTCTGATTTGATCATCTAAAGTTGGCTTTACCTCCAGGGTGGTTAGAAATCCTTTAAATACCACTTCCAATTTTAGCTTCTGAAATTCCCTACATAATCCAGACCGACTCTCCTAAATTAACATGTTAACTGGCGGGACTCGAATTCACCAATTCGAACTCACTGTGTTTACCGCACTAGTCCCTGGATTAATATTAGTGCACATAGCTCAACGTTGGCAAGTATCATATCATACACAACGGTAATAATAATAAGACTCCATTTATTGATACAACTAAGTATATGATCTTACGAGTAACTTACATTATTAAGCCACGCAGGGCTAGACTTGAAATAAAGACTTAGACAAATGTAGTAGAAAAAGAAAGACACTGATGACTCATTAGTTCACCACAGGCGTCTGACAAGACTTGGGCCTAGTGTGGAGTGCATGAACCCTGGGTATCTACAAGGCAGGCTGGACGAATCATCCATGAGAGGATGGGCCGGGCTGACAGCATGAAGAAGGCTACCGCCTGGGCTACTTTCAACGTGCGCGACACTAGGACTCTAAAGATAGCAACCAACCTTATTTTGGTTGGACACGATTATAATCCTAACCGTTATCATGTTTAGCGGATAAGGAAAGAGATACAATCTCCATCTTGTAACCGATCAGGACTCTCCTTTGTAACTGCACCCTTCTGCTATATAAAGGGAGGGGGGTAAGGTAGCATCATTAAGATCAAATCATCTGCAATAGGCTAGATACACATAATCCCAAAGCACAGGATTAGAGTATTATCTCCTCCGTGAGAGCCCGAACCTGTATAATTCTTGCGTCTTGTGCTACCATCGAGTTTAGATCCAGCGCCTAGCCTTGTTTTCATTATTGCCGACAACAAACGTCGACACCTAGTGACTCGCATTCTCCTGGAACTCCTCCAACAAAGATGACGACTCCTCAATTGTTGATTGTGGTTATTAGCAAGGGTGAGTACATACAGCACTCAACAAGTTGTGCACAGAATGCAATCCTAACATAGCTATATGTAAGGCTTATTCCAAAGGAAAAGGCTATCATGGTTATTTTGCAACAAAGCCGCATTAATGAACAATTACAATAAATAGATTGAAAAGAAAGTAAATCAAATAAAAAAATTAATAATTTCATATTTTCCAAATAAACCAACTTTTTCCACTCCTAAATCAAATTTCCAAACTTCCATATGGCAACTTGCCATCCCATCCAGCTTCCATTTTATTAAACTAACCCTTGACTGTAATTCTTGAGCTATGCTTAATACCGCAAGCACAGCTATCCGAATAGATTTACACACTGCACAGGTTATACACTTTACCCACATGATACAACCATACACCACACAGGCGAGTGATTATAACAAAGCCATTACAATACACCACCTTAACCCGATACTATCCGCTAAAGTTTCAACACTGGTGGGACTGGTTACCACATTTAGGGCCCCCCTCTTGCGCCATGTGAGTTTACCATAACTCGGGACTCACACCACCCATGATAGTACCCAAGCTAAGATATTGCAAATTAATCAGGTAGGTTGTCCCATACCAAACATGTGGTTGCATGATTGACTCATATCAAAGGCTTGCTAGGTTAAGTCCTTAGGATGATCGAACCAAGACTTTCACATACCCTATGCCCGTCATGCCCACCTTGGCACACTTGCCCCTTGCCACTGCCCCAATCTAAGTAAATACCACCCCAGTTGATTAGCAAGCACCACGTTCCATCAACAATTTAACATTGTTGCGTGACATCCCTTGCTACAACAACTCAATCTCATTGTGTGACCACACATGACTCACAAATTCATAACATTGTTCCATATTCCATTAGTCAAGATTAACCATTGATGATTCAAGTCCATGTGATGACATGACATGGCTAAGCATAATAATACGTTCTAACCATTCCATGTTAATTTTATTATTAACCAACTATAGTGAACCAATTTATAGCGACAATATATCAAGGCATACAAATGACAAGGTAGGGTATAGATCAAAAGGTACATTATCTAAGACCCAATTTAATTTGAAACCATTGTATCCGTGAAATTATCATGCAATAAATAAAACAACATAGCAATTTTTTAAACATGAGTTCAACATGATCAAAGCACAACTTTCCTAGACAAGGGTCCTGGTCTTGCTCTGGAACTTGGTCTTGAGTCGATGGTTTATCCTCCGATGCATCACACAACTCAACGTCTACACAAATCGAGAAAGAAAACTAAATAAATACCAAAACAAAAAGCAAATGAACTCCGAAACTCAAATAAAATCCACCATTAAAATTTTACAAATTTTTAAAAATTTGAATAACCTCAATCGGAGTTCGTATGAGGGAGAACTAGCTCTCTGAAGATTCAAAATTTTCAAAAATCAGAAAATTAAAAATCAAATAATAAACCAAATTATTTTTTAACTGAAAACTATATTTATGGCATCAACATGACCTCATGATGATGTCATCATCACTGGATTTCCGATTGAATTATTTTTCAATGGAGAAATCCTGTTTATGACATCAACGACACTTCAGACCTATCACGGCACGCCACGTGTCACGGTCTATAGACTTGGTCCACGGACTCGGTCCATGACTCCTCGACACTTGTGCCCCCACATGGCGAGGTGCGATTGGCTGCAAAGTGAGGCTCGATCCAACCTGCGGGAGACAAATCGAATGGTTCAGATTTTGCACAATGTGGCGACATCCCAACCGATTGATTGAGATCCAACGACACATGTTAGAAGATGGGGTTTACTGCTATCGCGACTATGTGGCTTAACCTTAGTTGTTGATCAAAGATCCAACGGACGATGAACTCTGACCTTGTCGATGGCGGCACAATGGCTCTTCTCTGTTGCACTTGGAGATGACAACCTCGGCGATGGCCCTGCAGCGATGGAACGGCAACAAGCCTTCACAGAACTGACACAGCGTGATGGTGACGATCTCGAGTAAAAAATGCGGTGGCGCACTCGATCAACTACAGCGAGGTTTTGGGGGCACTACGGGACTCCATGGGCGACGATGCTTGGGGTAGATGATGCGGCAGACAACGGTGAGTCCAGGGCGCACGGACGGTGACTTAAATAGGCTTCGAAAGGCATGCGGGCAGCGGACAAGGACTCTGAATCCGACTGCACATTTTCGAGTCCTATGCAAACACGATGACTCCCAGCCATCTGATGTTGATCGAACGGTCACGAAGCTCACTGACATAGCATGATCGGATCCGTCCACAATCGATCGATGGATACGATCCTAACTCACCCTAACAGACACGGTTTAACTCCCACTGCTTGATCTAAATCCAACGGCCCATAAGCACTAGGGTTTCCATCATCATCTTCTAACCATAGCCGCTCCTTTGCGATCCAGCGGCTAATCCAGCACCAACGACGTGGCTTGATAAAGATCTTACAATGTAGATCCAACGGTCGACAGCGAGAACGCTTGAACACAAGACTAGCAGGCTACACAACACTGGGCCACGTGCGCACAGTATTGGGCTCTCGCCCGATACTGTTCAAATGCGTTTCTCGGATTTTTGATTTAAAATAATTACAGAAATTAGTTTAATTATATTTAGACAAAAAAATGCCAAGAAAAATCTAAGAAAATTCCCAAAAATACTTTGAGTCATTTTGAGCTCAAATAAAAGATTTTTAGCAAAACTTTATATTAATTTTATCTGCATATAGAAAGTTTTCTCAAAAGGCCAATATACTTAATTTAAAATAAATTCAAATAAAATCTAATAAAATCTAATAAATCCAAAGAAATCATAACAATAAAATAATAATAATAAAGGCAAATTTTGGGATGTTACAAACTTCCCCCTTAACACAATCTTGACCCCGAGATTCAGGCTAACTAGACAATAGGTTTGGGAATTCTGACTTCAAATCTTCATGTTCCCACATTGCTTCATTCTCTGAATGATTGCTTCACTGAACTCTGCAAAAATGGACAGACTTATTATTGGAATTGCACTCCACCACATCAAAAATCTTGATCGACTACTCCTTATAGGTCAGATCTTCTTGCAACTAATTTGCTTCTAACAGCGTCCGTAAGCTCTCATCGACGGCTTAAAATCTTGAATGGTCCAACATATCTTGGCGCAAGCTTTCCCTTGGCATGAAACCATTTGACTCCCTTACGAGGGGTAACTCTGAGATACACTAAATCATTGGGCTTAAAGCTCAAATCATGACGACGATTGTCAGCGTAGCTCTTTTGCCTTGATTACGCTATTTTCAACCTTTCTCTAATCATAACAACTTGCTTTTCGACTTCCTTGAGAATATCAGCCCAAACACTGAACGCTCTTCCGTTTCATTCTAATTCAATGGGGTACGATAGGCACGACCATATAAGTCTCAAACGGTGACAGTTGCAAACTATCCTGATAACTGTTGTTATAGCTAAATTCGGCATACGGAAAACACTTATCCCACAATGTAGCGTAAGATAATGCACAAGCTCTCAACATATCCTCCAAGATCTAATTAACCCTTTCTGTCTGACCA
This sequence comes from Guadua angustifolia, assembly GCA_036346375.1. NCBI lineage: Eukaryota > Viridiplantae > Streptophyta > Magnoliopsida > Poales > Poaceae > Guadua > Guadua angustifolia. Next base: position 10,275,572 of record CM070510.1, on the reverse strand, counting down.
TCTATCTGCGAATGATACGCTGTGCTGAAATTCAAACGAGTTCCCATCGCTTCATGCAACTTGTTCCAAAATCTTGAGGTAAATTGGGTAGCTCTATCTGACACAATCTTCTTGGGCACATCACGCAAACACACAATCCTTGATATATACAGATCTGCCAAGCGATCTCCAGAATAAGTCGTCTTCACTGAAATGAAGTGAGCGACCTTAGCCAATCGATCAATGATGACCCATATGGAATCATAACCTCTTTGAGTCTTAGGCAAACCGGTGATGAAATCCATTCCGATTTCCTCCCACTTCCATTTTGGAACCTTCAGTGATTGCAACAAATAGCAGGCCGTTGGTGCATAGCTTTCACCCTTTGGCATACGTCACACAATGCAACGTGTTCAACTACCTCTCGCTTCATGTTAGATTACTAAAATCTTCCCTTAAGATCTTGATACATCTTAGCACTTCCTGAATGAATTAAATACTTAGATTCATGAGCCTCTTCAAGAATCAACTAAGCTCCGTCTTGTTTGGTACACAGATTCGGCCTTTGAACCACACGGTACCTCGGTCATCCACAGTCAAATCCTTAGCCAAGCCTACATTCTTCTTGGACCTGATTCTACTAATTTTCTCATCATCCTTCTGGCCTTCTCTGATTTGATCTTCAAGCATTGGCTTCACTTCCAAAGAAGCTACAAAACCTTGTGGAACAACTTCTAATCTCAGCTTCTAAACTCTTTGCACAACTCCGATTGATCGCTCAATATCATCATATTTATACTATGGCTCTTACGACTCAAAGCGTCAGCTACCACATTAGCCTTCCCAGGATGATAATGGATTCCAACATTATAATCCTTGATCAACTCCAACCATTTTCTTTGTCTCATATTGAGATCCGACTGGATGAATATATACTTTAGACTCTTATGATCCATATAGATCTCACATCTATTTCTAATAAGATAATGGCGTCATATTTTCAAAGCATGCACTTCGACAACAAACTCCAGATCATGTGTTGGATAGTTCTCCTCGTGCGGCCTCAATTGCCTCGATGCATAGGCAACAACTCTGCCATTTTGCATCAACACATATCCAAGACCCTATCTTGAAGCATCACAATATATGTTGAAACCGCTCTGCATATCTAGTAATACTAACATAGGTGCTGATGTTAACCGTTTCTTCAACTCCAGAAAACTCTTTTCACACTCAGGCCTCCATGCAAACTTTTTCTCTTTCTTCAACAATTGCGTAAGAGGTCTAGTAATCATTGAAAACCCTTCTATAAACCAACGGTAACTGCCATTCCCAGAAAACTACGAATCTGAGTGATAGATTTTGGTTGCTCCCAATGTAACACAGCTTCGACCTTACTTAGATCAACAACGATTCCTTTAGCTGTTATTACATGGCCAAGAAATTCAACCTTCTCTTTCCAAAAATCACACTTGCTGAATTTAACATACAACTGCTGCTCTCGCAACCTTTCCATAACCAACCTCAAATGCTCTGCATGCACTTCCCTCGTCTTGGAGTATATGAGAATGTCGTCTATGAAAATAACAACAAACTTGTCCAAATAATCCATGAATACCTTGTTCATCATGTTCATGAAATACGCTGGAGCATACGTCAGTCCAAAAGGCATGACTATGAACTCATAATGTCCATACCGTGTAGAGAACGTAGTCTTAGGAACATCCACTGCTTGAATCTTCAGTTGATGATATTCTAATCGAAGATCTATCTTGGAGAAACCTCCTACTCCTATCAACTGATCAAACAAATCATCGATCTTGGGTAAGAGATACTTATTCTTGATCGTCACTTCATTAAGTGTACGATAATCAATACACATCCTTAAACTTCTGTCCTTCTTCCTGACGAACAAAACTAGTGCTACCCACTGGGAAGAACTTGGTCAAATAAATCCCTTCTCGAATAACTCCCCGATCTGCTTCTTCATCTCAATTAACTCATCTGTTAGCATCCGATACGGTCTCTTCTCTATTGGTGCTATTCCCGGTACTAACTCAATAACGAATTCAATATCCCGATCTGGTGGCATACCCGGTAAATCTTCAGGAAAAACCTCTGGAAGTTCTCTAACAACTGGCACATCCTCTATGCTAGGAACATTCACGCTGTTAATCATTAACTATCCATCACATACTGTGGTTGCATGAATTTTCACTTTCTTGCCTCTAGGGATTTCCAATGACACAATCCTTTGACCACAATCCAAAACAGCTTTATGCTTAGACAGCTAATCCAATCTAAGGATAATATCTAATGTTTGGGTATCTAGTAAGATAAGATTGGATAGGAATTCTATCCCACCCATAAGTAATTTAACTCCCAAATACCCAAGGTTGGACCGAAGTTCAGATCTTAGGGCTTGGACTAAAAGCACACACTTAAGATTCTTAACATCAAACCCATTCTTCATCTCAAAACTCCGAGAAACAACTGAATGCGAAGCTCTAGAATCAAATAAAACTATAGCAGGCACTGAGTTAACCAAGAACTTACTTAGTATGACGTCCCATGCCTCTTGGGCTTCATCAACAGTGATATGGTTGATCCTACCACGCACTATTACTTCAGGTGTTGCTCCTACTTGTACTGGTACGTGGTTTCTTCCTGACATAGGTGCCTTGGCCGATGTAGTTCCCAAGTTGAAGTGAATCAGCGTGATTCCTCCTTTCTGCGAACACTTATTAGTAAAATGTCCTGGTTCATTGCAAGTATAGCAACGCTTCATAGCAGATTGTTGATTCCCTCCTGGTGCATTGCTTCCTTGGACTAGTGTCTGAAAATTCTGATTAACTGGGCGAGATGGCGGGTTTGATGCCTTGTTTGTTACTTGCAGCTGGAACTTGTCAAACTGTTGGGGAGACATCCTCAACCTGAACTGGTTTGGTCACTCTCCTTAGCTAGCCATCATGCGCTTGCGATCCTCACCTAGTCCTTGCGCTTGTCCTCCAAGATCAAAGTCTTGTTGACCAATTCTTGAAAATCAGGAAAATTAAGTGATCAATCCCACCTGCAATCCGGAGTTCAGTCCTTTCAGAAAATGAGACTGTTTAGCCATATCTGTGGCCACACCCTCAGGCGCATAGCGAGCTAGCTGAGTAAACTTGTTCAGATAGTCAGCCACTGATTGATCTCCTTGCTTCAAAGCCCTGAATTCTTCTTTCTTCAGATCCATCGTGCCTTCAGGCACATGGTATTGGTGAAAAGCAATTAAGAAACATGATGTTGTTGTGGAATCTTTGAATGCTGAAATTGCTAGACTTAAATCTTTGATTCCTGATGATGATGCTTGCAAATCATGTGACTTGATTTACAATGAGCTTACTTTTCTTAGGAAAGAACATGTTACCTTGTTAGAGCAAGTCAATGCTGAAAAGAAGGAAAATGAGAAACATGTAAAAAATGCTTGTTGTTCAACTGTTGATTTGCATGATACAACTCACTGTTCTAAATGCTCCACACTAGAATTGAAGTTGCATAATGCAAATGCTAGGGTTTCTCAAATGACAGATGCTTTGCTCACTCATAAGGTTTTTTCATGCTCAACTTGTCGCAAGTAAAAAGGAAAAGTGAACGTTCCCTGTAATAACTGTTTAACTCTTTCTCGAAAAGTTGATTATTTGGAGAAATCTTTAGAACGTTTCACTACAGGAAAGAAAAACCTAAACATGATTTTGGATCAATCAAGAGTCAACACTCATAACAAAGGTTTAGGTTTTGATTGTCATGCTCATTATAAATCACATGCTCCCACTGTTGTGAAAGCACTTGAAAGTGAAAATTTTGAAATTGTCAATGAGCTTAAGAAAATTGTTTTTAAGTCTGCTGGTGTTTTACCTTCTACTGTGATGAATGCAACTGTTACTTCTACTTCTAAAGCTAAACATCATGTTAAGTACAATTGCACTCATTGTGATAGAGATGGACATTTAGTAGATTTTTGCTTTAGGCTAGCCAAACAGCAAAAGAAAGAAAAGGCTAAGGCTAGGTCTAATTTCAGGAAGGCACATTTTACTCCTCATTTTGTGCCTAGGGTGATGCAAACACCTTTTTGTTGCAAGAAACATAGGAAAATGCAAATCTGATTTTGTGAACAAGCATACTCGTGTTGTGCCTACTCGTCGTGTGTCTCAGTACTGGATTCCTAAACATCTTATTTCTAACCTAGTACTGAGACCTCGACATTCTCTATTTTTATGTAGGCTTCTCGCGCGAGGAATGAGAACATTTGGCTAGTTGATTCTGGATGCTCACGCCACATGTCCGGTGATAAAAATTGGTTCTCCTCCCTCACTCGTGCATCTCGTGCTGAAAGAGTTACTTTTAGAGATGCGTTTTCCACTCCTGTTGTGGCAAAAGGTACAGTGAAGGTAAATGACAAGTTTATGTTCAAGCATGTGGCTCTTGTTGAAGACTTGAAATATAACTTGCTTTCTGTCTCACAAATGATTGATGAAGATCTCGAAGTATGTTTCAAGAAAAATGAATGCAAAGTTTTAGATGCTTCAGGTGATCTTGTGTTCAGGATTTCACGTTTTGGAAGAGTATTTAAAGCTGATTTTGATGTATCACATTCTTCTAAGTATAGTTGTCTAGTTGCCAATGTTTTTAAAGATTTATTCTTTTGGCACCGTAGACTTGGTCACGTTGGTTTTGATCATCTTACTCGAGTAAGTGGTTTAGATCTCATACGTGGCTTGCCTAAGCTTAATGGTGGTAGCGATTTAGTATGCTCTTCTTATAGACATGGTAAGATTACTGTAGGTTTACATCCACCTCTTACCATGGTGATGACAAACGCTCCAGGACAGCTACTACATCTTGACACAGTTGGACCTTCTCGTGTTCAATCTTTTGGAGGCAAATGGTATGTACTGGTTATTGTTGATGATTATTCTAGATACTCTTGGGTTTATTTTATGGTATCTAAAGATGAGACTTTTAGTCATTTTAGAAATCTTGTTATTAGATTATCTGTTGATCACCCAGAAGCACTTAGAGTTATTAGAAGTGATAATGGAACTGAATTTAAAAATTCTTCTTTTGATCACTTTTGTGTTGAAAAAAGAATTGATCATCAATTTTCTTCACCGAGAGTGCCTCAACAAATGGTGTAATTGAAAGGAAAAACAGGACTTTGGTTGAGATGGCTAGAACTATGCTGGATGAACATCACACTCCTAGGAAGTTTTGGGCTGAAGCAATCTCAATTGCATGCTATGTTTCTAATAGAGTGTTCTTGAGATCGAAGCTAGGCAAGACTCCTTACGAGTTTCGTTTTGGTCATAGGCCTAGTGTATCTCATTTCAGAGTTTTTGGTTGTAAATGTTTTGTCTTGAAATCTGGAAACCTTGATAAATTTGAAGCTAGATCAACTGATGGTATTTTTCTTGGATATCGTGCTCATACACGTGGCTATCTTGCACTTGTTTTGGAGACTAACAAAATTGTAGAAACCTGTGAAGTTACTTTTGATGAGACTAGTCCGAGCACTAGTCCAATTGATGCAGGTACAGATGCATATGTTTAGGGGGAGAGTATCTTTGTTGATAATGATGATGATGATGTTGAGGACGAAGTATTGATTTCTATTACACAACCAGTTGTAGCAACTTTGGCACCTACCACTATATCACCTATAGCTAAGCATCCTCAAGCCACAACATCATCTGTACATGCTGAAAATGAAGAAGGAGAAGGAGAAGTTTCTAAAGTTGCAGCTCCTTTGCACATTCAAAGGATACATCCACCTGAACAGATCATTGGAGATTTAAATGAGAGAGTCACCCAATCCAGGTTTATTACTTCCGAATCTCATGTTCACTCTGCTTTTGTTGCTTCTTTTGAACCCAAAGCTATATCTCATGCATTAACTGACGAATCTTGTATCAATGCCATGCATGAAGAATTAGAGAATTTTGAACATAATAAAGTCTGAAAACTTGTTCCACCACCTCCTGATTTTAATATTATTGGAATTAGATGGGTTTTCAAAAATAAACAAAGTGAGGATGGTATTGTTGTTAGAAATAAGGCTAGATTGGTTGCTCAAGGATTTACTCAAGTTGAAGGTTTAGATTTTGATGAAACCTTTGCTCCTGTCGCTAGAATTGAAGCCATTAGAATTCTTTTAGCATTTACTGCATCTAAAGGTTTTAGATTGTATCAAATGGATGTGAAAAGTGCTTTTCTATATGGCCATATTAATGAGGAGGTATATGTTAAGCAACCATCTGGTTTTGAAAATTCTAAGTTTCCAGATCATGTGTACAAATTATCAAAAGCTTTGTATGTTTAAAACAAGCCCTTAGAGTATGGTATGATAGGCTAAAAACATTTTTACTTGAAGAGGGGTTTACAATGGGAAAAGTTGACAAAACACTCTTGTTACTCAAGCAATGCAATGATCAACTATTCGTTCAGATTTATGTTGATGATATTATCTTTGGTGGTTCCTCTCATGTTTTAGTGTCTAACTTTTCAAAAAACCATGAGGAAGGAATTTGAGATGAGTATGATGGGTGAGTTAACTTACTTTTTGGGACTGCAAATCAAACAAATCAAGGAAGGTACTTTTGTTCATCAAAGAAAGTACACAAAAAATTTGCTTCGTCGCTTTGGGATGGAAAACTGTAAGCCGATCATAACACCCATGGGAGGCACTTGCACACTTGATCTAGATGAAGATGGTGAGATGGTTGATATAAAGGAATATAGAAGCATGATAGGTTCACTTTTATATCTCACTGCATCAAGACCGGATATTCAATTTGTTGTGTACTTGTGTGCTCACTTTCAAGCTTCCCCACATGTTTCACATCGACAAGCTATCAAGTGGATTTTCAGGTATCTTCATGGTACTCAAGATTTTGGCATATGGCTTTCTGCTTCCTCATGTATTAGTTTAAGAGCATTCTCTAATTTTAATTTTGGAGGTTGTAGATTGAAAGAAAAAGTACATCTGGCTCATGTCACTTCTTGGGTAATTCTCTTATTGCATGATCATCTAGAAAATAATCTTCTGTTGCACAATCAACTGATGAATCTGAATATGTGGCTGCTGCTACTTGTTGTTCTCAAATTCTTTGAATAGTAGCTACACTTAAAGATTATGGGGTTAATTTCGATAGTGTTCCTCTTTTGTGTGATAACACTAGTGCAATATGCATTGTTAAGAACCCTGTGCAACATTCTAAAACAAAACACATTGAGATCAGACTTCACTTTCTTATAGATCATGTAGAAAAGGGAAATATTGTGCTTCATCATGTGGATACTGAACATCAATTGGCAGACATTCCCACAAAATCTTTGTCTTCTTCTCGTTTTGCTTTTATTCGGGGTGAACTTGGGTTGGTTCATCCAATGGGTTATTTTTGAGGAGGAGTTTTTGAAGTTTTTGTAATATTTTGTAACATGCTTTTTATTTTATGTGTTTCTTAAATGAAAAACAAAAAAATAAAAAACAATGAAAAAGTACTGAGCATTGTATTTCATACACATATGTCATTTGAAACCATGTTTATGTTTCAAGATCCTTGCAATTTCATTTTCATGCATATATGGTGTAGTTTATGACATGACTATTTAAATGGAATGACAACTTGAATTAAATCTTGTCATGGTTGAACTTTCTTGGCTATCTTGATCCTACTCAAAAAGTGCTAAATATGAAAGTTAAGTGCTAAAGCTAAAAGAGTGATTGTTGATAAATGCAAGAACAAGGTTATGTACTATCACACTTCTTCTTTACGAGACTGCTTATCATTGCACTTTGATATGAACTTGGAAGACATTGTGTATGACCGAAACCATGAAACCTTAAGCTTGTGATTGCTTGGCATGGTTGAAAAGTAAAGCTGATGGTGCATGTAATTCCTTGCAATTGTTATTGTTGTAATCAATTAATGAATCGGTTTTTCAAGCACAAATAAAGTGCACAAAAATTCAATGTTTTCAGGTTTTAAGATTGTTGAGAAAGAGAGATCATGCCATGCAAAAAATCGTTAATAGTACTTGATTTCTAGTTATGCTTACTCTACATTGTTTATGTGTAGATTTGAGGGTGCAAGTACTTTTGATAGCATGATTTGGTGATGAATTTCTTACATTTGTGCATGACTCATAATGCTCAGTACATAAAAAGACAAACTAAAAATAAACAAAAAGATTTTGTTCTCTCTTTTGTATTCTTGATGAATTCATTGTCAAAGGGGGAGAATTTTGAAAAATTTTGGACACATATTGCACATTCACACACACATTTTTTCTTTTTAGGGGGAGATTTTTTTCACTTTGCTTTTTGTTTTTAAAATAAAATTTCTTAAAACTTTTCTTGTGAGGTGAATGTCAATGTTCAGTTCTAAATAGTGTTGCCAATGTTTTCATCAAGGGGGAGATTGTGAAATCATGTGCTGAAAATTTGGCTTAGTAATGGCATGTGTTGTGCATGTGCATATGTTGTTTAAGATGATTGTTTGATATACTGCGATAGCATATTAATGATTTTGCTTGATGCAATGCGCTCGTGTGAGTGGTTGCATGGATTGACTTTGAGTCAAGTCATGGACTTGTGCTCGGATGCGTTTCTTATTTATTCATGTGCAGGTGTTGCTCGAGGACGAACGTGGTCGATGACGGGACCGGAACTAGGTTCATGGAGGAACTGAGGTTCGGGACTAGGTTCAGGGAGGAATCAAGATCTTGGTGGTTGTGGATGTCATACGGGACGTTCGGGCTAGAGAACATGCACATAGAGGTTAGTTAGTCATGTAAATGCAGCATGTGGGCTGTACACGCATGCAAGAGTTGTATTTGGTCATGTTTGGGCTAGGTTGAGATGTATACGAACTCTTTTCATGTTGAAAGTAGAGTTGTATTCAATCTCTTTATGTTTGCTCAATATAAATAGGGGGAGGTGTCTCCTGTTTATAGAGTGTTGAGGAATTAGGTTTTATACTCTTTTTGTTTGGAGTACTGTATCCAGATTAGACAAAGAAAAATCAAAATCCTTTTTCTGATCTGAGCGTTTTGCTTCTTGCAGCCAAGCTTCTTGCGTCTTGTGCATTGCAGCATGCGGCTGTGAATTTGGCAACGAGAAGCGCCTGAGATTGATGCGCCTGGAGTCCCTGCGTCCTGAGCTCTCACGTCTAAAAAAATCCCTCACACCCAGGAGACCCAACGCTTACGAGAAGACTTGCTTTCCTAGCGTTTTGGTCCGTCATACGTTGATTTTCGTTTTGGTCCGGCGTTGATTCACGATTTCCGTCATTATTTAATTCAATTATCTTGCGAAGGTAATATCTTGAGATCCATAGGTCCGATCGACTTGATTCTTTTTGGGTTAGCTTTGGAATTGAATCTAGTTTCTATAGTTAAAATTTTACATCAATCCAATGGTTGGATCTTTAGCAATTTCTATTTTTGTGAACTAGTCGCCAGACTGCTCGCCGATTGCGGAAACTGGTCGTCCGACTGCTCTCCAACTGCGAAAGTGGTCGCCCGACTGCTCTCCGACTGTGTGAACTGGTCTCTCGACTGTTCGCCAATTGCATGAACTGGTCTCCGCCGATTGCATGAATGGTCTCCGATCGTTCACGATCGTGTGAACTAGTCTCCGATCATTCGCCATCGCGTGAACTGGTCTGCAATCAATTTGAGTTTAAATTAGGGTGTGTTAGAAAAAATCATCAAAAATTTGATATTAGCTTCCACGCAATCATTCACCCCCCTCTGATTAACAATTTTGAAAAGGGATGTAGCGCAGCTTGGTAGCGCGTTTGTTTTGGGTACAAAATGTCACAGGTTCAAATCCTGTCATCCCTACGTTAGTGTATATTTCGATCCTACACTTAGTCAGTAGAGCATGTGGATAGTAGCTATCAGATGCTGGGTTGGTGTCTCATGGTGGGTCTATCTCAGTCGTAGAGCATGTGGGTTGTAGGCTTGTAGCTATTAGATGTTGGGTTCGTGTCTCACAGTGGGTTTCCTCAGGGTTCAAAATTTCATCGAAAACCAGTGAAATTTCACCCAAATTTCGGATTTCAGGCTATCACCAAATCCAAAGTACTGGCCAAATTAAAAAATTTGAAAAAAAAATTAACTTGCTACAGTAATTTCGTTTTTTCGACGAAATTTCACCCAAACCGGCCAAAATTTCAGGATTTGATCCTAGATTTTGATGTTTTAGGGCTGGATTTGACCAGATTTGTTAACCCTTGAGAAAGTCATCTTCCATGAAAATTTGTTAAAAAACTGAATTTTTGAGACATTTTAAAATTTTGGCAAAAACACTATCAGATTTTTGTAACATTATACAAGCTTGATAATGATCTAAAAAAATTATGGTACTATCTTTAGTACTGTAGGATCATACATAAATATTTTCAAAAAAATCAAACTTCATGTGTTATATTTGAAAAATCAAAAACAGAATGAACACAATTAGGACAGTAACTTTGTTAGATTTTTAGAAATTTTCTTATGTGTGATGGTGATCTAAAATTTTTATGAGAGATTAAGAATTTCCTGAGTACCATTATACAAAATTTTAAAAAAAAAATCAACTTTTCTTGTTTGGTCAATCAAGTCTATGTAAACACTGAACTTCATTTGTTATTATATTTCAAATATGTAAAAGAGAAAGAACATAAATGCTACTGTTCCTTGCAAGAATTTTATAAATTCACTGAAGTGTGATCATGATTCAAACTTTTTATGAGATCTTTAGAATTTTTTTATCAGCCTTTTGTAAAATTTTCAAAAATTTTAAACCTATTTTATCAATAAAGCAAATCTATGAATTGATCGTCAGGCTTTTATCAAGACGTAGCACTGTCATAATTTATGGAAGTATGATAATCAAATGAAACTTTTACTAAAACATTAGCGATACATTAGGACCATCCAAAAAATGTTCAAAATTTTCCAACATGGTTTGAACTATTTTTCAATTTGTTCAAATTTGGTGGTAAGGCTTTTATCAGGACTGTAGCACTGTCCAAATTTTTAAAAATCCTTGAAGCTTGATCACAATCTCAAAATTTTATATCACAATCTCAAAATTTTATAGAAACATTAGTGATTCATGAGAACCATGCACAAAAAATTTGAAAATTTTATAACGTGGTTTGTACCATTCTTCATTCGGTTCAAACTTGCGGGTCAATGTTTAATTTATCTAGACAGTAGCAATGTTTGAATTTTTAAAAATTTTACAGACTTGATAATCTCCTGACAATTTTATGGGAATATCTCTTATGTGTTAGGAACATTTAAAAAACATTTCAAAATTTTTAAACATAGTTTGAACCATTTTTTGATTAGTTGAATTTGCCAAAATTTTGGCAATTTCGGGCGAAATTTTGGATTTTGGGCCAAAATTTTGGTAAAAAAAACTGGATTTGAGTTTTTATTTTTGAATTTTGACCGTATTTTATCCGAAATAATGAGATTTCACCGAAATTTTGGATTTCGGTCACCGGCGAAATTATATGCAAAACGAAATTTCTATTTTTGAATTTTAAAAGTAATTAAATTAAATTATTAATTGTTTATATTTTTATCAGAGGTAAATAATGTTTTTAGTATGACATGGTAAATTTTTAAGATGAATAAAATGTTCAAATATTTTTAAAAAATTCTGGCAATGCACTATTTAAGGTCAAAAGATGTCATTTCATTAATCAAATCATTATCCTTTGTCTTAAAATTTATTTGTCAAGTGAAATGAATCTCTAGATTCTTCAGAAAATTCAATACCAATTTTTGCAAAATTTTACTTTTACCTTTTTATCTTTTTACTATTATCCATTCAATATAGCCATTAGTTGATTTTTCAAACAAGCCGTAAATCCAGGAAATTCCAATAAAAACCGATAATGCCAAGAAAATACAGAAATAATCACACTTAATCTAAAAATATTCATTTTAGTTTTATTGCATTTTTCCAGGATGTTACATCACAGTTGAGCAAATTTATAAAATTCTGACACTGTTACTGTTTCATTTATATTTTTTTGTTTTTCATTTTTCAAAGATAACATAAACACTGCAGCTCCACTCAACATTCATACATGACTTCTGAATTTGTTGCTGGGCGTTATATATTTTGTAACACATAAACTATAGACTTCACCAAGCAAGCAAACACTGCATCTATATACTTCATCTAGCTTAATCCGGACGAAATTCAAAAAACAAATTTGAAGTCTAAAATTTTTTGAAACAAAATTTCCAAATGTCAGTCGAAATGATCAAAATTTCGATCATTTTAAACCGGGTGTGAAATGGTCTCCGAGACTAGAAAAAATTGGGAAAAACATTAGTGCTCGCTACGATATCTAGCTCAGTCGGTAGAGCATGTGGATAGTAGCTATCAGATGCTGGGTTGCTGCGCTTAGGATTCGAGCCAGAGAACTTCTGTTTCAAGGCTCTGTCCGCTCTACAAGAGCCAACTGAGCTATAGCTTTTGCTGACTTTTGCGCAAACTTTTTGCTTGTATTCCTTACAAATTGCATTAAAATTCTGACCAAAAATTTTGGCGCCAAATCTGGTCCAACAGCACAACAAACCGGTCCAAAGAACATGAATTTGAGTCCAAATTAATGAGATTTCGGTGAAATTTTCTGACATCACTGTAGCAATTTGGATTTTTTTTCAATTTTTTATATTCAGTCAGTATTTGGAATCTCGTCTCAGGACAAAATTCAAAATATTGTCCGAAATTTCAGTGAAATTTTGTACTATGCGTGGCATGCGTTGCTTCTTTGTTCCGTTCAAAGGAAAATTTCCTTAAGCTTCTAACTCTTGCTTTCGTTCCTACAAAAGTACAGGTATTCCTTTTCAAAGGAATTTGAGGAGAGCCTTCCTTTGATCGAAACGGTGCAAGAGCAAACAATTCGTAAGGAATGCATTTCTTTTGTTTTTCCTCCAGTTTTCCTTCAAAACAAGGAGGCCCCAAAATGCTTCGGTTTCTTATGGGCATCGTGAGCTGCATTAGCCATAACTCTTACTGCTCTTGCATCAGACATGCATACCTCATCCTATTGACTATTGTAAATTGTGAATTGTTTTAGCCACATGAACTTCTCTGAATATATGTGGTTCTACAACTATGAGTCATGTTTACTTACTCATTTTTTTTTCATATTATATCCTAGCACGCTAAATGCCATTGATAAAGTGTTAAGTTAATATTTGCAAGATGAATGGGAATTTGGGAGAAAATTTATTATGTGTTTAGGAGAAAAGACTAAAGTATGTTCAGAATGGTTTGACTCCTTAAACATGATGACCACTTATATTTGTAATCGCGGAGAGAGTACGTGTGAAACGCTCGACCGTTGGGCCGAAGTTGCACCTACGAATTGAGAGCCACATGAGCTCCTTGGAGACAATACTGATCCTTCTCACATGATGGATTCTTCTCTGTTATCCCACACGCACGATCGTTTTAGGATAAGGTTTCTGTGCAGTCTTATAGCGATTGCAAGTTAAGCAGCCTCTGAAAGCCAGACCGTCCGATCGAGTAAACAAATGATCCTAATTTGTTAACAGTGCTTCAAAGCAGTATTTGCTACAGTAAAAAATCATCAAAGTCTTTTTAACCAATATTCCTGAAAAAAGCTGGACCGCCACTTTTTTATCCATTAAACCAGGGGCGAAGCCCAGTTATGGCCCATGGGTGCAGATGCACCCCCCTCAAAAAAAAATTTAGTTATTACCCCCATATCTTGGCCTTATATGCACCCCCCTCAGCCCAACATGCTGCACCCCCCTCGCCTCAACCCAACAGAAGATGTTAAAGACTCGAAGTCAAATTATGTATTTTGTCTATGTTTATGTTCTTTTTCTCATCTAAACGTTCTTCATTAGGTAAATGTTTTTCATCACTTCTTTATGCTCGCACCCCCCTCTATTTCTCTCTAGCTTCGCCACTGCATTAAACCATATGCAACTCCTTATGTTACATTGCCAATAGAGATTGCATTGGATCCCTTGTTTTAATCCAATCGTCTCCTCGCTCCTGTTTCTTCAGCACCAAACACTGCATAGCTTAATACCAGCGATTGCAATGCCAGATAGGTGCGCACGCCAGTACTAGATCTCACAATCCTAACAAATGGATAGAGCGACATCTACGTGGAGGAAAATTGTGCCCCAACATTGGCTGGCTTTACTTCCTCAATCCAGTCAGTCGTACTTATTCACCTGTTGTGCTTATATACTAATATAGAACATGTATTAGCTCACTGCTAACGTCAAGATGAAGTTGATTGATGAATGCCTTATTGACACGAGCATAACGATAATCTGAAAAATGATAATCGAATCCCAAAAAAAAAATCAAGTAAGCATCTTGCTACAGCCAAAGTGTGTATTCCCCAGCAGCAGTAGCTATACAGCACTGTGGAAGATGCCTACCAAGCCCTGCGATGCACTGGTAGAATGGACTGGCTGATTCAAGATAGGATGTCTCAGTTTTTCAATGCAGATGAAAGCCAACTGATATTACTATTGTCGTTATGTTAGACATCAACATCTACGAAAGAGCTTCAATTGGAAGTTCAACTCTCTAAAGGAAATTTAATTTTGTATGCCAAAGGCTTCTCCAGGTTCGTCGAAGTTTCTTTCAAGCAAGTGCATCTTTTAACCCCATGCCATCGACGATGCGTAGTTAACCACCAGCTGGCCATCGATTCCAAAGTTCTGTGATGTAAAAAGAAAAAGAAAAACGAGATGTATAGCTTTTGTTTGTCCTTGATCGTATATCAAATATGAAATTGCTAGGACAATAGGTCACTGAGTTATTAATGCTACTGTTCAGTTTGTCTACGCGATTAAATTGATAGAATAGAATTAACTGCAAACTTTGAGGCACAGTGCTTTTGTACTACTTTTTAAAACTGGTAAACACACTCAATAAATTTGGCACTACATTTGAAGAGAAGTAAGATGAAGAGGACACAAAAAAGCACTGAAGCTGTTGAATCTTACATTGTATAAGTCAATTATCAACTCATCTGGGTTCGGTGAAAATGCACTGTTCACGTAGAGAAACTGTGGGTAAAACAGAGAGAAATTATAAATAGCATCCCAGAATGCGTTGACTCTACTCCAGATGAATCTACAAACTGGCAAACTATATTATTACCACTGTGTCCTGGTGAATTTGGCGGCGAAGAAATTCAATGACCTTCAGGAACCTCTCGTTTCCACCAATCTGAAAATGCATAAGAAGGTTAGAAAAGTTCAAGTGCAAGACACGGCCAACACAGCCTGTCAAATTTCAGTTTCAAATTGCATGAACCATAACAAATTAACATATAATTTCACGGGATAACGAAGTTAAGAGCAGTTTGTGTACTCACTAAACCAGAACCTTATACAACATAGAGCAGAAAAATTTGTCCGTAAAATGAAGCTAGGTTGGATCCAAAACTGCATGCTATCACCCTATACAAGGCCATACAAAACTAGCTCAAAAGTTAAACAATCACACGACATCCTGATGACACCTCGCAAATAACCTAATCGACTGCATCTTGAGGCAATCTTGGTGATTTACTTAAAGTTGGAAAAAAGAAACTAAGTTCTTAGCAAACACCACTGGCATGGACAGGTGTGTAGGGCTTGGTGTCTTGCTGTACACATTATTTCTTCTTGGTTCTACATGCGAAACGCTGGTGCTATGACATGTCATCTATCAAAAACTTAATGAGCCAAGCAGGCACTTGCTTTCCCATCACAACTTTTTCTCCTGATGGCTACAGTGTGGACCACGTTTCTGAATAATGTAAGACGCCCCAACTAACAAAATTCAGTACGCCTGTTATAACACTGTTGTGTAATTCCCCAAATACTAGGTATTCTTCTCTTCCCAAAATAATTCAGAGATGTTAAGTGGCCGCAACTACTGGTTTGATTTGTTTCAGGCCAAACCACTGAATCGAATCAGTCACATCAACAGACTAAACCACTAAAACCTGAGTTAAATGCAAGATCCTTCGCGACGAATTACAGAATAATAATCAGCGGTAGATTGCTGAATTTGTGGATCGTATGGGAAGCAAGGGCAAGAAAGAAAGCCCGCACCTTGAACTTGGACTGCCTCAACTTCGGCGCGCTGCCGACCGATTGGAAGTTCACGACGACTGCTGATTCGCAACCATGGGAGGAGTAAGAGAACGCAGGAGGGAGAAGAAGAAGAAGAAAAGCGAGCGAAAAAATCGAACCCTTCTTCTGATCGGACTCCGCGGCCATCGCCGGAGGGGAGGGGAACGAAGGGGTGGAAATTTGCGGGGAAGCCCTCGTAAGAATGACTTTGTAGGATTTGACCCTTGACGGTGAGTTTTTGTTGGGACTTGGGAGAGTTGCGTTGGTTTTGTTGGGACTACGAGTTCGGAAGATTTGACGTGTTTCCTGCCCGATAGGAAGTCGGAGCGGACGATTTGATGGATTCTGAATCTATATATCTGTCCGGTTCTGGCAGTATTTCGTTCAAAAGTCCTGAAAAAAATATTTAAAACAGACCATTGGATCGAAATCCGGTGCATGGATGTAACTGATAAATCCGGGGTTTTACATGCATGTCTTGGCCTCTTGAGTTTAATATTTAAGATGTGCTTTCGTATTTTTCTTTTTTTTACAGTTACATAAATATTAAAGTATGAATGAAAGGTAAATAATGATTACTTACCCCTTCGCTTATATCAAGATTTGTGTAATTTGTATTAAAAGGAAAAGCATTGAAGCATTGCTCTTAATTTTTTTGTTACTTCTGTCGGGTTTGTTTTTTGCAAAATGGCTAAAACAACCGGCATTAGTGAAGTTTTTAAATTGTTTACGTCATATCTGTAGTTTTCGCGTATAGCTTTTGATCTTGGATTTGGGACATACATTCTTGGATATGCTAAAAATCATGCTAAATTTTCAATGATATGATTTGTGAAGTAATTTGTGTTCCAATGAGGGCTTCATGCCTTCATCACTAAGGATTAGCTAGGTTTAGGAGCAGACATGCCTAAATGGTCGGCCCGGCATGGCCCAGTCCGATTAAAAATCAGCACGCCCATTTAGGCATGGTCCGTTTCGGTCTGATTAATAAACGGGTCGTATCGTGCTGACCCATGAGCCGAGGAGTCAGCCCAAGCACGCACTGTAATGGGGCTAACAGCCGCGTCTTTGTCTTTAAAGATAGGTCCGACAGTCAGAATGGGCCTGTCGGCCAAGAAGCGCCAAAAGAATTTTAAAAAATCCAAAAAATTAGACAAGTTAGAAAAATAGAAAAACTATGGAAAATACAGAAAAATATGAAAAAATTCAGAAAAAATGAAAAAATTAGAATAATTATAAAAACTCGAAGGATGCAGAAAAAACTTTTTAAAAATATATATAAATTAAGAAAAAATCTAAAATATGAGATAAATTCTAAAATGAGACAAATAATTTGAATCAAATAATGAGCTTTATTGATGTTTGGCTGCCTCGTTAAAAATTTTGCCAAGTAAAAACTCAACACGAAAAATCCTTGGTAAAGAAAAAAGAGTACAACCTATAGCTCAGTGATACAAGAACAAAGTGAAAATTACAATTATTCTTCCTCATTATCTAGATAAAAATTTTCGAATATCTCTACCAGCTCAGCATTTTCTACAGTATGTTAAGCTCGTTGATCATCTTGTTCCCAATCTTTCATAGTGAGAAGTATTTCCACCATCTCACTTATCAGATTTATTCTTCTCTCCTCGATTATTCTTTTAGATAGACTGAAAGCAGACCCCAAAGAAACTGTGGAGACATAAACTGTTAACACATCCCGTACTAATATAGAAAACACCGGATATGTTATCTTGTGCTCATGCCGTCATTGCAAAATGTTGAAGTCATCCTCTTGCTGCTCTTGGTAGTTGACAGTGTCGTTGTTGAGATAGGCAGCTAACTCCCCACCACTTGCTGTGTCCAAATTTGTCGTTGTTGTAGTCGAACTCCTTAAGGAAGAACCACCTGCACCCTATATCTTTCCCCATATAGTTTCCTTCTTACCGGCTGTGGGTGTTGGTAGAGATCGCTGCATACGAACTCCAACAAACTTCCGATCATACTTATCATAAATTTGAGATAAGTTAGCACAAACGTTTAAAAAATAACTAGAATAATCAGTACCTACCGCATCACTTAGAAGTGAGAGAACATTAGAGAATCCTCGAATTTTAGCTCTAGGATCTAAAATAAATACAAATGCATATAACATAGGAATTTCTTGCCAATATTTCAAAATTTTAGTTTTTATAGTATAAACAATTTCACGCAAGATATTATCATTTTCATGGCTCTTTAAGTGGGTAGCAATTTCTAAAATATGATACAAATTAAAGAAGTGGTTGCGTAATAAACTCCAGATAAAGCAACAGTGGATTCAAAAAAATATACTAAAAATGACAGCAAATATTTAGCAATATACCAATATTGCTCTGGGAGTAGTGGTTGACCATCCTGCATATGACAGTGCATGTTAATAAAAAACAGAAAATGTGTTCTCATATGATATGAGATTCTTAGGCATCAAGTAAGTAGAGTTTTATCTAATAGGCATATCCAGCCCAAACTTACACAGACGCACATTCATTGCAATACAATCAGTCTTATATGCTGCTACTCGTTGATTAGAATAATTTAAGTATGATATTGCAGTATGAAAAGGTTCAAGATACTGATTTAACCTCATCAAACAAGACTTAACTATAAGACTAATAATATGGCAAGCACAACGTCGATGTAATAAGAAAGATTCAGCATATGAATTGAAAAGTGGAGTAAAAATATTCATGATCGAAGTATTTGCAGAAGCATTATCTAATGTTATTGGAAAAATCTTATCACTAAGGCCAAAATCTTTCACAACTTTTACAACATAATCAACAATATTTTCACCGGTGTGTGTTACATCAATTAATTTGAATCCTATAGTTCTCTTTTCTAGCTGTCATTCATTATTTACATCATGGGCAACTACACTAAGGTAATCCTCTTTAACTCTACCACTCCATATATCGAATGTCAAGGATACAGAAAAAGTACAGGTACTAAATTTTTCTTTTAGCTTGTTGCGATAATTATTATAATACTTAATCAAATCTCTAGTTGTTGTCTGTTTAGAAACTACAGAAAATCTAGGATTGTGAGCGGTCCTAATATAGTTTTCAAACGCAGCTGACTCACCAAAGTTTAAAGGAAGATCTTGAAAAGCGATAAAACAACAAAGAGATTCACGAGCTACTTCAGGATTGTAGTTTCAGTTACATACCGTATCGTCGGGGTTGTACTGCAGTTGCGTCTGTCTCAAAGCCATCCTCGCTTTTTTCTACAGCTCTTAGCATGCCTCTTCAAGTGCCCGTTCCACCTGAAAATTTCGCAGTTAATTTGTGCTTACAATATTTACAAATAGTATATTTGCTTTGGACGCCGTCTGATGTCTCAAAAATCTGCTCGAAATCTTCCCAGACTCCTAATGTACTGCATCTTGTTCCCTTCGCCTCAGTGCTTGCCGACACAGTAGCACTTGTGGAGCCTGAGGATGGCACAGCTTTTGTAGCTTCTTGCGCTTCATAGGATGCAATAAGCTCCTCGGGTGAAATCCCGAAATCAAAAGCCGGAAAAGACGGAAAATCCCCATGCTCTATAAAGCAAACTGCAAGAAATAATTACACTATTAGTACTAAAATATGATTTAAAATACTAACAAAATGAAAAATTAAATGTAGGATCGAGACGCACCAAGAGGGGGGTGAATTGGTGCAAACTAACACCTAAAACTATTTTTTTGTGTTTTCATTAATTCTGCAAATTAACAAAACAATGACTAAACTAAACAAATCAATCTAGAATAATTGATCTAATACTATAGAAGAGAAACTAGATAAAACATGCAAACTAGAAAGCAATTATACGTAAACATGAATTAGTAGATTGAGATCCATACTTACTGATTTTCATCAAAGAATTTGCATATGAATCTCTTTACATGAAAGCACAAATCTCAGATAATTTCCTAAACGTTTTCCTTAATTTTTCTCCTCTTCTCTGTCAGTCAGTCTCCTCTCATCTCTTGCTTTCTTTCTGTTCTTCTTGCGCCTGCACAGTACCTGCCGCACTGTAGCGCGAGAGCCTGTAGCGATTCACTGTAGCATCGCGAATACTGTGGCGCCGAAGTTCTTCGTCGCTCCTGGAAGTCGCCGCCGTCCCTGTCACACCAGTGCAGCGTGGAGACGATGAGCAGGGCGCAGTTGCTTGGGGACAAGGGGCTTTGAGCGGCCAGGATTAATCACTCGGGCGCGGCAAAGCTTCGGCGTGGTAAAGCGTAGAAAGTTAAAGCTAGTAACGACAAAATGTAATAGAGTAATTACTGTAGTCGGTAATTTTCATATACAGACTGGAGAGGGTTGTTAAAAAGGAAACGCTGCATGCGAGAGAGACAGAATCTATTATCTTGAGAAACACGAAATACAAAAGGAGTTCATCCTCCTGTTCTTGCCCAATTGCCTGTTCTTCTTTTATTTCTTCGATTTGCCTTCGTTTGAGTTTGGATCTCACGTCTTTGTTCCACAAAGGCAAGGGGATATCACATTTGGTATCAGATTCGGGACGATCGGGCGCGGAGCTGTAAAATCCCAGGCGGAAAAAGGGGAACGCAGGCTTGATTTGGCTCTGCTGTTCTTTGTCTTTCCATACCGCTGGTTTGCTCCGCTGCGATTGTTCACAACGGCGCCTCCCAAGCCTTCGCCTCAAACCGACTTTATCTTGGATGCGATGGAAGAAGTTGCGGGTCATCTGGACGAGAAGCTTGATGCGATCACGAAGAATCTTCAACGACTGTTTGCCTAGGTCGGTACCATCGATGCGACCCAGCAACAGTTGTTGACGCGGACGGATTTAACAGCCCAAGCAGTTGAGCAACAAGCCAAGGAGCAGCAGCTTCTCGCCAAGCAATTGGATGCCACTGGGCAGGCAGTGGCTCGTCTGACTACTGATCGGTTGTTGGAGACACAGCGTGCGGGTGCGACTGCTGGGGTGGATTCGGGTCGAGGTAAAGTCCTTGTCACTCCCATGGCTCCTGGTCCTCGTGTCCGTATAGATGAAGATACACATCCAGTATTTGCTGATCATCAGATGTCCAGTTCTTCTAGTAGAGCACATGATTACACTGGTATTCCACCTCGTCCACATAAAGAGTTCGGTGGTTTTCCGCAACATTCTTTGCCGAAATTGGTTTTTCCTCGATTCGATGGGGCAAATCCTCGCATCTGGAAGGATAAGTGCATGGATTACTTTACTATCTACAATATTCCAGAAGCGTTGTGGGTGGTGACGGCCACGATGCACATGGACGGTAATGCAGCACGGTGGCTCCAGGTGTACAAAGTAACACATGAATTGAGCAACTGGGCACAGTTTATCTTTGATGTTGAGCAGAAGTTTGGCGCTGATGATCGTCGTCGGCTGCTGCAAGACCTGTTGGAAATTAAACAGGGGGGTTCGGTGGATGAGTATAAAACACATTTTGAGGAGCTTATGTATGATATATCAATGCATAATCCATATTATGATGAGGCATTGTTTGTGTCTCACTTCATTAATGGCCTTAAACCAGAACTTCGGGATAAAGTGCAAGCCCATATTCCTACCTCGGTTGATCAAGCAGTTGTTCTGGCGCGGGTGCAGCAAAATATTCTTCAACGGGGTAAATTCTGGAAGTCCAAGCCGAATGTAAATGCAAAACCGGATGACTCATCTCAGGGCCAGAAAATATCTCAAGATGAATTATGGCGAGCTCGTCAATTGAAAGAATATCATCGCACTAATGGGCTGTGTTATCAATGCGGAGAGAAATATGAACCAAATCATGCCTTGCACTGTAAAAAGAAAAACCCAGTCCAAGTGCATGCGATGGAGGTGGAGGAGCCCAAAGTAATTTTGACTGATGAAGTTCTGGATGCATTGGAGAGTACTGACAACAGGGACGATGATGTGCTACAGGTTTCTCTTCATGCATTAGCCGGCACGGAAGATACAGCAACTGTCAAGTTTTTGGCTCTGGTCAATAATCAAACCATGTTGGTGCTCATTGATTCCGACAGTTCTCATAGTTTCATCAACTCCAATTTCGTGCACCAAATTGGTTATCATGCTCAAGCAACAACACCAGTTCAGGTGAAGGTGGCGAATGGCCAGGTCTTAACTTGCGAGCAATGGGTTCCTCAGCTGGAGTGGTGGGCTCAGGGCCACACATTTACCACAGACTTGAAAGTGTTAGATGTCAGTGGATTTGACATCATTTTGGGGATGGATTGGTTGAACGCCCACAGTCCGATGGTGTGTAATTGGAAGGACAAAACCTTACAGTTTGAGTCGGGTGGGAAACAGATCATATTACATGGCATCCGCCAATCATACCAACCTGAGTTATCAGAAATATCTAGTCAACAGTTCATCAAGTGGCGTAAGAGTGGCAGTATCTTGGCTTTGGCGGTCATTGAGCAGTTGCCGAGCGACCAGCACCTTGTGTTGCCTGATGAGATAACAGTTATATTGCACAAGTATGAGTCAGTGTTTCTTGAGCCCCAGGGTTTACCTCCCCAACGTTCCTATGACCATACCATCCCTTTGTTGCCGGGAGCTGTTCCAGTAAATAGCCGGCCATATCGATACTCTCCATTGCATAAGGATGAGATCGAGAAACAAGTTGCTGACATGCTGGCTGCAGGCATTATTACACCAAGCGTTAGCCCGTTTGCTTCTCCAGTGCTCTTAGTCAAGAAAAAGGATGGATCGTGGCGCTTTTGTATTGATTATCGTCGCCTGAATGACTTGACAATTAAAAATAAGTTTCCCATGCCGGTGATCGACGAGTTATTGGATGAATTGGTTGGAACACAGTATTTCTCTAAATTGGATCTTCGCGCGGGCTATCATTAGATACGCATGCACAGGGAAGATGAATTCAAGACGGCGTTTAAAACTCACCACTGTCATTATCAGTTCCGGGTAATGCCCTTCGGTCTCACTAACGCTCCGGCGACGTTTCAATGTGTGATGAACATTGTTCTTGCGCCATATCTCCGGAAGTTTGTCCTGGTTTTTATTGACGATATCTTGGTTTATAGTCCGGACTTACCGTCTCATGTTCAGCATCTGGAGTTAGTCTTGAGCACCTTGCGGGATCATCAGTTTTTTGTCAAGCGCAGTAAGTGTTCCTTTGCTCAGACTCGCTTGGAATACCTCGGTCACATTATCTCCAATGTAGGAGTGGTGACTGACCCCGCCAAGACTCAGGCGATGCTTGATTGGCCTAGGCCTCTTACAGTCTCTGAATTACGTGGGTTTTTAGGCCTTACCGGCTATTACCGCAAGTTTGTTAAAAATTATGGAGTAATTGCCAAGCCCCTTACTAATCTGTTGAAGAAAAAAGCTTTCCAGTGGGATGTGGCAGCTGAACATGCCTTTGTTCAATTGAAGTTGGCTATGTCTTATACTCCTGTGCTTAAATTACCCAATTTTGAGTCTATTTTTGAAGTTGAGACAGACGCTTGTGACTTGGGTGTTGGTGCGGTATTGACTCAACAGGGGCATCCGGTGGCTTTTTTCAGTAAAGCTCTCAGTAAAGTGCATCAAGGTTTGTCCATTTATGAAAAAGAATTTTTGGCTCTTATGTTGGCAGTCAAGCGTTAGCGTCCTTATTTGCAGCGCCAAGAATTTGTTATTCGCACTGATCATCGCAGCCTGTGTTATTTGGAAGATCAAAATTTGCAATCGGACATGCAACGTAAGGCCATGACACGGCTTATGGGATTGCACTTCAAAATTAAATACAAGCAAGGCAAAGAAAATGTTGTTGCGGATGCTCTATCACGTGTGGGATCATTGATGACTTTGCAAGGGACGTCAGAAGTGCAGCCACTGTGGGTGCAGGAGGTCCTGAACTCCTACTCCACCGATGCTGACGCTCAGCAAAAATTGGCTCAATTAGCGCTGCATAGTCCCGATGAGCATGGATATACATTGCTTCATGGTCTGATTCGGCATCATGGTCGAATTTGGATTGGGTCCAATTCCGCTCTTCGCACACGGCTTATTTCAGCGTTCCATGCCAGGCCATCGGCGGCCATTCCGGGCAACAGGCCACCTACCAGCGTATTAACAAGCTCTTTTCATGGAGTGGATTAAAACAAGACACCAGAGACTTTGTGCAGCAGTGTTCCACTTGTCAGCATGCTAAAACCAAACATACCAAATCTGTCGGTCTCCTGCAGCCATTGCCAGTACCGCAAGCAGCTTGGGAGGAGATTACCATGGATTTCATCGAAGGTCTTCCTTTGTCAGATGGCTGTAATGTCATTCTTGTGGTGGTAGACAGATTCTCCAAATACGCTCATTTCCTTGGTCTCAAGCATCCTTACACTGCTTTGAAGGTCGCGCACTTATTCTTGGACCAGGTTGTTCGGTTGCATGGGATGCCCACCTCCATTACCTCCGACCGTGACCGGGTGTTTACCAGCACATTTTGGAAGGAGTTGTTCTCTGCTCTTGATACTCGCTTGCAGTTCAGCACGGCGTATCACCCGCAGACGGATGGGCAAAGTGAAAGAGTGAATCAATGTGTTGAGATGTATTTGCGCTGTTTTGTGCAAGAGGTGCCTACCAAATGGCGCAAATGGCTTCCTTTGGCTGAGTTTTGGTATAACACCAGTTTCCATACTTCTATCGGCTGCTCGCCCTTCAAGTTGTTATACGGCTGTGAACCTAATTATGGTGCCTTGCCGCCTATTTTGTCGGGCGGTTGTGTTGAGGTGCAAGACCTGGTGTCTGAACGAAGTAAGCTGACAGACTTGGCTCGACAGCACTTGGCCGCAGCCCAAAATCGTATAAAACACCAAGCTGATAAGAAGAGACAGGAACGCCATTTTCAGATTGGAGAAAGAGTCTTGTTGAAATTACAGCCGTTTGCGCAGTCCTCACTGGTGAACCACCCCTTTCCTAAATTGGCATACAAATTTTATGGCCCATTTGAAATTGTAGCGAAGATTGGTCAGGTGGCGTACAAATTGGCTCTTCCAGACTATAGTCAATTGCATCCGGTTTTCCATGTCTCCCAATTGAAGCCCTTTACACCCAATTTTGGTCCTATTTTTTCTGAGTTGCCTAAGCTGGTCGAGCTGGATTGTCGGAATACTGAACCGGAAGAGGTCTTATCTCAGCGGCTGGTCAAGAAGGGTAATGCGGCTCGGGTGCAAGTACTCATCAAATGGACTGGCATACCTAAGGAATCGTCGACCTGGGAGGATTTGGACGTTCTGCGCATGTATTTCCCTGATGCGGTTGCTTGGGGTCAAGCAACGTTTCCAGGGCAGGGTGGTGTCACACCAGTGCAGCGTGGAGACGATGAGCAGGGCGCGGTTGCTTGGGGACAAGGGGCTTTGAGCGGCCAGGATTAATCACTCGGGCGCGGCAAAGCTTCGGCGTGGTAAAGCGTAGAAAGTTAAAGCTAGTAACGACAAAATGTAATAGAGTAATTATCGTAGTCGGTAATTTTCATATACGATCGGAGAGGGTTGTTAAAAGGAAACGCTGCATGCGAGAGAGACAGAATCTATTATCTTGAGAAACACGAAATACAAAAGGAGTTCATCCTCCTGTTCTTGCCCAATTGCCTGTTCTTCTTTTATTTCTTCGATTTGCCTTCGTTTGAGTTTGGATCTCACGTCTTTGTTCCACAAAGGCAAGGGGATATTAGAGTCCCGTACGAAAATATTCGCTTTTTCCTTTCTCTGCCGAGCCGCTCTTTGATTTCTTTCCTTCGTGTGCGGCACACAAAACCAGGAGTACACTCTCCTATTTATTCTCAGCAAATCCTAATTTGTTAACTCTAATTATCTGGCCCAATTACATAAGACCCAATATATACACACAGTCCAAAACTCACACATATACATGCACATGGCCCACCTGCCGCTCTCGCATTACTCACTCGCTCAGACGCCCATCGCCGCAACACTGCGGCATCCGTCTGCGATAGACCTCACGCTGCCTCGCCTCGCCAGACTGCGTCCTTCGCAGGTTGCGCCTCGTGACCTGCGATCTCGTGATGCCACTGCACCTCTGCGACTCGCAAGATATCGCGCTGCAGACCTCTGCGACCTTCGCATGTGCTGCTCTCGAGCTACGCGCCACCTGCGCGGATTCTCCCCGACCTGCGGTGTACGTCCGTCTTTGTCTTCCTACGCTGCAACGTGCATCTCACGTCTTTGCGTTGCGCTTCATGTTGCCTACGCTGCATCTCCTGTCACAAATAAAACAAACTCTCATAGTACCTTGTTCTATAACAAATATTGTTGTCCATAAATCATCAGATATATATTATATTGTTGTCAAATTAATCATCACACTTATATGATTTGCAAATGGAACTAATATTAAATCACAATTTTTACATTGATTTCTTGTTAGAAGCCGGAAGCCGAATTTCGGATTTTTGGCAAAATTATTTTGAATTTTGCCAAATTACCATCAAGAGAAAAAGAATTTTCACAAGAGAATGAATAGAAGATAATGCAAGATTGCTGGTGTGGAAATGAGAGGACAGCCACCTATCTATAGGAAAAAATTCAGGATTTTTTCAAAAAAATTTAGATTTTTTTAATCCTCCAACGACTATTTTTAAAACTAAACGGGCTAAATAGGCTGTGCCGCGGTACCAGCCCAAACACGGCACAAACAAGTGGGCTATGCCGGCACGATCCATTTATAGCTGAACCACGCTATGCTCAAGCCAGATCAATTATATTGTGCCTCGAGCCGGCCTGTTTAGCCTGGCCGGTTTGGACATCTGTATTTAGGAGTACATGTACATCACATCCCCTCGCAACCATATATTTTGGCACAACGACAGTCAACATAGTGCGGCAAGGCGCCAATATATAGCACAGCTGCCAATCTCAGCCTTGAAGGATGGTGATGGCCTGACGGGTGTTCAACGGTAGCGAAGAAATCAAGTTAGATTTTAGGGCAAATGGGTGCACAACGGTAGCAGCTCAAGAGGTGGATCGGAAGGAATAGTACTAGATAATATTCATTTGCGGTTTAGGCATCGATGGCAGCTAAGGCTCGTTTCGAACGCCAGAATTTCGCATGAATTTAGTAGGATTTTCAATGGAAATAATTCACGACCCATTTGGAACGCTGATTTTAACATAAATAAGTTTTGTTTCAACAAGAAACGGGAAAATTCCAATGTTTCAAACGAGACTAAGGGATTGTTTAGCATAACTCTAATTCTATTAAAATCTGTGAAGTTGGTGGAGTAGGGTATTCCTCACACCATAAATTTACAGAGCTTGAGCTATGGATACATTAAAAGTGTTTGAGTGGGTAATCTTATTTACATTTTAGATTAAAAATATAAACTTAATTTACTTTATTTTAACTTACAAACTTCATATCTATGATGAGGTTGGAATTTAAAACTGTGTCAAGTTCCCCCACGAGAGCTGTATCACTGTACAGAGGGGAGGAAACAACGGTAGCAGCTCAAGAGGTGGATCGGAAGGAATAGTACTAGATAATATTCATTTGTGGTTTAGTAGAGTAGGGTATTTCTAACACCATAAATTTACAGAGCTTGAACTATGGATACATTAAAAGTGTTTGAGTGGGTCATCTTGTTTACATTTTAGATTAAAAATATAAACTTAATTCACTTTATTTTAACTTACAAACTTCATATCTATGATGAAACTGGAATCTAAAACTGTGTCAAGTTCCCCAAAAGAGCTGTATCGCTGTACAGAGGGGAGGAAACTACGGTAGCTGGAAGAGGGAAGGGTATGTACGGACTGTCTTGTCAGAGAAAAGAAAAAAAAAATATGGACGGTAAGACATCTAGGATGAACCCTGAAATGAAAACACAGTTAGCCCGGTCCATGAGACAGAATGTACATGGGCTTTCCCTCGCGCCGAAATTCTGATGTGATTCACATCTTTGATTCTTAAAACGTTGCATGGACTTGTACAACATAACCATATTCATCGGTTGTTGGATTGAATCTACAGCATGTACAAGTTTATCTGACCGTGGGCCCACCTTAAATGTCCAAAGTTTCATAGCTCCGGCACGGAGCAACAGTTAAACCGGGAGGGGCTCGGAGATCCATAGTTTAACATCTTAATTTTCTCTCTTAAAAATTCCTCTGTGTAGCGTAGGTCCCTAAAAATTTTCACTAGTTTTTATTGCTAATTAATGCTTAACTAGAAGTTTCTAAATTTAAAAAATTAATTTGAATAATATAAACCTCAATTGAATGAATATCATTTTTAGTTGGGTTTGTTGTGTTACAAAGAATTTTTCTACATTTTCTTAAATTTTTCTTAGTTCATATGCTATTTAAACACATTTGTATTTACTGGATTTTCTGAAATTCAGGAATTATTTCTAAATCTTAAATCCTTCGTGGCCCTATTTCCTTTTCCCAGCTCACACTGTCTTTCTCTCTCGCAAGCATAGGCGGCCTAGCAGCCACCAGGCCGGCATGCCTCACCAACCCACCTGGCACAACCCACGCTCAACCTAGCACAGCTCTCGCCTCGGCTGTCGGAGTCGGGAGCAACACCCCAAACCCTCTGTGCATACTATACTAGTTCAAAAAAAACTAGTATACGCAATAAACAAAGATGGTGTCACAACATATCATATAAAATTTTATTCATTTAATTATAAAAGTTTTACAACATTAATGACTCACAGGCCAACTGAAAATATAGCAGTGGAAAGCAAAAGAAATAATAGAGCCCAACAAATCTGCCACAAGCAATCGACTGGGGCAGCGGCCTAATTGTCGAGATCCTCACCGGTGATGATGTGCTCCTCCTCTAAAAACAACAAATATAGCAAGATGAGTTTATAAAGTACTTGTCGGTCACACCTGAAATGCAGTAATAATAAAGGATCACAAATGAAGACATAATATGTTTAGTTTGAGTATAAAGCAACATTTGAAGTATAATAAGTAATTTCCAAGGCATAATTGATATAGTAAAACTGAGTTTTTAAATCAAGCTTTCAGCACGGGATCCATCCCAGAGTTTCAACCACTTTTCCACTGATGAACTCACTCCATCTAAAATCATTTTTTATAAACACTTTTTTTTTTAAAAAAAATTAAAGTCTAATTCACAAACGGCTTGCTCAGCATGCCAATGACCGTAGGCATGGCTAATCGATTAGTTTTACGATCTGAAAAGGTTGTATAACTTTACCCACAAGATATGATCACCTCCTATTGCCAAGCTAATAACACACTTCTTTTGGTATACGATAGAAAGATCATGATAAGGCACCTATAATGCTTCATCCATATCGTCATGCCCGTTGAGATTCCACCGCTGAAATGGCTAAACCACCATAGTCAAAAGGCCCCTCTTGCGCCTTGTGACAGTCTAAACCAACTCCACATTTAACATAATGGTACAACTGTCCATGGTATGTGATGGATATCCAGGTCTGTCCTATACCAAACTTATAGAAATACTGTAAGGCTTTATATTCAATGGAACACAGATCGGTACTTAACTGACTAGGCGAGCTTATCACAAACCCAAAACAATGGTGCTACCACCTAATAACCAATTCTCGCCTAGTCTAAATCATATGTTCACTTTATTTTGAACAATATTATTTTTCATTATATTCCATGGCACTCTAATACCATAGAATAATTTTATTTTAAAATAAATATTTTTTTGCACAAATTTTCAAAAAGTCTTAAATTCATGTATAAGTTATTTACTATATAGCACTAGTTAATATTATTATTGTACCAACTAGTGATATTTTTCTCTAGGGTGACAAGGTATAAATATTTCAAAGTCAATTAAGGTCATAACAAATAGGAGTAACTATTCATTTAAATCTTCGATTTAAATTGAAGTGATAAAATTATGCATGCAGTAATTTAAATCAAAATATAATTTTAAATTATAGGATCAACATGATCAAGGGTTTAACTTGCGTTGCACAAAGCACTAGTGATCTGGGTCGTCGATCTGATATTCTTCCCGCACTTTGAAATCTAAACTCTCAGAAGATTCAAATTCAAGTAAAATCAAAATAAATTAAAATAAAATTCAAAACTAGCATAAATAAGTAATTTAGGATGTTACATGAATTTAGGAAGAAAAATGGTGGCAAACCAAATAGAGTTCGAACAAGCTTTCGGAAGATTTAATTCAAAGAGAAAGAGAGATAAATGGTTTTTTCCCAATTTTGAAATTATTTTTCTCAAGGAAAACAAAATTATGATGTTAGCACCGAATCTTTATTTTTTGAATTTTACCAAATCTTTATTTTCTGATTTTTTTCTTTTTCTTCCCTTCTCTTCCTCCACGCACAGTTCATAGAGAGCAGCATAGGGGGGCTCCTGCGCCCAGCCAGTGGCGGTGGTGCCCGAGGTGCATGTCGGGTTGGTGACAGCATGGTAGCGGTAGTAGTGACACAAGGCAAAAATTGTGCGACAACCGGCAGCGAGGAATAGCAGAATTCGGCGCAACGCAAGGGGGATAACCAAAATTGATGGAGGGGAAAAGCGAGGACAACGTGGCGCACCTCGTGACACAAACAACTCAAGAAATGGAGCTCCAAGACACCGAGAACATCACAGGGCGCATCGGCCGATGTTGAGGACAATGATCTTTGGCTTCTTGTTCTAGGCAAACTAGGGCACATGCAAGAGGGTGAAGGTGGAGGAATGGATTGAATGAAAGGAGAGTCGGAGGGAAGGAAAGAGGTGTGGGTATCATGGCAGCCAAATAGGAAAAACACAAAATTTGGGTGATGGATTTGGGGGGGAATTGGTCAAGGATGGAAAGAGGTAGGTCCGAGGATTGATTTAGCGCAAAAATAGAAAGAAAATAGACGCGGAATCGATGGTATTTGAAGCTTCCAAATGAGTCAATAGAGGAGAGAGAGAAGCAGCAACTCTGAAAGTTGAAGGCAACTCTTGACAGGTAGTGTTAGGTCCCACCTGTCAGTGAGAGAGTTCTTTTTTATTTTTGAGATTAATAGAAAACTTTTTAGAAAGATAGCAACTAAAATTCAAAAATACAAAAAAAATTCTCAAAAATACCTTGAGGCATTTTGAACTAAATAAAATTATTTCCAACATAATTTCAATTTTAATTTTCTTAAATAAATTATTTCTTTAGATATAAAAATAGCAAAAAAATATTTAGATATGAAATGTTGAAAATTCAGGAAAAATCTTATAAAATTGGAAATAAATGCTTAATAAAATTTTTTAAATTTCAAGGTGTCACATCAGCCCAACACAATCGAAACCCTAGCTGCGTTATTTGTCTTGTCTAAAGATCGTGCATCGTCCGCCACTCGGAGTCCGTGACACACACGTCGACATGCCCCTTTGTGTATAAAAGCCTGAGCCAACTACGTCATGAGATTCACCTGACTTTCCTCGCTTGGAACCCTAAGAAGTCATCTTGAATCTCATCGTCGCTTTGTCGAATCGAAGCCAAGAAGTAGTGTGTTGCCGTCGTCCTTCGCCGCTAGATCCCGCTGCCATTGGTCAGTCTCTGTTGACTTTATCGACACCTCTAGCTTCGCCTCGTCACGTTCTATGTGAAGCTCTCTTCGCTTTCCTTAGAGAACCGCTACTTCACCTTTGCTATCGCAAGCCTCGCCGCTCTGTTGCCTTCTCCCTCACATAGGCCATTGTGGTTATCGTTGGTGAATTTAGATCACATCATCATGTTCTCCATAGCCCAATTGCCTGCACCTGAGCCTTCCTCATCACTGTCGACTGCCACAGTGCCGTCGTCGCCAACCCTTGGTCCCTACGTGCGCTGCTAACATGTCAGTGACATAGCCACCAGCTTAGTGCCACACACGCCCTACCACCATGCAAACCACCACCTTACCATAACCCTAGTTCGTATCTATGTTAACCGGGTCCATTGTGGGCCATGTCTATGACATGTAGACCCTGCTTGTCAGCCTAGCCATGAGCTGAATACACTATAGATCCATGAACCCTTGTCCATGGATTCGGTATATACACCATAGGTCCCACTTGTCAGTCTCAGCCAAATGAATGTTCTCAAAATATTCTATTTTCTTTGTCTTTTCTAGTATTTACTCTCTGAGTAAAACTTTCAGAAGCCTATTCTCCCTCATATGAACTCCAAATGAGTCCATTCAAGTACCCTTTAGTGTATTTAATTTGATTTTTTTGGAGTTTTTTGTGCTTCTATTTTGTTGTTTATTTGTTTCATCACTCGTTTCACGTAGACATTGTCACCTCGGAAGCTTACGAAGGAGAAGAGTTTGTTCAAGGATAAGAACAGAAGCTATTCCATGACAAGTTGTGTGCTTTGATCATGTTACACCCAGTTTACAAAAATTATATTATTTTAAAATTATTGCTTGCTACTTTAATTATTAAATGTTTTACTATTTCTAGGAATATATATGCAGCCCTTTTGTTATTACTCCACCTTGTTGATTGTATATCATGATTCCTTCTAACCTTAGGGTGGTTAATTACTAGTTGTTAACTATTGTAACACCAACGTAGTTTATTTAGTGTAATGTGATGCTTAGCAATAATGGGATATTGATGCCGTTTGAATGATATTATTACACTTGATTAATGACTATAGAATAATTGTGTGACAATCTGGGTGCTTTCTGATAATCAACAAGAAGAGTTAATGGTTTACACTAGGGCAAGTGGTTTAACTTTGTGGAAGGCTATGTGGGTGAACTGTGTGTGAGACTATGTGGTTCTGCGAGTAGACATAGTGTATTGCGAAGTCTCATCCTAGACAATTAAGGATTTAACATTGTGCACCATTAAACTGAGCCCCAATTGCACAACAACTAAATATTCTAATAGGAAGAACATAGCATAGTAAATTATCAACTTTCCACATTGGCATACTCAGGTTGTAGGTTAGACTCTGTGTGTAGTTAGACTCCTACGCATGATCGTTGTATATGGATATTCAGTGTATTGGAATAAAGGTGGAGGTAGATTGCCAAGAAAGCCAATTGTTGGGGTGGAGTTTCTAAAAAGCTTTGTTATGACCTTCCAGGTTGCACATCTAGGGAAATATGCTTAAACCATAACGTTGATCATATCTTGCGGGTAAAGTAGTACAAACTCTGCAGAATGTTTACCAGATCTATTCAAATGGCCATATCCATAGTTATAGATGTGCTCGAGGGATTCACATAAGAGGTAGTTTTCATAAAATAAAATTGGGAAGAGGCTATGTGAAACTTAGTGAAACTTTTTGTTAATATATTATTACTGTATCATTTTAAATTGTTCTTTCAATCTATTTATTTTATTCTTATAACCGTTGCTTTATGCAAAGTAAACCATGAAACCATATCCTTTGTTTAAGTCTTGCATATAGTAAATTAGACTAGGCATTCTGTGTGCACAACTTGTGCGGTACTTTATGTCTCACCCTTGCATTAAGCATCATTCAGTTGAGAAATTGGAGGAATACACACTTGCCTTGGAGAAGTTTTGCGAGGAGGTTGAGCAATAGGTATTGTACCTTATCAATTGCCTATGGCAAGTCAATAGGTTGAACTAGAGTTTATTTTTGTCCTGTTGTACTTATCTTAAAATGGCCTCACCTCAATTACGGAAGGTACAATAGATGACACATGCCACTTCAATGCTATAGTAGCACAGCATGTTTTCCTATTGAGCAACCTTTCCTGGGCAAGTTCATCAATTAAGCACCTTGATTAGTCTCTTAATTAATCACTTTAATTATTTTATCATTTAATTAAGTCACTAATTAAGTGACTTTACTCAATTAAGTCACTAATTAAGTAAATACAAAGCTAGGCTTGCTCAGCACCAACTTACTGAGCTAGGATAGCTCGGCATGTCAGAGGTGCTACTGCCGCAACATGGGAGCGTGGCTTCTGCGGTAAGGAGGAGGCTATTTTTATAAATTTAGTGAGAAGGCAACTAAATTTGCATTAGACTGTTAGTTGTCATCGATATTCGGTAGAATAACGCCTCACGAGGGCAAGGCAATGGCTTGAAATGCTAGCATATTTGGGCCTTTACTTTCTTTTTTGTTTGCAAAAATATCTCTTTTTTAAAAATATATGCAAAAATGGCCCTTCTCCATGCTATAGTACCACGGGAAGGTAATCTCGCCGTACTGAAGTGCGAAATTGCTATATTACCTCAATACTGTAGCGCGGGGATTTGATTTCTGCAGTCCTGAGGACGGCAATTTGAATTGTCGTGGAATGGGAGTGTGGGAAATTGGCGGCGCAGAATCGACAGACAACCACGAGATTTAGTGCAATTGCCACAGAATGGGGCCGCAGAAATGCAATAGCCGCGGAACAAGGGCGTGGCATTTGGATTTTTCCTTGGCGAGGGTGCACGGTAATTGGATTTGCCACGGTATGGTGGCCTGGCAAATTCCATGCTACTCTATATGGGATAGGGCTATCTCAAAAAAAAAGAAACTTCCCTGAAGACTAGTTTTATAAAAAAAAAAAAGAAAGACTAGTGGGCTAAAAAGTAAACAGTTCTCTTGGCTTTCCCCTCGACAACAGCAAAGCATGCCGTGACTTCACTATCCTCACGTGCACCGGGCCAGAATCCGTGCAAGTTTTGCGCGATTCTTCACCAGGCTTCCCTCCAATTTGCCCGCTAAGATTCGTTTCAGGGTGGCGATTTTTTAACTCTACTCACCTGCTCTTGTCGTTTGCAGAGCGGCCTCACGTACGTAGATAATATTCGTTTCAGCCTGAATATCTTTAGGAAGAATTTACGGATGTGACAAACCATCAAAGGCAGAGGAATCAGAGGAAGGAAACAGAAGTGCTCACAAATCACAATGCATTGCTCACAGACTGAAAAGTACCGGGAAAACAAAGTACGTCACCTTGATTGATTACTTTGATCGTAAAACGAAAACGTTAAAGAGAAAGAAACAACCTGAGATTGGATGCAAACTAGTACCAAGGAGATCAAACCAGGGTGCTACTATTACTACTACTACGCTGGGATCAGATTCTCAAGCCGCGTTTTCCTCTGCACCGCGCACAGAGCGCATGCAGAAGAAGCAGCACCATTTCAGCAACATGCAGCCGCTATTGAAGGATTGCATCAACGTGAAACGCCAGTCATCCATCGGCTGCAGATTGTATCAAACCAAAACGATGCGAACAATCAGTCAGCACAAGCACATCGACACATTGTTGTGTTGTACTACATGTAAGTATGGAAACACGCGTACCGTTGTGGAAGCGCGAGGCGGCGGCTTGGTCGGGCGAGGCCGTGGGGATGGAGATGGAGAGCTGCGTCTCGTCCTGATCCACCCCCATCCACGGCCTCCCGTCGCTGGTCTCTCGCCGCCACTCGTCAAAGAAGCGCCGCAGCGGTTTCTCCGTCGCCGTGGCGGTTTCGTGGCCGCCAGCGGCCGGCTTAGCCAGGCTCAGGTCTGCCCCGAACGCGAGGAAATGCTGCCGCCGCCTCGCCTCCGCATCCTCGTGCTCCTTTGATGACGACCCGTAGACGTAACCGCTCGGGAAGAGGGGAGAAGTGCTGTACTGCGCGTACCTGTGGTAGGACGGCGGCGGCGACGTCGCGTGGGTGGCAGCGTCGAGGTGGAGCTGGAGAGGGCTGATCTGGGCGGGAGCGCGAGCAGAGGAGGCGTCGGGACGGCCGAGGTGGTGGTGGTGGTGGCCGTAGCTGGGCGCGTCGGGCGCGGGGGGTGAGATGGAGAGGGCGGCCGGGCGGTAGGAGGCGCCGGAGCCGGCGGCTGAGGACGACATTGTTTCCACAGGCTTTCTTGAACGGTTCTTGCCGCGGTGCATGTGCTTGTCGCAGTACTTGGAGTCCCCGTACGCCTCCCTGGAGCAGCGCCACTTCTTGCCGTCCGTCCGCCGGCACCGCCCCGGCTCCGGATCCTCCGCCTTCCGCCCGTACTGCGCCGCCGCCCCATAGCACCCCCATCCCACTGAGCGCACGCATGCATATATCAACCAACCATCAACTAACGATGACTGCCAAGTAAACGAAGCAAGAAAAGAGGAGAGGGAGTGAGGGATACGGGGTTTGCGTACATACGGGAGGGCTGATGAGGCGGGAAGGCGAGGGAGGGGGCGGTGTCGATGGCGAATCCGTCGCGGTGGCGGAGGGGTAGGACGAGGTCGGGGGGCACCGGAGTGCCGGCGGCCATGTACTTGTAGATGAGCGCCTGGTGCTCCAGCTCCTGCCACTGCGACGCCGTGAACAGGCACCTCCCGCCGCCTTGCCCGCTCAGCATCATCTCCTCAACCACAACGCAACAGCAGAGTCTCACTACAAGAACTCAGCCTCAAGTAGTCAAGTGGTTTCAAGCTAGTAGCTCGATGGACTAAAGCCATGGGAGGTGCGATGCGAGGGAGTTTAATACTTCTGGCCCTGTGCCCGTGTCAGGAGGATTGATTCAGGGCTCAGCTGGAAGGAGGCATGCAGTGGAAAGATACACACATGAGCGTGTCAGGTTGGCAGAGGCGCGCAAATGGGTGTGGGGTTTGTCTGGGAATTAAGGTGAGGTGGTGATGGTAGTGGTGGGTGCAGAGGCTGCACAGGATGGGTCACTTCGGCCAGTGTTCAGGTCAGGGTGCATGAAGCCAGAGTGCGCGCTGCAGAGTCTGCACGCCGCGGCTTGCGGTGGCAGCTGCGCAGGCTCAGGCTCAGGCTGACACCTGCAACTGCCAATGCCGCGCGCGCGTGGGTGGGTGAGCAAAGAAAGAATGGAATCACTCGCACGCACTCGGCCCGCCGGGCTGGGCTTTTGCCGTTTTGCGCGAGCGGAAGAGGAAAAAGGGCGGTTTGACGGTACTGTAGTACCTCATCCTAGCAGCTCGTGTACGTACTGCAGTATCACATCTTACCAGCTTGAGTACAACAGTAGCTTGTCGACACGGTGAATCCTTTGAACGTGCTGTGTTAACGGGAGGTGTTGCGGTGCTACCGACCTACCATGATAAGAGAGCACGGCAAGTGACATATATCATTTGTCAATACTTCCGTGGTTAAACGGTTAAACAGAGAATTTGATTTGCGATTTTATTTAGAAGAGAGGGTAAGGACGGAAAAAGAAGGTACAAAGGCCAAATAGACCAAAGCTTAGTGTGAATGGGCCGGTCAGCGCGAGGAACAGCTAGGTCAGTGGGTCTGGCCTCTCGTGAGATGTACGCGTAACATGCTTTTCCTGAGGAACGGCTGAGCTCATGCTCGAAAAGAGAAGAAAAAATTCCGGAACAGCTGAGCTCTACCATCCCACTTTATTACAACAGCTACGAAGAGCAGAAAATTTGGACTCCATTTACCCTCATAAGTTGCTGAGGATTAACTTCTACAAGCATCTGTTCAGCAAACTAACTCACTACGTTGACGGCAAAAGGAAAAAAAACACCAGTTTTTTTTAAAGGGTATCCTCGTACTTGGCCTTTGCAATTGCCCTTTCTCTTTACCCCTTCCAATCGGGACAACTTCTCCCAAAGGACAGGAGCATCATCTACCTTCTTTTGAACCCCGTCATTTCAAATGGCTTCCCATATTTTCTCAAGGTAGAAGAGGTTCTAAAGGTAGAAGAGGGGCAAAATCTTTCGAACGTCGCAGCTGAACCTCTCACCATCTACCACAACTTTGCAACAGCGGATGCATCATCAACAGTACAGATAAGCTTCTGAGGTGGAGGTGGAGGTGGAGAGGATGGTGCAGGCTGTTTTGTCCCGCTCTCCGTTGCAACACTCTTGCCAACACATCGATGCTGTGTGCTAGAGCAAACTTGGCACCAGAGATGACGCGATGAGTTGCAGACAAGTTCTCAAGAATTGACGAAGTACGCAAATACCGCATCGGAAAGTACAGACCGTCTCTTTGATCCCATGAAAGATAGGCGATTACTAGCAAACAGACGTTTGTTCACTGTTTATTTCATCGGGCGTCTCTTACAATATTTTTCTTTTCAACGCTTGCAACATTTTTTTCCAACGCGTGTAACATCTTTTTTCAATATGTGCAATATCTGTTTATTGTGCCGCATTTCTACTATTGTCGAAAGAAAATGTTGCACGCGTTAGAAAAAATGTTGCATATATAGAGAAAAAAATGTTACAACGTATCTGAAAATATCGGACGTCCGAGTTGAAGTCATTCTACGAAAGATATCATACAAACCACCTATAACATTGATGACACCCCCGATAATACCTGCCACACGCCCACACTCCTCACTTGGCGCATTCGGTCTCTATTGCGGACTTGAGCTGGTTTCGTCTCTAAGTTCACTCATTGTGTCCTGCTGACTTAAAACTTACGAGTCTGGAAATAAAATTTGAGTGATGTTTGGTTTACTGCAGTGCGGAGAAAACATAGATGACCGACGCAACGGGTAAAGACTAAAGAAAGAGAACGAAATTAGCACAGCACAATCCTAATATTGTCCTGGTTCTGAAGTGAAATCGTGATAAGCAGCAACAGCAAGGTTGTTGTTATGAACTGTCTAATCCTAATCGAAATGCAGATTAATGAAACAAGAGCCTACCGCAGCCGCCCTACTCCTTACCCTGTTAGTGCTAATCGCTAATTTAGCTCTGCCGCCTCCATTCCACCGACCAGCATGTCCTGCCTATACCTCTTCTTGTCCCTCCTTGCGTCCGCCACTGTTTCTAACCAAGGACCATGAACAGTCAAACATACCGCTGACCGTTCTCTTTGCTGGATCTATGGCTAAAACCTCGAGAGCAGGGGCATTTTCCACTGTGTGTACCAGAAATTCAACTTGGCCTTGCGACCCTTTAAATCCTGTAATACACACCTTCAATATGGACACCGGGTAAGATTTCCGAATGGTCCTCTTGCAGCATCGACGAGGAAAGAAGCGCTAAACGGCAGGAGTTGGAAAACAAAAAAGTGAAAGGTTTGCTGATTAAATGCTTTTGAGCAATGAAGTAGGGCCTAACAGGTAGAGCTCTAGATCACAGCTTTACCTGAGATCTGAAATTTGTAGGTTAAAATAAACTGAATTAAGTTTATATTTTTGTCTAAAATGTAAACAAGATGATCCATCTAAACACTCTTAATATACTCACAGCTTTAGCTCCACGGATCTGGTGGAGCTAGAAATACCCAGCTGGAGTTGGAACTCTACCAAACACACCCGTAGTTGATAGAAGATTTAAATAATAGAGCACTGCTTCAATGCCTTTCCTCCAATAAAAGTTGCACAAAGCTTGAAACAAGCGAATGGATAAATAATCACCATCTACTCTCCATTCACGCTTTAATATTTGTGCAACTGTCAAAAAAGAAATGCATGGAAGCATCTCTCTAAATTAATATTATCCAATCTCACTTCCATTGCTGGAACATTCTGCTTGGACAAAACATTAGCTTAGTGTGAAGGGAAACTATCTAGTTTCTGTAAGCATAAAAGGAAGGGGAACGTACTTTCTTGTATAATCATGGTGTAATCCAACTAAACATTGTCATAAAAAAATCCAAAAAAATTATAGATGTACTTCATGGCTTACTCCGCCAATAAATATATAAAATTTAAAGCTCAAATTCATTCTATGATAAGAGTAATAAAAAAGGAAATTTTGACATGTACCTTCTAAGATTAGTAAGAATTTCCTAATAGCTTTGTGAAGACTATATTCTAGTATTTTTTTTCGCATCTAATAGCATCCAATATAAGGCTAATCAAGCACATGGACAATCGTACAGGTACTGTGAGACTAAACACAGGTTGCAAGCCTGACAATGCGAACCACCCATCACAAACTTTCTTCTGAAAGATAGTTCATACTCTCTGACTAGCAGCTACACATGAAACTTCGTCATATGATGGGGACTGCTTGCAGTCGCAGAACACTGCACGTCTCACACAGTATCCCCGTCGATGATCCGGAGCTTCGTCTTGGGTGAAATTTTCCCAGTAAGGCAACTTCTAGCAATATGAACCCCCCGGAGTCCAACATTTTGATACAAACGACGGCTGCCTGTTTTTGTTGCTGGCTCGATCTATGGTCAGGACCTACAGAGTGGGTGCATTTTCCACTATGTAGACAAGAAATTCGGCCTGGCTTTTAACTCCTTTAAATCCTGTAATGCATATAGCCCTTAGGTTTTCGTACGAACACTTCGGAAGGCTCCTGAGAGACCCTATATCTGCATCTGAGTGGCCAGAAATATTGAACTGCAAAGGTTGGAATAAACGGAAGAAATGATCACTTACTTGTAAATTCGATATCAGTGCATATGTCAAAAATTCTAATAATAAACATCGCAGGTGGATGATGATCAAGAGAAAAACAAAAAAAAATAGTCAAAAGTTCAGCTACTTCTGATGATGCACCTACAAAGGCCGGCTCGGTCCCGTCCACAGTGCTGCAGGCCCATCATCCCACCCCACCTGTAGTTATCCTACAGTCCACTTGCTTGGTACCCCAGCCTGGGCTGGCTACTTCGAGCGGTGGGCTGGGAGAGGAGAGCTTACAAGGAGGGCCGGTTTTGATATCGAACTTGTCGCCAAAACGGTCAGCGGTTGCTTCCAAGCATACTGTAGCTACGACCCCAAAAGTGTCAAAGGAAATCCCTCCGGCTTCAAAGGATTCATCTCAGTTGCTTGTGGCTCCATCACGTTCTAGTAAAAGGTCGACCGCAGTAGCGGATCAAAACTTACTGGAACGGGCTGCAAAGCTAAAAGCAAGAATCAACTTGGAAGAATCTAACGGAGAAGGTATTAACAATCCCACCTCTTTCGATTCCTATAATGATAATGTTATTATTAGGAATGTTAGCTCGGTTGGAATTTGCATGGGTAATATAGACTCTGTTATAAAACATAATGTTCAATCCTTTAAGAGTTTAGAACATGGGAGGGTAGGTAGGCCTGAATCTTTGGCGGATAGTCTTGATGTAGCTAAGCATTGCAATGCTAATGAAGAGTTTTTAGACAATGCAAGTGATTTAGACATACTTGCAGTAAATCTCTTCTGTGGGGAGATAGCTGAGGGGTTTAGTGAGGGTGAGTTGGATTACATAAGTGATCAACAAGCTCGTTCCCGCATTAAAAAACCTAGGGCTAAGAAAGGGAAGAAAAAGGGTAAGAATAGGAACCTAACTAGAACGGTTTGATAATGAAAGGTGTTTTTTGAAATAGTAACGGGTTAGCAGACCCAAAGAAGTTCAAGTTCTTATCGGATCTCACTTTGGAGAAAAATTTAGACTTTATTGGCTTATCGGAGACAGGTAGGAGGGAGTGCTCACAGAATTTCCTTAAAAATCTTTACGCTGGAAAGGATTTTTTGTGGCATTGTAAACCTCCTACTGGTAGATCTGGTGGTATGTTAGTGGGAGCAAATTTGTTGACTTTTGATGTACGAGAAATTGAGGAAGGGGATTTTTTCGTGAAATTTAAAGTTAGAAACAAAAATGATGGCTACCAATGGATATTGGTGTCTGTGTATGGGCCGGCACAACATGTCCCGAAAGAGGCTTTTCTGACTGAGCTGGTCCAGCTTTGTACTAAAGAAACTTTACCTATGATAATAGGTGGTGACTTTAATATCATAAAGGGACCACACGAAAAAAACAACGCAAACTATAATGATAGATGGCCTTTTTTATTCAATGCCATTATTGATGCTTTTAACCTTAGAGAGTTGGACATGTCAAGCAGACAATATACGTGGGCGAATAATCTAGAAAATCAAACTTTTGAGAAACTGTACAGAATGCTAGTTAGTACGGAGTGGGAAACAAAATTTCCACATCCTACTATACTCGCTCTAAACAGAGAAATTTCAGATCACACTCCTTTATTCCTTAACACTGGAGACTCGGCTACGTCGAGTAGCACACCTCTGTTCAAATTCAAACTTCGATGACTACTACGTGAAGGGTTTTTTGACATGGTTAAGAATATATGGGAAAACAATGTTTCTGGCTGTACATCTCTAGAGCGTTGGCAGTCTAAGATTAGGCGCCTTCGACAACACTTGAGGGGTTGGGCTAAAAATGTGAGTGGCTC
The DNA here is from genome assembly GCA_036346375.1 of Guadua angustifolia. Taxonomy (NCBI): domain Eukaryota; kingdom Viridiplantae; phylum Streptophyta; class Magnoliopsida; order Poales; family Poaceae; genus Guadua; species Guadua angustifolia. The sequence goes on along the minus strand of CM070510.1, from coordinate 10,233,392 downwards.
ATATAGAAAGGAAAAAAAATAGCTGCTTGACAAGCTCGATGATTTGGACAAGAAAGCTGAGTCCATGTCTCTTTCTCCAGATGAGCTAAAATTGAAACACGCCCTGAATGAGAGGCTAGCTCATTTGTTAAGGAAGGAAGAGATCAAGTGGTACCAGCGAGCCAAAGTCAAGAACATGCTCGAAGGTGATGCCAATACTAAGTTCTTTCACTTGGTTGCTAATGGCAAACATTGCAAGACTCGAATTTTTCAATTGGAACAAGAGGAAGGGCTAATCTATGGTGATGTTGAGTTAAAAAAGAATATTACCAAATATTATAAAAACTTGTTTAGTCTCCCGATCCTGTCCAAATATCGTTGGACGAAACAAGAATAGATGATATTCCCCAAGTTTCAACTCTGGAAAATGAGATCCTAAACTCCAGGTTTGAAGATGAGGTTAGGAGGGCTATCTTTCAGATGGAAAGGAATAAGGCACCCGGGCCAGATGGATTCCCGCCAGAGTTTTATCAAGTCTTTTGGAATGTTATCAAAAAGGATTTGATGGCTCTTTTCGAGGAATTCCATAATGGCACTCTAAATCTTCATAGCTTGAATTTTGGGACTATAACTTTGTTGCCAAAAACTAGTGATGCAAAGCGGATTCAACAATACATGCCTATATGTTTGTTGAATGTCAGTTTTAAGATATTCACCAAAGTGGCTACCAATAGAATTTTCCAAGTTGCTCAAAAAGTCATTAGTCCCTCTCAAACAGCGTTTCTGCCTGGGAGAAATATAATGGAGGGAGCAGTTATCCTCCATGAGACTTTGCATGAGCTGCATAAGAAAAAGCGGAATGGAGTAATTTTTAAGATTGACTTTGAGAAAGCCTATGACAAAGTCGGATGGGATTTCTTACAACAGACGTTGAGAATGAAAGGTTTTTCACCTATTTGGTGCAATTGGATTAAATCTTTTGTTCAAGGTGGGAATGTAGGAATTAAGGTACATGATCAGATGGGATCATATTTCCAGACTAGAAAAGGACTTCGTCAGGGTGATTCACTGTCACCAATACTTTTCAATATAGTTGTGGATATGTTGGCTATCATCTTGGCAAGAGCGAAAGAGGATGGTCAAATTAAGGGAGTGATTCCACATCTGGTAGATGAGGGTTTATCTATTCTCCAATATACTGATGATACAGTAATTTTTATGGACCATGACTTGGAGGAGGCGAAGAATATGAAACTTCTATTATGTGCATTTGAACAACTTTCAAGCCTCAAAATAAATTTCATAAAAGTGAAATATTCTGCTTTGGTCAAGCAAAGGACCATGAGGCAGCATATTCCAATTTGTTTGGCTGTAAGTTAGGTTCTTTTCCTTTTAGATACTTGGGGATTCCAATGCACTATAGGAAGTTGAGTAATTTTGATTGGAGGATGGTTGAAGAGAGATTCGAGAAAAGATTAAGTGTCTGGAAAGGCAAGTTGTTGTCGGTTGGAGGAAGGCTGGTGCTAATTAATTCTGTTTTGTCTAGTTTGCCAATGTTTATGATGTCCCTTTTTTAGGTCCCAAGGGGAATCTTGAAAAAATAGATTATTATAGATCCCATTTTTTCTGGCAAAATGATCAACACAAGAAGAAATACCGGCTCGCGAGATGGGAAATCCTATGCCAACTAAAAGATCAAGGTAGATTAGGGATCCTAAACCTAGACCTCCAAAATAAAAGCCTAATGAGCAAGTGGATGTTCAAGTTATGCAATGAGCAAAGGATGTGGCAGTAGCTATTGAGAAACAAATATTTAAAAGGCAAGACTTTAAGCCAGGTAGAAAAGAAACCAGGTGACTACCATTTTTGGAGTAGTTTAATGAGGGTAAAATCTCAATTCTTAAGTCTAGGTTCCTATATCTTAAAAGATGGGACCCAAGTAAGGTTTTAGGAAGATACTTGGTTGGGCAATTTACCCTTGAAATCTCAATTCCCTTCCTTGTTTAATATCATAGGGAAGAAGCACGCAATTGTGGCTGAGGTCCTTGGTTCATCCTCTCTAAACGTGTCTTTTAGGAGATCATAGTGGGGAATAAACTGAGAGACTGGGGGATTCTAGTAGCGAGAACGATGAACGTTAGCTTACAAGGAGGGACAGATTATTTCAAGTGGCATCTCCATAATAATGGGATGTTCTCGGTAAAATCCATGTACAAATACATGGTTAACAATGGAATTAAAGTATCACAGGAGATTTGGCATACTAGGTTACCATTGAAGATTAAAATTTTTTATGGTACATCAAGAAGGGAGTGTTATTGACTAAAGATAATTTAGTTATGCGCAATTGGCGTGGTGATAAGTCTTGTTGTTAGTGCAGTACAACTGAAACTATCCAACACCTTTTCATAGATTGTTGCTATGCTAAATTCCTGTGGCGAATAGTATACATGACTTTGGGTATTGGCCCACCTGACAATATTCATCATTTATTTAATAGGTGGGTGAAACAGGGGGGGTCAGATCAGATTTCTATATTACTATTAGGCGCAGCCGGGATTTGTTGGGCCTTATGGTTCACAAGGAATGATACTGTTTTTGACAAACGTATACCTAAATCTTTCTTGCAGGTCTTGTTCAAAGGAACGCACTGGCTTCACACATGGGCCAAATTACAGCGAAGTGAATCGAACAAAGAGGGTCATCTATATGTTTGTCGTCAGCTGGAGACAGTAGCTTTGCAGTTATTTGCTTCGTTTGGTTGGCCTTTTGTGGCTAGGATTGGTTATCATGTTTGATGTTTTGATTCTCTTGTCGAAACTGTGTTTGATCTAGAGTCTGTAATAAGCGTGGACTGATTCTCTCCTAGAGGAATGAAGCCGGAAATTTGTTTTTTCCATTATCTAAAAAAAAGGTGGATGACAGGTAAAATAAGAACAAACAAATGCAAAAAAAGGGTACCGATGAAGGACGTGCAAAGGATATCAAAGAAAACACATTGGGGGATAGGCAACCCTATGCCAATGACAATAACTTGAAAGTACTCCTTCCTTCGGAACGAACATGAGGCACCTAAAGATTTCTAACAAAGAGGCCAAACCTAGAAGTGCACTTACATGGATCTCCAACTCTGCAATGAGAGGGGCAGCCCTCAGAAAAGGGGCCTAAGAGAGAATATTTTCCATACCTTCGGAAGAGTGAAACAACAGCATCTTTAAATGCTTGAGCTGAGAAAACATGGACGAATTTTCCAGCAACCAGGGTGAATGAAATATAGAAAACCATGTGTCATCGCAAGAAAAATGTAAGAATTTATTCATAAGTTTTGACTTAGAAAACATTCCAAGAACAAACCTTTAGTAGAAGATGGGCATGCAGAGTAAGATTTTGCATGCTAGGAAGCACTTTGGGAAGCATAGTGAGAGCATACTCAAAAGTTATATCATCATTAGAAATGATATCTGCAACTTCTAGCTCCTGTGCTTGAATGGAGTCAACAGGCAGCCGCACTCCTTTGTATACAAAAGTCTTGAGCATCATGGCGTTTATTTCTATGTTTGTTATCTTGCAGCGAGTAACATGCAAATATAGCAGGCGGGACAATGGACGATCGACCTTTAGCTGATCATAAAGATTGCATCTAGCTGTCCACAACTACTCAAGATTAGAGCAGCTTGACAGCATATCTTGGAGGTTCTTTCTAGTGACATCCAGTTAATGCAGATCAAGCCTTTTCAGGTTTGGGAAATCACTAAACTGGGAAGGTAGTTTGAAAGATATAAAGCTTAGTTGAACATGCTGTAAACGGGACAAGGTGTCACCTTCTAAATGTTCGAGGGGAAATATTATGTACCAATCATTACAGCCCTGAAATTCTATTGGCACTAAGTCAATAGCTAGATTCTTTGTCCAGGATGATGCAGCAAAGCTAACCCAATTATTGAGATGATCAACTAGAATGCTGTCAAATTCGATCTTGACCTTGAGTGCTTCAACCACTTTGCCATGGTGTTGTTTCAAGACTGCATTTACATTGTCAATGAATTTCTGTGTGTATTGTTTTCTCCCCCACACATGTTGGCCACACATTGCGCTGCCATCGAATCTTAGTTTAGAGCAAATTATCCACACGTGTCTCCATTTACTTGACAGAACACTAGTCCTTGCAGCTTTGAAAATATCATGCATAGCATATCCTGCAGAAAATCAACATCATACCCACTGGCTTCATAAATTTAATGTCATACTCAAAATACCAAACTTAAAAGGGAAATTTCACATACATCTGGAAGGCCTTCAAATTTAACACCATCTATCGTCTTTTCACGGATTGGTTTACGAAGGCGATGGTATGATGTCATTCCTCTGCACATCACATCGATCTCCATTCCAATGCTGCAATGAAGAATGTCAAGTTACAAATATAATCTAATATATTATGACCATAAAATGACAAGAACAAGCGGATAGTCAGAAGAATTGAAGAATACAAGAAACTAAAATTTAATGAAGCCAACTATTTTGGCGTCAACCCAAACCCCTATATTTTTCCCCTAAATCACTAATTTAGGGGTGGTGTAAAAATTAGGAGTACCCTATATCAAATTTATCTCCAACCCACACTCCCTATTACTCACCCCTATTAGTTATCTAAACATTATTATTACTTTGCACCCATGAATTATTTACTAAAAATAGAAATAATGAATAAAAAATGTTGAAGAAAATAGTAGGGGGAAGGAGAAAGCCCCTAGATGTAGGGGTGAGAAAAGGTCTCCTTAAAATAGGGGTTCCTTATAAGGATTGGATTGGAGCTCATATTTTTCTAATTCTCCTTATAATTTAGGATAGGGGGAGGTTTAGGGGGTGGGTTGGGGTATATTGAGCTCACATTACTACTTTAGACGTCTGGTTTTGCTCCCTAAGTTATTTTTATCATTATTGCAGCCATTAGTGCAGGGTCCTGTGAGAGTGAATGAATCTTGAGGTCATAAAAGAGATTCTTCTCATCTAGATTGTGTATTTTCAAGTCAGCAAATCATTAACCGGTGCAAGGATCAATAACCACTTCTACAATTTCAAACTGCGCAAAGTCTGCCATTTTATGTGATCTAACAACAACGGGACACTTGGTAGTACCACAGAAGTCTGAGCTGATAGAAAGATCATAAAAATCACTCTAGAATATGAGAATTAAGTACTTCATATCATCATATATAACATACTGAATATGCTGTTGCACAAACATGGCACAGTTGAGCAAAGTAGTTCCCTGCGGCCCTTGTGGAAAAGAAATCCACTAATGAATTCGGGAAGAACTTTAATTATTATGTCCAAAACCCCAAAATCCTGATCATAGATCCTAGCGTTAAGATCATGCAAGTATTCCAAGATAGCTACAGAGCCAAACAAAAATCTAGCACTAATATTCTATCAAAGAGACAGCTTTTCCTACTCGTCTCAATCCCCCAATCTAGCGCTAACGCAATCGCCCGCTAAATTCTAATAAAACAAACAATTAAGCAAGCTACAGAAACGATCCAGCATTACGTAGATAAGCTTTCATGTATTACAATATGAATGAGTAAAGTTTCTCTGGTTTGTCTCTTTTTCTTGCCTCCCCATTAGATAGATCCAACATCGCCGCCGCAGGCATAGTTGAGCAAAGTAATTACCTGCAGCTTTTGCAGTAAAGCGGTTCACTAATAAACCGATACCTTTATTTGTTAAATCTAAGGTAAACTAAAACATTAATTAGCCTAAATCATGATCACTAAAACATAATGCGGAAATTAAAACACGTAAGATGAACTGACCCGGAGAAGATGAAGAGGCCATTAGTGTTCGGTCGGCGATTGTTCTGAGTTACGGTGAAGTAGGAGCACCGACATAGATGTGCGACAAAGTTGATGTGCGCGATGAAGAAGATGGGGGCACCGAGACGTTCTCGGTGATGATTCTGTTCTTCGACAACCTTACGCTAAACCCTTGATTGGAAGGGGTTTTGGATGGATGGCTAAACTCAAGATCAAAAGAGTAATAACTTGAGTGCCGGCCTTCTCCTTTTTAATGTGGCGCTAGTTATCGGGACCAAAATCAAAATCAGCTTTAGTTGCTCCCAATCAGAGCGCGTTAGGGTGTCAGAGGAGGGCCTAGCCTCTAATTTTCGGATCTAGTAGTTCAGCCAAGATCATAACCAACATTCTCCCACTTGATCGAAGGCTAATATCACAAGTCCATTCTCAACAAAACAACACACCAAGATAAAGTATTACAACGATTAATCTAAGCATCATTGCAACCCCAGAATCTATAGTGCATCATTCTATCTCGATAGGATAATCACTTATTCTTAACGGGATTTAGTTTTATTCTTATGGCCCTCGTTTCTAGAATCAGAGACTTTCCAATAAACCCATGCCGGCAACATGCTCTCGAAAGAGACTAGGTGGTAAGTCTTTAGTAAGCGGATCCGCAAGCATAGACTTAGTACTTATATGCTTAACATCAATTGTCTAATCCTAGATTCTATCTTTCACAACATGATACTTAATGTCAATGTGTTTGGCAGCACACTTGACTTGTTGTTACTTGAATAGAAAACTGCGACCAAATTATCGCAGTATATAGGTAGTGATTTAGATATGTTGTCTACCGCTCTTAATCTCGGGATAAAATTCTTAAGCCATACAGCCTACCCAGTAGCCTCATAACATGTCACAAATTTAGCCTGCATTATGGATGATGCAGTAAATGATTGTTTGGAGCTTTTCTACGAAATGGTTCCTCTCGTAAGTGTGAAGATATGATTTGATGTGGATTTCTTAGTATTAACACAACCTACAAAGTTAGCGTCTGAATAGCCCACAACCTCAAGGGTATCAGACTTCTTATATGTGAGTATGTAATGCTTAGTACCTTGCAACTAATGCAAAGCTTTCTTAACGTCTTTTCAGTGGTCCAACCCTGGATTAAATTGATATCTGTCAAGCATCCCGGTTACGAATGCTAAATCAGGATGAGTACAAACTTAAGTATATATAATGTTTCCGCTAGCTAAAGTGTAAGGAATCCCCTTCATCTGATCAGCTTCTAATTATTCCTTGGACTTTGAAAAGTTTCAAACTTATCGCCTTTAACAATAGGAGTAGGCGTGGCAAAGCAGTTATACATATTAAATCTCTTAAGCACTATGTCAATGTATGCCTTTTGGGATAAGCCTAATATCCCTTTGGACCTATCTCGTGAATCTCAATACCCAAAATATAAGAGGCATCACTAAGATCCTTCATGTCAAAGTTAGCGGAAAGAAATCTCTTGATCTCATACAGCATATCTTTATCGCTGCTAGCTAATAAGATATCATCCACATAAAGCACTAAGATAGTGAATTTGGTCCCCTTAGTCTTAATGTATATGCAATAATCCATTTCATTTTCTTTGAAATCAAAATTTCTTATGGTCTCATCGAACTTGAGGTACCATTGTCTAGACGCTTATTTTAATCCATAGATGTAGCTCTAAATCATAATGAGTCACAAGCGCCATGACAATTCTTAGTGAATCTTTCTTTGAGACGGGAGAGAAAGTATCAACATAATCAATCCCTTCTCTTTGTGTAAATCTTTTTGCTACAAGTCTTACCTTGAATCTTTCGACATTTCGCTTAGAGTCATGCTTAGTTTTATAGACCCATCTACAGCCTGTTGTTTTGACTCCATCAGGAATTTCTACTAGATCCCAGACGTCGTTAATGCTCATAGACTTTATTTCATCCTGCATAGCCTCAAGCTACTTGGATGAATCCTTAGTCATTATAGCCTCTTTAAATGAGGTGGGATCGTTTACCTTTTCTATGTCATTTACATCTTCATTCATGTATACAACATAGTCATTTGAGATAGCAGACCTTCTGTCCCACTGTGATCTCCTTAGTGGTATATTAGTAGGGGTGAAAACGGATCGGATACGGGCGGATATTGCTCTTCACGTATCCTAACCCATATTTTTTTCCTAGATTCGGAACCGGATACGGATACGGATCCGGGTTATTCGGGATACGGATATGTGACTGATTCGGGTCGGAAACGAATAAAGATATACGGATAATGCACACATATATAGAGTAATATATATTGAATTAAAACCATATAAGTACATGACTATAGTAACAAATTATATATTAATTAAACTCAACAAACGTTGTAGAAAGAATGTGCTACTTAAGAATGTGCCATTAAATCCCCACGAGAAAGCACAGGGTGAAGATTTGGGTTTTGACTTGGTTTTTGCACACTTTTCCTTGATTTGGAAAAAGGTAAGAATTTTGATGTCAATTCTTGTGATTGAAGGTTGTAATAGGTTTCTAGCATCCAAAGGAAGGTGTCTACAAAGTTTTGCAGGGTTTAGATCAGCCGATCAAAAGTTACACGATTTTTTGATCTTGAACTCGTGTGATTTCTACTGTTCATACACTGCCTATTCATCCAATCCTACCGCTTCAATATTGCTGGTAATACCAGTGTTACTGTTCATCATGGTAGTACCGTCTCTAGTGCTGATTTTTAAAAGATTTTTCTTTTTTCGCTCTTCTGAGACCTTGGGAGGTTTTGATTGGATTCTTTGAAAAAAAATTGTTATGTGATTATTCACCCCTATCTGATCACCATTTACGGTCCTTCACATGGGATATGGTTTCTCCATCTAAGAGTTCAAAGGGAAATTTGTACTTATCATTGCGGCCCCCAATTAGCCTTGGCGCTAAATCAAGAGCTATATTCTTTGTTGATGATGATACATCACACCTAACCCAATTATTGAGATGATAAACTAGCTTGCCGTGAAATTCAATTTTGACCTCAAGAGATTCAACCACTTGGCCTCGTTGCTGTTTCAAGACTGCATTAACATTGTCAATAAATTTCCGAGTGTATTGTTGTTCCCCCAACACATATTTGCCACACACTGTACTGCCATCAAATCTTAGTTTAGGGCAAATTATCCACGTACGTCTCCATTTACTTGACAAAACACTAGTCCTTCAGTTTCTTCCAGCTCCAATCTTGAAAATATCGTGCTTAGCATATCCTGCAGCAAAGCAACATCATAACCGCTGTGTTTGCAAATTTAACGTTACAAGCAAACACCAAAGTGAGAAGGGAATTTTGACACACCACTGGAAGGTCTTCAAATCGAACGTCTTCTATTCCCTCTTTGCGGATTCGTTTGCGACGGCAGCGATCTGATATCATTCCTCCGCCAATTACATTGTTCTCCTTTCATAATGCTGAAAAAAACGAAGTATGTTTCCACTTTCAAAATGATGAAGGCAATTAGTTAGACAACATGACATTCCCTGCTTCCTTCTTTGTTAGTTTGGTTTCCCCTAAATGAACACAATTTTGTTGCAACCACCGATAGTGTAGTGACCTGAGAGGCTAATAGTGGAATGCTGAAGACTGAGAAGACATGTCCTTCTCCTCTGGATTGCGTTTTTTCATACCACCAACCGATCAACCGGTGTAAGATATGTCCTATTCATCTACAAAAATCAACTGGTGCAAGGATTCATATCCTCCGCATCATTTCGAGCTGACAGAAGATGATACAAATCCCTCTAGAATAATAACTAAGATGTGGAATAGCAGATAGCAATCTATTGCATATTTGATTCCTAGAAAAAGCTGCCGCGTAGTTGCGTCAGCTTGGTACAGTTGACCAAAGTGATTCCCAGGAGACCTCGTGGTAAATAAACTCAATAATAAATAGGAATATTCATCATTGATGAACTCGAGAGGTCTTTTTTTTTAATAATACAAAACAAAGTCCTCGTCATAGAGCCAGCGTTGCAGACGACGTTGGAAACGCCGATCACGACGTCGGCGAAGACGAGGATCTTGTCTCCCAGGGACAGCGGCTCGTCCTTCTTCCCGTCCCTGACGCGCCTCAGCGCGCTGCCGAGGCTCTCGACCCCGCTGCCGAGGCGGACCAGGCCGCCACAGACGCCGGGACGGGGCCAGTCGTAGCTGCGGCGGCAGCGGTAGCCGCAGTCGTAGACGAAGACGTAGCCGTCGTCGTCATCGAGCGTGCGCGTCGATCCCGTGCGCCGCCTCCGACACGGGGCGCAGCTGACAGAGTCTGTGCTGGGAAGAAGAAAAACAATGTAATCTGCGTGCAAATGTACCGGTTCAACGCATCCACTTAAATGGCTATCAACGGCAGTGATTAAAAGGAAAGGAAGATGGAGGGATCCAACGGGGGGAAAAAATCTCCAAATAGTTTACCGAGGGCCTGTTTGGTGGAGCTCCCTCTGATTCTGATTCTTGTTAGAAGTGATTCTCTGAGAGAAGTGATTCTGTCGCTGAAAGTGATTCTCTAACGAATCCATAGGATAAACTCTATGGAGAAACTGACTCTTTGTTGGGAGTGAATCGGGAGAAGCGATTTTTTCACCCCGGCTCCTAGTTCATTTCGAGAATCACTTCACGGAATCACCACAGAGCGATTATCGAAAAGCTGCTGTTTAGCGAGCTCCGATTCACTCCGAAGTTGGAGCAGAGCTCTGCCAAACAGAGCCTGAATCATCGTAGCTTTTACCCTCATTGTCGTTGTCTTTACTGTTTGAGTTAAGCTGTAATTTTCTTTGACCGCTCTTTTCACAAAGCTGTAAGACTTGACGGTATAAACCCAGTGGGTGAATGCAGAGAAAAATATCGACCTTGCATATCTTTTAGCATCTGGTAGTTGTAGCTTAGAACTCTAAACTTTCCCCATTTTTGCTGTGTGATTTCTTGATCTGGGAGTGTGATTTCGGATTTTGTTCCTGTTCTATGTCTGACTGAATTGGGGTCCTGACATTTTTGGTATCAGAGCGAGTTCTTTCTGGTGAGGGCGCATTGAAAATTTCAAATTTGAGGTTGGGCAACCGTAAAATCCCTTGATCTGTAAATTGGTGAAGAAAATCATGTCCGCTGGGTTGGAAACTTCCGGGGAAAACAGGGATAATACACTGGAGATGAGTAATCGAGTGGAGATCGAGAAAATCCGGGAGAGATCGACAGATCTGGAAATGCTCGAAATCGATGTGGTAGAGATTAAAGCTTTCCTGATGAATTCGCCTCAGCCAGTGGGCTGTCCAAGGGAGCACTCAAACACTGCGATTGGAATGGAAGAAATGGTTTCTTTGGGATTGAATCCTCACACTATGGCTAGTAATCAAGTAGCCATATATACTCCTGCTGTGAGAACCTCAGCCCAAGCCAACCTTAGAGAATATGGAGGTCGGGTGTTCCCAGGAAATTTTGCTCAGGTACAGCCACCATCATTTCAGTTTCAGAATAGTCCTAATTCGGATTATGGTCCTAGCATGTATCAGCAGTTGAGGTCAGGAGCAGCTGGGTATTTTCCCCAAGGACCAACATATCATCACCCAGTTTTAGCCCAAAACTTGGGATCGGTAGGAGCGTATCAAGGTAACTCACCTCCACAGATGAATCGTCACCTTGGGGTTTGACTTTTGGATTCTCAGAGGAACATATTTGTGGGAGATAACCCTAATGCACATCATTATGCTGAGGCTGTCATAAAAGGGCCAAAGCTGGAGCTAACCATATTTTTGGGTGAGAATCCTCTGGGTTGGGTGGAACAATGTGAAAAGTTTTTCGAAATGGCCGGGACTCCAGTAGATCAATGGGTTAATATGGCCTCAGGACATCTATTCGGGAGAGCGCAAACTTGGTTTAAGGGAGTGGGAATATTATGGCAACAACTGAATTGGCCACAATTTTGTGCTATATTGTGCGACAGGTTTTCAGAAGCTAACACGCATGAAGCTATCAAGAAATTGCAGAACATCAAGCATTTGGGATCAGTGGGAAAGTATATTGACTACTTTGAGAAGTGTGTAGAGCTAGTTAAAAGGGATCACCCATATTTACAAGAAAACTATTTGCTTAATTGTTTTATCAGAGGCTTGAGAGATGAAATTAAATACGGCGTGAGTAGTCACCAACCAAAGGGTTTGCTAGAAGCATATTGGTATGCTAAGATAAGTGAGAAAGCAACCACAGCCAAGTGGCAAAGCCAGGGCAGCAGTAACTACAAACACAAGACACAACCTTTGAACAAGAAAACAGTAACACAAAGGACTAATACTTTAGAAAATTCAGAACAGCAAAAGGTTGAACAACCTGATAAGAAATCTCGTACTTGCTGGCATTGTAATGAACCATGGGATCCAGGACATCAGTTGCATTGCAAGGTTAAAAAAGTTTTGCACGCTATACTTATGCATGGGGATGAAGAAGAATGTAGAGAGGAGGAAACTGAAGGAATAACTGAGACGGGCTATTTGACAGCTCTGGACAGTCCAGCTAAAGGTGATCATGACGAGGCTGAGGAACAGCTCATGCAATTGTCAACTTATGCCGCTCAGGGCATTGCCGGTCCTGCTACTTTCTCATTGGTACTGAATATTGGAAACAAGCCAACTATGACATTGGTAGATAGTGCGAGCACCAACTCTTTCATGGATAGTGATTATGCTATTAAACAAGGGTATCCTCTTAGTTTTATGCCAGTGAAAACCGTCACTGTAGCAGGTGGGGGAGAATTAACTTCAAATGCAAAGATAGTTGGACTCTAGTATATCATCCAAAACAATGTGTTCACCACCACTTTTAAGCTGCTTAAGTTGGACAATTATGATATAATTTTGGGTGCAAATTGGATATATGAACATAGTTCCATTGTCTTAGATCTCAAGAAGAAAACACTCACTATTCGAAAAAACAATCAGCTTATTAATATCCCAGACTATACTCAACCTACTTCAGACTTTAGCATTAATGCTGACAAGTTTCAAAGAATGGTGCAGGAGGGAGCAAATGGATTCTTTATACAAGTCAACTTAATAACTACTGAAAGCAAGACTGTGGAGCATCAATTACCACCAGAAATTTAAAAAGTTCTCGACAGATATGCATGCATTTTTGCTGAGAGAACAGGACTACCTCCTCAAAGAGACTGTGATCGTGCCATACATTTGAAGGCTTTAATGAATAAAGTATTTGCAGATTGTCAGAGAAAATTCATTATTGTCTTCTTCGATGGCATCTTAATCTACAGCAAAAGCATGGTGAACATATAAAGCATCTGATTTTTGCTTTTGAAGTATTGAAGAATAACCAATTAGTAGCAAAGAAAAACAAGTGCATTTTTTATGTTCACCAGGTTGAATACTTGGGCCATGTTATCTGTCAATAGGGGGTGTCTACTGACCCAAAAAAGATAGCTGATGTGATGAAGTGGCCATGACCAACCAGCCTGTCAAAACTGCGAGGGTTCTTGGATTTAATTGGGTATTACAGGAAGTTTGTCAAAGGGTATAGCCAAATTTGTCATCCTTTATTTGACATACTGAGCAAGAATCAATTCATTTGGGGTTAGGATCAAACTAATGCTTTTGAGGAGTTAAAATGGATTATGACTACTGATGTGCGCACAGGTGCCCGATCTTCCAAGGGGATAATTTCGATTAGGCGGAGGGTGACTTTGACGATCCGGCTACGAACCACACAAGGATAAGCGCCCGCAATCGCTAAACCACACTCCTAGTTGTTATCAACCGTGCTGAAATCCTGGATGACCTGACCACGAAGGTCTATTCTTGCAAGCAATTGAAGAACCAACAAGAACAAGGATGAAGCACACACACGAACTGAGGTTCTGAACTTGTTTACTACTGCTCTAGCCGAGTCAGGAAAATAAGGTTATAGTTCTACACATGGGGCAACTAAACTTAACAAAACCTAAGGAGATACAGAGTGAGTTTGTCCAGGATATAGCCAAGAAGATGGCTGCTAGGAGGTGTACTCATGTCGCATTGATTACATGGGGACTCAGCCCAAAATAATGGTAGCGCAACACCCCAAAAGACTGACACCGTCGCATGTTTTTGACTGCTTTATCCAGCTCAAGTGGAATTTGATGATAAGACTAGATCCATTGGAAAGAACACGAAATTAGCTTTCAATCAAGTACTCACTCATCCCAAACAGACTTCGAATGCAAAAGTTATTGCCAGTTGAAGTTAGACTACTCCTGGATGGACGTTTCAGCTTTCACCTCGGGAATAGCTTGTTTTGATGAGGGATGGCGTCCTTGCTGCTCTAATTCATGATTCCTAACCACAAGCATATTATTATGTAGTGGTCCATCCATTAAAATACAATTATGCAATCCGAGAAACGAGTTCACCTGTTGATTTAGCTGTTATGCATGTGCTCGGGTAATTAGTCCTTTTATGTGGGTCAAATGTTGCTGATCACAAGGAGGATTTTATTGATCATTGACCATTGATGCCATGATGTATCCGACATAGCTATGTCATCATCATCCTCCCCTTCTTGCATTTGAGTCATCCTCGACTCAAGCTCACCTTTTACTCCTTTTCAGCACAAAACATTCTCATATAGGTCCTGCATTTATTTAAATAAAATAGTAGTTTCGCCTCTTTATATATTTTAAAGACAAGAAAAGCATTTAGAGGATTCACCTGATAATTATCTATATAGCTTAACACTTCTTTCCAGCATGTAATAGCACGATGAAAGCTAGCATTTTTGGATGCTTCCACCCCTTCTTGAAGGAAAACCAACCTCGGTTTTGGACAAGCTGGAAAAGAAACAAGCAACAAAAAGGGCAACGTGTACGCAACATATATGTATATATCCCATATTTTGTTGTTTATTTGTGAAATGCTATTTTCATAACAGCAAATGAGGAAATCAGTTTTAAACAAAACATCTTTGCTCACAATTTTGCAACTCAATTTATAAATATATGTAAAGCACATATCTGTCCCTAACTTTGGATAAAGAAAACTCATGTTTTGTAAGTCTCGTTCAATAACATAGATGGGCATGACTACAAGTTTTGGCATCAAGTATGGTTCATTCATATCATCAAATTGTAAACAAGTAATATCAAACCATTCCAATAATAGTGACACAATTTTAATGGCCTTCCACCCATCAACTACAACATGCTGATTTGTAATACAAGTCAAGATACTAAAATTCGAACAATGTGGTAGCAAGCTATGGGCATCACTCATATCAGCAAAATTTGATGGTGCCGCAAACGAAACAAGCTGTTGCATACAATGATAATTGCCCAAAATTGTAAGCTTCGATTAAGCAAGTTTATCACAAGTTATGCATATTCTGTAAACAAGAAACTTGCCATCTATGCCATAATCACCAAATAAATTGAATTTAAAACAGTAGGCATAGGTGCTAGATAAAGACTTAAGAGATGAAATTTCAGAAGTCTTGTCCATGACACAAGTCAAACTAACAGGTTCATTCAACATAATATAGCACAAAACACTGGCAGGGGATATTCTAGCTATCACCTCCTTATGCATAATCAGTACCACATGATCGAAATTATAAGCATGCAATTCATTAAATGGTTCTACAATTATGGCACAAGGTGGTAACTCACTAGAATTTAGTATAGCAGGAATATACTCACAAATTTGCTCCCTTTCTTGCTGTAAAATCAAATTTGTACCATGGTCATTAGCCTCCTCCTCAGAAGAAGTAGGAACATCAAAACTTTCACTTGATAACACTGGTCTTTCACTTTGTAGCTCCCCTTCTTCAGAAATAACCTGAATAGCACATGGCACAGCAACAACAGAAGTAACAGAAGTGGATTGGATTTTGTTAGTAAAATCATCTTCACGTATGCTATCCTCTTCTTCACTCGAATTTTCTTGTGTTTCTATCGCATGCTTGGGGTGTATGCCCTTATTAAAGTTTGGTGCAGCTTCAATTTCCAACTCTTCACATGCGTATGGAGCAGTAAAAAACTCTTCTTTTTGCACATTTTCTTCTTCATCCTCTTGATGGTGCTCACTTTTCTGCAAAATATTAGCTACAACAGAAGGTGCAACAATGGGCACCTCAAATGAAGCTAAAGACTCTTTCAAAGATTTAGCAAGCTTATTTTCAACTCTACAAACACATTTTATCAAGCCTGAAAGAGAGCTATATGTTTCAAAGACAAGAGCATCCTGAATTTCAAGATTAAGTCCGCATATGAACCTAAGTTCAGTAGATTCTTCACATTCTTGTAAACCACAACGCAACAAACGATTTTGTAATTCATGATAGTATTCCATAACAGTTTTAGAACCTTGTTTCAAGCGTTGAAGTTTAGTAAACAAATAATCAGCAACAAATTCAGGAACATGATCATCTCTCATAAGTCTTTTCATGGTATTTTAAGTTTTTGGTTCTTTATTATTTCTAGATATATACTTCCACCAAAGTATTGCATGTGACGTTAACACCTTAACAGCGGTACTAATCTTTTGGTTTTCAGATAAGTCATACTTTGTAAATTCTTTGTCTATCGCTATCTCCCAATTAATATATGCATTAGGATCGTACTCTCCAGAAGGCAATGTAAATTTAATCTTTCCTAAGGGATCATCACATACCTTTGGTGGTGTTGAAATTGTGCTCGTACGTTCTTTGTATCTCGGAATGTGAACTATCTCTTCTCCTAGGATGCTATTGGTCCAAGCATTACAACGTTGAGAATCTGCCATTGCTAGTGATAAACAGGAAAATACACAAGAGGTATGTAGTTCCCTATCACTACTACTTGCTGAAATGATCAAGTCTATCTCTTCCCCTCTCAAGCTATTACTAAGCTCTTACCAACTCTTACAATGCAGCAAGTAGTGCAACCGGTGGCTGGTTCGTGATAAACCAAAACTCAAATGTGAGCAAAGCGATTGCAAGGCTATCACCTGTATGGTTAGTAGAAAGTGGAGTTTGGAAAGGCTTTATGATGAGTAGCAAAGGGAAACAATTAGGCAATTTCAAAATTTGTATAAAACTGAATAAGTGTTCAAGTCTAACAATTAGCCTATGTTGCTGATCAAACAAGGATGGATATTAGGCTAAAACAAATGATATGGTAGTGGATACAAGTGATAAACACAGCAAAACTCATGAATTTGCAATTTGCAACTTGGGAGGACAAGATGAATTCCAACTTTCTACATTGCTGATTTCGGTCCACCAGACAGCAGGTCTGTATTTTGGTCGTAACTTTTGGTCAGATGCCTCTTTTTTAATGATTCTTTTTTTATCTTTTTCCTTAGGGATTTTTAAACAACTTTTATTTTTGGAAAAATTTCTGAAAAATAACTGAGAATTTTGCACGAATTTTGGAAATGCACACAGATGCAGATTTTGAGACAGCAATTAGTTCAGATTGCAATGCATCAAACTATTTACTCCCTTAATTGATTTGTGCAAAAATTGACGTGTATATGCTGGGTTGAGTGAGGAAACTTCTCCTTTTGGTCCCACTCAAAAATGATGCGGAAATTGAGAGTTATGGCATTTTTGGTGACGGCTACAGAAAGGGGATCTTTCAGGCCGAGATAGGGTTGTTTGTTTTTAGGTTTTATGGATGGATGTTGGGGTAGAGAGATGAATAAGAAGATGAATAGCAACAAGACAACACTAGAACGGACACAAACTCAATTTAGCAAATACAAAATTAACGATTGGAAGGCACAACGGGGTTTGGACAGCGAACAAACAATCTTTTTGTGGGGCAAATTTTTTGGACTCTAGAAAGAACACAATTAAACAACTAAACAAAATACGAGAACTCACCGTTAAACCGTTGCTCTGATACCAAATGATGCGCGCACGGGTGTCTGATCTTTTGGTGAGAGGATAACTTCGATTAGGCAGAGGGTGACTTTGACGATCCGGCTACGAACCACACAAGGATAAGCGCCCGCAATCGCTAAACCACGCTCCTAGTTGTTATCAACCGTGCCAAAAGCCCGGATGACTTGACCACAAAGGTCTATTCTTGCAAGCAATCGAAGAACTAGCCAGAACAAAGATGAAGCACACACACGAACTGAGGTTCTGAACTTGTTTACTGCTGCTCTAGCCAAGTCAGGAGAACAAGATTATAGTTCCACACATGGGGCAACTAAACTTAATAAAACCTAAGGAGATAGAGAGGGAGTTTGTCCAGGATATAGCCAAGGAGATGACTGCTAGGAGGTGTACTCACGTCGCATTGATTACATAGGGACTCAGCCCAAAATAATGGTGGCGCAGCACCCCAAAAGACTGACACTGTCACACGTTTTTGACTGTTATGTCCAGCTCGAGTGGAATTTGATAATGAGGCTAGATCCATTGGAAAGAACACGAAATTAGCTTTCAATCAAGTACTCACTCATCCCAAACGGACTCCGAATGCAAAAGTTATTGCCAGTTGAAGTTGAACTGCTCCTGGATGGATGTTTCAGCTTCTACTTCGGAAATAGCTTGTTCTTTAACTTGTTTTGATGATGGATGACGTCCTTACTGCTTTAACCTATGATTCCTAACCACAAGCACATTATTATGTAGTGGTCCATCCATTAAACTACAATTATGCAATCCGAGAAACGAGTTCACCTGTTGATTTAGCTGTTGTGCGTGTGCTCGGGTAATTAGTTCTTTTATGTGGGTCAAATGTTGCTGATCATAAGGAGGATTTTATTGATCATTGACCATTGATGCCATGGATGTATCCGACGTAGCTATGTCCTCATCAACTATTTGCACTGTCTTAGCTCTTCCCAATTTTGCCAAACCATTTCAGCTGGAGACCGACACATGTGACACTGGAATTCGCATTGTGTTGATGCAGTTTGGGAGGCTAATAGCCTATTTCAGCAAGACTTTGGGAGAGAGAGCTCTGAGCAAGTTCATATACGATAAGGAGGCAATGGCAATCTTAGAAGCCCTCAAGAAATGGAGACATTATCTGCTGGGAAATATCGTTGTAATCAGGACAAATCAACAAATTTTAAAATGCATTACTACTTAGAGACTTGTTGAGGGTATACAACACAAACTAATGCTTAAATTGTTGGAGTTCGATTATAGAATCGAATATAAAAGGGGAAAAGAAAATAGGGCTGCGGATGCATTGTCAAGGAGGGATCAACAGTCCTCAACTGAAAAATCTTGTTTGGCTATTACTTATGTGTTACCCGAGTGGATTGAAGATGTGAAGGGCAGATATACAGATGATGAGAAAGTAACCCAGATTTTGAAAATGCTACAAAAACAACTGGATACAACTGGCAAATATAAAGTAGAGGCTAGAATTCTGAAATATAAAGGGAGGATATATGTCGGGAAAAACAATGAGATCATATCACAGTTACTAACCACATTCCATCAATCTGCCTTTGGGGGTCATTCGGGTACAAGGGCCACTTACCATAGATTGAAGAAATTATTTTATTGGCCTCATACTGAAGCTCGGGTTACCTTAGAAGAAAGAGAGGAAATGCTTAAGAGATTGAGAGAAAACCTGTTGTATGCTTAGAATAGGATCAAACGATTTGCTAATAACAAGAGAACTGAAAGGAAGTTCGAAGTTGGGGATATGGTATATTTGAAGATACAACCTTGTCGGCAAAATGCTTTCGGCCTTCGTGGATCACTGAAATTGTAGTCCAAATATTACGGTCTATTCAGAGTCTTGAGTAAGATTGGATCAGTAGCTTATAAGCTTCAATTACCAATAGAGACAACCATTCACCCAGTGTTCCACATGAGTCAGCTCAAGAAGCATCTAGGACCAAAAGCCATTCCTTTACCCGGATTGCCATGGGTAGATCCTGAAGGACGTTTTAAAATTTCTCCTGTTGCTGTTTTGGACAGACAGGTCATTCCTAGGAAAGGTATGGTAGTGGTTCAATGGTAGAACTTGTCAGAAAAAGACGCCACTTGGGAAGATGTGACATTCATCAAAAACACATTTCCAGAGTTTGCGCCTTGAGGACAAGTGCTGTCTTACAGGGGGGACATTGACAGAGTCTCTGCTGGGAAGAAGAAAAACAATGTAATCTGCATGCAAATGTACCGGTTCAACGCATCCACTTAAATGGCTATCAACGGCAGTGATTAAAGGGAAAGGATGATGGAGGGATCCAACCGGGGGGGGGGGGGAATCTCCAAATAGTTTACTGAATCATCGTAGCTTTTACCCTCATTGTCGTTATCTTTACTGTTTGAGTTAAGCTGTAATTTTCTTTGACCGCTCTTTTCACAAAGCTGTAAGACTTGAGGGTATAAACCCAGTGGGTGAATGCAGAGAAAAATATCGACCTTACATATCTTTTAGCATCTGGTAGTTGTAGCTTAGAACTCTAAACTTTCCCCATTTTTTCTGTGTGATTTCTTGATCTGGGAGTGTGATTTCGGATTTTGTTCCTGTTCTATGTCTGACTGAATTGGGGTCCTGACAGCAGCCTCGCCAGCATGGCTCCGCCCGCTCTCGGGCTTGCTTGCCTTGTCCCCAGACGCGACGGCGGCGGTGGCTGGGCGGCCACGTCGGGAGGTTTCGCTCGGGAGGTTGGGGGCTTGGGGCCTTGGCGCCTTGCGGCGTCGGGCTCGAGTCAGGATTTCACTTTATTCGCACGTTGGTCGAACGACTGGTTGGATAGGATATAGGACAGTCCCAACCCATGGTTTCTATGAGGAGTGTCTAGAGGAGAGAGAAAGCGAGAAACCAATGCATAGTTTCTCAACCCATGGTTTCCATGAGTAGTGTCTAGAGGAGAGAGAGAGCAATAAACCAATGCATGCACCACAAACACGCCTTGGTCAGCGCGTAGAAATGTCCAATGCATATTTTACTAATTTCTTGCGTCTTGGTGCCCGCGCCGACCCAGTTTCTTACATGAGACACGGTTTCTTCGTTTTTCCTTCTCTCCCTTCCTTAATTCCTATGCCACATCAGATTTTTGCTTAGTTGGCAGCGTAATTAATTCTATAGACACTAGCTGAGGTGGAGGGTTGGGACTGCCCTAAGAGTCCATAACCAATTGCCAAGGGCTTCTTTAACAGATTTGTAAAATTAGTTAGGGCAGTCTCAACCCTCCACCTCAGCTAGTATCCATAGAATTAATTACGCTGCCAACTAAGCAAAAAATCTGATATGGCATAGGAATTAATAAAGGGAGAGAAGGAAAAACAAAGAAACCATGTCTCATGCAAGAAACTGGGTCGGTACGGGTACCAAGACACAAGAAATGAGCAAAATCGGGGTTGGACGTTTCTGCACACTAACCAAGCTGTGTTTGTGGTGCATGCATTGGTTTATTGCTCTCTCTCTCTCTCCTCTAGATACTGCTCATGGAAACCATGGGTTGAGAAACTATGCATTAGTTTCATTGTTCTCTCTCCTCTAGACACTGCTCATATAAACTATGGGTTGGGGGTGCCCTTATATCCCTACCATCAAAGCAGCGGTAGTGGTATGTATCATCTATCATACTTTTATACCATAATAAAACATTGAAGGTCCCTATCGAGCTCCCTTTCCTAGGTAGAAATGTACACATCAAATGAGTTAATTAACCACTTTAATTAATTAATTCATCACTCAATTAATTCACTTAATTGCTCAGCAAGTACTACTGTCGATCTCATGCTACTCGGCAGCACTGCTGTCGACCTCCTATTGCGTGGTAGCTCTGATTCATCATACATGTTGCGATAGACTGTGCTGCCGCAGTACGAGAGTAACAAGTAACATGTATTACCTAACATTGCTTTCATGGTTGAGAATTAGGGTAGTTTTACAAATTTATTTGAAAGATACCTGATTTTTTTTGAAACAAAAGTGTCGAAGGGCTTAAAAAGGGAAGGCTTCCCAATTGGCATCCGCATCGTGGAACTCCGGCGGGCTTAAGATTTCCTGACCTTTTTGGAACTCACAAGAGTTTTGGGAGCTTTCGTATAATCGTAAGGACACACCAGCTGACAGCTGTTTGTATTTGAACCTTACTATTGGGTCTTGATATCGATGATACGGACGCGGTTCAGCTACGAACCGTCGTTTTCTGATTAGTCGGTTCCGCGGGACTGTCCGTAGGACTACATGTGAACCGCGTCCAGATTATACACAGCTTTCCTATCTATGAACTCCCTCTGCAACTGACACGGTTGATTTTCCTTTTCAAATTTTGATCAATAATAACTTTTAAAATACATAGTTAGAGAAAATCATATCGTTGGATTCATCATAAAAATACTTCAATAATATTATTCACCATTAAAAAATAGTGGTTGAAGTTTAAACAGTAAAGCATTCATCATTAAAAGAATAGTGGTCGAAGTTTAAATAGTAAAGCAAACAGTGAGAAAAACGGGGAGAGGTATTTAGGGCCTGTTTGATAAAGCTCCAGATTTCCAGCTTCACCTGAAATCTGAAACTTGTAGACTAAAATAAAGTGAATTAAGTTTATATTTTTGGTCTAAAATGTAAACAAGATGATTTATCTAAATATTCTTAATATACTCACGGCTTCAGCTTCACGAATCTGGTGAAACTAGAATTTTTCAGCTTCACCAGATTCACGAATCTAGAGAAGCTGAATCCCTACCAAACACACTCTTATAAAAAGGTGATTACAAGACGGCAGAATCGCATCGCAGGCGACAGTAGAGTTGACCGAGGATATTAGAATGCGCAAACCCATCTTTCACCGGGCGAAGCTGCTTCAGAGTTCAGAGCGACATTGGTCGATCAGTCTGGTCCTGTTGTCCAAGATATCTCGAGGTGAAGCTACGACGTTTTGGACAAGTTTGTGATCATGCAGACGGCGAATAACGTAGCACAATATTTTAGCCAGGACTCGACGACAGGAAATAGAATTATCATGAATTCCAGGTAACTGGCGAAGCTGCTAAAGTAGGAATTAATTTTTTTCTCTAATTAGTTTCTCATAGAAAATTTTAAAAATCTTTCAATGTAATGGACAAAATCCAAAAATCTTTTCTATCCATCCATTAGAATTTCTAGCTGTAATGATCAAATCTTTGTGACTTGGTCGTTTGTAGCCCCGGTTTTCCTTTTGCCTGCTTTACTAGCAGATTCTAATAATCCTGGTCTTGCGAATTAATGGAAGTGCCAGCTCCTAGTCATGTATGTAGTAACTACTAGTAAATAGTAACATGCTGGCCTCTTGGGTTGTTTTAATTCTGGTTTTGGTTCAACAATGAACTTACCCCGGGTTATACAAAGAGAGAGAAATGGCTGGTAATATTTACAGGTCTAAATTCATCTCATATACACGATTCAAGAGATGCATGATTACTAGTACGCCAGGAAGCTACACTCAATAGTTATTGTTCCTTGCAAAAAAAAAAAAAGGAAACATCCCTAGTTGTCACAATGTCACACACCTAAAATCTGATAGTCGTATACACGATAAATACTTGTCTTACTTTTGCTATAAAAGAAAGTATATAGTTGTCTTATTATCATAAAGCTGAATTAAATAATCAGATATAGAACATATAACCAGCACAAATGCAACTGACCGGGATGGGACACATCGGAGGGCTCCTGAGTCCTGAGAATACCTTTTTTTTCAGTACATATACTAAGCCAGATATATTGAACTACAAAAGTTGAAGGATGATGCAATCGGTATACTTTGGAAAATTTGGAATACAGTACAAATTACGGTCCGTAATTACAAATCGATATAACATGTTTGCGTATTTACAAAAAACCCAGTCTTACCCGGAACCTGAAAATCCTGCACGATACCGAAAACCAAATTCGCTAACCTTTAGGAAAATCAAATTCGGTATGGGGACCCCATACCCGAAATTCAAATTCGCTATGCCATTATCGAACTCAAATTCGGTATGGGGTGGGGCCCCATACCCGAATTTCAAAACCCGCTAAAGCCCCCATCTTCTCATGCTTTTTATTTGGCGATTGATTACTTTACCGCATGCATGTCTCCAGACATTAGGTTTTGTGCTATGTCTCAGAGGCAATCAATCACTTGGGTTTTGTGCTATGTCCAGACATTGGCAATCAATCACTTTCTACCGGCATGCATGCGCTTCATGTGGAGAAACACCGGGTCCGCCCACATGCATGCGTTCGATGCGAGAAAGTGATCCATTCCAACGCCTCGCATGCGAGAAAGTGAGCGCTGCTTACATTGTCGAGAATCTTCACATCGCTGACAATCGCGCGTCGCAAATCCGCCCCGGCTGAAGCAGGTCACACGCTGCACTCATTCCTCTCTATAAATGACGACGCAGAGCGAGATCAACCAAATACAGAGCTCTTGCATTCGGCATTTCACGAGAGCGTTGAGAAAAGAGAGAGTTCATAGAGAAGAAATCAAGAAATTTCTGGTCTTCATCACGCCTTCACATGTAGTTTTTAATCTTTAGGAACATTACTATGATATTGTCAGTAGTACTAAAATAATATGTAGAATAAGCGGTCTAGTAGCATGACATAAAATTATAGTAATAAAGAATAATATGTAGACGCTTCTAGTAATCGACCAAATTTTTTGCGCTTGTATTAGCTTACATTAATTTATCTATTTGTTGTAGCGACTTATTTTTGTGTAGTTGTTGTAGCGATTTATTTTGTGTAGTTGTTGTAGCCTCATTGCTTTTGCACGGTATGTTTCGAGCCGCTTGCTTGAGCAAAGACGTGATGGCGCCATTGCATTCCGAGCTACTCCATGAGTTAGTCGATGCCCCACATCGCGGCGAGGGCAATTTCGCAGAACTATGGTCCGACGCATTACTATATTACGTGCCATCACTTTTTTGAAGATGCATAACCACTTTGTCGTTAATGTTTCAGCTTTTCCCTCTTGCAAGCCGATCACTACACAATATAAAAAGCTAGACTATCGATTCCACATTCCACTAGCTCGCAGGTGTCTACTACCATTTTGCGCCTCATGGATGGGGCTCACCACAGAGGCTTGACCACACCCATGCTCGCCATCGATTGTGCACTTCTTATCGGTCTCGCCGATCGATGATGCCAGAGACACACACATTTCACTTACCGCTCGGTGAGATGTCTATCACTTTGAAGGATGTGGCTATGCTAACCTGCCCGCCCATCGTGGGACAAATTGTTGGTTCTTCCTCGACTCCAAAGAAACAAAGATTTTCTCAAAGACATCACGGAGAGGTATTACATGACATAACGTTATTTCATGTTTGTAATGTGCACGATATTATGGACTCTCTTAATCCGGAGTTCATGCGTGTTCGGTGTCCCATACTTAACGTATGGAAAATTGTGTCTCCATGACTTGGCACTGTGGATTATGGTGAATACAATCTATGCCTCCCGATGCCGACGAAGATACCGTGGGCGCCACTCACGGCGTACCTGCACTACTTGTCGGGTGGTGTCATGTTCACGACGCATCACCTGGAGACATCATCTTCCCAAGACATCGTGTGGATTGCTCGCCGCTTAGCCGGCAACTTAACGACATCCCACCATACCGGGATCCGCGATCCTAGCGACACCTACCGTGGTTTGTGCGATGCATGCAAACGGCATACTTACAGGGCACTATTATCGATGCCCGCAACTCCTTCAGATGTGGAGTTGGGAGTACCTTCCGATCTCACGGAGGTACGAGGA
Source organism: Guadua angustifolia (assembly GCA_036346375.1). NCBI lineage: Eukaryota > Viridiplantae > Streptophyta > Magnoliopsida > Poales > Poaceae > Guadua > Guadua angustifolia. Next base: position 10,207,865 of record CM070510.1, on the reverse strand, counting down.
GGTACCACCGTTGTCGAGAAGATGACATGCCGAGGCCACTCGCTTCTACAATGGGGCACCGCTGGATGCACGCCAAGCCACGATGGTTGTTTACCGGTGACCACGCCGAGCTACATGCGCGACATGGCCTTGAGGCGTTGGTTGATACCGCCACGGTGATTCAGCGATCGGGCGATTCTACCGGCGTCTCTTGGCCGAGGATGAATCTGCGGCCGTATTTCAACCGGTGGACCCAGAGACGCACCACCCACATCTCAGCAACTCGCATGGGATAACCGGGGAGCAACCCTCCGTGGTGCCACTACCGCCGTAAAAGCCAAACCCCGAGTACGCCTACGGTGTTATGCAACCACCAAGGCGGGCATATCAGATGATCGTAGGCACGCCCGTTGTTCAAGGATAAGCCCAACACAAAGCTCCTCGCACCATATAGTGGAGTGCAAGTTTAAACAGAGCAAACGCTCTCGATATCTCCGCCAACGCCAACACACAGCAGTGCAGGAGGGTTCTCTTCTCAAGAAGGGACAAGGAAGCAATGGCCGAGGTCCGCAACACGCATCAAATCCTTGACTCGTTATGCAGACCATCCGGAACCCGTGGTATTAACATAGGGACGCCGCGAATCGGGATGACATGCCCATATGGGAGGGCGTAAACCACATAAAAAGAAACAAAAATTAAATGTTACACACCGAGACGCACGCATAGGCCACCCAATCGGCGACATACCGAGCATCATGAACCCCATGGAGTTCTTTCATAGTAGGGATTGAGCGTGTCCGAGGACAAATCGCAAAATTAGAACGGGTCGTAATATGCGTAAAATGTATGACATCATTCGGTCGCATCAGATAGGCGGAACGATCATTTGTTCCACCATGACGAACAAAGGCTTTCAAGTAGGTAGTTCGTCATCGTTGTAATGCCCTTGTAATATCATCTAATCTATTGCTTATTTTATCATCCGAACTTTTGCATGTGCCCTTATATATGTATTGTTTGAATTTTAAAAATTCTCATATCTTAAAATAATTTGAAATTTTTATGGTAATATCACGATATATCAGGAACCTCCATAAAGAGTTTCAAAATTTTTCGACGCCGTAAAAGTTTCCATGGTTTCGTGGTCGCAAGTGCTTTTTCCGATTTTCGCAACAAAATGCCGAGGCAACGTCCCATTATCTCGCCCATACGTAAGTGGTAGCCCGCATTGCGAGGCCGCCCTTGATTTTTTTCTGCATTTTTGGACCATGTCCGCCTGTCCCATGGGCTACGAAAACCCTAAGTGGCCACGATTCTGCTGCTTGCGTTCATGAAAGTGCCTTTTTCCGATTTTGGTAACAAAATGCCGCCAACGTCCGACCATCTCGCCGCACTGGTGTTATGCCACGCTATGTGAGGCCGCCCGTGCTTTTTCCCCGTCATTTTTCGCCATATTCGACAAGATTTATAATTTTAAAAATCGCATGCTACTCTTCTCAATTTTGCCATATCGGACACTAACACTGTCTGAATTTTTAAAAAATTCATAGAGCTTGATCATTATATGAAAGTTTTATAGGAACATTAGTTATGCATCATAACCATGGACAAAAAATTTTAAAATTTTCTAACGTGGTTTGTTTCATCTTTCATTCGGTTCAAACTTGTCGCCGCCGCTTTTATCAGACAGTTATATTGTTTGAATTTTAAAAATTCTCAGATCTTAAAATCATTTGAAATTTTTATGGTAATATCACTGATTTATCAGGAATTCCATAAAAATTTCAAAATTTTTGACGTCGTTAGGGTCCTATTTTATTTTATACGCTGTGCGGTTGTATCGGTCCTAAACGAAAAATGGTGTTCCGGTATGGGGTTCACCCCATACCCGAATTTGAGTTTCGGTAATAGCATAGCCGAATTTGAATTTCCGGTATGGGTGGGGCCCCATACCCGAATTTGATTTTCCGGTTAAAGGTTAGCCGGAATTTGGTTTTCCGGGTATGCGTACACGGATTTTCAGGTTCCGGGTAAGGCTGGGTTTTTTGTAAATACGCAAACATGTTGTATCGATTTGTAATTACGGCCCGTAATTTGTACTGTATTCCAAATTTTCCGTATACTTTAAAATTGTATGTCCATACGTATGCCAGGATTTGAGTAAATTGAAAAGGAAGATTGAATTGTATCATGGCTCATCAAATTTATTTGGTGTACCAGTTAGGTCATGAAACCTCATTTTAGATCGACGCTTTTGTTAACTCGTATGATCTTGTCACCTAGACCCATTTGTCAGTTACGCCATAGCAAAATGATGTGGTAGGACACAATGGGCTAAACTTATTTAGGTATACTATTTTGTCCTTGATCTTACTCAACTGTGCCACTTAAGTCCGTAATACATCAAGTTAACAGACAAATCTTAGTATACAATTAAGAAAGTTTAGGATGACGAACTCAGTAGACCAAATTGATTACTTGATGTTTAAGGACCTAAATGACATAACCGGATTAGTCTAAGGACACCTTATGCAATTTTCTCTACAAAATTCAATTCCAATCAGATTGCTGGAAAATCTGTTTAAAAGAACATGGCAACTCAATGTGAAAACTTGTATTTTGTGTTAGTTTGTATTAATTAACAAGTCAACGGCATGAAAATAAGAGAACAATTAGTTGGTAGAAGGCCCACAAAATCACAATGCACTTTCATGTGTTCTATCCAGACACAACTATACATGGATAACAAATTTCATCGGCACACATAAGGATTGTAATGGAATTTGCACCGCAGGTCCCTAAACTTGGTGGGTGGCACCACACAGGGGCTCTAAACTTCAAAGCTGTCTTAACGTGTTCAAATTTTTTTAATCATAAACTGAATATATAACACGACAGTATTATCTGTTCTCTTGGTAAAGACACACACAGCTCGCACCACACATACCCCACCCATCCACACACCGCAACACAAGACTCGCGAAATTTCAGAAAATGACACTCAATTGCGCCGCTGACTCTCAGTATGACATATGGGTCCATCCGAAGTCATCGACAAGGACCAGGTGTCAAATACCGAAAAAACGAATTTTAAAGGTGTCAAGAACTGAAATCTCTCCACAAGACCTGTCGACGATCGGGATCGCCTAACCGCGAAAGTGAAAGGGGGATTAGTGTGAATGAGGGACCCAAGGAGCGCTTTGATCAACAATGGTGTAGACGTAGGTCGGTGCGTGGCGCCGAAAGGTGGAACAAAGAATGTATATCGGTTCGAGCCCCCACGAGGGTAATGGCTCTACGTCTAGTCTTCTCCGGAGGTGGAGGAAATCACTAACTGTGCGTACAAAGAGATGGTTACAGCCCGAGCTTGAGTGTTCTCGCTCAGATCTCCGGTCTATGGCTAGTGCTGTTCTGTCCCTATACACATGCCCTACGTGGCCTTTTATCCTCCACGACGCTGTTCAGAATTCGCCGAGAGATTCCCGGTAGCGGCTTGCGGCGCATTGAAGATAGGTCAGAATCGCCGGAATGCCGCCACGCCCGCCTTTAACGCCATCGTAGATCTTGGTAACCGCCGAGTAAACGCATGCCCCCGAGCCAAGGTCGACGTCGAGTGGGAGCAGGGCCCCGCCGCCCGAGCTCGAGGTAGTGTGGGGAATGAGCGTCGTTAGGTCGTGGCAGTGGGTCTTCACGGCAATGTCTCGAGCCGAGACCCTCTTGACCGTGCGTTGATTTGTCAGGTATTTCCTAGTCCTCGTCAGCTAGCCCCCCAGGCTCAAGGTCGTGAAAGAGACCTGGATCGACCTCGAGCCTGAAGCCGCTGGGGCCAGACTTCCGAATTTCACACCTTTGGTCAAGGTCAGGCGGAAACTACCACGACAAGACTTCGGCTTCAAGACACATGGCGCCCTTTGGGCTTCACGATGCTGGTACGAATTCGATTGATTGGAGTGCACGCCTGCAACGCCTTGAAACCGCCGCCCAAACCTTAATTACGCCTGTCAGATCGCCATCGGCACACCTTTTGAGGGGCTCCAACCGACGACGTCCCAGGCCTATAAACCCAAACCTCTGCGACCTTGAAAGAACTTCCCGACTTCCTTGCGCTCCACTCCCAGTCTCCTACTCGCGCGACTCTCTGCTCCTTGACCAAGCTTGAGAGCGACCGCCATGGCTAAACTCGGGAGAAGCACCATGTCGTTGACGAGGATGAGGGAGCTTGAGGGCCTGGGCCTCCTCGACCCAGCGATGTGGAGGTTGCCAGACGGGGAGACCGAGCCGCACCCTAAGGACGACGAGCTCGTCTGCACCGAGCACTACACACTCTTCGGCCTGCGGACACCAAAGAGTGACTTTATGGCGGCTATCCTGCCCACCGTGAGATAGAGCTCATCAACTGCACCCAACTCCATCCTCCTCCTTTCTATCTTCTCACACTGCGGCGAGGGGTTCCTTGGAATCCTTCCCACCCCTCACTCTTCTTCCGATTATTCTCTATTCCGCCTCGAAAGACCCCGTGGTCGGATGCCTCTACTTCCGGTCGCGGACGGAATCCCATGGGCCTTCCCAATATCCAATTCGACTTCTCGTCCGTGGACCGAAGCGGTGGTTCTATTCAAGAAGGGCCGGACGGGCGCTGTTGCTCGACGGATCCCGATCACGAAAAAGGAGACCACGGAATCAGACGACCTGGAGGTCGACGAGGAGGCCATCGCCGCCATACACATCTGTGCCACACGCGGCCTCACCGGGCAGGCGATCGCCTGCGATTTCCTGCGGAGCCGGGTTTTCCCCCTCCAGAAGAGGGAACATCCATTCTACGAGACCATGGGGCGTGACGACATGACCCGCGAGGGCACGGCTGGTGAGTCTTCTTACCCTGCAGACTTGTTCGCATCCGACCTTCGGGTTTTCTTGACCGTTTGTTCGCTTAGAAGCGCCAAGGAATCTCGGTCGCCGCCAGATGAATGAGATGTTCGAAGGCGCACACCTAATATACCCTTGATCCCCTAAGGTTTAAAAACATATCGCTACCGAAGGCCGAGGTAGACACTCCCAAGCCGCTCCTTAGTTTGCACTCCATCTACAAGATTTCTCCGATCGATCAGCAGCTCGCAGACCACCAGAGCCGCTGACACAAGAAGGAGGTTGCTCCCCGCCGACGACAGGGCAAGAGCAAGAAGGGAAGAAGAAGCCGCCGGGCAAGGCAGACGACCGTGTGAGGCTAAGAAGCCTCACGCTGAATGGGCCGACAGCAAGAATGGTAAGGACTCGTGGTCGAGCCCCGGCTTATGCTTGCGCTTTCTCCAACCTCTGACATGTTTTTCTTGCAGCAGGTGAGCGCGGTGGCCGCCGCCAGGTCTTCGAGCCCCCAAGCGGCCCAAAGATCCCAAGAGGGGGGCCCCGGGACTTCTGTCGCGGGGGACTTAGATCCACCGCGGGCCTTAAGGTCCCAGACCGGGGGAACCCGGAAGAGAAACGCCGCCTCGACCTCGAGAGGGCAGGGTCTTCGTCACCTCTCATGCGAGACTTCCGACCTGTAGGTTTCGCCTTCATTTGCCCTGCCTTCCTTGTAACTTTAGAGCTTAGCAAGGGTTCTAATCGCAAACCTTGAGCGCCTCGAGCTCAACACCCGCCGTATTGACAATGACTATTGTCCAGTGGCGAGTCCGGTCTCGATGAGGAGGAGGAGGGCACTATGTGTCGGGCGCTCACGACCTTCGAGCCGGGAGCGCATTCCATCGAGCCCCCAAAGCCAGCCCCCAGCCGGCGAGTTCGACCAAGGGCTCGACGACCCGGATGAGGAAGAGCTCCTCCCCGCGACCAGCGAAGACTACGGCACCGGCGAGGTAGACACCGAAGACGACGTCGACCCGCCCAGGGCCGCCGAAGAAGATGGTGCCAGGAACGCCCTTGCATCGACCGGCGAGACCGCCCCATCCGTGACAGCCGTGGCTCCCAAAGCCGCCACTCCTGAAGATCCCCTAACTGCGGCGAGCACGATGGTCCAAGCCGTGGACCAGGCCAAAGTCACCGCAGAAGAGGAGGCTAGAGATGGTCCAAGCACGATGGTCGTCAGGCTGCTCCCGCCGATGGACTCCACAGTGCTCGCGCTGTGGTGCCGCCCACTACTCGCCGGTGATCGTGGAGGTGACCACCGCCACGACGGGCCACGCAAACGACCAATTGCCTCGACGCTGACGGGCTCCGGACCCCAAGAGGGTCCGCCACGGATCGACCTGGCCGCCACTTTGACGCAGCGGGCACCTCTCAAGGGCGGCGACAGGGCCGCCCCATTACGATTTCACCTCCCGCCGCTGGGCCTCATGGCGCCAGCCTCGGCGCCTTCACCGACGCTTCCTCCTCCGGCTTAGCCCCAACGATCATGCACCAACATCCTCGATCGCGGGAGCCTAGACCACCGCCCACCAGGGTGGCCTCACGCTCCCGATGGCCACCCTTAGCTTGAGGGTGCCGCCAAGGGTGGTCCCTCAAGACGCGCCAAGGGCGCAGACGCCTCAACCGCCGCGGCGCGAAGCTCGCCGGGTGCCTCCGCCATTGCCGCAGAGAGGGCCGAGGAGGGCGACCTCAAAGACCGCTTCGACACCTTGCCTCGCGCCGCCATCGCTTCGCCGGCGTGCTTGCCGAGTTTTCACCGAAGCTTGGCGACATGCATGCTCATTGGCACTGCTTCGCATGCCACCGCCAGCATGGTGCTCGGGACGGCCAAATAGCTTGGCTCGGTGAGCGGCGAAATGAGCGGAGCGGAGAGGGCGGCGGCGGAGTTGGCGCAGAGAGGGTTAACACACCGCCATGCAAAGAATGCAAGTGAGAGGGTCAAGAGCGGCGGAGAGGACCGAGGCGGCGCTGAAGCACTCGGAGCATGAGTCCTTTCGCCTGCGGCACAACCTGGTCATCATGCTCAAGAAGGCCTTCCAACGCACGAAGAGGTGCCTGGAGCCCTTGGGGGTGGCGTTGAACGTGCATCGAAGACTCTACCGCACTTGCTCCACGCGATCAACCAGCCGCGAGGCACTCTGAGGTCGCTCGCCGCTTCGCCGCCGCTCCGCTAGAGAGGGACGGCAAGTGGCGATCATGGCGCGACTTATCGCGCTGCTCGTTGCGCTACCGCGACGCCGCTTTCGATCCAATTGCGGCGGTGACGGCCGGAATTGAAGGAGACGCGGCGCAGGCGGAGGCACGGGTGCGCGCGACCACTGAACACGTGGCCGGGCTGCTGCAGGTGGAGTAGCCGGTCATGGACATCTCCACCCCGATGGCGGAGGAAGGCGAAGGCGGCGACGAGCTCGACTTCGACGACGACGAATGAAGAGCCGCGCAGCCACCTTTGTTCTTTTGTTTTTATTTCCTTTTGTTGATCTGTCTGCATTCATAAACACTTGGGCAAACTTTGGTGAAGGAGATATTTCCTGTTTAATGTTGTCCGTATGCTTATCTGTTTTGTATGATCGAATTTGCTGGATTAAACCGTTAGGCGGCCAGTTTTTTAACTTAGCTGGAACGCCTGAGGAACGCCTGAGGAACGCTTGAGGAACGCTTAGGCTAGGGCAGCGTTCCTAAGTCCTGCCAGCAATTATACGCGTTTGCTGCGAGCACAAGTATAGATCATGCAAGTTATACAGGATTTAGGCAGAAATGACCTTGAGTCTAACAGGAGATGCAAGGCGTAGCTTAGTCTTAGCATCAGGTTTTTACGCGAGATTGTCGCTGATTCAAATTCTTCTGGAACTTAGACCCTGATGATCGCTTGGAAACGTGTTGCAACGTAGCGTGGCGAGGCAACAAGTTTTCGTAAGTGTTTCTAGGCCAGCGGTACTCGATGGTGACGACCAGCAGTGCTTCAGGGAGCCAACCCGAGGCGTGCGAGCCGTGTTTGAGTACCGTGTCTAACTTACACCCCAGCCACTTGGCCACGCCGGACGTTAACACTTAGCACATTTTCTTTTATCAAGAAGGGCCGTTGATTTTTGACACTCGCGACAATCACACGTAGCTTGACCCATCCTAGAGTATGCGATAGAAATGGCCAAAATGCGACGAAGCACTTATCTCGCTTAGGCGTCAGGCGACCAAATTTCAAGCATTTTGGCGATCACTGAATAGCCGGCGATCACTTCAAGCGTCTGGCGATCCGACCTTCAAGCGCCTGGGCGACCAAATTTTGAGCACCCAAGCGACCAATTTGTTGCTTAGGCGACCAATGAGATGTGGGCCTTTCAAGAAGAATAAGCGGCACTTCTACGCACTGTATGATAAGCAGATGCTTGGAAGGGCTCAAGAAGGTAGGCCCAAACATTCTAAGTCCCAAAGATGGGATGTCCCGTCCGCCTGCTTGGTTTCTAAGTCCTCAGGACCCCTAGGAAATCGAACTACGGTGTTGTGTATCAAAGCAATGGCTTGTGGGTGGTACTAGGCCGACGGTGCTCACAGTGACGACTCACGGTGCTTCTCAGAGAGCCAACCCGAGGCGACTGCCGCTGCTTGAGCATCGTGACCGACCGCTTCTAGTCGCCGCCGTGCTTGTCAGACACAGACGCCGAGTGCCGCTAGGGGTCACCAAGGAATTAGCAAACGTACGGGGCCAACGACATTCAAGCGAAAACTCATTACTCAGGGTATAAAAAAGGGGCCATCATGGTAAAGCAAAAGGCCTTCTAGGCAACCACTTTACTAACCGTCAAGAATGCCGATCACCGGGGATAAACTTACCTCAAATCGACCGAGCAAGTCACGCACTTACAATTCTTTCAAGGATAAAACTTCCGCAACAACTCTATGTTGAAGGAATTAGCCAATTCTTCGCCGTCCTCAGTGGCCAACCGGACCGCCCCGGTTCGAGATACTGAGACTACCTTGAATGGGCCCTCCCACCGGGGAGATAGTTTATGCAACCCGGCATGCGTCTGAACCCTACGCAAGAACAGGTCGCCCATTGCCAGTGTTCTCTCAAAGACCCGGGTGGCGTGGTACCGCCTGAGGCTTTGTTGATATCGGGCGGCGTGGAGGGCGGCCCGATCACGCATTTCCTCCAGGAGGTTGACTTCTTCCCGCCGGAGGTCTTCTTGGCCTTCTTCGTTGAACGCCGAGACGCGCGGAGAACCGAGCGATAGCTCAGAGGGGAGAACGGCTTCCACCCCGTACACCAGGAAGAATGGCGTCTCACCAGTGGCCCGACTAGGTGTGGTATGAAGCGACCACAAAGATGTACCGGAGCTCCTCCGTCCATCGCGGCCCCGCAGGAGCTGATCAAACGCCTCGCCTTGAGGCCCTTCAAAGACCGGTAGCATAGCACGCTCGCTGCCCATTACTCATGGGATGAGCCACGAAGCAAAACATACTTTGGTGCCTATTTCATCGCAGAACTCCAGAAAGCCGCTACCGGTGAATCGAGTCCCGTTGTCGCGATGATGCGGTTGGCGACTCCAAAACGGGTAAAGATCCCGCAGATAACTTGACTACGGCCGCAGCTGTGATGGCGCGACCGCCCGGCTTCAACCCACTTTGTGAACTTGTCAATGGTGATGAAGAGGTGGGTGAAGCCCTCGTGGTTCTGCGGAACGGACCAGATATTCAAATTTCGCACCGTGAACGCCAGAGAGCGGATGGTTCCGCAGAGCTTGGGCCGGTCTTGGATTTGCCTAGCGAAGAATCGACAAGCTTCGACGCCCTCACCACCGCAAGCATCCCGAGGGCGAGAGGCCAATAAAATCCTTGGCTAAACGCTTTGCCAACCAAAGTGTTCGCCGCACATATGGCTCCCGTGACACGCCCATGGATATCGAGAGCAAGTCGCCCCTCTTCCCGAAAGTGATGCACTTCAAGAGAACTCCGCTTCTACTCTGGCGATATAGGTCCCCACCTACCGAGTATAGCACTTGGCCTTACGTGCAATCTTCTCACCGAGGCATCATCGCCGGGATCACTTGGTCACGCAGAAGGCTAGGATAGGATCCATCCACCAATCTTCTCGCCAAGCGTGGCGACCACTCTGCTCGCCTGCATCATTGGTTAAGCTTTTCCCGGTCAGATCGGCAAAGACCGCCGCCTTTCCTCCCGGACTGGGCTGAAGCGGCACGCCTTCCTCCTCGAATCGGAGGTCGCAGCAAGGCGCCGCCTTTCCCCACTGGGTCGGAGGCCGCAACACCATGCCATCGCCACCTCCGAAATGGGGCTACAACAATGACACCATCGCCCCCACTTGAACTGGGGTCATGGCGATTCGCGCGACTTTTCTTCAAAGACCCCGACCGAATGAAGCTTTTGAGGACGCGAGTCGTGAAAGCCCGTCTGAAGGTGGTTGTCGCGACGGAGGATATGAACATACCCCAACCCTTCAAAGTGACGTTCCATTTTTCGGACCTCCACCAAGTACGCTGCCATGGTGGGGTCGGAACACTCGAACTCCTTCCGCGCTTGATTGATGACTAGCAGGGAGTCACCCTTGACTTGGAGACGCTGAATGCCCAACGCAAGCGAGCGCGAACTCGCCAGCAGCCTTCATACTCACTATGTTGTTCGTGGCCTTCAAGTCGAGGGCGACCACACATCAAGGGTGTCACCGGCCGAGAGACCAGACAACCCCACCCCCGCCTCCAAATCAAGGAGCCATCGAAGAATAAAGTCTAGGAGAGGGCGCGGCGCTTCTCGGTTTCAAAGAAGGGCGGAGTCCACTCGCCATTTAACTCCGCCACCGACTCTTGATGGCGTAAAGGGTACGAATTTGAGGTTGAATTCCCGCCCACCGACCATTTAGCGACACGACCCTCGCTTCACGGGCCAGGAGAATCTCTCGCAGAGGGTAGGCCGTGACCACGGTGACTTCTCGCCTTGGAAATAATGCCGCAGCCTTCTGGATGCCACCAGACCGCAGACAACATCTTCTCGAGCTTGCGGGTATCGAAGTTTCGCTTCATGCAATACCTTGTCGATGTAGTATACCGGCTCGACACCTTCCTCTCCGCGATTAGCACCAAGGCCACCACCTCAAGAGTGGCAATGCTATGTACAGAGCACGGCTCACCCGGCAGGAGAGACCAAAGACCGGGAGAAGTGAGGTATCGCTCAAGTCTTCAAAAGCCTTCGGCTTTTTTGGTCCACTCAAGTGGTTAGTCTTCTTCAAAGCTTGAACAGAGGCAAGCTTTTTTCTCCCAACCGCAATGAACCGCCTCAGGAGGCCAGCGACCGCCAGTAATCAACTTGCTTGATCACACGGGCGCTTCATGTGTTCGATGGCCGCTATTTTTTCGGATTAACTTCAATGCCTCTACTGGATACCAGAAGCCCAAAGAACTTGTCGGAGGGCACACCGAACACGATTTTTCAAAGATTGAGCTTCAAGCAATTCTTAGGAGGTTAGCAAAGGTTTCCTCCGTGTCTTGAATCGTTCTTCGCTCTTTTTGATCTTCACAACTAAGTCATCAACATAGACCTCAAGATTTCGCCCTATCTGGGGCGAAAGTAATATGCATGGCACGCTGGTAAGTAGAACCAAAGATTCTTTAAACCAAAAGCCATCCTTACATAACAAAGAAACACCGTGAGGAGTTACAAAAGAGCTTCTCTTCATCTTCAAGCGCCATGCTAATCTGGTGATATCCTGAGTACGATCCAAAAAGCATAGTAACAGACCCTACCGTGGAGTCAACAATAAGGTCGACCATGGCAGGGGTATGGGTCCTTTGGGGTGCCTTGTTGAGGTCGGTGAAGTCGACACACACGCGCCATTTCCCATTGACTTCTTGACAAGCACAGTGGTTGGCAAGCCACTCCCGATGAGAGACTTCCCTAACAATCCTCGCGCCAGCCTTTCTACCTCCTCTCGAATGGCATCTTGCCGCCCGACGCCCGCCTCGGACCTTCGCCAGATCGCAAGGCTTGTGAGCGTTGTTAATCGGTGCTCGATCACCTTCCCGAGGACCCCACCATGCTCGGACGATTGCAAAGCTAACACGCCGAGTTAGACTAGAGGAAGGTGACGAGCTGCCTTCCTATTTGGCGCCGAGGTCGGGCGCCAATGTTGACGGTCTTCGGGTTCGCCTCACTGTATGCACCACCTTAACCTCGCCATGAGCTGTGAGGCGCTGGTCTGTGAAAGCATCTAGGCCCCCCATGTGGTTTAGGTTTTGTAATTAATGATAATCAAGGTTAAAAGACTAATGTTGTTTGTGAGTAAGTTGAAAACAGGAAAAATGTATTCTTCGAAAGATGTCGGATGATCTCTAGTGCAAAAAGTGGAGCATGCATCAAGAAAAGCAAAAGAAACAAAGGTATAAAAGTTTAGAAGTATTATCTGTAGTTTTTACCGATCTCGGATGTTCAAAGGAAAAGATCGGATTTTTAGTTTTAGTGCCGTACTATTAAGAGGGGCTTTTGATGCTATGTTTAAGGTTGAAAAGGTGTCAAGGCTCAAAAATCATATTGGTTAGGCACTTGCACAAATTACATTAAAAGAAATCCTCAAATGTCCGACATGTTTGTTCTCGCCGGCCTCGATCATCTCGCCGGTTTGCGTAACCGCCGAGCGGTGTAACCGCCCCCTTTCTACCGATTTTTCCAGAGAGGCGCCAAAACGTGTTTTGGTTCGGCGGTCCGACCGGCTATGATCGGTTGGACCGACGGCCGGTGCCAACCGGCCACCGAGCGGCTGATTTTTCCAGAGAGGATGATTTGCCTTCGCTCACGCTGCTTTGTTGGGCGGCCGACGGCCATGGATCGGTCGGACCGACGAGCGGTTGGACCGGCCATCTGGCTGGTCGGACCGGTCATTGTCCAACGGTCACTATTTGTGCATTAAATGTCCTGTTCGACCGCTGGACCGTGAGGGGGCTTGACCGAATCGCCGGGTCCGGCTGGACCGCCTTCTACCGAAATTCAGTAGAAAATTCCAAACGGCTAGTTTTGGTTGGTGAGGGCTATAAATACCCCCTTGCTGCAGTGTAAGGGGTTCTTCTTGACCACATTGAATACCTTTGAGTTATTGCAAGCCTTCTAAACACCTTGAGCACTAGTTTCACATATTTGAGAGGTTTAGAAGCAAAATTGAGTGTGCATTCATTGATTGAGCCTTAGACACTCAAGTTCAACCTCAAGCAAGCGTCGGCTTATTACTCTTTGAGGTTGCCGCCTCCTAGATGACTTGGAGGCGATCGGGATTGGTGATCTTCTCAAAGAAGGTTGTGAGAAGGCCCAATCGCTAGAAGGCACGGCTCGCCTACCCTGAGCGGGAAGAGCTATCAATAGTGATCGGGAAGGCTCAAGCAAGTGGAGCCGGCTTGAAGTGTTTCAAGTCACCTCAACGTGGGAGTAGGGAGACCGCAAGTCTCCGAGACCACGGATAAAATTCACGAAGTTCATCCTTGTGTGGTTTGCATTGTTTCTACTATTGTTTCATTACTAGCACTTGATCATTATTGAAGTTGTTTGATTACTAGTACTTGTTTCATTACTAGCACCTACTTTGTTTTTAGTACTTAAAGTAGTTTAAGTATAAGAAATTCGGTGATCATTAAAATTGCTAGGTATTGAAATTGCTAAAATTGTCAATTGTGCTTAGGAATAACAAAAACGTGAAATTTAGCTTAGAAAATTTTAAAACCTCCTATTCACCCCCCCTCTAGTCGGTATCCTTGATCCTACAAGTGGTATCAGAGCAAGGACTCTTATTTAGGGCTTTACCGCCTAAGAGTAAGGATGGCTAGTGATGGGGTGTCGATAGGTAAGGCTCTATTTTTCGATGGCACAAATTATGCTTATTGGAAAATTCGCATGACCGTATACCTTAAAGCCATGAATCCCAATATTTGGAGAATTGTTAATGAGGGATACGCTAGACCGTGATCCCACCTTAACCCCTAACAACATGAAAGATATGTTCATTTAAATGCTCAAGCTATGAATGCTATCTTTGGTGCATTAAATGCGGATGAGTTTAATCGCATAAGTAATTTAGAAACCGCACATGAAATTTGGAATACCTTGTCGGAAATTCATGAAGGGACATCCACGGTTAAGGAAGCTAAATTGCACATGCTTAGAGTTAAATATGAAAGTTTCATTATGTTGCCTCATGAAAATATAAGTGAAATGTATTCTCGGTTAAATAACATTGTTAATGAGCTCAAGGGTCTTGGTTCCACCTTGAGTGATGTTGATGTTGTCAGGAAGATGCTTAGGGCCCTTCCGGAGAAGTACGAGACATTGGTAACATTGTTTCTCAATTAACCGGAACTACCAAGGATGACACCAACGGGACTCCTTGGAAATCTCATCACCAATGAGCTCTACAAGAAGGACAAGGAAGAGTTATTGGAACAAAGCTCTTCCAAGAAGAAGAACATTGCCTTCAAGGCAAAGGCGGAGTTAAGCGATGAAGACTCCGAAGATGAGGACACCGAGGAGGAGATGGCACTTCTCGAAGAAGAATGAAAAGATTTATGAGAAGGCGATCTAACTTTAGCGGTCCGCAAAGATTCAAGAAAGGGCAATCTTCTAGCACCAACCGATATGCTAATATTCGTGCTATGAATGTGATGAGAAGGGCACATCGCCTCGCATTGTCCTAAGAAGAATGAAGACAAGGATAAATCACCCAAGAAGAAGAAATTTATCAAGGCAAGAAGAAGCTTTTCAAGAAATTTCAAAAGGATGGCAAGGGTGAAGCTCATATTGGAGAGTGGATTCAAGAAGAATATTCGGACTCGACTCATCCAAGAAGAGACTCCTTCAAAGAAGAAGGGTCTTGCCAGATCGCCATCAAGGAGGCTTTGTCAAGACTTCATCACTCCTTTATGCCTTATGGCTAGAGGAGAAACCAAGGTAATTTCTAATGAAAATGATGAACCGTCATATGATGAATTAATGGATATGCTTGAGGAATTAAATGAATATCTTGGCAAAGAGAAATCAAAGTTTAAGATTTTGAGGAAAGAATTTCTTTCTCTCAAAAATTCTTATGAGGAGCTAAAGGAAGCTCATGAGGTTCTCATTGCCAAGGATCATTCAAAGCCCTCAAATGATATTGGAATTGAATGTAATATTATTGATATTTTGCCTAGATTAGACGATGGCTCATTTCATGTAGAAAAATCAAGCATATCTACTTCATGTGATGATTTAGTTGATTTATCATGCTCTAGTACTAGCTCATGTCATGGAAATTTAATTGTTGAAAATAATGAGCTTAAGAAGCAAGTAAACAAATTAAGTCAAAGTCTAGATAGTTGCTTTAAGGGTAAGGACACCTTAAATAAAATTTTGGGTAGTCAAAGATGTTCCTATAATAAAGAAGGTTTAGGATATGTCCCTAAAAAGAACAAGAAAATAAATAATAAGGCTCCGCGTTTTGTAAAATCAAATGGTAAATTTTGTTATAAATGCCATGAAATAGGACATCTAGCGAATGATTGTACCTTGAGTAAAGCATCTAAGGATAACATTCATGATTCTTGCTATGTACTCAAGAAAGATAAGAATGGTAAAACATTTGCTAAATTTATTGGAACTCCAATATTTGGCCAAAGAAAGAAAGCCATTTGGGTTCCCAAAACCTTGGTTACTAACCTCCAAGGACCCAAACAAATTTGGGTACCTAAAAGGGTTTGATTTTATTTTGTAGGTGAACTACAAAACCGGTGGACGACATTGGGTGTTGGATAGTGGATGCACCCAACACATGATCGGTGACCGAAAAATGTTCACCACATTCGATTCGGGAAATGGACAAAATGACAAGATCACATTTGGTGATAATAACAAAGGAAAGGTATTGGGCTTAGGTAAAATTGCTATATCAAACGACCTTTCCATTTCAAATGTATCATTAGTTGAAACATTGAATTTCAATTTGCTATCCGTTGCTCAAATTTGTGATCTTGATCTTGTTTGCACATTCTCTAAAAATGGTATTGTTATTACAAAAGAAAATGATAATTCGCTAGTATTTAAAGGTTTTAGATTTGGAAATTTGTATTTAGTTGATTTCACCTCAAATGACTCATGTCTTCAAGCTTGCTTAATGGCAAAAACATCCTTAGGATGGTTATGGCATAGAAGACTAGCTCATGTTCGGATGATTCAACTTAAAAAGTTATTTAAGAATGATTTAGTTGTGGGCTTGAAAGATGTGAAGTTTGAGAAAAATCGACTTTGTAGTGCTTGTCAAGCCGGTAAACAAGTTGCTAGTTCTCATCCTTCAAAGAGTATCATGTCCACATCTAGACCATTAGAGCTCTTACACATGGATTTGTTTGGCCCGACAACCTATAAAAGCATTGGGGGTAATTCTTATTGCTTAGTTGTTGTTGATGATTACTCTAGATATACATGGGTTTTCTTCTTAGACGACAAACCGAAACCTCCAACATTTTCAAAAGGTTTGCAAAAGGGCTCAAAACGAATTTGATTTTATAATAAAAAAATTCAGAGTGACAATGGTTCCGAAGTTCAAAAATACAAGAATTGAAGATTATTGTGATGAACTTGAATAAAGCACTAACTTTCCGCAACCTACACTCCGAACAAAATGGAGTTGTGGAACGGAAAAATCGAACACTAATTGAAATGACAAGAACAATGCTTGATGAATATGGAACTTCCGATAGTTTTTGGGCGGAAGCCATCAATACCGCTTGCCATGCTACAAATAGACTTTATTTGCATCGTCTTTTGAAAAAGACCTCTTATGAACTTCTTGTTGGAAGAAGACCGAACATTTCTTATTTTCGAGTCTTTGGTTGCAAATGTTATATCTTGAAAAAGGGAGTTCGGCTTTCTAAATTTCAAAGTCGGTGCGATGAAGGTTTCTTGCTTGGTTATTTTTCTAATAGCAAAGCTTATCGAGTTTTTAATAAAAACAAAGGATTTGTTGAAGAAACTTGTGATGTTGAATTCGATGAGACTAATGGCTAAGAAAACTTGGATGATGTAGGTGAAGAAGGGCTAAGAGAAGCAATGAAGAATATGACGTTAGGAGATGTGAAGCCGGAGGTTGACATTGAAAATCAACCCTCATCCACTCAAGCCGAACCTTCAACTTCCGCAACGCCAAGTCGAATTCAAACAATCGATGAAGATGACAAGAATAATGATCAACAAGTTCAACCCCTACCTCAACGAATTCATCACGGTCTCTCCAAGGATCACCCAATAGACCAAATATTGGGTGACGAGTAAGGGTGTTCAAACTCGATCTCGTGTTGCTTCTTTTTTGTGAGCATTACTTTCGTGTCATCTTTGAACCCACTCATGTAGATGAAGCATTAAGTGATCCGGATTGGGTAAATGCTATGCACGATGAATTAAATAACTTTGCTCGTAATGATGTATGGACATTAGTAGAAAGACCTAAAGAACATAATGTAATTGGCACAAAATGGGTCTTTCGAAATAAACAAGATGAAAATGGTATAGTAGTAAGAAATAAAGCTAGATTAGTGGCGCAAGGTTTCACTCAAGTCGAAGGTTTAGATTTCGGTGAAACTTTTGCACCCGTAGCTAGGTTAGAAGCTATTAGAATCTTGCTAGCATTTGCATCAAGTTTTGACATTAAATTATTTCAAATGGACGTAAAGAGTGCATTCTTAAATGGACAAATATCCGAATTAGTATTTGTTGAACAACCTCCCGGTTTTGAAAATTCCAAATATCCTAGTCATGTTTACAAACTCTCTAAGGCGCTTATACGGACTCAAACAAGCTCCTAAAGCATGGTATGAGCGATTTAGAGATTTTCTACTCTCAAAGGGTTTCAAAATTGGGAAGGTTGATACTACACTCTTTACAAAAATAATTGATGAAGATTTCTTTGTATGTCAAATATATGTTGATGATATCATTTTCGGTTCTACTAACGAAGATTTTTGCAAAGAGTTTGGTGATATGATGTCTAGGGAGTTTGAAATGTCGATGATCAGAGAGTTGAGCTTCTTTCTTGGACTTCAAATCAAGCAACTCAAGAATGAGACATTCGTGAATCAAACCAAGTACACGAAGGATCTTCTCAAAAGATTTGGCATGGAGGATGCAAAGCCAATCAAGACTCCAATGGCATCAAACGGGCATCTCGACTTAAACGAGGGAGGTAAACCGGTAGACTTAAAGCTTTATAGATCTATGATCGGTAGTTTACTTTACCTCACCGCATCTAGGCCCGATATTATGTTTAGTGTTTGCATGTGTGCTCGCTTTCAAGCTTCTCCCAAAGAATGCCATTTAGTTGCCGTAAATAGAATTTTAAGATATTTAAAGCATTCCTCAAACATAGGGTTATGGTATCCTAAAGGTGCAAAATTTGATTTAATTGGATATTCGGATTTGGATTATGCGGTTGCAAAGTGGATAGAAAAGCACCTCCGGAGTTGCCAATTGCTAGGTAGATCCCTAGTTTCATGGTTCTCCAAGAAACAAAATTCGTAGCTTTATCCACCGCCGGGTTTAATATATATCCGCCGTAGTTATTGCGCACAATTGTTATGGATGAGGCAAACTCTAATGGATTATAGAATAAATTTTAAAATGGTGCCTCTCTTATGTGATAATGAAAGCGCGGTCAAAATAGCCAATAATCCCGTCCAACACTCAAGAACAAAACACATTGATATCCGTCATCATTTCTTGAGAGATCATGTGAGTAAAGGAGATATTGAGATTAGTCACATTAGAACGGAAAATCAATTAGCGGATATACTCACTAAACCCTTAGATGAGGCTAGATTTTGCAAATTGAGGAATGAATTAAATGTCATTGATATCTCTAATATGGCCTAAATGTATTCTTTTTGGTTGCTTATCAGATTTTATTTGATATTTGTTCTTTGGATGAGTCTCACATCAAGGGGGAGTAATATGCAATTAATGTATAAATTACATCCCCTAAAGGTGAAAAATTGAAGATTGTGCTATAAATATCTTAAAAGGATAAAAATAGACTTTATAAGTCAAGCTATTTGGAAATAGTCAACTTTACCCTTACAAAGTGCAAAGTTTCTCAAAACTTCATTTACAATCTATTATTACATAAATCTTGTCTTTTGAATCTTATATCATATTATATCCTCTCTATGTTTATAATGAAACAAAACTTTTGTTTTTCAAAAGTTTGATAAAATTCAAAATTCCGATCTATATTGATCTACTAAAAGCACACCTTGAGTTTTGCTCATAGAACTAGATTAGTCATGGCTCTAGTTTCTATGTGGTGACTTTGACTCAAACACATTCAAATTTGAAAAACTTTCATCTGTGTTCGAATTCTTGAGTTGAAGTGCAAAATTAGGGTATTTGTTGAAACATATACCTAAAAGAGCATCTTCTACTCGAATTTGGATTTTGTGGATCCTTTAGTCGGCTGGCTCTCCTGTCATGCGCGGTCCAACCGGGTGGGAGGCGGTCGACCGACC
The DNA here is from genome assembly GCA_036346375.1 of Guadua angustifolia. Taxonomy (NCBI): domain Eukaryota; kingdom Viridiplantae; phylum Streptophyta; class Magnoliopsida; order Poales; family Poaceae; genus Guadua; species Guadua angustifolia. The sequence continues at coordinate 10,188,468 of CM070510.1, read as the reverse complement.
CACGGCCAGACCGGTGTCGTGGCAACAAGATCGACCATGTGTGCTTGACCCTATTCTGGTCGATCAAGGAATCAAATGGCAGCAGCATTTTTGGCTTTTTCTCTCCCAAGTGTAGCCCTCTTGTTTCCTCTTATCTCTCCCGTGCTTCCCCTCATCCTTATCTCCTCCAAAGAACTCCTTCTTCCATCTCTTGCTCTCTCACCCAAAAAGAGCTCTCTCTTGGATCTCCTTCCCTAAGGCAAATCTTCCGGGTTTCTCATCCTAATCTTGTTCCTCTCCTTCAAGGTAACCCTCGTTTCTCATCTCTCTCAAAACTTTGAAGTCTTTCATGCCCTACGGTTCCATTTTCTTCATTCTAGGGTTTATGCAAAATGTGGCAAATCAAACCAACCAAAGTTGCAAAAATGCGTAGTCTAATGTTTCTAGATACCATTTTGAGACTTCTATTGGTTCGATATACCGATTTGATCGAAATTTCACAAAAATCTGAAAAAGGGCAGAAGGGCTCTCGTGTGGCCGGTCACACCGCCTATCATGCGGTCACACCGCCCATGCGTCATTAATCGACTTTGCGGTCGACCGACTCGACAAAGATGATGGTTGCGAAATTTTGTTTCATTTCGCCACAAGATGCATATTAATCCTACCTTTTGGGTATGTATTCCTTGATTCTCATTCACTCATTGAAATTCCTAGAAACCATGCCGAGGACCAAAAATCTCGCGAAGAATCTTCCTCCTCGTGGTGGTGGTGTTATCCGGAAATCAACAAGGGCAAGTGGATCCGCTTGGCACATGACAAGGATAAATGAGGATTCCCAAACAAGGCGTGCCTGAGATAGGGAAATCCGACAGAAGGTTCGAGAAGAGCTTGGTAGAAATTTGCGCCGTAGAAAAGAGAAGGAAGTTGCACAGGAAGAGGAATATGAAAATGAGAGCGAAGATGAAAGCAAAGACGAATGTGAAGAATCAGAAGATCCCGAAGAAAGCTTTGATGACTTTCAACCGTCTATGGATTTAAGGAAAATCAAAGAAGAAAAGTTTTTCTCTCTTCGCCTTGCCAATCAATATTTGCTCCCTCGCAGTGCCACTGTGAACAACTTCAGAACAATCTTTCAAGAAAAAGCATACAATGAGATCTATCTTAACAAGGACTTTGCCGATCAAAAATAGGTAAACTGGGCATATATCAGAACTATTCCACTGTTTGTGGGTGTGCCTGAACTCTTTCATGGTGCTAATCTTGATAGCTTCGTGGGCTTAAAGTGTGATTTCAATGAAGTTATGATTAGACAGTTTTATGCCACCGTTCACGTATCCGACGAGTATGACCAAATCATGTGGATAAGTGATACTGCTGTTTACACCATGACCAAGGCAGAAATTGAGCATGTTTGGGGGATCCATCATAGCGGTCAGCCCAAAATTCATGACGTGCCTTCACTTTCTCTTACTGATCAGTTCGGGTTCTATGACCCTAATGCTCAAGTTAGAAGGCCAGGTAAAATGACCCATCTTCTTCCCACTGCTAGTCTCGTAAATAGAATTGTCCGAGTTACCGTTCATCCTAAGAGCGGTAATTTTGATGAAATTCGAGGCTATGCGTGGAACATCATGGATAAAATCTTGAAGAATGAGCGGTTTGATGTCGTGGATTTCATTCTTCACGAGATTAAGTCTTCTGCTGGGGATAGAGGTAAAAGGATCTATTTTGCCCCTTATATCATGATGCTTATAAAAAGGATTACCGGATTTCGTGGTGGATGTGGAGGTGTCCATAAGCCCTATAAGCCACGAGATGTTGGTGTCAACATTCAAAGGGGTCAATCATCATCCCAATCGCAGAAGGTGAAGAAGAAGAGCAAAGAAGCAAAGAAGAAGAATAGCCTCTTCCCTGTGCTCATCCTTTTTCTCGCCCATACTTCGATAACTTTGAGGTCCTTCGTAATGCCATGATGAGCAACTTTATGCGTTCGAAACTACTATGATGGATAACTATGCTAGAATTGAGGCATCTCGTGCTCAAACTCGTCGTGGTTGATACGGTTAGAGAGCGGTTGACACCATTGACTCCCATCTTGATGACCTTCGCTCTTCTTTTGACGAGTTCCGCCATTCTGGACTACATTATGGATCTCGTCGTCATCATCCGCCTCCTTCGTCCTAGTGCTCTCTTGATCCAAGCTCCTTTTTTGGCACTTGATGACAAAGGGGGAGAAAAATGAAGAAATTGAAGTCCTTTGAAGCCTTGCTCTAATCTACCTATATTATTGTAATGAACTTGTAATGTCTTGACTATTGTGGTTATTTATGTCGTTTGCTCTTGTTGGACTTAATGTTGTGAACTTGTTGAACTCGTTGGTTCTTTTGCGCTCAATATTATCTAAATTATCCTTCTTATGAGTTTCGCATTATGCCATGTTCATTCATTTGCATATTATCATCTCTATTGTCATATGAAACTCATATACAAATGTGCAAACTCTTATTGTTTATTCATAGCACATTTGTAGGGGGAGCTATGTTCTCAATTAGCAATATTTTCATTCAAATATCTTGTATCCTCTAAAAGACAAGATGTTGCTAAATAAGTATCCCCGTGTGAGTAATTGATTTTTATTGGTCACTCACGCAAAATCTCAATTTACTTCAATTCGCTTATAAGGATTGTCATCAATTACCAAAAAGGGGGAGATTGAAAGCATCTAGGCCCCCCATGTGGTTTAGGTTTTGGTAATTAATGACAATCAAGGTTAAAAGACTAATGTTGTTTGTGAGTAAGTTGAAAACAGGAAAAATGTATTCTTCGGAAGATGTCGGATGATCTCTAGTGCAAAAAGTGGAGCATGCATCAAGAAAAGCAAAAGAAACAAAGGTATAAAAGTTTAGAAGTATTCTCTGTAGTTTTTACCGATCTCGGATGTTCGAAGGAAAAGATCGGATTTTTAGTTTTAGTGCCGCATTATTAAGAGGGGCTTTTGATGCTATGTTTAAGGTTGAAAAGGTGTCAAGGCTCAAAATCATATTGGTTAGGCACTTGCACAAATTACATTAAAAGAAATCCTCAAATGTTCAGACATGTTTGTCGGGCTTGGCCTCGACCACGGGAGTTAGCCTTTAAAACCAACCACTAGCTCCCTGCTGCATCGGTTTGGTTCGATAGGAGGGCGTCTTCGCAGTTGGCTAACCCTAGAGGATGAAAACCCTAGAGACTCCCACACGAAGGATTCCGGCGTCTATGGACTAAGGACGACACCGAGATTTTACCCAGGTTCAGCCCCCTTTGCCTTGGGTAATAGCCTTACTTCCTGCCAAATTGTTTAAAGAGTGTTTGAAACTAGTACAGTACAGAGCTTTTGGGTTACAAGTTCTTCCTTAGGCTCTACTGCAGAACTCTTGATCCTTCGACCTCTCTTCCCCATGCACTAGAGGGCCCTTATATAGGCCAAAGCCAACCGAGTAGGTACTGTGGGGTCATCATGTCGATCTTCATACATTTATTACCCTTTCCGTCAGTCCTGCTCCTCCAAATTTCATTAAATACCGACGATGGCTTCGCCCGGCTTGTCTTGTGATGTGACCCTTTTGACGGGTAGGTGAGAGACGCCGAGGAATGGGCTTGTAGCGAAATCTCGCAGCTGATGATTCGACACCGCAGTTCGCCGCTCGAACGGTGACGCTAGGGAAGGAGACTTGAGGTGAAGCTACTCGCACCACCTTTTTTTGCGACGGGCGAAGCAGGCATCTCGCCTCCGCCACCGAACGCCACGGATCGGGCGCCGGGCGAGCAGGTATGCCTCACCCACTCGCTGTCGGGCGCCACATGGACCGCACTGCCAACGATGCGTTTCGCCGCCGACGCCAAAGCCGCCACGGGTTGGCGCCGGCGAAAGGTGGCGCCTCGCCACTCGCCACCGGGCGCCACGTACGCAAGACTGCCGGCGGGCGTGTTCGCCGATCGCTAAAGCCGCCACGCGGCCGGGCGCCGGCGAGTAGGGCGCCTCGCCACTGCCGCCGGGCGCCACGTGGACGCAAGACTTAGCCGACGGGCGTGTTTCGCCGCCCGACGCCAAAGCCGCCACGTGGCTGGTGTCGGCAGCAGCGGCGCCTCGCCACTCGCCGCCGGGCGCCACGTGGATCGCAAGACTGCCGGGCGTGTTTCGCCGCCGACGCAAAGCCGCCACGGGCGGGCGCCGGCGAAGTAGTCTCGCCCGCTGCTCGCCGGGCGCCACGCGGATCGCAAGACTGCCAGCGGGCATGCTTTCGCCGCCGATCGCCAAAGCCGCCACGGATCGGTGCCGGCGAAGTAGCGTCTCGCCCCGCTGCCGGGCGCCACGTGATCAAGACTGGCCGGGGGCGTAGCCGCCGCCGATCGCCAAAGCCGCCACGTGGAATGGCTTTGTGCATCGGAGAGGGTACCCCAGCGTGAAGTACGCTGACAATTGCAAATGGCGACAAAGGCTGAATCACCAGTTCAACTGGCGACAAGGAGTTTCTCGTCGTTTCAATGCGCGACAAAGAGATTCTCGCCATTTCGTTGCGCGACAAAGGGGTAAAACTGCTATTTTTATTCTTCGCATAGTCTTGTTGTATTTTTTTTGTTAAAAAGATATTATTTAAAAAATTCTTGCTCATGGGGTATTGACGATCAACATGATCTTGGATGAACTCCCACATGTTCTAACGAGCTAGATCAAAGCACAATCAACTCCCAAAACAAAGAGAACATGATCTATTTAGGTATTTCTTCTTGCTACAATAGATTGTTTTATGATCAAGAACTTAGAGAAAAGAGTTGTTGAAGGCCTAGATAATTGATATATTTTTCAGAGATACACCATCCATCAATCACTCATCTTTGGCTCAAGATCAAACAAGAAGGATAAAAAAGAATCAAGAGAGTGTAGAAGAAGATGATTCCAAGCAAAGCAAAGTAAGAACTAGAATGTAAGCACAAATATGAATAAGATTCTCATGTTGAAACTATTTTTATTTCTTAAAAGGATAGTTTAAAAAACCTCACAACTAGGTAGACAAAAACTCAGAGAGCATTAGGATATCAAAATCCTTCACAAGACGCATATAGGGAGAGGCACCCCTCCCCCTCTATTATAGCACTCTGGGAGTAATCTTCAACCTTAGATGGTCTTCTTAAACCTCAAAAAACCTCATCGAGAGCGCAGACTCCCTCCCACTCTCATACATGGGCTAACCCGAAATCCAATAATATCACGGGTTTTAACCATACCCTTTAGCATAACAATTTTAGCTTCCTTGACCATTTTAGACCTAGACTCCTCTCTGAGCCTAGTCTTGGATCATGCCATTGCCTGCACATCCATCACTTTAGTCTGTTGTCGTTCTAGCTCACAACCACTTTTTGGCCTCTGTCATCTTCTAGTATTTTTTGACTGTTCTGAACCTCAACTCTTTTAACCTAGTTTCGAGTCCTGCCTTCGCCTCACCATGACCTAGCACAAAACTCCTGCAACCAACACAGACAAGAAAACCATTACATAGCAATATTCAAAATCATATCACAAGATCCCACCTTAGATCATATAGCCTGTGACCACCTTGGCCCATAACTATTCTTATCCATGACCACTTTAGATATATCTAGACCACTAACTGAGATGTCACGACCACTAGAGACCACTCATATAGAGATCTAGACTACTTACTAAGAGGTCACGATCACTTTCCAAATAGTCACGACTACTCCTATAGAGATCTAAACCACTCTCCAAGTAGTCACAAGGGTTCACGATCAATTCCAAAGAGGTTACAACCACTCCTACAATGGTCATAACCACTCCTTAGAGGTCACAAGAGCTCAAGACAGCTTCGCCTGAGCTCCTCCACTCCTTCGTTGGCCCGAGCTCCTCTGCTCCTTCGCTCGCCTGACCTCCTCCACTCGCTGGCCCCTCCGCCTGACCTCCTCCGCTATTTGGCCCCTTCGCCTGAGGCCCCTTCGCCTGAGCTCCTCCTCTCGACGCCCGCCGCTCGCTCCTTCGCCCGCTCGAGGCCCCTTTGTCCGAGCTCCTCCTATGCCCGACGCCCCTCCTGCGCTGCCTCCTGAAGCTGTCAACAATTGGGATTGCCTAACGAGAGGATTCTTTGGCCAACAGATTCTTTGAGCAGCTACTTTTTTAGACAGTTGGTTATAATCTATAATCTGTATAATTAGAGGTGGAAAAGAACATATCCTATGCAACCAGAGAGTTGGTGAAATTATTAACCAACTAGAAAAAATTTCAAAAATTTTTGAAAAAAATCATGGATGTACATCTCAAATTTGATCATGAAATTTTATATGTAGATGGGGTAAGCTGAGATGTACATCTATGATTTTTTTCAGAATTTTTGAAACTTTTATAATGGATGCACCGCTGCTTCACCACCACTGTCTGTGGATATTTTTCCAAAGAACTGAGCCTACATCAGGTTCGGATTTGGGACAGTTGTCAGCCACTCCTGGAACCAAAAATGCTCCCAGTGGTTCGTGCACCTCATCAGAGGTGGGCCCCACACTCCCCACCTCAGAGGGATGCCGTGTCGACTCGAATATACCACGCCATCGGCAGGATCCGCCTCCCCTTCGCCTTGCAAATCACGATCTCGCACAGCCGCCGCCGCCGCCGCCGCCGCCTGCACTCAGCACCCCCACCCCCACCCCCTCGACCCTTCCAGAAGCTTCTCGAATCCCCCAAACCCCTCCCCTCCGGTCACGACCGCTCGCCCGCCGCCCCGCCCCAAGCCGAGATGGGGTACATCGGCGCGCACGGCGTGGATACGCTCAAGCGGTACAGGTACAGCGGGCAGGACCATTCGGTGCTGGCCAAGTACGTGCTCCAGCCCTTCTGGAGCCGCTGCGTCACCCTCTTCCCTCTCTGGATGCCGTGAGTCCCTCCCCCCGCCCGCCGCCTCCCCTTACTCTGCTCCTCGCTTGATTCCCTAGTTTCGATTAGTACGGTCTAGCGAGTAGATGTTTGTGTTTAATCGCGTAAGAGGAGGCGCGCGTGGGTGAATGAATTTGGTTATGTTGGGTACTGGGGAGCAAAACTGCTGCATATGTTCCGAACTTTGGTGTATGGTGGTGAAAATTCATATTTGACATTTGAATAGAAAAGCAGCCACTTAATCTGGGAAATGTTGACACTTTATATTACTGTCATATGGTTAGTACACAACTATGTAACGTCAGCTAGTCCAGTACTCAGTAGTATGCCATGCCAATTGCTCTAAACAGATCAGGAATAAACTGTATCCATTCAGTTGTTGCTGAGGTATTTTGCACGCATGGGGAGGATCACACGGAATGTGACTGTTGTCATCGATAGCTCAACTATCTATGAATTAACTTATGCACTTTTCTTCATATTTTTGGGCAACGATTACCAATTTTGCATGCATGCATGCCTAGTGTAGACATTTTTTTTAGTTTTAAGTTATACTTTGATTTAATGATCCACTTATTTGGCCAATGGTCAAGTGGTCAGGGTTTAATGAAACAATCTCACGCTGTCTAACTGTATGTGAAAAAAAAAGTAGTCGTAAACTTATGATTGCAGCTTTCATGTTGTGAGCTAATAACTATCAATATTGCTCATATACCTACCTTGTGTAAACACTACTCCATATGTACGAAGTATGTGCTTTGGCTTGATGATCCTCTTTTATGGCTAACAATTGCAGCCTGCACAGCAATGATGCTCCCGAGCAAGATATCAAAGATATCTAATCATCAGTAAATTAAGCTTAAGCCTTATGCAAACAGCAAATAAATCCTTTTAATTTGCATTTCTAGTCTTTCTTACCAAAGCTTCTGTACTAACTTACAATTTTCTACATTTACATGTATGGATCCACATGTAGACCAAATATGGTAAGAGATTGATCAACGGATTGTCAATTCTTCCTTCGATTTATTTCATCTGGTGCTGCCCATGGTGATGCTTTCTGAAAATTTCAGATCACACTCACAGGATTTATGTTTCTAGTTGTATCGGCATTGCTTGGCTATGTGAGTGTCTTTCTTGCTTGATTTAGTTATAATTTTGGGGAGCTGCTAAAAAAGTGAGCTGCTAATATCCCAACCTTGACACCTTTCAATGCATCCCTTGTTTCATGTTATGTAGCACTGCCTATTTTCTTTACTTATAGGATTCTAATTTTACAGATATACTCACCCGGCCTTGACACAGCTCCCCCTAGGTGGGTCCATCTTGCCCATGGATTACTTCTCTTCTTATACCAGGTGTGTGAAACTAACCTCGATAGTCCAAATGGGTAACTACATATTTGTTCTTGTTCTTTTATTCTCTCACCTGATTACCAAAAAGCAAAGTTTTGTTTCTACGTAAATATCATTCGATGGGTATAGGGATCCCCCCAAAAAAAAAAAAGAAACTTTTTTATAGTTCCATCCGCCACTGTTATAGCTTATGTCTTGTTGCAATATCGCAATTTTTGTAATGATTATGCTTATAGAGTTGTCTACCAATTGCCAAAATTTTAAACAATTCCCTTTTGGTAAACTCTAGCTCTTCATGATGAATGATGTTGCATTGTATCCCCGTATGGAAGTTCATAACAACAACAACAACAACTAGGGGCGGAGCCGGGATTTTAGATTAGGGGGGGCCACGGGGACCAACCAAAAATTATTATAGCACACAATTACTCTTTAAATATACAAAACTTAGAAATTCAAATATACACATAATTACTAATTACTAGCTAATAAATTCAAGTATACACACGACCAAACAAAACTTAGTTAAGGGGGGCCACGGGGACCAACCAAAACTTAGAAATTCAAATATACACACAATTACTAATTAATAAATTTTATTTTCGTTTGCACCTGCCCCTGTTCTCAACAACCTTCCAAGCTTGATTATTCGCAGATGCTGACTGAGTAATTAAGCTGCCATTTTACCCTAGCCAGCTCTATAATGATCGAACTCTCCACTGAGTATACATTTCAACTGTTCCTTAAAATATATATACTTGTAGTACCTACTACGTACACTAGCAATCGGTGCTAGTATCGATCAAATAGCTAGTTTGACATTTGACTTGGCCGGAGACTCAACTTAGAACTTGATTACGATTTGATTAAGCTAGTTTGACATTGTATATCTGCAGGACACAAAAACGTGATGCGCTACTCCCAAGTTGCAGACTCGGTCGATTGATTAAGTGATCATTGGCAGGGGCCACGGCCCCCGCTGGCCCCCCCTCGCTCCGCCACTGACAACAACAAAGCCTTTTAGTTCCAAGCACGTTGGGGTAGGCTAGAGTTGAAATCCAAAACGATCCGCTAACAAAGGGAGAAAGAGAGAGATAAGGAAGTAGAACAAAGCCTAAAACTATACCAAAACGTGGCATAAAGCCTAATCAAGGTTCCGACACGTGGATAGCTGCTTTCCACGCACTTCTATCCAAAGCCAACTCTTTCGATATATTCCATCCTTTTAAATCCCTTTTGATTGCCTCCTCCCAAGTCAAGTTTGGTCGGCCCCTACCTCTATTCACATTATTGTCGCGTCTTATGATGCCGCTATGCACTGGTGCCTCTGGAGGTCTCCGTTATACATGTCCAAACCATCTCAACCGGTGTTGTACAAGTTTTTCTTCAATTAGAGCTACCCCTAGCCGATCACGTATCTCGTCGTTTCGAACTCAGTCCATTCTTGTATGACCACAAATCCAACGCAGCATATGCATCTCTGCGACACTTAATTGCTGAACATACCGCCTTTTAGTAGGCCAACATTCTGACCATACAACATCGCAGATCTAATAGAAAAAAAATTGAAATTTTTCTGTGTTTCTTTATCCCCTTGTATGAATTATTTTTTCTCAAAGTGTAAGTAAAGATGGAAATATGATGTCAGCTTGTTCATTGATTTGACTTTATCAACTATGTTGCCTTGTAGCATTTGCTTTAAGCCTTTAACAGTATTATATTGTACCCCCTGGTAGACTTTTGATGCTGTTGATGGTAAACAAGCGAGGCGCACTAGCTCATCAAGTCCTCTAGGAGAACTATTTGATCATGGTACTCTCTCTCTCTCTGTCTCTCTCTCTCTCTTTCTCTCTCTCTCTAAATGTATCCACCTTACAATATGCAAATTTGTCATTTGACAGGATGTGATGCCCTTGCCTGTGCCGTAAGGATTTTCTAAGCCCTCTCACCTTGTCCTCCTTTCACCTATCAGATGTTGGTCTGATCTATGTTGACTGGCTTCATCCTTGTATTGCTGTTAGTTTGAAGCCTTGGCCCTTGGAAGCACCTTGATGTGTGGAAGGTTGACAATTTGTTTCTGGGTGGTTGCTGCTGTCCCGTTCTATCTCGCAACATGGGAACAGTAAGAATCTTTGAATTCATATGGTGTGTGCATATTCTATATTTCTGCAAAAATTGCTCTCATCTTTCATCCAAAAAGTTCCTTTGTTTTCTGGTCTTGATCAAATATTAATTTTCAGGATGTTGCTTACTGTAGAAACATTTAGACTTTGTACGTACTGCAGTCTCGAGCAATCTTCATGTGTCACATGAAGATTGCTTTAGTGGGACGATGCCACTGAATCTTTTCTGCATGTCCTTATATTATATGCCAGCGGGTGTATCAGTGACACGTGGGTCTGGACCTATCATGTAAACCTCACAGTGAAGCATTGCAGGAAGATTCATTGGCATGTAAGGATAAATATAGAGCCTAAAGTTTTGAGGAACTAGCTTTGTAATATTTTAGCTGATAAACTATTTTTCCCCTTTTGTTTTGATCAGACAGTAATGTGTCATGACAAAATCCAATAAAACAGCTCCAATTTGGACTGACACCTTCATTGTTGGGGAACAAATTGGCACATTACATGTGTTCATTTTCTTATCACTGCATATGACTATCCTGCTTTATCCTGGTTTCATGATGTAACCTTCTCTGTATATTTGACATGTTGGCTCTCATTTCTTCTAATTCTGTCAATTCTTGTGGTAACCACTAACCAATTATTTCACTTACGAAATTTACCGGCTCAGCCTGTAACTAAACATTTGCTTCCTGAAGTGTCAGGCTGCTGTTCTTCATGTTTGGTTTTCATCACATTTGCTAAGCTGTTGATTTCATGAAAGGTCTGTCTGCTGTTTTTTGACACTTACACTTCTCATTCCACCAGCTTCTTTACAAATACACTCATTCTTCCTGTAATAAATGGACCAACGGAGGGCCTGATGCTGATCTATGTATCCCATCTTTTTACTTTTCTTACTGGTAATTTTTCCCTAATAACCAAGTCTCAATGTGCACATAACTTTCTTCTGTGGATTTTTATTACATTCTTCTAGGATAATCACTTGTATAATAAATTGATATTTGTTTCCCCAATTTAGGTGCTGAATGGTGGGCACAAGATTTTCGCAAATCTCTACCCCTTTTTAGTTGGGTTCCATTCCCATTTGTTCCGGGTATATTGCTTTGGGAACAACCAAATGCTTTTTCCATTTTCTGTGAACATGATTGCATATTTAGTATTTGTGTATTACTCTCGTTTAATTGCAAGCATAGCTAGGTATATTTTTACTACACCCTTTGCTGCAAGATTATGTCAGCTTCTTACATCAACTGGCGTTGTTTGCCAACATAGTGCACAAATACTCGACATAATTATTACGAGAATTATTTCTGATTCCTTTGCTTTCACTTATATCAGAAACCCCCTTGTACGTTATTGTGCTGATTCTTATGATCCTGTTTGCTGTAATCCCTACCGTAGGATCCAAGTGAGTTTAAATTCCCTTCTCTCTGTTTTTTCCCCCAAGTAACTTTTGTGACATTTCCATAACATGAAGCAAGGTTAACAAATAGCACCCTTATGCCATTTATCTTTAAATAACCTTTCCTTACAAATGATTCTTCTACATTATGTAACTGTTCTGTTTATTCAGTACCCAAAATTCTTGGGAACTGCTTGTAAATGATTTATTCTTCATGTTTCACAAATCAATACCTTTGCAAGAGTTTCTTCCCGCGTCACTTCATCAAAATTACCCACCTTTACCACTACTCTTTAATTACCCATCTTTACCACTGCTCTTTAATTACCTACCTTGGTCAATGTTAGTGCTCTTTGCAAATAAATTTTTTATCACAAATTGAATTTCCGTTGCAACGCACGGGCACATGGCTAGTATATTATGTAACTGTTCTGTTTATTCAGTACCCAAAACTATTGGGAACTGCTTGTAAATGATTTATTCTTCATGTTTCACAAATCAATACCTTTGCAAGTGATCTTTTCTGTAGCATTTTCCATAAAACAATGCAAGAGTAATAAACAGTAATGTGCTACGTACTTGTTTTTAATCATCTTTGCTTACAAATGTTTTATTCTCCTGTTGCACAGTGTCAGTAATGTCCAAAAAGTAGTTGACGGGAGAAAAGGAAGCATGGTATTGGCATTAGCGATGGTAAGCTTTTGGCATTTCTCATATGTAGAAGACTAGAGGCTGGTGCTATTTGAAGTTGTAGAAGCCATCTTGGTATCACTAAAGTGTGTTTTAAAACACTAGGCCATTCACTGATTCACCCATTTAAAACTTTATGACCTTAAACAAGCAATAATTTAGATGTGAACACTCTTTAGTTTGTATATTTATGTCTTATGAATAGGTTTTTTCATTAGGCTTATATATCTTTGCAATAAAAACACAGAAAATGTTGAAACAACTAGTTCCTTACAAATCTTATAGGCCCCTGGAGCATCTAAAATAGCAAAATCAGGTCTTAGCTGTTAGGTTCAATTTTATTGCATCATTGCTTTAGCATTGTTCATTTGGACAGTGTCAATTTGCATGTGATGATTTGTTAATATTCATTCAAATCACTTTATAAGAACAAATGTGACTTTTGATTTTAGCTCAACGGATAGCATGCACACTTAATGCTTGTATTCTTACATTTTTATATTTGGCTTGCAGCTCCTTCCTTTTATTGCACTATTATCTGGAGTTGCTGTGTGGTATGGTGTCAGAAAACTTATTCATTGTCTATTGTAGAGGATACAATTCTCTGAGTGAAATACTTTGGTTTATGTAACTTGTTGTGCAGGTGTTATCTTTCTCCTTCAGATATTATGAGGAATCAGCCACATTTGCTTGTGATCGGAACTGGTTTTTCTTTTGGATATTTGGTGGTAAGTTTCTTTTCTTTTCATTGGATTCTTTGATGCTGACTCACTTAGTACTATAGGGAATTATATTTAATGTTAGTTTTTTTTAATTTGTCTTGTCCCTAGCATAGATATAACTCAAACTGGCTAAGAACTAAAATGGCCAGACCAAATGATTGTGTTTAGGTATTGATCTCATTTACTTCTCAAATAAACTGTTTATCTAGCAGTTCTGGTTTTTACTGGAACAGGAATAAACAAGACTAGACACCTTAGGGCATCTCCAATGTATAAACATGTGGGTCCTAAGGCAGAGTGACGTGGCTTAGTGCTCTCTCTCCTCCTTAGGACCCATTTCTGGATTACATTGTGGATGCCCTTAGGCACCTAGTACAATATTGCTAATTGTCTCTTAGACTAGAGTTCCCCATGATGTCCTGATGGCTCTCACTACGGAGTGAAAAGGGCACTGTTTCATGAGAAAATTTACTCAATACCATCACAAAGATGTATGAATTGGAAAATAGCATTGCTTGTGAGGCTGACAAGTGGGGCTAGGGTCACATGCCTGTGACACATTGATGGTATTTTGCAACTCTAAGTGATGTTTGCAATGGTACCTAGCAAATTTGCTCTTTAAAAATCATCTGAATTTGACATCTGACTTCACAATGCCATCTGACAGGATAATGTCCTCAAGAACATCTAAATCCAAATTTTATATGTATATAAAGTACCTAGGATTGTATTGTATCTAGTTTCATTATCAAAGTTTTGCATTGAGGATAGAAAATCTTCTCCAAATTTGTTCATATCATGTTGTATGATTCATTGATTTGAAATGTGTTCTCATTGGAAATCTAAAGCGTTTAACTTTGTATTAAGTGAACAGCAAATCTAAGAATGATTGTATTATCAGACAAATACTGAAATGCAACCCATATCCGTATCCTGTAACCATAAAATCTGTCTGAATTCAATGCTAATTTGTCTTTAAGAATATGGATTTTTGTTGATGTGCTACGGCTACTACTTAATGTGAAACTGATTGGCTAAAGTTTTCACCTTCCTTCATGGTTGGAGATGGTAAAAAGAAGAGTTCACTTAAGGTGTGCAAGTTGAGTTTTCCAAGGGAAACCAATGGGCATCATGTGCTACTTCTACAGCCTCGTAGGATTGGCTTTTCCGCGATGGGAGCATGTAAAATTTCTCTGGCAATGGAGGGAAATTTTAAAATGCTGAAATTGTGAATGAATTTGTTGAAGTGGAACTTTGTTAGTACATTACTAGCGAATGAAAGACAGTAAGCTTCTACAATCAAGTTATGATTAGCCCATCTAACCGAAATAAGACAACCAACTAAGCTATACAAGTTACGACAGTAATGGCTAAATTGTGTAAATCAAAGCATCTAATGACAGCTCACTGGATGTTATTTGTGCTGTTGCATGTTGTTCTTTAGTGATGCAGCAATTCTGTTTGGAGTGAGAATGGCAAACATAGAGTATGATAATACATTAATACTAATCTACTATCATCCTTGTTTTTTTTTTCTGGAATTACTGCTCTTTTTTCCATTATATGAATGAATTCCCATGCATGGGCAGGGAAGGATGATACTTGCTCATTTATGCGACGAGCCCAAAGGTCTAAAAACTGGAATGTGCATGGTTAGTCTACTTCCATGTTTTCTCTATCTGCATTTACCAAGTGCAAGCCACTAGAAGTAATGACTAAATATTTCTTATTTCAGTCTCTGGTGTTTCTTCCTTTTGCTATCGCGAATGCTCTCACTGCAAAGATTAATGATGGGTATTTTTTTTTCTTTGTTACACCTAGTATTGCTAATATCTCATGTGAACAATTTGTGCTGTTATGCTAAATGATACGTTGTTTTTATTGACAGGACTCCTTTAGCTGACGAGCTTCTGGTTCTTTTTCTGTATTGCTCGTACACAGGTGAACTTCTTTACCCTGACCATTTGGTTTGAAGTGTTCAATACTGCAGTACTCCTGACATTTCAGTTCAATACCTGTTGGCTTGGTTGACATTAATCTTCTCTTCGGCCTGTTCAATAGGATAACCTTGTATGTCATGGAACCTAAAGTACCATATAGATTTTCGGTGCTGTTTGGGATAGTATATAAAGAAGGAATCGAGTCAAGTATCCCCAAGTTGTATGTTCTGATAGACTGATACCGAGTTGCTGGTGTTTAGCCTAGTCTGCTCCGGGGTGTCCCTTTTAATTTCTACCTTCTGGGTTGATGCTAACTTTTAAGTTCTACCTGCTGCTTGCATATCTGGTCACGACCAACATTTACATATGAGCGTTTTATTTATTTGTGACAGTGGGTCTTTACCTGCATCTTGCCGCTTCGGTTGTGCATGAAATCAAGAATGCTCTTGGAATCTATTGCTTCAGGTCTGGAAACGTCTGTGCCATCTTACTATTTGGGAAATTACCATATCTTAACCATTGTTTTTGGCTGTTTGACAGGATAACTAGAAAAGAGGCTTGAACGTGCTTGAATTCTTCTGTAGCATGGTATGCGTTCAGTTACCTTGTGTCCTTCCAGATATTGTTTGCCATTAGCAAGGATAGCTTTTTTTTTTCTTTTGGCACATGCAAGTCATCGCCGTGCATGCTGGAAGCCTGGAACCCTACCGCTGGAACACCACAGCCAGCAATCATTTCACTTGTTTGATGCAGATAGATCCTTTTGGAGACTGTAATGCAGAATTTTGTTGAGTAGCATATGTACATCGCGGATTGCAGAGATATGGAGGCAATATGATAATTAATTAGAAGATAGGATGAATGATTGTAATATGTGTTAAGAGTTATTTTTGTGAGAACATTACCTGTCCAAACTGTTATATGAAGGTGATTTTAGCTGTATTTGCGACCTAGGTCTTTCTCGATTTGTTCATTTGTTTGTGTTTAGCATCTGGTATTGTTTAATCCCCGGCACATTTTTGTGCTATATTTATTGAATCGTGTTCTTTTTAATGTGAAATTTTTGTGAACCTTTGCCCGATCACTCCGACAGAACCATGGTGCGTTCGGTACTATATGGCGGTTTCTTACTGCATAGTTTGGAACGTAGGAGTGGAAACAGTTCATGGCATGTTAGGAATGCAAGTAGTCGTGTAGTAAACAGCTCATTTTCTTGCGAATTGGAATAAAATGGCACAGCTCCAGTCTGAACATTGGCAACTGTTGGTGTCAAAAAAAAATATGACGAAGTATTGATTGGCTACAGTATACGAAGAATGCCGGGTTTAGAGCATGTCAACCGATTTAATCCTATAATCAATAAGGCAGAAGGAAAATATGCTCAAAACCGATATAGTGTAATAATCGGCAAAGGTCTAAAAGGCTAAGAAGTCGATCAAATCAAGGGTAACGATAAGTCTAATCAGTCAGTTATGGCTAATCTCTACTATATAAAGCAAGAGTTTCTTCCCGCGTTATTGTCATCAAAATTACTCACCTTTGTCACTGCTCTTTAATTACCCATCTTTACCACGGATCTTTAATTACCCACATTTGCCACGGCTCTTTAATTATCCACCTTTGCCACTGTTGGTACTCTTTGCAAATAAATTTTTTATCGCAAATTGAGTTTCCATTGCAACGCACGGGCACATGGCTATAAGATGTAAGTAGTCTTCCTGAAAAAGGCAATGTGCAACAAGATTGAAGAAAATTAAATCGGATTGGTGTAATCAATGGACATCAACAATCAGTGATGCGCAACTTTATTGATCAGAATCGAATTACAGAAAAAGACTAAATTACAAAGTTAATCCTTGTTGACAAAAAAATAAATAAAAAGTAATGCGAGTTGTTTTTCTCGCTTGCCCTCGACTATCTTTTATAGCATTGACCGATCGTATCCACCTTCAACACGGTATCTGCCATGATCCATATTATCCTCTACTTAAAGAGGATCTCAAATTTTGGATCAATACCAGCCCTAATTCCATCTTTAACTTGTCATTTTATCCGATATCGCCTAAAATATTCTTTTATCTTTAGCCTGACAATTTGGACACGCCTTGCTAAATTCTGGTGCAAACAACAACCTATCAAATTCCTTCGTATTTCCAATTTACTTTCTGCAAAATTTCTAAAAAATCCCTGTCTTTCAAACAGGCCATAAGCCGCTCAAACACCACCAGATCACCAACAACGAGATGTCACGGAAGCAGTGCCGGTACTTCCTCCCAGAATTGCGCTGATACAGGCTACGCACGTAGAGGATAGTCGCTGGCTTGCACTCTGCACATGAACATACACGACGCCTTCGGACCGAGAGTCCGTGCGGTCGGCAGTACGACCAGTCGACCACAAGTCAAGCAGTCTACTATCGGACCATCGGGCATTAGATTAGATTTGGATCCAAGAGTACGTACGTTCACCCAGGAAAAAAAAAAATCTAAAACCGTTTGCCGAGGAACAGCAAAGAATCTAAATCGTTTATCGAGAAGACGGATAGACAGCATGGCGTACCGTTTATCGAGGAAACGGATAGACAGCCTGGCGTGCGGACCGCGAGGGATCCCCCCCTGTCCGACCGACGCGTGCCCGCTCCCCGCGCGTCGGCTTTGATGGACACGACGCGCTCCGCGCTCGTTTGCTCCCCATCACCGCCTCGATCCGAACGAACGCGGTGAAAAGATGGAGTGAGTGCCCGGGGACGAATCATTCGGCCCCAGACCATAACTCGTGCAGAGATGGTGAAACAGTGGTGGGCCTGGGGGGCTCCCAACAGAAAAACTGGGCGCATGCACTCGATGGATTGGAAGCGTATCGACAGTAGCAATAATGCAGGCCTTTCTGGATAGCCGGGCAAATGGATCCGAAGTACTACTCCCTACGTTTCGTGAAAGTGTACTCAAAAGTATTTCCTCGTAGTAGTACATGAATCAAGATGATAATAAAAACGGAGTGACTTCTACTCGGACGTTCTGTAATATTTTTTTTCCTTCATATGTAACATTTTGTTATAACGCGTACAATATTTTTTTTCGACAAACAGTAAAATTCGCTACAGTAAACGGATGTTGCAAACGTTCAAAAAAAATATTTCACACGTTAACAGAAAATGTTGCAAACATAGAAAAAAAATGTTGCAAGAGACGTCCGATGGGATGAACAGAAATCGAACGTCCGAGCGCTAGTTTCTCCCTAATAAAAATGATTAGATTATCTTTTAATTATTATCACTAAATACTGTACTTAATGAATGTAGGTATAAAATATAAATTAAAGTTAGATATTTATGAGGGATATAAAGGAAATATTATATAGTTTTATATTAATATATAAAATATGTCCTATATTTATAAACCTATTAAAAAATAAATTAAATAAACTTGACAGGAGTACCGGTCTACAAGATAGAAGTGGACATTGAACAAGTTAGCAGTAGAGACGAATAATCATACCATAGATAGCCCATGACGCCGAATGGGCCGACCCGAGTCAAGCTCTGGCCGAAGGCCCCGCGGGCCACGAAGGACTCTCGTCTCCGACCAAACCGACCAGGGGGCGGTCCAACCCCGCCATGGGTCGGACGCCCCGTGAGCTCCAACTAGGCTAAGGCAATCTCCGCCAGGAGACAGGCGCTAGATCATCACCGGTCAGCCTCGAGTAGGCCACCTGCCCCATGGACACGATGGCTCAGAGTGACCGTGCGGGGGCAAGTGGCTCCTTCCCAAGGTGACGAGGGGGTTGTCGAAGTCAAGCACCAGCCTCATCGTCCAGTCATGCATAGTGGGAGGATGCACTCCTTCCCGAGGCAACGCCAGAGCCAGGCGCTACGGCGTCAGCACCTGGCAAGCGCACAAAGAGTAGGTGCGCCAACTCCCGCCGAAGCAGAAAACCACGCTACCCGACGTGTCTACCGACCCAGCATGGAGCGAGCAGCCACCGGTCAGTCGCCAAGACCGAAGACCAGAACTCTTAGGCGTAGGACACTCCATCCTTTCTTTTCCAAATTCCCATGTAACCTGCCCCCTCCGTCTATGTAAAGGGAGGCAGGACCCTCAGGGAAGGGGAGGACTAAAACGAGCTTTTTTACAAACAAACTATTCTTACTTCTCCTACTCGCACGAGGCACTCAAGGCCAGCCCTTAGCCCTCGCCTGTAACACCGTGCAATGCTCTGCACCCAGACCAATACAGAACCACCACACGAACTGGAGTAGGGACATTCGGCCCGAACTAGTATACATCTTGGGCTCCCTGAGTCAAACCATTCAAGAAGAGGGAACACGCTACCCCTTGACTACAAATTTACTTGCCGGTATTCGAAACACCGACAAGTAGTTTATACCCGGGTTGGATCCTCTACAAAATTGCAACGTAACCATGACCTTACTTTAGCTAGGGTTTAGTAGGCGTTTCACGACTTTATTGTATTCAAGGTCCACTCCGTTTATGTACGTGATTATGTTCAAAATAAGGTCATACTAATATATTCTCTTCGGTTATAAATAGTTGTTGATTTAGATATATGTGCAGTTAAACCTTAAAACATTAACTGTAAATATTTTTTAAAATATTAAATTAGATACATAAAATCATATATGTAGATTTATCTCAAAAAGTAATTTCATAATATTATAATTTAATCGAGTTTATAAATATATTATAATAGAAAATTAGTGGTCAAAACTGTATTTTGAATACGTATCGATGTTCAAAACGACAACTATTTGTGATCAGATCAAGTATCCTTGGGACATATATAATGCCCATGATTGCTACAATCATGGTACTTCTAATTCTTTTAGGATCTAAGGGCTAACAGATACGGATTTTCTTTTCCATGAAGATTTCAAAATAAGCTGTGCCAGTATTTTGTTTCTGTGACGAAGATAAACACAGCGCTCAAATTACAATGGTATTACAATCATAGAGAGCATGTTATTCTCTCGCGCGTGAGATTTCTCTGATGCGAGGGCTACCAATTATGGGTTTTCTCTACCACGAAGTGAAGAACACCAACGCCGTTTATGGCACGCACAGATCCAGGGGAGCACGAGCCTTCCCGAAGCCGGCCGGCGAGCCGAAAGCTAGAGGGCTTTTCACCCTCCATATTTCACCACAAAACGCTGGGTAAAGAAACATTGTACGCAACTTCCACTTATCGGCAGGCCCGGCGGCATGTCGGCGAAAACAGAAGGACGCTATGCTATAAAGTCTACCACGTCGCTTGCAACCAATAGCTCGCCGGGGCTTACAGCCAGCCATCGGCGCGTGTCTTGTGCGATGGGGGCCTGAAGATCGGTAGGCGACGGTTGCGAGCTCCGGCGCGTTCGCGTGCCGCCACCGACACATAGGGCCAGGGGCACGGCGCCGTGGAGGCCCTGCCCACGGACACGGGTGGCGACACAGGACGTTGACAAACCGCATGGGGGAGCCACGCTCCTGATCAACGCCTCCATTATGGTAGTTTTTACTGGAGTGAAAACGAAATGTCAGTACCGAGTTACTCGCTCCGTCAAGAAATATGAAGGTATTTTTTTAATGGACGTATCTTATATTTTAATGTAAAATTAGTATGATGTTTTTTTCATAACCCTAATAAATATAAGGCTTTACACTGCGTTTATACATTGAATAGTGGTTATATATAATAATTATAGACAATTTAATCATATTTAATATTCTTTTAGTCTACGTGCTAAGAGAAAATATACTTCATAAATTTAGATGAATGGAGAACGACTTACTTATATTACAATTACGTTCATAGCCCTATATTGCATGTTGCGTCCTCTGCAGTTGCGATCTCTCGTCTCCTGTAGCTAAGGACTGAGCAATTTCTCAAGTCTCAACTTGTCATAGCTGAGCGAACCGCGAACCAACCCACGGCACGCCGTGAGTCTACTCAAAACACACGGTTTCCATTCATAAGACGGGTCCGTCCGTAGCTCTCGTACGCACGTTCTTGCTCACGTGCTACGCTGGGAGGCATTAGCTTTTTTAGCGTACTTTTTTTATATAAATCTAACTTCTTTGATTAAATTTATAAAAATAGTTATCTCTCTAACCATAAAAGTCACGTATCACTTGTCGTGCTTTTGTATCACGACAAAATACTTCTAACACGGCAGAGCAAGACCCACTTGCCTGCCGCACTATGGAGCTATGATAGATTTGTGCCAAGCTTCCATTCCTCCGTAAGAATGTGTTCATCAAATCGACTAGATAATAACTTAGTTAATTGCTCAATGAATCGCTTTTACTAATTACTTTATTAAACCATCTATCTTGCCCAGACGTGCATGCTCTACGGTTAGTACTCCGTAGCAGCTATATTGCCGAGCTCTGGATATGCGGCAGTTCAGGGCTGCCACACCTACCATGAGTCAACGGGCTACGGCGATGCGGGAGCACGGTAGATAACACGTATTATCCATCACTGTATTCATGAATAGAGATAGAACTAATTTTATAAATTCGTTTGAATAAGACTAGGTTTCAAGAGAAAACCATGTCTAGGGTTTTAAAAAAAGCGAGGACTTCCCGCGCCGTTCGTTTTATTCTAGCCAGATGCCGCAGACACCACGAAATTAACCCGTAACGCGCGCTCGTCGTTCGCGTCCGTCGGCATGGAGGCGTAGATCGATGCGGGCAGCGTCCGTCCATCCCGTGCCCATCCCGCTCTGCACGAACCATACCGCGACACTCCAGTCTCCCGTACCCTGTGCTCGTGCCAGTGTTTACACGTTGCTGTGCGTACGTATACGTGTCACTGCAACCAAACAAAGAGGAAAAAAAACGAGGCAGGAGTGGCGAGAGCATCGGCGTATGGCCGCGGAGCAAATGCGCCTGCCTGGCTAATTCGGCACAAGCGCTCCACGAACACACAGAACCCATCAAAATTTCGAATTTTAGGTTACCACGAAATCCAAATTACTGGCCAAATTTTTAAAAATATAAATTGCTACAGTAATTTCGTTTTTTCAGCGAAATTTCACCTAAATGGGCCAAAATTTCGGGATTTGAAACCAGATTTTGATGTTTTATGATCGGATTTAGTCCAATAACCCTTAATAAAGTCATTTTCCATGAAAATTTGTTGAAAAATTAAAATTTTGAGATATTTTAAAATTTTGATAGAAAAACTGTCAGATTTTTATAAAATTGTACAAGCTTGATAATGATCTGAAAATTTTATGATACTATCTTTGATAGTGTAGGATCATACAAAAAATTTTCAAAATAATTTAACTTCATTTTTTATCTTTAAAATATCAAAAAAAGAATAAACATAATTGGGACAGTAACCTTATTAGATTTTTATAAATTTTATCAAGTGTGATCATGATCTAAAATTTTTATGAAAGATTAAGAATTGCCTCAGTACCATTCCATAAAAATTTTAAAACATTTAAACTTTTTTTGTTTGGTCAATCAAATCTATGCAAGCATTAAACTTCATTTGTTATATTATATTTCAAAAATCAAAAAGAGAAAGAACATAAATGCTACTGTTCCTTGTAAGAATTTTATAAATTCACTGAAGTGTGATCATGATTCTAAATTTTTATTAGATCTTAAACATTTACTTATCACCGTTTTGAAAAAATTTAAACTTTTTTTATTGCTAAAGCAAATCTATGGATCATCAGGCTTTTATCAAAACGTAGCACTGTCAGAATTTTTAAAATTTTGTTAAGTATGATCATCATCTATAAATCTTATATAAATATTAATATTGCATCAGGACCATCCACAAAAATGTTAAAAAATTTCTAACATATTTTGAACTATTTGTTATTTTGTTCAACTTTGCCGGTAAACCTTTTAACAGGAAGTAGCACTTTCAAATTTTTAAAAATTTATGAAGCTTGATCATCTAAAAATTTTATAAGAATATTAGTGATGTATCATAACTATATACAAAAAATTTCAAAAGTTTCTAACGTAGTTTGAACTATTTTTTATTCGGTTCAAACTTACTGATCAGTATTTTATCGGAAGAGTAGCAATGTTTGAATTTTTAGAAAATTCCTTAGATATGATAATCATCTGAAATTTTTTATAGAAATATCACTGATATGTCAGGAACCTCCATAAAAAATTTTAAAATTTTTTGACATCTTTTGAACCATTTTTGTTCAGTTGAAATTTGCCAAAATTTTGATAATTTCGTTCGAAATTTCAGAAATTTTGCTTGAAATTCAGTTCAAAAATTCCAGATTTGAATTCTACTTTCTGAATTTCATCCAGATTTTGTCCAAAATATTAAAATTTTATTAAAATTTCAGATTTCACTGAGGAGCGAGATATAATCGCAAACGAAATTTGGAATCTTTGATCGCAAACCTATCTGTACCAACAGTTCGACTTACTGTGCCACGACACAAGTCTCGTTCGCTAGACCAGCACTTCGACCGGTAACTCAACAGCGCAACTACCATTCAATGCCCTCTCGGTTATTGATTCTCCTTTAGCTTTCTTTTCTTCTCCATTCATCTTCTCCCCTTCAAGTTTATAGAACATATTTTTTTATGATACTTAGATAAAATGATATTACAACTAATTAGATTATCGTAACTATTATCTTTGAATATATTAAATAAATCTATGGCTTGTTTGGTCGAGTTTCAGATCCTAACTTCACTTGAGATCTGAAACTTGTAGACTAAAATAAAGCGAATTAAGTTTATATTTTTAATCTAAAATGTAAACAAAATGATCCATTTAAACACTCTTAATGTATTCATAACTTCAGGTCCACAAATCGATAGAGTTAGGAATACCTAGGAGCTAGAGTTTTACCAAACATACCCCTAGATATTTATTATAATATACTAGTTCAATGCCCGCGCTGTTACTTAAAAATAAAATTGGTATCTAAACATAAAAGATCAAGCAATAAAAGAAAATTATGCTACAAGATCAAACATTTATTTCTCCCAATTACAAAAGTTTTATGATTTTTTTCTTGATGCAATTAAAACCAAATATATTATAATGTAGCAATATATATTACCAATCTCAAAAATCAATCAATCATTTTACCCTTTTTGCAATTTATATTATCGATCGCGTTCCTCTTCCTCTCGCAATGCCCGAATCGCATAAACATATATAGAGTACAAAAGAAATGATTGGCGGCTATTAATTGCTATCAATAATCGGGATTTTGCTATAATAATCAGCTATATTTAGAGAGATATGGCTAGTCAGAATCGGGAAAGAATAATTAGCTATAATGACCTGCTATTATTGGGGATATGACAAAGAGGGGCGCTAGGAAGAATGACGGACCGCTGCCACTAACTGCAAATTTATATTAGTAGAATAAAATTATACGGTGGATCTGGCGGAGCTGTTTCAGCTCTATCAAACGCACTCCTAGACATTTATTATGATATAATAAAATCATATAGTAATTTATATTAAAATATAAAATACGCCTGCGAGCGAACGAGAGTAATTCGCTCGAAGAAATAGGAGGCTTGGCTAGGGCCTTACGGACAGCATTTATGAGGCGTGCCATTGTGCTTCTCCGATCCGCTAGCTAGCTCCAATAATTCACGGCGGCACGAGGAACGTCTCAACCATGGCTTTTCTTTCTCGTAGCTAGCCTCGTAGGCCTCGCATCCATCGCATCTGATCGAAGAGCTGTTTTGGTACGACCAACAAGGGCGAGTACAGTTACAAAATTTGCTACCGGTTAATAGAAAAGTTAAAAGTTAGTTTATATAATAACTATCTCTAAAAGTTATTTATATATGTTGTGTAATATCTATCTCTTCTCTCTTGTACATAAATAATCTACATATACTTTCATGTAAAGATGGCTACTAAGATCATGTACAATAAGATCACCTCAGTTGGATCTTAGCCTGTACACATCAGTTTTGATCTATACGGAAAAGTAAGAAAAGAGCAGAGAGAAGAGAACAAACTCTTATTTAGTAGCCAGCTTTGCACGTGAGTATAGGTAGATTATCTATGTACAAGAGAGAAGAGATAGTTATTACATAATATATAAAGACAACTCTTAGAGACATTTATTGTACAAGTTGATTTTTAGTTTACTATTAGCATATAGTGAACTTTGCTATTGTACTTGTCCTAAGCTTTTTTCTTTTTTTTATCACTCTTTCACATAGATCAAAACCGATATATATAGACTAAAAATCAGCTAAGATGATTTTATTGTACATAGCTTAAAGAGCAGTTTTAGCCGTCGATTTCACCGGGATTAATAGCCTTTGTTGATGGGGAGACATGTCACGGCAAAATATGTTTGGAGTAAGCATGTAGTAAAACTACATACTAGAACGTACTATAACCGGTATTCAAGTACAGCTAGCTTAGGTCGTCCGTATAGTTTGGAGAAGTTTTTTTTTTACAAATTTAGTCTGTTGCTGAATATTTTCGTAAAAATAGTCCTCTATACTATCATAGAAGAAGCGGCAGTCGTCTTCCGTGCTAGTGCACCACAATAGAGCTCAACAGGAGCATGCTGTGCACTTCGGCCGCGAAACTCCTCTCGAGCTCAAGGAGCATGACAACATGGATTTTTTTTATCTTTCTTGTTAGCTTATGTGGCAACCCACATAATTAATCTAGGGAAATGACAATGGCATCATCATTACTCCAAGATAATTATATTGATCTCAGCATATTAGTTAACAAAGTATCAGGAACCCGACATTTGATTAGTTAATACACGGTGTCTAAAGTGTTGCAGTAAAACAATAATTAAAGGCTAAAATGTAAACTTAATTTAGCCATTGCCACACAAGGCTAAAGTAGAGTACATACTAACTTTACATAATATAATTCCATAAAATGGATTAATTTGGTTAAGGCAAATAAAATATCAAAAAATTCTCATAAATATTTTGAGAAATTTGGAACTCAAATAAAATATTTTTAGAAAATATTTATTTTATTTTTTATTATTTAATTTTTTTTCACAAAAGGCCAATGTACTTAATATTAGATAAATTCAAATAAAATCTAGAAAAATCCAATAGATTTAGAAAATTCATAAAGTGCATATTAAATTCAAATAGAGCCAAAAATTGGGATGTTACAAAAAAATCTTTATATAGTCTGAAATAGTCTCCACAAGCGTGGTTGGACAAATTCAAGTGTCCAGTTTGTGGCATGAGCTATTCCTAGTGCAATAGGGATCCTACGGTATTTTATAAGAATAGAGGATCACATATCACCATAATGGCAATCTATATTGATGATATTGTGATAACCAAATCGATATGATAGTGAAGAAATCAAATACTTGAAGGAGTGACTAGGAGAAGAATTTAAGGTGAAGGATTTTAGACCTCTTCGGTACTTCCTTGGAATTGAGATTGCACGATCTCTGAAAGGATAGTTATCTCAAAGGAAGTATGTTCTTGATCTATTAATAGAAACAGGAATGCTTAGATATCGCCCTCTTATTGATAGGAATCACAAACTTTATGTTAAGTCTAGTCATTCGATTCTGAGTTTATTTGTAGAATTTTTATGTATAGCATATATTTAGCCCTTTTCATTAGATTTGAATTTAAAATTTACCCCGTGCTCATTTTCAAAATATTTTTAAATATTTGGAATCTACCAGATTTTATATGAATTTATAAATTTATTTCATCTCATTTGGAGTCAAAATGTGCAAAATATGATCAAGTGAATGTGCTAGGGAGCTTTGTAAATACTGAAAATCAGAAATTTACCATTTAAGGAATATATGTTTCCCTTTTTCAGCAAGGCTATCAATTCGCACTGTCGGCGTATTTCGCCGGCCAGGACCCTGTCAACGGATAGGGGGTCCTCCGAGGATGGAGTTTAAGGTTCGGTAGATGGCGTCTTCGCGGTCAGAAACCCTAATGACTCTCACACGAGGGATCCCGGGGATCAACAGATCAAAGAATACAGCGATGTATCCAGGTTTAGGCCCCTAGTGTAGGTAATAGCCCTACGTCCTGCTAGATCTTTGTTGAGGAAATATAGAGGCGATTACAATGGCTCTTTCAGTTCGTTTCACTCTTTTTTCGCTAAGTCTTTCCACCTCTTGGGTTCCCCCCTCCTCTATGCACCAGAGCTCACTTATATAGACTGGGCTGGCTCGGGCAGGTGAGGGGTGACATCATACTGATCTATGAGTCATTTATTACACCCAACACTGTGGTCTTATCATACTGAACCACGACTCATTTATTACACCCATCACTGTAGCCTTGTTCTTCAAACCCCCATTTAATGTCGTTGTATGGCTTCGCCGGTCCGCTTAGGATGTGACATTCTTGCGACGGGTTAGGTGTGAGGCGTCAGAGGGATGGGCCGTCGTCGTGTCGATAGTAGAATTCCTCACAATCAATGGCCCTAACACAGCGTGTCAGGGGAAGGAGACTTCGAGGTGAAACCTCCCTTTCAATCCTTTGGTCGCCCGCGTGGCCTGGCGAGAGGGGCTCGAACGCCGCCGCCAGCCGCCATAGAGGCCGACCGGCATGAGAGGGCCGAACACCCCGCTCGTCAGCCGCCACGAGAGGGCAGGCTCGACGCTCGCTTGCTCGCTAGGCCGCCACAGAGGCCGACGCCCGCGTGGCGGGCTCGATCGCTCGCTGCCGCTAGGCGCCACAGAGGCCGACGCCCGGTGGGTAGAGCCTCGATCGCCTGTACCGCCGCAAAGCCGCCACGTGGGCCGACGCCGGA
The DNA here is from genome assembly GCA_036346375.1 of Guadua angustifolia. Lineage (NCBI taxonomy): Eukaryota > Viridiplantae > Streptophyta > Magnoliopsida > Poales > Poaceae > Guadua > Guadua angustifolia. The sequence goes on along the minus strand of CM070510.1, from coordinate 10,160,583 downwards.
TGAGAGGGGCATGATCGCCCGCCTGCTCGCCAAGCCGCCATGGAGGCCGACGCCCGGCGAGCAGGGCCTGATCGCCCACCTGCCCGCTAGGCCGCCACGTGGGCTCACTTATCCGTGGCGGAGAGGGTACCCTAGCGTAGAGCACACCGACAGCGGCTGACCAGTGGAACCAGACTACAATCTTTGCGTGAGAGAGCTAGAGGCTGACATCTCGGGCCCATTTGTCATAAAGCCGATCAGGGGAGTAGTTCTCCGAAGCTCGCCTGCGGCGAGGGGTGCTGAAATCGGTGAAACAGTAGCAGGTAAAGCATCTCCTGCTCACTGCACACCTAGGGGTAGGTCTCACGATTGTCGGTGTTGAGTAAAAATAGTGCACCACCGAGCTTTGGGCGGTAGCCATGGTAGGGGGTCGGCCGAGATTGAGGATGATAGTGTCTTGACTTGAATGTAGTGTTCAAAAATTCGGTACTTGGCGGCGATATTGCGGCCGATATTGCGGTTGGTGGCTATAAACGTAATGAATTCAGCCCTCGGCGGCTTGTTTGGCAGTTGAGCCGAGATTGCGGTCCTATAAACGTAATGGTCTTGGCTGGTCCTTGGCGAGGGCGTGGTCGGTACCGCACAAAATTATGAGAGAGACCATTTTTATGTACTGTTTACATGACCTGATGACCACGATTGAAATATTCACGTTGTCGCCCACAAAATAAGGTACACTAAGTCACTAATATATTACTTACAACTTAGTTTATTACTTGATTAATTGAGTAGCATGTGTTCAAGTATTTTAGTTTAATATTCTACTTTAATATTTGATGTCTTGCAATTTGCAAATAACTAGAAAAGAAAACTAAAATTTTTATTCATAATAAAATCAATAATATATATGAATTATATTAATTTTCGCACGAGGGTCAAAACGCCGAGACCCGCAATTGCACCGCAAATATGGCCTTAGCGCTTGGCGGTGCCTAACCGCCACGAATCCGCCAAGCGAACTCTTGAACACTTTGAATGGATAACGAGATTAGCATCTGGGATCATCAAGAGTTTCATTTTACCATAGGTTGATTGGAGCCTTATGGGAGAGCTTTGCCAACGATGGCCAGCCACGGAGAAGAAGAGTAGTAGTGGCGGCAAGGTTCAAGGTTACGATTTTCAAGTTATATTGAGGGCTTTGGGTCCTTGAAAGCTTCTGGTGTTTAAGTCCAAAGAAATTGGTATTCGGTTAAGTGGTTTAACTAAATTTTGCGTTTTGGTTGAGCTTCAAGCTTTCAGGTTATGGTAGTTCAACCATAAATTGAAGGGTTCTGGCTAGAGGACAGTATGGAGAAGAAGAGGGGAAATGATGCGCATTCCATTCCGAACCTGGGAGTGACTTTTATAGATGACGAGGGCGAAATGAGCCGGCCCCGGTTGCGAACTCATCGGGAAGACTCGTGACACTGCATAGGGAGGAGTATGGCTACGGGTAGAGGCAGGACATGGCTGCTCAGCGGGAGACGCGGAGAGGTGGCAGCGTGGTGGATCGGTATTGGCGACGACGCAAGTTGTAGAAGGTGACGCTAGCTACAGGGAATGATGCGAGGTACTGGGCGGCTGAGCATTGCTTCAGGGCACCAGCATCTGGAGCAAGAAGAAGGAGGGATCTGTGGCTGCCGTGTGGTCCCAACAGCCTTCCGGTCCCACCAGCCAAAGACACGCGCACAAAAAGGATTCTGGACAGCAAGCTGAGCCAAGTTGGTTCAATGGATTGGTTACCAATATTGTCAATAAAATTTTTGATAATTTTTCTAGGAAATATTTGGATAATAATCCAATCACTATACAAATTTCAGGCAAAAATATTATACACAGAATTTATAAAAATTCTGACAAGGTACAGTGCACAGATTTTAGTTTTTTGTTTTTAAATTTTCTGGGAGTCTATAACTTATAAAAAATTAGTGAAACTTTTTGTAAGAGTTCCATTGAGGTACAGTATCCTTAAGTAAAACTTTAAATTATATATATTTTATATTTATTTTATAAAAATTCTAAAATTCTGATTCTTGAATTTTTAGCTTTTCTCGTAATTGAATTTTTAAATATGGTAACCCTTGTTATTAATTTTTAATATTTTTTATGTTGATTTATTTCTCCATCCAGAGGATGATATAAAAGTTTCAGGTTGAAATAATATAATATTATTTTTATTAACTTCCTGACATCACATCCTTGTTGTTAGTCAAGGCTCATTGAATTCCTTTCTTGTCACATTTTATCACTTGATATGACTTTTTAAATTTATAATTGAGTTACTGGAGGTGCCCTAAGTTTAGATAAAATTTTTATTTATTTTAGTGCTGTAATCTTTTTACTCTTCTCTTTATCTAATATTTAAGTTTATATTAAGAGATTTCTCCATTGAAGCAAAATCAAGAAAATCCAAAAATTCAAAAAACATTAGTTAAAATTTTGAGGAGAACTTTTATTTTCAACTATATTTTATTTAATTTAGAGTTTGATATTATGACTTATCCTTTTATCAAGGTTTGATTTCAAGATATGGAGATATATGATAGTATTTTAAATCATACTCATAATTTTAATTAAAATTTTATTCAATTCCATTTTTCAATTTTTATATTTTTATTTTTATTATTTTAAAATTTTTAGGGTGTTACAACAGTGAGAAACCGTAACATCTTCAACTGCCATGATATCATAGTACAATAGATCCATCTACTATGGTAAAAATACATTGCAGGTTTTATGCTGCTTCGCAAAACAAAAAGAACAGATTTATATTTTCGTTAGAACACCAAATTTTTTTTTAAAAAAGGCAAGGACAAGAAAAAAGCCATAGCTTCAGCGTGGCTGGATGGACAGTTGAGTTGATCAAGACAGGATTGATGGGTGGCGTGACAGTACGAGTCATGTGATTACGACCTTTCCTACCGGGATATACTCTGCCCGTCGTACAACCTGGCTCGGACACTTCAAAGACCACCTACTATACGTCGCAATCTTCAAATTTCAAACAGAAGAGTTTTCTCTAGCTCTGAATTAACGAACAAAAACACGCATTAGTATTATATATTTTGTTCTCTGATTGCCTTCAGCATGTGTTGTACTACTGTTAGAAGAGTTTTGAGGTCTAAGTTAAAATTAGTTTTTTAGATTATATCAGTTCAAATAAGGAATTTTATCTTCGAGAGATTGAGACTGATACAGTTCATTGTTTGTAACAAATCGGAGAAGGATAAGATCGACCTATACGCTATAAAAGAGGACTTAAGGTGAACCAAACAAACAACACAACAATCAATCAATCAACTTGCCTATACTTTTATTTACTCTCTATCGATTAGGAGCACTGGAGTAGTTTTTAAATCTAGATATACATCTATGTAATTCGTTCTTGATCAATAAAATTGTGCATGCCAATTGTTGATCATATTCGATTATGCCAAGTTATCCTAGGTTTATTTTATACAAATCTTGTTGTGCATCGCCTTTTTTGAGATAAACAGATCTTTATTTATGTCTAATCGGATGTAAAAATTGTTTAGATCTATCTTACCGATTGGATCATCAAATCAGATTAAAGCACTTATTTTCGATCAATCTTATCGATTGTAGAATCAAATCGGCTGGCACGCTATGATCCAAACTTAAACCCTGTGTTTGCATCTGTTAAGGCCGATTGGCTCTTTGTCAGCGTTAACACACTTTTGGCACACCCGATGGGACGTGATGAGTTCTTCAGGAATGTCGATTCCCCTATCTGTTGTAAGTTCCGATGCTATAATCGTCCCGACAATGGATGATTTAACGCTAGCACAACGCAAAGACATCAAGGATCGGAAGGCCACACTTGAGGAGATGATGTTAAACTGTTATAAAAAAACTTGATGTGGCATCGCCCAGAAGATCACCTTGCCGACGGTCAATTTCTTCGATAACACTGAGGCCGTAGTTGCATCAGACAACAGGTCAGTAAGTCCATACATGCCTAAACAAGCTAAGTAATGTAATATGATTAATCAATCAGAGCATCATACTTGGATTAACCAATCATTAGCACTAGTCACAACTCTCAAGCCGATTATAGCTAACATTGTCAAAGTCGTGGCTTAAGAGTTAGTGTCGGCTAGAAATCTGCTGGATCCTGTGCAAGCTCTGCCAAATTACCCAGTCTACTCAGTAGCGTCGAATAAGCAGAGTCTTGGGCTAGTAGCCGATCCTAAGCCGCTGGCTCCAAATTCGACTATCATGCCTACCCAGCCGATCATAATCTTACCACGGACCCTCATGCAAGTGGGGTTGCTCATTATCAAGCCCACACCAATGGGGCTAAGTTGGACTCCTAAGTCAGCTTACCACCAGCAGCTCCTTTTCACCTTTATCCACAATTGGTCATACGGCTGATTGAACCCCCTACTCGTCCACAATATATTGAGCTGATTATATAAAGGAATCTGGCCTTATATAAGGTTGTAACTTATATGAAACCCTTTATTTCGTTGCTAGAGCCAATGGCTAGAAGGCCGACTATCGGCTATGAACAACCTTATCAGTCTTCATCGCCTCAAGTACAATATCAATCCGAGCCTGCGCTCGGGGCAGCATGGCAGTTATGATCGTAATTGGCAAGTATCTAATCGGCTAATATGGCCAATTGGGCAAATCAAATAACAGTGGTGCTACGAGATCAATTTGTCATACAACCGAAGGGAAGGATAACCTGCTATCGAAAATCATATCCTCATTATATTGATCAGATTCCTCACCCAAAAAATATCAAAGTCTCTGATTTTGTGAAGTTTACGAGAGACAATTGTAATACCACGTTGGAGCACAATGGATGATTTATTGCATAATGTGGTGAAGCAGCCCACTCTGATGGCTTGAGGATAAAATTGTTCTCGTTGTCCTTATGGGGGGCAGCGTTTACATGGTTCACAACTTTACACCCGAATTCGGTTAATTCATTGACTGATTTGGAAAGCCAATCCCATAAATACTTTTTCTATAGAAGTCTAGAACTTAGAATTTCATATTTGAGTTTTGTCCGAGAAAAGTTTGGGGAATCTGTCAGTGATTATGTTAAAAAGTTAAGGTAAATTAGGAATCAATGCTTTAATATGACCCTGCCCAACAACCAATTAGCCGATTTACCCTTCAAAGGTTGGAACCCAAGTTGAAGGAAAAATTCAGTGGGCAAGAATTTACTGATTTAAGTTAACTTTTACATTGGGTGTCTACTCAAGAAAGTTGTTTTACCGATAATAGAGGCTTTAAGTATAAATTTTAAAAAATAATAAAGATAGAGAAAAAGCCAAAGTCAACCTCATCAAATACGATTCAAACTATTCATCTGAAGATGATGAGGTCAAAATAAACATGGCCGAATTGGTTAAAGGGCCTAAGAAGTCTTTAGTCTGGTCATGGCTTAAACCAACCAAGAATCGATCAGAAGTAAAATATGCTTTTGATGTCTCAAAGTGTGATTGTATTTTTTATTTACTGCTACAAGAAAAAATAATAGAGTTGCCTAAAGGATATGTTTTACTGTCATCTAATGAGATTAATAAGTAAAGGTATTGCAAGTGGCATAACTTTGTTCTTATAATACTAATGATTGCAATATTTTTCATTAGCAGATACAACCGGCTATAGAGGATAGCAGACTAAAATTTGTAGAAGAGCCGATGATGCAAGTGGGCCCGAATCCCTTTTCGATCAACATGGTCCATTGCTCTAAATAGAAGCCAATGATGACACAAGTTATGGAGTCTCATCTACCAAAATTGCTCGTCAAGTCAACATGCAGGCAAGCTCTAATGGCCATGAGACCCTAAAAATCACGGTCTGCTCTATTCAAATAGAAACTGACCATGAGATAAAAAGCTCAAGGACTTCAAGCCAAAGGGAGACCCACAAGTCGATGAAACTTTTCATGTTGGCCGAAAAATATGTATTAGCCAAATAACGTTCAAAGAGCTGGCCAGCGATACCCATTTTGGCAATTCTATTGGAAAAGGGCGTCAGCTTTGCTGTCACCATACACATGTTTGATGCAGCATTACCAACACCAAGGTGACCGACAACGACGGTCGGCTAAAGATAGGATTTTTGAACCAATTCAGGACCATCAGGGTGAGGGATCCATTGTTAAATCAGCCCGAGAAAGAATTTCTAGGCTAATCCAAGGACAAAGGCGACTAGATGAAGGGTCTAGTTCTACAGCTAATATCGATCTGGCTGGCAAAGATATGCAAGTCGATTGAGCCAAATCCAAGATGGTGTCCTCCATGCCTAAGCTGATCTCGGTGAAGAAGGCTGCAGAGGCTAAGGACTCAAGCGATGAGGGAGGCCGAGCAATAAAAATAAAGGGATGAAACCTTTAACAAACTTCGACCGATAAAAATTGCTAAAAAGGAATGGAGAAGGAAATATCAGTTGAATATGAGTTTGACTCAGCCGACGATTTGGATTCTCCAATGATTCACAATGATTCCCCACCACTGGTGGACAACAATATGGTGTTCACATTACAAACTGAGTTGAGGACAAGTAGCGCATCGACTAAAGAAACTTTTGCTCAATGCTTTGCACAGCATGCAAAAAACTGGGTAAGTCCGATGAAGACCTTATTAAGACTATGATAGTTTTAAATGACTTTACCAGAGATCCTACCAAAGCCAAGGGTGTCGTGGTAACGGAGCACACAGTCGATAGCAAAACATTAACGACCATTTTTTCATGGTCAACACTATAATAAATTATTGTGTGTTATTAGGGCGAGATTACATCCGTGCCAATAGATGTATTCCATCGACTGTACACCAGATGCTCGTCCAATGGAGCGGAGTTGAGGTCAAAGTGGTGCAAGCCGACACATTGGCTCACATAGCTATGGCCAGTTTGGAGGCAAATTAGCAACATGATGAAGCTGAATACATATCAGGTAAAGTCTTGGATGATTATGATTTTATCAGCATTAACAAGACTTGGTTCATCTTGATCAATGTAAGGTTGAGCATGTTCGATCGGATAGGTGAGATTTTACGCTGATGGAGCTTAAATCGACAATAAGTGCTCTACAAGATAAAATACAAAGCTATTAGAAAACAATGAATAGCTATGAGGCTATTGAAGACTTTCAAGAAGTTGAGAAATTGGGCTATAGTTTCATGTTGACTAATGTGGTGGATGAAGTCGAAATAGGTGATGATGATAGAACAGACCAACCTTTATTAGTTCAAAATTAGCTGTAGAATATAAAGATAAGTTGGTCAAGCTTTTGAGAAATCATATAGATTGTTTTGCTTGGAAATACCAAGAAATGCCTTGTCTAAATCTTCAATTAGTTGAACATCCGCTACCAATAAAATTAGGTTATAGACTGAAAGACCATGTTGAGGTCTATCCATGTTTGTGATGAGTAATTGATTGGATTTGAGCTTGGTTTGCTTTGGAATTGAGTTTGGTGTGAATTGGATTTTCAATTTGAAGCAATTTGAGATTTGATTGCCTTTTCGATGTTCTGCGGGCAAGAGTAATCGACCCTAATCTTGGTGTGAGAGGGTGTGTTTTTCGGGTCTCAGGCAATCAGATGCAACCGAATTTTGTGATGATTATTTCATATATTTTGGACATTGCTATGTAATGAGTTTTCCTTGTCTTTGATGGTTGCAGGACGACCGTGCTAGGTCATGGCAAGGCGGAGGATAACCGGGATTAGGCGAGGTGCGTCGGAGGTCCAGATGGTCGAAGATCGCTAAAAGATGATCAGAGATGGAGTCCGGGCAAGCCAAGAAGATAAGGAAAGGAGAGGATGCTAGCTAGATACTGTGTGGATCGACGAGGGCTGTTGGATCGCGGTCTAGTTGATAGGTTAGCAGGTCTAGGTAGTATACTTTGAAAACCGTGTAAGAAAACCCATTATGTGTGTGGATTTTGGGTTAGCCCTTGCATGGATGTGTGACGAGGTTAATCCTATCCCTTTGATGAGTGCTCTAGGGTTGAGGGAATCATCCAAAGCTGGTAGGTGGCCCAAGAGTGGTATAAATAGAGGGGGAGGAGTAGCCTCCTTCTCTTGAAGGTTGTAGAGGTTTTTGTGCTTCTTTGAACTTTGCCCACTTTGTTGTGAGGCTTTGTAACCTCCACCTTCCAGAAATACAAATCTTTTTTATTCATTCTTGAATTTACATTACACACTTACTTTATGTCTTAAATTCAGTTTTCAAATTCAGCATTTAAATTCCTGCAATTAACTTTCTCACAATTTACTTTCTTGCAATTCGGATTTGCCTCCCCTCCTTCTAAATGTTGCAGATCTTAAACGTCCTAAGTGTGTTCATGTGGTTTTACATCTATCTTGCACCCTAGGATAGACTAAAGATCAAGTTTTCTATCAAGTTGCATCTCTGTCCAGAACATGTTCTTCGCGCAGCAGTCAGTTTTTTATTTTTAGAAAAATATAGAAAAACTTATTTTTTGAGTGATTCTTATTGGAGAAGGTGCAAGACTCTCGTATCCATCTGTGGAAAAATTTGGGAGTCCACTGGTCGCACTGTTTGGGCGCCATGAGGTGAAAACCGAGCTCCAAACTTTCTACTTGAAGTTCCTGATAGTCTGTGATTTTTTATTTTTACTGATTTTTCTACAAGGAGTTTTGAAGTGATCTTTGGTGGACTACTTCAGGACTCATTTTTCCATAGTAACAAAAATTTCAAAAAAAATTAGAGCACCAGAAGTCCACCAACCACCTGCTCTAAGTGAGGATAGTTTCTAAAAATTCTGCTTTTGCTTTTTCTGAAAGTGACTTTTATGATTTGGCTCAATCTTCTTTCTAAAAGTAAAAGTTGAATTGATTACTTTTATTTTGGATACTTGCCAACCAGGATTGTGACTCAAAAATCTCCACATATTCTATGATTATCATCTATGCAAGTTAGGGGTACACATAATTGTCATGTTGTTCGGGTCTTTCACGATTCCTTTTGTGCGATCTTTTTGAGGTCCTAGTTGGAGTATTTTAAGGGGAAAATTTTGTTTGTGACCATTCACCCCTCTCTGTCCGCCATCTTGATCATTCAATTGGTATCAAAGCCAGTTGTACTCTTCCATATATCTTGATCAGTCTTGAGAGCCATGGTGACGAACAAATATTCCACCAAACCTCCTATCTTTTCTGGAGTCGATTTTCCTTTTTGAAAGTCTCGGATGGAGTCATACATCACTTCCTAGTGCTTCCTGATATGGTAGAAAGTAAAGCTCTCGTATGAGGTTCTTACTGATGAGAACGTCACGGCCGGCAATATGGCTGATGTTGAGACAAATGTTAAGGCAAGGAACATTCTCATACAGGGACTCAGCCGCAGTGAGTATGATAGAATTGCTCACCAGCGATCCGCTCACGAGATTTTGGCAACCCTCGATGCTTACCATGAGAGCACTACCTAAAATAAGACCGTGAGGCAGGATCAGTACATGCGTGAATATAACAAATTAAAACAACACGCTGGTGAGAGCCTTGATGAGTGTTTTGGTCGTTTAACAAAGATTTTGAGCGATCTCCGAGCTATCAGTTGCACATACTCTGACTTGGACAATGCTCGATATTTTTTGTCCGCACTCGATCTTCGTGTTTGGGAGATGAAAGTGACCACCATCAAGGACACTACCGACTTATCGACCTTAACTCTTGACGGGCTTTATTCCCGACTCAAGACTCATGAGATCGATGTCATCTCTCGCAAGACGAAATCACAATCGATGGCCTTGGTTACTGATCCCATTGGATCTTCTTTCGATTCTTCTACTGAATTTTCTCTCTCCGCTCTTTACGAGCTAAGCGATAACCAACTAGAGCTTACTCTTTTAGCTCGTAAATTCTCTCATGCAGACAACAGAGTGAGAGAGAGGAAGAGAGGTGGCATGATCACCTGCTTTGAATGTGGTGGCCCCAACCACATTCGAGCGAACTATCCCAAACAGGAGAAGGGTAAGAATGACTTCGGTGGTTCCAGCAAGAACGACTACACCGACAAGAACCGCAACAAGAAGCCTCCAGTTCGTGAGCCGACGCACGAGAAGAAGTATAGCAACTTCTCGTAGAACAAGAAGCTCTTCCACCGCATTCTCGCCACCCTCGACGACATCAACCTCTCTGACACGGAGACATGGAGCGACGAAGGCGAGGATGATCCATAAGAGAAGAAAGGTGGCAATGACTTCTCCGGCATGTGCTTCATGGTAGATGCTAACGGCATCAGCGACTCCGAGCTCTACAGTGACTCGAACGAGATACCCACCTACGGCCAACTCAATGAAGCCTTTTGTAAGCTAGAAAAATTTCATGCTAGAGCTAGAGTTATGTGTATGGAGCTTGAGAAGAAACTAAGTACCCTGACTCGGGAGTTAGCTTCTCTTATATCTTCTCCCTCCTGAGTCACTGATGATTGTGTGTTATGTGATGCTTTACTTGTGGAGCTAGAGAATCTAAGGACTTTGCATGATAGTGTGCAAATTAAACTTAAAAGTCTTAGGTCAAAGAATACTAGCACTTGTTCTGTTGATGTTTCTTCTTTGGATGCTAGTTTTTTTATGCTCACTCTACTCCTTTTTGCTCAAATTACCCTAAATTACTTGCTGAAATTGATGCCATAAGTGCTCACTTTAGAAAGCTTTCTTCTAGAAATGATAAGCTCGAAATGCATGCTTCTAAGGACCCTGTCAGCTCATGTGAGGGCTGTAAATAACTAAAACTTGACAATGAAGTTTTAAATACCAAGTGTGCTAACCTTGATAAGGACTTACTAGATAAGTTACATAAGAGTTGCTTGCATTGTTCTGTGATTGAGCGGGACTTGGATAAAATTTAAGTCGAACTTAGGAAAAATTAGAAGACCAAGCCCATAGGATTAGAGAAGCTCCTTGCGTTTCTTGTGAGACTCTCAAGATTGAGGCAGCCGTGCTAAGGGAGAAAAATGCACGTGCTGGTGTTTCTTCTTCTCTTTCTTGTTCTTCTTCTTCCCTTCACCCCTGTTCTTTATGCGCCTCTCTCTTCCGGGAGTGTAAGTATCTCATGAGCACGCTAGGATTTGACTACTTGGAGCACACTAGGATTCATCCTCCTACCATTGTGCATGGCTCCAAGAGTGGAGAAATTGTGATAGCTCCCAGGGTGAGTACCACTGTGTTTAGGTCTGCTAGGGTTGTCCATGGGACTTCTGGGTAGAAGGGTGCTTCTCCTATCACTTCTGCCTCTAGCAAGGCGAAGTATTCATGCACCTTCTGTAAGAAGGATGGTCACCTAGTAGATTTCTGTTTTAAGCACGCCAAGATCATGAGGCGTGAGCATGTTGCTGCTCTTAAGGGTATTCAGGGTCATCCCCAGACTCTGAGTGCTCCTAAGGCATACACTGCTTCTAGACAGGTTAGATAGTCGATATTTTGGGCAAAGGTCGTGACTCGGTTTTCATCTTTGTTGATCGAGTTTTAGTCCTAGAGTTGTTCATGGTCAGTCTTTCCACCGTATTCTTGATATTCCGCTTTTTTCATCAAGGTAGATATAAGCAGCGTGAGGTGTTTTTAGGTATGAGATTTAGGCAGCCTCGTTGGGATGGTCTAGCCTTTGCACCACGGTGGGCCAAACCAGTGATAGCTCCCAAATCTTCTACTAGAGTTGCTTCTTCTGATCTTGTGAGAGTCGAGCGTCAGAGAGACACTAGAATTCAGTCTTCTTATTATGAAGCACTACGTCTCCTTTCTCCACATGGTCTCTAAGGAAGTGATATCTAACATCAATGTGCTTGGTCCTGGAGTGCTGTACTGGGTTATTAGCAATGCAGATAGCAAAAATGTTATCACAGAAAAGTGGAATACTCTCTATCTCTAACCCAAAATCCCGCAAGGTTAATCTCATCCAGAGCACTTGGCTATAGCAACTGGCTGCAGCAACATACTCGGCCTCAGCGGTAGACTGTGCAACTCTGAACTGCTTCTTAGATGATCAAGAAATAAGAAAAGTGCCAATGAATTGGCAAGTGCCAGAAGTGCTCTTCATGTCTATCCTACAACCAGTAAAGTCGGTATCGGAAAATGCTCTTAGGGATAGGCAAGAAGAGGAAGGATACCAAATATCATAATCAATGGTAGCTCAAAGGCATCTGAAGATGCGCTTCATCACCTAGCGATGAGAGACGCTAGGAGAAGACTGAAAGTGAGTGCACATACACACAGCAAAGTGTATGTTTGGCTGCGAGGCAGTGAGATACAAGAGAGATCCAATCATGCTCCGGAACTCTTTCTGATTAATAGGCTCACCATCCTCGTTGGGCTCGAGGACAGCAGTGGTGGCCACAGGAGTTATCACAGGCTTCCCATCAAACATATCAAACCACCTCAAGAGGTCTCAAATGTACTTACCTTGGTGCAGAAAAGTACCCTCTCGAGTCTGCTTGATTTAGAAGCCAAAGAAGTAGCTTAACTCGCCCATCATACTCATCTCAAACTCCGTATTCACCACCTTAAAAAACTGAGACACAAGAGAGTGAGAAGAGCCACCAAAGATAATATCGTCCACATAAATCTAAACGAGAAGAAAGTTAGAATCCTAGTGTCTGATGAACAGAGTTTTGTTTACTTTACCCCATTTAAATTCATGGCTGAGAAGATAGGATTTAAGCCTTTGCTATCATACTCTAGGGGCATGCTTAAATCCATACAAAGCTTTGGAAAGCTTGTAGACATAGTTTGGGTACTTGGGGTTCTCGAATCTTAGAGGTTGCTTAACATAAATCTCTTCCTCAATATACCCATTTAGGAAGGCACTCTTGACATCTATTTGATAAAGCTTGAAGCTCTAGGATGCAGAGAATGTAAGCAGGATCTGGATCGCCTCTAGTCTAGTTAGAGGGGCAAAGGTCTCCTCAAAGTCAAGACCCTCAACTTGAGTAAAGCCCCGTGCAACTAGCTTAGCCTCAATCCAAATGATAACCCCATCCTCACTCTGCTTGTTTTTGAACATCCACTTGGTCCCAATGACATTATGACCAGATGGGGGCTCAACAAGATGCCATACCTTGTTTCTCTCGAAGTTTTCAAGTTCCTCATGCATAGCATTAATCTATAACTCATCAGCTAATGCATGAGAAACATCCTTCAGCTCAAAAAAGGCAACAAAAGCTAAGTGTAGGCAAAAACTGAACAAACCTGATTATGAATATGGCGAGGAGTTCTAGAAGTAGAAGTGGCCTCGACCTCTTGAACAGAAGAGGCAGGAACAGAGCCACTCGCTGAAGGAGAGTCTGAAGGCAAGAGCTGATCTCCCTAAGGTGCAGAAATGAAAAAAAGTGGCACCTCAAACGTAGAGGGAACTGGAATAGGTGGAACTCCATTGTCTCCATCATCCTCATCCTCTACGAAGATGGCCACAGAGGGATAAGAAGAGCCTGATATATCAGGTCTAGCTCCTGGTTTAGTCTCATCAAAGGTCATGTCACAAGTCCCTACGATCCTATTCGCATCACAACTCCAGACCCTATACCTACGAGAGGAAGTCAATTAACCCAGAAAAATACCATCAGAAGAACAAGACTCAAACTTATCTAGGTTACTAGACTTCAACATAAAACACTTGCAACTAAACACAAAAAATGAGAAACACTGGGCTTTCGCCTATACCTCAACTCGTAAGAACAGCCGTGCAAATGCACTGTCAAGAAAATACAATTAAACATATAACAAGCAGTAGTTATAGCCTCAGCCCAAAACTTCCTAGGAGTACTGTACTCGTCTAGCATCGTTTTGGCCATCTCAACTAGGATCCTATTCTTCCTTTTCACTACGCAATTTTGCTGAGGGATGTAGGGAGAAGAGAACTGATGCTCTAAACCAGACTCCATACAAAAACACTCAAATCAAGAACTATGTGCTATTATCACTGCGTATAGCTCGTAAATCACCTAGGAACTCAAAAGACAACCTACTGACCAAATCCCTGAAATGAGAAAAAGTCTCATCCTTCAAGACTATAAAAAACATCCAAGAATACCTCAAAAAATTATCAATAATGACGAGAATATACCACTTCCCACCTGCTACCTGCACTCTAGTTGGACCAAGAGTATCCTTATGTAAAAGATGTCCTAATGCATTAGTCATCACAACAGTGACTAGAAGATGACAAGCTGCAATCATCTTGCCATGTCGGCAAGGAGAGCAAATCAAGTCTTTGACCATCTTGAGTTTAGCTAACTCTGGTCAAATTATCAAAACCAATATGACCAAGTCTCCTATGTCAGAAGGAGAGATTACGGGACTCAGAAGCAATCAAACAACGAAGAGAGTTTCCAAAAAAAAAAAAGAAAAATCGGCATATAAGACTCTCCCAAATCTAGAAATCCCACAAACTAACCCTCCTGATGAATCAAGGATTCTACAAGCATTACTCTTAAAGTTTACCTCGAAAAAATCATCAATAAGCTAAGAAATAGAGAGCAAGTTATATTGCAGCTTACTTACTAAGCCAAGGTCCGTAAGAATAAAATTTTCATTAATACAGACAGTACCTTTAGCAATGACACTACCTGATGAAGCGTCCCCAAAAGTGATCACATCATCATCGAGGGCTCGGACTAGGCAAGAGAACCAACGAGAGTCTTCGGTTATATGGCGAGAACAATTGAGTCAACAATCCAAACATCTCCCTTCCAGATCTGACGAAGCTCGTCCGAATCACTGTAGAGTTTGGAGTCGCTGATGTCGTTGGTGTCTGCCATGAAGCACATGCCAAAGGATTCATCGCCGCCTTTCTTCTCTTGCGGATTGTCCTCATCTTCGTCGCTCCACATCTCCATGTCGGAGAGGCTAATGTCATCGAGGATGGCAAGGATGCGGTGGAAGAGCTTCTTGTTTTTTCAAAAAGTTGCGGTACTTCTACTCACGTGCCGGCTTGCGAGCTGGAGGTTTCTTGTTACGATTCTTATCGGTGTAGTCGATCTTTCCCGAACTGTCGGAGTCATTCTTACCCTTCTCTGGTTTGGGACAGTTCGCTCGAATGTGGTTGGGGCCACCACATTCGAAACAGGTGATCACGCCACCTCTCTTCCTCTCTCACCCTCTTGTATGCATTAGAGAATTTATGAGCCAAAAGAACAAGCTCAGTTTCTAGAAAAAATTTCAGTTGGTCATCGCTTAGTTCGCAAAAGGCGGAGAGAGAGAATCCAACAAAAGATCAAAATAAGATCCAGTGGGATCAGTGACCAAAGCCATCGACTGAGATTTCGTCTTACAAGTGACGACATCAATATGATGAGTCTTGAGTTAGGAATAAAATCCATCAAGACTTAGGTCGATAAGTCGGTCGTGTCCTTGATAGTGGTCACTTTCATCTCCCAAACTCAAAGATCGAGTGCGGTTAAGAAATGTCGAGCATTGTGATCTTGTGATCAGTTGATCCAAACTTAATGAGATTTTGTAGGCACCTTCTTGTGGATATCAGGAACATATTCCAACTTTCGATTTCAAGAATCGACGTTAAACTTCTGACCTTTTTCAAATTTTTGGAAAGGCACACAAGAATAGGTTTAAGAGTGAAAACTTGGCTCTCAGTTAGCTCATGGGTTCTTGAGGATCAAGATGATTCTAGATGGCTACCTATATGTCATAGCAAATTAGAACACAAGACAAGAACACCCAAAAACATAATCTTCCAAAATTGATTCTCTCAAGAGCAAAAAATCGATTTCTGTAAGGAAGAATACAAAGCTTGCCTAGATGATTGAAATATGGTCTAAAGAAGACTTATCCATCAATTATTCATGTTTGGCAAAAAACCCACAAGTATTTAGAAGGGGAGGCAAATCCAAATGTGCGGAAAGTAAATTGCAAGAATGTAAATTAAGGAATGTAAATGTGGAAAGTAAATTCAGAATTGAGAGGAAATTAGATTTGCATTTCTAAAAAAGAGGTTTACAAAGTCTCACAAACAAGTGGGTAAAGCTCAAAGGATCACAAAAACCTCAAAACCTTCAAGAGAAGAAAGCTACCCCTAACCCTCTATTTATACTGCTCTTGAAACATTCTCCACTATTGGATGAGTTTTTTCTTCCTTAAGGATCACCATCAAGAGTTAGGATTGACTCACTTACACATACATGGGCTAACCCGAAACCCAACAACATAACGTGTTTTACACGCTTTCTAGAGCATACTAAGGGCATTTGGTAGAGCTCGATCCGGCTTCTTACGAGATCGAAACTTGTAGGCTAAAATAAAGTAAATTAAGTTTATATTTTTGGTCTAAAATATAAACAATATGATCCATCTAAACATTCTTAATGTACTCACGGCTCGACTTCACGGATCTGTGGAGCTAGAAAACTCAGCTCAGATCCACGGATCGATGGAGCCGAGCCTTCAAACAGCCCTAACTACACCCGCTACTCTATCACTTAAACCGCGATCCAACGACCCTTCTTGATCCAAGCAACCCCTAGTTAGCATCTCATCCATTCCTTATCTTCTAGGATCGCGGCAACTCCATCTCCGATTATCTTCCAGAGATCTTCATTAGTCTGGACCTCCGGCACACCTCGTCTAGTCCCGGTCATCCTCCATCTTACCATGACCTAGCACCGTCGCCCTGCAACCATCAAAAATAAGAAAAACCCATCACATAGCAATATTCGAGCAAATCTTACTTAAATTCAAAATTCAAACTTTAATTTCGCTCATAAGGTCAGCACTACCGTTTTCTGAAGCTAGTAGTGCCGCTTTTGCCGGCATTACCGCCCAAGCAAGGTCAGTAGTGCCACTCCCCTGGAAAACTCAATGAATCCCTTCTCTGGAAAACAAGTACCGCCCCCTATGGCCGGTACTGCCGCTTTGGCCGGCACTATCATCCTCTATGGCTAGTAATGCCGCTCTTGATAGATACAACTCAAATTGCTTCGTTTTGAAAATCCAATTCAAATTAAACTCAAATTCGAGCACAACATACTAAAACATAGTCAATTACTCATCATAATCAAGAATAGACCTCTACATGGTCTTTCACGTTGAGAGCTACAATTTTATATAAATTTTATCTCTATCTGACTCCGTATGAAAAAGTTATGATTTTTTAAAAATAGTATCATGCTATCACTGTCGGTTCGCAATACGAACCACAGTGATACCATTATTTGTATATTAAATTATTTCAAGTGAAAAAGTTGTCAACTACAAAGTTATAGATCTCGTCGAGAGCTACAATTTTCATATAAATTTTGTCTCCATTCGACTCCGTATGAAAAAAGTTATGAGTTTTCGAAAATATTATCACCACCAGTTCGTATCGTACATTATCACTGCTGGTTCTTGTTCTGAACCGGCAGTAATAAGAGATTTATCAGTGTCAGTTCTTCTAAAAACCGACAGTGATAGTATCACTGCCAATTTTGTCCAAACCGATAGTAATAAGGGATTTATCACTGTTGATTCATCAGTAAAAACCTGTTTACTACCGGTTTTCCATCCGAACCGACAGTGATAATATTATTACTGTCAGTTTTTGATGAACTAGTAGTGATATGGTGGCAAGGATCAATGATTCTTTAGTAGTGGATTTAGCTTCTTTTTCATTCCGGGATAGGTGTACGTCAGACAAGTTTACGGGGTACGTGACCATGCTCAACAAGATGCTGATTTACCAGCACGTGCGTACAAATTTCGGTATATCTACGAGCCCAACTACTTAATTTCGTAGACCGACGGTAGCTCGGTCGGCAACAGGTTCGTCGAACTTCCTCTCTACCAGAGTTTGATATCCGATGGTCGAATTTTTGGTGCCTCGTCGAAATAACTAAGGGTCCGTTTAGAGAAGCTGTGCTTCAATTTTGTTTCAGCTTTGTGTCAAAAGCTCCTCTAAACAGCATGACTACAAAGCAGCTGGGAAGCTAAATCACAGCAAAAGCACCCCAAAAGCTGAAGCTGCTGAGGAGGAGCTTTTCAGTTGTGGCTTCACTTAACCACCTCCCACATCGGTCGCTCTACCTTCTCGACCTCCGCCTCGTCGCCTCCACGTCACCCCCCCACTCGGATGTCACTGTATGTCGCTATGTTGTTACCTCCCCGTTTGGTTGGCCCCCTCAAAAACTACAGCTGCAACAACCAGTTTGCCAAACAACATAACAAAAAGCCACAAGCCGCTACCATACATTTGCTACATTTCAAACAAACCAAAAGCAACTTTTCAGTCAAATCGCAACTCCTCCAAACAGGACCTAAATGGGCATACAGCCATACGCACTTAGCAACACGTTCTTACGTTTTAAAAGTAATGGAATCACTGATTTTTCCTTAGTGTATGTGGAGAACACGCACATATGTGTGTACATGTGGTTTGTGTCGGATATGTGTGTCTAGCTTGTAACAAAAAAGACCTACTCCCTTTGTTCCTAAATTGATGACATTTTGGAATTTTACATTTCAACCAAGACACGTGTAAAAGTGACTAAATCTTATTCCCTTATTAACTCACGTATTGCTCTTGAATTGTGTGTGTATTTAAGTAATAAATAACATTAAAATAATAAACGGTAAGAGTATATAAAAAAACAGTTAAAAGTTATCTTAACGGTATATGTTTAGAATAAAATTAGAAAGATGAAAACACATGTACTGAGAAACGGGACGAGTAATTAAGTTCGAATCTCTCGAGCTTTCTGCCTGTATACACCGGCCGTCCACTCCAACGAGCCATGACCCATGAGTACGCTTGTACAAAAAGCGGCACGAATGGATCGTGGAATAAAGACATACATGTGATACAGTAAGTCCATGGCGACAGTTCAAAAAAGAATCATGGATGATGGAGTACTGCTAGTACAAGTGCCACACACCTACTCCCCCGACCTGATCTCGGGCTGCTTTTCCTCGCAATCCTCATGCATGCCAATGGAAAGGCGTCCCACAGAATCATTAGACAAGCTCGTTTTCGTTATCACGCACGCTTATTGTATTCCGTCTCCTTTTTCTCCTGTACTAGTATCTGGGCGCTGCCTCCACGGACCAGCACAAATCCTCGATCGTTATCTCATCTCATGGCCCTAACACCTTTCTACGACAGAGATTAATCATGTGTCTTAACTTTAACTTCCACGGTAACTAAATTGCTGGTAGGGTACACTAACGCAAATTAAAAAATTCTACCGTACCGCATAGATCAGGATACCAAGTAAATGAGAGATCATGTATCATTCCACTACATGTTTCATAGTAAACTCTAAAACTACCTTTATGACTACCTAGTTACGAAGTAACATTTGATAACCTTTAAGTATACTATTATACATGTAGAAAATCATGATGATCTTAGATTTAAGGATACTACATACACTATATATGAGACCAACTGATAATACTTAAGAATATAATAATTCTCATAGTGTTTCATGATGGGTCACTCCAACACCGTATTCTTCAACATGTATCCATATTATTGATTTGATATCCCTATATCCATAATCTGTGAAACATGATCATCAATCAACACACGTGCTGACCACTAAATCACAATTGTCCCATATGATAATATAAGATGGGAAATAACTCAGAATAATATCAAAATATGAATAAAGAGTTTCAAGAACAATTCATATACTAGTTAATCGATACTAATGATATTTATTTAAATGACAAAATAATCATATTATTCTATCAACATAAAAAAGATGTAATCATATTCATAATTACCTCAAGGGCACAACACTAACATCAACCACATGCATTAGCTAAAAGGGAATGTGTGTCCTTATCTTTTCGATATAACTATACAAATCCATCCTCTGTTGTTGAGATGACCACATGCGAAATTCATAAACTAACAATATGCCTCTCCACGGGTTTCAACTGCCATCCCTTCAAGGCTTTATAAGGATTGGCGCCAAGAGATGGCAGGGGCAGACACACAAAGCACAAGATAGCCACATAATCTTTGTAGACATGGAATTGTGCATCCTATCGTATTCTCTAGCAATACAAGAGCATATGAAGTAAGGTTATTATTCTCTACGAAAAAGCCCTCAATCTATCTAAAACACCATGTCTCTTTCTGTGTGATCTCAAGTGCTGCCTTCCTCACATTTACTTTCTAAGATCAGTGGTAATTCAGCAATAATTCCTTTGTTTAAAGGAGGCCTAAACTGAAAAATAGTTAAACTAGAAAAAGAAGGGTGCGGCCATTGATCGTATGTTCGATCCGCAACTATAGACCGAACTCTGCTGGCCTAAATCCCAGCCCAACTCAAGCACATCTCGTTACCTTATACATTTACAGCAAACCACAACCGCCATGCCCTTCATCTTCTACAATCCACCTGGCTTCATCATTTCCACATACGCTGCCTCTTTCTCCGTCTCCAACTTCTCCCTAGCAATCGTCCTTTCTGGTCATCTCTGATCTAATCTTCTAGAGTTGGCTTACTTTCAATGTAGCTATAAATCCTTCTAGATCTACTTCCAAATTCAACTTTTGAAACTCCTTGAGTAACTCCGGTTGATCATTTAGCACTATAATATTAGCATTGTGGCTCTTACAACTCATAGCATCGGCCACTACATTAGCCTTCCTAGGATGATAGTGGATTCTAACATATAATCCTTTATCAACTCCAGCCCTCTCCTCAGTCTCATATTGAGATCTAACTAAGCAAATATATAATTTAAACTCCTATGGTCCGTATAGATCTTACATTTATGCCCGATAAGATAATGACGCCACAATTTCAAAGCATGCACTACGGCAACTAATTCCAATTCATGCGTAGGGTAATTCTCTTCACGCGGCCTCAATTGCCTTGATGCATATGCAACAACATTTTCGTTTTGCATCAATACACATCCAAGACCTTATCTGAAAGCATCACAATATATATCAAAATAATTATGAACATATGGCAACACTAACACAGGTGCTATCGTCAGATGTTTCTTAAATTCATGAAAACTCTTTTCGCACTCTACATCCAAGCAAACTTCTTCTCCTTTTACAACAACTACGTAAGCGATATAGCAATTGTCGAAAATCCTTCAATAAATTAACGGTAATATCTCACCATTTCCAGAAAACTACGAATTTAGATAACTGACTTCAGTTGCTCTCAATGCAACACTGCTTCACTTTGCTTGGATCAACAACAACTCTTTTAGCAGTTATCACATGACTAAGAAATTCAACTTTCTCTTTTCAAAAGTCAAACATGCAGATCTTAGTATGCAGTTGTTGCTCTCATAGCTTTTTAAGGACTAATCTCAAATGTTCTACATGCTCTACTTCCGACTCGAAGTAAACATGAATGTCATCAATGAACATGACAACAAACTTGTCCAAACATTCTACAAAAATTTTATTCTTCATGTTCATGAACTATGAAGGAGCATTGATCAATCCAAAAGATGTGCCCATAAACTCGTATTACCCATATCACGTAAAGGTGATCACGCTAGTACACATAGGATAAGCAGTTGAAGTACCACAATCATACACAGCGGAATTAATAATAAAGTACTTCAAGCATAAATAATAACGAGTTACGTGACCTTATGGTCGCCTTACATCAATTCAGCTACAGGCGATTAATAATAAAGTAGCACAAGTTTATCAGCGGAAGCAAAAGTAAAACAATGAACCCTTCAAAGCCACAGGCATCCGAGTGCGGCTCAACCCTGATTCTCCTGGCCTTCGATGTACTCTTCCTCCCAAGCGGGCACAGCTTCTTCTTCTGGGGTTTTTGTCGATGCAAGGGTGAGTATACAACATACTCAACAAGTCATGCACAATGCAGTTCTATTACTACATGCATGGCTTAGTCCAAAGGAAAGGCTTAATTGGTTATTTTGCTTAAAGCAGCATTCCTTTTAAACAGGTAATCCTATTAGATTAAAAGTAGTAAAATCAATATTATTAATGATTAATTTCTCAATTCTTTTCCAAGAGTTTGGCACCTGACCCTAGTTTCATTCATCGCCTTTTGGCACACAGCCACCCAATCCACAACTTTTATTTTTAAAATCTAACCCTTGACTGTAATCACCGAGCATTGTCCAGTACCGTGGACGCGGCTATTCGAATAGATTTACACACACACTCTGCAGAGATGTACACTTTACCCACAGATCTGATCGCTCACCACACAGTGATTGATTGCAACAAAGTCTTTCGAGACTAACACTTAGCCGATGAACCTCTCCAAGATTGCCTTTCTAACACTTCCACACAGAGCCAAAGTTTAGAACAGACGAATACTGTTAGATGGGTACCAAGCCGCAGCACAGGTACGCTCCCCCTTACGGTTACATTTTGGTATAACTGTGTAACACCCCAATTTTTTTGCTTTTCTTGCATGTAAATGGTATTTTGACTTTTTGGGAATTTCTGGAATTTATTTGGATTTATTTGGATTTATTTGGAGTTATTTTGAATTAAGCCATTTACCAAATTAATTAAATAATAGAAAAGTTAAAATAAAATTTCTGAAAATATTTTATTTGAGTCATAAATGTCCTAAAATATTTATGAGAATTTTTCGATATTTTTAATGCCCCAAATAAATTATTTGATTTTCGTGAATTATTTTTATTCAAAAAGAATTAAAAGTCCCGATGAACAAAGATCTTGCCGAAAATCTTGTGCGGCCCGTTCGAAAACCCTAGCTCCGCGGGTCGTCCGATTTTCATCCGACGGTCCACGCCGCTACCACGCCACCCCAAACCAGTCATCATGGGACTCATGACCGTGTGGGCCTCGGTTTCGCTTTTCAAGTCGAGTCGCGCTATTTATTATGCCGCCACCGTGATGTGATCTTCTCCTCCGCACCCATCCGTACACTTCACGTCACCCGAGACGCCGCTGGCGCGCGACTCTCATAGAAGTCCCGGCTTCGCCCGCACTTCTTCGCGTCGTTTAATCATGCCGCCACGGTCACTCTCGCCGTCGCCGAGCCACCCGAACTCACCTGTTCGCCGCGTCGAGTATCACCGCACGTCGCTGGAGGACCACGTAAACGCCACCAAGACGCTGCCGTCTTCATCTCCGGTGAAGCGAGCCGCGGCCGTCGTGCCGCCGAAGTCGAGCTCCCGTACCGTTCGATCGCAAGATCAGCGGCCCCGATTCGCCACGTCGCCCCATAAGCGATAAACCCCATCTTCTAACCTCCACCGTTAGATGCAAACCGAGGGTAGTAGTGCCGCCGCCGCTCATCCGGCACGTGACGACGACAAAGCGGACCCACATGTCGCTGACACCGCACTCGCAGCATCTTCGCGCATGAGTCGTTGAAGACAGTTCGCATGTCACCAATAGGACCGTGACGCCAGTCGACGTCACGGCAGGTCCCATCTGTCATTGAGTCAATGATGACGTCATCTTGGCGTCGACACAAGACGGTCGGTTCGACATCGGCAAGGCAGCGGTCGTCTCTCGGTGGTGGCGACACGTGTCATAGATGACATAATAATTAATTTTCCGAAAAAGAAAATATTTATTTAATTCGGGTTATTGATTTTAAATGTATTTTGAAACTTCAAATGCTTATAACTTTCGCGTTTTAACTCCGATTTGAGTGATTCCAATTTTTATAAATTTGTAAAATTGTGATCTTTCTGTTTATGAATTTTAATTGAATTTTTGAGCACTGTTTGTCTACTGTTTATTTATTTTATTGTTTTGTGTATACGTTCGCGTGAGACGTTGAAATCCCCGACGGTTTGAGGGAGAGGTTTCGACCGAGAGCAAACTCGGGAACCGTAATCCGGCACTTTTTGAAGGCAAGTTGTGTTTGATCATGTTGAACCTATTAGAGCAAATTATTTTGATTTAAACTATTGCATGCTAATTTGATAGAAATGATTTTGAATAAGTTTTGGGATTAGTTAAATGCCTAGTTCTTTGTATGGCACCTTGTCATATATAATTGTAGGCCATGAACCCTTTGTCACCCTAGGATATGGATTAATAGTTGGACATAAATAATTTGCCAACATGGGTTGAGTAGACCGAAGTAGTATGCTTAGCCCTGCCACGTGGACATTTCATGATTTTGGAATACCAAAGTAAATATTGACTTAATGAGATATGGAACATGCTTTGTGAATGAGACATGTGTTGTTGAGTTAATGATGGCACGTGGTGCAATGATAAAGAACCAGGGTGGGAAAAATGACTTAGACTGGGGCAAATGGCAAGATTGTTTCTGGTGGGCCAAGAGTGGCAACTGGGCGGTCGTATTTGGTTTTTATTGGTTTTTGGATAATTGAGATCACACTTGGTTAGTCTTGCCTCGGTCAACTAAGGACTTAACCTTGCGAGCATTTGAACTGAGTCTTTCATACAACCACAAGCTCCGTAATGGGACGGGCTTAGCTAAGTAAACTGGGAAATCTATTCTTTGGTATCGTGGTGGTGTGAAGCCCGAGAGCTTAATGAGAACTCACATAGCGCAAGAGGGGGCTTTGGGTGTGGTAACCATCCATCCAAAGGTTGAAACCTTAGCGAAGCAAGATTGGGTTTAGATGGAACTTTGGAAAGGCTTCATTACGGTTATTTGCCTTGGTGGTATTTGACTGTATCTTGTGGGTAAAGTGTATAACCTCTGCAGAGTGTACAACCTATTGAATAGCCGTGCTCACGGTAATGAGCATCGCTTCTATGATTACTGGTCAAGGGTTAGATTTTCATGAAAATGACTTGTTTATGGAAAATGCTTGGGTTGGTAATGATGAATTGGACTTAGGACGAAAAAAATGATTTACGATTGAAATGTTTGTGAAAGCTATTATTCCTACTCATCGTTTTATCTTTGCAATCTATTATGTTTACTTGAAATGTTTGTCTCGCACATGAGCCATAACCTATCCTTTTGTACTAAGCCATGCATATAGTATATTAGCATTGCATTCTCATGCATGACTTCTTTGAGTGCTCAAAGTACTCACCCCACAACAACACAACTTCAGCTTGAAGAAGAAGCAACACTCGCCAGAGGAGGAGTAGGGAGGAGCCGATGAACTAGGGAGCGAGCCCAGCCCAGTTCGTGGGCAAATTGGTGGCGCCATTTAGTTTATTTTATTTCCATTGATTCAATATTTTAATAAGTTTTTATACGGAGGCGATCTTTGTAACTTGACCATAAGGTCGATCAACTAGTTTGGGTATTTAATCAAAGTACTTATTATTTAGCTGGTTATGACTGTGATATGTACCAATGTTGAGACTGTGTGCACTAGCGTGATCTCGACTAGTCTTTGAATACACAGAGGGTATGGATTTGCAAATTCGGGTCCCGACAAACCTGTCACCCCGAGGTATCAAAGGAAAGATATTAGAGACCTACTAACTAGGTCCGCCCCATTCCGACAAGTGGTTGTACGAGAAACTCGGATCAAAGGCTCAAGGTGAAGTCCTTAATCTGTCCCGCAAGACATCCATTTTATACATCTCGACACTGACCTTAACCATCACAATACCTCCCATTGCCACATAGGCCCACCTTGCACAAGCCTTCTTGCCATTTGCCCCGGTCCAAATCATTACCCACCTGTGGTTTGCATTTATGCAACACATGCCAATGCCCACGCTATTGCACGAGTAGAACCACACAGTCGCTACCCTCAATTCCATCTCATGACATCATCGCATTATTCCAAAATGCGCTCCATAATTGTTTAGTCAAGATTAATGTGCTATTTAAAAGACATTCAAAGTGACACAAGCAGGCTAGCGACTAATCACTATTGTCTAGCCTCCCGTGTTGGCATTAATGTAGCAACCAACATATTTTAGCATTCTAAGGTGACAAGGTGTTCAGTGGCATACAAAAGTATTAACAAGGTGTCGAAGCAAGATAGGTATTTTATCTATTTTTCCCACATGAGCAATATCATTTTTAATTAACATAGCATGCATAATTTGAATCGAAATATCTTTGAAAATCTTGGGGCAACATGGTCAAAGCATGACTTGCCTTCGAAAAGCAGTTGGTTCTAGTCCAAGATCTGCGACAGGTCTTCGAATTCTCCCTCGACGACTTCCGGCAACTCGGGGTCTATTCGGAACAACCGTGCACACAATAAATATACTAAACAGACAGCAAGATCAATACCAAAAATAAAATAAAAATCACCATTAAATAGTTTATATTTTTACAAATTTTTGGGCACTGGAATCACCCAAATCCGAGTTAAAATGCAAAAGTTATAGCATTTGCAAGTTTTCTGAAATTCAAATAATGAATAATCGAATTATTCCATTTATTTTTCCACTGGAAATCCGGATTAAATCCTCGGCTTGACACGTGTCGGCACCAGAGGCTTCCACGTTGCTCTCGGTCACTGACAAGTGGGCCCTTGATGACGCTATGCCGGCGCCAAGACACCGTAGTCACCATATCGACATGTGGGCCCCAATTTAATAAAGACTGGACCACTCGGCCCGACACGGCGAGGAATCATCAAGCCACGCATACACAATTTTCCCGGGCCGTTGGATTCAAATCCAACGGTCGGTCTTTACCCGAGCGATGCGCTATTACTAAGCCTACGTGGATGAACCAGAGCGGTCGGATGAAGATCCAACGGCCATGGTTACCCGGAGAGTTTACTGCTCATCGCACCTACGTGGGCACACCAGAGCCGCACGATTACCAACCAACGGCCGAGATCTACCGTGCATAATCGACTTAACTCTACGGGGAAGACGTGGCGCAACGTCGCCCGTTGGATGAGAATCCGACGGCTGCCGTTACCCAGCAGGTTTACTATTCCTTAGCCTACGTGGGCTCCTTAGGACCACGATGCGGATCCAACGCCAAGATTTACCGATCCGATTCGATTCGTATTTAAAAAGAAAAACATGGCTTTACCTCGCGTCCGATGCAAATCCGGCGGTGGAGGTTGCTTCTGCATGGCGTCGGCGAAGAAACGGTGGCGCCGGGTCACGGACTTGGAGAAGAAGACGGCGACCAGGCGATCTTCCGTCTCGGTCGAAGAAGTAACTCGGACGCGGGCTTGCTCGGTGAACTTGGTGGAGGTCTTGGGCCTCGTGAGATCGAGACGACGGCGGAAGGCGAAGGAAACCGGCGCGAGAAGAGTTGCTACTACTGGCGAGCTCTAACGAGGTCTACGTGAGCGAGAGTGCACGAGAGGTGGCAAAAGGCGCGAAAGGAGTCTTTGAGCATAGCGGGCTTTATCTCTGCCGCAGGCGAGCCTTGGAACTCGTGCAATATCTCGACAATATCTCCGGCACCTAACGGCGGACATGCGGGCACAATCGCGACGCTCCCGAGACCGTTTGGTCACATTGGCGTTCGATCGTCATCCAGCGCACGGATTGAATAACGCTTTGGTGATCTATGCCACGCGTCGCCATCCTAACGGCTTGACTCCAAGATCCAATGGCTTCAGCGACAAGAGCGGCGTGGCTTACTTCACGATCGTCCGTCGAGATCGCATCTACGCGAAATCTGGCGCTAGGGTTTTCGGCAAAGATAACGGTGTTGGGCTTTACCGACATCGTAGCTAGCAATAGTCTTAGCAACATTCTTCGCACGAATCTTCAACTAATGATAATCTAATAAAAGACCTATCTTGGAGAAAACTCCAGCTCCTCTTAACTAATCAAATAAATAATTGATCTTGGGCAAGTATAGTTATTCATCATCGTTACTTCATTAAGTGTTTGATAATTAATACAAGTTCTTGGACTTCGTCCTTCTTCTTGACAAACAAACAGGCGCTCCCCATAGAGACAAACTAGGTCTAATGAAACCTTTCTCCAGTAACTCTTTGATCTACTTCTTCATTTCTTCCAACTCATCAGTAGGCATCTGATAGTCTTTTGCTATTAGCGTTGTACCAGGTACTAACTCAATCACAAACTTAAAATTCTAATCTTAGTGGCATACCAGGCAGATCCTCAAGAAAAATATCTGGATGTTCTCTAACAACTGGCATATCTTCTAAGCTGGCAACCTTCACACTGTGTACCATCAATTGATCATCACAGATTGCGGCCGCTTGAAATTCCATTTTCTCTCAATCAGGGCTCTTGACTAACAAAACCATTTGGCTATAATCCAGAACAGCCTTATGCTTCAACAACCAATCTATTCCAAAGATATCACCTAAGATCTAGGTATCTGATATAATAAAGTTTGCTAGAAACTTTTCTCCATCCATAAGTAACTTAACTTCCAAACATCCCAAGTTAGATCGAGCAAAAACTGAGTACTTTTTGACAACGTTAAATCTTCTGGGCTGACAAGCATCACGTTGAATACAACTGAACTAACCATCATTACACACACATCATTTTCAAGTGAACCATCAACACAGGTGAATGCTCAGAGAAACATCTAACCCTTCATTTACCAATACTGCTTTTATTCCAAAACTTCACATACCAGCATATCAATCATCTTTACTTTATTTCTTTAAACAAGCAAATCTTTACAAAGAATTCATCACTAATCACCTTCCTTTACAAATAGAGATATGATATTACAGGTGAAATCGTTGTTCTAGATTTTCTAGATTTAGCGTTGGCGCTGGGATTTTGATAGGGCTGGAATTGAGATCGAAGTGAA
Organism: Guadua angustifolia; assembly: GCA_036346375.1. NCBI lineage: Eukaryota > Viridiplantae > Streptophyta > Magnoliopsida > Poales > Poaceae > Guadua > Guadua angustifolia. The sequence goes on along the minus strand of CM070510.1, from coordinate 10,131,964 downwards.
CTGGCGTGATTGCTTTCTTCTAAGGGCAGTTGTTGGGAAAATGCCCAAGCTTACAATAGGTATAGCAGATTTTAGGGGGCAAACTTCCTTTTTGAGCATTGTTGGCGGGGTAGTGTTTTTGTTCAAATGCCCATTCTTCAACTATTTCTCGGAGCAAACTGCTCTTGAAACTTCACCACTTACTCTTGGTATTATGTGTTTGACTAAGGAAACTTTCGGAATGACCACAGCTGCAAGAAATGTTTGTCCTCTTTATAGGCATCGATCAGCATAGTGGCCCATCTCGCGACAGTTGTGGCACACACATGTCCCTCGTTGTGCCTTGTTGGGTGCAGCTACATGTGCATTGTTGCCTTCTTGTTGTGTCAGGGTTGGTTATTTCAAAGGACATTCCCTAGCCCAATGGCCTTTATCATCACACAAGAAACACACTATTGGTGATGGCCACTTACTGCTTTCTTGATGAAGGCTGACAGGATCAAAGTGCTATGACTTTAGCTCTTCAAATGACTTAGAATATACAACTGGTCTTCCATATCCTTTTGATAGTTATTGAGCACTGCAGCTCAGAGTTTCACTTACTGATGCTAAATTGCAGTGGTAACAATCAGATCCAAAAGACATTGAGCTGGGCAATTATCTCGACCTTCACAAAGTTAACATGTGATGTTGTTCATAGGACACTTTCCAAGAGAATGACTTCCTTCACAACTAGAGCAATTGATTGCATGCTCATCAGCGGTATGTCCTATTTCTCTATAGCGAATGAACGCACAATCTTCTAAGTTGGTTGATTGACAACACTTCAAAGAACAACATCTAATTATCAAACAAGGTGCAAGAGTGGCATTCTGATCTAAATTCGCCATAATCACACTGCCCTCTGGTGGAGCAAAGAGATAACGAAAAGCAGTAACAAACTCATTCTGGAAGATATTCTGTAGGGCTTCATAGGAAGCACAATATTCCTTTCACCATTCAACAGCAATTCCTTCCAACTGATGAGAAGCATACAAAACCTTCTCATTACCTTTACACTGAGTAATGAGTAACTTTCTCTCAATAGCCTTAAGCCAATCTTCCACTTCCAAAGGTGAAACATTTCCACAAAAAGTCGGCATGCGAGTCCTTATGAATTCTGATAACCTTGAGTAAGAACAGGGATCATTAGTAGCAACTCGAGACGCATTGTTGGCATTGACTTGATTAGTCATATTACGCATTTGCTTCATCATTGCATGCATCAACTGAGACTGAACAGCCAAGAAAACTCCAAAACTCTGCATACCCATCATGAGTGGCGGTTGGGAAAGTGATCCATCATTGAGGTTCTCTCTTGGTTGATCACCACTTCCACTAGCTCGTTGTTTCTTCGAGTCTAAACCATCTGCTTGATTACTTCACAACGTAAGGGAAAGGAAAATAGCATTGATAAGAAGTAGGGATTCTAATGCAGTGGAGATAGGTTTAACCCATCCACTTAAGCAAACAATATTATTAACTTAGCATGGTTGCTTACAAAAGCCTAAGAGCTATAGAATGCATATTGCACACTTAGCAATCATGTAAGAACCAATTCAACCTAAGTACACAAAACTACCGCCTACATAGACGACACTTCTAACTTAGCAGACACAACTCTCACACATGAGTCTCAACCGGCTACTCGATGCACTAGGTCTTCTAGCTTCTAGAATACTTCATCGATCCACTCTTCCTTGAGCTTGATGATTTCGTTTCTTCATGATCTTCAAGGTTGACAGCAGGTACTCAACGCTTTCAGTTAAGGTGTGGTATATCATCAACTACCAAGACAACTTATGCAAGATTATAACTTGTTCTAGTAAGGGAAAGAGAAAGAAATTTCAGTAAGAGGAAAGAATAGAAGAATAAGGTAAGTCAAGAATATATTATTCCTTCAGGTTAAATCTTAATTAAGAAAATAATTTTGAAGATCCTAAAGAGACGACCAGACTATCTAGGGCCAAGACCTATAGTCAGTATGACTCTAATATCATCTCTGTCGGGACCCAAATAACCCTCTATGTATATCGCACTAGTCCAGGATCACGCTACTGCATCATAGACTCAATATAGATGAATATCACATTCATACACAGCGGAAACATAATAAAAGATATCATATATTAAATAATACCTATTGAAAGACCTTATGGTCGAGTTTACATGAATATGCATCACAAGCTTAAACAACAAATAACAAATTACACTACAGCGGAATAAAAACGTAGATAAACTCTTCAGCATACCACAGGCAATTGACAAGACTCACACCCTAAACATTTGTCTCCTCCTATTACTCCTCTATCAGAACTGGTGTAAACTTCTTATCCACTAGTGAATTGTTGTTGGCAAGAGTTAGTACTTAAAGCACTCAACAAGTTGTGCACATAATACAATTTTATCATAACTATATGCAATGCTTATTCCAATCACTACTACAGAATGGTACATTATTATCGCTTCATCTGGGTTGGTTCTTAAATTTTTTAGGAAAAAATGATTGTGATAGATAACTTAGGAGGGGTAGTAAAAATAATCACTGTTGGTTCTGAGGTCAGAAGCAATTGTGATATAGCATTAGGCACATCACAATCGGTTCTTATATGAAAAGCGATAGTGTTGATAATACACATCATTATCGCTTCTTACAACAAAACCGATTGTGATGTGCACGTCTTCATCACAATCGGTTCTATTGTAGGAAGCGATAGTGATGTGTATGATTATCACTATCGCTTTTTACACAAGAACCGATTGTGCATCACTATCGCTTCCTACAAAACAACCGATTGTGATGAAGACGTGTACATCACAATCGGTTCTGTTGTAAGAAGCAATAGTGATGTGTATTACCGTCACTATCGCTTCTCATATAAGAACTGATTGTGATGTGCCTAGTGCTATATCACAATCGGCGCACATCACAATCGGTTCTTAATAAAGAAGCGATAGTGATGTTCATGCAGATCACTATCGCTTCTCATGTTCTTGCATTGTTCGAACTGAAGGCAAAACACCGTTGGACAGATACAAGTTTCAATGCACTTCTAGTTCTTCTATCGGATCTACTTCCGGAGGGAAATGAGTTGCCAACAAGCATTTATGAAGTGAAGAAGCTACTATGTCCCATAGGAATAGAAATAGAAAGGATACATGCATATCTGAATGATTGCATCTTGTATCGTAACGCACATCAGGTGCTGCACATTTGTCCAATTTGTGGTGTGCCCCAATACAACAAAAAGAGAAGTGTACTGACAAGAAGTGTAAGACCCGAGCCAGCGATGGTGAAGAGGTCACTAATGGTGCACCGCCCAAGATATTGTGGTACTCGCTCATCATTCCCCATTTGGAGCAGTTGTTTGCAAATTCTAGAGAGGCAAAATTGTTGCGTTGGCATTATGAGTCTCGAAAGAAAGATGGCAAGCTGAGACATCCTGCTGATTCGACTCAGTGGAGAAACATCGATTGGAAACATAAGGAGTTGGGTGCCGAAATGAGGAACATAAGATTTGGCTTGAGTACAGATGGAATGAATACGTTTGGTAACATGAGCAGTCGTCACAACACATGGCCAGTTCTGTTGTGTATCTACAATCTCCCTCCTTGGCTGTGCATGAAGCGTAAGTATATCATGATATCGTTACTAATCTCATGACCCAAACAGCCAGGAAATGAAATTGATGTGTACCTTGCTCCACTGATCGAGGATTTGGTAAAACTGTGGAATGAGGGGTCATGGTGTGAGATGCGTACAAAAGAGAGCACCTCACCCTACGGGCTATAGTATTTTGCACCATAAATAATATTTTGGCCCTTGGTAATTTGGCGGGCTATAGTATGAAAGGAGCCAAAGCGTGTCCTATTTGTGAAGAGGACACTAACAGCTATTGGCTGCCAAATTCGAACAAAACTATGTATATGGGTCACCGTAGGTTTCTACCTCGCAGTCGTCGATACCGTAAGATGGGTGACAAATTTGATGGGAAGAGGGAAGTTTGTTCGGCCCTACAGCCTATGACTGGAAGGCAAGTATATTCACGTGTGGAGGATATCGACGTCCAATATGGGAAGAGTCGTAAATCTGTTCGTCCCAAAGGCATGTGGAAGAAGAGGTCGATATTTTGGGAATTACCATACTAGAAGGAGTTAGATGTACGACACTGTATTATGGCCCTGTTTGATTTTGCTTCGATTACGGATTACGCCCCAAAAGCGTAATCGAAACAAACGATCGATTCTAGAATCCGATTCTCACAATCCAAACCCACCCATATACACTAGAATCCACAATCTACTTCATATGTGCTACGGATTCCAGCTTTTGGAGAATCAGCTTCTCTATAACCACAATCCAGAATCAGCTTTTAGAGAATCCAAAGCTGAAACAAACAGGCCCTATGTATGTACGTTGAGAAGAATGTCTGCGACAATTTGGTTGGCATCCTGTTGAATATACCTGGGAAGACCATGGATGGTGTGAATGCTCACAACAACATGGTTTACATGAGAATCAGACCCGAGCTTGCAGTGGTAGAGGAGGATGGAAAAGGTCCGTACATCCCCGCTTCGTGCTACACCCTCTCCAAGAAGGAGAAAGAAGACATCTGCAAGTGTCTCCAAGGTATTAAAGTTCCGTCGGGCTACTCCGCAAATGTTAAAAAGCTCATGTCTATGGATGATTTGAAGTTGGTTGGGATGAAGCCCCACGACTGCCATGTCTTGATGACCCAACTGCTCCCTGTTGCAATTAGAAATATTCTGCCAAAGGATGTCAGATTCGCAATCACAAAGCTATATTATTTCTTCAATGCGATCTCTTGCAAGGTTATCAGTCCTGATGTGCTGGACAACTTACAGAGTGGGGTGGTGCAGACTCTATGTCACCTTGAGATGCATTTTCTCTTGTCCTTCTTCGACGTGATGGTTCACCTTGTAGTACACCTTATTAGATAAATTAAGATATGTGGACCTACATTCCTACGTTACATGTATCCTTTCGAGAGGTATATGGGTATATTAAAGTCATACGTGAGGAATCGGTCGAAACCTGAGGGTAGTATTGTTGAAGGTTATGGGACTGAAGAGGTTATTGAGTTTTGCGTGGACTATCTCAGAAAAAGACAAGCAATCGGTGTTCTTATATCTAGACATGAGGGCAGACTTGCTGGCAAAGGAATCGTTGGGTCGAAACTAACGAGACAACGGTTTGATATGTATTGCAAAGTGTATTTGACAGTGTTGCAGCACAACGCAGAAGTTGCAGGGTACGTCGAGTAGCACAAGTTGGTATTACGGGAAGAGAATCCACATATGGATGAGATTTCCATCCTGCAGACACCTAGCGACAGATTTCTCACATGGTTCAAAGAACAAAGGAGGTCTCCGTTAGTGAGAATATGAAATAGTTGGCTGATGGAACTAGATTTAATGTACAGACATGGCAGGGGTACGATATCAATGGGTGCACATTTTACACTAAAAGTCAAGATGCTAAGAGTGCAGTTCAAAATAGTGGTGTCAGCATAGATGCTTTCTCCGATGATCATCACTCAAAAGGGGGATCCTCATCGGCAATAAAGTTGTACTACAGGACAATCGAAGATATTTGGGAGCTCGATTACGGAATATATCAAGTTCCACTGTTCCAATGTAAGTGGGTGGGACTCCCACATGGAGTGAAGGTCGATAAGAGAGGTTTTACACAGATGGATATGAATAGACTCGCCTACAAAGATGATCTATTTATCCTTACCAAGCAAGCAAATCAAGTTTTCTATGTGCATGATCCCGTCAATCCAAGGTTGCATATCATCCTTCATGGCAAGCGGCGGATCGTTGGTGTCGAAAATGTCGTAGATGAAGAAAAATACGACCAATTTGATGAAATACATTCGTTTGCGGATGAGGCCTGTCTTAGCGGGGTCGACGATGACACACATGGAACCAATTACGTGCGAGTAGATCATCAAGAAGGGCAGTTGATGAATACTCATACCAGGGGTACCCCACAGCAAGTATACATCTATTTCAAGATCGTATTTCTCTCAGTCGTCCGGCCACGATGGCAGCAAGGCCGGCAGCGATGCACAGTGCTGGAAAGGGTATTACCAAAGCCTCCGTCCCTCACAGATGGGATTATCCCTAAATATTGGCTGGACTACCAGATGAACCATCTTGGGCCCGGCTCGAGGCCCAAGAGGACACGAAGAATCTTCAGCCTTGATCAGGCACACTAGGGGCGCTCCGACCAGGCTGCTGGTCGGGCACCCCCGTAGGCTCCGACCAGGCCTTCGGTCAGAGTCATGGCAAAACTCCGCCTCGACGACCCTTGCAACGGCCTTGATCGGCTCCGACTGGGCACTCCCATGAACCTCGCGGACATGTTGGGCGGTGGCCTCTTCCCGAGATGGCACGGGGGGTCGCTGGGTCAAGCGCTCGTCCTTTCACCCCACCAGACATGGTGGAGGGGCGCGCTCCGTCCCGAGGCAACAGCAGAATATGGTGCAAGCAACGTCAGCACCTGACAAGCGAGCAGAGGGCAGGTGCGCACCTTCCCGGCGGAACACTGTCAGCTGTGTCTACCAACCCAGCATGGGACGAACAGGAGCCTGACCGTCATCAGGACCAAAGACTGGGACTCCCGGGCATAGCATACCCCTACACCTTTCCTCCGAACTCCCGTGTAACCTGCCCCCTCCGACTATATAAAGGGAGGCAGGGCTCTCAGGGAAAGGGGACTCATTCCTTTCTTCTCATTCTACCTCGCTTGCTCTCCCGACCCAATTTGGGCCTTCAGGACCAGTGGCGTCCTTCGCTCCCGGGCTCCTCGCTCAGACGAGCGCTAAGAGCTTGTCCTTAGCCCTGCTTTGTAATCACCACACTCTGAGTAATGAGATCCACCACCACTGGCGGGCGTAGGGACATTCGGCCGAACGATATACATCAGGACTCCTTAATCTAACCATTCAAGGAGAGGGATGCGACCCTATACTGCAAATTCACTTGCAGGTTATCTAAAAGCCGGCAATGATTGTAAATAAATGGATAATTGTAGATAAATGGACTATTGCCTTTGTTTGTAAAATATTTTTCAATGTATGCGGTGTATAGATCTAAGTTAAATAATTACTTTTGTATATATGCTTTGAAAGAAAATTTGTGCCATATGTTGTGAAAAAAATTCCTTTGAATGAAATTATAGTTAGAAAAGCTCATAAATAGTTGAAAGTTCATTTCTGGAAAAGTTCGAACAACTCAGGAGTAATTTGAAAAAGGTTTGACTTTTCTACGCTTTACGTAAAAATGATGCCTACGAATTGAATTTTGGTATATTTCTTCAATGAGGACTCTTTTTGGAAAAATTCTTCTTTGAAAAGCTTTGCAATATCCTAAAGTATGTTTCTGCAAAATTTCTAATAATTTCAATCATGTATGAAAAAGTTATGGCCTTTTCTCTCATTGATGAAATACTAAAAATTCAGAATTTACAGAGGTGCGATTAAAATTGAGAACATAGAAAGCTTATCAGAATCAGTTTTCATATTGAACTGACACAGATAGTGTGTTTATCAGATTTGGTTTTCTTAGTAAACCGATACAGATGGAAATCTTATCAGAATTGGTGTTCTTTGTGCACCGATACAGATAGTGACTCATCAGAATCGGTTTTCTTAGTAAACCGATACGGATAGAAGTATTATCAGAATTGGTTTTCTTTGAGAACTGATACAAATAGTGTACTCATCAAAATTGGTTTGCTCTATGAACCGATACTGATAATGTACATCAGAATCAGTTTTTAGTCCAATAAAAAATGCCTGCCTCGAACCTTGCTCCTCCCGTGCAATTTCACTGGTTGTTAATTGTTTGTGTCGGCTTTTCGACTAAAACCAATAGAGACATTGTGACTATGTAGTTTAAACTTGGCATTAAACAAATTAAAACTTGACGTTCAACAGAACAAAACTTGGTGTTTAACAAAACGAAACTTGGAAAATAAATAGCATTGATTCCCAAAGCTCACGCTATAGACAAATGTAGTTCATGCAATTTTGTCATAACAATTAGGTTTTTGGCAGAATCGATTCAGATAGCCTTACATGAATATATGTTTTACTACGAACTAAGAAAAATTTAGTCCAGTGCAGAAAGTGGTTCATCATGGACCCAGTCTGGGGTGAAAATCTTAGGTGCCAGACCAACCGGCCATTAGAATTGGTTTTATATGGGAACCGATTCAGATAACATGTAATCCGAATCGGTTTTCCATAGGAACTGATTTAGATGATGTATCATCAGAATCAGTTTTTCTATGGGAACCGATTCAGATGACTTGTCATCACAATCGGTTTTTTGGCGGAACCAATTCAGATAGCCTTACATGAATATATGTTTTACTACGGACTAAGAAAGATTTAATCCGGCGCAGAAAGTGGCTCATCACGGACCAAATCCGAGGTGAAACTCTTAGGCGCAGAACCAACCGGCCATTAGAATTGGTTTTATATGGGAACCGAATCAGATAACATGTAATCATAATTGGTTTCCTATGGGAACCGATTCAGATGATGTATCATCAGAATCGGTTTTTCTATAGGAACTGATTCAAATGATTTCTCGTCAGAATCGGTTTTTGCTGTGAACCGATTTAGATGACTTGTGATCAGACTTGGTTTTTGTGTGAACCGATTCAGATGATTTGTCATTGGAATCGGTTTGTTTGGAACCAATTCAGATAATCCTAAGTATGAATATTTTCGCGGTTCGCTCTCCATTTCATCTGGTCTTTTGCGGTTTCGCCTCCTTCCTCAACGCCGCCGCCTCCTCTCGTCCTGTCCCCTCCCCACCGCGTGCCTTCCTTCCCTGACTCCACTGCCTCCTCTCCTCCCGTCCCCTCCCCACCACACGCTCTCCTTCCCCGACGCCTCCGTTGCCTCCCACCACCACCACCTCCTTCCTCAACGCCACCACCTCCTCTCCTCCTGTCCCCTCCCCACCGCGACGCCTCCTTCCCGATGCCTTGTCGCCTCCCCCACTGCTTTGCCTCCTTCCCAGCGCCACCGCCTCCTCTCCTCCTGTCCCCTCCCCCCGCACCCTCCTTCCCGATGCTGCGTCGCCGCCCCCCACCACCACCTCCTTCCCCGATGCCGCCGCCTCCTCTCCTCCTTCTGACCATCTCAGAGTGTTGTTCCTTTGTGAGTATATATATATTGCACATTGCTTTCTATCTATCCTTTGTTGCTTGTGGGACTTGCTTCTGACCTATATAGTTCCTGGTTCGGTTACAGTATTAGCTAGCTACTAGACTTCAATGTTTTAGTTGATTTGGTAGCTACTGTCGAACGAGCACTAATCTAAGATGCACAAACATATATTCATACAACAGATTATTCATCAAATTATTTTACTAGACATGATTCATTGCAAAAATGACATAAAGTTTATGTTATGCTGTATCATTTTGATTATGTCATTACTGCTATCTTTGAATTATGTAATTTTCGTATTGTTATTTGGGATTAGTAATTTATTCTTGCTCTTATTATCAGCATGATGTTAGAGTTTAGGTTGAGTAACCTACGTCTCCCGTTCGAGAGTGCCTGTTTATGAATATGCTGATCGAAATGGCATATTTATTAGCAAGCAGTCTCGAATTGTCCATGTTTTTTGGATAGTTCAAGGATATGTGGTTCGATCAAGTTCTTGAGCTATTGTACAACTCTAGAGTAGATTTCGTTAGAGTCTCCCAAGTGTTCTCCGGATACACATCCCTCTTGACCTGTTGTCGAAATGTGTATCTGGAGAACAGCGGGGAGATGCTGCCGAAATTTTCTCTGGAATTGTACAACGGCTTAGGAACTTGTCCGAACCACATATCCTCGAATGGGATTAGGACATAACCTATTTAGATATTAGGAGTCATCGTTGGTATGTATTTAGTTGATCAACAAATATACTTTTCTTGAAGATCATTTGTTAATCTAGAATAATTACATGCTATGAATTATCCATTCGGTTGTTGCTTCACATGATTTGTTGTCAAGTTCACATAATAGCTACGAATTGCTTTCTCTCATATCAAATATATGACCATGTCAGATACAAAACTCAAAATGTCGCAATTAGAGAGTATCGGCTCATCGCCAAACAGAGTTCAAGGTGCTCCTCAGGGGCCAAGCCAAGTTCCAAGTGTTGAGGCTCCCAGTAAGGTGAGGAAGGCCCGAGGACCGAACAAAGAGGCCATAGGGAGAACGTCGTAGGTTCTCCAATTCAATGCCACGGGGGTCTACACGGGTCCTCCCAAGAACAAGGGGGGATACCTGTCATTCCTCGGCCAATTGGTGAGAGAGAGGGTGCCCCTAACGGTTAAGGATTGGAGAAAGGAAGTCAGTGTTGAGCAGAAGAGTCGGCTGTGGGACGAGGTTAGGGGCAAATGGATTATAGAGGACGATGAATGCAACGCGAGGCAGTACACCATGAAGAGGATGGGTGTGACGTTGAGGCACTTCAGGGTCCTCATGCACAGTGAGTACGTGCTAAAAGGCGCACACCATTCGAAAGGTATCCATTCGTGACTCCTGATGTTTGAGAGGAGTTCACAAGGATGAAGGGCACACCCGAAGCAGAACAGCTGAGAGAGAGAGGAACACCGCTATCCAGAGGCATAACACGCACCTGCACCACCTCGGTACAGGTGGCTATGAGGGGAAGAAGGCAGAGTGGGTGCGACTAGTCGAGGAGTGCACAAACTCCAAAACGGCGATGCCTTAATCCCACATATGTGAGGAGCAAGCACGCGACTGGGTATTAGCAAGGACAAAGAAAACTGCCGACGGGCAGCTTGTAGTTGCAAACCCCGCTACCGTGCACGTCGTCTCTATCATCATAAGACATCTAACTTAGTGCCTTGCAGTAGACCCAACTTGTATTTCAGATCTAATTCGTACTCGCTTATTGTAGGAGGAGGTAAGCCAGCGAAAAATGCAGGGGGCCTTTCAGAGCTAAGGGTCGAATGACATCCTATCATCTGCGATCGGGAAGCTTGACAATAAGGGCCAGGTGCTTCCCACAAGGGCGGGGCATACGAATAAGTCCTACTTCCAAGATGGCGCTGCGAGTGCCAGATCAAGATCATGGGAGACACGTGCGAAGCGCCTCAAGGACATGCTCAGGGAGCAGCTGAGGGAGCAAATCAAGGAGGAGATGAGGGGGAGATGATGGCACGTGAAGATGAGATAAGGAGGGAGATGATGGCACGTGAGGAGCACCTAAGGGCCGAGATGATGACGATGATCTCCCAGAGTCAGAGCCAGATGCCCTCGCCTCCCGTAATGAATCCTGAGCCCGGACCCAGCGGTGGTGGTTCCAAAAATGATAACACTGGTCCCCAGCTATAGGTAATAATTAATTTTTTCTGACTTAAAACTACAAGTGGAACTCCCACAATGTTTTTCCTCAAGTTCCGCACTTCTTGTAGCCGCCTGCCAAGTGCCAACTCACCCTGACGGAGGACGGATTTCCCGTGAAGGCTGCATGTGGGGTTGCATTTCCATGCAAGGAGACCGACACTATGCATGGTCAGCCCTTGGGGAAGGGCTACATGAGGGTGCACGTGGACTACGTCCATGAAGATTTCGTATCACATGTGCTGCAGTTCGCCCCCCCCAACGAAGATAACACCACTCTCGGGCAGGCACGTATTGGTCAAGATAAAAATCCACCCCATCTCCTCTACTATTCCTGTAGTACTTCAACAAGTTACATATGTGTGTGTTTCATAGGTTCCTACCGTACCTGCGCCTACTCCTATTCCTACGCAGAATGCAAAGCTCACACATGAAAGGGCTAACACGACAACCACTGAACTACAGGAGGCCTCGGCGACTCCTTCGAAGAAAGCAAAGCTAACAGAGGCCACAGCGCCCCTTACAACACATGCAAAGCCCTTTGCTCTGACCTCGCATACTTCTTCTGCGAAGAATGGAAAGTCGGTAGGCAATGTGAAGACCTCTTATGATTTCAAGGGGTACGCACATGGAAAACCCTTGATTACATCCAATGAATTGAATACTCTAGGTAAATTTAGTCGCTTGCTCTATGGATGGTACATTGATAAGGTCAAAGAGGATGAGAGTCGACTCGACTTCACTGTGAAGGTATAGAAAGGGACATTTGCACCGCAACGAGGATGGGACATTCCCAGTCAGCTTTGACGATCTATTCCGTATCTACCAACTGAAGGCCGTCGATATTTGTACTTTACGATCTTAGACACTGCGAGTAACGCACCATACACCTGATGACTTTCATAAGATTTTGCATTACGCTTTCTAATGTTCAACACGAGTTGCGAGGCAATGAGGCAGCGAGCCGTGATGCATCAACAACCAATTGGGTTTGTCGATCCTGAGCTGGTGTCTACGACCATGGCATGGGTTCACCCAGACTTCCTTGACGGCTACATCAAGCGGGCTTTGAATGTTAAGTTTAAGAAGAAATTTATTCTATTCCCGTACCACGAGGAGTAAGTAGTACTTTACCCTTCAATTATTTATACACACTTACACCGTATGTGAACTTATTTCCTTGCACTGCATGCCATTTAATAAGCAACCATTGGGTTCTACTCGTCCTCGTTCCGAGTGAAAATACGCCCTACGTTTTAAACTCGGTCGAGAACAAACCGATGGCCTTCGCGATTAAGCCTCCTTTGGAGCAGTAAGTACATCACTGTAACCTAACACGTTTTGAATTTAACTACATTCATTTTTTTGACTCAATGGCATCTCTCCAATGTATGTAGGGGTTTCTCGGCCTACGTCGATGGAGGAGGGAAACACGATGATAAAAAGGGCAAGACGTTGGAGTATAAGCCCTTCAGGATACAGTGCCTACCATATAAACGATTATTTTTTTCTAACATGTAATCTTCGTGTGTTAAATTCTTTCTCTCTTCACAGAGTCATCAACAGGGCAGCGGTGACCTGTGCGGCTTCTACGTCATGCACCACATGGCGTTCCTAATCGACAGCTCACATATTTTCCCTCAAGTATATGTACATGCATAATAATACACTTAGCCTTTTACATATAAATTTTAAAACTTAAATTACTGCACTACATTCTGTTTTGCAGGAGCTCACTATCACCCATAAGAGTTTTGACAACAAAGAACTGAACGCCATACGAGATCACTTATGCCAATGGTACTGGTTGGAAGTTATATCGGAGGACGGCAGGTTTAGAGATCCTGAATCATCATACTAGTCCATATATAAACAATTTTAATTAGTACTGATTGTTAACATGCTTATGTTGTATGTTGTTACTGATTGTTAAGCATGTTTGTGTTGTATATTGTTACTATTGATTGTTAAGCATGCTTATGTTGTACTGATTGTTAAGCATGCCTATGTTTGTATATTGTCACCGAATATGATATGTGTTGTAATTGAAGTGTTTGTGTTCTGTGAATGTGATATATGCATTCTGTGTTCTATACTACGAATGTAATACATATATATATGTGCATACTGTCAATATGTGTTGTTTTGGAGAATATATATGAAATTAAGCACACCCCTATGAGGGTCATCACAATCAGTTCTTATGTGCAACCGATTCTGATAACCACATCATCGAAATCGGTTCTTACATGGAACCGATTTTGATGACCCTATCATCAGAATTTGTTGCAACTAAAAACTGATTCCGATTATAAGGTCATCAGAATCGGTTTCACGGAAGAACCGATTCCAATGAAACGGTCATCAACATCGGTTTTATGTAAGAACCAATTGTGATGATATTGTCATCAGAATCGGTTCCTATGTAAAACCGATTGTGATAATTTGGTCATCAGAATCGGTTCTATAAAAGAACCGATTGTGACAAGAGATCATCACAATCGGTTTCATATAACCGATTCTGATGACAATATTATCATAATCGGTTCTTCATAATAACCGATTTTGATGACCATATCATCACAATCGATTTACGAAAAGAACCGATTGTGATGATTCTCTATCACAATCGGGCCAAAACCGACTGTGATAGTGCCTCCTCATCACTATCGAATGACTTTGTATCACCACCAGAAGCTATTCTAATGACAAAAAATAACCACTTCTGATGTACATTTCTGTAGTAGTGAATGGAATGGCTAACATGGTTATTTTGTAGTAGAGCAACATTTATAAATGTAAATTTTAGCATTTCTCAAGTAAATGTGGCATCCAGCCTAGTCATAATTCAACTTTCCAATAGCATCCATCCTTCCCATCCAAATTTCCATTTTCATAAAATCTAACTCTTGACTATAATTCATGAGCATTGCTCAATACCGTAAACATCGGCTATCCAAATAAATTTTACACTCTGCAGAGGTTATGCACTTTACCCACACTACATGATAATCTCTTTTTTCCTGGCCATTAGCACACTTCCTTTGGTGTGTCAACAGAGAAATCATGACAAAGCCATTACAATGGTCTATCTTAACACAGTACTACCCGCTAAGGTTTCAACACTAAAGGGTGAAACCACCACAACAGGGTTGTCCTCCTGTGCCACGTGAGTTGATCCATAAACACGGAACTCACACCACCACCAGTTGTACCAAAGTAAAGACATTACAAATTAATCAACTAGGTTATCTCACACTAGATATGTGGTTGCATGTTTGACTTTGGTCAAAGGCTTGCAATGTTAAGTTCTTAAGATGACTAGGGAAGATTTTCACATACCCTCTATCCTTCCGTCCCACCTTGGCACACTGCCCCTTACCACTTGCTCCAATCTAAATGATTACCATGTCGAGCTATCAACAAGTCAACATTGTTGCATGACATCTCTTGTCACTACAACTGATCAACGTCATTGTGTAACAACACCTGACACACCAATTCATAATCATGTTCCATATTCCATTAGTTAAGATTAACTTTCGATATTTCATAAGATACACTACACCATAACACAAATATAGCGACAGACTTCTGTCGGAAATAATATGTGATCAACAACAAAGCGTGCATCGGCAAATTTAAGCAACAGACTATCATCGGTAATACATATTTGATGTCCGCGACCATCGGTAATTATATATGTATTAAGGACTAATTGTGTGTCGGTAAATATCATGTTTTAGGGTCAAATTGTTTGTCGGTAAACATGTTATGACTGATTATCTGTCGGCAAATATGTCAGAAAAGAGCGCGGCAAAAATTCGGCTCGGCGGGAGATGAAAGGCTGCTGTGCGCTAGGTTTTTCATCCTTTTCCCCCAAAACCCCAGATCCCACGCGCTCCTTCTCATCTTTTCCCCCCAAATCGCGTCTTCGTCCCCAGTACGCCGCCCCCCGCGCCCCCAAATCCCTAAATCCCACCCCGCCCTCCGTCTTGCCGCCGTCTTTGCCTCACTTGCCCCCCCGCCGCCGCCGTCTTGCTCCGCCGCCGCCCCACGCCCGCCGCCGCCCCCGCGCTGCCTCCCACCCTCCGCGCCGCCCCCACGCTGCCTCCCGCCACACGCACGGCCCCACATCCGCCCAGCGAACTCAATCGGTGGAGGGAGGAGGTGCAATCTTGGTAGGGTCTGCACTGAGCTCGCGCATCTCACAGAAGTTGCTCGGTCGGAAGCTCTTGTGCCTTGAGAAGATACGAAGACCAGTGCGGCGTTGGGGAGGAAGAAGGTGCATCATTTCGATCCGCAATGCGGCGCTGCTCCTAAAACCATGGCGAAACCGAAGTACTGCGAAGAACATGATGTCGCTCGGTGAGTGGTTTTGTTGGGCTGGAATGTTTCTTGCTACCACATTCGCCACTTGTCCGTGAGAATGTTGCCAAGCGTTACTATCTTTAGCCTTTTACGTTCTTGCGCCTAGGCCACTTGTTCTACTTATACTAGAGTGTGATCATCGAAAATACTAATACTACTTTCATGTACTAA
This sequence comes from Guadua angustifolia, assembly GCA_036346375.1. Taxonomy (NCBI): domain Eukaryota; kingdom Viridiplantae; phylum Streptophyta; class Magnoliopsida; order Poales; family Poaceae; genus Guadua; species Guadua angustifolia. Next base: position 10,115,990 of record CM070510.1, on the reverse strand, counting down.
TGATGGTTATACTCCAAAATGGTGCTCTAGTAGCTTTCTTGTGTTTGTTATGTTTCTGGAGATGATTTATCTTATATCTTGGGACTTGAGTTCTTGATTCTAATTGGATATGTAGGTAAACCATGTGTACATTTGCTCACATAGTTGATTTGGCGTCCATCAAAAGAACATAGTTGATTTCTTGTTTAGTTTCTTTGGTTTGACTCCTGCAAACAAGATGAAGCGAGGTAAACTCTTTGCTGCTGTTGGCTAATTTATCTCAATCTATAGGGATCAAGTACGATGTCCTAATATTTGGTGTATCACATGATGAAGGGACCATTTGACCTATCATTTGCTTCAACCTATGATATTATCAAGTTGATAGACAGAATATGCAACTTATTTCTTGGATTATTCAACTAACTATGTCCCGCCTTCAATTAGAAGACCAAAATAAGTTGGAGCTGGTGGGGTGAGTTTTTGGGTCTAGTAAACTAAAAGTTCGATGAACTTCCTTATTGGAGAAACCCAAGCTAGGCTAAATAATCTCTGAAGAATAAGCAGTTTTGCCTTTGGTGCACTTATGCAGTGGTGGATGTTCGAGTAATGACAATTTTTGTGCGTCGAGTTTTAGCTTGTTATTCATTAAGCGTATTAATGAGCTTGTGTCCTACTTTATGTTACATTTATTTACTTAATCGAACCTATTGTTCCTTCTTGTAGACTACATTAGTTTTCTTCTCCAAGAAGTCATTTCTAACAATGGTGGATAATATCTCTTGAGTTAATTTGGATCCTTCTAGCCCCTTGAGCAAAAATAAGCATTGGGTTGTTCTTTGAGATTCTTGTGAGCTAAGGTGTATGTTCTTGAATAAGCAAAAATAAGCATTGGGTTGTTCTTTCAAGTCGCTACCAAATCATCCACCGAAATTCCTCCGAGGTGAAGACACATCGCCATTTGGTTTTCTATATGCATTCGTTTCCTTGTGGGTGCAATGTTTAATCCGAATTCCATGAGAAAGAAAAATTAATGACCCACGGATTTGAGGAAATAGGCGTATCTCAAAGAACTGATTTCAATCTCTTAGGAACATAGTACTAAAAAACAGAGGAGAAATAAACATGCATTGATTAATGTTTCAATGTTGAAGCACACCGCATCTTGAAGTGACCAAACCGGTATAAAATGAGAACATCTAGTTAGGTGGCTTTGGCCCCGCTCTCTAAAAGATGATGGGGTACGGCCTTTCGACATCGAGAGCAAAAAAGTTATTATTTCAACGATGGGCTTAGACAACAAAGCTAAACATTTGCGAGAAGAAACAAGCACACAACCACTAGCATTAGTAGAGTGGTGATGCATATGATTAAAAAAAATGCACGAGTGTTTTGCTATAAGCGCCTTACTAGTGGCACTTTTGCTTGTGGTGAACAAGCTTTTGTCAAACCAACCGTTTCACCATAAATTCTTTGCTTAATCTTGCATAAGACTTCCATCGGTGACAACACACGTACACAACAACAATAACACGCATCCACAACAACAATACTATATCTCAACTAAAGTAAACGGCGAAAACAATAATCGGTGACCACACATGTGCGTGAATGGATTGACTCCTTTCAGGCGACCGACCACCGTTATTTGATCTTGTATTATATTGAAACACGGTGTCATGAAGATATAGATTTCAATAAACTCGGGATCTTGCATTATCTGATTTCACCATTTATCGATGGCACTCCTTCGTCTTCTCCACGAAAATAAACTACGGGATGTTTGGGATGGATATTTGCTTTGTTCTAAAGAACTTGAACAAACATCGCCAAAGAAGTAATTAGCTTTTTAGTTTTAAGTTAATCTAGAGACCATCAAAAGCACCACAACAATGTTAATTTCTAAAGATAGTCGTTACCCTAACTTCTTCCAAATCCAGATTGCATGGTGTTTGTGTGTGTGTTTGTGTTTGTGTGCCAATACATGATCAGTAACTAATTGCATGGTGTTTGTGTGTGTGTGTTGAAGATATATATATAGATTAATTTGCAAAAGTATACTACACAAATGTGGACAGGAAGAGGATGCAATTATTGTAGTATGTGCTACTAACGTGTGTTAGAGATATAGACTCCCGTAAGCATATATGGATGCTAGTAGAAATCCATGCAAAAGTTCTGTTTGATGGTTGTTTTGTGCTATAATACTATACATTTTCAGCTTATATGGGTACTGCTACTTTTAGTTGCACGGCTTGTGGATCATTCTTTGGGTAGAACTGGGGCTTTACAAGATGTCATTTCCATAGAACTAGAAATTCTAGGGATGTCAATAAGGGTTTCATTGATTAATTGGTTCTCACTATGATGTTGGAACTCGGAATGCACATTTCATAGGCTGCAGATTCATTATCGCCACCGAGCACCATATACTCTGTTTAGTGTTTGATGCTTTTGTATTTACTCGTTAATTTGGAAAATTTAGAGTATTTCCTATCCAAGTTAAATAACAATTCTGTTCCTTGTGGTAGTGGTCGGAGTTTATCGATGGTAGTGACATTTTGGTTGTTTTAGTCTTTAAGTTAGCTTATGTCGGTATTAAAGCAACTTTGAGATTGCTATTTATATCTGTTTCAATGCAAGTAGAAAATATTCTTGGCAAATTTGCTTTGGTAAGACTGTTTATCTAATGAATCAGTAATGCTCTACTACACAAGCAAAGTTGGAATCTTAGAATTATAAATCACAGTTGTTAGTTTTGATCAATCTTTGCTCTTATGCGTGTCAACTTCTTATTGCTTTCTAATCCTCGTGCGCGGGTCGCTTGGCTATCGTTTGCAAGTGAGCGAGCTAAGTAGCATTCTTCATTGTCTTTGCTCCTTATTTTTCTCAATCCTATTTGGTGCAGACATTTCAGTTTTTCGAAATGCTTCATTAGTTTGCAAGTGGCGAGCTAAGTACTTAATGTTTCACAAGATAATTGATGATTTCAGTTTCTTTGTTGTTGATTATAACCATATCACCTATTCTTTTACAGGGTGTGTAGGAGTGAGACCATCGGTGCTAAGCGAGAAAGGTACCCTTATTTATTTTTATTAATTCACAAATAAGGCAAAATTTGTTTCTTTTAAAAAGCATCGGGTTCCATCTTTCTTTGGTTAGGTAATCCCCTTTTTCCGGTTGGCAAGTCCACTTAAGAAATAGAAATAGAAAGAGAGGGAGGAAGGAAAATCAACAAATCACCATGGTGGGTTGTGTTATTATGCATGTGCGATCTAGCAGAGTGCATAGGACAAAAATGAAAAAAGAAAGAAACCAAACAAATACCTACCAAAGCAATCGTAATTGTTGAACAAGCGGCAAACTCTTACTAAGAGTGCAAAATTCATGCAAGAACAGAACACGCAAACACCGAAACTCTATTAGCATTTAGCATGGTTACCAAACAAGAGGCAAAGCATTAAGTACTTCTAACTCCACATTCCATTAAGCATAACAGATATGCATCCAAATTGATGCGGAACACCTCAACATGAGAACAACGAGAACAACACAAATGATGTGGTTCTTTGGTTCTTAAAAATGGCGATGAGCATGAGGCTTACACGTGAGAGACCCACATGTTTGAATGACATCCAACGGCATTTTTTAAACCACAAAACTTTGCGATGGCATCTATCTTTATTCCCAAAAAGACAATGCAAGACCTAAAAGGCTAAAACTCCAACATCCTATAGAAAAACAAACAAGTCTCAGATGACTATTAAAATTAGCAAATCATATCACTCAAACAAGAACCCGAAATCTTGAGCCAAACCGAGATAATCCAAACTCCTCTTTGTTAAGAAACATCACCGGTGCATCAACATAATGCATGAAGACAATCGGTTTTCAGTCCTTAATCATCATGTGCAAAAATGCGGCTATGGTAAATATGATATCTCTTGACAATTCAAGGGAAAAGCAGTCTGTCAACAACATTACTAAACCGCCTCGCTCACTTTAATTGTGGAAATGTTAAGGAATATCATATTTTGGGTACCTCATACGCTAGAAATGTTTTCCATATTTCTCACAAAGAAATGTTAACGCGATGTATGCTTTTTTTGGTCTAGAGGCAAATGCTCATATCTTGAAATAAGAATGTAGTTATTGGATCTATAGGAAGAAAATTTAGCTAACTTTTCCCTGGAAAGCTCAATTTTAGTGTATGAATGGAAAATCATCCTACAACTATAGCTATTGGTTTTAATAATAATATATTTTCGCATTGACACTCTGTAGAGTATTTGATTTCTGGAACAACGTTCTCTGTTTTTAGTTGAATCGTAAGATGCAAATCATGGCGCAAGCAATGAGCAATGAATAACAAAAATTCTTGGATGTACTGCGATATCATGGCATCTCTGGCTGCAACTTTCTATGGAACAAAATCTGGAATTTTTTAGAAATATAGTCATAGTCATCTTGTATCTTTTAAGCTGCAAAATGAGAGGAGATGCATGGTAAGATTTTTACGGTTGCACTGCTTTGTTGCAAACTTGTATCTTTTTGGTTGCACTCGTTGTTCTTGCATACATGGTAAGATTTTTCACTTTTTGTTTTGTTGGAGGATGATACAAGCTACTAAGACTTGAGTGTAATCTGTCCAATTTTGGTGTTATCATGTAGAGTCAAGAAGAACCGGCTGGATCTGAGATATATATCGGTGTTCTTTCTTTTGCATACTTTGGGAATTTCTTTCTATGCTAAATTAAGCTGTAAAATGGGTCTTTTATTATCTACCCGCTTACAACTATCAAACAAGAAGCAAGATAATCTCTGTGAGCAAGTCATACCTTTGGGCCAATATCATTTCCATTTCTTTCTCTTGTTGTTGCATGTAGAAAACTATTAGCTCACCAAAGTTTTTGGGAAGGAGAACATAAAACAGATAGCTTACATGATCACCAAAGTGAGTTTGCCCTTGTTGTATTGATCCGATGACTTCATGCTCTGGAGTACCGGTGAGCATGCCCTTTTGTAGTCATATCTGCGACTTCATGCTCTGGAGTCTGGATGTGTTGGAGTCACAAGATACAATAGAGCTTATAGTTTTCGGTGATATTGGGTACTTCATGCCCTTGTTGTATTGATACGGATGAGCATGCTCGGAGTACCAAAGTGAGCATGCCCTTGTTGTATTGATACCAGATGACTTCATGCTCGAGTCTGTGACTTCTTTCTATCTTGACTTCACCAAAGTTGAGAATTGGATAATTGATTTTGGTGATAGTGGGATTTCGGTGATATTGGGTACATGCAAAGCGAGAATGGATGTTTGTTGGATAAAAACAAGCTGGAACTGAGATGATTATAGCATTTCCATTTCATTCCAAAGTTCGATAAAGGGGTGACATTGTAAATACTTGATTAGAGTAAATAGAGCTTCTCTTGAACAATGCAAGGAGTGCTCTAACATTTTGTGCTTGAGGAATTTTTTGTTATTGATAAAAAAAGGCATAGTTTTGACAATCTTGCTTGAAAATATGAAGCAGACACGTAGAGTTAATTTGACAATCTTGCTTGAAAACATCCAATGCAGCAGGATTTGTTGTAGTTCACTAATTTGTGTTTATCAAAGTCATGTAACATTACCCGCTCAATGTAAATGCTTTTCCTCGAGTAGTTAGGTCCAGTTATTATGTTTATTCTTCCTAGGAAAAAAAACCTTAGGTTAGAAAGTTTTGAAATAATACTAGCAAGCATCATGTTTATCCTTTGACTTTTGAGCTTTCGCATTGGTTGTTGATTATGACCATATCACCCATTCTTTTACTGAGGGTGTGCAGGAGTGAGACCATCGGTGCTAAGCGATCGAAAGGAACTTTTGGGGTGCAGGAATGATGATGTCCAAAGTGAGCTTCTAGAAAGGAATTTTTTGTGAAGTGGAGATCATGTATAGCCACTAGTTATATAGATAGACTAATGGACTTAGAACTTTTGGACAATTAGTGACATGTTAAAGAGGTGTAGCCCTTGTGATTTTTGGACAATTAGTCTTTGTTACTACTAATTATATGATCTTGGAGTCTTCTTTGGATCATTATACGTGTAATGCATTACGTGATCTTGGCTTTTGCATATATATATTTTACGTGTAATGCATTCGTGATATCACTTGTATGACACTATATATATATTCTCTCCATGTGTTGAAATGTATGGGAAAGAAAATCGAAATCGAAATGGTATATGTTTCCATATTTGCATGAATCAATAATATACAAAAATCGAAATGGTATATCTTTGTCTAACGATCTGTCGGCAAATAAAAATATGTTGTCTAACGATGCATCGGCAAAAAAAATATGTTGTCTAACGATCATCGGCAAATATTGTTTCTCACGCAGAAGACGTCTGTCGGTAAAAGTTATCTGTCGGTAAAGTTTTGTCATCGGTAAAAAACGATGCAGTGGGTGATTATCTGTCGGTAATGTTTTGTCTGTCGGCAAGGTCTTTAACGACAGGTCTTTCCCGACACACAACATATGTCGGTAAAACCTTTGCCGGCTGCATCATTCGTCGTTATATATGCCCTTTGCCTACGCAGACATCTTTGTCGTTATATTTGGGTCATGGTGTAGTGATATGTGATGTACATGGCATAGCTAAGCATACTAACACGATCTAACCAACCCATATTGATCACTAATATTTACCAACTAATAATGAACCAATCTAGTGTGACAATTGGTCATGGCATACAAATGACAATGTAGGGTATAGATCAAATAGGTAGATTAGTTAGATCCCGAACTATTTCGAAATAGTTGTACACATAAAATATCGTACATAAAGTAAAACAACATAGCAATTTTTGCAAATCGGGTTCAACATGATCAAAGCATAGCTTGCCTTAGAAAAACCCTTATTCTTGCTCTGGACTTTGGTCTTGTGTCAATGATTCCTCCTCGGATGCTCCCCGAGCACTTCGACGTCTACACGTAATGAGAGGAACACCAAATAGACACTAAAACAGAGAGAAAATAATATCTAAAAATTAAATAAAATTTACCATTAAATAGGTCTCAATTTTATAAATTTGTAAAAAATTGAATCGTCTTAATCGGAACTCGAATGAGAGAGAATAGACTCTCAAAATTTGAATAAAAGAGAAAATACCAAAAATCAGAAAGTCAATATTTATCCGAATTATTTTTATCCCAGAAATTTGATTTATTACATCATTGCTGATGTGAACATTGGCCGAACCAATCTGAGCGCAACACGTGGCACGGTGCATAGACTAAGTCCACCAAATCCAGGTTGATTCACCATGGACGCAGTCCACACTGCTTCGGTTCCCATGTGACACGCGTGAAGCCACAATTGGTCTTGGTGGGGGCATGATCTGAGCTACCCATCTTGAATCAAATGGTTGGAATCGGTCGCAACAACTGATAGGGGGCAGACACGTATAGATCGAACGGTCAGGAGCTAACACAAGCACAAATGGCATGACGATGGTGGTTCCTTACAGGAAGCGAAGATGATGAGCTCGATGTGGCCCAACGGCGATGGTTCAGCAACACAGTAATGCGGATATGAACCGGTGCGACATGAAGGGTCGAAATCTGGAATAAGAGCAACGAAACAAGGCTTGACGGCAACAAATCGATGGAAAACCTCGACAGCGCAAACTCCTCTTCGACAAGCTCTTGCGGCTGAACGACGGCTCCTTGAACATGGGTTCCTGGGGCAAAACCTACGGTGGACGTTGGCGAACCTCGGCCTCCACCCTCCGCTTAAATAGCTTTGGTGCTTGTGCCTAACAAGATGGAAGAGTTCGGCGTCGTGACGGCGGTGGAAATCGTGTTCGCATCGGGGACGATGGACCATAGGCTGCCACATGCCCTCCACCATTGACCAAATCTGATGCGGACACCATGTAATCCTAGCCGCACACCGAAGCTTGATCCAGCGACCAGGATGAGTGCTAGGGTTTCGATCTAGCCCAGCAAATCTCGACCGCACAAACTAAAACGAACAATCACGGTCGAGCCTTGTTGATTGCCTATAGTAGGTCGGAGGTTGTCCACTGAAGTTTTCATTCTTTTGTAGTTTCTTAATGAATTAACGTTGCGAGACCTAATAAATGTAAAGTTGGCCATAAGATTATCACATTATCTATTTATTTAATAAATCTAGTCGTTTATTATTATTTCACTACGTATGAAGTTGATATTACTTCTATATTGTCACTGTGTACACTAACATAAACTAGATTAGTGTAGAATAAACAGAGGATCCAAATTTACATATTCGGATCCCAACAGCTTCCTCCTTCCTTTAAACCCCGAGATCTTGATGAACTGTCTCTAATCTCCATGAACCTTAACCCTAACCCCTCGTCGCCAAAGATCCTGCTGCCGTTGTTGGAGAAGATTTGTGATTCATCATCATGGAACTCTTATTTGATAAACTGTGCACACACAAAAAGAATTGTAAAATTTTACAAACATCCGCATACTTAGGATGACATACCAAAAGAAAAAGAAAATCTTTACAAGCACCCGCGCACTCAAGCGACACACAAGCGCTTGTCCCCACCAGTCATCGGCGTTACCAAAGCTACGACAGGTAATAGTAGGTGTGTAACAATTTTTAGCAACATATTACTAGATAAAATAATGGTTAAATATTTGTATTAGAAATTGTGTCGATGTTCAAAACTATAAGTAAAAAAGAGTCATTCACGCTAGTTTGGTAAATATATTATTTACCAATACCATACTGAAGCTCTATTTTATATATTAGTATCGTATTTCAATTACCTTATTTAAAAATATGTATTTACTTAGTCGTATTTGTAAATATACAGTACGCATAGCCCTAAGCTGCGGCAGCGCAGTGGCCATGTAGGACCTATCTTCGGCTGGGCCCACGTGATAGACAGACATGAGACAGCTGACATCCTCACTACGGCATACGTACGTGCGCGGGAGCCGTAGGACGTGGTGCCTCGCGTATGAATGCGGTCCGTCCGCGTTGGAGGGATCCCGCGCGTACCGGCCGTCCGATCGCGGCCCCGGGGCTGGACGCCCGGACAGATGCGACAGCAAACACGCGGAACAAAGGGCCGACGATTGGACTGGGGGAGAGAGAGATGATCGTTGCACTGCCCGAGGCGATGTCGCTGGCCCAATGCCGGTGAAATCCTTACTTTTTCAAGCTCCTGATTTTACTTTTTCAACTGTTTCTTTCTAAATGTAATGGTAAAATATTCTGTAGTGCCGTAGAAGGAGCTATCGAGCTTAGCTATATGGCTTGTCAAAGTTCGGTAGCTTATTCTGTGGTGCACGAGCATGATAAATGGTACATATCCTTACCAAAGTTTTTATAGTTGAAAATAAGACTATTTTATAACTATATTTGAAAAGATGATAGATTTGAAAAAAAGTTATCAAAGATTTTATCAAAGAATATAAAAGTAACATCTGAATGATGTATGTATGCCTTCGCATTTTTGCTCTTGAAGAAAATACTGTGCCCGCATATTGCCCCCGGGTTTTCTTCGGCGTGTCCGACTTCAGTTCACAATGTTCATTTTAGTCTTTTGAAACAACAAATCGCATCTTAGAACACGCAGCAAAATTGCTTTATTTTTTTATGTTTTATATGGCTCATATATACCGGAGTAAAAAAAGTAAATCTTCTTTTTTGTGACGTAGTGGAGTTGGTGTATACTGGTGTACTACTGGTGTACAACTCCGCCCATCCAAATTTTAGTGTCCGTGCGCGCGAGAGTACGATGTGCTTACGTGTGTGGAGGTGTTTTTTTTAATAAAAAAAGATTTATAAAACAAATGGGTTATCGTCCGTCTCCTAATTCCAGAAGATTCGCTGCGCTCGCGTTCGTTTGAGCCGAGCGGCTCGAGCCGGCCGGCAGCTCGGCTCAAAAAAAATTGCATTTTGGTTCTTTTATTAATTACGAATAGATTCTTCGTGATTTTTTGTGAGAGTAAGATATTTTCTCCGAAAATCGCGTTTGGGTCCCTCGTGCGCCATTTTATAGAAAGAAGCTCCCGTTAAATTCAAATCGTGAACAAGCCCTTTTCTAATTTTTGGGATAGCGGACAGGTCCAAAAACATAACATTCAGGTCCTTGCTCCTTACGTCTAGGTCCTTTCTCTGTTTTTTCCCAGGAAAAAATGTTTTCGACGCTAGAAATATGTGTGCAGCTCTATCTCTAGACTTTTTCCCCACCTCGATTTCCCATCTTGATCTCTGATATTTTTTAAACCATGTATTATTACTTGGTGAACGCGTAGAGTATTAGCTTCGACAAAGAAGGTTGTCGTCTCTAATAATTTTTGCCCACCGCCTCTAGACTTTTTCATCACCACGGTTTTCCAGCTCGGTCTCCAATATTTTCCAAATAATTCGTCAAAAGAGATATTTCTACAACTCTATCTCTCTATTTTTTCCCCGTTTCGCTCATTATTTCGATGATTTAAAAATAAAATCTTTGAAAAAAAAAATTTTTTCTGAAAAACGACGACTGTGGCGTGTTAAAAAAACGTATTGACGTTTGGATCTTTCGTTAGAGGACCCTAAATAGATACCGAAAAAAAACGTATTAACGTTTGGATCATTCCGACTGTTTTACACGAAAAGGACCTTTTGATTTAACGCAAACGCAGATGCACTTTTGTTTTTTCAACTATTTCGTGCGTTTTCTCGATGATTTAAAAAAAACACCGACGGAAAAAAAACAAAAATTTTCTCGTGAAAAAAAACAACGCACGGGGTGTATACGCTACGCAAACTATCCTAGTACTCTTGGAAAGTGGGAGCATTGGTGTGTGGCTGTTTGCTACCAACTTTTGCCTTGCACATACTTGTACAATTGTATTAGTAAAACTAGCAGATATATTCATGCAACTGTAAGGCTAGGTTTAGTATAACTCGGTAATAATGTAGTTTGTGAACTGTATACTAAGAAACGTAATTAAGTTTGAGCTTGAAAGATAAAAGCACAGAGTATTTTTTTTAATATAGGTTTGAAGCTACATGGCTTTGATGTTATCATAACAACAATTTTGAAAATAAACTACATGGCTTTGATGTTATCATAACAACAATTTTGAAAATAAACATTCTGTCACTCATTCTGAACAGTCCTAATATAGATAAACTATAGAAACAGGATTTGTATAGTGACATTCCTTCAATTCTAACTATTCGGTTGAAAAATCAAGTCCAAGATCAACTTCTGCAATAACAAAAATGCTACATGGATATTGCACTCATCGACTCTTTTGATCCAATTAGAAAAGAAAGATGGCACACTGTCTGTCAGAATATTTGTACAATTGTACTCATTCTTTTTTTATGTGCTCTTCAAGTTTGATGCTTTAGGCTGCAATATAAATATTTTAATTCAAGCTTAAGTACTAACTATTGTAATACACGTCCGAAGAGATGAATTTTAGGAGGACCTGCCACTAACAAAAACATATTGCATCGTGTGATTCGCATATCACTTAATTGATTCCGTATTGTAGAACATAAGCAAGAATCCCCACCCTTTGTTCAAAAATTTGTAAGGAAAATTAAATTACCAACATTTAAGTAGTCGCAAGCATTAGCCTTGTTAATCATATAGAGAAAGTATATAATTGTACTCCTTCCGTTCTGAATAGATGATGTTCAATTATTTTACACTTCAACCAAGTCACATATAAAAATGATTAAATTATTCTCTTTCATTGACTCACTTGTTGCTCTAGGATTATGTGTGTTATTCTAATTTACAGTAATAAATAACACTGAAAATAATGAAGGGTAGGGTTACATAAAAATAGTTAAAAGTTAAAATAATGAAGGGTAGGGTTACATAAAAATAGTTAAAAGTTATCTCATAAATATAAAATAATATGTATTTACAAATAAATTTTGAAAACTAGAACTATCTAAACCCAGGAAGCAGGAACAGAGGAGTAACGGAATAGTTTTTGTCATGCATGATCTCCATCTTCGATTGAGGATCAGCGAGCAGAACACGACTACAATGAAAATCTACGAAGTGATCACTTGTCTAGCCTCTTGTTGACGTCAAAAACGTGAAGAGGGTTTCTGGTTGCAACACACCGGACGAACACCGGGTTCAAGTGTGTGCGAGCGTGCCAATCGATTTGACCCTGCAATCGATAAGGGAAAGAGTTGTAAAATTCAATCAAGCCGATTCCCAGGACGAATCGACTAAAATCAAGAATCAGCCAGAAAGCCGATTTGAAGGGTAACTAGACTAGTCGATTAAGACTAATCCGGGGGAAAAAGGTAGATTGATTCTGAAAAGACGATGCGCAACAAGACAGAACAAATCAAACCTGAAAAAGCCAATGACGATCAAACAATCGGCGATGCACAACTTTATTTGATCGATGTCGACTTACAGAGGAAAGATTACAATGCTAAAAAGACTAAAGACTACAGAAAGTAAAAACTGGTAGATGTGTTGATTGATTGTGGATGCCCGTCAATCCAGCCCATGGCTCGCCTTATATACCTGCTAGCCGATCCGAGTCCTGATCCAATACGTCAATACAATCCGAATCGGCTATAGTTTCCTAATTGGACTCTGTTTCCACATTTCATCCTTATGCCATCCGAAGCTTTCGTACGTTATCCAAACTTTCCAAAAGGTACCTCGTACTGCATTCAAACTCCTGCTCTTGGCCGATTCTTCTAGTAGTTTCCAAAAACTGCTGATTCCTAACCAAACCCGTCTTATTTTCCAAAACTGATTGAGATCTTCCAAATCTGTTGCAACTTCCGAAACCGATTCAAGTTTATCCATACTTGAGCTCAATCGGTTACACTCACTGATCCCGTTAATCCGAATACATATCGGCTTCTTTAAGCCAATCCGATTCCATCGGCTTATAATACTTTTATGCCAATTCTGCCCTTCTTGCCAATTTTTGGTGCAAACATATGCCCCTATTTTTGGAAGATAACTTGTTATCTTTCAAAAATATATATATATCGGCTTCTCTTTCATCGTCGGCTTCTTCCTTGTCAGCTGGAGAACTGTTCTAGTAACCGCTTGTTTTAATTGCGCCGTAAAAATCTCGGTGTGGTTTAATGGCAGGTATCGCCTCGAATTCATTTCCCGCCACTTTTTCTTTTCACCGTGCTATATATATGCTGGACCCTCACAGTCATTTTCACGCTCTCTAGCTTTCGCACTTCCTGCAATCGGCTTTCATTCTTCGGTCGACTTCTGCGTCCCAGACTTCTCTACCTCAGCAACCAGTCTTCCTTTTCCTCAATCGGCCGAATGGATCCCTCTCAGGTACTGATCCCGATTCCTGAAAGTACAGGCCAATATTACCTAGGACCAATAGAACCTTCGACCGCTGACACGGTTATCGATGAAGAAATCCCTAGACTCCCTTTATCGGCTAAGGGTTATAACATAACAGAATGGGGAAAAAGTTTTAGGGCATGGCCGACATCTCTTAAAGGGTGGAGGAGCTGGTTCATTCGAGTATCGGCCCAAAAGAGATCGGAATGGGAAAGGATGGGCATAGCCGAATGTCTCCCACTAACCTTAGCCAACCCAGAAGCCAATGAGCCCTTAGTGGCCACGGCATGTTATTTTTGGTCAGACACCCTTAATGTTTTTCTTTTCCGGACTGGCCCCATCGGCCCAACCCTTTTGGACATAGCCGAGCTTTGTTGTCTTAGGCACGATGGAGATCAAATATCGGCTTTCGGTGGCAAGCCAAGATACAAGCTTATCCGGTCAAAAGGTGAGGATGGTCTAAGTACATCTAACATAATAACAAGGTTAATGGGCTAGTGTGGGATGAGGAGCATGTAGCCTTCCTAAACACGTGGTGGATCGGTTTTTTTCATGGAGCTTCTCTTGGACCGACCCAAGTTTTCCAGTTCATGGCGAAGCGGTTAGTAGATGGCCGTCGGCTTGCACTCGGAAAAACACTTCTTGCGCCGTCTATCAAATGATGCGTTATCGAGTCGGCTCTTTTCTGGATTTGCTCAATTTGTCGTGGGCGACGTCGGAGGCCCACTATGGTTTATTCAACTATGGCTCTCTGACATTTTTAGCCGATCACCGATTCGAGTTGTCGGAAGGTTCGGCTTTTCCTCGTGAAGACTACCCTGAAGGCACCACTCCTCAATACAGAGCTAGTCGATCGCACGGAGAAAGGCTTGTGATGTGTACCAGCGGTGATGTCAAGATTACCCCAGTCGACTTTAAGAAGTACTTGTCATTTTTTCTGTACTTAGATGGCACAACTTTTGGTCAACAAGACTTCTTTCCTTACAGCAACAAAGCCGATTTTCAGTGGCCTTCGTTCCTCCAATTAGATGCTAATAGCTCCTTGATGTCAAAGCATCGACTTTAGATTTATGTCGGATTTTCATATCTCCTTGCATTACGCGTCGGCTTGAATTCTCGTATGAGAACATTCCGGTAGTCGTATGAGTTTTATCACCCTTCTGTCGCCCGTCGACTAGGTTTTGGCCAAGTGATACCTAGCTTGCCCCTCTTTCATCGTCTTGAACCAAGAGCCAGGGTGACCAATTCAACTGCAGCTGAAATAATTTTGGATTTGTCCGACGAACTCCAAGTGCTCAGCCTGCCACACTTCTTCCTCAACTCCCGTCGAGCTATCCATTTCTCTACTTGGTGGGCACCCATATCAGAAGCCCTTTATCTGGACCGTTCGCCATCGGCCATCATAGAGAAATTTCTTCCAGACTTCCATGAGCCGACGGTAGCTTCTCCTAGCAGCAGCAGTTCGAGTGAAAGTTCGGATTCTTCCAGCTCGTCGGGTTATACTAACTCATCTGTAGCTGTAGAGGTATCGGCTTATTTTCTTAAAATCCCTGTACTCTTAATATCTGCTTTTAGTTTCTCACCACACTTTTTCCGCATCTTTTCAGGATGTTGCAACTGCTAATGAGAATATTGCCGATCCACCAGTCGTCACAACCAAAGGAAAAAGGCCGCTCCAAACAACTGGTTTGACTGGATATTCTTCTGGTACTCTCCGTATCTCGAGTCCATCCCTGTCGGAGCTTGCAAAAGACCGACCCTCAAGTAAGCATTTTCCTCAGCCGACGATTCGCAAATGTTCCGAGTCTGCATCTGCTTCTAACATTTCTCATTCATGTTTGTAGAAAAACCTAAGTCTACTAAGACTCTCACCAAAAAGAACCCGAAACGCAAAGAGCAAAGCGCCGAAAGCTCCCCTCGCATATCGGCCAGTATTGAAGTAAATCTAGTAATACTTGTACATCCAAGAGCTTTTTTAAATTTCCTTCCTCCTCCTCATTGACCACTGTGGTGTTGCTCTTTTATCTTTACTTTTTAGCCGACAGCATCGGCTCAAGTGGCTGGTATCTTAACCGAACTCCAAGGGACCTCGACTCAACCTCTTGCGACTTTAAAACCTCCAACTCCTCCGTCACCTGCTCTATCGGCTCTGCCTACATCCGAGACGGTGCCAGATGACTTGTCCAATCTCCTTGGGTTTTCTCTGGACGAGTTGGTTGACCCAGAAGTTATGGCCACGGATGACTACCCAGCAGACATCAGAAAAATTCTGGACATATCCATGAAGGCATCGGCTTTAGTTGTTAAATCGGCGCCGAACATGCAGGAAAAACTGAATCGGCTGTTTATGGAGATAACTTCACTGAGGCAATTTATTCGCCAATTGTCAACCCATCCGTGACGCTTATGGCGCCGTCGGCCGACCTACCGCTGAAGCTATGGCGCACTTCTTAACGTGTGCTACTTGGATGGAAAAAGCGGAGGTTGATCTTGCCAATGCTAGAATCGCAAGCGTCAAGCCCAAGAAGCCGACCAACGTCTCTGGACAAGGTGATTGCGAAACCAAAGCGAGAAGAAGAAGTATGATGAAACCGCTGCGTCTTTTATGGCCGCCAAGTCCTCTGTTCAAAATTTGGAACAAACCAAGAAGCGACTTGAGGAAGAATTGGCTAAGGTGAATGAGCAGTGGCCGATGCTGCGACTAACTCAAATGCAATGGCCTCAATTTTGAAGGATCAGAAGAACAATATCGGCCAAGCTATTGCGAAGATTAAGGATCAATCGGCCAAAGTTGTTCCAGTCCCTGGAAATGCCAAAGCTGATGAAGATCTGGTGTATGGCATTACGAAACATTGGGCAAGGCAGCTATGACTCTGTCGGGTTTAGGTACTAGACTTCCGGTCCGGCCGTAAACTTATTATCGTGTTGAAGCAGTGTTCTTGCTATTTTTGTAATACATTTAATCGGTTGTTTAACCGATTATATTATGTCGTTTAATCGGCTGTTTAACCGATTTATTTCTTTGTGCTATGTTTTAATCATGCGCCGATCCATACGCTAGGGTAGTATTGTTTTAGGTACTTTCCGTTGATCGCCTTAGGTAACACTAGCCCCTCAAGTGTCTCGAGTATATACGCGTTTCCGCCAACAAGCCGATTTATTTTATACGGTCCTTCCCATGTAGGTGACCATTTACCGAATCGATTATCCTTAGACCCGATCGGCAATATTGTCTTCCATACTAAATCGGCTTTCTTTGAAAGACTTTGTACGACTTTCTTATTATAGGCCCTCGCAACTTTTCTTTATTCTTTTTAAGCGATTTAAATTAACCAAACCTTAACTCGCCAAATCATCCAAATTGTACATCATCGGTTCTTTGTATTATCGGTAGATAGATTATTTTGTCTCGCCACTCGCATAGATTAAGCGTTTATTTCTCACGTAATGTCTGACTTCTAGCCATAGACCAAGCGATAGGGTGACAGCTTAGTTGATCCGTGAAATGCTAGCCGATAAGCCCATAGAGATTCTGACAACGTAGTATGCCAATTTCGAGGCCTTTCATCGATTTTTCTTTTGATCGACTTGATTAAAGACTTGTTGGATGACTCGGCTTGCCCATTAGCCTGAGCGTAATAAGGTGATGAGTTGAGTAGTTTGATGCCCAAGCTTTCTGCAAAGCTTTTAAAATCGTTAGACATAAACACAGTTCCTTGATCGGTTGTGATGGTGCAGGGAATACCGAATCGATGGATAATGTGTTCATTAACGGCCGATAGCTTCCACGCCGGTGACTTTTTAAGCGGAACCGCTTCTACCCATTCGAAAAAATAATCGATAGTGCAAGGATAAATTTATGGCCTTTGCTCGTTCTTTGGGAATATTTGGCCGATTACATCTATTCCCCATCCTCTGAACGGCCATGGTTTGATAATTGGATGTAAAGCCGATGCTGGTGCAAGTTGCACATTTCCAAACTTTTGACAGCTTTGACATCCTTTGTAATATTTGAAACAATCTTCTAACATTGTCGGCCAAAAATACCGGTTCGTCTCGGGATCCATTTCATTTTGTGAGCGATTGATGTGCTCATGATTCCTTCATGAACTTCACCCATAGCTACCTTTGCCTCTTCATCGCCTATACACCGTAGAAGTAATCCTTCCAATGTCCGATAGTACAATTCTCCTTCTAGCACAACATACTTCAGTGCTTTTTGACGAATTTTTTGTGCAATCGGTTTGGATGGGTCCATCGTAAGTTTTTATTTACGTTCTCCAATCGGCAACATCGGCGACAACTTTGCTTTGTCGATCAAATCAAATGCTTCGTATCGGCTGTATTCCCTGAAGCCTGAAGCTGCCTGAGCCAATGTGTTGGCTTTGTCATTCATTTCCCTGGGCACATGGCTGAGAATGACGTGAAAGTTTTGATAACCTCAAGACAATACTCCAGATACTTTGATAGTACCTCATCGTTGCATTTATATTCTCCTTTAATTTGTTGCACCACCATCAATGAGTCACCATATGCTTCTATATTATTTGCCCCGATGCTGTCTACCAACTGCAGTCCTTTGAGCAATGCTTCGTACTCAGCCTGGTTATTAGAGCATCGGCTTTTAAGCCGATATGCGAACTCAATGTTGTATCCTCTTGGTGAAATCAACACTATACCTATTCCACTTCCTTCTTGACAAACTGACCCATCAAAATACAGTTGCCATGGAGCTACATCGACCATTCCTGCCATAGTATCGTGCCCTGTTATGAAATCGGCTATCGCTTGGCCCTTAATGGCTTTGGCCGATTCATACTGTAGATCGAACTCGGTTAGAGCATAAGCCCACTTCCCAAGTCGTCCCCTTAAAATCGGAGCAGATAGCATATATTTGACTACGTCGGTTCTATCTACTACAACGCAGGTTGATGCTAATATATAGTGCCTTAATTTCGTGCAAGCGAAATATAGCGATAAACATAATTTTTCCACCGGAGGGTACCTGGTCTCAGCGTCCAATAGTTAAATCGGCTTAAGTAGAATATCGCTCGTTCCTTGCCATCAATTTCTTGTGCCAATCTGCCCCAATGGTCTCGCTTTCGGCCGATACATATAATTTAAATGGGACACCCTTCTGAGGTGCAGCCAAGACCGGCGGTGACGCTAAGTATTGCTTTATATCGTCAAAGGCTCTCTGCTGATCGGCTCCCCATACAAATTCCGATGATCTTTCAACTTCGGTGGTGTGAAAGCTTTGAATTCTACGAACAGATTCGAGATGAACCGTCTTAAATAGTTAATTTTGCCGATCGGCTTTTGCAACTCATTTTTGCATGTTGGCGGTTTTGTATTCGTTATGGCCTTGACCACGTGCGACTAACTTCAATACCTCTTTGATGTACCATGAAACCAAGGCGGCCACCGACACGCCAAATGCACATTTCAAAGGATTCATCTTGACCCATGAGCTCTTGTGTTTTGAAACACTTTCTCCAAATCGGCTAAGTGCTGCCAGTCTTCTTTAGACTTGACAACCACGTCATCGATGTAAATCTCAACGATATGGTCGATTAGGTCGTGAAAGATCAAATTCATGGCGCGTTGGTAAGTAGCGCCTGCGTTTTTTAAGCCGAATGTCATTACTGGCCATTCATACAACCCTAATGCGCCAGGGCATCTGAAGGCAGTCTTGGGTATATCGGCTTCCGCCATGAATATCTGGTTATACCCGGCATTGCCATCAAGAAAACTGATAATCTTATTACCCGATGCAGCATCGATAAGCATATCGGCTATAGGCATCGGATATTCATCTTTTGGTGTGGCTTTATTCAAATCTCTGAAATCTACGCATACTCGCGGCTTACCGTTCTTCTTCATGACAGGCACAATGTTAGATACCCATTCGGCATATCGGCAAGGCTTTATGAATTTGGCTTCTAGCAACCTTTCAATTTCTTCTTTTATTATGTCATACAACTCTGGATTAAAAGCGGCGAGGAGGTCGCTTATATGGCGATATCCGAAGCTTGATAGGTAGCCGATGTTCTACTAACCGTCGGCTTAATCCAGGCATCTCATAATACTCCCAGGCGAAACAATCCCTGTATTCTCTAAGTATTTTGACCAACTTATTTTTGTATTCTAAATTTGCACTTACAAAAGTTGGCCTTTTTCGATCGCCTTCTCCTATGTCGACTTCTTGAGCATATCGTGAAGTAAAGCCTTGGCCCAATTTTTTGCTTTGAAATCTTCAATAGCCGAGAATTTATCCCATGCCGATAGCTCCTTGCTTTGTCTTGTAGAAGTTTGATCATTTTGACCCCATCTTCTCAAGATCTCGGCCGCCGATCAAAGGTGCCCGCTTGACAGCGATCGGCGTAAAGCCCGTCTTTCAATCTTGATGAAATCACAATCGTCTAGTGCCTTACGATATGCATTACGCTTCTTCGTGTGGTCAATTTGCATCCGAACTAGCCATTGCAATATGAGTGATGTATCGGTGACACAACCGACCTTATCTCCGTTCCTTGTGCGAAGTTGGTGCATGGTGGAGGGATCTGACAATTGGCATGTATCCAATCTCGTCCTAGAAGTACACTTTGTAATTCCTTTAGCTTCAATTACAAAGAATCGATCGGCAAAGTTTTACCGCCGATAGTCGGGATTCTGTAACCATCACCCTTTTGCTTGATGAGGGTCACTGTGAAGTCATTGACACCATGTTAGTTTTGATCAAGTCTTCATCGGTTTTGCCCAACTTTTTGCAAGTGGAAGTGGCATTAAGTTCTGATGGCGCCCGATCAGCGAGCATCACGGATATCGACTTTCCATTGATGTAGCCCTTAAGTACAGCGGCTTAAGATGTCGATGGGGATCTTGCGGTTTTCAAATCTGACATCTGTGCTCTGGACATAATTGAGCAAATGTATCTTTAGCCGATTCATTTTAATTCGAACTTCATTTGGTAGGGTAAACACCATGTTGATATCCATGGGAGGAGTGTCATCTCGAATCATTGGTGACAGCAAATCATCTGAAGAATCTGACTCATTATCGGCTTGTTCTTTTCTCCTCCATTCCTTTTTGGCAAGTTTTATCGGCCGCAACTCGTTGAATGTTTTATCTCTCTGTTTTTCTTCTTCGGCCTCTCTTGTTTCCTGTGTCCTTAGGCGCTGGAGCCGTCTACGTTGCGATCGGCTAAGCCCAGTCGGACACCATCTAGGTTTGGGCTCTACTGGCTTGCGGATTTTACCAACCAAGTTTCCAGTTAGCTCTTTTTCTTTGTCTTGGTTTGGTGTGCCTAGCCTCTCTCTTGCTGGCTTCCTGTGCTCTAACTCAGTTTGATCTGTTGTTGGCCTAAATAAACGCTCTTTCACCGAATGTCTTGGCCGATTTCCTTGCGGGTAATGCTCCATGGGGCATGACCTTGAAGATGGCAATGCCACGCCCCTTTCCCAACAGAATTGCCAAAAAGGACATCTCTGATGAGCTCTTTCTGCAGCGTCTGGCCGATACAAATTGTTTGGCCGAAACACATCGTTTGGCCGATACGGCCCATCTGGTCGGCGAGCCTGCTGCTCCTGCCGATGACTTATCCTTTCATATTTTTCAAGCAACTGTGAAAAAGTTGGCTTAGGTTTGAATGCTGGTTTACGTGGCGGAGGTCTTTCGGCTTTGTACCATCGTCCAACTTGTAATTCCCTTTTGGTTTCTGGTCCTTGAATTCTTCCCATCTTGATCGGCTTCAATCTGAAGTGAGCGATCGTTATCTTCGATGTTTCCCCTTGCGAGCTTGATTCTATGTTAACTTGTCGCGTCGCAGAAGGTCTTTCATCGGCAATCTGTTTTCCTTTGCCGGAGCACTGAACCATGTTGATTGGGAATGGGTTGACGTCGACTTCCATTGTTGGTTCTTCGCAAACTTGAGCCGACCATCTTCTATGGCCATTGTATCTGTTGTCGAAAAATATTGCGATCGTTAGTGTTATGAGAAAAGAATGATGCCACTTACGATATCGCCGCTTCTTGATTTAAATAAATTTGAAGGTATGGTGTGCCCTTGGTAGTCGTGTCGATTTTTCTTGTAATAACATGTCAAATATGCGATCGCACTTGGATACATCAAAAGCGTATTTCACTTCGACTTATTCCTAGTCGGTTTAAGCCATGAACAGACAAGTGGTTTTTAGAACCTTTTATCCATTCGGCTATGTTTATGTACGCTTCATCTTGAAGTTTAAGCTTGAACTATACTCGACCATGTTTACTTTAGCCTTATCTTTGCCATTGTTTAACCTAAGTTTATCTTTGAATTCTTTACTCAAATATCGGCTTTCTTGTCTTGATACTCGATGAAGTAGGTGACTTAAATCAATAAATTCTTGTCGGCGAGTTTTCTTTTTGTGGGGAATCAACCCTTGGAAGGCTAAATCGGCTAGTTGGTTATCCGGTAATACCACTTGAAGCGGCAATTTCGCACTTCTCTAAATCTTCTAATGTACTCGAAGCGATTCACCGAATTTTTGTCGGACATGACACTTAGGTCTGAAATTCTCAACTCTAAGCTACGGAGAAAAAGTATTCATGAAATCGACTCTCTAAATCATTCCAAAATGTCTTTGAATTTGGAGGCGATTAGTAAACCAAGTGAAGGCGATCCCGATAAAGACAAGGAAAAAGCGATCTTTAGCCCATCGAATTGAGTTGCTTCACCGCATTGAGCGATAAATCTTCCAACATGCTCTAAAGTAGTGACCGAATCGTCCCTGAAAATTTTGCAAAATCGGGAATCTGAAGTTATGGGGATCTGACATCCGGTCAATATAATCTGAGCACGGCTTCCTATAGCCGATCGTTCTTCCTTTGAATGTAAACCAAACCGATCCCTTAAGACCGCCGAGATCGATCAGCTCGATTAACGTTATTGGCATTTGGACCGCGAGGTTTGGCCAATTGTGATGAGTATCCTGCCCCGAGTGCAAACTTCGGTTTGGTCGCTTGCTTACTGGTGATGGTCTTGTTGTTGCCATGATTCGTACCCATCGGCTCTAGCGGCCGGAACCTCGAGCGTTGAGATGAGCGGCTCTGCGTATGTAACTACTTTATACGGGCGGATTCCTAATTTGAAAGCGGTCCACGAGGTTTACAACTTTCTCTAATTCAAGCGGGGTGAGAAGCCGATTATTAGAAGAAGTTCTGCGCCGATGGATCTATCTTTCGGCGTCGGTATATGCATGGTAATGAGTAATGAGGGCTTGGCGAGATTTCTTTGGTGCCAACACGGTAGGTTGGGTCGGCATTAGTGAAATACAGTGCGACACCTTAATCGTGTTGGTGGTTGGTGCCACGAGAATATCTACGGATCGTGGGAAGTGGCCGCGCGGATCCGGCAATCCCGAAGTTGCCAACTCTTGTGCAACCGTTTTTACGCTATTCTCGATCATCGGCTTTAAAGTTGTGACCAAAGCCGATGATTGGTTAATAATGCATGATGCAGTTGCTCAATCATAACAGATAACTTCGGCTTGAGTGGCATGTATCGGCTTATCGGGTCGATCGACACCGCCGCCAAGCGGGTTCGATGTTAGTAGTGCCATCTTCTGCGTGACTCCCGTCGGGTTTTTGATAGCAACTCAACATCAATTCTTCCGGGCAGCTTTTGATCTTGATTTCCTTGCGTTGCTCGAGTTAAATCGTCGAAAGTAGGGACGATTATGGATTCGATGCTCACATCGGCTGGTGCGGTGGACTTACTGCGATCATCTTCTCGATCGGTCCCACCGGGCGTGCCAAAAATGTGTTGACGCCAAAAACGTGAAGAGGGTTTCTGGTTGCAACACACCGAACGAACACCGGGTTCAAGTGTGCGCGAGCGTGCCAATTGATTTGACCCTGCAATCGATAAGGGAAAGAGTTGTAAAATTCAATCAAGTCGATTCCCAGGACGAATCGACTAAAATCAAGAATCAGCCAGAAAGCCGATTTGAAGGGTAACTAGACTAGTCGATTAAGACTAATCCGGGGGTAAAAGGTAGATTGATTCTGAAAAGGCGATGCGCAACAAAACAGAACAAATCAAACCTGAAAAAGCCAATGACGATCAAACAATTGACGATGCGCAACTTTATTTGATCGATGTCGACTTACAGAGGAAAGATTACAATGCTAAAAAGACTAAAGACTACAGAAAGTAAAAACTGGTAGATGTGTTGATTGATTGTGGATGCCCGTCAATCCAGCCTATGGCTCGCATTATATACCCGCTAGCCGATCCGAGTCCTGATCCAATACGTCAATACAATCCGAATCGGCTATAGTTTCCTAATTAGACTCTGTTTCCAAATTTCATCCTTATGCCATCCGAAGCTTTCGTACGTTATCCAAACTTTCCAAAAGGTACCTCGTATTGCATTCAAACTCCTGCTCTTGGCCGATTCTTCTAGTAGTTTCCAAAAACTACTGATTCCTAACCAAACCCGTCTTATTTTCCAAAACTGATTGAGATCTTCCAAATCTGTTGCAACTTCCGAAACCGATTCAAGTTTATCCATACTTGAGCTCAATCGGTTACACTCACTGATCCCGTTAATCCGAATACATATCGGCTTCTTTAAGCCAATCCGATTCCAAATCGGCTTATAATACTTTTATGCCAATTCTACCCTTCTTGCCAATTTTTGGTGCAAACACCTCTCTTTACCTCTTTTTTGTACAAATTTAGTCCTTTTCTAAGTGAAATTACAAATATAGCCTCCTCCTCTACCGCGATTCCGCGAAAGGCGCAATAGGTGATAGCTGACGAGTGCGGCAAGAGGGGTCTACCGTGGCTAGCGAGTGCGTGAGGTATATTCCACAGTAGGGAGAAGGCTAAATTTACAATTCCATTTAGAGGATAGATTTGTAAATAAGAAAAATTTTAAAAAAAAGAGAGAGAAAGAAAAAAGTGATTACTTCGGCACATCAGTGGTTGATAGGGATAGCAATCGGGAAGAAAAAAGTGATTACTCCGGCACATCAGTAGTTGATAGGGATAGCAATCGGATGGGTACCTCCGGGTATGACTGTAGCCCACCTGAGTCTGAAACCCAAAACCGCCCACCTGAACCCACTAGACTTTTCGGGTATAGATCTGTGCTCACACCCAAACTCGATGGATGCCCGAACCAGATGGATACCTATGGGTAGTTTGATGTAACTAAACATGGGCACTTAGGATACCCATTGATATAACTAACCATAGGTATCCGAACCCGATAGGTACTTTAAAAAGTGGGACTCATATATCATAAGATACCCATTTAGTACCGTGATTATAAATTAACACTCATACATATCCTATGACCTTATAAGGTATCTAAACCTGAAAACCCGTGAGTTTAAAGTGCTAACCATATCCATCATTATCAGATCGGATGATCGCGTCTAAATCCAAAGGTAAAACTGACATCCTGTTAGGCTATTTCCAGTCGAGGTTTTATAAAGATTTCATTCCCATTAAATGATGTGATACATCATCAATTTGGATGACATGGCATGATAATTATGAAGAAAGAGAGCGAATGAGTTTCAGGGCAATCCCAATGGGATGACTATGATAGTTTCCATAGTATTAATTAGGTTGCCATGTAAGCAAAATGATGATATGGAGGTAGAGTTAATGATGAAAGAGAAGGAAACCATTTCTCAAGCAGGAAACCATTTCTACACAAGTACCAAGAAAGGGAAAAAGGGGATTGGGTGAGAAAATAAGAGAAAAGAGGAGATTGGATGAGAGTTTATTTTGAAGAAACTATCCATTGGGAGCATAGTTTCTACATGTAGTGTCTAGATGACATGGAAGTTATAGAAATTATATGCATTGGGACTGCCCTTAGGATGAAACTAGGTGTATACTGTTTCCAAGACTATGAAACCTGTTGAAACTAGCACTGGAGGCTATAGAGTTTCATTTCATCCAACTTCGTTCAATCTTGTGCCTTGCAATTAAATGCGATGGTTAGCACAAGAAACCGTGAAATGAAACTATGCATTGTAGCCCTTGTTTCATTTATCTACTCAAATCTCTTTAGATGACATGCCAATCTTAAAAACCATGAAATAAAACTCTTCACTAAAAATGGCCTTAAGTGACCATCTATTGGAAACCATGGGCCTTTAACTTGCTTCTCTAGTTCTCTTCTAGCCGCAATTACCGCTGGCATCTGGGACTGGGATACGCCACCTAGATTGCTCTCGCTGGATCTGCATGCGCTCCTGTCCTGCCTTCGTCGCCATCAAAAGCCAACATCGATAGTGGCTCCCTGGCCGCTGTTGCCGCCTGCCCACCACGCCGGTCAGCGACTCCGGCGGCTCTCCATCGTCATCATTTTCCTCCCAACCTACTGTCTACCACGAGTACATCAACGCAGCCAATCCTCTGTTTTACACTGGGCTTTATTGCGTACGTGCGGCTGCTGTTGCATATGCATGCATGCAAAACAATCGATCGATTTACTCATGTACATATACATGCGTGCGTGCTTTGATCTTAGACTCTTAGGAGACTTGATCGATATAAGCCTGCATGGATCGGATAGATTGATAGTACACAGCTAAGCCAGCCAGAGGGTCGTGGGCAGCACGCGTTGTAGACACAAGTACGTTCGCTTTTCTGTCTGCCTAAAGAGTTACGGTCAGATAAGTTTTGTTACAGTGATTGGGGTTGGAGAGTTCGTATTATGTTTAGGTTCCAAACACCCCCCTTAATCTATATCATCATAATCTGATCTTACTAAAATAAGTAGGGTAGATCTTTTCTTTTGTTTCGATCAATGAGAGAATTTATAGAATTTTTTTTCTAATTTACAGATAATTGTGGGATTTTTTAACCTCTAAAGTGAAAGTGGTAAGTTAAATTTCACCGGTTATCTATTATACTGTACCATAAGCTCCGAATAATTGCCGCTGCTTTTGTCCTCTTACTGAAGAAAAAGAATTTTTACTGTTCTCGATTCCAATTCGAAGGTACGCACTCGTGCGGCAATGCATTTACTCTGAAGTACGTGCATGCTGTTACTACAGAGCACTGCCCATTAGCCGCGACAGTTCTTTTCTACTGCTCTCTGTTCTCTCGTGAGGTTTTATTTGAGCGCAATACACTAAATTTAATTTAGATTGGTTATCCTTGTTAATCTAATAAATTAGATTAGCTTGTATTTATTTATACTTTTGTCGGTAGTAGAGTAGTAGAAATATTATTAACAAATCAATAGCT
Source organism: Guadua angustifolia (assembly GCA_036346375.1). NCBI lineage: Eukaryota > Viridiplantae > Streptophyta > Magnoliopsida > Poales > Poaceae > Guadua > Guadua angustifolia. The sequence goes on along the minus strand of CM070510.1, from coordinate 10,089,399 downwards.
ATATTTAATTTCTACTACACGCCATATACTACCAGTATAATGCACTGTAAAATTTCTCTTTTATTTTTTACAGGTCTTCGACATGCGATTTAATTAATTTTATGAACATTATTTTAGTATATCTCTACTACTTCTAATTAGGAGTTGGTGGTGATACGTCCGTTCTCCACCACCAACCCGCGTCTAAACTGTGAAAAAAACCGCCGACGGAAAAAAAACCTAAACCATTTTTCGTTCCGTTCCTCACGATATGCTCACCTCCCGACTTCTCCACGAACACGACGGCCGCTCCATCTGCGAGTCCAGATGCCTTCCCCGGTGCGTCCCCGCTCCTCCGTAATCAGGAGAAATAGATGTTTGATCTTGTAGCACAGTTTTCTTTTATTGCTTGACCTTTATGTTCCGTTATTAATTTTATTTCTCGTAGCAACGCACGGGCATTAAACTAGTACTAATAAATTTATAATATTATAAAAAGTTTTTTTAGACAAATCTAATAATATAGTTTTCATGTGGCAAATCCAGACAGGTTTTATTTTGGCAATATATAGATAGTTTTCTATTCTGCCGGCATAGATAGTCGATATTAGTGGTCAAATTTTCTGAGGTGTCACTCGGAAAATGAACGAAGGTAGCAGCGTTTTGGAGGAGCTCGTAAGCCCGTGCAAATGTGAAATCCAGCTTCATCTGTTCGGTCCAATTCATGCTTCTCTCGGACCAGATTAGACACGCAACGAACAGTCGAGCAAGAGCTGCGTACGCTACCATCAACGGTCGTGTGACGCACACCTTCCGTTCCGTTGACGAGAAACTTTAGAGTTTACTCACTGTGACGAGAAGCGCAGCACGAGCGCACAGTGTCCGGGAAAAAAAACGGAGCCGTGATGTAGGAGCGAGGACGTACGTAGCAACGAACGAAGGAGAGAACAGGAAGCGCGCCTGTGAACGATCGATGGTGAATCCCATCTAGTTGCGCGCCCATCTCCCGTGTCAGGAGTCGCCATGCCCGAAAGTACTGGAAAACGCCAGGGGATGGAATGCTCCAAGGAACCCATGCACCACGCAGTCCACGCTAGCAGAAGCTTTGGCTTGATTGGTCCACACCTATCTTTTTTTATAGTATATATTCCCTTTCTATTCGAATGGACTGTAAATCAGTCTTCTTAGCAGGTGACAATTGTCTCGTACTATCATGTTAAGCTTGGGATATGTGATAGGTGATATATATCATCTACCGCTATTTTTGTGATACTAATTTTGTAAATTTATTTACATAAGAGCTAAATTTGCACAAAGAAAAAAAAAATAGGTTGGAAAAGGAAAAATAAAACGAAGACTTCCGCCGAACGGAAGTGAAAAGAGAGAAGTGAGAGACGTGCAAACACTGAGCAAAGCGATAACTACGTAGGAGCGAAAGGCAAGGAGAGTACTGGTAATCAATGGAGCTCGCTGCCTGCTTCTGCCACCCCTGAAAAGGGCCTGTCCTCGCAAACGCACCGCACACCCCATCCACCATCATCTCTCTCTCTCTCTCTCTCTCTCTCTCTCTCTCTCTCTCTGGCCTGGCCAAGCAGTTGCAGCGCAGCTAAGCTAGGGCAGGGGAAAAGGGTGATCATCACGTGGAGAGAAGCATGCCTCGCGGCAGTAAAGCTGCACAGTTCACAACCTCGAATTTTTGTTTTTTAGTCCTCTTTGCTAACATTTAGTCTTCTTCCGTTATTATTTGTAAATTTAATCTTCACAAATCACTTCCCACGCCATGCTCAGTTTCCACGACAGAAATCAATCCAGTAATTAAATACTAATATAGTCATATATCTTAATTAACCATTTAATTAGATCGTTAATTAATCAAATTTACTAATTAATCTCCTGTCCTTCTGTAGAGGCCAAACTTGGAAAGAGTCTCCGTGATAGCTAAGCGTAGAAGATGACTGTCGATTTCCTCCGCATCAACCAATGGCGGAACCTGCTTGCGTCGACGCGGGAGGCGACACGAAGAAACTAGTTTCACAAATTCAAACAAAAAAAAGGTAAATTTGACATAAACGAATTTTTAGAGAGGCTACAAAACGACTGCTTCCACAGCCTCAGCAGATGTATTATTCTCCAGGAACATCAACATCAGTAAAAAGTTAAAAACCATGACTGCACACACAAAAAAGAGCTGTTCGAGAATCGCTACAGCGAAAAAAGGAGTATAAAAAGGCTGCAGCTACGTAGGGTGCTGCAACGTACGTACGCGTAGCTGAGCTGGCGCGCGCACTCACTTCTGCACAGGTAGGACGTAGGATCAGGATCGCTGCCTGCCGCCGCTGCGTCGCAGCTGCTGCCAAACGGCGATGTGTGTCTGTGATACGGACGGACGGACGGACGGAGGCGACGCCATCAACGATGCTTTGTACCGGTGAGAATCTTTCTGCCCCGGCCATCGCCCAGATCGGAACTGTGCCGGCGTCGGGTGGGTGTCAGGGGCGACGGGCCCCGCGAAACACCGGCCGGGCGTTGTAATGTTGCTGTCAGTGCTAAAGCGCGCCATTCTGGGCTGGAGATTGGAGATGAGAGGGGGTCAGTCAGGCCACGTCCTCCGTTCAGTTCCATTCGCAACAACGCTTGCCTCGCTTGCCCTGGCTAAACAGCATTTTCTGCTCTATGGTACGCTTTGGTTACTGGTTAGTGATCTACTTGTATAAAAAAAAAGCGGAAGTATTTGCATCAGAACTGCGTGAGGAAGTGTCAGGAAAGGCAGTATGCATGTAGCACAGGAAACTGGAAGCACTGCAGCAGGCGTGAAAAAGTTCTAAAACTAGGGAAACTTGACACTACCAGATCTGCTCGAAATATATAGCGTGCAAGATGCAACAGCCCGTTCTTGTCGAGCCGGGCCTGCATTGCAGCCGGTGCCCGGTGGGAGGACCCTACGCCCTTTTCCCTGCCACCCACCCACCGTGGGCCCGGGCCCTGGCCCGGGGTGGCTGCACTTCTGTGGCTTGTACTAGCTCGGTTCGGAAATATACGTAAATAGTCTTATTTAAAAATATAAAACTTGTATGTAAATATAATAAGGTTTTTTTTACTATATTTCTATTTATTCTCTCTTGAATATATGTATTTATTCATTATCACTCATGTAAAGTATTATCTCTCAACTTTTAAGATAATTAAGTTAGGTAACTTAGTTATTTTCTGTTGTATTCTTTCTCGATCTCACTATAACTTTAGTCCTTGCGCAAAATCAAAATACACTTTATATTTCTGAATGGAGAGAATAATACATAGGCTTGGTTTGTCAAAAAAAATATAGGCTTAGTGGTTGGAGCGGTGGTCCGTGGCAAGGTTTTAAAATTCGTTTTTAGATCATATTTTAGAGGGGACTAAAATCCAAAATTTCAATGAGATTTTGGAATTTCAGACGAAAACCGATTGAAATTCACAAAGAAACATTCAAATCCAGAATTTTTTGATTGAGATTTCGGTTGAAATTGCCAAAATCTAGGTAAATTTGAATCGAACGAAAAATAGTTCAAACCATGCTAGAAAATTTTAAATTTTTTTGTTGATGGTCCTAACGCGACACTAATGTTCTCATAGAATTTTGAAATGATGATCAAGTCTAAAAAATTCTAAAAAAATCAGAAAGTACCACTGTCGTAATAATAGCCTTACCAGTAAATTTGAACCAAATGAAAAATAATTCAAACCAAGTTATAAAATTTTGAATAAAATTGATGGTCCTGATGTAACACTAATATTCTTATAAAATTTTTAGATGATAGCAAAGCCCAAGAAATTTTCAAAATTTCTGAAAATCGTACTGTCATGATAAAAGTCTTACCATTAAATTTCAACCGAATGAAAACTGGTACAAACTATGTTATAAAATTTTGAAAATTTTTGTGGATGATTCTGACGCATCACTAATATTTCCATAATATTTTTAGATGAAGATCAAGCTTGAGAAATTTTCAAAGATGCTGACAATGTTATTATCCTAATAAAAGTCTAGCTGGGCATATGTATTGTATACATAGATTTGGTTGAGTAATAAAAAAAGTTTTATAATTTTTAAAACTTTTAGAAAAGGGTTCTGAGGTAATGCTCAAACTCTCATAAAAATTTTGGATCATGATCATACTCAAGCAAATTTATAAAAATTCTGATAATGTTACTATCTCATTTATGTTCCTTATGTTTTTGATTTTTTTTAAAGATAAAAAATGAAGTTCAATTGTTTTGAATTTTTTTGTGTGACACTAGATTACTAAATATGGTACCATAAATTTTTCAAAGTATGATCAAGTTTATACATTTTTATAAAGAACTGATTGTTTTTCTGTTATTTTTACAAAACGTATCAAAAATTTAGTTTTTTTCAAATATTTTCATAGAAGATGACATACTTAATGAGTACCAACCCAAATCTAATCAAAATTACTAAGACTTCGATGAAATTTGCTAAGATCTCACCAAAATATCTTAAAATACTGTAGTAATTTGATTTTTTTTATTCAGCCAGTATTTGGAATCTCGTCCTTGGTCGAAATCTGAAATTTCACCAGGATTTTAAACCTTGGTCCATGGCATAGGAGTAGTAATTAGGTTTTGGCTTTTCTTTGTCTTTTGGTCTTTTTTTCTAGTTTGATTCTCATCCGAATCAAATTGTAAATATATTCTCTTCTCCACCGTGAAAGGACCGAGAGGCAACAAAAGTCACCTACCACGGTATGAGAGCGAGACGGGTCCATCTATTGTAATATGAGATCACACTAGATGCCTGTTGTAGTCCAGATTTACAATTTGTTCAGATAGAGGTCTAGCATGTAAAAAAAAGGCTAAGGGATAAAAACCAAAGCTTCAGTAGTAACCTTCCCTTGCGTCCGCGGGACGAGCTCGCTGAACCGTGCAAAGCAGCTTCGTTTCCTCGCTGGTGAATCGCCAGAAATGCTGGCCTGCCTGTCAAACTTTACACTTTGGGGTTTGGATCTCTCCTTTTGCAGGGCAGTCCAGGGTCAGACGTACTCAACGTTAGGATTAACAAGATTAGCAGGAGGTGATCAAGAACGTGCTCTGAAAAGGCTCCTTTTGTTTTCTACCAATGGGCAGAGGGTTTATGAGGTGCCATTTACTCCAAATCACAGAATCCCAATAAATGTGGCATGTGGATGTAATGCAATTGTGACAAGAGAGGCAATTTCTGCTAGCTGTAGAGGTTTACCGGCTAGAAACTCTAGAATGAACAAGGCCAGCGCAATTCTATTTGTTCCTAAACGGTTCAGATTTATAAACAATAATATAGTATTACAGCTATAGTATCGGTGTAGATTTCGGTGCTATACGTTTCCATCCTTTGGACTCCCCAAATTCCTCTAATCAATAGGGTGGGTATTCGGTTTTTTCGGTTTGGTTCGGTTTATTCGGTTTAAAATTTTTTTATCGGTTTTTTAGAAACTGGCAACCAAAATTCTCGGATCAAATTCGAAAACCGAACCGAATTAACCAACAAAATTCGGTTTGGTTTTTTGGATTACCTGAAACTATTTTCAATCACAGACAAACTATTTCCAGTCTCATGAACTATTTGGAATAAGCATCATGATCAAACAGAAATCCAGCAAGCATCGCTAGGTTGTGGCTCACATCTGAGGTGGAACCTTACTCATGTCCTTGTCTGCAACAGAGGTGCCTAGGTAGGACGAGGAGGACGACTGGATGCACTTGGGGATGATGGAGGCCGGGGCGGACGGCCTGGTCTCATTCACCACTGGCTTCACTCCTCGCCACATTTGGTCTCACTCAAGCTCACCATCGCTGGTTCCCTCATCATTGAGCTCAGATTCATCGATTCTAGTTGCCACCAACCTCGAATCCGGGGAGGATTCATCATCTCCATCACCACGACAATTGGTACTCTGCACTCGATCCTAGTAACTCATCGTTGTGACTTCTTTGTCACCAGATCCGTTGTTGTCAGCGCCTTCTTCGCCATCTTTAGCTCGATTCATCTGCCAGCAGGACGGTAGGCGGCAAAATATGGTGGATGGTAAGAGGGGATGTGGGAGGGAGGTAGGAGGGAAGCCGGAGAGAGCGGGTCACGAGTGTGGGGAGAAGGTCGAAGGGCAAGGAGGGAGGCGACGGAGAAGCCGGAGAGAGTGGGGCGCGGGTGTGGGGAGAAGGCCGAAGGGCGGGGAGGAAGACGGCAGAGAGGAGCTCTCCAGCCCGAATGGAGAATGAGGAATGGTTGAGCGCCTAAGCAGAATTAGGAATTTTGCGCAAGTGTGATTCAGCTATTCGGGTTTCAGTTAGTTCGGTTTCCGAAATGACCCGACCAAACCAAAAACCGAAAATTGAACAGTATTGAAATAAAAACCGACCATAAACCGAAAATACTGATTTTTTTCGATTAATTCAGTACGGTTCGGTTCAATTTTTCCGTTTCGGTTAAAAATGTCCACCCCTACTAATTGAACATTTATCAACGCTCTCCACGCTACCATGTTTCAGATGTGATTTTTCAACTGAAAAAAAAAATCTTAAGTATCTCTCCGTTGGGTTTGAAACCACTACAAAATATTTTGAGGCTACAAGGTACTTTTTTGCGAAAAAGCCCTCTGAGAATTCCAAAATTGCGAACAGGTCCTTCCACCAGTTATTTTGCAAAAAAGACCCTAGAGTTCTGTAAATTCAACTCGGGCGTCGGTTCTTTAAACCCGAAAGATTTAAAATTACGTTTAGGTCTGGTAAATATTTAAAATTACATTTAGGTCCTTCTACCATTTTTGCAACAAAAAAAACTCCGGAGTGAGATTTGTGCGGCGCAGCATAGCACGCTATACTATATAGTGTTTGTGTGTGTGTAAAGTGGAGAGAATTGGCAGCCCATCAACCGTGCCACGTCATCGTTTTTGCAAGAAGCTCCTCCAAAAATTTCAAAATTGCCTTTAGGTCCTTCCATTAGTTTTTAACAGAAAGGACCAAAAAAATTCAAAATTACGTTTAGATCCCTCGCGGTTTACATTCAGGTCCTCCAACGGTTTTAAGCAAAACAGACCCGAAAAAACCGAAATTATTATAGTGGAGAGAATTGGCAACCCGTCAGGCACGCCACGTCATCCATTTTGCGAGAAGCTCCTCCGAAAATTTTGAAATTGCGTTTAGGTCTTTCCACCGGTTTTTAACAGAAAGGACCTGAAAAAATCCAAAATTACATTTAGGTCCCTCCGCATTTTACATTCATATCCTCCGATGGTTTTAAGCAAAACGGACCTAGAAAAAACCGAAATTACATTTAGACCCATTTTTTTAAAAAAAAAGGAAACCGGGACTACGCAAAAAAAAACAAAAATACTTTTATTTTCTCTCAAAAAACCATAGATTCGCCTATGGTTTATAACAGTCCACGGATTCGCCGACGGATTCTAATGATCCATGTTTTTAAAAAAAAAGAAAACTAGCATTACGCAAAAAAACGAAGACAAGACTTCGTACGATGCAACTCAGCGCGTGGCCCTGGCTAGTTAGACTCAAAAGTGCTGTAAATCGTGGTGCACTTTCAACCACCGCTAAGGATGAAAACGGGTCGGATATCTCCCGTCCGATCCGGGATCGGATCCAGGACCGGATTTTTCTATCCGGTCAAATCCAGATACTTGAATCGGATTCGGGATCGGATCTGGAGCATCTAATATCCGGTAAATATTGGATAGGATCCGGATATTCGGATTTTTCTTATTCGGATATCCGAATTTTTCCTATTCGAATACCGGATCGGATATTCGGATTTTTTTCTATTCGGATATCAGCAAGGCTCAGCCCATTTTCAGCATATCTTTTCCATTTCAGCCCATTTATATTAACAATTAGTTGGTTCTATTGATTCTTAAGTAGTATATTCTTTCTACGACGTTTATTGAGTTTGATTGATATATAATTTGTTACTATAGTCATGTACTCGTATGGTTTTAATTCAATATATATTACTCTATATATGTGTGCATTATTCGTATATCTTTATCCATTTCCGTCCTGATTCCGTCACATATCCGTCCTATATCCATATCTTGAATAATCCGAATCTGTATCCAGCTAGCATATATTCGGTTTCGAATCCGGAAAAAATATATATGTTAGGATACGAGAAAAACAATATCCACTTATATCCGACCCGTTTCACCCATAGCCACCGGTAAGCACTGGACTCGCTCTCACTTTTGGATAGGATATGCTAAGAAGATTTGCAATGTTTGCTAATCGGCAACACAATGCATTGACGAATCAACCATCTATCGGTCTCAAGCTTAAAATAACAGATGGAGAAAGACGAGCATCTTGTGCGATTTTCAACACATGCACTATTGGGTTATTACTTGGGCCGACAAAAAAATAATCGCTAGCATTCAAATCAAAATTGCTATGATTACAATGATTAATGGATTCGAAATTGAAACGTGTCTATTTCAAACGAAAAAAAGTTAATAAGCCTCTGCTCAACAGTGACTCATTAGCTTAAATTTAAAATAAACACTTAAATGATGAACATAATTTTATATTATTTAATTTTGAAAGAAACACAATAATAATTTATTAAACTCAACTATTAAGCCCGGGTACGGCCAGGCCTAGATCGTTGGCTACGGAATGTTGATTGTTGAGCTCCTTTCCCAGTTGACACTGTCACGTGGCCTGCACTGCCATCTCATTGTCGCCACCTGGGCCAAATGCCAGCCTTTCCTGCTGTTAAATCATATCCACAGTACAGATTGCCTTCGCTGCACACTACTACATCACTCTGGTGTAACTGTTGCAAAATTAGACCACAAATTCTCCCTCAGTTCTGAATAGGTATTATTACATCATATTACACTTCTACTAAGATATATGTATAAAAGATTGTATTATTTTTTTCGTTAGATCGTTTATTGTTCTTTGAATGGTGTCTTATAATAGCCTTGAATAAAAGAGAGGAGTATAAAAAAAATAGTAAAATATCACATAAAATTGTAAAATGATATGTATTTAGAAACAAAATTTAAAAGATAGGGTTACATATAGTCATTAGCGAAGTACACAATCAATCTAGCACAGCATAGCGCACAGTTAACGTTGATCTCTAAAACATTTTTCTTACAGAGATCTTCTCCGTCGATTTACTTAAAAAAGTTTCGAAAACTAATCAAAAAAAATTAAAGAGGAGAACAAACTGACAAGGAATAAATAAAAGGGGATGGAAAAAAAGGTGGCAAAAGCTAAAGGAAAGCGCGGCCCTGGCATTTCCTGCAGGAGCCTGGTAAACTTCACGTTTCGTGTTGGGACCAATCATGGAGTACTGACATGTGGGGGGGTATAGTAAACTGTGACCCCACATGTCGGTAGCCAGTTTGCATCAGCTGACTGCCGTGTGTTTCATGCCAGATGCTCGCATCCACTTAATCGATATCCCATTGGTTGAGGCGCGGGGAGCCGGGGAGGGTACGACGCAATCACACGATTATTTCTGGGGAGATCGAGAGATCAAACGGGCAGTCAGAAAACACAAATTATTCACTGAAAACATTGTCAGTCCACCGCCCGTAGCTCGTCACGCGGCCTCCTTTCCCCTGCATCGCCGTTCCTCCTATCTTTAACGCATCTCGCACCATTGCCGTCCAGTCTAGGACTGGGAGTTGGCTGGGTTTTTGGGATCGGCTGAGACCCAGTTGGCACAGCACAATCTATGTACGATATAGGTATAACATGTGACGGGCTGGGTCGGTATGGTCTAAACGATGGGCTATGCTTGAGCAGGGCCGACAGGAGAGTGACAAGGTGGTGGCATAACGGTGGGACATGGCTTGGGGATGGGCGGCACCTAGGGATGGTTGGAAGAAGGAGTAGCTAGAGGTGCACCGTATGGTCTAAACGATGGGCCATGCTTGAGCAGGGCCGACAGGAGAGTGACAAGGTGGTGGCATAACGGTGGGATGTGGCTTGGGGATGGACGACACCTAGGGATGGTTGAAAGAGGGAGTAGCCGGAGAGGGGGGAGGGTGCACCTCACCATAGCACTGTTGTCGTCGACTCGTCGGACGTCAAATCTACCACATTCAAGCCCGTCATCGCTAACTTAGCCTAGATATGGCTTGCATCTCGAAGGTGCCAACTGCTAGGGCTGGTATTAATGGCCGCGAGCTGCGAGGAGTTTGTTTGTGGTGGCATGGCTCACGAGGAGGCAGCTTACGGCGACATAGCCTACGAGAAGAGCGCCATTGTGCCGGTGTGGCCCATGAGGAAGTCACCTGCAGTGACGTGGTCTGCGAGGAGGGTGGCATGGTCCGCGAGATCCCCTGTGATGAAGTGGCCCGCGCCGGCGAAATCAAGTTCGAGGAGAGGGCCACCGCACATGTGAGGTCGAGGGGATTTGGAGGGGTTGCCAAGGTCACGAGAGGACTCTTGCTTGGATGGGCTTTGGATGTCGAGTCGCATGATGGAGGATGAGGAGAATGGACTAGCGATATGACGCAATGCTTGGATGACACTGCGAAATGGGTTAGTATGGTCTGTGTATGCTTTTCTATATGCTACACTAGGGATGGTTGTAGCCAGGAGAGGGAGGATGATGGTTTTTGAGTGATTGGTTGTAAAGCAACCAGAAGAGAATATTGCCTAGTTGCCCATTCTTTTTTTAGCGATATGACACAATGCTAGTTTTTCGAACAAACAAATACCAAATAGCATAGAAGAAACGGGCAAAGAGCAATTACCTAGCCATTCTTTTTTTTGAGTGACATGACAGCACACCAATATTAAGGTAACATAGCAGAGAAAGAAAGCAAATGAGTGGTGAGCAGATATACAATGGGCAGATGCAATGTTCTCTTCCTCCATTAATTTAAAACACACCTCTACTGCTCATTTCTTTACCATATAAGCACAAAACTTGTCTTCTCTCTTTGCTCTACTCAGTAGCCTCAATAGATTGTACAACAAAGCTCGGTAACGATATGCTACCAACGAGTTGCAGCACAAAAGGATCATGCGGGAGTGGCCAACCTCGGTAGTAGTACGCTATCGAGGAGTCGTGGCATGAAGGTAGTAGTGAGGTGTAGCCGCGGATGTTCCCATCAGTCCTCCTCTTGCTCCGACTTCCATCAATGCTCGTCGGCTCTGCCCAAGCATGTGAGACTACAACATACATGATCATCATATGGATGGTATAGAGGGCTACAAGGAGTACAAAGTAGTTTGTATCGACACCGAACTTCTCTCCCCAAGCCACAGATGGCAACATTAGTGGGTCCAGGTCTAGCACCAGCACCACTAGACGAAAGGCGTCGTGCTGAGAGCACATGACCAAGAGCCAGAAAATTTGAGATGACCAAATGTAGAGATTTCAACTTGTAATTGTTGCAATGCTAAATTAACTACACATACAATGTTGGGACGAGGCACTTGAACCCGGCACGACAAAGCATGCTTGAACAAGATGTGGGTGCGCAGCGTGAGGAGGAGTCCAGACGCAACTGAACTTCTAGGTTGATGGCTCTGTGAGTACTTGGGTATCCTATCCTCCTTTTGTGTACTAGCAAGTCAGTAGGAGAATTACCACATCTGATATTTTAGGAATCTATTATAGTGAGCAAGTTGCACTAAAAAGAAATATTCCTATAAGTTTTCTTCCCTTTTTCTTTAAATTCATATATTTGGACATCATCATAGTAGATAACCGCCTGCATTAGTATTGTAGCCCATTATTTGGAAGACGATTACAAGCTAAACAAGAGAGTCATAGGGTTTAAAATAATTGACGAATCACACATAGGAGAAACCATTGCCGAGCACATACTAGATGTAATTGATGATTTTATGATAGATAATAAGATTGTTTCTATAACTCTTCATGACATATCAGCAAATATGATGGTTATGAATGTCCTTAGCCCAAGGTTACAAATATATATTGGTAGATATGTTCTTCACAAGAGATGCTCTTATCATATCTTGAACCTCATTATGCAAGATGGTAATGAATAAATGAACAATATCCATGTAGTATTGCATGGCCATTGGGATGACCTCAAGAAAAATCAGTTTTGATGGCCGTTGGGTAGAACTCGACATACATTATTGACGAATACTCCTATCAGGGGTATCCCATAGCAAAGTATACATCTATTTCAAGATCGTATTTCTCTCAGTCATCTGGACTCGGAGTCCAGACTGACGACGATACAGAGTGCTGGGGGGATATTACCAAAGTCCCCCACAAATGGGATTATCCCTAAAATGCCGGTCAGAGCGCTAAATGGAACTTCTTAGGCCCAGCTCCAATCGGAAGGCCTCAGTCGGGTCACGCAGAACCCTCGGCCCCGACTTCCGAAGGCGCTCCGACCCAGCCTCGGGTCGGACGCCCCCGCAGTCTCCGACCTGGCCTTAGGTCGGGGGATTCCGCAACCACCGACTGGGCCGCAGACGATATATATCGACAAAGATCTCGCCCAACGACCGGTCGGGTCCCATGAAGCTCCATCTCGGCGACTCGGCCACATCATCGGTCGACCTCGAAGTTGGTTACCCACCGTCTGAACAAGACAGTCGTGCAGGAATAGGCAATCCTTCCCGAGGCAACACCAAAGGCGCCGCCCACGCAACGCCTACGCCGACAAGCGCGACTGGGACAAAGCACCTTCCCAATGGGGCGTCGCAGTTAAGACTCGACAGGCGCCACGGCTAAACACCGCCAACCTATCAAGAGATAAACGGGAAACCTGTCAGTCCTCTAGACCGAAGACCAGATCTTTTGGGCGTGCCATGCCCCTACCGCTCTTTTCTCCTGAGTCCCGTGTAAACTACCCCCTCCGCCTATATAAGGAGGGGCGGGGTCTTCAGGGGAAGGGGGCACCCTCCTTTGTTTTTCTTTTCTTCCCAACTCGATCGATGCATGAGAGCTCCGAAGCTCTCAAGCCCATTCCCACTCGGACGTGCGTTCGGGGCCTGTCCCGAGCCCTCACTTGTAACAAGGCGCGGTCCGCCGTGCCCGGGGCAATATACCACCACCACGAATCGAAGTAGGACGTTCACCTGAACCAAGATAAATCCTGCTCTCTGAGTCAACCATCAAGGAGAGGGAGCGCGCGGCCCCCTGACTTACAAATACACTTGCCGGTTCTACGAAACACCGACAATTATGTTGAAGAAGGTACAATGATATGAACATATTATATCTATCTTTGTTAATGCTAACACTCAGAATAATGAATTGGTAGTTGCTAACTTAGATCAATAGATTGCTAATCATTTCTAAGAGTTTTTAGGACTTTTTCACAAAGCAACTAAGACTTTATGCGATGTTTACTACCATACCTCTTGTTTAGTTATTGATTTTATTTGGCTAATTATAGACAAGTTTACTAAATCTAGGGGATAGCCTTTTAGGCTATGTTATTGTAGCAATGGAGGGAAAATTTGTTAAATATTTTGGATCTATTTTACACATATAATGCTTTATTATCTTTTTGATCGTACAAAAAAGTTAGTAGGTTTGAAAATTACTATATAGGGAATAGATGAGTATCTTGGTCTTAATTTCTCTAAAGCTTTTGAACATGTCAAAAATGAGTTTTTTGTGTTTTTCACTTGTATCATGACAAGCTTGTCAACAGCGTGAGATCAAAGGCTTCGCAGCTAGCGCAACAAGTCAAGACAAAGCTGAACAACCCACTTGTGGAAGAAGCTAAAGGGAAAGTCTGGTACTTCATCCTCTCAATCTCAGGGGACCCGAAAGTGGAATTATGTCTCAAAGCTAAACCGCTACCTTAGCATGATTTTGCAAACACTAATCCTGATCTTGCTGGTGAAGGGAAGATAAAGTTGCTCGAGTGGTGGAAGAACAACAAGTAGATATTTCTTATGCTATGACATTTTGTACGAGATGTTTTGCTAGTTCTGATGTCCACTGTCTCTTTGGAAGTGACATTCAATATAGTAGAGAGAATAAGTAAAGAAAGGAGGCCATCTCTCATATCTAAGATAGTGGAGGCAATCACCTGCATTAAGGATTGAGAATTAGCAAAAGAGTGACGACAACATCTACTTGAGGATCCCGATATCCTTCAAGTGTACATTGACCTAAAACGCATGAATGATATAGACATTGGAGAGTAGTTAGTACATATGCATGCTGTTGCTATAGTCTTTTCCTTACTAGTGGAGCCCCACCCTAAGGTGAAATTTAACGAGGTAGCAACTTTGTGTATGTACCCAATAAATAAATAAAATTTAGATCTTTTTTTGAATAATTGTGTGTACCGAATTCTCATTGACGATTGACGTTTGCTTCTCGTCCATGGTGCTGTGACAGTAACAGATGATAGCAACGACATCCCCTACTCTACACGTTCAATATGGCAAGGTGTGGGCTTGCACAGCATGACATGCCCTTGAGCCATGCTTGGGCATCACCGGAGACGAGTCAAGCCAACACGGCACAACACAATGAGGTGCTCGTGTTGTCCAGGCACTAAACATCATGGATCGAAGCCCTTGAGGCCCGTGCCATGCCGACAAGGCATGCCCTACTCCTAGGTCTATTCTAGTGCACCGCCATCTTCTTCCATGCCATGGCTAGTTGGGCTCCCTCTCTCTATATCTGGACTCATGAATTTGGAACCCTATATCTCATCGACAGTGACCTCACCACTCAAAGCACAAATATAACACATCTTACAACCCCTGGGATTGCTGAGAGGAGGCGAAGCCAGCTGTCCCTCTACGCATTTTTTCAAAAAAGCCCCTATGTTTGCTTAAATTATGAGTAGGTCCCTGCAAATTACGAATAGGTCCTTCGCGGTTTTTTGTGAGGGGAAGATTTTTTTACTTTATCGCGTATGGGTCCCTCGTCCGCTCTTTTACGGAAAAAGCTCTCATTAAATTTAAATCGCGAACATGCCCTTTTCTAATTTTTCAAGATAGCGGACAGTTTTTCACCCTTTTCCTCTAGACTATTTTCCCACTTGGGTTTTCCACCTCGGTCTCAATATTTTCCGAATAATTAAGTCGAATATGTATTCATCTCTAGAAAGGTTGTAAATCTCTAATAATTTTTCACTCTTTTCCTCTAGACTATTTTCACACTTCGGTTTTCCACCTCGGTGTTGTCGTCTCTAATAATTTTTCACCCTTTTCCTCTAGACTATTTTCCCAGCCGTTTTCTACCTCGGTCTCAATATTTTCGAATATGTATTCATCTCTAGAAAGGTTGTCGTCTTTAATAATTTTTCACCCTTTTCCTCTAGACTATTTTTCCCTTCGGTTTTCCACCTCGGTCTCAATATTTTCCAAATAATTCAGTCGAAAGAGATATTTCTACGACTCTAACTCTCTATTTTTTCCCACGTAACTTTCGGTTTACGGTGTTTTCCTGAGTGAGAGATATGTTGAAAATCGCTTCATCCTTAAATCGATTTTTTTCCCCATCTCAAGACAACACTGACAATAGCCACTACCATGTCACAAATATTCAAGTTGATCTAATGATATGAAATTCGACTTATTTCCTCATAAAACATTCCATGGCCTATGATTAAAAAAAGACTAATCTAGCTACATATAGGGTTGTAAAAAAGCTCGAGGCTCACGAGCTGCTTGAGCTTGTAAGATTCAACGAGCCGATCTCGAATAATTCACGAACCTCGGTTAATTTATGAATCACTTGTTAAATATTACTACATGTAAACTCTTTCAAGCTTACTTGAGCTTGAGCCTTTCCTATTGTTGAAAATTAATGTATATTGAATTGTTGATTGTTAACAAGCTTTCTCGAATTTACTCGAGCTTTGGTTGAATCGAGCTCAAGTCCAAATCCAAGCTCAAATCCCAACTCAAGTTCACTCGAGCTTGGCTCAAATTTTTACCAAAGTTAGTAGGCGAGTCTCGCTCAAGCTCTACTAGTCTACAACCCTATCCACTTTGTTGCTTGAAAATTACAAAGACAACATTTTACTAGCCCTTGACTATTTGCTCGAAAAGTACGAAGACAACGTTTTACTAGCCTCATAACTATTTTTTCTCATAAATTTAGCTCATTTCCAAGCATAATAGCAAAAAATAGCTTTCTACCTAACTATAGAAGAGCCGACAGAAGACACACGTCACCTGTCAAGCTCCCATACAACGGTAGGAGTTGTCGTGTAGTTGGATCTCAGTAGCAGAGGCACCACATTGCATTACCTAGGCAGGGGCAACATGCCTAGCAAGCCTACAACGGTGGTATTAATTAAGTGATAACTTAGTTAAGTGGATACTTTATGGTTTTGCTCATCACATTTCATGCTAAGGTGGAACCTTGCCGCGACACAGCCAGGGATTCAAATTTCGTTTGGAGAAAAATATTGGGTATGGTCGAAATCCGAAATTTGGCAAAATTTTGATATTTCAAACAAATTTTGATCGAAATTCAAAAACTAAAATTTAAATCCGGTCCGTTTGCCACAGAAAAAATACGAATTTCAGTGAAATTTACCAAACTTTTGGATGAAATTGCCGAAATTTCGGTTCGTTTGCATCAGCTGAAAAGTGGATCAAACGATGATGAAAAATTTTGAATTTTTTATGGGGTGACTTAACAAATTGATGATATTTTCATAAAAATTTTAGATGATTATCAAATCTGAGAAATTTTTAAAAATTCAAATATTGTTATTATCCTGATAAAAAGCTGACCAATAAGTTTGAATCGATTGAAAATTAGAACAAACGGGGTTATAAAATTTTGAAATTTTTTATAAATGGTTTTGACACATCCATAATATTCTAGTAAAATTTTGAGATGATGATCAAGCATCATTAAGTTTTAAAAATTCAAAAATTCTATCATTGTGTTAAAAGGCTTACGACAAATTGAACAAAATGAAAAATTATCCAAACCATGTTATAAAATTTTGAATGGTCCTGATGTAGCATTAATGGTTATATAAAATTTTTATATGATAATCATGCTTAAATAATTTATAAAAATTCTGACAATGCTACATCCGGATAAAAGTCCAATGATCAATATATAGATTTGCTTTAGCAATCAAAATATATTTAAAATTTTTAAAAATTTTACAGAAGGGTGATAAGAAAATGTTTAATATCTCATAAAAATTTTGAATCATGATAACGCTCTAGTGAATTTATAATTTTTTTGCAAAGTACAATACCATGCATGTTCTTTCTCATTTTGATTTTTGAAATATAGTATAACAAATGAAGTTCAGTGCATACATAGATTTGGTTGAGTAAAAAAAAAGTTAAAATATTTTGAAAATTTTATATAATGGCACTAAGGCAATTCTTAATCTCTCATAAAAATTTTAGATCATGATCACACTCGAGAAAATTTATAAAATTCTGACAATGTAACTGTCCCAATTATGTTCATTTTATTTTTGATTTTTTAAAGATAACAAATGAAGCTAAATTATTCTGAAAATTTTGTTGCATGATCCTACACTGCTTAAGATAGTAGTATAAAATTTTTAGCTCATTATCAAGCTTGTACAATTTTATAAAATTCTAATAATATTTCTATCAAAATTTTAAAATATCTCAAAAATTTAGTTTTTCAACAAATTTTCATAGAAAATGACTTTTTTATGGGTTATTGGATCAAATCCGGTCAAAGTTCTTGAAATTTTGGCGAAAAAAATGAAATTCCTATAGCATTTTTAATTTATTTTTTGCCTAATAGCTTAAATTTTGTAGAGACCTGAAATCTAAAATTTTGACGAAAATTCAGTGAAAGTTAGAACCCTCACACAGCCATCCTGCCCGCGTTTTTCTGTTACGGAGACCACTATTTTTGAAATCTACTTCCAGACTGGACCACATTAAAAAAAAGATCGTCGAAGATCTAGAAAAGCGCTCCCTTCGAAAATTACACGGCTGTTGGGGCCTACAGTTTTACAATACTGCGTATCTACTGTTCCCATCCATTCATTCTGGTCCCACGTGTCATCGGTGTCCATGCCCCCCGACGTGTGACTCGAGTTCTACTGCCCTAGGCCAACCAGATAGAGAGAGAAAAAACTACGACACTGATGTGATCTCTCAGTGTCCCATCTCTCTCCTCTCTTACTACCTCATCCCCACAAGGAGGAAGCAGATCCCATGCAACTTAAACACATCGTTGGATTAAATTTAGATGGTTGAGATCGTCTAAAAATACTGTATAAATATTTTATAATTAAAATGACTGTTTATGATACCGTAAAAAACACTGATCTCGTCCTATTTTTAGTCGATAGACCTCGATCCGAGGATCTCATCTATAGAGCCTACTTAGGAGCTGCATCGAATGCTTGCCACAAGAAATCTCGCACAGTCAGTCTCTCTCTAAAGCCTAAACTCCCATCTTTCTCTCTCTGAAACGCCCAGCATATAGCCTACTACTCGCCCTAGTGTCGTAGCCCCTGCCACTCTATCGCCCAGCCATACAGCTACTCGCTGTCACTGAGCCAGTGAGCCAGCAGCACAGCAGCGCGAGTGCGCAAAGCCGAGCGCGAGAACCCATGAAACAAACCAAGAACTCCATCCCATTGACACACTTCACACTCCTTAGCTGTTCTCCTCTCTGTAATGTCACTGCCCGGATGCCTCGCAGTCGCAGCTCAGCGACCATGACGACGACGGCGGCGGCGGCCTTCCGCGCTCTCATTGCCTTGCTCCTCGTCGCCGTGGCCGTCGGGGACGACGGTGGGTGCTCTCGGTTTCTTTTCTTGGTGCTCTGGTTGTTTTGGTATGTGTAACTGGGGAGCAGCAAAGATTCAGAGGGATGATTGGTTGGTTTGTTAGGATTAGTATTTTATTAGTGCTGCAAGTACGCGCTTTTGGACGCATGGTGATTCTCTAGTGATGCTCCAGTGCCATTTTTTTATTGCCATAAGCGGGGAGTCTAATACTTAACTAATCCTTGTGAGTAGTGCCGCTTCTCCTATCTTCTCTTGCCTTCTCCCCTATCTGGGAGACAGTTCTTCACATCTTGTTGTAGCTGCTAGCCAGCCACTAAGCTAGTTCACCAGTGTTTCCGAAGTGAGTGAGATTTTTCTTCTTTTGTGTCCTGGTTTGTTTCACAAGTACCACTGCTCTGCCTTATTAATAGCAGACGATGTTGGTACCAAGAAATGGCTTGAACATTAAATCTTGCACTCTTTGTTCAGCTGTTCAAACATGGAAGCTTGGTTTTCTTTTCCTTTCGTGTCTATCTTTTCTGCCACTCTGTTTTTTTATTCCCAATCTGATAAAAATAATTGTGATACCCATCAGGATTAATCTTAGTATTCTCAACCTTTTTTGCTTCACTACTGTTATGTTCTTTATGCGTTTTAAATCCGATGTTTTTGAACTCATTATGTTTTCTAAAACTTGAAGACTAATGGAAAATCATTTTTTAGCATCGTGAGCAACTCCCTTTTGGTTGATCTTGTTGGGATACATTGACATCTCCAGATTCTACTGATCTTGAATCTGTTTTGTGTTGCCATTTTCTCGTGCTAACGAGGCTGGGTTGCATTACACCCAGGGTCGACGCTGCTGGAGATCAAGAAGTCCTTCCGCAATGTCGACAACGTACTGTACGATTGGGCCGGCGACGACTACTGCTCGTGGCGCGGCGTCCTCTGCGACAACGTCACCTTCGCCGTCGCTGCGCTGTAAGAAGAAGAGCGTCCGTTAAAAGTTTACTCCTTTTCCTACGGACTGCAATATTCGGTCACTGATGCGGCGTGTTGATGCAATGTAGCAACCTCTCCTGGCTCAACCTCGAGGGCGAGATCTCTCCGGCCGTCGGCAGCTTGAAGAGCCTTGTCTCAATGTACGGACGATGTCTTGTTTAACCTGCTGGCCTGTGTGGTTAATTGG
This sequence comes from Guadua angustifolia, assembly GCA_036346375.1. Classification (NCBI taxonomy): domain Eukaryota; kingdom Viridiplantae; phylum Streptophyta; class Magnoliopsida; order Poales; family Poaceae; genus Guadua; species Guadua angustifolia. The sequence goes on along the minus strand of CM070510.1, from coordinate 10,069,527 downwards.
AATGTAGCCTCCTGATGATTGGCTTGCGTTAACTTGTGTATTTGAGTATGTAAATGTAGTGATTTGAAGTCGAACGGGCTGTCCGGGCAGATCCCTGATGAGATTGGTGACTGTTCGTCGCTTAGAACACTGTGAGTGGACTCTATAATGATGTTCAGGTTTTGGAAATAATGCGTGCTCTAACTATTGTTCCTGGTATAGGGATTTGTCCTTCAATAACTTGGATGGGGACATACCGTTCTCGGTTTCGAAGATGAAACACCTTGAGAACTTGTAAGGCCTGTTCTTTCTGAGATGCATTTAGTAAACAAATCCTTTGTGGAAGTTACTGCTGATTATGTGCTGTTGTTTGTGATTTTCTAGGATATTGAAGAACAATCAGCTGATTGGCGCGATCCCATCAACGCTCTCACAGCTCCCAAATTTGAAGATTTTGTAAGTTGCAACATGATTCTGATACTGCGGATCTAATTAAGATTGTTCTGAATTTCTGATGCGATGTGCACCTTAAGGGACTTGGCTCAAAACAAACTGAGTGGGGAGATACCAAGACTAATCTATTGGAATGAGGTTCTTCAATACTTGTATGTCATCCTTAACTTTGTTTCACCAGTTCAAAAATTGTGTATTAGTTCTACTACTGTAGTTGCATTGTTGGTATGTTAAGGGCCTGGCAATAGCTGGCTAAATTCATGGAGCTTTTATGGTTAGAAGAACATTATAGTAAGACACCACAGATTTGTGCACATGGGGTAGTGTAAAGTGCTAGTCTTTTTTAATGCTTTGTGGCTGAATTAATCATATACATAGGGGATTGCGTGGCAACAAGTTAGAAGGAAGCCTCTCCCCAGACATGTGCCAGTTGACCGGCCTTTGGTACTTGTAAGTATGCCGCTTACCAATTTGTCACCACAATGTGTTGTGTATCCTCTATCGGGTTCTAACGTTACCATCACTTTGACCAGTGACGTGAAGAACAATAGCTTGACTGGGGTCATACCAGAGACCATTGGGAACTGTACGAGTTTTCAGGTCTTGTACGTATTTACATTCTTGACCCTCCGACATATAATATTTACCTTTCGGTTTGTGAAGTTTTCCTAACGTTTTGTAATGGTAGGGATTTGTCTTACAATCAGCTCACAGGATCAATCCCATTCAACATTGGTTTCCTACAAGTCGCTACATTGTATGTGGTGGTTATTTTAAATGACATGGATCTATGTAACTTATGTGCTTAACAGCATTAACACTAATCTGCAAAATTATGCATATTATCTGTATCAGGTCCTTGCAAGGGAACAAGTTCACTGGTCCTATTCCATCAGTTATTGGTCTCATGCAGGCGCTTGCAGTACTGTAAGTCCAATGATGAGCTTAAATTTACTAGATTATAGGTTGATCAATAAAGGAGGCAGCATTGCCTCATTGCTGTTGGTGCAAGGTTGATAATTGATATGACCTTTTACCTTTTCAGAGATCTGAGCTACAACCAGTTATCTGGCCCTATACCATCGATACTAGGAAACTTGACATACACCGAGAAGCTGTAAGTTTTCTTTTCCCCCAATATATGGTTCGTAGCTGCTTACGATTTACCTGATAGATTATTCACCTCTGTGAAAGTTTTATGTTGGAATATTTCTGAGTAAGTAACATCATACATCGTGTGCTCTAGATACATGCAAGGCAATCGGTTAACAGGGCCAATACCACCAGAGCTTGGTAATATGTCAACGCTTCATTACCTGTAAGTGGAAATATTGCTGTCAATTTTGGATATTCAAATTCATGTTTACCTTCATTCTATATTTGTTGACAAAATATCTAAATTCAGAGAACTTAACGATAATGAACTTAGTGGATCCATTCCACCAGAACTTGGAAAGCTTACAGGCTTGTTTGACTTGTAAGTGCTTTTTAGGCACCCTGTAATATTACTATGATTTCCCAAGTTTGTTAATAAAACAAGCGGTTGATTTTGCTCTGGTTTCACAGGAACCTTGCAAACAACAAGTTAGAAGGACCAATTCCTGACAATATAAGTTCGTGTGTGAATCTCAATAGCTTGTAAGCATGGCTTCTTTCTAAAATTTTTGTGTCATATGCTGTGTCACAGACTCACAATATACATGCAATGTGCTAATTTCCCTTTACAGCAATGCTCATGGCAACAAGTTAAATGGGTCCATTCCTCGTTCTTTACGTAAACTTGAGAGCATGACTTATTTGTAAGTTATAAGGTGTTTTAAGCCTTAAATTATGCTAGAAAAAAGCTGAAAAAATTATTCTGATTCTATTTTAAAATATAGGTCAATATTCGTACTTATCTGCTTCCTTGTTTGCTGTGTTGCTTAGTGACTTACGTTCATCTGTTTTTTTAGGAATCTGTCATCGAATTATCTAAGTGGCCCTATTCCTATTGAGCTATCAGGAATCAACAATTTGGACACCTTGTAAGTCCCATTAGCTCATCAATCCTCAAGAATATATATGTTTTATGCAATGACATATATAATGAAGGTGCATGTATCAGGGATTTATCATGTAACATGATTACTAGTCCAATTCCATCCACCGTTGGCAGCTTGGAGCATCTATTAAGACTGTAAGTTTTTGGCATTACCATTTTTGGTATATTTCCAGCATCATGCATTGACGTCGTGGAGCTTGTTTCTCCAGTAACTTGAGCAATAATGATCTAATTGGATTCATCCCTGCGGAGTTTGGGAACTTGAGGAGTATCATGGAGATGTAAGTGCAGGGTGATCTAATCGTGAATCCTTTTACCGATTAGTTCCTTGATGCTATGTCGAATAACTTGGGGTATTGTTTCAGTGATTTGTCCAATAACCACCTTGGCGGTCTGATTCCTCAAGAACTTGGAATGCTACAAAATCTGATATTGCTGTGAGTTATATATTTTCATGTCACTTCTTTTTTTTGCTCCATACTGTTGGTGGAAGATTCATAAGGTAATCTTCAGTCTACCTCTGATTCATCCGTCTATTATTTGCTCTTGCAGAAAACTGGAAAATAACAATATAACTGGGGATGTCTCTTCACTGATAAACTGCTTCAGCCTCAATATGTTGTAAGTTAACAACCAAAAAAGCTCTAAGCATATGTGAATGTTTGATTTTGCTGACATTATCTTGTTTTCGTGAACAGAAATGTATCATACAATAATTTGGCTGGTATTGTCCCTAGTGACAACAACTTCTCACGGTTTTCGCCTGAAAGGTAGTGTGCACCATCATTTCCATTACTATTCTATCCTATTGATCAGACTTTTGAGTAGTAGTCTAACGATCTGGCCCTTCAGCTTCTTGGGTAATCCTGGTCTTTGTGGATATTGGCTTGGTTCTTCATGCCGTTCCTCCAGCCACCAAGAGAAACGTAAAAACAGTGTTTCATTCATCAATTGCTTTCAAGTGTACTTTCTTCACATCTAATAGACCACCACCTTTCCCCCTGGCTTTTCTACGCAGCACCAATCTCAAAGGCTGCAATACTTGGCATTGCTGTGGGTGGGCTTGTTATCCTCCTGATGATCTTAGTAGCTGTTTGCAGGCCACACAGTCCTCCTGTTCTCAAAGATGTCTCTGTAAGCAAACCAGGTAATGCATTTACATAAATTCTGAATCTGTTGTTTCAAGAAATCAATTATTTACCTTTTTGGCAAGTTTTATTTTGTCACACGTCATGTTGAATGATAATGTATTTTATCAAACCAAAATATTATGTGGCCTTACCTGGACCAATAGTTCACTTTCGTAATTGATCACTCATAGTTGATTCTAGAATAGTATAGATCTGTTGTAATGGATGTTCATGATGTTGCAGTGAACAATGTCCCCCCCAAGCTGGTTATCCTTCATATGAACATGGCCCTTCATGTCTACGAGGACATAATGAGGATGACTGAAAACTTGAGTGAGAAATACATAATCGGGTATGGGGCATCAAGCACGGTTTACAAATGTGTGCTGAAGAACTGCAAACCAGTGGCAATAAAAAAGCTGTATGCCCACTACCCGCAAAGCCTGAAAGAATTTGAGACTGAACTTGAGACTGTTGGTAGCATCAAACACCGAAATCTTGTCAGCCTTCAAGGATACTCTCTATCTCCTGTTGGGAATCTTCTCTTCTATGACTACATGGAAAATGGCAGCCTTTGGGATGTTTTACATGGTAAGTGCAGACTGCGAACTCATTGACACAGTTTTTGTCTAGGAATGCTGATAATAGTTTAGCGTGACAGTGATCAGTAGCTCACACTTACATGCTTGTTTTAATTTTGATTCTTTGTTTGTTCATCTGTCACAAAGCACCAACCGGTCACTCTCAAATAGCTGATGTTTTGGAACATGTGCAGATTTGCTTATTTTTTGATAGTAAATAGTTGAATGAAATTACTATACCGTATCATAATGGTAATTCTTTTTTTGTTTTATTCTAGAAGGTCCATCCAAGAAGAGAAAACTTGATTGGGAGACTCGCCTTCAAATTGCTCTTGGTGCTGCTCAAGGCCTTGCTTATCTTCACCATGACTGCAGTCCGCGAATAATCCACAGGGATGTAAAATCAAAGAATATCCTCCTTGACAAAGATTATGAGGCACATCTTACAGACTTTGGCATCGCCAAGAGTTTATGTGTTTCAAAAACTCACACGTCGACGTATGTCATGGGCACTATTGGCTATATTGATCCTGAGTACGCGCGCACCTCTCGTCTCAATGAAAAGTCTGATGTCTACAGCTATGGCATTGTTCTGCTTGAGCTGCTGACTGGCAAAAAACCAGTGGACAACGAGTGCAATCTCCATCACTTGGTAATGATTTTTTCTTCTATTGCAATTCTTCAGTTAAACGTGTCATTTTCATCAGCTTATTACGCTTCGGATTCTGGTAGTGCTCAATAATTGCTGAATGATGCCCATTAGGCTTGTGTTCCAACAAGGGGACCAACAACGTGAAACTTATCATGTGAGTAGATCTATCAGCACTGCGGACCTGTGGTGGACTGATCCATTGTATATGGCTATTGAAAGCTCCATTATAAGTTGCAGTGTTCCGTCCCCTAAAGCCTGCCATTTTTGTCCCCCTGTCATCAATCATGTAGATGGAAAGCTACAAATGACAGCATGACATAAATTATCACTAATAGTTCTACATTTTTTTTTGCAAGAACTAGTTCTTGCAGAGTCATTAACTTTCTGACACCTTAATTTAGCATTTACCTTGCAATCATTAACTATTTGACATCTTGGTTTTAGCATTTCACTCGCTTCTCATTCAGACCAGATTTGTATGACAAAACATCACCCACCCTTAAAGAATCACGCTGGTGATAAATAGGATAAAATTCTTAAAATTGCATACCCTACTGGTAAAATTTTATCCGTATTGCTGAAAGTTCCGGGAAATATATTTCTCATCTGTTGCAATTTCCCACTATTTTGTGCACAGATCGTGATACCATTCTTGTGTACTGTTGTAACGCAGATCCTATCAAAGACGGCCAACAATGCGGTTATGGAGACAGTCGACGCAGACATCACAGATACATGCAAAGATCTCTGCGAGGTCAAGAAGGTGTTCCAGCTGGCACTCCTTTGCACCAAGAGACAACCGTCTGATCGGCCGACAATGCACGAGGTTGTGCGTGTCCTGGACTGTCTAGTACATCCTGACCCGCCACCAAAGCCCGAGCAACCGCTGGCCTTGCCACAGCCACCGACTGTCCCGAGCTACGTCAACGAGTATGTCAGCTTGAGAGGCACCAGTGTGCTCTCCTGCGCTAATTCGTCAAGCACGTCAGATGCAGAGCTGTTCCTGAAGTTCGGCGTGGTAATTTCTCAGAACACAGAGTAGAGCTGCAGAAGTAGGTCATCCGTTGATCTGGGTGGGAATTCAGGCAGCAGCAGCAGCAGCAGCAGCTAGTCAAGTAGTGCACTCACATTTTGCCCAAATATGTTGGGGTGCCCAGAAATTAACAAGGGATTCTCAAGGGGTGGTGTTCTTTACTGTAAAAAAGCTAGTACTCTTCTTCACTTCCTTTTTTTTTTGCCCCTCATTTTTGTCTAACCTAGGAGGTGGTTAGGGGTGGGCATTTTTTAACCGAAACCGAAAAACCGAACCGAAATAACCGAAAAATTCGGTTTTTTCGGTTTTCGGTTTTCGGTTCGGTTTTAATTTTAACGTAATTCGGTTTACGGTTTTCGGTTCGGTTTTTGCTTTTCATAAACCGAAATAACCTAAAAACCGAAATTTCAAAGCTGGCTTCTATGAAATCCCGTCGGCCCAATCTTCTTATCGCATATGGCCCATCTCGTGGCTCCATTTTCCATTCCTCATCTCCCCCAGCCCTAGACCCCCAGTCTCCAATTCGCCAAATCGCCAGCTCCAATCCCCGTCTCCCCCAGCCCCAGTCTCCAATTCACTAGCGCCGCCACAAACCGCCCGGGCGTGGTCTTGCTGAGCCGCCGCATCCTCCGCCCCTGCCCCTAGATCGCCCGTCCCCCCAAGACGTAGGGGTTAGGGCCCAGACCTCGAGCCCTCGACGCATCCGGCGATGGCGCGACGCCTCGAGCCGGCGATGGCGCGACGCCTCGACGCTTCCTTCCTAGCTACTTTGCTCTCGTCGTATTTGCCTTTCTCGGCCTCGCTGCTCATTAACGCCACCTCAAGCCGCGTCATCTACATCTCGCTTCGACTCCCATTGTCCGCTTGCAAGCGGGCTTCCGGTGCTCTGCGCTTCCTCCAATCCTCCATTGCTCGCTCTGCACTTCCTCTCCTCCCTGTCTGGCGTTCGTAGTGTTCTTGATGTCGGCGTTTGCCGTGTCCCTGTCCGGCGTTCATTGTGTTCTTGATGTGTGCGGTATCGCAATGAAATGTATCGAATGAGTGGCATTGGAAATTGGTTAAATCGAAAACCAATTAACCGAACCGATTTGGTTCGGTTAATTCGGTTCGGTTTTTACCTCTGTTCGGTTTCGGTTCGGTTTTAGAATCAAAAAACCGAAATATTTTAAAACCGAAAAAATCGAACCGAAAAAACCGATTTAACCGAATGCCCACCCCTAGAGGTGGTATCGGGATCTCTTCTACGGTTGGGTTCTTTTCTGTGACTCATCTGGAGTAGCAATGGTGTGAAAGTGTACTGATCGGTGGTGGAAATTGGTTTTTTCTAAATATTTATGGGAAAGAAAAGAAGAGAAAAGAGGGTAAGGCACCAAAGTAGTGCACTAGCTCAATCGCGCTAGACAGAGAGGGTGAGCGGCGGCGGCGGCGGCGACTGCGATGCTGGCACAGATCCCGTGCGTTCAGCGGCGACGGCTCGGTTCTCTGGCAGTCATTGCTCCCTTTCTTTCTCCTCCCGTGCTCTATTCTCTCTTAACCAGGGTTCCAACAACAGATGAAAGCCGCCCGTATCGTCTCGGTTTGAAAAGCAATATTGCACGGTTTACCGATCAAATTAAAAAAAATTAGAATATTTTTAAAGAAAGTAATCCAAAAATTCCTTAAAATGAATATTAATAGCTTAATGATCTTTAGCATGAATATTTGTTTTTGGAAAAAATGATGTTTAGAGACGTTTTTGAGACATTCAAAATGTAGAAATTAGAAAATCCAATATCTGTTCATGTAAGTCAAGCAACAATATTTACTTAAATATATTTTAGTAACAATATTTGTCCAATTATATTTAGTAGCAATATTTGTTAAAGTATATTTAGTAACAATGAACGACAGCAAAAAATTTCCTATTTATTCAAGTAGTGAAATATGTATACACAGAAATTATCTTGCTAGGTATATTTTAATATGTTAATGTTATCCAATATTAAAAAGTTTATTTCTCGTTGTATGCATGTTTGAACTACCAAAATTTTAGTATGGAAGTTATTTAAAATATAGCAAAGATTATACCGAAATTTTGTTTTATTTGCATATTTTATTTCATTGCAACTCAATTTTTTCCTAGCATTCTGTTCATATAGGTCGAATATATCATATATGTGACAACGGAAGAACAACGAAACTATGCCTACATCATAATTTCAAATGAAAGGTATTCAAATGTAAAATGTGTTGATATATGAATGGTATTTTTATGTCATTACGTGAATACCGATTTTTGCACTCATTGGTTTGATATGTGAGTAATATTGAAATAAAAGATTATTTGTTGGCATATTATTACTAAATGTCTACTTTATAACTTGTAATTGTCTAAAATATAGTAAAGATCGTGTTGAAATTTTTCCATATTTAGGAAAGATCATGCCAGAATTTTTTTTTGTTTTCCATACTTTATATATATATATTTCTTACATTTTCCCTATTTTTTGGTCCTTTAATGGCTTTTTTTTTTCAATTTTTACAATTTGTTTTGCAATTTTTCCTCTCTTTTTTTACATTTTCCCCCATTTCAATAGTTGCCTTTTTTTTTGCCAAAAACCGTTCGAAATTTGAGCTTTTTCGAGCGGTTTTCGTCCATTTCATTCAAAATTCGCTCGACAATTTGACCAGATTTCAAATTTATTTAACTTTTCAAACCATTCAGTTTTTAGCGAATGTCATTCGTTTGTTTTGCAATTTTCGATACCGCTGGGTCATCGAAATCCGAATTTGAAACGGTATTGTTAACCCTGCTCTTAACACATAGAAGTCCATGCTCCTTCTCAAAATAGAGAAGCATGATGTGATCCGCCCTCCCTGAATTTTCTGATCTTAAATCTACCTTTGGTTTTTCTTCCTCTTTGGCGATACTTAGGGGAGGTCTTCGGCTACTTGACGCTCATGTGAGGTCCTCGGCTTCGGCTTGTCTTTATCTCGAGGCCACCACGCTTTGTGTGTAACCTGAGGTAATCTAAAGATGCTGACGATTGCTAGCATCTTGAGGTACGTTGTGGATGGCGAGGTGTCTTCGGTGCTCCTAACCACTAAATCTTTGTGTTAGCTATGCTTGCTTTGTGTGGATTTGAATTTTTGAATGGCCTCACTTAGTGGCTAGCGGAATTGTATCTCCGAAAGTTTCACCATTGACCTATGGCTGTACAACGGTGATATTCTTTTTTTGGACATCGTCTTAACCCTTATCTATTTCACTAATTTGTGTTGGTGCTATATAAGTATATTTCTTTCCTATTGCTTATTTACATTGTGGGGCTATACAAAACAGTCTTGGAGACTTTGTATACTACGGTATGGCTGTTTGCTCAGTGGGGATTGAGCTTTGTGAGATTATTTGTGACAATCTAGTAGTTTACCGTTTTAGAAATTTGATATTAATTCATTTGAATTGATTATTTGCCTGGTTAATTTATTTGTTCAGTATAAGATATTTGGCTTGTTCTGTATTCAATTCAGCATAGTTGTTTCTGCTCATTAATTTTATCAGTGCTACTGTTATTATGTTAATAGCAATATTCTATTGTTACCTTGATCAATATACATGCTATGCGAGCTTTTGTGAGGTATACAGTACACATGAAATGTTGTTGTGCTAAACTATATTGATACTCAAGTAAATTAACCTGTGGGAAGTTTGATTTCTAAAATTAGTAAGATTGGTAGTCGGATTGTCATAAATTAGTCAGTGATCCTATCCCTAGTGGCGAGTAGGCAATGTTAATTCAGACAGCCCGACAACTGATAGCAAAATTTTAACAACTTGAGCTATATGCTAGTTGTTGTTCACTGTTTATTGTCTATTGCGATGGCTGAAAGTTTAGTATCCATGGGTAGTATTTATTCTATGGTTTTTGTCTATTAGCTTATGATGCTATTTACTTTATATGGTAATAATGTTCTCTATTTAATAATTAAGTTTGGATTTAAAATAATGAGAATTGCTAGTATACATCAAAAGGTCTTTAAACTTAGTAGAACTAAAACTGAGTATATGAGGTGTGTTTTCAACTGTACTATGGTAAATAATGGAGATGTTAGGATGAATAGGAAAGTAGTGCACATGAAGGAAACATTTCGATAATTGGGATCAATGCTACAGAGTGACGGTGAGATTGATGAATATGTGAGCCACATGATACAAGCAGGATGAGTGAAATGGCGCTAAGTATGTGCTGTTCTATGTGATAGAAAAGTTCCTTAAAAGTTAAAAGGTAAATTCTATAGTAGGGTAATCAAACCTCCGATGCTGTATAGAGCAGAATGTTGGACAATAAAATGACAACATGTACAAAAGATGAACATATTAAAGATGTGGATGCTGTGGTGGATCTGTGGTCATATAAGGTATGATCGAATTCGCAACGACGATATATATAATAGGGTTAGGGTAGCACCAATTAAAGAAAAGCTTGTTCAACATTGTTTGAAATAAGAAGAAGAAGCACTTGTGTGTAGTGGAATTTTAAGTCGTCGAGACTGACTTGTGAAAAAGCAATTAAAAGAGGCTTAGACTGGAATATATCCAAAAAGTTAGCGCTTGATAAGAGTACAAAAAAGTTAGCGATTCATGTACCTAAATAATGACATAATTAAAGCTTTAAGGGTTTTTTGATTTTGATTGGATTTTATTCTTAGTCTACTCCAGATTGTTTAGGATAAAAGGTTTGGTTGTTGTTGTTTCCACTGGCTCTTTAATGCCCATTACATTTGGTATCATCTGGTGTTACGAGTAAGTAGAATTGGCGAGCAAACTAATCGGCTGACCTCAATTTTCTTTTATTTTCCTCCTCCTGGCACAGCCATGTGCTTGTATTGTGCAGATGTCGGCGAGGCCATGGATGCATTGTCCGTAGCATGTCAGGGAGGTGTAAATGATGCAAAAGTTGCAGGAGCAGGCTGGGGCCGGATGGGAGAGAATAGTAGCCGGGTTCTGAAGGGTTGCAAGTGTCCTGCCTGCACAGCGATGATTGATGGATGAGTGGGCCAAAGAGGATGGGCAGGGCGGTGCAATAGCAATAGCGATAGCAATGGCACTGCAATGCATTCCTCGTGAACTCGAGTACTTAAACTCAACTGGGGCCTGGATATGTAGGGATCATGGCTCAAAAATCAACATGAGTCATGGCAATGGATATTGGAGGATGGTAAAACATGGACCAGTGAGAAGAAATGGATGGTGGATTCATGGCATTGGAGATGGTAGGGCGTGGTGGAGAGTGGGGAGAAATGGTGATGAACTGCGGCCGTTGGATAGCGTATGAACGGTCCATTTCAGTTGACTCTACCAACCTCTCCAGGTTCTAACTCCTGGAGACGCAGACACCAAGCCGATGGACGCATGCATAGCCAGCAATTGTAAAATTGTGAAGGACTGAAATGATGATGGCGAGCGGGCTTAATGACTGTTGAATGACGTAGCATGGAGTACATGCAGACCACAGCTTGTGCTAAATAACTAACATAATAGAGGCCTCCTGTACATGCAAGAGCGTTTCGCACTGGATCTCTCTTGAGGCAATCAGCGTGCTTGTAATCCAAGCTTCGCTGCTCGTATATTTCAAAACGAATCTCGAGCAATGCGAGTAATTGCTTGCTGCTTTACGGAATTTTATCCAATTTCAATTTGGTTTCTGGAAATTTTTGTTTGTCAAGAAGCTAGAATTAGGAATAACCAGCATTCCTCTCTAGTTCAGTAAATACTGAAAACCTACAGGTCAATTAACCTGCAATAACACACTACAACATCTAGAAAAAAAACCTATATGGACATCTAAGGGGAAAAAGTAAAGGTTCTTCACTACGTAAAGAGGTTCTCACGCTTTCAAATTCAGATTTGACCTCAAGCCGTTCAATCACCATGCAATGTGTTTGCATTAAAATTTGGCAAGGTATGGCCAGGTTATTAGGTTAAGAATCATAAGATATCTTAAAAGATATCTTGACCGATATTGGATATGGGAAAAGGGTTAAGTATGGATTGTGATCGATATTTATCTAAAACAAGAGGAATATTGTCCGAATTGAGACCGATACATATCATAGTAAGCAACGTATGGGAGATGGATACGATCGACCAACAGCTATAAAAGTTGGTCAAGGGCAAGCGAGAAACAAAACATAATCAATCAAACAACTCGCATTACTTTTATTTATTTTCTATCGATTAGGAGTAGCCTCTGTAATTTAGATTCTCCCTTGTAATTTGGTTTGACCAATAAAGTTGCACATCGCCGATTATTGATCACTTTTGATTATGTCAATCAAGTTTGATTTTCTTCGATCTAATTGTGCATCGCCCTTTTTTTTGAAAAAGATCTACCTCGTATCATCTAATTAGCCCTAATCAACTAACTAGACTTATCGTTACCCTCGATTTGATTGGCTTTCTAGCTGTTTAGATCTTTGTCAATTTATCGTGATTGATCGATTTTGAGTGTATTTTCTGTTTATCTTACGGATTGTATAATCAAGTAGGTTGGTACGCCTCAAACTATTGGGCCCTATCGTTCGTCCGATGTGTTATGGTTGATAGACCCTCTTCGTATTTTTTTTCCTCCAACACAACGGTAATGTTGCAAGACTGCGTTACACTGTCAATGGATGTCTGAGTATGTTCTTGTCTCTGACAGAGACGCTGTTGTTCGCCGCTCACTGCATTGCACTGCAACCGAAACAAGGCGTTGTTCGAGGCAGGCCTTAGCGCCTGACCTGCCCAGAACAAACGCAACCGGGCCGTTGGTTGCAACCAGGCTTCGAATTACGGAGTCGGCCGAGAACTCACGCACTCCTCGCCCCAACCGATTATAAAATGGAAAAATATCCTGTGCAATCATTCTCCGGTAAAATCATCGTCTGTTGAGTAAAAAAAGTTTCAAAAAATTCTGAAAAAAATCATGGATGTACATCTCAACTTACCCCACCTACATATAAAATTTCATGATCAAATTCATCCTATACTAGCAGTTACAAAAAAAGACAAATTTCGCATGAACAGTGATTTTTACTGTTCATCACTATTCATTTTTGCTGCTTGTTTTTTTTGTAACCGCTAGTATAGGATGAATTTGATCATGAAATTTTATATGTAGGTGGGGTAAGTTGAGATGTACATCCATGATTTTTTTCAGAATTTTTTGAAACTTTTTTTAGTTCAGTTGCACGGTGGTTTCACGGAGGGGGGGTTGCACCGGATATGTTGCCTTATAAAATTGCAGTCCGTAGTTGGAACCCGACCCAGGATGGGATCGAAATCGCACAACCAACCAGCAGTGGTAGGGCCATTGAGGTAACTTGAGAGAACGAAGGATGAGAAATTTCAGAGTTCATTCATTTCATCGATCGATAGATTCCTCTATGTTACATGACTATTCCTTATACTTCTCTCTTCCTCTCGTAACTCTCACAAAAATATGGGCCTCATCACTGCCCATACACCGAACCCATACAACAGCACACTTACGTCTTGACCCCACATGTCATCTAGACTGACTACTCTCCCCTACTGCTCTACTACATCTGCAAGTCATGACAAAAGCAAAAAACGAAAAAAAAAAACTGTTTTGCTCTTCAGTTATACTTACATGCCATTCCTACATATTCCTCTCAGGAAGAGAGAGGTTATCATGAGTCGTGACAGCAGATTGATAGTCCTCTCCTACATATATCTACACATATATAACTGTTGTGGTGATAAAGACAAACAGTGAGTATGGGATAACTACTTAGAGTGAGAAAAAGGGAGTCCAAGAAAGTGGGAGTCCCGGCCCTTACATGCCTTTTGGGGTTCTTTATACAGAGATGGGGGATGATTAGTTACCATCTACCTCATAATAATTACAAAATGACGAGGATAAAATGGTATATTTACATATAGGCACACTATTCTACTCATGGGCTAACCCTAAACCCCATTACGAGTATATGGTAGCCTAAAAGATTGAGCACTCCATTTTATGGGTTTGTGCCAAGGCCTTTTAGGCAACCTCGGTAGCCTAAGGAGTTGAGCAACCCCACAACAATAACATTTTAATATACCGCTTAAACGGTATATTTATCAATTTTGGTGTACTTAAGTACTAATTCTAAGATACTTCAATTCGATATGGTTAAAAAAAATTCATTGGAGCACTTTATTTTTGGTATACAACATTTTTCATATGTAAAAATGAGTATACACACAAATTATGCTATAAAGAGTGGACTTTAATGAAATTTTTCATAGAACTCACTTTGAAGTATTTTATAATAAGTTTAGAGTATGCTAAAAAGATAAAAAAAAGTATAACAACATTGTTTAAGCTATATATTGAAAGTGGAAGTACATACTCTCCGGAGTATGGAACCATTTACTGTATATATAGTATGTGGACATGATCATCTCCAAAGTGAACATACAAGCAATGACATGATCTTCTCCGAAGTGCACATAAAGCTTGGTCCCAGGTAAAATTTTTGCCATCAAGGTATTTTCTATATATTTCTAGGAGCACAACCAACCAACAATCCTGAATTTTATCCCGCGAAAAACTTTCATTATATGCATATAAAATATCATTGCCCACATGTACTTTCAAAAACCACAGTAGTTAATCGCCAATATTAGAAGTGAACTCTTAAAAGAAATATTGGAAGTGCAGATATGAAGTGCGATTTTCTCATATTAGTGCTCATTTGTTCAATAAAATACTTTCAAATCTAATTACAAAATCATTGTGTAAGCTGTGATGTGAGAGGTTCACAAGATTGAGCACCACCTTGCAAATGCAATCAGATGAGGCACCTGCTTCAGCACAGAAGCATGGTCTCAACTCTCAATCAGACAAGCGAAAGCAAGTACCCTCTCTTCACTCTCTAGTGATGTCTTCCAACCAAGTAAGATGAGACAAACCAATGACCACACCACACTTTGGATATCTCATAGGACTGCCTCTCCACAACCCAGATAGGACTACAGTATTGCAGCATGCATCCACATTCATTCAGCTCAAGTCAGGGTTCTAGTTCAATGTTTTCCAATTCAGACAATCCAAGCCGCTTGTCTGAAGGAAACTCTCACATTACCATGAAGAATCAATTCATGGCATCAGAGACAGAGAAGCAATGGGCCTTGTTACTCTTATGCCGAAAAGCACCTTATTAGGACAAGTTCATAGATCCATATTACGAAAGATTAAGATGCTGATGTAGATAACCTCTACCCTCTCAACAGAAGTGGCGACTACCGCCGGAACCAGGCCAAATCAATATGACAAGGGAGGAGGTGGAGGTACTGGAGGTGGCAGTGTGGGCTGCCGATCCCATGGCGGTGAGGCGGGGGCAAGCCACACACACACTCACGAACTGTTGCCGTGTAGCGTATTGTCAGCATCCTGCCTGTACGTGCCGATCATGAAGTGGCTTCGGAGGGCATGGCATCAGGGCTGAAGACGAAGGAAGCGGATGTTGGCGGGAAACAAGACAAGGCAATCAGGAGAACGACTCGAGCCCACAAGCCCAACCCGTGCGTTGTTGGCCCAGAATGGGTTTCGCTGTTAGTATGAGTTGTAAAGAGCAGCGTGTATGGGTGAGACTCTGTATAGATACAGAGTATAAAAAGGAACTTGCGTGGAGAACACGGGTGGCGGTTAGGTGGTGGTGAATAGCCAGTTTTGGCGACTACAGACGGCGACGATAGGTATTGATCGTGAGGGTGTTCTTGGCGGCGAAGAATTGGCGGCGGTAGACTTGTCTCTTGATTTGAGTTGTTAATCGGAGAAACCACCTGGAAACCTCACATCTGGTATCAGAGCCAGAATCTTGGAGATCCACATCCTGGAGGGCAGTCACCACCATTTCACTCGGTTGCAAGCCAGAACCGGAGCCATGGCACCGCCCCGCGTCGAGGATCCGCTCACGATGATCCTGGCCAAGTTGGAAGAGAATAGCAAGAAAGAGGAGGAAACACGCTCGATGGTCGCCGATGTGCAGCAGTACATCCAGCACGTTGATGATTCACTGCGAAAATTGACGGAAGATCACGAGCAGTTGGTGGCGTGGAAGCCGAATGTGGAAAATCAGGTGAATGAGTTGCATACCTCTGTGAAGGATTTGAAACATCAGATCGGCCGAATTTTGTCGCAAGTTTCCTCTGAACCACCCAAATCCAAAGGAGAAAATGGGACGTCTGATTCTGCCCACCTGGAAGGTTCGCATACTGCGGCGGCGTCCGGGCAATTTGGCCACCGCGATTTTCATCTTCACCGGAGAGTGGGCGCTGGGGCCGGAGATGTCCCAGGGCCTCCTCCGGTCACAGGTAACCACCCTCAGACGCCCATACATCTCCATCAATTTCAGTCATGCCCACAGTCTGCTGCTACTTTCGTATCTATGGCCCAGAGTCTAGGTGCTACCTTACCTCAAGTTAGCTTACCTGCGTTTGATGGTTCAAACCCCAAATTGTGGAAGAATCGTTGCGAAAGTTTCTTTGCATTTTATGCTGTTCCTGAAGATATGTGGGTTAGATTGGCTACTCTGAATTTTGAAGGACCGGCTGTGTTTTGGTTGCAATCTATGCATCACAAAATTGCTTGTATGAACTGGGAGGAATTGGGTCTAGTGCTGGTTAATCGCTTTGGCAGAGATCAACATGGATCTCTGGTGCGCAAATTTTTTCATATCCAACAAACTGGAAATGTGACTGAATACATTGAGCAATTTGATGCATTAGTGCACCAATTATTAGCGTATGATAATACTTTACACAATGAGTTCCTCACTGCCCGATTTATTGATGGCCTTAAGGATGATATTCGTTCAATTGTGGTAATTCAGCGTCCAAAAGACCTAGATACTGCTAGTGCGCTCGCGATTTTGCAGGAAGATGTGCTGACACATCAGCCTCGGCGGGAGGGTCGTCGGGTGGAGGTTAGTCCAGCTGGACGACCTTTTGGGAGATCAATACCAATGGCGCTTCCAACCCCTCTAGTTTCCAGACCAACAACCACAGTGAATCTGGAAGAGAAGAAGCACATTTCAGCTACAAGATCACGGCCTCAAGATGATCGTATGTCGCCTTTAATGGCATATCGCAAAGCGAAGGGACTATGTTATAAGTGTGGTGAGCGGTGGGGCGGAACCATCGGTGCCTGACCCATTGTTCTCTGCACTGGTTGAAGAAATGTGGGCTCGCCAGAGACACCAATGATGATGTTCACTCAGAAGTATCAGATGACCATCACACAAATCAGGAAGGGAGTGAGGAGTTGGTATTGGCAATTTCGTGTGAAGCAGTGACTGGGTCGGAAGGATGTAAGACAATCCGTCTAAAGGGATTCATTGATTGTCAGGAAGTGTTAATGTTGGTTGACTCTGGAAGCTCCGCAAGTTACATCGGCAGTCATTTGTTACCTGTGATACCGGGAGTTCAAAAGATGACTGAACCAATTCGGGTGAAGGTTGCCGATGGGGGTATTTTACTTTGTAACTTCTGTATCCCACAATGTAGCTGGTGGTGTCAAGGCTGGACATTTATTTCACATCTGAAGGTTTTGCCGTTGAGCGGGTATGATATAATACTAGGCATGGATTGGCTGGAAGAATACAGCCCGATGGCAGTGCATTGGGGCCAGAAGACTTTGTCGTTTCAGTATAAAACTCAACATGTGCAACTTCAGGGTATCAGTCCCACTGTAGACCGTTGTCCGACAATATCTAGCGGGCAGCTAGATGGCCTCATTAAACAAGAAGCAGTGGAGCAAATTCTTGAAATTTTAGCAGTGCTGGGAGACACCAATAGCTCTGTCAGTCATATGGGAGTTCGCAAATTGATTGAGGAGTTTGATCATATCTTTCAGAGACCTACTGGATTACCTCCCCGCCACGACTGTGACCATGCCATACCCTTATTGCCAGGCGTCCAGCCGTTCCGTCTGAGACCATACCGTTACACGCCTCAACAAAAAGATGAAATCGAAAAACAGGTTCAAGAAATGTTGACAGCAGGTATCATTCAATACAGTTCCAGTCCATTTGCGTCTCCCGTACTGTTGGTCAAGAAAAAAGATGGAGAATGGCGCCTGTGTGTTGATTATAGAAGGTTGAATGCGCATACCATAAAGAATAAGTATCCTATGCCGATCCTGGATGAGCTATTGGACGAATTGGCTGGAGCATCTATCTTCTCTAAGTTGGATCATAGGTCTGGCTATCATCAGATACGAATCAAGGAAGGGGATGAATACAAGACAGCGTTTCAAACCCATAGTGGCCATTTTGAGTATAAAGTAATGTCATTTGGGTTGACTGGAGCTCCGGCCACATTTCAGGGTTTTATGAACTTAGTTTTGGCACCTTTGTTGCGCAAATGTGTAGTTGTATTCATTGATGATGTCTTAGTATACAGCTCAACAATGCAAGATCATTTGAATCATTTACGCCAAGTGTTCGAATTGATCAGTCAGCACCAGTTACATCTCAAGGTCTCTAAATGCGATTTTTGCAGACCTCAATTGGAATTTCTTGGCCATATTATTAGCGAGGGTGTAGCAACAGATCCTTCCAAGATTCTTTGTGATCCAACGATGGCCAAGACCACGATCTGTAAAAGACATCTGAAGTTTTTGGGCATGACCGGCTATTATAGACGGTTTGTGCAAGGATTTGGGATCATCGATGGCCGTTAACTACTCTGCTTAAGAAGGGTCAACAGTTTATCTGGACAGATGAAGCTCGACAATCTTTTGTAGCTCTCAAACAAGCTCTTATCTCTGCTCTGTTTTGGCCATACCCGATTTTAATCAAACTTTTGTCATTGAGTCGGCGCCCGATGAAGTGGGAATAGGTGCCGTGTTACAACAAAATGGGCATCTGTAGCTTTCATCAGTAAGGCTCTTGGTCCCAAGAATCAAGGTCTTTCGACCTATGAAAAAGAGTTTCTGGCTATTTTATTTGCTGTCGATCAATGGCGACCGTATCTTCAACATGCTCCATTTGTGATTAAACCGATCACCAAAGCTTAACCCACTTACTAGATCAACGAGTCACTTCTCCTCTTCAGAAAAAAGCTGTCACCAAATTACTAGGGTTGCAGTTTTCTATTCAGTACAAGAAAGGGCAAGAAAATAGAGTCGCTGATGCTTTATCTCGGCGTCCTGATCTTCAGTCTGATCCGAATGATACTTGTCTGTATGTTTCGGCAATATCTGTCAGTAAACCCATTTGGTTGCAACAAGTCGTGCAAGGATATCAGAACGATCCAAACACTCAGAAAGTATTGACGGGCGGCACTTGGCGAGAATGTGCCAATTTCACTCTCGGGAGGGTCTTCTTCGGTTTAAAGGCGAGTTTGGATTGGCCACAACTCAATTGCAGCAAAAAGCGATCTGAGCGTTACATGTGAAAGGTAATTGGGTGGTCACTCTGGTTTTCCCGTTACTTACAGGCGCATCAAGAATTTATTTGCTTGGCCAAATATGAAGAAGGATATCCATCAGTTTGTTACAACATGCACTGTTTGTCAGAAGGCCAAACCTGATCGTGCCAAATATCTGGGTCTCCTTATGCCCCTGCCTATACCAGAACATGCATGGCAGACCGTCACTCTCGATTTCATTGAAGGGTTACCCAAAGTCAAGTCTTACAATTGTATTTTGGTAATGGTGGATAAATTTTCCAAGTTTGCCCATTTTGTGCCTCTTGCTCATCCATTTAACGCCCTTACAGTGGCTCAAGCTTACATGTCTCATGTGTACAAGCTGCATGGCATGCCGCGGGCAATGATTTCAGACCGTGACAAAGTTTTTACCAGCTCGGTGTGGCAAGCATTGTTTAAACTATCCGGTACATCTTTACACATGAGCAGTGCATATCATCCTCAGTCCGACGGACAAACTGAACGGGTCAATCAGTGTCTGGAAGCTTATCTTCGATGCTTTGTTCATGCGTGTCCTAAACACTGGATTAAATGGTTGTATTTGGCTGAATTTTGGTACAACACGAGCTATCATTCAGCTCTCCAAACATCTCCATTTGAGGTTCTTTATGGACATTCACCGAATCATTTTGGTCTGGCGCTAGCTGAGGTGTGCACGGTTCCTGACCTGCAAGATTGGCTCACTCAGCGGGAGCAAATGAATGCCTTGGTGAAACTTCACCTTCAGAGAGCTCAACAGAGGATGAAACAACAAGCCGACAAGCATCGGTCGAGCGCCGCGTTTGCGATGGGTGATATGGTATTTGTCAAATTCAACCTTATGCTCGAGACTTGATGGCACAGGCGAATTACAAGTTGGCTTTCCGCTATTTTGGACCTTATCAAATTATTCGCAAGATCAACGATGTCGCTTATGAAGTGAAGCTGCCAGCAACAAGCTCGGTCCATCCAGTCTTCCATGTATCACTCCTCAAACCAGCCAAGCGAGCACCTCCTCAGGTCAGTGATCGCATTCCCGATCTCGACCACCCATTCCAGTTTCCAATGCATATTTTGGATCGCCGGTTTTGTCGTCGCGCTGGCAAACTTATTCCCCAAATCCTTGTGCATTGGTCGTCCTGGCCGGCGTCGATGGCTACGTGGGAGGACGAGCAAGTCGTGAAAGAGCGATTTCAGAGCGCCGGCTTGGGGACAAGCGCCTTTCAAGGGAAGGATGTCGACATCCGCACATGCGTCGCGGATCATGAAGTGGCCGGAGGGCACGGCATCGGTGAAGACGAAGAAGCGGATGTTGGCGGAAACAAGACAAGGCAATCAGGAGAACGACTCGAGCCCACAAGCCCAACCCGTGCGTTGTTGGCCCAGAATGGGTTTCGCTGTTAGTATGAGTTGTAAAGAGCAGCGTGTATGGGTGAGACTCTGTATAGATACAGAGTATAAAAAGGAACTTGCGTGGAGAACACGGGTGGCGGTTAGGTGGTGGTGAATAGCCAGTTTTGGCGACTACAGACGGCGACGATAGGTATTGATCGTGAGGGTGTTCTTGGCGGCGAAGAATTGGCGGCGGTAGACTTGTCTCTTGATTTGAGTTGTTAATCGGAGAAACCACCTGGAAACCTCACACGTATAAGGCAAATATTGCCTCTGTGTAAGATGAGAGTACTCTTGTAGAATCACGTCCATGAACGACACGCACGGGGCACCGGCAGTCAGACCCAACTCTCAGACTGAAGATGTAGATGAAGGTGATCCCACGTGCTCGGTGGGTGGCCTTGACACCTTGTGTTTTGTGTAATTGTGCAACGTCGAGGCGGCGCTTGCTACCGGAGACCCCGGCTGAGGCCGAGGTGGTAGCAGAGGACTCGGCTCCCGAAGCAATTGCTCAGCCTCGACCGGCGAGGAAGCGGTCCACTGCTATCTCTGATCCGAGCATGATCACTGACATAGTGACATGAGCAAGGTCTTGCCTCGGCTCGAGCACCAAGTCAACTCCCCCTGCGCCAAAGCTAGGGTCAGTCCTATCGTTTGGTAGGCTCTAGTGCAAACTAGAACCATTGTTTGCATATACTAAAACAATTTTTTATGTTTTGAACCACTTAAGCATATTTTTTACTTCCAAATGTATTAGTAGTTTGTAATTTTATTTATAATTAATCCTTGGCATAGTTTTAAAGTTCGGAGATGACACAATTACATCCATAGATAGAATACTATCATAGTATTACAATTTTACGGTTTTTAGCAATATAATATAATTTTATTTTATTTTTGTCAAATGTTGTAATGTTACAAAACACAACAAATAAAAAGGGGAAAGTTTCCTAGTTTTTCCCCTGCTGGCGTATTTTTCCACTTCCTCCACTCCATTTATAGGATGAGTAATGTGAGTGGCAAAAAAAAGTGAAGTGCATGAAGATGTGCCATAGATATTCTCTTTGCTTTATAGGGAATATATATTTTCACTAACAATGATATCGGTTCAACAAACACTATAAACATTCTCAAAGTGAGCATCAATAAAACAATATTGAAAGTGACTGTAGATCAAAGAAATAATAGTCATTGTTCTTGCTTGCTTTATTGACGACCATAGTAACAAATGCATGTGAAAAAAGGTTGTTGTCTGTTTGGTCCTGTGCCTCCACTAGTTACATGCTAAACAAACGTGATCATGTTTACGTGCACATGTCACTGGGTTGCAACAGAACCATAAAACCAATATTAGCATAGCATTTTTTTTTTCTTTAACACGTGAAGAGGATCATCATTCGATTAGAAGAGGGTGATACATAGCATCACATTAGGCTAACATGATAGAACAAGCACTCCATGTGACAATTATGTAAATGAATCAGTAGCAAACAACATTTTCTGATAGTGTACTTCAGTAAACAAATAACTGACAGACTATATTGAAAAAAAAAACATCAAACCAACCGATAAAGCTGTTATCATGCATTAAACAAAATCATGAACGGAAATTTAGAAATGAAACTGATGTTGCAGCCATCTGGAAGACTCGTCATCATACCTATCTTGTCACACAAAGAGAAAGGAAGCACACTCTATAAAACGAATTAAAATAAGTTAAACATCACCAATTTATATTATTATTAAAAAAGATGTCAAAACCTTATGGTAAATAATAATTATTTCACACAAATATCAAGCAAATCAACTAATCAAAATAAGATGATTCATGTATCTGCAAGCTAATGTGACATCTCCACGACAACACACAACAACTGAGAGTACCATAACTTCCTTTTTGCCTAGAGTCTGCAGCAGCTGGGACGCAAGATGAAGCCAAAATAGAAGTCCTACAGGTGTGAAGTCCAGTAGCAAAACCCATTAAAAAAGGCTGCAATATTACCTGAAAAAATATGTACAGAGTTAGGCTAAAAATGGTTGCTCTCAATCTATTCACATATTTTTTTCTGTTAGAACATTTGCAACAAAAAGAAACACATGTGATTTCAGAAAACCTTTCAATTTTGCATTAGAAAAGCAACATGTGCTTCCAGTTCTCTAATCTACGTATTACAGCAGTAAAGGAAAGGGCTAAAACTGGTTGGAAACATGAGGACTGAAGGATAAATGTTGATAATTCACATTACATCGGCTAAAACACTGATTGTGTGAAAAATATTTAACAAAAAGCACATTTCTTGTATTGATGACACTATCAACCAACTATATTTAGAGAAATTTAAACTATATATATGCGCACACTACACACTACAATGTAGGATGTCAAATTCGAAAGACATATATGTGCTTCAGGAAGATGTCCTATTCTTTCTCAGAGGCCCTATTGCATTATAAAAGAATTCGGGAACTATCCTAGCAATGCAAAAATGTGATCGAAGGCCGAAAGATTTCATGCAAGTATTTTGATTCATTCCGCTTGGTCCTGCAGTACACAATGCTCAAAGTTTGGAAAATGTAAAGTACCTTCCATAGTATGTGACAAAAGGGATCATCAATTAATCTTGCTGTACTGTAAAATTCACAGTAGGCAATATTTAGGGCCTATTTGTTTTAGCTTCTGATTCTGGATTATGGCCCTAAAAGCAGAATCAGAAACAAACAGCCTGATTCTACAATCTGATTCTCACAATCCAGCTCACCCATATACACTAGAATCTACACATAGCTACTGGTTTATCACCGCCCAAGTCCATTTCCAATATGCTGGGTCATTGGTTAACAGGAATTGAGAAGGATGTTCAAAAATTAATTCTTGTTGGGGGTGCGGCCCTATTATGGGCTATTTGGTGTACTCGCAATGATATCGTATTTGAGAAGACAAAAAACTCTACTTTTATGCAGGTTATCTTCAGAGGAACATATTGGTTGCGGTTTTGGGCACTGTTGCAGCATGAGAACAACAGGGAGAAGATCCGACAAGCAAGCAGGGCGTTGGAGGTTGTGGCCTTGCAAATCTTCGCCAAAAATGAGTGGAGAAGCAATTATAGATTAGGCTTTTAAATTCAGGATCTTGCTTTGCCCATTTTATACCATAGATATTTGTGGTTGATATTTGTACAAACTTGGTCGTATGCTTTGGCAGAGACCGGATTTTTAATCCTTTATCTAAAAAAAACTAGAATCTACAATCCACTTCATATGTGCTTTTGGATTCTAGAATCAGCTTCTCTACAACTACAATCCAGAATCATCTTTTAGAGAATCCAAAACTGAAACAAACATGCCCTTAGTATCCGGCATACCACGAACCTTTCATAATTGCCTGAAGAACTGCAGCAACAACAGAGAATGAGTTTGGACCAAAAACTACGTTAAGCGAGCGTCGGCATTGCAATCCCTCCTCGCTTCACAAGAAGAAAAATCAATCATGCATGTACCATAGGATCTAGAGTAACATGGTATCAAGGTACGAGAAAGTAGCAGAAGCATAAAACTGAACCAAGATCAGTAGCCAAAAAGGCCTCACCTTGCTGGTGGCGAACATGAGCTCCTCAAAGCATACCGACCAAAGATGAGCGGAAGAAATGAGTCAAATGACAAGCGTACGGTATCAGCGTTGTGGCCACGGAGACCGCGTGAGCAGCGAGCGAGGCCGCAACGGCACGTTCCCCCTGGCTGGCTACGGCGCAGGTAGTTCCATCGAGGAGGAGTCCGGTGTGATGATTTGAGTTGATTTCATCGTCCCGGTTGCCATTTGCCTCCTTCCCCAATATCCATGGCCTTCTACTTCACCCGTCCACTGGCTCCCTCCAATCCAACGATGGTGTTTCCCCTTTGGCATGAGTGGCGCAGGAGTCCATGGCGGCGCTTCACGTCTGGCCAAAGACATGTAGATTAGGTGGCAAAATCGGCTGCCCCGACGCCGCGATTCGGACGGCGATGGTGGGGAACAAGGGAGCGCGGCAGGGAATTAGGGTGGGAAGGCTGGGTATCGGGTACGAGGGAGCATGGAAGTTGAAGAATATGACAACTAGGCCATGCTTTTTTAGGTCCGTCCATGCCTCCATGGCAATGGCACGTACAACTTCAGTTGCGGCACGGTACTAGGGGTGGCAACGGGGCTGTTCCCCGCCGGAGAGTACCTCCCCGTCCCTGTTCTGTCATGATCCAAAATTTTCTCGTCCCGTCTCCGTTTCGTCTCGAGAAAAATCCCGTCATCCCCGTTAAGATATCGGGCCGTCGAGGACCCATCCCATGAAAATTTCACACAAGAGAAGAGCTCTTATAGCCATTTTAACTCTAAATCATATCAATAGACAAGGAAAAAAAGAATGCATGCATTCATTGAAGATTATGTTGTCCCGTTTATGAAAATATGAATATGATAGGCTAGAGAATATGTTTGCAATCTAATAACTAAATTGGACTAAACTAAATTTGAATCCCTAACCGGGTCCCCGCGGGGAAAAAAATTCCCCGTCCCCGTCCCCGCCATCCCCGATGGGGGAATAATTTTCCCCGTTTCCATCCCCGCAGGGACGATTTCTTCCCATACCCGTTCCCTAATAGAGGAATTCCCCGTCGGGGATCGGAGAACGGGTCCCCATTGCCATCCCTACACGGTACTCTACGCATAGGGGTAAAAATGAGTTGAATTTTATCTGTCCGAACGAATCCGGATATCCGGTCAGATTGGGACTAGATTTGGACAATTGAATCTGTATGTCAGATCGGATTCGAAGTATATACTATTTGAAAAATATAGATTGGAAAACAGATATTCAGATATTGACTATTAAAATATCTGGATCAGCTATCACCTAGCCGGCCTAGCCCATCTGGCCATCTTGCGGTCACCGCCGGTCCGGTCCCTACAGCCAACCCTCTTCATTCCAATCCCTAATTCCCCCAATCCTCAGACGTTGAGCAGCCGAGCGCCTGAGCCGAGTCAGCGTTAGCAAAACCGAACTGCACTGGAAACCGTGTCTCAACTGATATCGATTTTCGACGAAAATCGGCTAAAAATCACGAAAAATCGAAGGATTTACGAATTCAAATTTAAATAATAAACTAGAGTTGAGCCGTGCTGGCTGCAACAAAAATCGGTCGAAACAGACTGAAAATCACCTGATTTAGGCCGATTATCAACTTGTTTTGGAGAAAATCGGCAGAGACGAGAAATTGGAGGGGAAAAAGGGAAAAAAGGGAAAAATTCTAGAAAAATGTGAAAAATGAGTAGAAGGCCTAAATATGCTAAAAAATCATAAAAATATTGGAAATGTATAAAAGATTATGGAAAAATATGACAAGATTCTGGCATGACCATTCCTATACGTGATGCCCATGTCAAATTGTAAAGTACATGTTTTGCAATAATAGCACAACTATGAAAAAATATGAATAATTTTGGAAAAATTCCGGTATAACCTTTGCTATATTTTGGACAATGTGAAATTGTGAAATAAGCATATAGAAGTAATATGTCAAGTCGTCAATAAATAATATTTTATTTCAATACATACACAAATCAATCGATCAAGTCCACATTTCAGTTACATTCATTTCAGTAGCATAGCAAATGATATTGGAATTGAGCCTTTCTCACCTAAAATGAATGTTCTCACTCGATATAGCTTCGTCGGTCTTCCATTATTATACATATGCCATGGTGTACCTACATGTATTGCTCGATATTAGTAAAAAATCAAAATGGAATGAAGTGAAATATACAAATGAAAATTTACCTTAGAGACTACGGGTAGTATTGTTGGCTATACACTTGTTTGGCTATGTTGTATTCTTTTGTGGATATCATCAATAAACCTCGTGTAGCTAGCAACTCAGATCTGCCTTATATTCATGTTAGCTTTGCCTCATCTACGGGCTAGTTGTTTCTCACTGTTGGTACAATATGGCATAAAATTTTGGATCTTGCCGATGGTCCCTCCTCTTGGCTGCAGTAGTCATCCTAGGTGATTGTGGAGCCCCATGGTCTCTGTTATGTGTGGCATGAGTGTATTGGGACCCCCTGTAAATTGTATGGCAATAGGAGTTTCTGAGTGGGAAGTGGGAGGGATGAAGGCATCAATAGGGGCCTGACCATCATTATTGTACGTCTTAGAGCTATTGTCATTAGATTCTTGGTATGGTGGGCTCTAACGGTTTGTGTGAGTACTATCAGTTAAGTCATCACTCTCTACGTATTGTGGCTAATGTTTGGAAAGCTTCCCATTTTCTTTTGAGGGAGCTCCCCTTTTTGCTTGCTCCCTCGTCAACATTGTTTGGTGCTTCCTCTTTCCCATGTTAGTGTCCTCCACTGTTGTTTTGCCCATTCGAGGATGCTTGTAGTCCCAATATTCTTTCACTACGCAAGAGTGTCTACCAGGTTAGTCACGAGGTGTGATGAGAGGGGGTGTCACTCTCCGTCTCTGTGTCCTCCTTATCAAGTAATGGATCAGCATTGGACCCCTCTTTCTCCATCCACTGCCAGATTGGATTTTCTATGTCGTATAGTGTGAGCTCCATAAAGCGCTAAAATGGATCGTATTCGGCTGCAGACTTGTCACTTTCTTATTCTTGAATTCTGAGCTGTAAGTTATAGTTCACATAGACCAACTTTTGAAACTTCTTATATTACAGATGGTTGTGAACTTTAGTGTGGATGAATGCGAATGTGCTCTAATTACGTTCGCAACCGCTAGAAGAAGTGCAATGGCAAACGATGCGCTGAGCCAACTGCTGGAGTGTGGGTGTGTCTGAAGCGAAAACACCCCATCAATGTGCTGCAAATAATGGAAGACAACAATCAGTAGGAGGTGAAAATACGAGATTGACACTATATTTAAGATGACATAAGGAATATATCAGCGGTAGTTTTGGGATCATGTGCCATCCTATCAACTAGCACAGTAAAGAATGATCCAACATTTCTTTTGAAAAGATCGGCCTCATGAAAACCTCGCATGGCCATATCAGTATTATTAGAAAGAGCTTTAAAAGCATCCCAGAGACTTGGTAAGAAGGTGTTGGTCGTCCTATATGAGTAATACATTTGGGGGTTCAAGATAGCAGCTGTATGAAATTAAAGGAAATATGTTATTACAAGTATTTGCAAGTACAAAATATTTTATTGAAAGAGAATGTATTACCGGTGTTCATATAAGTATCATGTGTTAGGTTGCCCATTCTAGGGTCCACAACATTCATGTATTGCTCGAAAGTAGCTAGAGAGTCATGAAACAAGCTATCATATTCCTGTCGCATTATATTATACCGCAGTATCACCTTGCTCAATATAGGGGCCATGTCTTGGTTGACGAAACGCAAGAAGGCGTACAACGGTTTCACAGATTTAATAACCAAACGAAGGTTGTCCCACCACTCTAAGCTCAACAAGCACCGATACACGTACCTCCCCTCTATAGTGTTAACAAAGCGAATACATGTCATGGAGAGTGAACTACAAGAAGGTATGTAGGCTTATCGCACATGAGCACCACAATATCGTAAGGCAGCCTTGTGTGGCCTACGCGATTAATTTGATGCTGAAACAAAGTAGAGAATTCCCTGACCACACAACTGTCATTGATAGTGTTAGAAAAACCTCACAATGGATTTTGCAAACATTCCAAGCTTCACGCCATGATGAAAAAACACATCGAGAGTGAGTTGGTAAAGTGGAATACTACTCGCCTTGGAACAAACTACATGTTTCTAGACAATTTCCTTCATCACAAGAATAAGTTCTTTGCGATGAAGTAAAAAACATGTAGTTTGTTCCAAGGCGAGTAGCATTCCACTTCACCAACTCACTTTCGATGTGCTTCTTCATCATGGCGTGAAGCTTGGAATAGTTGTAAATCCATCGTGAGATTTTTCTAACACTCTTAATGACAGCGGTGCAGTCAGGGAACTCTCTAATTTGCTTCAGCATCAAATTAATCGTGTGGGCCACATAAGGCTGCCACACGATGTTGCGGTACTCACTTTTGGTGAGGACGGTGATCCCGATAATGGCACACAAGATGCAGCAGTAGATTACGGTGCACTCGGCAACTGTATCACCGATTACCTCCCCTCATTGCGGCTACTAATGCTCCTGCCACCCCTCCCTATACCACCACATATGCACGGGTGGCAACAGCTTGAGCTGTCATGGGAGAAGAAAGGAAGGCCACTCATGGATTCAATGGTAGTGGTCGTCGGGACCATGGTGGAGGCGACTACGGTCATCAGGACCTAGAGGGGGACGAAAGTCGTTAGGACCTGGAAAGATGGGGCGGTCGTCGGGATCTAGAGGGAGGCAGCGGTTGTGTTGGGATCTTGAGGGAGGAGGCAGCAGGATCTCGAGGGAGGATGCTAAGGAATCTCGAGGGAGGAGGCGGTGTTTGTTGGGATGGGCCTCGCCATCGCTGGCAGTGTCAGTTGATAGGATGGACCTCGCTAGTTGAGGTTGAACTAGCGGCGCAAGAAGGGAGGCGGTAGCATCGACGCGAAGGAGGAGTAGGCCAGGCCAGGTAAGGGAGGGGAGGAGATGACCGGAGGGAGGGTAGAAGTTATGGTGGGGGGGGTTGGTCATGAGCGAGTAGGGTGGGTTGAGTTGTTTTGGGAGGTGGTTTCTAAGGAGGGCACAGTACAAAGCAGGAACCATTGTATATATTGCATGCAATAGCAACGGTGGGACAATCATGCTTCGTTCAAAGGTAAACTCTTTTTTCTAGTTAAGAAAATTATATGTGTATAGCAGCGTTCTGGACGATTACCTTTTGTATCTCTTTTTCTTAGTGGGTTCCGATCTTTCAGTGCGTGCACGGAGGGTTTGATCATGCTTTTTGTATCTGCTTTTTCTATCAATGGAAAGATGCGCATCCTATGTATTGTTGAAAAAAAGCCCTAAATGAGTTATTCGGCTTATGATTGAAAATCTACTAGTTTCATAATGATATATTCATTACACACGAATGTTGGTTCCAATTTGCATTAAGTTGTTTGTACTTCATCTGTAGGGTAGTACTATATCATGTATTCAATTATGCAATATTATTAACTAGAAAATTATAATTGATAATAAAAATAAATAAAATATTTTGACAATAGGCAAGAAAAGAGAGTTGATTGCTCCGAAAATAGCTAACTGGTTGTTTAAAACTGTGAAATGTCATCTGATTTCTCATATGACATGGTATGGTCTATCAACTGCCAATGATTAATCGGATGACTAAGGCTTTGCTTGGATGAGCTGACTCACGTATCAACGTGTGTTTTTTTAACAGCAAATAAGCTAATCCCAATGGCTTCCTCATAGGACACGGTTGAAATAGATGGCAAAAACACAACCCCAGAATGTACAACAGATCAGGAAATCGTTGATCAAAACGCATACGGCCTGTAAGATAGAGCATTGCTTCCTCAATTTCAGAATCTCTATCATTATGTATTAAGAAGAATAATCCTAGAAACTATACACCACCACCATTGAACGTTGCTCTGAATATGGGTCACTGGATTCCGCAGTCTAAAACGGACACCAGTGACTGCAGTTAGACAGATGAAATTGTCATTACATGGGATTTGCTAATTCTTCCTGCGCTTTTCCCTAGGAGAAACCACAGCAGTCGAATCTGCCACGTCCTGCAGACCAACCATCGAAACAGATCTCGTCTGAACTGAGATCATCTGAGGTTCATAGGCAACAGGGCTAGAAGCAAAGACATCCATTGCATTAAGTCTTCTCTCCAGGCAATGGCAAGGCAGGTTCTTACAGCACTCATGCTCATCGTCGCTCCTGCTCTTGTGTGGAGAACTGTTTGCAACAGCAGGGCTAGAAGCAAAGACATCCATTGCATTAAGTCTTCTCTGCAGGCAATGGCAAGGCAGGTTCTTACAACACTCATGCTCATCGTCGCTCCTGCTCTTGCTTGGAGAACTGTTTGCAACAGCTGGATACAATGGCTTGCTGCAATTACTTGTGCTGTTGGTGACATCACCAACAGGGCTCAGCTCTTTACTCTGTGACTTGTTGAGACCGAATGGAAGAAGACCCTTGCGCTTCTTAGGGGATGGGTTTTCAGGATTGTCAAGGTCTTTTGCAGGTTGAGATGAGAATGCAGCGTCCGCAGCATTTGCCAAAGAACTAGACTTGCCATTGTAGAATTTGGATACCCCTCTCCTATCATAGGTAAAAAGAAAAATAGGTCAGCAGGATAAAAATATGTAATATGGTTTCTCTTATTAAGACATGCTAATAGGATAATCTACTAGTAAATACTGGGCAGAGATGAACAAGTTTCCAGGCAGCTACAAGAAATGAAAAAAAAACCTTCAAGTTGCCAGGCATCGACAAGTAGGCAGGTATCTAAATATTTAATGTTGCAGATCAACAATATTTTGCCTGCTGGCCAACAAATGCATGTGAAAGAAGGTTGTTTGTCTGTTTGATCCTGTGCCTCCATTAGTTACATGCTAAACACACACGATCATGTTTACGTGCACACAACAAATTCTGCTTTGTCATATAACACCAAATACCATTTCATGCCACGAAAGTTAATCGCAAGTAGCATCAGTCTATCAGGCAGTAGTGCTACCAAAACTGCCAACTATCTCTTCATAACAAATAAACCTTTACACGCCAAAAACCACGAGTGTTCACCTAATAAGCAGTAATATGTTATATCAGTTACAAACAATTGAATATGGACTAACTTGACTGCACACAAACAAGAAAGGAAGCACTGTCAAAAAGCAAAACTGCATGCATTGCTTAGAAACTGCATCAACCCTTGAAATCGACAAGTAAGCTCATTGTGGCACAAGTTAAATTAAACTTGTCAATACTGGTGATACGGCTAATGGATGCGAGTTCACGAAAAACTTTCTACTATGAGCATTTGAGTTGTTGGATACCAAATTTACTACAGAACTTGGGTCTTCATGTTCTCTGGATGTTGAATACTTGAATGGATTAGAAAAACCATTTCACACTTCCTGGAACATGTCTACAGAATAATATCATGATCACACCCCGTGGAATAATGTAGAAATAATAGTATAATACTGAAAAACAATAGCTATAACTACAGAGTTACACACCATGATGTTAGTACTCAAATAAGTAAAGGTTCATGAACCCCAGCCTGATGGAAAACCAACAAAATACAGCTTTGAATTGTTCTAACTGGCAGTGATCCTGCAGTCACACCATATAGCATTTGCATTTCCTCAGGGCATAATTTGGACAGTTTACAAATTTAGACTAAAGCACACCGAACGAATTGCTGGTAAATAGTTCGAGAAAGTATGTATATTTATTGATAAGCAATGAACTAATATATTGGAAATATTTTCCTTGTAGACTGGTGCTTAAAAGGACACTATAGAGTTTTAAAGGTTGCTCATTGCTGTCTACTGTTTAATTCAGATGGTAGAACTAACAGTTCATACAAAGGAAAGTTCTCCTTTTAACTTTGGCATCAATTATACGAACAATTTTACACGATTTTGACTACATTAGATTTAGGATTTATCACCATCATCAAAAGATTTAGGACTCTCGAGCATTTCAAGGCATTATATTTGTCTTCACTGTTATGCCTGACATGAGATGTTGTCTGGATCTATGGAAACGAAACCTTAGCAAATTACTATGCATATTTGTAAAAGAGCACTTAATAAAACTAGCAATCAAACAAAAGGTTTGATTAAAAGCATGAATCCTGATGCTCGCAATCAACAATTCCCAAGCTAAGGCCCTGTTTGTTTTAGCTTTTGATTCTGGATTCTGGCCTCAAAAGCAGAATCAGAAACAAACAGCCTGATTCTAGAATCCGATTATCACAATTCAGCCCACCCATATACACTAAAATCCACAATCCACTTCATATGTGCTTTTGGATTCCAGCTTTTAGAGAATCAGTTTCTCTACAACCACAATCCAGAATGAGCTTTTAAAGAATCCAAAGCTGAAACAAATAGGCCCTAAAGTGTGAGTGTGACTGCTTGAGAGGTAAATTCATCATGGATCAAAGTTACTCTCAATCTGCTTTCAAAACTGTAACTTCCTCACATGAGTAGCACCGATCAAAAGTTCAAGTTTCTGAACCACATTGTCTCTTTGGCAATAAAAACTAAATATTAAGAACAGAAAATTTCCTAGAAAGGCCCTCAAACAGGGTTTCAAAAATTAACGAAAATGACGATTTTCGACCATATCAAGCCGGCTCAATAAACTATATCGGTTGATAAACCGGTCTAATTCAAAAAAAAAATTCAAAAAATAAAAAAAGTTTGAAAATTTTATGCATGGAAAACCGATAAAAAATCGGTGAATATCACTCGAAAATCGTTAGAAAATTGGCTTCTGAATTGTTTCGCTTAGTTTGCCCATTTTTTGAAGAAAACCGGTCGAAAATCGGTGAAAATCACTCAAATCGATTTTTTTAACCGCCGAGTTGAAAAAGTGACATCGAAACGGTTCTGTTGGCGGTGGTGATTTCTGAGCTCGATTTGGTATTACAAACTCGATGGGCACCCAATGATACAGACACAATCGCATCCCAGCATCCTCATTACGAAACATCTCCACGAGCCATCCTCCGACCAAATCGATCAAGAACTGAGCTTTTGAAAACAAATTATTAAGCACAATTCCTCTAAAATGCCAATCCACATGCACATTTCAGCATTTTCACACATCAAAACAATCCACACCAAATGCCCCTCTTCATTGCCTTGGATCACCCTAGAAATCCCCAAATTTCATAACACAACAACCACCCCAGGATGAAAAGCCTATTAATTCGACCTCACACTAATCCAAAACGATCAAAGAAACACCAAAGTTTCTCCCAAATATTTCCACCGCATTACTCAATCACCCAAAATTTCACCAGAATAACGCACATTACTTGATAAAAAAAACGACTTTTACACCTACGTTACTCCATAGCACCAAATGAACCGGAAAAGTTCGAACGGGACGAACTTCAGAAGATCAAGAAAAGACATTCCATCTACATTGCACCAAACGAATATCAAGCAGTGAAGAGACACTTAACACTTCCCCCTAAAAAACCCTATCAAGCCAAGATTCCGGCACAATTGCCCAACGAATATCGACAAAGGCGCAAGCTTTGCAGCGGATTGGGGGCTGACCTGTGGGGCAGGGCGTCCTGGAGGGCGTCCATGGTGTCGAAGGGGCCCCTGTACGAGCTCTGCACCTCCCCGTCGCCCTCCTCCGCCTCCTCGCAC
This sequence comes from Guadua angustifolia, assembly GCA_036346375.1. Lineage (NCBI taxonomy): Eukaryota > Viridiplantae > Streptophyta > Magnoliopsida > Poales > Poaceae > Guadua > Guadua angustifolia. The sequence goes on along the minus strand of CM070510.1, from coordinate 10,035,517 downwards.
TGCACCACTGCCGCCCGGCTGTCGCTGCTCCGCCCCGCTGACGAAGAGCCTCCGCCCTGCCCACCCACCACCGCCGCCGGCAGCGGCGCGTAGCAGGCTCCTCCGCGGCAGAACAAGGCGCCGCCATGCTGCCCGCTCTCCAGCGCGATCGACATTGCTTTCCCTCGCCACTCGCTCACATGAAAAGGCAGCAAGCGCCGCGCACGGAGAGGGTGGTGGTCTTCTGACGGATGGTTGGAGACTTTGCTCGTTGCTTTTGCTTGCTTTGCACTGGGTCGTTGGGGTTTGGCACTTTGGCTGCTCAGCTTTTGTTCGGATGACGTGTGGGCCCGGGTTTAAGTTGGAAGGCATGTTTGCTTCCCCACTGTGCAGTGTTTCAACTTTCAAGTCGTCCATCGATAAAAACATGGCTCATCAAGCCGTACCACCCGGCTTGATCAGATGGTTTATAGGCGAATTTTGCAAATCTTTGTCCCACTATTTAAAATAATGGTGAATTGAGGTGAAGATGTATATCAAACAATCTTTTTGAGAATGTTCTTGTGGGTCATGGAGCCAAGGAAAATCAGGATTTCTACTTGTTTTGAAGAATGACTAAGGGTCTGTTTGGGACTATAGCTGGGCTAAAAAGTTATTTTTGGCTTGTTGGGCTGTAAAGCAGCTGTAGCTAGTGGCTGTGGCTTTTCTTATTATGCCGCTTGACAAATTGGCTGCTGCAGCTGTAGTTTTTTGGGGGCAACCGAGCTGGGAAATTGCAACCTAGTGAAGCACAACGGCGACTGAGTGGGGAGATAACGTGCATGCGGTGAGGCGGGGCGGCAAAGGTCAGAGAGACAGAGCGAGCGAGGTGGGAGGCAATCGAGCGAAGCCATAGCTAAAAAGCTCCTCCCCAACTGCTACAACTTTTGGGGGTACTTTTGCTATGGCTTAGCTTTCCGGCTGCTTTACAGTTATACTGTTTAGGGCTGCTTTGAGCAAAAACTCTCCCAAACAGCCCCTAAGGGGGCTATATAAACTCATCTGGTAGTTATGGATAACCCAAACAACAAAAAAACCATAAACCAATTCATTCAAAGCAAGAGGCGCATAATACGATTAGAGATTAGTTTATCCTTTAGTACTAGATTCTTGTATAGAGTAAGGATCTGAGAGTTCTAAAAGATTTGAGAGGTTGTGAGAGAACAATAATATTCTTTAATATTTTGAGGTTGTGCTTAAAAAATTTGTGGTCGGCTTTGTCAAATCTTTCTCTCTCTTGTTGTGGTTGCTCAACAGTTGTTGTTTTAGTTCTCTTACGAGATTCATCTTTTCGTTCTTAGACCATGTACGCTCATACCGTATCTCACAAAACTGATCTAATTTAGGTTTGTTGTATAAAAGAAGGGGTATTAGAGCTAAGGTCGAATTAATCTGATTTGTGAGCAGGTCAGTAAAAGTGTCAGGCGGTACAAAATCAAGATCGATGTGAACGCTGTGGAATCACATAGATACATTTGATGGTGGAGAAAATTTTAGCGTATGCCAATGCATGTGAAGGATGGCCTTTTCTAGCTAATCAATGCTATTGAAGTGGACAATCTAGAAAAGATGTCCGCTAAAGACTGAAAGGTGATGGAGCAGAAGGCTATTAGTGCAATCCGTCTATATCTATCTAACAAGGTAAATTACTCAGTGATCAAGGAGAATTCATTGAAAAAATTGTGGAAGGACTTATAAGAATTGTATATAGCCAAGTCACTGACAAATCAGTGGATTCTAAAGTGACAACTGTATAGGTTATGCATAGAGGAAGATACACGGTTCGTTGACCATCTCAATGTCTTCAAGAAACTTACCACACAGCTCGCTAGTGTGGATGAGAAAATTGAGGAGAACAATAAAGTCATCAAATTGGCATAATCTCTACTACTATTTTGAGAGTACTTGGTGATAAATATTCTCCTCGAAAAAAATCACTTTCAACTTCAACGTGGCAGTTGCATATTCTGTTGAAGGCGGAGTCTTTGAAAAAGTCAGCAGAGACTTCATCTCCTGGTAATCAAGCATTGGCTACAGTATGTGTTGCAAGTAAAAGCAAGAGTTATATGAAGAAGGACAAAAGTAAGAGCACACGTGTATGCTATCTATGTAATGAGGAAGGTCATATGATAAAAGGTTGTCCGAGTTTAAAGCAAAAAAAGGATGCATGCTTATTAATGGTAGAAAAATATGATTCAGGCGTACTTATTGTCAATCAATTAGTTACTTTTCATAAATGAATATTAGATCCAAATTGTTGCGTCTATATATGTTTAGCGAGGAAGATGTTTGACGAATGATCTCTATGCCTAGCTCATGGAACTATTTACTTAGCCGATTGCAATGAGTACGAAATTATTGAGATGAGAACAGTTACATTGAAGATGTATGATGGAGCACATCACATATTGGTAAGAGTTTGTTATGTTTCTAGCATAACGAAGAATCTATGAGGTCGCTTGAACTCAAAGGCTGTGAGTTATCACTTTGAGGTAGAGTCATATAAGTTACTTGCAAAGAGCATATGATTATGAAAAGTATATGAAACAATGGAGGATATTGATCGATGGGTAAACTTAAAGGAAAGGTAATCAATACTTGTGAAGAGCATATTGTCATGAAAAATATCTGGAGCAATGAAGTATAACAATTGATGGGTAAACCTAAAGGAAGGGTAGCAAATGGGAGGTCTAAAAAATCCTGATTAGAAGAAGAAAATTGTGTCATCAACGGTAGGTAACTAGATCTCAACGTAGTTATGTGTGGAACTGCAAAAACAGTTGCAAAATCTAGTAGGCACAAAGGTGAAGGTGCGAGTTGTTGGAAGAAGAAAGATGTGGCAAGACCAACCACGTGGTACCAACGAGCAGGTGGAGCTTAAAAGCAGTATAAACATATGACATGGAGGGCTATAGCAACAGTGGGTATGGTTAACCAAACTACACAAAGAAAGAGCTCTCAAGTAGAGGGTTTGGAAGTCCAAGCTTGAACACCAATATGCACATTCCAATGATGTGCATGAGCATTTGTGCTGGGGCACTCCCAAAGGTGGAAAAAAATATGGAGCCAACTTGAAGCGAGTTTTTGGAGGATGTAGGATCAAGGATAAAAGACTAGAGGGGGTGAATAGGAGGTTTTTAAAATTCTTTGACACTAATTCAATAATTGAGCAAGTAAGACTATGAATGCAAATTTAATTTATCAAAACCTAAATTGTCTAGATTTCACTAAAGGCACCGACAAACTAAATCTAAGCAAGAATAACAATCCTAGAGAGATGATCAAACACAATGATCACTAGAAATGTAAATTGCACAAATTAGAGTGGACAAAAAGCAAAGCACAATAAGAACACAAGGACTTTTCCCATGGTCTCGGAAACTTGCCAACCTCCCCTAATCCATATTGAGGAAGCTTGAACGAATCAAGCTAGCTCCTTGTGCAATTGAGCCTCCCTCAATCAATAGTGGTAGCTCTTTTCCGCTCTAGGTTGGTGAGCTTCAACCTTCACACCGAAACCGAATCTCTTCATAATCTTCTATGAAGAGATCAACGGTTCTCACGCCTCCAAGCAGTCTAAAAGGGGGAAACCTCCAAAAGAATAGAATGATGATGCTTACTTGAGGATTATGGCTCAAACTTGAATTTCACACTTGAATGCTCTCTACTCTCTCAGAATGAGAATTAAATACTCAAGAGATGAAGAGAGACTTGCTAGGGCTCAACAAATATGCAATGGATATCTAAGAATTGCCCTTGCTACACGTGTGGGGGTATTTATAGCCCCCACCAACTCATATGGCCATTGGGGAGAAAATTCATAAAAAATTAGCATTCCCGGCATGTAAAATGCATAGTGCCACCCCCATATAATGGTCGGAACAGTGCATTAAATGCAAAGGTACTAGCCGTTGTTACAGTACCCTAGTAGTACCGACGTGTAAACTGCGGTAGTACCAACATTCGATCACAAAACCACTCAAGGAATGCCCTCTCTATAAAAAGACTACCAGCACAGATATTGTGGTACTATCGGGTAACGGTAGTATCGGATTTTGTACGCGGTAGTGTTGACCTCAGAAATCCCAGAGAAGCATCATAAAAAGCACTTTCTATAAAATAAGTGTTAGATTTAAGTGTCGGTACTACCGAACCCTGATAATACTGGCTCTACACTGTCGGTAGCTCCGGCCTAAGAAAAAAATAATCAAAAGGTGCATCTCTAGAAAATAACTACCGGGCCGTGGGACGGTAGTGCCAACTTTCAGTAGTACCAAAATCCTCATAGCGGTAGTATCGATAATACTAAATATCAGTGTTCAAAAATTCGGTAGTTGACGGCAATATTGCGGCCGATATTACGGTTGTCGGCTATAAACACAATGAATTTAGCCCTTGGCGGCCTATTTGGCGGCTAGACCAAAATTGCGGGCCTTGGCGGTCCTTGGTGAGTCTTGGTGGTCTTTGGCGGTCCTTGGCGGCTGGTACAAAACTATGAGAGAGACCATTTTGATCTATTGTTTACATGATCTGATGACCATGATTGAAAGATTCACGTCGTCGCCCTCAAAATAAGGTACACTAAGTCACTAACATAGTACTTACTACTTAGTTTATTACTTGATTAATTGAGTAGTATTTGTTCAAGTATTTTAGTTTAATATTCTACTTTAATATTTGATGTCTTGCAATTTGCAAATAACTATAAAAGAAAACTAAAAATTTTTATTCATAATAAAATCAATAATATGTATGAATTATATTAATTCTCGACGAGGGCCAAAACACGAGACCATAATTGCGTGCATAAATCTGACCTTGGCGCTTGGCGGTGCCTAACATAGCGAATCATTGGCGAACTCTTGAACAATGCTAAATATGCACAAAAAAATCAGAGATGCATTCCTTTATGCAAGCATTTGTTGATATGAGTTAGAATTTGAGCTATGTGACCTTTAATCTATATCAAGCTACTAGACATCAATCCCTCTTGATAGTACAACACCTATTCTAGCAACATGACCTTTTCTGCAAACTCCGAGATTGATAAAAGCTATTAAAAAGTTTTTAAACTTTTTATACATTTGCCTTGAGCTTGATTTGTCCAATCTTTTTCTTTTGTCTCCATGTGTTCCTTAAAACAACATGGACAAATATTTTCTCATACACTTAGAATAGTACGTTAGTCCTTATCTTGATTGTCATTAGTTACTAAAACCAAATAAAAATAGGGGCCTTGATGCTTCAATCCCCCCTTGTTGGTAATTGATGACAACCGCAACAATGGTAAAAGTAATAAAGTTTGTTTTTGAGCATACACCAAGTCAAATAAGCTGTATACTCTAGGATTTTGCTTTAGATGGCATTTCACTTCTTAAAAGGAGAGTGATTTGATTGGATTTTACTTAAAATGCCATTAAAGCCACAATGTATAGTTGAAACACCCCCTACATGTGTGCATCGAGATAATGAGATGAATTCATCCATATTTTGAAAATTTTGGCGGAGTTTCCCCTATATATTAGATCTAAAGAAGCATGATATAATAAATGAGATAGATTAACAATATGCATGCTCAATCATTAAACAAGACATGAGATCCAATGACCAAATAAGAGACTGAATAAGGAAATAATTAGCGTCCATTACAAGCATTCAACCAAGATCCATAAAACATAAAACATCCAAGTAACATCCAAAAGCAATAAACAAGGTTCAATTAGCTTTCAACACAATGAGACATAAGTATATAAGCTAATTCCCTACACCATAAAGCTAGTACAAAACTAATACTACTGTTCATCCCCAATTTTCTCCCCCTTTGGCATCAAGTACAAAAAAACGAGGAGTCTTCAAGGACCACCTAAGAGGATGGAGGAACACATGAACCATGCCCATATCGACGAAATGTAATCGGGGCTTACTCATCGCGAAACTGAGAAAATGATGCATTAAGATCATCCAAGCATTGATAGAAAGATGCATTGAAAGCATCCATACGACCCCTGATATCCTCCACCATCTGACGAGTCTGAGCTTGATAATTATCCACTCTAGTAAATTGACTCATCATGTTAGAGCAAAGATTAGCAAGGCTCACTAGGATAGCATCTTGTGGCACCTCTTGCTCATGCAGTTCTTCTTGCTACTATTGCTGTTGTTGTGCCATATGATCCAAGACTTGAAGTGGCACCTCATGAGGCTTGTAGGGTTTATGGACTAATCCAAGGGGCCCATTATAGCATGTCTTTGTCTTGATGAGGGCCATGATATATGGAGCAATATATATTGTCTTTCCACAATTACATACCGAAGAGGCAATCTCCCTAACCATGAAATCCACAACATCAAAGTTTTGTCACTCCATTATCTTGGCTATGATGTTTCATGCATATCTATGAATATCATCGAAATTACCACTTTTTAGATGAATGGTAACTCGAATGATCTTATTAATTAGGCTAGGTTGTGGAAGGAGTCTTGCCAACTTCCCTAGTCTTCTCCTTTTGGCTACTGGATCATAGAAACTGAGCTGTTGTGCTTGACCAACCACACTTGCATTGTGAATTTGTGGAAATCCACGATGATAGACTTCCCAAAGTGCTCTCAAACTCTTCCTTGGTGGCTATGAATCTCTGAGATCTGGTCATCCAGGTGATAGAGTCATGGGTGTCTGGGATGAACAATGTGGTATAGAACTAGTGGATTATGTCATCCACAAAGTCACTGCAAGAACTCAAAAGCTGAAACAGACCCGCTCCCTGGAACAACTCAGCAACTCCAACAAAGAATGGTATCTTGTAAATGTGGTCCCAATTGATCCACTTTTGGTCAACAAAGTCCTTCTCCTTATAAATCTTATAGTATACCTTCAATTGAAACTTAGTGTGAAAGTGATGCTCAATTGCATTCTGTGGGAGAAGGTATACTAGTTTTCATCTCTTAATTCAAAGTATTTTCGCTTTCAATTTGCCTCGAATCATCCATGAGATCAACATCAGGCATCTCTTCCTCATGATCAATTTCCTCGTCCTCATCATCTTCCACCTCCTCCTCCTCCTCCTCTTCTTCTTCTTCCTCTTTAGATTCTTAGGCAACTAGCTTGCCTTTCCCAGCATGAGAACTATTTTCAAGCTCTTGTTGCATAAGCTTTTGAGTCTCTTTGCCTCTCATTGCCATGGTAAAAGAGTCTACACTATTGCTATCACTGTTGCTTACAGGAACACCTGTATTCCTTGTTGATTTACGAATAGTGCCTCTACCTCGAGGAGCAAGGGGTTTGCAAGGATTCTTGGCCCTTAATATGATTTCTAGAACACAAGGGAAAACGCGAAGATAAGCAAAGAGAATTAAGGTTTTATCGAAAATAGAGGAGCATAGCTAAGTGAGGAATTTTTGAACTTGTGGCAGCTAGCGGTACCGTCTTGTCCATGCTGGTATTGCCGGAGCGGTACTACCGCTCGAGGAGTCCAGTAGTATTGGCCTGGTACTACCGTAGCACAGGGCACGATATTGCTGACTCACAAAGAGCCCAAAAATTCCAATTGATAGATCTTGTTAATTACTAGATTGGGCATTTGAATAGCATGTATTGACATCTAAAGTTACCGATCTACTAATTTTAGTAAGAACTTAAATTTTAAGAAAGTTTTTAGTCTAAATAGGTTTTGAGAGCAACAGATGTTCAATTGAGAATAAAACACTCAATTCAAGAGAATATAAATTCAATTAGCTTGTGTGAGTTAGAAATACTTGTAGGATGCTAGAAACATGTGTAGTTCTAGTTCAAGAAGCTAGAACTCATGAAGTGCTACAATAGGGTCATTATAGACCATGATTTTGGATTTTAAGGAAATTCAAAAAGGATATTTACCAAACACGTTTTTGCTTTTATAAAAAGACATGGAATAAGTTTTTGATAAATAATATCTAATAGATGAGATTTACGTATGTATATTTTGAAAATGAAAAATATCAAGAAAAGCTTTATAGAACCTTCAAAATATGATATTTTCCAAATAATTTTGACCTAGAATGATCTAGAGTCTTCTTTTTAAATAGTATTAGCACATATTTGATATTTTTACATTCTAGGGATATAGTATACATGAAGTTTGTATAATACTCCCCCTTAATGTGTTGCCCAACAAAAAAAATTATCAAGAGATCATGAGAAGGCAAATAACATCAAATGAGAATCCAACCATGGTGCAAAAATTAAAGCATCATTAAAGATATCTATGACAATTAATTTATTTCTCAATTTACAAAAAGGGCTTTTATATAGAGGCTTGGTGAAAATATCCACTAATTGATCATCAGTTCTTATGCGTCTAATGACTATGTCATCTTTGCTCACATGATCTCTTAGAAAATGATGGTGGATATCTATGTTTTTGGTTCTAGAATGTTGGACCAAATTGTTAGCTATTTTACTGCACTTTCATTATCACACAAAAGAGATACACTTTTAAAGTTAATTCCATAATTCATCAAATTTTGCCTCATCCAAAGCAATTAAGCGAAACAATTACCGATGGATATATATTAGGCTTCGACGGTGGATAGGACAATAGAATTTTGTTTCTTGGAAAACCATGAAACAAGGGTTCTACCTAGGAATTAATAACTTCTCGAGGTGCTTTTTCTATCCACTTTGCAATCCGCATAATCTGAATCCAAATATGCAACTAAATCAAATTTAGCACTTTGGGATACCACAAGTCTATATTTGAGGAATGCTTTAAATATCTTAGAATTCTCTTAACAGTCACTAAATAACACTTTTTTTTGGAGATGATTGAAAACATGCACACAAGCAAATACTAAACATGATGTTGAGCCTAAATGAGGTAAGATAAAGCAAACTACCAATCATAGATCTATAAAGATTTAAGTTTTTCAGTTTACCTCCCTCATTTAAGTCGAGATGCTCGTTGGAGGCCATGGGAGTCTTGATGGGCTTTGCATTCTTCATACCAAACCTCTTGAGTAGATCTTTTACATACTTAGTTTGACTTACGAAGGTTCTATCCTTGAGTTGCTTAATTTGAAGTCCAAAAAAATAGATTAGTTCTCCGATCATAGACATCTCAAATTTCCAATACATCATATCACCAAATTCTTTGCAAAAATCTTGGTTAGTAGAACTAAATATGATATCATCAATATAAATTTAACATCCAAAGAATTCATCATTAATTATTTTGGTGAAGAGGGTTGTATCAACCTTTCTAATTTTGAACTTTTTTAGAGTAGAAAGTCTCTAAGTCGCTCATACCATACTCTAGGAGCTTCTTTAAGACCATAAAGCTCCTTAGAGAGCTTATAAACATGATTAGGATATTTCGAACTCTCAAAATGAGGTGGTTGTTCAATAAATACTAATTTAGATATTTTGCCATTTAAGAATGCACTCTTCACATCCATTCACATCCATTTAAAATATTTGATGTCAAAATAAGACGCAAAGCGGGCAAGATACGAATGGCTTCTAATCTAGCTATAGGTGCAAAGATTTCACCAAATTCCAAATCTTTGATTTGTCTGAAACCTTGAGCCACCACCTTGCCTTATTTCTTACTACAATTCTGTTCTCATCTTGTTTGTTTCTAAACACCTATTTTGTACCAATCACATTGTGATCTTAGGGTCTTTCAACCAATGTCCAAATGTCATTTTAGGCAAAATTATTTAATTCTTCATGCATAGAATTCACCCAGTTCGGATCATCTAAAGTTTCATCTACATGAAAGGGTTCAAAAGAAGAAATAAAAGAGTAATGTTTACAAAATGAAGCAACATAAGATCAAGTTTAAACACCTTTGTTGACATCACCCAATATTTGATCTATAGGGTGATCCTTTGATATTGCATTGTGAATCCTTGGAGCTAGTGCCTGAGCTAGATCATCCTCCTTTTCTTCCATCTCAATTGCTTGAACTTGACTTGGCATAGTGGATGTAGAAGATTCAACTTGAGTGGAAAAGGGTTCATCATCTTGATCCTTAGGCTTGATATCTCCAAGGTTTATGTTCTTTATTGTTTTTAAGTCTTCATATCCTACATAATACAAATTTTCTTGCGCTTCTTGAGAGCCATTAGTCTCATAAAATTCAACATCGCACGTTTCCTCAACAAAATTGGAGGTTTGGTTAAAGACACGATAAGCCTTGCTATTAGAAGAATAACCAAGAAGAAATCCAACATCACAACGACTTAGAAATTTTGAAAGATGAATACCCTTTTTCAAAATGAAACATTTGCAACCAAAGACTCAAAAATAAAAGACGTTCAGTTTCTTCCATCAAGAAGCTCATAAGGTATCTTTTTCAAAAGACGATGCAAATAAAGATGATTTATGGTATGATAAACGGTATTGATTGCTTTTGCCCAAAAATTATTGGAAGTGCCATAATTCTCAAGCATTATCCTTGCCATTTCAATTAGTGTTTGATTTTTTCTTTTTACAACTCTATTTTGCTCTGAAGTGTATGTAGTGGAATGTTCATTCTTTATTCCAAGTTCATCACAAAAATCATTGATTTTAGTATTTTTGAACTCAGAACCATTATCATTATGAATTTTCTTTATTTTGAAATCAAATTCATTTTGGTTCCTTTTTGCAAAACTTTTGAAAATACCGGAGGCTTTGGATTTGTCATGTAGAAAAAAAACCAAAGTGTACCTTGAGTAATCATCCACAATCACTAAACAATAAGAATTTCCCTCGATGTTCTTATAGCTTGTTGTGCCAAACAAATCCATATGTAAGAGATCCAATGGCCTAGATATGGATATGATACTCTTGGATAGATGTGAACTCGCTACTGGTTTACCGGCTTGGCAAGCACTATATAGCCTATTTTTCTCAAATTTTACATCTTTCCCACAACTAGATCATGTTTTAAAAACTTTTTAAGTTGAATCATACCCACAAGAGCAAATATTCTATGCCAAAGCCAACGCAATGAGGCCTTTGCAATTAAATACATTTCAAGGCAAGACTCATTTGAGGAAAAATCTATGAGATAAATATTGCCAAATCTAAAACCTTTGAAAATCAAATAATTATCCTTTTCTTTTGAAATCACAACACTATTTTGAGAAAATGTGCAAGTTAGGCTAAGATCATATATTTGAGCAACGGATAGTAAGTTGAAATTAAGAGTTTCAACTAACGAAACATTAGAAATAGAAAGGTCATTTCAGATAGCGATTTTACCCAATCGTATTGCCTTTCCTTTACTATCGTCATCAAAAGTGATTTTGTCTAACTTCCACTTCAAACTTCAAATGTGGTGAACATCTTTTGGTCTCCAGTCATGTGTTGGGCAAATCTGTTGTTGAGCACCCAATGCTTTCCACTGGTCTTTTAGTTTACCTACAAAAGAAAATCAAATCTTTTTTGGTATCCAAATTTATTTGGGTCCTTGGAGGTTAGTGACAAAGGCTTTGGGCATCCAAATTGTATTCTTTTTGCGATCAAGTATAGGAGTGCCAACAAATTTAACTACAACTCTACCATTACTAGATTTCTTAAGAACATAGCATGAACCATAGATATTTCTTTTAGGAGCCTTAGTCAAGGGCAATCGTTTGCCATGTGTCCTACATAATAGCACTTATGGCAAAATTTGCCATTTGATCACACAAACGTATGAGCTTTATAGTTCACTTTCTTACCATTCTTGGGGATAAACCCAAGGCCTTCTTTGTTGTTGGAGCATTATTTTTCGCTAAGAATCTTGCCAAGGGTTACTTTTCCCTTGAAGCACATAACCAAGCTCTTACTTAGCTTGTTCACTTGCTCCTTGAGCTCATTATTTTTAATTTCTAGAGAATTACTATCATGACTCAATTTATGATTAGGAATTAAAATTGAGCAAGATGTCATATCAATTAAATCATCGCATGAGGTAGATATGCTAATCTTAGATGCATTGCTAGATGAATTTTCTAAAGGTATGGCAACAAGAATATTACAAGAAATTCCTACATCTATTTTGAACTTTAAGTGATTCTTGAGAAGGAGAGTCTCATGAGCATCCTTTAGCTCTTCAAAAGAGTCTTTGAGAGAACAAAATTCTTTTATCAAAGTCTTATATTTGGACCTTTCCTTGCCAAGATACTAATTCAAATCCTCAAGCATATTCATTAACTCATCATAGAAGGGTTCATCATCATCATTAGATTTTACCTTAAGGTCCCCTTTTGCCATGAGGCAAGTGGAAGTAGTAAATAATGATGGAGCCTCCTTGATGGCAACTTTGGTGACTCCCTTCTTCTTGGATAGTGTGTCATCGTCAGAGGTGTCGGAGTCAAAATACTTCTCATCAGAGTTTCACTCGCCAATGTGAGGCTCACCTTTGCCATCATTGTGAACCTTTATAAAAAGTTTCTTCTTACTATTGAATTCCTTCTTCTTGGATGGCTTGGACTTGTCCTTCCTTGTTGGGGAAATTAGAGACAATGTGACACTTCTCATCATACTTATAGCACCGTATGTTGACGTAGCACTTATTGCTTGAGTGTTTCCCCTTCTTAAACTTGTGAGAAGTATTTGAGCTTAAGCGCTTCTTCATGAATCTCCTCATTCTCCTTACAAGGAGTGTCATCTCCTCTTCGGAGTCATCAAGTGCTACATCGCTTGACTTCATCTTGGTCCTGAATGCAATGTTCTTCTTAGAAGAACTTTACTCCAAGAGCTCCTTCTTATCCTTCCCTTCTTGTACAACTCATTAGTAATGAGATTGCCTAAGAGACCGGTTGGCGTCATCCTTGCCAACTTGGGAGAGTTGAGAAACAAGGTCACCAATATTTTGTACTTGTCTAGTAGAGCCCTAAACATCTTGCAAACAACATCAAGATCGGTTAGTGACATCCTATGACCCTTGAGCTTATTCACTATATTATCACATGAGGAGTAGAGTGAGCATGAAGAGAACTGTCATCTAAGGATATAGCATCAACTGATTTATTGCTTTCATTCTTCAACCTAATACTATCTAGCTCAGACAACACACTATCTTGCATAGTCCTTAGGTTCTCTAGCTCCACAAGCAGAGTATCACACAAAAAACAATCATCAGTAACTCAGAAGGGAGAAGATCTAAGTGAAGCTAACTCCCAGTCAAGTTACCTATTTCCTTTTCAAGCTCCGTACACCTAGCTTGAGCTCTAGTATGAAATTTTTCTAACTTGCAGAAAGTTTCATTAAGCTGGTCGTAAGAGGGTACCTCGTCCAAGTCACTGTAGAGCTCGAAGTTGCTGTTGTTGTTAGTGTCTGCCATGAAGCACATGCCGGTGAAGTTGTCACTGCCTTTCTTCTCTTACGGATCATTCTCGCCCTCATCGCTCCATGTCTCTATGTCAGAGAGGTTGATGTCATCGAGTGCGCCGAGAACGCGGTGGAAAAGCTTCTTGTTCTTCAAGAAGTTGCAATATTTCTTCTCATACGTCGGCTCACGAGCTAGAGGTTTCTTGTTACGATTCTTATTGATGTAGTCATTCTTAGTCGAACCGCTGGTGTCGTTCTTGCACTTCTCTAGCTTGGAGCAATTCGCTCGAATGTGGTTGGGGCCACCACACTCGAAGCAGGTGATTGTGCCACTTCTCTTCGTCTCCCTTACCCTTTTGTATGCATGAGAGAATTTGTGAACTAAAAGAGCAAGCCCATTTTTTAGAAATTTTTTCAGTTGGTCATCACTTAGCTCGCCAAGGGCGGAGAAGGAAAAATCAGCCAAAGAATCAGAGGTTGATCCAGTGGGATTGGTGACTAAAGCCATCGACTGAAATCGTCTTCCGAGAGATGACATCGATCTCATGAGTCTTGAGTCATGAATAAAGCCCGTCAGGAGTCAGAGTCGATAAGTCAGTAGTGTCCTTGATGGTAGTCACTTTCATCTCCCATACTTGAAGATCGAGTGTGGTCAAGAAATGTCGAGCATTATCCGAGTCAGGGTATATGGAATTGACTGCTCGAATGTCGCTCAAAATCTTCATAAAGAGATCAAAGCACTCATCAAGACTCTCACTAGCGTGCTGTTCAAATTTGTTGTAATCACGCTTGTACTGATCTTGTCTCACCATCTTGATTTGAATAGTGCCCACATAGTAAGCATCGAGAGTCACCCAAATCTGGTGAGCAGATCAAAGGTGAGAGATCTTGTCGTACTCACTGCAGCTAAGGCCCTGCATGAAGATGTTCCTTGCCGTAGCATTCGCCTTAACGTTAGCCATATTGCCAGCCATGATGTTTTCATCGGCATGAACCTCATACGGGAGCTTCACCTTTTTCCAAATCAGAAAGCCCTGGGCAGTGATGTATGACTCCATTCGCAATTTTCAAAAAGAAAAATCAACTCTAGAAAAAATAGTAGGCTTGGTAGAATATTTGTCCATCGCCATGACTCTTGAGACCAGTCAAGATCTATAAAAGAGCAAAACCAGCTCTGATACCAATTGAACGATCGAGAGAGCGATCAAAGGGGGTAAATGATTCTAAAATAAAATTTTCTCCCACACAAAATGATCCGCACAAGCCTAAACTAAATCAAAATGGAGCAAGAAATCCAACTAAAATAGTCTTGACTGCTTAGGCCAGTAGCATCGAGCACAAGAACAGCAGCCAGAATCGAGAGAAAAGTAGCACGAACTCAAAAGCCAAATTGATGCATCTTTTGATTGGCTGGACACAAACTCATGAAACTTGGTACATGTTGTCTTAAGGATGTCAAGAACTTGTTTCAATCTTCAATCACAAGGATTGATGTCAAAGTTCTAACCTTTTTGACTAAGAAGAGGAAGCACACCAAGTTCAAACAAAACACAAGAACTTGATCTTGGACTTGCTCATGGGTTTTGATGATCAGGATGATCTTGGATAACTTCCCACTTGTCACAGCAAGTAAGAACTCAAGTCAAAATTTTCGCAAACATGATCTACAAGAATGAATCACTCAAGAACACAAGATCGGTCACTTACAACAAAAATGCAATGATTCCTCAAAATAAGAAGCAATAGCATGTAGAAGGAGAGGAGGCAAATCCAAATTGCGTATATGTAAATTACAAAAATGTAAGTACGGAATTTAAATGCTTGAAAGTAAATTGCTGAATTTAACGCATAATGTAAAGAAGAAAGTAAATTCAAGCATAAGGGAAATGTGTTTTGGATTTCTTGGAATGGAGGTTTACAAAGCCTCACTACAAAGTGGGCAAATCTCAAAAGAGCACCAAAAACCTCCAAAACCTTTAGTAGCAGGAAGGCCTCCCCTTCCCTTCTATTTATACTACTCTCGAGTCACCCTCCACCTTTGTATAAGTTCCTTCTACCCTAAGGACCACCATTAAAGGTTAGGATTGACTCATTCACTCATACATAGGTTAACTCGAAACCCACACACACATCGGATTTTTCGCACACTTTTCCAAGCATACTGACTAGACTCGCTGCTTTATCATCTAGACCGTGATCCAATGACCCTCCTTGATCCGAGAAGTGTCTAGCTAGTATCTTTTCCTTTCCTTTTCTTTTAGGCTTACCACGACTCCGTCTCCGATCATCTTCCGGCGATCCTCGACCATTTGGACCTCTGACGCATCTCGCCTAGTCCTGATCATTCTTCGCCTCACCATGATCTAGCATTGTCATCCTGCAACCATCAAAATAAGGAAAACACATCCATAGCATTGTCCAAAATGATATGCAACAAATCTCACATAAATTCAAAATGCATATCCCAAGAACATCGAGTAACTTGAGGCTAACCTAAGGACTTGAGACAGGCTAATGGTAGGGCGCTCAATCCGGCAAAATCCCTACTCGATACTTAGCAATTCCCAATCTACTTGAAACATTCGACCACAAAACCGTGGGGCATTACTCGACCAAATTAGAACTTGGCAGTAATCGACCAAACGCTTGAACGAACCCTCCGCTCGACCACTGGTCTTCGACTAGCCAAAGTCCAGACCACTCGAGGTCCGACCACTGGTCATCGACCAACCAAAGTCTAGACCACTCAAGGTCTGACCACTGGTCTTCGACCAGCCAAACAGTAACTCAAATTGCTCATGATCAAAATAAGCTCAAATCAAACTCAACTTTGTGCTCCAAAATCTCAAAATAGAGTCAATTACTCATCACACATTTGGGTAGACCTCCACATGGTCTTTCAATTTAAGAAGCCATAGATATTTTTAAATTTCATAAGAAATCCAATGTAGCCACTTAAGTCTAAAATCTGATTTTTATCAAAATCTCTCGCATAGACTTGATCAAGAGCGTGATTACGAGCTAGCAAGAGTCAATAAGATCAAATCTTGAGCCATGTGATGATCAACTCATGATGAAAATAATTTTGTAAAACACATTTACAAATTTTAATAACATGCTCTACGATCAAATGCATGAACACCAATATTTTACAAAACACATTTGCAAATATAAATCTTACAAACAAGAGCAATCAATATCATATCTTTGAGCCATGTGTTGATCAACACATGATTAAACCAACTTGCAAACTCTAGTCACATGCTCCAAAGAATTGTATAAATATTAACTTGTTTGCAAAACATATTTGCAAATATTAAATCCATGCAAATAAAAGCACATAGATCAAGCATGAACTCAAGCATTACTATGTGATGATCAACACATGATCTCTAGCAATTTGTAAAATATATTCACAAACTTTAGTCACATACTATGAAGATTACTTGCATGAACTTCAACATTTTGCACAATATATTTCACAAAAACAACATCAAGCATGAGCTTCTCCTATTTGCATAATACATTTAGACAATCAAGCATATAATAAACTCCATTAAATGTGTACACATATAAAATTGAACTTAAACCAATATGCACATATTCAATTTGAGATCGCTTTGTAGTTTGTCCTATATTAACATGAGTATACTACAACTACACAAGTTATATATATATATTCACAAGTTTGTTTCAAAGTAATGATCCTTTATAAATGGAAAGAGGTAAAGGGATCAATACCATTGAAACTTCAAGATTAAGCATGAACTCCCCCTAAAAGTGTGTATTCATGTATATATGGAATTAAAAATATTATGCACATCTTAAGATTGAAACTAAGGTGAAGTTCATTCTTTATCTTGAATCCAAGGAATGCATATAGAAATAACATAGTTGTGGATGCATACCTTTTGGATTTCTATTTTTCAATGAGATGAGACTAAACAAAAGTATACTTAATAAAAGAGTTAGTCTCATATTCAATATGCCCATGAATATTATATCCAAGAAATACAACAAGATATGATAATATGAACTTGAATAAATACCTTTGATATTTCTATTATTTTCATCCAAAAGAGAATAATAAGCGTTAAGCTCAATAAAAGAGTTAGTCTCAATATTAGATTTGTCATTAACACCAAAACCAAATTAATGGAACTTGAACTTTCAACTGCGTGCTTTAGTGTGATCACTAACTAGTGCAGTATATATAAAAGGGTCTGGATTTGCATATTTGAGTCCTGACAGTGGTGGTATCAAAGCTACACTGACTGTAGGTCTTGATCATTTCTTTAGGTTCTTAAAAAATTTATCTAATGAGAAAGCCTAACTTGAATGAATAATTAGTCCTAACTCACCTTATTTTTCTATTCTTTTTCTTTGCTGAAAATTCCTTCTTTTTCCCCGCTGGTTTAAGTTGAGACCTTACCCCGGGCTGTCTTTTATCAAATGAGGATGCTATAGACTTATGGAGAGCTATAGAGAGTTTTTCAAGTGCTTGGTGGATATGAGATGCCACTCTATAGAGGAACCAGTTGGACCATCAATGGCAAGGATCATGGGATGATATGGAAGATCGTTATCTACACTAAGGAGGACGCCAAGGCAAGTCGCCCCATCAACAGCACCATCAAGAGGTTTCCTTTGACACTGGAATTCAAGAATCATCGTGACTTGAATGGCGACGCATATGCCATGAGCACGTTGATGAACTGAAAGTAAATGGTGTTCAGATTTCATCCACAAGGAGGTGTAGCTCAAAGTCCAAGTATCGAAGAGGAAGATGATGCCACGGTGGTGCACTTGGCCAGATTTACCACTGCACAAGAAGAGGTAATGGAAGATACCACCTAACAGCTGGAAATGGTTTATGAAGCCCTAAGGGTTGCCGAGGATGACCTTCGTGAAACACGTATGTCAAGGATCGGGATCACCTGACCGCAAATGTGAAACAGGGTTAGTGTGAATGAGGGACCCAAACTGAACTCTGCTCAATGGAGGAACATGTTTGCTGCGATGTTGGTCGGGAGAAAACGACGAAGAGTGAGACACAGCAGATTATACTGATTCGAGCCCCTGTGAGGGTAGTAGCTCTACTCCAGTTTTACCCTGAGGCGGAGAACTTCACTATTCTTGAGTACAGAGGTGGTCTACAGCTCGAGCTTGAGCGTACTGGTTATGGCTACTGTCCTATTGCTTGTGTGTTGATGTCGTGTCTCCCTCAAGTACGCTCGCCTCGAGGAGTTTTATACCCCTCCCGGCCGTTACTAGAAAAGGCCGGGAGAGATTCCCGGAGGAGTGGCTTCATGCGCATTGAAAGTGGGCTATAACCGTTCCGGATCTGCCGCCCACGACTGCCTCAACTCCTGCATTCAAGGTCTTGGTAACCGTCGAGTAGGCGCACGTCCCGGCCCCCGAGCTAGACCTCCCTGCCGGGAGCCGAATCCTTGTCCGCTAGCTCGAGGTCGAGAGGGGCTGTGATCAGTGGATCCGCCCCGAACCCGAGCTAAGAGCCTTGTTGACCATGCGTTGACCCGTCAGATGTTTCTCAGTCCTTGTCAACGTATAATGGCTACTGAGAGGATATAAGCCTTGCTTGTCGCTGAAGTAAAAATGGAAGAGGAGCTAGATGAAGAGAAAGACCCCAAAGTGATGGAGATGGAACCCGAAGACCCACAGCCCGTGTCATGAGAGGTGCATTTGCAGTATGAGGCCTCTGTTCTGGTTATCAAGATCGATTTGCACCAATGCCGCCCATCCACCATCTTATGCCCTAGGAGAGCCTCAACCTGGTTAGCTTGACGAGTTATGGTGTTAGCCTAGGTAGTTGAGATTATTGTTTTTGAGTTGTGTTCGTTTAAGATAGGAAGTGTCGCCCTTTAGGCTTTAGATCTGTATACTAAGGTTAAGTTGGTTTTTATGTTTGTTGAGTGTATAGTATGTGTTGCGAGACCCTTAGGCTCTTGTATGCAACCATATGAAGTAATTAATAAATATTATTTTAGTCATTGGGTTAAACCTACATTCCCCTGCATTAGATTCTAATTTCTTATATATGCTTGTTGATGTTTAAGACCTAGGGTATCTTAGACCGAGCTTATGAATAAAAATGGTTGCGGGCGTCTAGGATCCAAGAGTACGAAAGTGGAAAAGAAAGATTGCTTTTATTAATCAAGTGGATCAGTCGTGTACAAGTATTACAGATTGGTTCTAATCATTCTCTCCCTTCGATGGTACAAATGGCCTTCCTAGTTATATAGAATGAAGAGGAAGCAGCTGTGCTTCAAAAAGGTGTCATTCGGCCGTGTTAGCACCTAAATTTGGCAAGGCATAACCGATTTGTTAGGTCAAAGATGAAATTAGATATTTCTGGCCGATATTAGTTAAAAAGGGAAAAGATAAGTTATAATTGGAATTATAGCCGATATTGGCTCAAAGAGCAATTTATCTCCCAGAAGTTGAGACCAATACGCATTGTGAATCTTGAGTCAGAGAAGAATGCGATCAGCCTAAGTGATATTGTGGACACTAAGATTTAGCAAATGTAGCCAATTTAGGAAGATAAGGTTAAACATGGATAGTCTTAGCCAACATCAGTTCAGAGAGAACTTTATCTTTTGGAAGTTGAGGCCGATATGAATCGTGTGTTTGTAAGAATTGGAGGAGGATACGATCGGCTTAAGTGCTATATAAGAGGTCCAGAGGTGATGAGAAAAAGTGAAAGCCAATCAATCAATTCGCATCTACTTTTTATTTACTTTCTGTCAACTAGGAGTAGCTTTTGTAATTTAGAATCTTCCCTGTAATTCGATTTTGATCAATAAAGTTGTGCATCGCCGATTGTTGGTCACCTTCAATTACGTCAGTTATCCCAAGTTTGTTTCCAAATCAATCTTATTGTGCATCACCTTTTTTGGGGGAAAACATACCTTTACCTATCGTCTAATTAACTGTAATAATCGTTTAGATACATCTAGCTGATCATACCATCTAATCGGCTAAGACAATTATTTATCTTGGTTTAAGCCGATTATATCAATTTGCACCTATTTATCTTGTCGATTGCAAGATCAAATCGGCTGGCACGTCATAAACCAACTTAACTTAAACTCGATGTTTGCGTGTGTTCGACCCAATCAATCCTTTCCACCAAGTGGTGTATTTTCGAGATAAATTTCGAATAGTTATTCGAACATGTCAAGAAAAAACCATCCACATGTTATACATGTGCGGAGATAACTACCCATCTCAACCAGTATCACTGGTGGTTGTTTTACTGGTCAGGGATGACCAGTGTGAGGCAAAGTAGAGGACATGTCTGCAAACTGATCGGAGCCGTAACCAAGTAACTGATCGTGGGCCTTATTCTTCTTTATGTGTTTTTCTTTATAACTTGTGGGCCCAAAAATATATTATAACCTTTAATCTTTGTAGGCCCAAACAAAGTATGCACTTTAATCCTCATTAACGTTGTTCCATCTTCCATAACCCTGTGAAGTGGTCAGCAAATGGTTCAAACTCATGGAATGGAAATGCTACCCGACCCAGTGATAAACCCAATGATGGAGTATATCCTCAGCTATCACCAGAAGTTGATATGTAGAACTTTGGAGTGTTCTTAGCTGCTCAAACTCAATTGATGCATACGATGATACAACAAGTGTAGAACTTAACGAATCAAGCAAGTATTAACAATGCATCTCAGGCTAGTAACAATGGACCCTGTCCATACTCAAAGTTGTCAAACTTCATGAGGACCCCATCTGCCAACATTCTCTGCAAATGTCACACATCTCGAAGCAAATGATTGGCTCAGAACAAGGTTTGAAATTATGTTTTCGGTTCACATATCGGAGGTGGGAGAAATCTGAAATTTCGATAAAATCTCAAAATTTTAGACAAAATCCAGTCAAAATTCAAAATGCAAATTTGAAATCCATAATTTTTAAATAAATTTTTTGAATTTTTGGCCGAAATTGCTGAAATCTTAGCAAAATTCAACCATGTGAAAAATGGTCGAAACAATGTTAAAAAATTTTAAAATTTTTATGGATGGTCCTAATACATCACTAATGTTCCCATAAAATTTTTTGATGATGATCAAGGTTGAAGAATTTGTAAAAGGTTGACTGACAAATTTCAACTGAATGAAAAATAGTGCAAACCACGTTATAAAATTTTAAAATTTGTTTTGAAGGATCCTAACATACCATTCTCATAAAATTTTCATACGATGATCAAGTCTGAGGAATTTTAGAAAATTTGAACGATGGTATTGAAGACTAATTGGCAAATTTCAACCAAATGAGAAATGGTCCAAACCACGTTATAAAATTTTGAAACAAATTATATGGTACTGACAAATCACTAATATTCCCATAAAATCTTCAAATGATGATCAAGCTTGAGTAATGTTCAAAAATTGTGATGGTGATACTGTCTTGATAAATGCCTTACTGTATTACTTCCAAAGATTTGATTGAGCAACCAAGACAAGTTTACAATTTTTGAAACTTATAAATAAAGGTTATGAGACAATGATTAAGCTCTCCTAAAAATTTTGGATCATGATCACAATGGAACGAATTTATAAAATTTTGACAAATTACTTTCTCAATTATGCTCATTCTGATTTTGAATTTTTAATATAACAAATGAAGTTTAATTATTTTGGAAAAAATTTTATACAATCCTAAGATACTATAGATACTATTGTAAATTTTTCAAAGTGTAATAAGCCTTTATAATTTTATAAAAATCTAACAATGTTTTTGCTATTTGTATAAAATGTCTCAAAATTTTAATTTTTCAACAAATTATCATGGAAGATGACATTATTAAGGGTTATTGACTCAAATTCAATCATCAAAAGTCAAAATTTGATCAAAACACCTGAGATTTTGGTGAAATTTGACAAATTTTTTTGAAAATACTGTAGCAATTTGAATTTTTCAAAAAAATTATCCGGTGGGGATTTTCAATCTCGTCCCCAACCAAAATCGAAATATCATATGTAATTTTACTGGATTTTGAACTATGGCTTAGAACCATTTAAAGGAAATTGCACATCATTCAGTGTGTGGGCAATGAGAAGGTTATACTTCTCATCAATAAAAAGAATTGTTGCTAAGTGGTGGGAGAATTATTGTGCAGCTCATAAAGCCTCACAGGAGATAATCTGGAATAAGTTTGTTGCTGCTTTTTATCGGTACCATGTGCTGGAGGGTATCATAGGCTTGAAAAAAGAAGAATTCAAGGCTATTAAATAAGGGAACTAATATGTGGCTGAGTATATGAATAAGTTTACACAACTTATACGCTATGCACCTAAAGACGTTGCCACAAACAAAGCAAGACATTCCCACTTTATGAAGAGACTGAACTCTGGACTTCAAGTGGAGTTGATTACCCATACTTTCCCAAATTTCCAGATAAATGCAAGTGCAAAATGGCTCAGCAAGAAAGTCATCCAAATCAGCAAAGGTTGAGTTGCTGCTCAACAGTTTGCTAGGTTTCAGCATCAGGCCATGTTCAAGACTCCGTCTCCTGTACCGCGTCCCTCTGGTCAAAATTTCCAAACACCTGTTCAGGCGAATACTACACCAAGAAAAAGTCAACAGCCCTCGATCAAGCAATATTTTGACACTATGGATTGTTCAAAACCATTGTGGCTATTTTGATACTGTAGCAAACACCGTTCAAAACCGTTGTTGCACAATCTAGACGGTCCATTCTCTCCATCAGATGGGCCCTATAGGAATTGCACAGAATCCTTATCCCTCACACTGCACGCTAGCCTCGCTAAAGTAGGAGAGGCAAATGGGGAGCTAGTTTGCCTGGCAAAGCAAACCTTTTCAAAGTATTATCAAATGCATATCCTTGCCAGGCAAGTCTCGAACTCTCGATGGTAATAATCTTGGCTGGGCAAAAAGCCAAACATGCCCTATTTCGCTCGAGAAGTCAAAATAGTGGTGGCCACAACCCATGCTACAACAGCTGAGCAGTTCTGAATGAAAATGAATTGAGCAGAGCATAAAAGCATAGCAAACCACTCACCCCCTACGAATAAAGATTTTAACGCTTGCATTTCCTTGATGGAAGAAGCATTCACATTTTCTCATGTATTACAAGATGTAACTCACCTGTGAAATGGCAAAAAGGCCCATCCAAATGGAAAAAAGGAACGGAGGCCCTTGCATAGTAGACAGATGCTAATCTTCCATGCATATGTATTTTCTTTACAAGTTACAGATCTCTCACTACATGTACATACAAACAATGATCCTCGCCTAGTTTCCTCCTGCCCAAATGTGCTCCCCGCCCCCACTGTATAGAAGAATAAAATAATTCTCTAACCGTCTGCCATTTACTCTCTCGTTCCTCAGCATCTCCCCATGAGCCCAGCCACGTTCTGGGCAACATCTTTTTTGGCCTCCAATGAGACAGGTGAATCGCCAATGTACATGTCAAAGAAAGCCCCTGCTCATAATTAAAACAAGACTCACAAACAATGATCTGTACAGTACCATATTGATCCAAGTGAAGCAAGTGGCAATATTTAGAATGTGTGAAGTGTAGCAGCTTCTGTAAGTATTGACGTAGCAAGCATATACTTACTGCAAAGGTCTTTGCTCTGAACAGCACCAATTTGTCTTCCATCAACTGCACAGAAATGTTCTTGTCAAGATCCACCCGATGTTACATAGAGAACAGCTCGAAACAAACAAAAGAATCAGCTATGGCCTAAGGTTCTTACTTTCTGTTATTAGCTGGCCATCAGATGTTTGACAGAAGTCGATCCTTGTGCCCTGCAATTACATTGACAGTAATTACTTAAAGTCTAAAAGTTACAGACCACCAAATAGTCAGATACAGTGTTGAATATTACCGCAGGTATGGGAATATCCTCAGTGAAGTAAGAACCAAAGGTCTTCAAGCAATGATAATCCGTGTTAGGATTCATCTGTTGGAGAAATAAAATGTAGAAGCCCCACATAAGCCTACAGTACTAGTAAAAGAAGTAAAGTAGCAGCTGAAGCAATAAGTACCTTCTGCAGACGCAGACCAAGTGACTTCTCGAATACACTGCAAACAGTATAACAAATGTGAACTCAGTCTTGAATAGATCATAGTTTATTTTCTTTTGAGAACAGACATATGCAATAGATTTTTTGTGGTCATGATAAAGTCATAGAACTTACTCTCGCACTGCACCAATGCTAAGGCCGTTGTAGTTAACTACCAACCTAACTCTCATATGCAGGTTTTCCCTGGAAAATTATAATAAAAAACTATTAGCATCAGAGGAACACAAAATGTACGAGAAGCTTCTTATCATATTTCCATAATACATAAATTCCATATAAACTTTCAGAAGCCTAAAATGTCTACTGATCTTATGGACGTGTGTGAGAACAGAGACGTGCACGTGTGCGTATGTGCGCACACATGCTGACGTGGACACATACAAGCAGACATCCTGACAAGAAGATATCAACTGACAGCAAGTATGCAATACTGCCAGAAACTGCAGTATTGCCTGCCTGATCATTGATTGCCTGAGGACCATGGAAGGGGAGGTGAATCAATTTGTGCGCCTCTTCGGCTCTGTGTATGACATGTGGTCCATCTGAGTTACTGACAGTGGGCCAGAGTGTCAAATACCGAAAAAACGAATTTTAAAGGTGTCAAGAACTGAAATCTCTCGAAGGGGGGATGGGCTTTGGCGGCTCAAGGAAAACCTCCTGAAGGAGAGCTTGCATCACCTGATGGGACTGCGGAGTGCCCGGCGAAGCAATCACTGGCTGCATTTGCTGGCCTTCAGGCAAGTTTAGAGAAACTTGGCCTGTCATTGGAGGATCATGGAGGCCTTGGCTAGCGACTAGCAAGGCTTCTGGAGCCGGCTGTGCATGACTGTGGGAGGCATCAGAGCTGTCGACAAAGCAGTGCTGAGGAGATTTGGCATTGCAGAGAGCATCATTTTCACGTCCCATGTCGCGCAGCAGAGAGGAGGTGCCATCAAGTCCATTTATCAAGGAAGGATTTTGGGTGCTAGAGTGCAGGCGCTGTGAAGTATGCTTCTTCCATCATAGGGTCCCATCTGTCATTGAGATGAGCATCCAAAGGAGAGTTTTGCTGCAGGAGGAAGAGCAACGGATCATGACTCTTGAGAGTAATCGTTTGACATGATGGGAGGGAAGGCGAGATGTCCATTGGGACATATTCCTCCACATGGAGGTGACCTTGCAGATGGTGGCTGCCTGCACAAAATTGCAAACTCGCCCGTGCATAGGCTTTCTCCTAGGGAGGCAACAATTGAGGGATTTCTTGCCTTGCGCTCTAGTGAACTAGTGCAGTGGCGCCAACCAGCACGTCCCCTGGGTTGACGAGAGTAGCTGAGCCGGCCACAAGACAGTTTGCATGCCGAAACGCTATCATGAGAGGTCTTGTGATATCGGCGCAGGCTCCATGTGCGGCAGTAGTCATGTCTGCCACGTGGCGAGCCGGCCATAGTGCGGTTGCGACCGAGGCCGCGATCGACCCACGAACGCCACTCCTGGCATCCACGGCGGCGTCCAGCGTCGCGGTAGCTGTTTTGCTGGTTGTCGTCGTCCTCCGCCCGCTGCAATCCTCAAAGAACACAGAACAGGAGCAAGTTTTAGGGATGACATCTGGGTTCATGACCCAGACCCACACCCAGAAGATATTAGTGGCCTCGCGACGCCGGGACTGCTGGTCAATGCGGTCGAAGCAGCACCATCCTCTGAGGACCTTCGCCGCAGCACTCTGGTTCCAAGCGCTAAGAGGTAGACCTTCCAGGTCGATGCACGCTCGAAACCACATGGTGGTGTGGCTTGCATTGGCATGGACTAGCCAGGGCTTGATGTCATACCCGAAGCCGACATGTTCAATGTGCCTGGCATGCACCACCATATTGAGCTGCTCCGGGTAGTCAAACTAGGCTAGAAAGTCCTCCAGGGTGTGGCGCGTTACGCGCATGTCAGCCCAGGGGATGCCCAACCTAGCCTCAATTGACTTCGCCGCCTTGTAGGTGTTGGAAACCGCAGACGAGGCTGTCTCCAGTGATGACAAGAAGAGCTACATGCTGGCTTAGCCTGGCTACGTCGTTGGCCATAGCTTCAGTAGATACCATCAAGCAGAAGCTTCGCGCCAGGCATTTCTCAGGGCAACCATGAACGGAAGCCATGATGGGATGAAGAAGTTGTGGCGGAGCCACTCGCCGGGTAGGCGAGCAGGCTGGGTGCAGCTATGGGCCAGGTGCCTAGACACCTGCAGGTGAGGCATCGAACTGGATCCCTGCACTTGTTGATTTTGTGGTCTGTAGCTAGGCAACGGAAACACCTCCCCTTCAGAGCTAGAATTAGGTTCGCTTTATAGCGCGAGGAGCTCCTGTCCTTAACTGAAGCAGGAGCCGGGCGCTGGTCGTGGCAAATTGACTGCAAGGCCAGGGCTGGAGCCGGCCGTCTCCTCCACCAGAACTTTGGTTTGACAAGATGCTAGGTGGCCCCAGCCGTTGCGGTCTTCTAAGCTTTTGCAGGGCCCATTGAATTGGGGAAAACATTTCGCCTATTCTGCTAACAGTTTAAGGCTTCAATTCTTGACAGAAGAACAGTGCGAGCAGTAATGGCTTCTGGGGCAGGCGGCTTGGAGGAGCTGGGCAGCAATAACTGTCGGGGAGGAGCCGGTGGAGAAGCTATGAAGATTTTGGATGCAAACGGCGCGATGGTGACAGGCAATGGCATTTTCAATGCTTGGGAGAGATCTGAAGGATCCGCCATACGCCCATACCTTTTTCCTCATCAAGGACATCTGCATCGGCCCAGCCTAGACGCTTCGCCGCAGCATCCGTCTCGTCCGCCACTTGGCTAGAGGTAATAATGGTCTCATAGCCTGGTGCCTGCACGGTAGCTTGCGGCGGGGTAGCTACCAGGGATTCATTGTCGTCATCATCTTCGGAGAGATCCCAATCAAGCTTCTCTAGGTCGTAAATGGGATTTTCAAATGGTTGTAGATGGAGGGTGGTGATCGGTCCTAGAGTGGCCTGGGCACAAGGTGAGGAGCCGTCATCGTGGCCAGATCTGGTCAGCGCCGAAAGCTTTCGTCCCGGCGGAATCTCCACAGCTGAGGGGAGGAACAGCTTGAGGAGACGGAGAGTCTTCTACTAGCTTCGCCTGGGGGGGGGGGAGCACCTTTTGGCTTAGAGGGGAAATAGTCGCCGTGGTCGGAGCGAGCCACGGCGAGTGGTTCTTGGAAGAGGTAGCCGCCGCGGCGTGAGGTTCTTTGGAGGCATCGCTCAGAGCCTCTTGAATCTTGATCCCTTTACCGACAATAGTGAAGTTACAGCATTGGCTTCAACGAAATAATTCTTAACATATTTGATCTGAACATTGTAAATGAGATGAAAATTTGAAGGAATGGGTATTGTATCCTGTTTAAGGAACAAAGCCATCGGAATGTGTGAGGTTCCTCCTATTAAGAATAGCAAGTTGCAACCAGACCTTAAAAAATTGAACAACTCCCTAGGATAATTGCACAGAACACAGGATATAATTGGGCAAGTGGCAGATGACATGGACATGGGACCTGTGAGATAAAAAAAATATACCTACTACCTCTAGGGTTCACTATTCATCTAGACCTCTTAGTGTCTTAATCTCCTCTAAATGACAAACAATGTTTTAGTTCTGAATCTTACTGCACGAATCTCAAAAAAAGGAACGGTAGAGGAGGGTGGTGCAGCTGCACATAGGTTCAGTAGAACATTTTCGGTGTCCAGCCAACAATGCATCCTAGACCTTGCTCAACATGGCAACTGAATTTTGTGCAATCACATTAGTGCATGCTAAGCCTATGCACTTGCTGAATGTATGAAATAAAGTGATGAACTTAGGTTAAGCAAGGAATCATCACAAAAGGAACTATGACAACAATTCAACATTTTTAATTTATGAATGGAGAGCATACCTCAGAATATCATTATAGAAATCTGGGTGATCCTTCAATTTAGTGGTTGGAACAGAAGCATACTTAGGACCCAGCTTCTCACAAATAGAATTCGGATGCATATCTACGAGAAAGTTGCATCAGTTACAAATGGAAGTCGGATACAGTTTTTGCCGGCAAATAGACACAAGCAACATAATCAATTTTTTAAAAATATATATTTTACTCACATAAACCAAAAGCGTACAGGTTCAAATTTTTGACCTTCATTATTTTCATGCCTTTGAAACCCATCCCAACAAGGACCTGTAAATTTAATTATCAATGAACTGTCACATGTAGCCATTGATGCCAAGGATTTAGGGCGAAATGATATATCAAAACCAATAAGATGAAAACTGAACTCTGTCAAGTATATGCTCCACAGAAAAATTTGAGTATACCAAGCGTCTTGAATGCATAGTAAGTCAATACAATACATAATCAACAATTATATCCACTTTTAACTCTGCATTGTCAAACAAACAAGTCTGGAGTATTCCAGCTGGGGTATATCGGTATATTGGTTGGTATACCACTAGCTTGTCACAACTGTAGAACAGCCGGTAGATGCATAGAAAAGCTTTATTGTAACAATTTGTATGACATAAGAAACTCTAAAAAACAAAGGGCAAATACCGTGGTAGCTGGGCTGGAATCATCTTCGAGAAATGCAGGGAACTTGATTCCAGTTTTTGGTTCAACTGCATCTTCTTGAAAGATTGTGCTTGGTACAGTAGCACAAGCACAACTTAGAGGTTTTCCTTCCAAATAAGGCTGATCCACAGGTCTGTTGATATAACCATCAATATTTCCCAATGCCATCGACTCTGCAAGCATCTTCAGCGATCTTGTCCATTCATACAATGAAATGAATATTCAATGAGATAGAAGTACAAAAGAAAAACAAGAGCAAAATCATGAATACAAACAAAATAAATAAAACAAGAGCAAAATCATGAATACAAACAAAATAAATAAATACAAAGGAAAAGCAGAGCGCATGAGAAGTCCAAACAAATCGCATGAGAAGTCCAAACAAATGGTATTAAACCTTACATATTTTCGAGTGGTGGTACGATAGCAGCAGCACCAGCTAGAGTAAGAATATTGCTGGCATGCTGCTGCTCAAAATCATTCCACAGTCGCCCAAGTGTTGCATTTGCAAGCCTAGCTAAAAACAGCTGTATAGCATGCTCTTCTCTTAGAGAACCAAATTGCAATCCCGCCAAATTTTGCATGCGGGAGCTCACTTGCTTTATATGTGACTGAAAAGCTCTAGAGCTAGGGCCAGCAATAGCTGACAACCTATGGAAAATATTGGGATCAGACGCTCTGGAAAGCCAGAAATAGAAAGCTCTGGCAAACTTATTGAGGCAAGTGAATGCTTCCGGAACCTTCACATTTCCTGAAGGACATATCTGCCTGCGATGTTGAAAAGAACTCCCCACCAATCTACCAACATGTGTGAACAAACTCAACCCAAGATCATGAGACATTGGAAACTCTGACGGGAACTTGTGTAGGTACCCCCCATCATCAAGGTTGGAGAAAATTATCCAATCAAGCTTCATACTAAAATGTTGTTCCAAAAAAAAAAGGGGGAACACAGCTAGTCTTTCCAAAGCAAGCTTCTGATTGTATGACGAGGAAAATTTGGTGACCTGTCAATTAGAGAAACGGTCAGATGAATCATCTGTAAAGCTTCTTTTACAGTATGAATTAGTAGAAAGAAACATCTAACAAGGACATGGTGCATATGCTGTCAAATGAAAAACTTCACGTCATCTATTGAAAATGAAAAAAAAAAGAGTTACTCTTCAACTTTGTAGTCAGTTCATGGATTTTAGGCTGAAATTGAAAATTAGGATAAAAAAACGCCCCTTCTTTTTCAAGTCCCACATCAACAAGAGAATTTTACTTTCTAATACCTTGACATTAGCCTTAGTA
Organism: Guadua angustifolia; assembly: GCA_036346375.1. Classification (NCBI taxonomy): domain Eukaryota; kingdom Viridiplantae; phylum Streptophyta; class Magnoliopsida; order Poales; family Poaceae; genus Guadua; species Guadua angustifolia. The sequence goes on along the minus strand of CM070510.1, from coordinate 10,005,264 downwards.
CAATTAACTAAGAATTTTTTTACCCCAAATCAGCACTTCAGGAAATCCGCTTTGGTTCATACCAGTACGCAAATTAGCCATGCAAAACTAGTATCACATCAACACCAAGTGCCCTTATGACATCGAGTGCATATACGAATCTCCCTTTGCAACCCAAACAAGCCCTAAGTTAACATCGACCACCCCGCCGTCCCATGATTGCATCGGCCGGCATACTAAAAGAGGCTGATCAGCAATCTGGTCCCAGAAAGATAAATTTTTTCCTATGAGAATCAACAAACCGCAACCTCCAACCACCCGCATTCACAACACTCCCATCAAAGCGCGAACGACGCGAAGGAAAGATCAAGAAACCACCAAACCTGGCCGCTCCAAACCGCCCGCCGCGTCGGATCAGAGAGGATTCCGCGCCGGAGCACGCAAGGGATGAGAGGGGCAAGGAGGAACCCTGGCCTAGGATCCGAGCCTTCCTTTGCTCGATTGCTCGGTGATTCTTGCGGATTTGGGCGTGGGATTAACCGAACCAGAAAAACCCAAATCCGGAGGACATGGGGAGGCGAAAAGGCAATCCCCTTTCGGATCTCTTGCTTGATTAGCCTCCCCAAATCCAATCGCCCGCCTCGCCTCGCCTCCCGTGAGGAGAGAGGCGAAGAATGCGTGCGCCTGTTCTCTTCTCTTGCCTGCTCCTCCCTCCCCCTCTCTCTCCTCTACCTAATTGAAGACGAAACAGAGTTCAATAAGTTGGGTTCCCTCCTTTTTATTTTTCCCGGTAATTTCCAAACAAATCACTTTTTTATACACAGCTCCTCGTACCGTGTTGTAAAGCGATGTAAGCGTGCCCGTTATAACAGATAATAGAAAGTATTAGGGGTTTATGGTAAAAAGGATCCCAACTGTTTCGGTCACGTTGCGGGCCATGGCATGGGGAACCGCGGGATATTCCGCGGGGGCGATCGGACGGTGGCGTGGGGTCGGGTCGGTAGCCGATGGGAGATAGCGATCGTTGGGTTGACGCGCCCGGAGAATTGGTCCGCGGTGACGGACGCGGACGGCGGCTGGAGCACGTTTAAAATGGACTGCTTTTTTCAACGTGGGCAGGTTGAGCATTCTACCGGCGATCGGTTGATTTCACGCTCTGTTTTGGTATTTTTGACCGGTAATAGGCTAATAGCAACGGTCGGTTGCGCGTTGTGTCAAATTCACTTCGCTTCTAGAATGTTATGTCTAATTCACTTCGCTTCTAGAATGTTATGTCCAAACCACTTCACTTCTAGAATTGTTAGAAGCATCTCGTGAGCGCTCAAAAACAAGCGCCTATTTTAGATTTAGGGTCTCCTCTATTTTTTGGGTTCATTTTTGAGAGACAAGTCAAAGAACATCTCCTAAATCTCAAATTTCCTATCTTACTTTTTTCTCCTATTTTGACATATCCGCTATGTATAATCTTCATTTGACACCACTAAAATTCAATCAAAAATATTTGTAATACATAAAACATAAGCATATTAACATTTACAATTTAAAAACATGATATTTAAAATTTAAATTTAAAATTTTCAAAACATGATATTTAAAATTTAAATTTAAAATTTTAAAATTTTCAAGAAGATCTGCAGATGCAACAGATTGCAACTCATCCAACAAAGACACGCTCATTGCAGCGAACTAATGCAAGCTATCCTTCACTTAACTCCCTATTTTAAGGTTTAGAAATTTGGTTTAGGGCTCCCTAGGAATTGGGGCTGAGGAGGCAAATTTAGGGGCCTCCTAATTTTAGGGGCTGGATTAGAGGCCCTGCTGGATCTGTATTTTTTTACTAAAGTCCCTATTTTAAGATTTAGGGGCTCTGTTGGAGATGCTCTTACGGGTGATGTGTCACCCTTAGGATTAAAGGGACGGATCGTATCGGTGCTTGGTTGGTAAAACTAAAAGGTAGCTCTTTTACGATGCGCAGAGTTTAATATGAATTGTAATATAGTATTTACTTATATTTTTTTTTCAGTAGAACAGTAGGAATACTTTCACAAATGGATAGCTGCATCTAATTTATACTTTCTACTACATACTACTAGCATAATATATTGTAAAATTTTTCTCACCTCACGTGACTTACCTTACACACTATTGCCACAGCGACGTACTCCGCCCTCTCCCTCTCCGTAGAGACCAGAATCCCAGTACTTAGGGCTTGTTTGTTTCAGTTTTAGATTCTCTAAAAGCTGATTCTGGATTGTGGTTGTAGAGAAGCTGATTCTCCAAAAGCTGGAATCCAAAAGCACATATCAAGTGGATTGTGGATTCTAGTGTATATGAGTAGGCTGGATTGTGAGAATCAGATTCTAAAATCAGACTGTTTGTTTCTGATTCTGCTTTTAGGGTCAGAATTTAGAATCAAAAGCTAAAATAAACAGGGCCTTAGTACATACCCAGGATTCTCCAGAGCTTGTAGATCCAGTAGAAAATGCAAACACTAAGATTTTTTTTTTTTTTTGGATCTCTCCTCCATCTGTTGCTGACCTACGATTCTTCTCACATTCTCCACGCACAGGCGAGTCTTTTGCCAGCCATGGTCGGTTAACTGGGCTAGCTTCTTCGGCTCCCTTTGAAGTTCATTGTGGTTTGCTGTGGATTTCTCGTGTCCTTTTCATTGCTCTGCAAATTCTCCTGGACTCTTCCTCTCTCTTTTTCTTTTTTGGCGTGGTCTAAGCCTTTTCTTCGCTCCTTACTTCTGCAATCGCGAGGGGCAATTTGATTGGAGAAATTTGATTGGATTTCTGTGAGCTTGGGATCGCACTTGTATATTAGCATTTGGCCTAATGTTGAAGAAATTTTGAGGGAGGAGAACCGAAGTGATTTGAGGGGCGGTGTTGCATCAGCGTGCCACGGCTGACTAGTCATCTAGGACGCCTCTCAATGGCGGCTGTCCATCACCCATGTCCCACGCCACTGGCTGGTTCCGGCACTTTGTGAAGCGCATCTTCGTCTGTCTTTGGCGCCACCGTCCGTCACGAGGTCACCCGGCGCCATCACGAAGCCCATGGCAACGCGACGACCTTCACAACAGGCGGCGAGAGGCTTCGCGATGGGTGGCGGCGAGTGTTCTGCACGTAGACGGCGGGGCTTCGCGGCTCGCACGGTTGAAGCCGATGGGTCTTGATTTGCAAGGCAGGAGAATGGAACAACTATTCACCGAAACGACCTGCTCTCGTGCGACAAAAATTGACAAAAAATAGTCCTTCGTTAAACAGGGAAAAGCATGTAGCCGTGCTACACAACCACGTAGGATGCCGCTACTGATTGCCAGCTCTTGATGCTATAGGGAAACACAACTGCCAGCTTCTGCCACAGTAGCGGTGGTAGTCGTACTTCTTTGCCATGGTAGGAGCTGCAACTGTGTTGCCCTCCTGACGTGGCAAGTTTTATTATAGTTGTGAAGTACGGCAATAGATAATTTTTTTTTTTGCTCTTTCACGTTCAATGAGAAAACTATTTTTGTATCATGAAAACTAGAATTGCAGAAAATAAAGTCTACACAACCATTTCGGTGAACAGTTCAGATATGTGGGGCCGTGGGCAGCCAGAACAACTCACGTCAAATTTCCGTAAAGTTTCATACGTTTGGTGTGTGTAGCAACGCCGCAAGTAAAATTAGAGGAGACGTATAGGAACGGTAACCCAAAATAAATCTTTTTTTCGTGTAGGAGCGTTCCAAAATTTGCTCGTGTAGAAATTGCAAACTTATGGAAATTTTCCTTTCATGTTACGGAAATTCGTTTTGTGTTTGACTCTCAAGCTTTTTTTTAAGGTATAATGTATTGCAGTTCATTTGGCTTGTTTGGATATATAGGTGGGGATTAGAACTGACCGAACAAGCCCTTAGTACAGGGTTCACAGTATTGAAATCGTGATTTTCGAACCATTTTTTATTTTCAATTATGGCAAAAACCAGTCGAAAATCACTCAAAAATCATTAGAAGCCGAAGGGTTAAGAAATCAATTTTTTTGGGAAAAATCGTTCGATTTTCACTGATAATCGAACAATTTTTTGATTGAAAACCGATCGATTTTGGCGAAAATCAACCGGCCAATTAAAATTTTCTTATAAACGATTTTTTAAGCGGCTTTTGCTCAATTTTCATCGATTATCGAATGCTTTTCACCAATTATCGGTGGTTTACATCACATAAATTTTCTGATTTTTTGAATTTTTTTGCATTAGACCGGTTTACCTACCGATTTCAAATATCAAGCCAATTGATACTGTCAATAATCGCAATATTCGAGCGATTATCGATGATATTGTGAACCCTACCTTAGTAGATTGATTAAAGTCATGTAATTCAATATTTCTTACTCTAACTAGGTAAGGACATGCATGCTCCCACTTACAAATAAGTGTCCCTACACCTAGATTAGTAATATGACCTCTAGCATTTTTTAAGATTTAGGAAGTTTTGAAATTTAGTTTAAATTTAAACTAGATCCTACAATATTTCAACGAAATACCTTAATCCAAACATCCCTTATAAAGAATTTTATTTGGGTCCAAGCCCATATACTCCAAGAGATACAAATAGCGGTTTAACTTATCTCTCGTCTAGACGCAACTACACAAAATGAAACTGACGATGAGACCCAAGTTGCCCAACTGTGGTGAATACTTAAGGAAATTGCAAGGAGATACCTAAACCACTCCAAAGACATACTGATACACCAAATACCAATTCCCATCCTTTATTACATTTTCCTGCTACTTCGATTTTCTTTACAAGACAAAATGACCTTTTTGCCTTTGTTAGATAACTTAGGAAGAGAGATCTAATTTGGTATTATTTTAGTATTTAAGTGGTAAAACTAAACACTTCTTTAGTGATTTTTTTGGGAGGGGGCCATGGTTCCTTTGACCCTAGAGAAGCTCCACCTCCCAAGGCAATGAAACAGTTGAATGTTGTAGGCAGGAATATCGTATCATAACAATTTGAAAGTTGCTGGAAGAGGTTTCAGCTGGGGTCTCTCACAATCCAGTTTAAATAAACCAAGGAGACATCAAGATGCATCCAAAATATATATACTAAGTCTGTATGCAGTATTGAGCTAGACAACTGGGGCTAACTCTCCCTGTATACCACTCCCTCCAACCAAATTTATAAGGCATATTTTATTTTGACACATACACTAAAGAGATATTAAAAATGACTAGACTTTCCTAATTATTATCTTTAAACACTATATTAAAAACTCAGAGGAGTACGTATCTAGTATGTACCCTCACACCACGAACGGTAGGCAGGGTTAACAATACCATTTTGAACTCGGATTTCGACGACCCAACGGTATCGAGAACCATGAAAAACAACTCAAAATTTGCTCAAAATCGAACGGTTTGAAAAGTCAACTGAATTTAAAATCTAGTCAAACCTGCGAGCGAATTTCGAATGAAATAGACAAAACCACTCGAAAATGCTCGAATTTTGAGTGGTTTTTGGGTGAAAACCGATGAGAGTTGAAAAAATGAAAAAGAGAAAAATTAAAAAATATTGTAAAATTTATGAAAAGCCATTGAAGACCCAAAAAATAAGAAAAATGTAAAAAATATATAAAAAATATGGAAAAAAATTCTAGCATGAACTTTCCTAAATATGAAAAAATTTTGACATGACCTTTGCTATATTAAGATTTTAGCAGTTTCGCTTTTCGTACCAAAATAGTACGGGCGGTTTCGAATGGTCACAATACCCACCATGGCCATCCCTAGGATAATGTTATAAAGATGATGGCCATGGTGTAGGGTCGAGGATGCGCCTAGAGGGGGGGTGAATAGGCGTTTTACAAAATTCGATCGCTCACTAAACAATCGCTCTAATTCAACCCCTAAATCAAAACCTAATTAATTTATATGCGGAAGCGATAATCTAGGTTTTGACAATTAAAGCCTAAATAAACTAGGCTCACTATGTGCACTAACTAAATTATATCTCTAAGCTAGAATTGCTAAATTGAACTAATCAATAATACTAAGCAATTCTACAATCAAGCAATCATGAATATATCAATAATGTAAATACTTGAATGTAAATGAGACAAGAGACAAACGACGTTTTTCCGTGGTGTTCGGAGACTTGCCGGTCTCCCCTAGTCCACGTTGAGGCTAGCCCGACCACTCGGACCGGCTCCCGCTCGAGCACCCGCCTCTTTCCACTAGTCGTGGTTTTCACGCTCATGGCGTAGGCTCAACCCGAACCTTCACAAACTTGCCGGGCTTTCACACCTCGAGAGCTCACAAGCACGACGCCTACGCCGTCTAGGAGTCGGCAACCTCCAAGAGTAACAAGCCGCTCCTTCGCTTGAACCTCACCGGACACAACGAATGCGCTCCTCGGTGATCACCAAGTGCAACACATGCACAAGGCCTCCTCAAGTGCAACACATGCACAAGAGGTACCCAAACCACTTCCTAATTGCAACGAATGCAATTAGTCTCACTCTTAGCTCAAGAATCAAATGGGAAGAGCAACACATGCACTTCACTCCCACAACCTCAAAACACAGCAACAACCCTTCCCCCAAGCCCCCCAAGGGGGTATTTATAGCCTCCACCAAAGAAACTAGCCGTTGGGGGCAAGAAACGGGCAGAAACAGCATTTTCCGGTCCGACCGGTCCTCACATGCCAACGGTCGGAAAACCGACCGTTGCGCGGCCGAATGCACGGCCGGTCCGACCGCCCTCCGGCCGGTCACACCGTGCGCCCGGTCGCACCGTGCCACACCCGGTCCAACCGACTTCACAAATTCAGCAAACACCGAAAGTCTCAGCCCTCTGGAAAAAACACGCCGCGCTTCAGCCGGTTGCACCGCGCATTTGGCCGGTCACACCGGAGCTCGGCCGGTCGCACCGCCCACTAAAACTCGGCAAAACCTAAAACCACGCGATCTGGAAAAAAACACACCGAAAGAAATCACGCCGCAGTAGGGCCGGTCGATCGACGCCGGCCTGGCCGTCCAGGGCGGTCGGACAGCCTCCACCGGCCCACCGCGAGCAACCTAAGGCCGGTCCACCAGCCGGTCCAACAGATGCACCTCGGTCACACCGCCCAACAAAGTGTAAGTTCAACCATCATTAGTTGTGGAGATTATCCCTAATGCGATATTATTATTAATGACAAATCTTGTATCGAGACTAACTTGTTTATTTAGAATATCTTTGGTTAGTCTCATCGCATTGAAAAATGGAAACCCAAGGTATGTATGCGCATTCATCATAGTATTATTTGCGTGCTTTGGAGTCAAGTTAAAGTATGGATATCCCGTTAACTTAACCACAATGTGCATCATGTTTCCCAATCCATATAATACATGGATGCACATATTTAGGGGGAGTTCACACTCTAACTTGAAGAATCAATTTAAATGATAATTTAAATTGAGTTCATTTGTCGTGTTAATCATTAGAGAACACTTCATCATGTGTTGATGGTGTTTCATGATTAAGAAAGGACAAATGAATAGTTCTTAAGTATGATAAGGCATGAGTTGCATTATTGTACTTAAGACATACTTAAATCATTTCAATTGATTTAGGGTTGTGCTCAATTGATCTAAAGGCATCCATTATGTGTTAATGGAGTGCAAGAGATGATTGAGACAACCATGCTTCTTGGACTAACAAGTTTCATGAGTTATGTTTGAGTTAGGTCCAAAGATGGATGAGAACGGGACAAGGACGACGTCATGAGTTGATGGGCGTCAAGAATGGATCCGAAGAAATGAAGTCAAGTTGATATCCGGGGAGCAAATATCGATGATTATAAAGACCCCAAAGGGGATTGCTTGTCTTGGCGCTAAAGGTATAACTAGATAGGCTAAGGACTTTTGTAGTCTTTGTGTCTAAGGTTTTACCGCCATTCTATTAAGAGGGTTGTCTCTTTCGGCAGAGTTTCATCATGTGTTGATGATCTCAATCGCGTTCACTCAAAGCTCAAATCTTATTTGGATTTGGTTTTTGCATGAGGTTAACCATTTGGCATGTGTTGCAAATGTGTTAAGCCTATGCTTGGTTGTTTTGCATTATGCTCGGATTTGCATGTGTTGCAAAGATGAAAGAGTATATGTATTTGGTTTTCGCATTATGCTTTGATTTGCATGTGTTGCAAATAGGATAAGCTAGTCGTTGGCTTTTCGTGAAGTTCACTTTTGCATGTGTTGCATTAGTTGGCGCTTCATGTTTTGGTTTATAAAACTTCTTTATAAAACCTTGGTGTTGCTTGGAGCTAAGTTTTGCATGTGTTGCAAAAGGAGAGAGCTCAAGCATGATTTGATATTTGTGTGATTGTATGGAGCTAGAGGCTTGCATGTGTTGCAGTAGAGAGCTCATACAAGTGATTTGGTTTGAGTTGAAGTTTGGTTTTGGTATTGCATTGAACTAGAAAATTGCATGTGTTGCAATTAAAGAGTTCATGCATCTTGATTGATGTTGCTTGGAGCTAGACTTTTGCATGTGTTGCAAAGAGTAGTGCTCAAGCATGAAATGATGTTTATCGTGTTATTTGCAAGTTCGTTGTGCGAATAAACCTGAGGTTTATGAGTCCGGTATCCCGAGAGCATGTGAGTGGGGCTTGCACGAGTGTTGGCAAGTTGACCGGGTCTTGTGTTGACCTTCACATGGCTAGGGGATTAATCTCATAAACTCGAGTTTGATTTGTATCGTTTTGCAAATAGATCTTGAGTTGTTGGCGAAATGTGTTTTCGTCATTTAGTTTTAGTTGCTTGAGGTTGTGCAAATGTGTTTTGCAAATAAGCGTTGGAGTTATGCGTTTGATTCTAGAGCATGTGTTGGCATTTGCAAATGTGTTTTGCAAAGTGTCGGTCATGTGTTGATCCTTACATGGCTAGAGGGTTGAACGCGTAAGTTGATGTTTGCTTGCGGAATCGTTGCCGCATAATTTAATTTGAATTCTTTGAGCATGAGCTAAGTTGGTGCAAGTGTGTTTTGCGTGTGTTGATCATCGTTGATCATCTTTAAGGCTCAAAGAACGGGTTTCGGTTTTGGAGAATTGGATTTGGAGTTTATTCGATTTTTCTCAGTGGTAAGCGATCATCTGATGGAGGTGCGTAGTACCGCCTGGCAGTACTACCGGGCGGTTTACTGCGGTAGCTTTATTCCAAGTGTGCGATGTTTTCGAAGTGAGGCCTAAGACTACCGCTCGATGGGAGCGGTAGACAAAAAGTCCAGTACTACTGCGCCTCAGAGGCGGTAAGTACGATTTGTAACCGTTAGCCGAGCAGATTGAGACTCTGGTAGTACTACTGCCCTTAGAGGGCTGTAGTACCAAGCATTCATTGAATTGCCCATTTCACCCCAAGCGGCTAGTTTTCTTGGTGGGGCTATAAATACCCCTTGGGGGCTTGGAAATGGGGTTCTTTGGTATTGTTCTTTGTGTGTGGGAGTTGTGTGCATGTGTTGCTCTTCTCCATTTGCCTCTTGAGCTTAAGAGTGAGACTAATTGCATGTGTTGCAATTAGGAAGTGATTGAGTGAGCTCTTGTGCATGTGTTGCACTTGAGTGAGGTCCTTGTGCATGTGTTGCACTTGGTGATCGCCGGGCGCATGTGTTGTGCTCGGTGAAGTTCAAGCGAGGAGCGGCTTATTACTCTTGGAGGTTGCCGACCTAGAGGCAGGCGTGGGCGTCGTGCGCGGGAGCTCTCAAGGTGTGAGAAGCCCCGGCAAGTTTGTGAAGGTTCGGGTTGAGCCTACGCGCAAGCGTGAAAAACCACGACTAGTGGAAAGAGGCGGTGCTCGGCGGGGCCGGTCCGAGTGGTCGGGCTTGCCTCAACGTGGACTAGGGAGACCAAGCAAGTCTCCGAACACCCGAAAAACGTCGTTTGTCTCTTGTCTCCTTTACTTTCAAGTAATTACATTTATTGTATATTCATGATTGCTTGACCTAGAATTGCTTAGTATTATTTGTTAGATCAATTTAGCAATTCATACATAGAGACATAAATTAGTTAGTGCACTAGTGAGCCTAGTTGATTTAGGCTTTAATTGTCAAAACCTAGATTATCGCTTCCGCATTTATATTTGAGTAGGTTTTGACTTATGGGTGTATTAGAGCGAATTGTTTAGCAAGAGATCGAATTTTGTAAAACGCCTATTCACCCCCCCTCTAGGCGCATCCTCGACCCTACACAAAGTCAGCAAACACCCCTATGGTTGGTCACACCACACAACGATTGGTTGGACCGCATGACAATTGGTTGGACCGCATGACAATTGGTTGGACCACTCAAAGATTGGTCACACCGCTCAACAAATGGTCACACCACAATTAGGGTTAGCCACACAATGGTTGGTTGGACCGCTCAACCATTGGTCACACCACCCATTTACACCGAAGCCCTAAGGTTGGTCACACCAATCAAAGGTTGGTCACACCACACAATTCTGGATTTTTCACAAACTTTTTCTCCGAAGATCCAAATGCAATTCTTTGAGCCTCAAGATGATCAACACATGATCAAACACCCGTGCAAAACATATTTACACCACTTTAGCCCATGCTCAAAGAACTCGACCAAATTCACGAAAACACATTTCGCCGACAATTCAAAATCTATTTGCAAAAGCGTATTAAGCAAATCAAACTCGAAGTTTATGAGATTAATCCCCTAGCCATGTGAAGGTCAACACAAGACCGGTCAACTTGCCAACACCGGTTGCAAGCCCCACTCACATGCTCTCGAATTAGGACTCATAAACCTCGGTTTATTCGCTGTGAACTTGCAAATAACGCAATAAACGCATTTCATGCTTGAGCACTACTCTTTGCAACACATGCAAAGTCTAGCTCCAAGCAACATCAAATCAAGATGCATGAACTCTCTAATTGCAACACATGCAATTCTCTAGTCCCATGCAACACCAAATCAAACTTCAACTAAACCAAATTATACGTATGAGCTCTTTACTCGCAACATATGCAAGCCTCTAGCTCCATACAAATACACAACCATAAAATCATGCTTGAGCTCTCTCCTTTTGCAACACATGCAAAACTTAGCTCCAAGCAACCACACGGTTTTATAAAGATTTGTTTTATGAACGAACGTGAAGCTTCAACTAATGCAACACATGCAAAAGTGAACTTCACGCAAAAGCCAACGACTAGCTTATCCTATTTGCAACACATGCAAATCATGTGAGTGGGGCTTGCAGCAGTGTTGGCAAGTTGACCGGTCTTGTGTTGACCTTCACATGGCTAGGGGATTAATCTCATAAACTCGAGTTTGATTTGTATCGTTTTGCAAATAGATCTTGAGTTGTTGGCGAAATGTGTTTTCGTCATTTAGTTTTGGTTGGTTGTGCAAATGTGTTTTGCAAATAAGCGTTGGAGTTATGCGTTTCGATTCTAGAGCATGTGTTGGCATTTGCAAATGTGTTTTGCAAAGTGTCGGTCATGTGTTGATCCTTACATGGCTAGAGGGTTGAACGCGTAAGTTCGTGTTTGCTTGCGAATGCGTTTCGCATAATTTGGTCGAGATTCTTTGAGCATGAGCTAAGTTGGTGCAAGTGTGTTTTGCGTGTGTTGATCATCGTTGATCATCTTTAAGGCTCAAAGAACGGGTTTCGGTTTTGGAGAATTGGATTTGGAGTTTATTCGATTTTCTCCTGTAGGCGGCGATCTGCATGATGGAGGTTGTAGTACCGCCTGCCGGTACTACCAAGCGATTTACTGCGGTAGCTTTATTCGATGTCTTGCGTGTTTTCGAAGTGCAGGCAAGCACTGCAGCTCGATGGGGCGGTAGTACATAAAATCGGTACTACCGCCTCGAGGGCGGTAGAGATCGGATTTATAACCGTTAACCCTGATCGACAGACTCTGGTGACTACTGCCCTTAGAGGGCGGTAGTGAATCTGCGATTCATTGAATTGCCCATTTCACCCTAAGCGGCTAGTTTTCTTGGTGGGGCTATAAATACCCCTTGGGGGCTTAAATGGGGTTCTTGGTATTATTCTTTGTGTGTGGGAGTTGTGTGCATGTGTTGCTCTTCTCCATTTGCCTCTTGAGCTTAAGAGTGAGACTAATTGCATGTGTTGCAATTAGGAAGTGATTGAGTGAGCTCTTGTGCATGTGTTGCACTTGAGTGAGGTCCTTGTGCATGTGTTGCACTTGGTGATCGCCGAGCGCATGTGTTGTGCGTCCATTGTATATTCATGATTGCTTGACCAACAAAGTCAAGAACACCCCTATGGTTGGTCACACCACACAACGATTGGTTGGACAAGCGCATGACAATTGGTTGGACCGCAGATGACAATTGGTTGGACCACTCAAAGATTGGTCACACCGCTCAACAAATGGTCACACCACAATTAGGGTTAGCCACACAATGGTTGGTTGGACCGCTCAACCATTGGTCACACCACCCATTTACACCGAAGCCCTAAGGTTGGTCACACCAATCAAAGGTTGGTCACACCACACAATTCTGGATTTTTCACAAACTTTTCTCCCGAAGATCCAAATGCAATTCTTTGAGCCTCAAGATGATCAACACATGATCAAACACCGTGCAAAACATATTTACACCACTTTAGCCCATGCTCAAAGAACTCGACCAAATTCACGAAAACACATTTCGCCGACAATTCAAAATCTATTTGCAAAACGTATTAAGCAAATCAAACTCGAGTTTATGAGATTAATCCCCCTAGCCATGTGAAGGTCAACACAAGACCCGGTCAACTTGCCAACACCCGTTGCAAGCCCCACTCACATGCTCTCGAATTAGGACTCATAAACCTCGGTTTATTCGCTGTGAACTTGCAAATAACAATAAACGCATTTCATGCTTGAGCACTACTCTTTGCAACACATGCAAAAGTCTAGCTCCAAGCAACATCAAATCAAGATGCATGAACTCTCTAATTGCAACACATGCAATTCTCTAGTCCCATGCAACACCAAATCCAAACTTCAACTAAACCAAATTATACGTATGAGCTCTTTACTCGCAACATATGCAAGCCTCTAGCTCCATACAAATACACAACCATAAAATCATGCTTGAGCTCTCTCCTTTTGCAACACATGCAAAACTTAGCTCCAAGCAACCACACGGTTTTATAAAGATTTGTTTTGCGAACCAGAACGTGAAGCTTCAACTAATGCAACACATGCAAAAGTGAACTTCACGCAAAAGCCAACGCACTAGCTTATCCTATTTGCAACACATGCAAATCAAAGCATAATGCGAAAACCAAATACAACCAAGCATAAGTTTAACCCATTCGCAACACATGCCAAATGGTTAACCCTCATGCAAAAACCAAATCCAAATGGTTTGAGCTCGAGTGAACGCGGAATGAGATCACCAACACATGATGAAGCTCAAGCGAAAGAGACAACCCCTCTTAATAGTACGGCGGTAAAACCTTAGACTCAAAGACTACAAAAGTCCTTAGCCTATCTAGTTATACCTTTCATCGCCAAGACGCAAGCAATCCCTTTGGGGTCTTTATGATCATCACTTGATACTCCCGGGATCATCACTCGACTCCTACGCTTTATCATCTCATCCATCTTTGGACCTAACTCAAACATAACTCATGAAACTTATTAGTCCAAGATGCATGGTTGTCTCAATTATCTCTTGCACTCCATTAACACATAATGGATGCCTTTAGATCAATTGAGCACAACCTAAATCAATTGAAATGATTTAAGTATGTCTTAAGTACAATAATGCAACTCATGCTTTATTATACTTAAGAACTATTCATTGTCCTTGATTAATCAAGAAACACCATCAACACATGATGAAGTGTTCTCTAATGATTAACACAACAAATGAACTCAATTTAAATTATCATTTAAATTGATTCTTCAAGTTAGAGTGTGAACTCCCCCTAAATATGTGCATCCATGTAATATATGGATTGGGAAACATAATGCACATTTTGTGGTTAATATAACGGGGATATTCATACTTTAACTTGACTCCAAGGTATGCAACTAATATTAAGATGAATATGCAAACATACCTTGGGTTTTCCATTTTTCCATGCGATGAGACTAAACAAAGATATTCTAATCAAACAAGTTAGTCTCGATATAAGATTAGTCATTAATAACAATATCACATTAGGGGATAAACTTAATATTGGATTTGTCATTAACACAAGATTAGATTTGTCATTAACACTAAAACCATAACTAATGAAGGTTGAACTTACATATGGTGGGTATCTTCATAATATTAAGATTCTAGTAGTTTCGCTTTTCATATCAAAGTGGTACGGACAGTTTCGAATGGTTTTTGTCGGGTTTTTAGCCTGACGATAGGACAAGTCGGACTCTACTGAACCTACTTTGTGGCGCAGGAGAAATGCACCACGAATCCACAGTGCAGTGCTGCCAATCGATCGTACTCTTGGTACTCGTCCAAGCAAATACGACACACTGTCTGTGCCCGTGGCGTCCGTGCCATCTGGCGCTAGTGAGCAGTAAGATGCAAACAAGGCCCTCCCCAACGTCGTCTCTAGGAACTGCAAGCCACATTGGCCCGCCAGTGGAGCCAGATGTCGTATCCCGTGGTGGACAACATCGCAATACTACCCACCATGGCCATCCCTAGGATCATGTTATGAACAACGGCGCCATCGTAGCGAAAGCCGTCTGCACAATTACACGGCTAGGCTGCATGATATAGTTATCTTTATATATATCTCTATTATCTATAATTAAAAAATAAGTAGTGTTTTTATGCTTTTCCTTCTAACATAAGTTGCGAAAAATATTGAAGCAAACGAAGAGGTAACTAATTAAGATCTACACTCTATTCATATTTTAATATTTGTACAACTTTAAAAAAAGAAAAGCATAGGAGCACCTCCCAAAATAAGCAATTATACTTGTTATACAACTCTAATATTTATATATGATTAATCTAGATAATTATTATTTAGCTCTACCAAAATAATATGTGCATACCCTTTTCTTCTCTCTCGATTAATGTGAGAGCTTTCCCTTTTTTTAATTATTGTGGGGTTATCTTACCTTCAAAATAAAAAGATGTTTTGAATCTTACCAATTATTTTATTTATGTCTTTATATAGATAGATACCATAAATATATGATCCAAAGGAGGGGAGTATGGAACATAGAGTTGGAAAGTCATCACTTTTCTAGCCCAATGTAATTTTTCTTACAAATCTAGCTCTCTTTTGAACGCAATTATAAAAATAGCCCTATCCCCAACTGTAGAAGTGCCGACAGACGATACGTGCCAGCTGACAGACGATACGTGCCAGCTGTTGTGTTCCCACACCGCTGAAGTTCCTACTGAGCTCCCAGAGCTCGGCAAGCCACCGAATTAGGACCTTGGTAGGAGCTTCCGTGATGTGCGAGTACGGTATGTGACACGCAATCAATCGAGCTACCAGTATACTATGTCCCAGCGAACATGGCAATCATCAAACGACAAGTGAGTGCGGGCAAGTGATTAACTCCATCATTTATTCATAGAATAAATTATTAACCATTTGTCTATAAAGAATGTGACAGCTGTAAACTGCTGGGAGTTGCAAGGGTAGTACAATATAACAATGAGGAGGGCACCAAAGAATTCTTATGTGCTCCAGCTCCTCTCTGCGAACAAGAATCAGACCTACTTATTTCAGACAATGAACGAATTATCCAGTGGCATGTTGGCAGCTCATAGTGAGCTTCAACTGTAGGATCGGATGGCGTCAATCAGAGAGGGGGTGAATGATTTTGCGGAAGTTAAAATCTTATTTTTAAATTTTTTGAAACACCCCAATTCAAACTCAAATTGCTTGAAGACCGGTTCACGAAGTTGGGCGACCAGTAGAACACTTGGGCGACCAGTTTGAGCACCTGGGCGACCAGTAAGACACCTGGGCGAGCAGTTTGGGCACCTAGGCGAGCAGGTAGGGCACCTAGGCGACCAGTAGGACACTTGGGCGAGCAGTAGGACACTTGGGCGAGCAGGTTGGGCACTTGGACGAGCAGTTTGGCACTTGGGCGAGCAGGTTGGGCGACCACGTGAACAGTTGGGCGACCACGCGCACAGTCTAGGCGAACAGACCGATATATGTCCACTAAAAGAGCAATTACCGAAGATCCAGCCATTGGATTGACGTGAAATTTTAACTGTAGAAACTAGACTTAATTCCGCAGCTAACACAAAAAGAATCAGGTCAATCGGATCTACGGATCTAAAGTTATGTCCTTCGCAAGATGACTGAACCCGGGCGACTACGCGAGCAGTCGGGCGAGCAGGACATCAATCTGGGCGACCACAAATTACAGAAGATCTAACCGTTGGATTGATGTGAAATTTTAACTGTAGAAACTAGGTTCAATTACGAATCAAACCCAACAAGAATCAATCCGATCGGATCTACGGATCAAAAGATATTACCTTCGCAAGATGATACCTTTGCAAGGAACCGAACTCCGTGATGAACTTCGTGACTGCTGTGATGAACAAAACTTCAAGCGATTGATCCACGATGTCGAAGCCAAGAGCAAATCACAACCGCAAGAAGAAGTTCTCTGGAAGATTGATTTTTATTTCATTGTCTAAAGTACTCCAACACAAGAGTACAAACCCTCAAACCTGAACGCTCTAGAATAAACAGGGGACACCTCCCCTTATTTATACAGAGCAATCCAAACGAGATAGAATACAACTCCTCTTCCAACATGGAAAGAGTCTATATACATCTCAACTTGGCCCAACGTAGCCAAAAACAACTCTTGCACGTATGTACAGCCCACCTGCTGTAATTACGTGACTAACCAGCAACCTTGCACGCATGAACAGCCCGCCTGCTGCTGAAAGTGCATCTAGGCCCCTTAATGATTTTGATGATTAATGACAACACGATTAAGTGACTAATGAGTATTTTGAGTATGGTGAACAGATGGATACGCTCATTGGAAAGTCGCTTAAGGAAAGAGGTCCCTCAAATTCGAGAAGAAAAAGGCGTCGGTTAAACTCAGTGGTTGTATATGGTTTTTAGATTTTATTTGAGTTTAAGGATCGCCGTACTATTAAGAGGGATTTGGCAAGAAATAGCTTTAGAATGATCTATTGGGCTCAAAGATGAATCCTAGTTGAAAAATGAGTCAAAGTGTAGAGTCTAAAAGGGAAAATGTTGAGGAAGCTTCGAAGTATCCGAATGAACCTTCGGACTATCCGGTGATCCTCTCGGTTGGTCATGTTTATTTGGTTGAATGTTGAACATAAGTTCGAGTATCCGATTTGGACCCCTCGGTTAGATAGGTGCCATTATCTTCGGAGTGTCGAAGATTTCTTCGGAGTATCCGAACACTCGGAGTATCCGAGGTGTTCGGACTGTCCGAAGAAAGGTTCGGACTATCCGAGCTGGGGTCCTCGGTTGTCTTGAGAGAGTTCTGTTCGGACTATCCGAACATTGGTTCGGACTATCCGAACATTGGTTCGGACTATCCGAACTGACTCGGGCTAAACAGAAAAACGGCTAGTTTTGGAGGGCTTTAAATACCCCCCAACTCCCACCTACCAACTTAGAAGTGCATTCAATTCATTTTGAGCTGTGCTCCCACTCACTCTTGAGCTCTAGTGTTCTTCCCTCTTGATCTCTTGATTAGTAAATCTTTTGGGGGAAATCTAGTTGAGTGTTTGAAGGCTCTAGAGGTTATGATTCATCTTGAGCACTTGGTTCATCTTCAAGCGAATCTCTTGCCGGATCTTTTACTCTTGGAGGTTGAGGACTCCTAGACGGCTAGGAGTTCTTGGTGAGCCCCAAGCTCGTGTGGGGACGCCAGGAAGTTTGTGAAGGTTGAATCCACCTCAAGGGAAGGATTCAAAGAAAAGTAGGTGAGTGCTTGGTGCAACACCTAGAGGATTAGGGTTGAAAGAGACCCGGCTTTGTGCCGCCTCAGCTGAGGCGAGGATCCCTCAGGATCCGAACCCGGAGAAAAATCGCTGCATCTCTCTTGTTTGTAAGTTTTGAACTTGTCCCCTTTTGTGCTTAGCCTAATCTTTTGGGGATTCAAGGGTTTGGTAGCTTCATGCAATAGATATTGGGTGGATCTCATAATCTGGAAGTTGCCCTAGCTTAGAAACTTTATTTGGTAGTAATCTAGCCTCTCAAATAACTCAGATCTACTTTTTAGGGTTTTCTTGCGAGGAAGATTCGAGTATCGAAAAGACATTCGGACTATCAAGAACCACTCGGACGATCAGAAGGTACTTCGGACTATCCGAATAGTAAATTTCCGTTAGCATTTAAATTTGAAATAACGCCTATTCACCCCCTCTAGGCGACATATCGGTCCTTTCAATTGGTATCGAGCCAAATCTCCTTAGTTTGGCTTAACCGCTGGAGAATCAATATGTCGCAAGCAGTGAAGTCTCATCAAGACCTTACCCAAACCAAGGGTGCAGGCGACGGTATTGGGGTTACAATTCCTTTTGATTATAATTCCTCGGCGTCTCAAGCTCTTCATCGTATGTTTAGTGCCTTCGGTCGGCGCCTCATTTCGATGGCACTCACTATGCCGCGTGGAAACATAAGATGAAGATGCACTTGAGATCACTTCACCCGTCTATTTGGAAGATTGTGCAAACAGGTTTCAAGCCTAATGATCCAGAAAATCTTACACCCGAAGAAGACAAGGCTCAACACTTCAATGATTTGGCCGTCAATGCCCTATTCAATGCCTTAAGTGATTCCGAATTCAACCGAGTTGATGGACTCGAGGAAGCAAAGGCTATTTGGGATAGACTCCTAGTCAGTCATGAAGGAGTGTCAAGCGTTCGAGAATCTAAGATAGAGCTCATTATTGGTGAGCTAAGCGATTCACCACGGAAGATGGTGAATCATACACTAAGATGTTTGACCTTTGATGGTGCTCGTAAATCAAGCAAAAGGTCTTGGGTGCACTGATCTTTCTGACAAGGCCGTGGTGAAGATTATACTTCGCGTGATCACTCCTACCAACCGCAACCTTGTTCAGTTGATCCGAGACCGCCCAACCGACACTTTGACACCTCACGATGTCATTGGCGGCTCATGATGGGCGAGATGATGGTGAAGGAAGCTGAGGTTGTTGAAGAACTCAAGTCTGGCAAAAAGAAAGGCATTGCCCTCAAGGCTGTCAAGGTAGTGCGACAAGCAGAAGAGAGTTCAAGTGAAGAGTCCGTGGTCCGTGACAAATGAAGATATGGCCCTATTTGTGCGAAGGTTCAACAAGTTCTTCAAGAAGAAGAATTTCAAACAAGAAGGTAAATCAAAGAAATATGGAAGAAAATCAAAGGGGAGACACTCTACAAGAAGATGCTATGAATGCGGCGAAACCGGCCATTTCATTGCCGAGTGCCCGCATAAGGAGGATAAAGATGAGAAGCCGCACAAGAAAGACAAGTATCGGGGCAAGGACAAGGAGAAGGAGAAGAGCAAGAAGTACAAAAGCAAGGGCCGTGCCTACATTGGAAAGGAGTGGAACTCCGACACCGACTCCAACTCCGACTCCGAGTCAAATTCCGATGAGGAAGGAGGAATTGCCTCCGTCGCCATCGCCGTGCCTACCACCTCAACAACGTCGAAGAGCCTCTTCGACAACTTGAGCGATGACGACGACAACACTCCGATGTGCCTTATGGCAAAGGGGCACAAGGTATCATCAAAAGACTCTACTCCCTCCATTGCTAATGAATGTCTAGATGAGCACGATAGTGATAGTGATGATGATGATATTAACACTGTGCTTAAATCCATGAAGAATTTCGACATTCACAAATTAAACTTGCTCTTAAAAGACATTGAAAAATTAGAGGAAGTTGTTGAACAAAAGGAAGCTACTCTTGAGGCTCAAGAGGATTTACTTATCCTCGAGAAGGAGAAAAATCGTGAGCTAGAGAAGAGCTTATCTTTTGAAAGAGAGAAGAATGAGGAATTGGTCAATAACTTAAATGTAACAAAATCAGAGGTGACTAGTCTTGAGATCACCTACGCTTCACTCGAAGAGGAACTTGCGAAGTCGAAAGATGCTTGCAAGGCTCTTGAGTTGAAGCTTGTTGATCTCAGGAATAGCCCTCCGATTACCTCATCTATTAGCTCTAATTCTTTTTCACCCTCTACTAGCAATGGTTGTGCTAGATGCTTCAATATAGATGTTAATACTTGTGCCACTAACCTTGAGACATTGCAAGTATTAGCATATGAGAATGAGAAGCTCAAGGGATTGCTTGAAGATGGACTTCAAAAGTCCTACAAGGCAAGTAAGGGACTAGAGGAGTTCCTAGGTAAGCGTCAAGGTAATACTATGAAGTATGGGCTTGGATATACTCCTCCCAAAGGGAAAAAGAGTAATATTGTGATTGCTCCGTTGACTAAGCCCATCCAATTTATTAAGAGCAAGGAAAACTCTAAGTACAAAACTCATTCTACTTTCTTTGCCTCATATGTACTTAAGAGAACTAACCATGGTCGTGTAGTTGCATGTCCCATTGGGGTAGACCCAAAGATTCATCTAATGTGCGATCTATTTGGGTTCCCAAATCACTTGTTACTAACGTCGTGGACCTAAACAAGTTTGGGTACCAAAGAGCAAAAACTAAATTTCATTTTATAGGCCTACATCTCCGTGGATCAAGTTGGATTTTGGATAGCGGATGTACGCATCATATGACCGGAGAAAAGGCGATGTTCGCACATTTGGAGGCTAATGGATCGAATAGTGAAAGCATCATTTTTGGCGATAATGGAAAAGGTGAAGTGGTAGGTTTAGGTAAAATCCTAATTACCAATGATTTTCATATAAATAATGTTTTGCTTGTTGAATCACTAAACTACAATTTGTTGTATGCATTGCTTAATTATGTGAAGCGGGCTACAATTGTGTATTTAGTGATAAGGGTGTGGATGTCATTAAGAGGGATGATGGTTCAATAGCCGTTAAGGGTCGTTTAAAGGGAAATCTCTATCTCATCGACTTTAATACGGATAGAGTGAACCTTGAAACGTGCTTAATGGCTAAATCTAGCATGGGTTAGCTATGGCATCGCCGGCTTGCCCATGTTGGTATGAGGAACCTTCACAAACTCATAAAGGGCAATCACATCCTTGGGCTAACGAATATTGTCTTTGAGAAAGATAGGGTGTGTAGCGCGTGTCAAGCTGGGAAGCAAGTTGGAGCTACTCATCCTGCGAAGAATGTGATGACCACCTCGAGACCCTTGGAGATGCTACACATGGACTTGTTCGGCCCGATCGCCTACATAAGCATTGGTGGAAACAAGTATGGTTTAGTTATCGTTGATGATTTTTCTCGCTTTACTTGGGTGTTTTTCTTGCATGACAAAAGCGAAGCCCAAGGAAGCTTGAAGAAATTCATGAGAAGGGCTCAAAATGAGTTCGAAGTGAAGATCAAGAGAATTCGGAGTGACAACGGCACCGAATTCAAGAATACCGGTGTTGAGGAGTATCTCGATGAAGAAGGCATCAAACACGAGTTCTCGGCTCCTTATTCTCCTCAACAGAATGGGGTGGCCGAGAGGAAGAATCGAACTCTCATCGAGATGGCGCGCACGATGCTTGACGAATACAAGGTCTCCGACATATTCTGGGCGGAGGCCGTCAACACCGCGTGCCACAGCTCCAACCGGCTATATCTCCACAAGTTGTTGAAAAAGACGGCGTACGACCTACTTACCGGGAAGAAACCCAATGTATCCTATTTCCGAGTCTTCGGGAGCAAATGCTACATCCTCAACAAGAAAGCTAAGTCGTCTAAATTTGCTCCTAAAGTAGATGAAGGTTTCTTACTTGGATATGGATCAAATGCCTATGCATCGAAGTTTTCAACAACACCACCGGTGTGGTTGAAATTTCGCGTGATGTGACATTTGATGAAACTAACGGTTCTCAGGTAGAACAAGTTGATCGTGTTGTGATTGACAGGGAAGAACCCCCGTGCAACGCAATCAAGAAACTAGCAATTGGAGAAGTAAGGCCACTTGAGGAAGATGTAATGCCAAGCGCTTCAACTCAAGGAGTTCATGACGCGACAATGGACGCTCCGGATGATACTCCTTCGTCTTCAATGCGAGCTCAAGACGGCTCGAATGCCACTCAAGACGATGAGGGTCCTATCCAAAGAACCAACGCAACTGTACCTCATCCAAGAGTCCATCAGAGTGTACAAAGAGATCACCCGGTCGACAACATACTTGGAGACATTAACAAGGGAGTATCTACTAGATCTCGTGTCGCTAATTTTTGTGAATTTTACTCCTTTGTGTCTTCTCTTGAACCACTTAAGGTAGATGAAGCGCTCCAAGATCCGGATTGGGTGATGGCCATGCAAGAAGAGTTAAACAATTTGAGCGGAACCAAGTGTGGAAGCTTGTCGAAAGGCCTAAGCAAAATGTGATTGGAACCAAATGGGTCTTCGGAACAAGCAAGGCGAGAACGGAATAGTGACGAGAAACAAAGCCGGTTAGTTGCTCAAGGCTTCACGCCAAATCGAAGGTTTGGATTTCGATGAAACATATGCTCCGTAGCTAGGCTTGAATCTATTAGAATATTACTTGCCTTTGCTACTCACCATGATTTCAAGTTGTATCAAATGGGCGTGAAAAGCGCCTTCTTAAATGGACCACTCTCGAAATGGTCTCGTTGAGCAACCACCCGGCTTCGAAGATCCAAATCATCCCGACCACGTCTACTTCCTACACAAGGCTCTCTACGGACTCAAGCAAGTACCGAGGGCATGGTTTGAATGTCTTCGCGATTTTCTCCTCGGTCAAGGTTTTGTAGTCGGAAAGGCCGACCCCACTCTCTTTACTAAACATATTGATGATGATTTATTTGTGTGTCAAATCTATGTTGATGACATTATCTTCGGATCTACTAATGAACATTTGTGCAAGGAATTTAGTAGGATCATGACCAAGAGGTTTGAGATGTCCATGATGGGCGAATTGAAGTTCTTCCTCGGCTTTCAAGTTAAACAACTCAAGGAAGGAACCTTCTTGTGCCAAACCAAGTACATCAAGGACATGCTCAAGAAATTCGGAATGGAGAACGCCAAGCCAATCAAGACGCCAATACAAGCCAACGGGCATCTAGACCTCGACAAAGAAGGTAAACCAAATTAGTCCAAAAGGTATATCGCTCGATGATCGGTTCTCTACTTTATCTTTGTGCATCTAGGCCCGATATTATGCTTAGTGTGTGCATGTGTGCTAGATTTCAAGCCGCTCCTAAAGAGTGCCACATGGTGGCCGTAAAAAGAATCTTGAGATATTTAGTGCACACTCCTCACTTTGGGCTTTGGTATCCTAAAGGGTCATCATTTGTGCTAGTCGGCTATTCTGATGCGGATTATGCCGGATGTAAGGTGGATAGGAAGAGTACCTCGGGTACTTGTCAATTCCTAGGTAGATCCCTCGTTTCTTGGTCCTCTAAGAAACAAAATTCCGTAGCCCTATCCACAGCCGAAGCCGAATATATAGCCGCCGGGAGTTGTTGCGCCCAATTGCTTTGGATGAGACAAACTCTAAGTGATTATGGCCTAACCTATAACCATGTTCCACTCTTGTGTGACAATGAGAGCGCCATAAAAATTGCCAACAACCCCGTCCAACATTCCCGCACAAAGCATATCGATATCCGCCATCATTTCCTAAGAGACCATTCCACCAAAGGCGATATCGATATTCATCATGTGAGCACAAATGACCAATTAGCTGATATTTTCACCAAGCCACTTGATGAAAAGAAATTTTGCGAGAGCTCCCCCTAAATTTCTAATTCGAGAGAGAGTATAACAAGATATATAACAGATAATTTGCATAAACAAATATGACATGGTATCACACAAATGCATTGCTTAAAGAGAAAGGAATTAAGCTATTAATATTAAGCATCCAACAAGCAAACCAGTATACGCAACAATAGTTCGACAAACGCATAAGCAACACTAGGTTAACAAAAGCAAATAAACTAGATCCAAGCAAACACACAACCAAACGATAAATCTAAAACCATCCTCTCCCCCTTTGGCATCAAGACACCAAAAGGTCACTCCTCGTCGCCGCTCTCATAAATAAATTTGGCCTCCTCGCTATCATCATTGTCCTCTGGAGCTGGCGCATAAGCAGAATCACCCTCATCATCGCCAGTAGGAGCGGAGACGGCGGGAAGATCAAAGAGCTGCCGGGTCGCCGAATCAGCTATTCTTTGAATCGACTCGACTCGAACTCGGATGAACAAGACAAAGTTGAGCTTCCTTTATGACATTGAGCCGACGACGGCGTGTCGGTGATCTTCTCATTCACTTGCTTGATCTTCGGCGGTTCTTGACCCCAAGGCAAAAGATAGCACGAAGCATGGACTTGATAGAACTGCCTGGGGAAGGAGGAGCAACTGGAGACGCTGGCTGTGCAGAAGTAGTCCTTGTCCTGGTAGTGGGCGCTGCGGGAGCAGGAACTGGCTGAGCTAGAGGAGGTGGAGCTTTGATCAATCTGACACGGTAAGGAAGATGGTCCACATCCTTATGAAACCACAAACCCGAGATGCTCTCCACCATACACATCACATAAGAGGCAAATCCACAGCTGCTGCGGGGACTAAGAGAGTTGAGGCGAATCTCCTGCCATATGAAATCAAACACATCAAAAGGTCTAGTCCCTTCGCCAATCCTCAAAAGCAAATTCCTCGAGTAGGAATTGATATTGGTGGCATCTCCCTCCTTGGGCCACAAAGTTTTCCTCAACAACTTGTAAAGAATAGCATAGAATGGCTTTAATCCTTTAGTGGTGCCCAACTTGAAATTCTGAGAATCATCATATAAAGGGGTCAAATCATTAATGCCAGCAGCATCAGGATTGTGCAGCTTGTCCAAGTTGTCCCAGTCGCCAGTGGAGATCCCCAAGCAGTCAGCAAACTGAATCTTCGAGACAGAATAGTATAACCCATCCACCATGAACCACATGGTGCACTCAGCATCAGTATCAACATACAAGGTGGCATAAAATTGGGCTATTACCTCATTGTTCCATTTGCACTTGAATGACATAATATTCTGCAAGTTGTGGCGGTCACAAGCTGCAATGACTTCATTAAATACTGAATCATCCTGCTGCGTCATGTAATCCCAGTCAATGTATTGCATTTGAGCCACGGGATTCTTCTTCTCCGCAATCACAGAATCATAAAAGTCTTGCGGGAAGTGGTTCCAAAACCTCTTGTCCACATAGTCCTCCTGAAGATACACCAAGGGGTCTTTGCTTCTATGTTGGCGAACCTCTTTGCCTCTCCCTTGACCAAGGGAGTAATCGATCTTCTTCTTGGGAGTCACACCCATGGGAGTAATGCGTACGGCCGGGTGAATCACCAAGGGACCAATTAACCGACCTTCTCTACGCAGTGCTGCACTCTTTTCTGCTCTCAACCTTGGCATGGCAGCCCTTGGATCATTGCCACCTTCCTCTTCTTCAACATCGGGAACACCACCATGCCCGCCACCAGCTTGGCTTGTAGCTGCCTTATGCTTAGACTTACTCCTTTTGCGAATGACCTGGCGCTTCTGTCTTCCAGCGGACGGAGCGAGAGGAGACTCCGGAGGGGAGTCTTGAGGAGGAGAAGCAGCAGCCGTCGAAGAACCACCGGCGGCGAGATCATGCCTTGCTTTCTTCCTACGAGCCGCGTCAATGTCCATTTTGTCAGGACGAGGATTGCCACCCTGAGAAGGATTCATCCTAAATGTATTCAAGGGTGGAAACAAGATTAGACTCTAATTATGACCTAGATGAGCAATAGAGAGTTCAAACGAAGTCACAATCTTCGGATAGTCCGAAAATATCTTCGGATAGTCCGAAAATATGATGATAGCGAGGAGGCCAGCGACGACGATGAGAGCGGCGACGAGGAGTGACCTTTTGGTGTCTTGATGCCAAAGGGGGAGAGGATGGTTTTAGATTTATCGTTTGGTTGTGTGTTTGCTTGGATCTAGTTTATTTGCTTTTGTTAACCTAGTGTTGCTTATGCGTTTGTCGAACTATTGTTGCGTATACTGGTTTGCTTGTTGGATGCTTAATATTAATAGCTTAATTCCTTTCTCTTTAAGCAATGCATTTGTGTGATACCATGTCATATTTGTTTATGCAAATTATCTGTTATATATCTTGTTATACTCTCTCTCGAATTAGAAATTTAGGGGGAGCTCTCGCAAAATTTTCCTGTAAATATGTGCATTTGATATCCCACTAAAATTATTTCAATGCACACATTTAGGGGGAGCTTCTCCGTGTATTTGGTTTTCCAAATACTCTCTCAATTCAAATTTTAATCATAAATCTAATCGTGTTGTCATCAATTCACCAAAAAGGGGGAGATTGAAAGTGCATCTAGGCCCCTTAATGATTTTGGTGATTAATGACAACAAGATTAAGTGACTAATGAGTATTTTGAGTATGGTGAATGAGTATTTTGAGTATGGTGAACAGATGGATACGCTCATGGGAAAGTCGCTTAAGGAAAGAGGTCCCTCAAATTCGAGAAGAAAAAGGCGTCGGTTAAACTCAGTGGTTGTATATGGTTTTTAGATTTTATTTGAGTTTAAGGATCGCCGTACTATTAAGAGGGATTTGGCAAGAAATAGCTTTAGAATGATCTATTGGGCTCAAAGATGAATCCTAGTTGAAAAATGAGTCAAAGTGTAGAGTCTAAAAGGGAAAATGTTGAGGAAGCTTCGGAGTATCCGAATGAACCTTCGGACTATCCTGGTGATCCTCTCGGTTGGTCATGTTTATTTGGTTGAATGTCCGAACATAAGTTCGAGTATCGATTTGGACCCCTCGGTTAGATAGGTGCCATTATCTTGAGTGTCGAAGATTTCTTGAATATCCGAACACTCGAGTATCCGAGGTGTTGACCGTGTCAAGAAAGGTTCGAACTATCCAGCCAGGGTCCTCGGTTGTCTTGAGAGAGTTCATTGGGACTATCCGAACATTGGTTCGGACTATCTGGCCGACTCTAAAATTTGAAACAAAAAGCGGCTAGTTTTGGAGGGCTTTAAATACCCCCTAACTCCCACCTACCAACTTAGAAGTGCATTCAATTCATTTTGAGCTGTGCTCCCTCTCACTCTTGAGCTCTAGTGTTCTTCCCTCTTGATCTCTTGATTAGTAAATCTTTTGGGGGAAATCTAGTTGAGTGTTTGAAGGCTCTAGAGGTTGTGATTCATCTTGAGCACTTGGTTCATCTTCAAGCGAATCTCTTGGGATCTTTTACTCTTGGAGGTTGAGGACTCCTAGGCGGCTAGGAGTTGCCGGTGAGCCCCAAGCTCGTGTGGGGCCGCCAGGAAGTTTGTGAAGGTTGAATCCACCTCCAAGGGAAGGATTCAAAGAAAAGTAGGTGAGTGCTTGGTGCAACACCTAGAGGATTAGGGTTGAAAGAGACCCGGTTTTGTGCCGCCTCAGCTGAGACGAGGATCCTCAAGGATCCGAACCGGAGAAAAATCGCTGCATCTCTCTTGTTTGTAAGTTTTGAACTTGTCCCTTTGTGCTTAGCCTAATCTTTTGGGGATTCAAGGGTTTGGTAGCTTCATGCAATAGATATTGGGTGGATCTCATAATCTGGAAGTTGCCCTAGCTTAGAAACTTTATTTGGTAGTAATCTAGCCTCTTAAATAACTCAGATCTACTTTTTAGGGTTTTCTTGCGAGGAGCGATTGAGTATCCAAAAGACATTCGGACTATCGAACCACTCAGACGATCGAAGGTACTTTCGGACTATCCGAATAGTAAATTTTCGTTGCGCATTTAAATTTGAAATAACGCCTATTCACCCCCCTCTAGGCGACATATCGGTCCTTTCAGCTGCGCATATGTGACTAACCAGCCTTCATGTGCATGTTCTCTAGCCCGAACGTCTCGCATGACATCCTCGACCATCAGGACCTTGATTCCTCCCTGAACCTAGTCCCGAACCTCAGTTCCTCCATGAACCTAGTTCCGGTCCCGTCATCGACCACGTTCGCCCTCGAGCAACACCTGCACATGAATAAACACAGAAACCGTGCACGAGCACAAGTCCACGACTTGACTCAAAGTCAATCCATGCAACCACTCACACGAGTGCATTGCATCAAGCAGAATTCATCATGCTATCACCAGCATAATAATTATCTCAACATGGCACATGCACAAGCACCACACATGCTATAATCAAAGTCACTTTACAATGCCAATTTCACCATTCAACCAATTTTTCATCACATTATCTCACAATCTCCCCCTTGATGAAAACATTGGCAACACCATTTGGACCTGAACATTGGCATTAACCTCACAAGAAAAGAAATTTCATTTTAAAACACAAAGCAAAGTGATCAAAAAACAAAGTGAAAAATCTCCACCTAAAAGGAAACCAAATTGTGTGTGAACTCCAAAATTTCCCCCTTTTGACAATAAAATATTTCACTTCTCCCCCTGAATGTAAGCTTTCTTCTCTCCCTTTGATAATGATTTCAGCAAGGAAAAACAAATGAGTGCCAAGACAAGAACCAATGAGCTTCCTTGATCATATAACCTTATATATCACATAATAAGCATAATACATGAACTTAATATTATTTAACAAGTTAGGAAGTGACATGCATCTCAACCTCAATTTAATCAACTATAGCCAAGTACTAAGCAAAATCTTGACAGAAACACTAGGCCAAAAAATGAAGCAACTAACAACTCAGGGCAAGCAAGTAGTTTCAACTCCAGTCTAGTAGACCAAATTAATCTTGATAACAGTAAACTGCATGTGGCATGCTTGAAGCATACTTCTTTTATTTTCAATGAATGGCATGCTTGAAGCATACATCTTATCTTTTAGGGAATGGCATGCTTGTAGCATACATCTTATCTTTTAGGGAATGGCATGCTTGAAGCTTTTGCACATTTTGATAATTTTGACAAGCTTCTTGCAGATTTGAGCCCCTTTTTTTTCTTATTCCCTTTTCTTTTATTGTAAACATGCAAAGTGATTAAATGGTCTATGAAAGAGTAAAGCTGAAAATACACATGCTTCATAGCCCAAATTTGTTAAGACGATTCATTATCAAGTCTATAGAAGCAAGATATCACAAGGTATTAGCTATAGACAGTCAAACCAAGGAATTCCGCAATGTCACTTTTAGTTCAAGTAAAGCAATTTAGATTATCATATATAAACTCAATTACATAATATATAAAGAAATATGATAAATTAAGCTCATTAAGTAACAGACTTGGCATAAAACTCCCCCTCAAAATAAGCTCATGGAATGCACAACGCCCAGCTCTCCTCTCAAAAAGGCAAATCGAGAAGCATAAGTGGTTTTGTGAAAATATCAGCAATTTGCAAATCAGAATCAACAAAATGCAACACAACATCTCCCTTTTCCACATGATCTCGAAGGAAATGATAGCGAATGTCAATATGCTTGGTTCGAGAATGTTGCACTGGATTTTTAGCAATATTAATAGCACTAGTGTTATCACGAAAAGGGAACACTATCTAAATTTAATCCAAAATCCTTTAACGTTGATATCATCCAAAGCACTTGAGCACAACATGCGGCAAGAAGAACATATTCAGATTCATAGGTTGAGAGAGCAATGAAACTTGTTTTCTAGATGACCAAGCTACTAAAGATGTACCAATAAAATGACATGTTCGAGGTACTTTTCTGTTAATTCTACAACCCATAAAATCAGCATCAGAGTAGGCTCTAAGTGATAAACATGATGATGATGAGTACCATAAGCCAAACTCTAAAGTGGATTGTAAATAGCGAAGAATTCGTTTTACCGCTTGTCGATGAGAAGCACGTGGGGAAGCTTGAAAACGAGCACACAAACACACGACAAAATGTATATCCGGCCTTAAAGCAGTGAGATAAAGAAGTGATCCAATCATGCTTCGATACTCCTTTTGATTAACCGGTTCTCCTTCTTCATCCGAATCCAAAGTAGTTGTTGTGCCAATAGGTGTGGAAATTGGTTTGCGTGTTTCCATCTCAAAACGTCGAAGGAGATCTTTTGTGTACTTCGTTTAGTGAATAAAAATACCTTGCCTTGTTTGCTTGACTTGTAAACCCAGAAAGTATGTGAGCTCACCCATCATACTCATCTCAAATTCCCTACTCATAGTGTCTGAAAACTTGGCAACAAGAGCATGAGAAGTACTACCAAAAATGATATCATCCACGTAAATCTGAACAAGTAACAGATCATTGCCATGCTTAAGAGAAAACATAGTTTTATCAACTTTGCCCATTTCAAAATCATTTTCCAGCAAATATGATTTAAGCCTATCATACCAAGCCCGAGGAGCTTGTTTTAAACCATATAAAGCTTTGGACAACTTAAAAATGGTGCAGGTATTTGGATTTTCAAATCCAAGCGGTTGTTTGACATAAACTTCTTCGAAATAAAACCATTTAGAAAAGCACTTTTGACGTCCATTTGATACAATCTAAAACCTTTAGATGCAGCAAAGGCCAACAAAATTCTAATGGCTTCAAGTCTAGCAACAGGTGCAAAAGTTTCATCAAAATCAAGTCCTTCAATTTGAGTAAAACCTTGAGCAACCAATCTAGCTTTGTTTCTAACAACAACCCCATCTTGACTTTGTTTATTCTTAAAAATGCATTTAGTTCTAATGATATTCTGACCTAAAGGAGGTGGAACTAAAACCCAAACCTTATTGCGCTCAAAATTCTCAAGTTCCTCATGCATGGCATTAATCCAAGACTCATCAGATAACGCGTGACTTACATCTTGGGGTTCAAAAGATGCAACAAAAGCAGTATGAGCATATGAGGCATTAGTATTGTACCTATTTCGAAGCACACACACATTTAACTCACCAATCATCTGTTCAGGAGGATGTCTTCGTTGAATATGCAATGGTGCTGAAATTTCTGAAGATGCCTGAGGTCCAGTACCATGTGTGTTTGCTGGAAGAATTTCCGAAGATGCTTGCTGATTTTCTTCCTGTGGCTGAATTGGCTGAGCCGAGTTGCCAACTTGATTACCACTTTCATCTTCATCTTCATCATCACTTTCTTCCAAAAAGATACTTTCAGAATTGCAAGTAACTTGTGTCCCTGAAAATTCGGGTCTAGTACCAGGACTAGCCTCATCAAAAGTGACTTCACAAGTCTCAACAAATTTGTTAGTTTCTAAATTCAGCACACGGTAACCACGAGTATGAAGAGCATAACCAAGAAACAACCCATCTGAGCATCTAGATTCAAACTTATCAAGATTTCCATGTTTGAGAATGAAACATTTGCAACCAAAAACACGCATATGGGAGATGCTAGGAGTACGTCCAAACCGAAGTTCATAAGAAGTTCTATGAAGCTTTGCTCTCAAAAATACTCTATTCGAAATGTAGCAAGCAGTAGAAATAGCTTCAGCCCAAAACTTCCTAGGAGTAGAATATTCATCAAGCATTGTCCTAGCCATCTCAACTAGTGTGCGATTTTTCCTCTCAACAACACCATTTTGTTGAGGAACTCGAGCAGAAGAAAATTGATGCTCAATTCCATGTTTAGAACAGAAAAAAGCAAAAAGATTGTTCTTGAATTCTCCTCCATTATCACTCCTAATTACTTTAAGTGCTTCAGGCAATTCCTTGAGCAACCTTAATGCAAACTCTTGAAACAATTCAAAAGCTTCATCTTTGGTAGTCATGAAAAATACCCAAGAGTACCTAGAGTAATCATCTACAATCACAAGAACATACCACTTACCTCCTGCAGATTTTACTCTTGCTGGTCCCACAGTATCCATGTGTAGAAGCTGACCTGGAGCATTAGTCATAACAGCAGAGATAGGAAAATGTTTAGGTGCAGTCTTTTTTCCATGTTGACAGGGAGAGCAAGTCAAACTACTTGTTTTGTCATACTTTAATTCAGGCAAACCTCTGAGCAAATTTGATTTACTAATGCGTGAAAGGTGATCAAAACCAATATGACCAAGTCTACGATGCCAAAAAGTTAGATCTTTTGAAGCATGAGATACAAGATATGTCATTTCAGATGTTGGACATGAAAAATCACCTTTAAACAAGCGACCAATGCGAGTGATGTTGCATATTAGATTTTCAGAAACATCTAATATACGACAAGAATTTTTCTGAAATTTTACCTCAAGATCTTCATCAAGCAACTGAGAAACTGAGAGCAAATTATATTTGAGCTTGCTTACCAAAGCTACATCCTTGAGAATGAAGTTTTCATTGACTCGCACAATTCCTCTTCCAAGAATTCTTCCCTTTGAATTGTCGCCAAAAGTGATGACCTCATCACCAGAACTTTGTGTGAGGGAGGAGAACCATTTTGAATCACCAGTCATATGTCTTGAACATCCAAAATCTATGAACCATATGTTCTCCTTCCTCTCTTTCACAGTCTACACAAAAGAGGATGTCGATGTCTCAGTACTGGGGTTAGATAAAAGACATTTAGGAATCCAGCACTGAGACACACGACGAGTAGGCACAGCACGAGTATACTTGTATACAAAATCAGTTTTGCTCTTTCTCATGTTTCTTGCAACAAAAGGTGTTCGCATCACCTTAAGCACATAATAAGGAGTAAAGCGTGTCTGTCTGAAATTAGACCTAGCCTTAGCTTTTTCTTGCTTCTGTTGTTTGGCTAGCCTAAAGCAAAAATCTACTAGATATCCATCTCTACCACAATGAGTGCAAGTGTACTTAACAGAATGCTTAACTTTAGAAGTAGAAGCAACATTTGCATTCATCACAGTAGAAGATAAAATTCCAGCAGATTTAAAAACAATTTTCTTAGACTCATTTGCAATTTCAAACTTTCCACTTTCAAGAACTTTGACAACAGTGGGAACATGTGTTTTATGATGAGCATAAGAATCAAAACCTAAACCTTTGTTATGAGTGCTTGACTTTTGATTGATCCAAAATCATGTTTAGGTTTTCTTTCCTTTAGTGAAACGTTCTAACGATTTTTCCAAGTAATCAACCTTTCTAGACAAGGTTAAACAATTATTCAGGAACGTCCACTATTCCTTTCATTTTCGACAGTTTGAGCAGGAAAGAACTTCATGAGTGAGCAAGGCATCTGTCATTTGAGAAACTCTAGCATTTGCATCATGCAACTTCAATTCCAGTATAGAGCATTTTGAACAAGAAGTTGAATCATGCAGATCAATGGTTGAACAGCTAGCATTTTTCATTTGTTTCTCATTTTCCCTATCTTGCTTTAACAGAGAAGCATGTTCTTTCCTAAGTGAAACAAGCTCATTGTGAATTAAGTCACATGACTTACAGGCATCATCATCAGGAATCAAAGATCTAAGCCTTGCAATTTCAGAATTAGAACTATCAATTTCTAGATCTTTTTCTTTAAGAGCCTTCTTAGATTTTTTAAGTTCAGAAGCTAATTTAACCATAGCATACTCAAGTTCATCATAAGAAGGTCCTACCTCATCAAAATCAGAATCACTGTCACCATCCCTTTTAGCCATAAAGCACATGCCAGTGAAGTCATCATCAGTATCTCCCTTCTTGTCCCGTGGCTCATTGTCACTCTCAAAGTCCACATCACTAAGATAACACTCCTCCAAGACAACTAAGACTTTCTTAGCGACTTTTCGAAAATTAGAACGCCTAGGAGTAGTACGTCTTGAGCTGCGTTGTGCTGGTTCCCTTTCTTCCTTCTTTTTCAACTTGGGACAATTTGCTTTGATATGTTCGGGAAGACCACACTCAAAGCAGTTGAAAGACCCTGAAGTAGTACCTCCACGCCTCCTCATCCTCACATTGTTTTGATATGTCCCTGAAATAGGACACCTAGGCGAGCAGTTTGGGCACCTAGGCGAGCAGGTAGGGCACCTGGGCGACCAGTAGGACACTTGGGCGAGCAGTAGGACACTTGGGCGAGCAGTAGGACAATTGGGCGAGCAGGTTGGGCACTTGGGCGAGCAGTTTGGTACTTGGGCGAACAGGTTGGGCGACCACGTGAACAGTTGGGCGACCACGCGCACAGTCTGAGCGAACAGACCGATATATGTCCACTAAAAGAGCAATTCCTGAAGATCCAGCCGTTGGATTGACGTGAAATTTTAACTGTAGAAACTAGACTTAATTCCGCAGCTAACACAAAAAGAATCAGGTCAATCGGATCTACGGATCTAAAGTTATGTCCTTCGCAAGATGACTGAACCCGGGCGACCACGCGAGCAGTCGAGCGAGCAGGACATCAATCTGGGCGACCACAAATTACAGAAGATCTAACCGTTGGATTGATGTGAAATTTTAACTATAGAAATTAGATTCAATTACGAATCAAACCCAATAAGAATCAATCCAATCGGATCTACGGATCAAAAGATATTACCTTCGCAAGATGATACCTTTGCAAGGAACCGAACTCCGTGATGAACTTCGTGACTGCTGTGATGAACAAAACTTCAAGTGATTGATCCACGATGTCGAAGCCAAGAGCAAATCACAACCGCAAGAAGAAGCTCTCTGGAAGATTGATTTTTATTTCATTGTCTAAAGTACTCCAACACAAGAGTACAAACCCTCAAACCTGAACGCTCTAGAATAAACAGGGGACACCTCCCCTTATTTATACAGAGCAATCCAAACGAGATAGAATACAACTCCTCTTCCAACATGGAAAGAGTCTGTATACATCTCAACTTGGCCCAATGTGGCCAAAAACAACTCTTGCACGTATGTATGTACCCCACCCGCTGTAATTACGTGACTAACCACCTTCATGTGCATGTTCTCTAGCCCGAACGTCTCGCATGACATCCTCGACCATCAGGACCTCGATTCCTCCCTGAACCTAGTCCCGAACCTCAGTTCCTCCATGAACCTAGTTCCGGTCCCGTCATCGACCACGTTCGCCCTCGAGCAACACCTGCACATGAATAAACACAGAAACCGTGCATGAGCACAAGTCCACGACTTGACTCAAAGTCAATCCATGCAACCACTCACACGAGTGCATTGCATCAAGCAGAATTCATCATGCTATCACCAACATAATAATTATCTCAACATGGCACATGCACATGCACAAGCACCACACATGCTATAATCAAAGTCACTTTACAATGCCAATTTCACTATTCAACCAATTTTTCATCACATGATCTCACATCAACTTCGGCGTTCAGGCTGATAATAATCTTACATGTATTCATACATCCAGAGACACCTACGAACACACGTTAAGGATGTCCTGAGATCTTGTCTGACGATGACGGAAATATTAGTTTATCCGGCGGGCAGGTTTGGCAGATGGACGAGAGCAATTCTCCATCCTGCTTCCGATGGATGATTAAGTAATATTCTTTGTGTTCTGACTGTCATGTGTTAACATTTAAGTAGATTGAAAAGGGGGAAAACAATTAGGAGAGCTGATACCGTCTTATTAAACTGAATCTTTTATCATCCTTCCCGATGAGAGTATCTATGCAGCCTGATTGAGAAGAATATATTGTTATCATTTGCAGAAGGATAGGGTTTCATAAATAACGGTGATCATATGTTATATACACACCAGCGCAAATTCAATTGTTAGATGTCCTTACAGAAATTGGGAAATTATTTAGTAAACTTAGCCAGTAGGTTATGATAGATTACCTTTGGGCCATACAGATGAAAAATGGCTTTGACATCTTCAAAAACCTCAGGGATTGGTTTTGCTGCATTAATATGATCAAACAACGGATTAGCCAATAGCCCAACAGGTAATGAAAATGCATGCATCAAGAAAACATATCAACGAAGTGCTACCAGAAGTGCAGACACAAAAATAAGGTCATTCACCTAACAGTGATAATGAAATAAGTTAACTTCCAACTGACAGCTACCTTAATTGTATAGCCTTCCCGTGTACCTTGACCTAAATATACTATTTATTTGCAGGATTCTAAACATATGGCGCAAAATTGCTGCTAACCATGGAGCTTCGGGCCTTTTTTGGTATGAAACTATAGTATTCGCACACTACAACTGAGCACAACACAACTGATGATAAAAGATACACATTGGAAATTAATGTATCACAAACATTCAAAATTTACACACCCTGAAAATGACAATCTACCAATGCGCAAGCATATGTGCTCTACTCAAGGCTGAGAACTTTGTCCCAAGGTCCCCACTAAGAATATGCTCTGTTGTATGGTACTGACTGATTGCACTGCACAAAAAAGATAAAAGTATTGCATGCAATACTTGGTTGCACCATGCTTGAATCCATGCGTGCTTATTACCAGTGGCGTATCCAGAAACTTAGGAAGGAGGGGGCTAAAATTGAGACCTCCAAACTAATATATATATAGTATTTTTTCAGAACATAGAACATGACAGAATGATATATATAATATAAAAATATCAACACTTATATAACAGTCGTATATAATATAAATACGTAACATTACAAAGAAAAAAAATGTACCGATCATTACTTCTTAAGAGTTGATAGTCGATATTTACGGGTTTTTATGTTTTGAAAACGTTACAAAATATCTTCCATGTCTATCTTGGAAAATATATCTCGCTTAGCTGTACCCACAGGTAAAACTAATACTAATTCAATAAGCCTATAGACTAATGGATAAACAACATACTTTTTTTGCTTCAACCATCATCACTGCGAGACTAGCAAGATCATCACAACTTGAAATTTCTTCTCTTCTCAAGTCATCAATGAATAAGTCAAGTTGTGCTTCCAAAACCACACGATCATATGATGAGAATTTATCTAAATAAATCTCTGAAAGCCGAAGAAGCCTACCATGTTCAAAATTTGCAAATAAATCTCTTGGGTCTAGACAAGCAATGCATCTCAAATGAATCACTGAACCGATTGTTTAACTCGGTAGCTTCTCTAAATTTGTAGACGAGTTTTCTCTAAATTTGTCTAACTTAAGGGGAAGGGGGGGAGGGGTGGGGCTCCAGCCCACCTACGCCCCCCCTGTGAATACGCCCCTGCTTATTACCATATATTCCAGGTGTCATTTGACTTCAATTAAACCCTGAACTACACACTTATTTACTAGATATACTTATTTGGTATCGTGTGGCTATATTAAATCATGACATGTCTATATGTCAGGCACTCAGGCCGTGAGCCTGCAAAGAATAAACTGTTCTGCAGAATCATGCCATATTCTTTTGAATTTGAATGGATTTACCTTCTTAACCTTGCCTTTTGAGTCATAGTACTCAATCACAGGCAAGCTGGATTCTAAAAACTCTAAATCTTTTCCTGATAGTCTCAATGTTATCATCAACTCTTCCCTGCGATTGATCAAGAAAAAAGAACGTTAGAAGCAATGAAGAGATAATGCCACATAAAATCTAGCAAATGAACATAAGAGATCAAACAAACCTGATTGCGGCCCAAAAGACGCCTTTCCATCTCTTCCTCAGAACAATCAAAGAATAGCACAAGCTCAGGAGATATTTTTGTCTGCAGTAATGTGAAATAACTAAGGGTCTTGTGGCTTGCTTTTAAAAGGCAAAAGGAAAAATGTTAAAGGGTCACATAAGTTATATGACTCCGACTGTTGTGCAAGCAGTCCAGCTGTGCAAGCATGCAAACAAAACATCTATACCAGACGATCTTCATCTTGTGGTTGCTGTGTTTTTTGCACTTAAGCCCCCCCCCCCCCACTTGCCCCCCTCAGCCCCATGTGCAATTTGCCAAAACCCCATACACCTTTGAACAAAAACGCAGCAACCACAGGATGAAGATCGTCCGGTATAGATGCTTTGTTTGCATGCTTGCACGGCTGGATTGCTTGCACAGCAGTTGGAGCCTAAGTTATATTAAAAAATAAAGACTAACTGATCTTACCACATTCTGAAATGCAGCACGGTTCTCTTCATTCCTTGGAAATCCATCAATAAGGAACTTGTCATTTCCACTCAGTATCATAGCTTCTTGCAAAAGATTTATGGTTACCTCAGACGGAACAATTTTCCCATCCTTTATCATGTTGTCAATCATGATTCTGTGAAAATGAAGGGAACCAATAGCCAAGTGAGAATTATAAATAAAATAAAGAGTATGACCTCTCTGTCTATATGTGTGTGTGTTGGGGTGGAGTTGTTACCCATTCTCAGAGCCAGACTTAATTTCCGCACGCAATAGATCTCCAGCGCTAAGATGGGTAAACCCAAAATGCTCTACAATATTGCTACACTGTGTTCCTTTTCCACTTCCAGGACCACCTGTAGATGAATTTTACATCAAATTTTAAGAAATTCATTTATCTCAAATAGAGAAATAGTAAAAATAAATATATAAAATCAGCAACTATGAATTAAGTAGAAGTTGGGGCTATTATCAAAGAAGAGAAAAACTACCTAGAACAAATACAACTGCAACTTTCCTGTCACCCAACAGGTTCTCAGTAATATCCTGCAGAAGGAGCAATTCAACCCGTCATATTGTATAAACAAAAAACAAACAGGAGGATTAAATTTGCGATTCATAACTGAATTGGTAATACTCAAATGGATTCAAGTGCAATGGAACATTGAGGGTACCCGTCTTACAGGTTAAAGAACATGTATAAAATAATAGCACCATGTACAATTGTACACTACACTGCAATGAGATGCATAGACGAAATATATTGTCTCGTGATGTGATAAACAGCGGATGGATAATCTAGGAATATGGTAAGAACTGCAATAAAATGTTAGAAAAATACCCCCTTCTCAGTGCCAACCGCTGGAGCATCCACGGCCGTGCTCATGGCTGCAAGCATTTTCGTCATTCAGTTTGAACAGCTAATGATGTATTACTACTTTGCTATAAAATAATAAACTTTGCGCAATTCAGCAGAAAAGAGGAAAAATGTCCAGACTACTCCTGTAAACCGGCAGTGCAGTGCTTAATGTTGGTTAGGGCTTCATTTCTTTTATTCCCATGCTTTAAACATGTAGACCGAGGCTAGCGTGAATGACTCATACGGGACAAACGGTGCACACAACCAAACACACCCTAGAATGCCATAGGCATCCAAGGGAAATGCAAGATATCACCCTATTTCCACGACAACAGCAAACCGAACCAGTAAACCACTAAGGGACTTTGTTTGGTAATTTTTTCCCCAGTAAGTTAGAACGAAT
The DNA here is from genome assembly GCA_036346375.1 of Guadua angustifolia. Lineage (NCBI taxonomy): Eukaryota > Viridiplantae > Streptophyta > Magnoliopsida > Poales > Poaceae > Guadua > Guadua angustifolia. The sequence goes on along the minus strand of CM070510.1, from coordinate 9,966,054 downwards.
TAAGAGGTTAAACACCCATAATTCGTACGACGTAACCAATTAACTCGACGGAGATCATCTTGATCTATCGCTTCTACATTGTAGAGTATATACTAGAAGAATCAGATAGGGAACGAGAAGTGCGGCAGAGAGAGGAGAGGTTCCGAAAATACGCACCCTACTTGTCGAGCTCATCGCCGGACGAGGGCGGGGAGGGAGGCGCAGCGGCGAGACGGGCAGGCCGCGGCGCGCCTGTAGAGGAGTACAGCGGCCGCGGTAGAGCCGGGGAGGTGGTACGGAGGCCGCGGCGGCAGCGTCGCTAAGAGAAGCACCTCTCGCGCGGCAGCGAGGGAGGGACGTCGCCGGTCACGGTGGCGGCGGAGATAGGATTTGAGAAATCAGTATTAAAAAATGACATATTTTACGGAATTAAAAGTGGCCAGGAGCTCGCGGTACATCGTTTTATGACCGTTGGATTGCAATCAAACGGTAGCAATTAAAACCACACCACTCCGCGAGACGGCTACGTGGCGACGCGTTAGCGTTACCCCTTCTCCGCAGAAACACTACCGCACCAGTGTGATAGGCTTCTGTTCATTCGGCGCGGCGACCACCCTTCCGATCTGAGAAGGGGGAGGAGGAGGCGACGCGGGTGACGTCTTCGTCGGCGGCGCCGGAGGGGGAGGGGAAGGAGTAGGTGGCGCACAAACGGGGCGGCGTCGCGTCCTCGGCCGCGCCGGATGCTGCAGAGGAGGACGCACTGTGAGTTACCGGAAACCTAGCTCTACTAGAACCAGCCCTTCTGATTTTGTTGTGGTAGGTTAGCATTTGATCTGAGTGACTGAGTCCCGAGAATCTGAGATCCGTCCGCAATGGCGTAGAAATTGCGGTCCATGCCGTGGTAAATTTAGAAGTTGGGGTGTTAGATCATGCTCCTGATCTGGTGGTGCCTGTACTGTGTATTTGAGTCTCATACTATGCTTAACTAAATTTGTTACAATCAGTCAGAACACGTGATTGGCGTCTATGTACAAGCTCATCGCATCAAAAGAAGCAAAAAGTTTGCCATTTAGTTATATATACAGCTCATTAGATACCTACCATACTCTCATCAATTAGCAACACATCATTAACAAAAAAAGCATACACTAAGAAATCTCTCCTTGTATGTCCCTCATGACTTCATCCATCACGAGGGCAAAAATATATGGTTCAATGTTGACTCTTGATATAGTCATATCTTAATAGGAAAGTTATTGCTATAGTTATCACATGTTCTGACATTAGTCACAACATCATGGTACGCATCCTTATTAAGATAACATATTTTGTTGAGACTTTTTTCTTCTCATGCACCTATCACATGACTTGCCATGGATTTACCACTGACAGAAATTTGCTGCAGGTATATTCCAACAATACTGGGTCCATCAGGTTACAAAAGTGCGGCTACAAGTACTACAAGAGGGAAAAGAAAAGGGTAAAAAATCATTTCCTTCAATTCCGTGTCAAAGCAAATTGAGTATTTGTCCTTTTTGTTGACAGTTGGATATGGAAAGAATATATAATGTAAAAAACGGAAAGCCTGTCTGATGCTTTTTCTGCACCATAAATTCTCACTGCAAATTGGATGTCAACAGGTCTACTTGATGTCAAATTAACAATATTATTAGTATATTGCTACTTTTATTTTTCTTGTTATTACCACCATATCAATATTTTCTCAACTTATCATTTCTTTTACTGTATTGTTCTTTCTTCGACTTTTAATACACACACACAATACACATGATGGTTTGGCATGCAGTCTCATTAGTGTGTAGTATTAACCATGGACTGCAATGTAAGAGTTTGCCTTCACTGGAGCCAGTTGAGCATCCTTTTTTTAATTGCTGGTTAACATTTTAACTCTGTAAAGATTTACTTGCTGAATGCTGATATATTGCTCAAGCATAGACACACGATAATTCCATGGTTAATTAGGATCTGGTATTGGTCAATGTTAGCATACCATTTAGCAAGTTTCTGCTTGTAAAATGCAGGGATATTACGATTTTAGTCAGAAACTGAAGCATATCGCTCGACTTCCATTTGCCACTATTGCTTGTGGTAAGCATCAGCTAACAAAGTCTGAGTTGTGTTCTAGTGCTCATCAATCATTTGTTTCTTAAAGCTTTCAAGGAGAATTGTTCTGTTAAGAGACACCTTATTTGGATAAGATGGTTTGCTTTCAGTCATGATTACCTTGGTATCTTGGATTGCATTTCTGCCTTTATGGACATCATATGGTAGGATGTGTATTGGTGTGTGTTTCATTTTTTGTTCTGCTGATTCGATAACCAGTTTACATTAGGAACTGATATCCTGGAATATAAATATTGACTATGTGGAAGTGAAATAACAATTTTTTTTTGGGACAACCATGGCAAGGAACATCCTGAATGCAGGCCCATGTGGTACCTCCAAATGACAATGAAAAGAAGACCCTTTGTAGGCATTCTTGGACGAAGAATTGAAAAGAAAAGCAGCACATGATTCAAGCGGTGTCATTTAGCTTCTGCGAGCCTCCTAGGGCTAGAAAGGAGAACTTTTTTTTAGATCAAAAGGGCATCACAGTTCCATTAAAGAAACTGATGGTTGCAACACAAACAGTCTTAGCCCATACAAGACTTGACAAAATAAAACATTCAAAGCACAGACTCAAGCACTTAAGTGCAGGCAACAAGATTACAGCTTGCCATCTACCAAGTTACTAAAATATATTGCAAGAGACTTCAACTCTTCTAGAATAGGGTCTTCTTTCTGAACTACAGTCGTCAGATGTTCACTTTTAGTCATGTTGTTCCATAGCCCAAAGGAAGCAGTGTTTGAAGCCTGGCCTCCAATCCTCCGCAAAACCGATCCAACTTGACCACCATCTCGTCCTTGTACAGCGGACTCTAATCCCTCAACGTTATGAGCATCCTTCTCCATACTGTTTTCACACTTACCCAACACTTGCAATGAAAAATCATGTTATTCCTATTATTCCACAAGCTCCACTAGACCCCACTGTCTCTGCCTCTTGTGTAATATCCCACTCTGATGGAGTTTTTGGAATTGCATTCATTAGCAAAAGAAACATCTCCCATAGAGACAATCTGCTCATAATTAACAATTCTCATAGCTTCTATTTCTTTACAAACAGTAATGTTATTAGATTTTTCTAAGTCTGAATAGCCCATCACAACATCTACTTTCTCAGCTAGAAAATCTAAATCATGAACTGAAAGAGAATCAAAAGAGCTTTTAGATGTAATACCTTTAGGTTTGGGGCAACCCTCCAAGTTCTTTTGCTACTGCAGCTCTTGGGGTTTTTGCAGGATGGTTTTGCCCTGATCCTCTAATCTTTTACTCCTCATTTTACTTGGAACTGGACCCCATTGTCTCTGCCTCTTGTGTAATATCCCACTCTGATGGAGTTCAACAGCTTCATCTTCCTACCCTTTTACAGTCTTATCCACTACAAAACTATCCTTTATAATGTCAGTTGTTTGCTGATAAACTTGATTGTCTATTGACATATGAAGGTCAGGTAAGTTTTCTTCACAAGACAATTCAATATGATCTGAATTTGTAGCATCCACAAACTTTTGAGTACCTACACTCTCCTCTTTAAAGTCATCAATTTCCTCATCAAAATTAACCATCTACAACTCTCTAAGTAACCTAAAACATTTCTCGTCATCAACAATCTCCTCTTGAAAAGCTTTACTTGCATTGTCTTGAAACATTTGTAGCCAGGTCTTTCCTCCATTAACACTAGAAGTTTGAGTAGTCTTTATCTTGTAATCAGAGCTAACTGAGACATACCCATCAGCAGAATTTTCTTTATGAACAACAAAATTATTATTACATGCTTTGCTGGCCTATTTGAAAGAAGACCCAGATAGTGTTTGTTCAGTTGCATGATTTTGTTCAGTATCCATATTATCATCTTTATCACCAGTTTTTTTTCTTCACCCAAATCATCCTCATTATCATCATTGTCATCATCTTGATCATTTCCCTCAACTAACTCTGAGACCTCCTTTTTCTCCACTAGAAGATTAATCATGAATAGAATTTTTTCTGCTCCCATCATCCTCTGTTGAGGGATCTTAGTAGGGTCTCTACAAGCAATCTGAATTCTAACCACCTCATAAAAACTCTTAAACATGCTAGTCCAGTCAACATTGATTAATATTCCAAAGCAGATGCTATTTGAAAAAAAAAACCTTCCAAGTGCGCCATTTAGGGGGAATACCCTTGATATGGCTCAAGCCTGCGATCGCGTCTATTTCAGGAAGAACATCGGTACTAATCCAGGGAAGGAAGCGTGAAGACTTAGAATTCTATAGCTAATAGAATAGTCGTATACGGTTTGTATTAGGACTTATCTAGTCAAGTTCGAATCGGACTGTGTAAAAGACCCTTATATATTGTGTCAAAAGCAATAAAGAAAAGGCAGCTTTGGAGTTGCAAACAATTGAGGCGGTGGCTCCGACTAATAGCCGAGTTATCAAGTCTTTTGCTTCCGTCACGACGTCGTCAGGCGAGTGTCCTGGGCGCCGTCCGGTGACGCGTTCGTTCGCTCGAGAACAGCCGGCTTCGGTCCAGCTCTGCTCAGGACTGTGAGGACGGATCATGGTAGCTTAAAATTTTTACTGGCCCAAGCATTGGTTACACCTCCTCAACAACATTGGCTTAGCAAATTAATGGGGTTCGATTTTACAGTTGAATACAAGCCCGGGAAAACAAATATGGCGGCAGACGCTTTATCCCGAGCATTTCAGCAGCAGCCGGAGTGTGCCGCCCTCTCAGTTCCTCATGCAGTTGGCCAGGAAGAGTGGATGGAACGGTTGAGAACTCACCCCGAAATCCAACGTAGGTGTCAGGTTCTTACTTCGGCAAATGACACCAACCGGACAGACAGCACTGATCCAGGGGTGTGGCAGAAGCATTGGACACTCAGGGATGGTCTTCTCTACTATAAGAACAGACTATTCATCCCAGAGGATTCTCAGCTCGTGGATTCCCTAATAGCATCAGTGCATAATCTCACACATGAAGGCAGTTTTAAAACTTTTCACCCGCTCCGTGCCTCATTCTTTTGGAAAAAGTTGCGGCAAACAGTGGAACAATTTGTGGCACAATGTCAAACCTGCCAGAGAGCTAAGAACAGCACCCTCTCGCCGGCAGGATTACTTCAACCTTTGCCGATTCCTTTGCAAGTATGGGCAGATGTTTCTATGGATTTTATTACATCCTTGCCGCGTTCACAAGGTAAATCAGTGCTCCTTGTGGTGGTGGACAGATTGTCCAAGTATGCTCACTTTATTACTCTCTCCAAACCATACTCAGCCGTTTCAGTTGCCAAAGTTTTTTTTGATCAAGTGGTCAGACTACATGGCATTCTGAGTCGATAGTTTCAGACCGCGATCCGATATTTATGAGTTCTTTTGGCAAGATTTACTGAAACGCAGTGGCACTACACTCTTGTTTTCTTCAGCCTACCATCCCCAAACGGATGGCCAAACCGAAGTGGTCAATCGGACAATCGAGATGTATTTGCGTTGTTTGGTGGATGATCATCAGTCCACATGGGTAGATTGGCTGCCATGGGCCGAATTTTGTTATAATACCTCATTTCATTCCAGCCTTAAACTGACTCCATTTGAGTTGGTATATGGCGCTCCCCCATCACTTATACCATATAACCAGGGCTCATCCATCATTGATTCTGTCGATTGTCAATTAGTGGATCGCGATATCATATTGGCTCAAGCTAAACAGCACCTTGAACAAGCACAAAATCGTATGAAGCAGCGCTATGATACTCATCATCGGGAGGTTCAGTTCGACGTCGGATCGTGGGTTTGGCTGAAATTGCAAAAACACCGGCAAATTTCTGTCAGAACTCAACTTTCTCATAAATTGGAGCCTCGCTTCTATGGGCCCTTCGTGATCAAGGCAAGGATCGGTCCTGTTGCATATCAATTGCAGTTGCAGAAGGCGCTCGTATTCACGATGTATTTCATGTGTCGATTTGAAGCCCTTCAGGGAATACCTCCAGCTCATATTTCTCCGTTGCCGGCGGAGGTCGGTCCGACAACAGACCAGCCGTCGCCCGAACCTTATCAGTTGCTGGCCCAAAGGTTTCTGAAAGGGCATCGCCAGTTTTTGGTGCACTGGTCAGGGCAAACACAGGACGAAGCTACTTGGATGGATGCAGTCGAGTTACGTAGACAATTTCCTCACTGTAAGCTTGAGGACAAGCTTAATTTTCAGGGGGGGAGTAATGATATGGCTCAAGCCTGCGATCGCGTCTATTTCAGGAAGAACATCGGTACTAATCCAGGGAAGGAAGCGTGAAGACTTAGAATTCTATAGCTAATAGAATAGTCGTATACGGTTTGTATTAGGACTTATCTAGTCAAGTTCGAATCGGACTGTGTAAAAGACCCTTATATATTGTGTCAAAAGCAATAAAGAAAAGGCAGCTTTGGAGTTGCAAACAATTGAGGCGGTGGCTCCGACTAATAGCCGAGTTATCAAGTCTTTTGCTTCTGTCACGACGTCGTCAGGCGAGTGTCCTGGGCGCCGTCCGGTGACGCGTTCGTTCGCTCGAGAACAGCCGGCTTCGGTCTAGCTCTGCTCAGGACTGGAGACAGCTTCACGAAGAGCAAGGGCGGAAGGGCGTATCAACCCTTCACCTGGACCCAAACTTCTTGAAGCTCATCAAAAGCATCCAACTCCCGGAAAGGCCTCAATATACACGGTCACCCTAGCTTTGTTCAAGTTAAAGCTAGGAAGGAGAGCTAAATCAGACACCTTCTTTTGAGAGGGAAAACAAACTAGAAATCTAAAATGCTCCAACTGTCTAACCTATCAAGGCCAGTGAGCATCAAAATTATCTGCCAAATTCTTTTCCATCTCAGCTAGAGAAAATTCCCCCATCAATAGTAATGATCCCACAATTACTAAATCTGAAAGAGGCACTCCTACTAGACTCAAGCACTTCAAGGTGAAAGAAACCCAACCCGTTAGCAGCACTGCCTAAGTATCTGGCCTTGGTGTTGAATAGGACCAAATCATTTAGCTTCTGCACGGACGGCTTGGTGTAGGACGACACAGGCGAGCATGTCGAGGCCAACACCGCGGTACTCGCCACCGGTTTCTGGGGAGACAAGAAGCTGAAGGACTTGTTCGTGTCACCGTGGTTCAAGAGGATGGTGTTTGGATGTCCAGATTCAACTGCTCCTTCATACAGGCCACTGCGGTATACTAATCATTTCTGTTATTTCGCCGGCATTTTGTTCCGTTCATTTACCGTGCATGCTGATCGACCGGCAGGCAGTGCGTGCACTCTCGGATACTGCAGCTGGCGATCATCAGCTACTCGGAGAGCTCGTCGAGCATTATATCCCCACGAGATGATGGTGAAGTGGACGGCGCAATTGACGGTGCGTTTCGCCTGCGGAGCGTCGGGCGCATGGAATGAAGCGTGGCGGAATGAGGCGAGTACATGGAGAGGCACAGCGGCGGGTATCTTGACGGGGGGCCGTGCTTGTGCGCTGTCAATACCTGGTAGGCTTTGTCGGGACTTTGGCGACTGGCGAGGAGGAAGCAGGGGTTTTTTTGCCGTGTGGTTTAGTGGTGGGGCACTCGGATCGGGCTCTTTTGGGCCGGTCCAAGGTACGGCAGGCACGGACGATTCAAAGTTTGATCTGTTGTGAAATGGGTTGGGCCAGCCGACACTATACTATAGCACGGGCCGTGCGGTCTCGAGAACCAGACATGATGGGCGGCACGGCCGGCACAACATTGTAGCATGAGGTGTGTCAGGCCCGATGACTCAGAGTATGAGGAAGAAATTCAGTATGAAGATCACCGACCCGCAGAGCGTGAGCGTCACCCAATAGCATGAACGCTATCCCGCCGCCGACACCTGAGAGAGACGGGTCAGCTCTCTCTCACCCATCTCTCTCAATTTCTCCCTCGCTCATCCGTCTCTCTCAATCTCCATTGTCTCTCTTCTTCACTCTCTCGTTCAGGCCTAGGCGTTCGGTTTAACCGAAAAAATCGGTTTCGGTTTTCGGTTTATTTGGAAATTCGGTTATTTCAAAATTGAAACCGAATTGTGTTTGAAAATTTCGGTAACCGACAATTCGGTTAACCGATAGTTCGGTTTCGGTTTTAACCGAATTAACCGAACTTGGCATTGATGATGGCCGTGTCGTCAGCAACTTTGTTGCTCAGGTAGCCACCGTTTGTAGCCTTCTCTTTGACACCTTAATTTAAGGATAACCCAGTTGTTTGTTTCATACTGAAATGCTCCTTATGCAATTATGGTTTCAAGCGTTGAGGAAAAAGCCTCTGACTATCTATGGCGATGGCAAACAGACGAGGAGTTTTCAATATGTCTCCGATTTGGTGGGTCTCTTTACCAAAGTTCGGTTAGTTCGATTAACCGAGGGTTAAAACCAAATTAACCGGAAAAAGTTCGGTTATTTCATACAACTAACTGAATCAACAACCGAATAATTCGGTTTCGGTTTTTTCGGCTTCGGTTCCGGTTTTAACGGTTTCGGTTTTTGGTTTCCGGTTTATTTACCCACCCCTACTCTCATTGCCCTCTCTTTCGCTCGTATTCAGCACATCCCCTCGTTCTAAAAATAAATAAATTTTAGTTCTTTTTCTATAATATTTGTGTCCACTATCTTAACTCCATGTGTCTTTGGTTCTTTTCTTCTCATCACAATAGTGTAAATGGGTTAGGTCTGAGTCGGCACGGCACGAAGCGCAAATAGACCGTGCTTGGGCTCACCAAAGGTGAGTTGGGCCGATCCGGGACGGCACGGTGGGCATGATGGGTCGTCGTGACCCGGCACGGTTCAGACACAAAGTACGATAGACCCGTGCCAGATCGACCCAGCACGATGCCCACCTCTAGTGTGGTTGCAGCCGTATGGACGCGCTGACTATGCCAGTATCCGGCGAGGGAAGCGAAGAGAGCTGAGGTGACAACAACTCGTCGCACATTCGGGCTAAAAATGCCTCGATAACACAAAGTAGCAAAAAAAAATTGGAGCATTACAGCTCAAGCAATCCATATGCCCGCGTGTCGCGGCGTCAAGGAAACAACTTCAGTGCCGATTTGATTGATTTCACGTCTGATCATATGATTCTTCTCAACGAGATCCCCTTTGCAACATAAGATTTCTTTCCTCAATTGTTGTAGCAACTGAACGGTTTCATGTGAAATTCCCCAAATTTGATCGTGTGATGGAATGGTGATCATGTTGCCCTTTGCAGGCCAGCACGGGCCGTCACTGACTCGGGAGGAAGGTTGGCACGCCAAACCAGCCTGCTTTCCAACGCGCGGCCAAGTGCGCTACTCTTTTTTTTCCGAAAGTAGCCTAGGTGCGCTTGCTATCTTTTTTAGAAATAGCCCTCCGGATAGACCTGTAAATTAGGCCGGGCTCAAACAGGCTAGTCCGAGCACGACACGAAATTGACGGCCCAAAGCACGACACGGCACAAAGCATTATGGGCCGAGCCAGCACGGCGCTGGGTTAGGCCTTGAATCGTAGCACGGTGGGCCACCCGGCACGGCCCGATTGATCGTGCCGTGCTTGGGCCGGCACGGCCCGACAACGGCCCAACTAATTGGATATCCCCAATCATACACTTTCGCTACTAATTACTGGCTACAGCTGGCGCCACACTAGATAGTAATTAATTACTGGCTAAAAATAGTTGGCTAATTAGCTTATGACCAGATAGTGATGGGACAGCGAGAGAGAGAGGGGCAAGTGCGACTGCTTCAATCGATCTAGAGTAGGCTCGGGCGTGCTTGGGCCGGCACGGCCCGATGATGGCCCGACGGACTTTAGTGCCGGGCCGGGCCAAGAAGAAACCATTTTGGGCCAGCCCGACTCGACCCGATGATGCGGCCGTGCCGTGCTGGGCCGTCCTGAAGCGAGCCGAAGCACAATGAGCTTGGGCCGTGCCGGCACGGCACAGCCCAATTTGCAGGTCTACCTCCGGACGAGCTTGGAAGGACTAGGTAGCGATGTGTGTTACCATGCAGCAACGTGGAAGTGGCCGGCCAACGCGGCGGTAGCGGCAAGCACGGGACCCCGGTGTGGAAGCACTATGTCGCGCTCCCAACATGCGGAAAGTTGCTTCCGCGGCCGAGGAGCTAGGAAGCACTCGCAGTTGCTTTCCATGATGTGCATGCCTAAAACACACGTGTTGTACTCTTTGCCACACTCAGTTGCCGTGCTAGCAGTCGGCAGGTTACCGCACTACCTTGCCACAGCAGGAGGAGGTTCCGCAGTTCCCTACTGCGACAGGTCTCCTCCTCTTGCACTGGTGCCCAACTGTCGTGGTCTGGGCCCTAGCAACGGTGTCACATCCCTACTTTGGTTGCATAGCACGGTAGAGGACATGTATCCCCTGCCGGCTCTTCTGTGCTCACAAGGAGACTAGATTTGCAAATTTTCTTGAATAAGAGCTAGATTTGAAAAATAAAAACAGAAGCTACATGGCTATATATGTGAACAGTTCCATGCGCCTCGTTCCGGCCAGCCTCGCAGACCATCTGGCATCTGTCGAGGCAGGTTGTGCCCTAGCAAGATGAGCAACCCCATGAGCTCACGGCGAGGAGGTGCCATAACTGCCTGCCAGTTTGTAGCGGCGGAACTATAGAGGAGATGAAGCTTTGGCCTAGTTATCCACGATTTTTTTCATCTTTGGTCTCTAGACGAACAAAGTTACAAATCTCGTCCTTTTCTGACTGTGAAAGTATCAGTAAGCAACACGTGTTATCTACTGCACATTCCTACAGCGGTATGTTGTTGTCATCGCACTTACTACAACAGACAAGCCACTATGATACTCGAGCTTGGCAGCATAAGGTACAGCGATGTCCGAGCTCAATGAGTACCTCGTGTGGTAAGAAAATACCATAGATGACACATATTTTATCAAAAATTTATTTAAAATCATAAAATCTTGTAGAATGAAATTTCGTGTTTAAGTCCGCACGGTATGTCCCCCGAAGCAGAGAGCCACGTGCCGCGACTTTTCGATCGAGATATGAGAAGCTCTAGCGAGCAGGGATTCAAATTTCGACGAATTTCGGCGAAATTTTGCCGAAATTTCGGTTTTCGGACCCCTCCGAATTTATATCTACCGGCCGAATTCAAAATTTAAAAAATTTGATTTTACTACAGTAACTGCTACAGTGATTTCGGAAATTTCGGCGAAATTCGGGCAAATTTCGCCGAAATTTCGGGTTTGGAGTCCGGATTTTCAAATTTTTTGGCCGGATTTGAACGGAATGGGTCCAATAACCCTTAAGAAAGTCTTGTTCCATGAAAATTTGATGAAAAACTAATTTTTTGAGATTTTTTAAAATTTGGGCAGAAACACTGTCAGATTTTTAAAAAATTTTAAAAGCCCGATGATCATCTGAAAAATTTATGGTATCATTCTTAGTAGTTTAGGATCATACCAAAAAAATTTAAAATAATTTAACATCATTTGTTATCTTTAAAAAATCAAAAACAGAATGGACATAATTGAGACAGTAAACTTGTTAGATTTTTATAAATTTTCTCGAGTGTGATCATGATCTAAAAATTTTATGACAGATTAATAATTTCCTCATTACCATTTTATAAAATTTTGAAAAAATTTCAACTTTCTTTGTTTTCTCAATAAAATATATGAATGCGGTAAGCACTGAACTTATCTGACAATCTGCTCTGCACAGTTTGCTTATTTCGGATTTTGATTTATCAGACAATCCAAATATTTTGTAAAATTTTTTAAAATTTGTTTTTCAAGTTTATTTTAGCTAAGGATCCTTATGTAAAATTTTCAGCTCCAAATATTGCTCCAGGAATTTATAAAAATTCTGACATTCAGAGTACTAATTTTCAATTCTCTCTGTTTTTGAATTTTTAAAAATTCATGACATTTGATCATCATATGAAAATTTTATGAGAATATTATGGATGTGTCAGGACCATCCAGAAATTTTTTCAACATTTTATAACCCCGTTTGTTCTAATTTTCATTCGGATGAAACCTGCCGCTCAGCGCTTTACGAAGACAGTACCAATGTTCCAAATATTGATTGATTGCAACTGTGACTCATACTCCAAATTTCAGTCGAAATGCTGCCAAAATTTCTAACTTCACTGCCGAAATTACTTGCATGAAGAATTATAGATTGATTCCAATTGATTGAATCCAGTTTTTGGTTCCCTCAATCAAATCACTAAGCATGATGGATTCAGCGAACAGAGCTATGATGGATTCATTGAATCAATTAGTAATCATGTCTTAAATTTATTTATGAATTTAATGCATGATGGATAGGGAGTTATCTTCGTACTGTATAAATTTCAGATGCAAATATTACTCACAGAATTTACAATAATTCTGACAATGTACTGTGTATATATTTCTGTTTTGGATTTATTAGGCAATACAAATATTTTTATAACTTTTTGAAATTTTGTTTTTCAAATTTATTTGAGCTAGGAATTCTTATTTAAAATTTTTAGCTCAAAATATTTCTCCAGGAATTTATGAAAATTCTGACATTCAGATCTCAGAATATACTAGTTTTCAACTCTCTCTGTTTTTGAATTTTTAAATATCTTAAATTAATTTATTAATTTCTGATATTTTGGCTGTTGATGCATTTATTGCTGGGGAAGATAATATAAAATTTTTAAAAAAATCAACTTTCTTGGTTTGCTCAATAAAATGTATGAATGCAGTAAGCACTAAACTTAATTTGTTATATTATATTTCAGAAATCAAACAGAGAAAGGACATAAATGGCACTGTGCCTTCTACGAATTTTATAAATTCGCTGGAGCGTGAACATGAGTCCAAATTTTTATGAGATATTAACCATTTCCTTTCAACCCTTATGTAAAATTTTTGAAAAATTTAAACCTTTTTTATTGCTAAATGAAATCTATGTATTGATCATCGGTCTTTTAACAAGATAGTAGCACTGTTGGAATTTTTTAAAATTTATGAAACGTGATAATCATATGAAAATTTTATGAGAATATTATGAATGTGTCAGGACCATCCAGAAAAATTTTCAAAATTTTACAAGCTCGTTTGTTGTAATTTTCATTCGGATAAAACTTGCCGCTCAGCGCTTTACCAAGACAGTACCAATGTTTGAATTTTTTAAAATTCCTCACATTTGATCATCATCTGAAATTTTTACAGAAATATCATAAGTATGTCAGGAATCTCCATAAAAATTTTCAAAATGTTCTAGCTTCGTTTGTACTATTTTTCATGCGGTTCAAACTTGCCGATCAACGTTTCATCTACATAGTATCAATGTTTGAATTTTTAAAAATTTCACAGATCTGATAATCATCTAAAATTTTTATGAGAACATCTCTAATGTGTCAGGAACCTACAAAAAAAATTTCAAAATTTTTCGACGTCGTTTGAACCAATTTTCAGTTAGTCCAATTTGGCCGAAATTTCGGGAAATTTCGCCGAAATTGGTAATTTCGGCGAAATTTCGGAAATTTCGGTCCAAAACAAACCGGATTTGAATTTTGAATGTCCTCCGGCCGAATCTACCGAATTTCGGATTTCGGAGGTACACGATTTTTTTTTCAAAACGAAAATTCAAACCCTGCTAGCGAGTCAAAACGGTACGATATTCGTACGTTATCCACCGCCGAAACAAGATATCTAACTCTCATACCGACATCCTTACGTCTCCATATAATTGATCCGTCCAATCAAGTACCCACTAGGAGTTGTAGTAATGTCAACTCGTAGCGCGTGCGGCACAGCTATACTCTTTTGTCATCCTAGGTTCAGTAGAGCTGGTTTCTAGCTTCCATGTCCTCTTTTCGTTGGTATAGACTACCTTTTAAAATTTTGTACTTTAATCAAATTATGTGTATAAATGATTAAATTATTTTCTTTTATTAGCTTGCTTATTATTTTTGGATGATATATGATACTCTAATCTATGCTAATAAATAACATTACAAATAATAAATGATAAAGGTATGCAAAGAAAAAATAATTAAAACCTATCTCAAAATTGAAGAATGACAAGTATTTAAAAACAAAATTTGAAAGATAGAATGCCATGTATTCAGAACGGATGGAGTACCGGTCTTCGGAGTATTCCTTCTAGAAGCGTGCAGTGCGTATATTCTATCGTTTAGAATTAAAAATTTGAAAGATAGAATGCTATGTATAAAATTCCACGAGCAACTACTATTAAAAGTATTCCTTCTAAAAATATTCAAGTGGCGTGTGCCAACCGAACAGCATGCGGGGAGGGCATTTGGCTAGCCGTAAGTACCCTCTAAAATTTGATCTGGATCTGCTACTATAATCAACAAATCACATATCGACTGGTTTTATGCGAACGTGTCCAAAGCCACCTATGTAAATTCTCCACGTTTGCCCCCCTTAACATAGTTACTCCGTATTCGACTTGCAATACATATTGTTCGTGTAAGAATTAAACTTCTCAAAATGACTAGAAATTCTAGAAAAAATAAGACTAAGAATTACCACGTTAATCGAAAATGACTAGAAATTCTCACGTTAATGTTAAAAAGAAAACATGTCAATCATCTATTTAAAAATCCAATCTCAACCATCGATTGATTTGGCAGTGATATTGTTAATGGGTTGGATTATGTACATTTATTATCTTTACTAATTAGATGCTCTCAAGAAATCTCCCTGTTAATTCGAGTAAAATAAGACTAGGAACTACCACGTTAATCGAAAAGACTAGAAATTCCAAGTTAATCTTAAAAATAAAACATCTCAACCATCGATTTTTTTTTTTAAAAAAAAACTCAATCTCAACCATCGATTGGTTTGCAGTGATATTGTTAACGGGTTGGATTATGTACACAAGAAAGAGGCAGAGTTTGATGTGAGATTGGATAGATGCACACTGCCAACTAAGATAGCCACATGCATGGTCTGGCTACAATTTGGTCGTCTCCTGCTGTTAAGGTCCACTCGAACTCCAACGGTTAATTAAGAAGACAAAGGAAACACATAAGTAGGAGAGCTGACAAATGCATGCATACCCAAATATGTAGACAATTGAGAGTATGTATAATTCACGCAAGACAGCTATCACAACAGCGGTAGTCGCTTCCTAATCGGTACAAGAAAAGAAACAAAAAAACAAAAAGCATCCTAAGTGATGCATCCATTTGTTTTTGCTGTGGATTCTACATTCTAGTGCTAAAAGCTGAATCAAAAGTAAACAACCTGATTTTAGAAATCGATTCTCATAATCTAGCTCACCCATATACACTAGAATTTATAATTCACTTCATATGTGCTAGTGTAGATTCTGATGACTACAAATATGAGAATGTCATTAAAAGTTTCAAGTAATTACCCACCAAATATCATTCCAGAATCCAGAATTAGATTTTAGAGAATCCACAGCAAAAACAAATAAACCTTTAATTAATTGGATCTTCTTTTGGTAATTTATCTGGAAAGGAACATGGAAATGATTTCATTTTTCGCTCCTGTTATGGGCCCTGCAGCCTTTTAACGCTCTTTGCATACATCTACAAAAATTCCAAATCCTATGGATCACTTGCATGTTGTTTTCCTTCCATCTCTAAAAACTGTAGGTTCCATTGATCATCCACTATGTGTAAAATCACGCAAAATTCTTGCAATATTTTTAGCATAGGATGCACGAATGCAAACTATTCTCTACTACTTCTAATTAGGAGTTGGTGGTGTCACGTCCGTTCTCCACCACCAACCTACATAACTGAACCCCACCTTTTCACTCCAACCTCCCCCTAGCTAAACCCCAGGCCTCGCCGGCCGCCGCCACGTTACGCCCCCACCATGGCTCACCTCCGCCTCCTCTTCTCCCACTCACGCCGCCACCCGCAACACCAACGTCTCCTCCCGCTCCTTCGATTCTCCTCCTCCTCCAACTCCAGCTCCAACTCAGCCCCACCGCCGCCCATCAAGCCCGTCTCCTACGCCCCGAAGCCGCGGCCCCCGCCCGATGAGACCCCCTCGGCGGATGCCCCGGGCCCTAGCCTCGGCGCCTGAGCCCCCCGTGTTGCCACAGAGGCAGCAGCAACCGCCCATGCCGCCACAGCAGTTCACGTGGCAGAGATGCGGTTCGTGAAAGACGCGGGCCCACGATCGCGCCGGTGTCATACCCAACAAGGGTTGCGCCGCTTCTAACGACCGTCGGCGAGGAGGCCCGGGGGGGCGGAGGAGGAAGGGCTACGGGAGAGAGGGAGCGGATTGAGATGGAGGCATCGCGGACCGGAGGAGCTTCTTGAGTGCGGTGGAGGAGGAACAGTGCCCTACTCGACGCTCATACCCGTCGAGAAGCTCTGAAGGTCGCCATTGATCTCGTCGACGCCATCTGTGAAATCAAGGTCCGCCCTCTTCATGATTTGCCTCCACGCGGTTGGAATTTACAAATTCGATTATTTGAATACTGGAAATTCGATTATTTGAATACTGGTTCTGTGAGGGATGGGGATTAAACTTTGTTCAAGTTTAGACATGGTGTCGGCGTATTCCACCTGACAAGCCCGAGTCTACAGACTGGGTTTGGTTCAGTAGGAGGGCGTCTTCGCGGCTGGCAAACCCTAACGAGTGAAAACCCTAACGACTCCCACATGAAGGATTCCGGAGCCTATGAACTAAGATGACATGGAGATTTTTACCCAGGTTTAGGCCCCCTCACCCAGGGTAATAGCCTTACGTCCTGCTAGATCTTTTATAGAGTGTTTGAAGCTAGTACAGTGCTCTCAGGTTACAAGTTCTTCCTTGGACTCTCCGGTTGATCTCCTCCTCTCCTCTCTCGACTGACCAACCCCCTTTCCCCACGCACTAGGGCGCCCTTATATAGGCCGGGCCAGCGTGGGTAGGTAAAAGGGGGGTCATCATGCTGATCTTCATACATTTATTACTCCTTCCCGTGCTGTCCCGTTCCTCCAGCCTCATTAAATGCCGACGCATGGCTTCGCCCGGTCCGCCCGGTATGTGACCCCTTTGTGACGGGTAGGTGAGAGGCGTCAGAGGAATGGGCTTGTAGCAGAAATCCTCACAGTCGATGGATCTGACACAGCAGGCCTGCCTCTGGCATAGTACGATAGGGGAAGGAGACTTCGAGGCGAAGCCACCGTGCCCCACCTTTTTGCCTTGCGGCGGGGCGAGCAGGGCGTCCTCGCCCACCTGCTCGCCCGAACGCCACGCGCCGACACTGCGGCGGGCGTGCTCGCCCACCGCCGCCAAAGCCGCCACGTGGGCTAGGCGCCGGCGAGCGGAGCGCCCTCGCCACTGCTCGCCCGAACGCCACGTGGACCGCTTTTGCGTCGGAGAGGGTACCCAGCCAATCTGTACGACACATGGCTTAAGTGCTCTTCAATGTTCGCACTGAGGAGAGAGTGCCATTTGAAGTGGTGTTAAGAATGGGGATCGAACATAGCGGGATTTAATTTGGTTTCATCGTGTTAAGTTTGGGGTTTGAATAGGGGTGAAACGATATTAGTTTTACTGAGGCGAGATGATGAATTTTAGTGGAAATGTGGAACTAAAGACACAAAATTTGATGTTCTTCAATGTGATTGTGACAGCTATGTGGGTTTCATTAGATCACCGTGTATGCACATAAATGTAGTACACATTTCAAATTTTACAAGCTGCTGTTCAAAATTGTCCTACTTTTACTTGGTTGACAGTCAAATAGGCATATGCTTTGCATCTGAGATTCTGCATGTGATGTTACGTTTAAGTGTATACAGCTATGTGTTAGGATCACTGCTAAAAAATTACAAATGGTTAAATTGCATTGTTTCTTGATTCCAGTCACCACAGGAAACAAGAACAGTGTCCTCGGCCGAAACATTTTTATCATCGGTAAAAGGACCGACGACACAAAGTTACCCTCTGTCGACGGCTACAATGCAACCCGACGACATATATACACCAAGCAGGGCTGTGTCCTCGGCCGCACTTAACCCGCCGACATAGAGCTCGATCTGTGTCCTCGGTCTAACTTAACCCGACGACACAGGCACTCCGCCCAAACAGGGAGTGCCGGCGCGTGATGAAATTTGAATTTCAGATCCCGCCAACACAAGCTGTGTCGGCGGCTACCATAAACCCGACGATACAGGCACTCCGCCATGTCGGACCAACATGCAGAATGCTCATGCACGAAGACTTGTTGTCGTCGGGAGAGAAACAGCCGACGATAAAAAAGGTCTATGTCGACGGCATAAGTCTGGCCGACGACACAGATAAAATTTTGTCGACGGCTTTATTTTAGCTGACGACAATAGTAATTCTAGATTAATTCAGAAAATCTATTTGAAAATGTTTTTGTTGTTTTTAAAATTAAGAAAAATTAAATAGAGCTTTTAGAATAGTTGTTAGGCAACCTACATCTATATAACATGTAATTTTTTATTATTTAGTTAATTGTTATGTGACAGCGCTGTGTGATGTCTCCGTACGATACGTCGAGTTTGAGCTGAGTAGAACCTTATGACGTTCCAACGCTGGGCGATTGAAGAGCGAGGAATGACCTGGAATAGGCTGTGTATGTTGTAAAATCTTAAAGTGACCCTAGAAATGTCTCGTTCGACCCGTCGTAGGTAGAAAAGTATCGAAGAATGTACGGTGGTGGTGATTGTATTGTCTCTCTGACTATGCATGGGCCCGTGCATGCTGTGTGCGTAGGGGTTTAATTGATTAATAATATCTATGAAATTGCAAAAATGGCTTTTAGGTATATGCTATAGTTTAAGGCACATTGGTATACTAGAATTTTTAAGGGACATTAATTTATATATATTAATTCAAATTAGTTAAATGTAGATGAGATGCACCAACTTGTTGATACCCATATCTGTGTCCGCGGTTCCATGTAGGCCGACGACACAAATGGATCAGTGTCGTCGGTTTTATGTAAGCCGAAGACACAGAGATGACTTAGTGTCGTCAGTCCGATGTACGCCGACGACATAGATCCCGTGTCTCTGCCGGTGGGTCCGACTCAGTGTCGGCGGTATTATGGTAGGCCGACGACACAAGTACTGCATTATGGTAGCACATTCCCTCGGTCCGACTCAGTGCCGGTGGGTCCGACTCAGTGTCGGCGGTTTCGTTTTAGGCCGACGACACAAGTACTGCATTTAACAAAACGGCCGCCTCGACTTAGCCCATTCCTCGTTCGTTGCTCTCGCGCGAAAGCGCCGCCTAACTCTAGTCATTGCGCTACCCTCCTGCGCCCTCCACGGTGTCCTGGGCTCCCATGGCCGCCTCCTTGCGCCCTCCGGTGTCGGCGCCTCCTTCGGCCTGGCCCAGCGCGAGCCTCCCGCCGCGCCTCCGGGTGTGCCCGCCGCCGCCTCCCATTGCTCTCGCTCGTGGCGCCCTCCTCTCCTCTGCAGGCGCCTAGCCCGACGACTCGACTGGTGCCTCCTCCTCTTTGGTGTGTGAAATTGGAGGTATATCTTCTTTGAGTTTAGCTTGCATGTATGGTGTTTGTGCAAATGTCTAGCTAGGATTTCTGATTTTGAGATGATTTTGGTTAGAGGATGGGAGAGATTAGAAATTGTGTTTGATGTGATTTAGCAAGGTAGACACATTATCGCTAGAGATTTTACACTGTATCCTGGGAGAGATTATTATGCACCATGTCTTGCATAGGAGGATTCATGTGGGGTCCTACTTCAGCATTAGAAAGAGCATTCAAAGATTATCTAGCAAGCCCAGAGGAAACAAAAGTGATGCTTCAGTATGCCTCCAGATTTAGTGGGCATATTGCTAAATTCGAGGCCTTTGTTGATTTTTGCCTACATGTCTTGTTTAGGGAGAACAATAATTGTGGGAGGTCGTCCACACCCGAACCACGCCGCCCCGGCTTTCCCCGAGCTCGTCCACGCCGTCGGTCCCGCCCTCGACCTCCTAGTCGCCATCTCCGGTTAAGGTAATCTCTGGTGGAGCCATCTCTTTTCTATGATGAATGTAGCCCAATATATATGCAGAATGTAGTCTAAATTTGTGATGGAATGTATGTGCATAATGTTGTGATGCAATGAAATGTATATGCAAAATGTAGCCGAGTAATCCATGAGAAATGTATATGCTATATGTGGTTGTTATTATATTAAATCTCGTCTTTTTATCGCCGAGTGGATGTCCTAGGTTTAGGAAGGTCTTTGTAGAAATTTCTAATAATTTCGGTAAGTTACTTGATTGGTACAATTACATAGGATCGCATATGATATTTCATCGTATTACTTAGAACCGTAGCTAACTTGATACTCAACTAGACAACGGATCGTTCTTAAGCTCGTCCTTTACAAAATGCGAGTCAAGCAAGGAATATCTGGGCATTATTCTAGTGTGGCTAAGAAATCATATATAACCTCGATGAGTGGTATGGTTGTTGTGCATTTTAATTCAGAGATTCAAATGGACATGATATGTAATTCTAGTGTTTTCGATTTCGAATCCAAATAGGAACTAAGGCATTTGTGTGGGAAAAAATAAATGATTCAATGTGTATATATAGTGTATATTGCTTGCAAATCACAACATATAAAATTTTATTAGAATTGCGTTTGTAATGTCAACCGAGCGAGTTAAACCCGTCGGGCGCCGCATATTTTCGTAAGGAGCTCGAGCGGTGATTCGTTGGGTTCCATTACGAAAAGTGTTGCGCTCTCGAGTGTCACGTTTTGGACAGCCCACGGATGTGCGCTTGAGTGCGATGGTCGTGACACGAGGGTGTACGGGTTGGGATTCGGTGGTATTTCCTGTCGTTCTCCTAGTGCATAACATAAGTGGTACGCAGTGCCGTCGTTGCACTTGGAGAACAACGGGTTATCCGCCGAATTCGACCCGAGCACCCTCGTGCTACGCATTCAGATTTAAGCCCACATCGATGGGTGGGTAAGCCCTCCTATTTAGCAAGGCTTAAACTGTCTAAATCTGAAATTTGGATACATGCATTGGCGTTATGTAGTAGCGATCTTTGGATGGAAGATCGGCGGTGGATGTACGATGGTTGGATGAAGTCCGGGAGACACACGGACGAGTGGATCGAGAAGGCTAGAGCATTCGTGGATGATGCTTTTGAAGATTCCCGACCCTAATGCTGGCGATCGTGTGGTGTCCTTCTTGCTGCGTGCTCGAACACGAGAAGAGGACTAAGAAGGATATTAGCCATCACCTATGTAGGCATGGCTTCAAACCAAATTACTTTGTATGGGTAGCTCATGGCGAGAGGAAGCGCCCCACGCCGGTGTGTGGCCTGTGGATTTTGAAGAGGGCTACGACGAAGTCGAAGTTGATAGATTAGACGAGCTCACAGATGATGTGGCTCAAGACCACGATCTCTCCCGAGGAAGAGTCCGAGCCACTTGTCAGAACAATTTGAGAAGCTCCTTGATTCGCCAAGTTGCCGCTGCATGAGCATACCGATGTGATCTGAGACTCGGCGAGTTGTCGCATCTAATGGCGGTGAAGACCAAGTACAACTTTGTCGACCAATTGCTTCAACGACCTTTGCAAGCGCTGGATAGCCTCCTTCCGAGTGGACACAATATGACTCGAATCTTTACGAGTCGAAGAAGCTTCTTCGCGTGTTAGGCATGCGTCGAGAGGATAGACTATTGCCCAAAGTTACGCTTGCTTTATTGGAAGACCGATTCTGGCCGACTCACCGTAAGCATTGTAATGAGAGTCGATGCGAGGAAGTTAAATGTACTGAGCGTGGAATGAGACAGACGACGGTGGCGGAAAACATTCCATTTCTTTCCGATCACGCAACGTCTGCAGCGTCTGTACATGTCGAAGGCCACGGCGAGACACATGAGGTGGCACAAAGAGGGCAAGCGTGAAAGGAGGCGTGATGATGGAGCGAGTGGGCGAGGTGGTGCTCGACGCCCGGTGACTAGATGGAGCGACTACTCGCTCGTGGAGGACGACGAGGAGGCAGCTGTCGCGGATCATTGCATAGCCGAGTTACGGGTAAGTTGTCATTTCTATTAATGTTTTCGTGTTTATAGCTTCACGTGTTTGTTTCGTTTGAGCGAGGTATCGGCTTGGCCTCGACGCATCAGGGCGACTATCATGCTTGTCGCCTGCGTGCTCGACATAATGGCGGCAAAAGACGGTCGAGGACGCCATCGAGTTATGCTGGACGCGGTGATGAAGCACTACAAGAGCACGGGATGAAGATCTCGAGGGCACATGCCTTGCGCAGATACCTCGGCGAAGGAGTACCTGCCTTGGCGTCCGGACTGGATGGACAAGTGTCCACATGCCTAGAAGGATCTCTGCAAGATGTGGGCATCGAAGGAGTGGATCGAGAGGTCCAAGAGGAACAGGGGGAATCGAGAAGCCAACCCCGAGATCTGTATGACCTACCTAGGTGGACGAGGCATGGGTCACGTCGCGCGCGATATTGTAAGTATACTAAGTGCAACTCTAGCATTCTTGTCAATTCAGTTTTTCATTTCACATTTGAAATTGAACTGCAGGAGTCGGAGACGGGACTTGATCCCGACGAGTTCACCGTGTGGATGCAGCACACACGCCCGTGTCGACTGACGAGACGCAACCACCGATGCTCCGGCTGCCAGAGAAGATTGTAAGTGACTTTCTCTTTTCGCTACTCTCTGACTCATCTGAAGCTGTCGCCGAGCTAATCCACTTCATATCTTATTTGTTTCGCAAGATACATACAGTGCAGCCATGAAGGAGAAGCACGGTGCCGACTGTGACCCCTTGACCATGCCGGTCGACCCTCTGGCCATCTACGACCAGTTCGGTGGGAGGAGTCACGGCAGGCTCGGCTTTATGGACTCGGTGGTGGCGCCCGACTTCGTCTGAGGCCAAGTCGAGATCGTCGACAAGCGAGTCGCCTCTTCCGCCAAAGGCATTGGAAGCCCAGGCGAAGATGATCGCAGAGTTGCAGCAGCAGAGGCAGGCGGATGAGCAGCGGAGGCAAAGGAGCGAGAGGAGGATAGGAAGCGAGCGATGCCCTCCAGAGTCAGAACCTCTGGATGTACAACTATTTCCAGGTAATTAAGATTGTATACGTAGCTACGTTGTACTTACACATTTAAGATGCTAACATATCATATCCACAGTCGTTGCAGGGGGCGGGACCCTCCGGCTAGCCGCAGATGACACCTCCGCCACCGTTCTTCACGCAGACGCTGACGCCGGGGGTAATGCATTTTGTTCCAGTTTTCGCGAACTATTCATACAAGTACACAAATGCACAAAAGTTTTGAACATTGTGGTTTCCTCTAATCTTGCAGGTGTCCGCCTCAACTGCGCCTGCTCCTGCGACGAATGCTCCGCAGGGAGGTGATTCTAGTGGCACAAGATCGGCCGCAGATCAATTCATCGACGACGTGTTTCACGATCCTTTTGCCGGTTCGCAATCTTAGTTATTTGTTTTGTTCGTAGAATAGTATGTCATGTTCTACATAGACATATTGATTGTGAATGTGATGTACTCCTTTGGTTTGTGAGCTGAATTTGGGACTTATTGATGTATTTTGCTATATATGCGTTTGTGATCAATTGTGAATTGTATCGGTGAATACGAATGTGGTCATGTGTGTGAAATTAGATGTTGTGATTGTTCTGGGCAATTGGGGATATAAAACTGCTGGGAATGGGGTTTTTTTGCAGGTTAAAATTGGATTTTTTTTTAAATTCCCATTAGTTTTTTTTTATTTTTACAACTTTGTGTCCTCGGCTCTAACCATGCCGACGACACAAGATAGCCCTGAGTTACGGCACCGGAAGGGGTCGTAATAAATCGGTTATAGCCCAAGCCGATGACACGAGATGTCCACTCATGTCGGCAGCATTAATTAGGCCGAGGACACAAGTGTCCCCTCTGTATCGGCAGCTTTTAGTAGGCCGACGACACAAGTGTCCCATCTGTATCGGCAGCTTGAGTTAAGCCGACGACAAATGTCTGGGTGTCGGGCCGGCCCCGGATGGCATCTGTGTCGTCGGGATTTATTGTAGCTGTCGACATAGGTTGGTTGTGTCGTCGACTCTGTGTCGTGGGACTTGTGTCGTCGGGAGGCCGACGACAGAGGCCTGTGTCGGCGGTTTTGGCATCTGTGTCGTCGGTAAAAGCCGAGGACACTGAGCAAGATCCCTGTAGTGAGTACTGTACAGATATATCGGAGCTTCCCATGATGCCCAATGCTTTGTCATACCTGCCATTAGTTTTTAGATAATATCCTACTGCCCAAATGCTCTGGCAAAAAAAATATGGATTGCATATAATTTTATATGAACTGTTAACAAAGTGAGTGCTCTCAAGTGCAGGATCATAATAACCCACTTTCATTATTGTTAGCCTACTATGATGGACTGTAATTTGAGATTTGTATTGTAAATCAATTCTTATAACTTGCAACAAGATGGAGGGATTGCATCATGTAGCAAGACTCCTCATTCCTCAATGTGTCCTTGCTGAAGCACATGAATAGTGGAAAAAAGATCTGAGTTACTCCATGAGAATTAATGAATTTGAGTTGGTAGACTAAGTACGACATTATTTGCAAGGATTCTTCAAAGATTCATAGTTTCATAGTGTAAATTTTATGTAGAATTATTACCCATGAACATTTCAGTGTAGCACTGTGGATACAGGGTGCTAGAACAGTGTATCTAGATAGGGTCTTTTCAATGGCTAGCCAAAGAAAATGGTACTGCCTGGATCATCTCTTTCTCTCTCTCTGCTTATAAGCGTCCATGGTAGGAATTGGCATGTCCTTGGCTTTTTGGTTAAAAAGTTTTGATCTTAGACATGGCCAAATCTAATAGGATTTCTAAAAGAATTCTTTCGTTGGAAAGATTATTGGTTTTTTTTGGCTGAGTGAAATTGTTGTCACAATTGCTAGAAGCTCATCTATTATTCATGGAATTGTATTTATATTTTCCTGTGTGCTGGCTAGATCAGTTGCTACAGAATGATTAAGCAGTAGTTATTCCAAAGCCTTCCAGTTGTTTGCTTTATAACTTACTTTGTAAAAAAATTCCCTTGCCCTATATTGTTAACTTGAGGATTTATCAAGTTACAAGTTAGAATTGTAAGTAGCGGTACCAGATTTATCATGAAAATAATATTAAAAGGTGTTCATATGCTTTTCTTTGATAATGAGTGCATAGCAGGAAGGCATCTGTATTGTTTTCTATTCAATGACAATGTATTTCCTTTTATTTTGCTGACAATATATTTCCTTCTAAGGTTAGTTCTCTTTATAAATAAATTGAGTGCATAGCGCTATGTATGTTTTTTTTCATGGGAATGCGTTGTTTTTTGACCTTTATGTTTCGTTATCAATTTTGTTTTTCGTAGCAACGCACGGGCACTAAACTAGTATTTACTGATTTACCACTCAATTTTGGTCGCTAAGCCAGAGAACCTTTTTCGTGTCTTAGAGCTTGTACAATGGTCCATATTAGCAGTCTCTAAGTTATGCTATGTAGGACAAAAAAAATGATGTGGATGAGAGAGGGTGTATCTAGAGAGTTGAGCTGTCTCTTAATCTAGAGTCGACTCTATCACGAGCAAGATAGGTTGTGTATGGGAAGAACCTGTCTACTCATAAATGAGTTGTCTATACCATTGCATGAGTTATCTCTAACGCTGTCTATAAATGACATGTTAGCTTGTTATAGACAGCAGTTGTCTATACCATTGTACATGTTCTTATCTAATCTGCAGCCAGAAGGGTCAAAAATCCGAACAGGTCAAATGCACCTGCTCCCCGCAAAGGAACACGACAAACCCGATGGATCCAGCTCAGAAGCCGCCACCAAAAATCCCCCGTGGCTAGCCCTTTCCCCCCGCAACGATACGGATCGCGGAGGACTTTGTTTGACGCACGCTGCATCTTTGGCCCGTACCGCCGAGTCTGCGCCGGGTCGCGTGATCGCGTCTCGGAAGCGCCTTGAAGTCAGCGCGCGCGCGCGGGGTCAAACCGCACGGACCGTTTCCGTGCTCCCGGTACGTGAGGGAGGCGAGGCCGACGACCCCGCGCGCGGAGCGGAGGAAGGCATGGGCGCGCGTGGCCGTCCGTGTCCGCGGCCGGTGCTGCCGCTGCAAGTGGGGGCAAGTGGCCCGGCGGTGAGTCCCAAGGCATGCACTGGAGTCGACCGCTGTTACGTCATGTGCGTGTGGGGCCTCTGACTGAGCCACTTCTGCGGCTTTCCGGGCCTTTTTTTTCTTTGTTTATGGTTTACTTTTTCCTACTCTAGCCTCTAACTAAATAAAATTATAAATATAGCTTTCCTTACAGTTGCATCAAGATCATATGTCACTTACTATGATATAAGACTACACGATATGTCACTTTTCACATCGCAGGATCACATCAAGTCCACTTGCTATGGTTGCCATGGTGTAAGAGCACGATAGGTGGACTTGCCGCGGTTAAAGAGCATGATAGATACCTACTATGATATGAGAGCAAAGTAAGTGATTGTCGACCCGCGGTTGAGTACAGTTGTATTTAGGTAAAAGCTAAACTGATAGGAAAAAAATTGAGACAAGAATCCATAAAAAAATTTCCTTTTCTGTTGGAAGTGTTGTTTGTTTGCACTAACGGTCGCGTTTCCTAATCTTGTCACCATGTGCGTGAGTTCCTTTTCCGATAGCTTAAGTGTACCAGTGTATGGATGGGTGGTACACTGCTGCCTGCCAACTTGCCAAGTCCACGGTGCTTCAGAACTCAAGCTGTCAGGAAACGAAGATAACAGCAAGGCAACAGCCGTAAACACGGATACTATAGATGTCTTTACAGTTGTAGGCCCCCAGTTGTTTTTTCAGACTTAGTCCCATGCGAACTGTTGTAGCAGTGCAGCGCTACAATATCTGGTACTGCATTAATTTTTTATGTTTGAATCATCAGGGGCGGTATTATGCGTTGTAGAAAAAAATTAAATACAGAGGTACCGTAACACTGCAGTGCTATAGTACCATTTATATATATATATTTAATTTAGATTGCTAGGGACATTGCAGTGCACGAAGAGCGCGGGATTGTATTGCAGCACTTCTCGTTGGCGGTTTTGCTGGACAGAAGACTACTTTTGCAAAAAAAAATTTGCACGGAGGCTAGCTCTGAAAAAAGAAATTTCAAGACTATAATAATGAAGAATTTGATACTACACTAGGAATTCTCAGCTCGGTGAGAACAGACAGAAGGCATGCTTTCTTCTAAATCAAATACTGCAATTAACCGAAAATGTCAAAAAAAATATAGTAATAGTGTAAAAATGTTTTCTACCCATTTTTTGGAAGATGACAATCATATTGTTCACGATGCGATGCTAGAATGGATCCATAATCTTCCCTCTTGTCCAGTGTTTACCCCTTTATTGTCTGTATACGCTGTGAATACCTCTTTTCAATTTCGCATACTCCCACCGGTAACAAATTATTATCATTTTAGATATTAATACGATCTCTAAAACATAATTTTGACTATTAATTTCTATTTAATATATTTATAAAACTCAATAAAAATATAATATTAAGAAAGTGCCTCTGCTCTTCTCGTCTGTGGGAAAGAACATTGGGTTAGTAGGGTTTCAAATATCGTCGAAAATCGTGATTTTCGATCGTATTGAACCAGCTTGATAAACTATACAATTCAAAAAAATTTATATGACATAAATCGTTCGAAAATCGGTAAAATTCGGAAAATTCTAGGAATATTGAGAAAATGTAGTTTTTAATTCATTTTGCTATTGTTGCTTTTTATAGCATTCGCAAGAACTGCTCGACCAACTAGGTTGGCAGTCCAAGATTTTGGCTAAGACCGAAATTGAAATAATAAGAAGGTATGAATCATATTTGTTATTGTTGTTCTTTTTTCCCTATCTTCTTTGTTTTAACAGAACTGTTTTGACACAGATAAAGAGAATAAATAAAGGAATTGGAAAAGCAACTTTTGGTGACTCAATGTAGCGACCCCCATTTTAGCACAGGATGCCAAAACGGAAATCTAATGTGCACACAGTACCAGTCCCTGGATTAGTAGCTAGTACGCACATTTCAACAATTGGAATCACAACCATACATTATATTAATTAAGTAAGCGAATAAACACATAAATCTTACAACTCGAGTATATAGCGACAAAAAAGCAAAGCCTTGTAGTGTACCCATCAATCCCTGAGCAGTAACCGACTGCATAAATCCTTAGAAATATCACGGCAATACGGATCCCGCAACTGCGATTTAAACAAACCTTCGAAGCTTCGCATTCTAATCCACCTATAAATAATAGATTAAGCAAGGGTGAGTACTTTCGTACTCCGCAAGACTTTTGCAAAACCTACAATATATGCAGGCCATTTCAAAGGAAAGGCTTCTACAGTTAAATTGCATAAAGCGGAATTAAATTTGTAAATCTAAGTTATTTGCAAACGGAATTTATAAGAGCATTTGATTGATAACAAATAAGTAAAGCATAAGTAACACTCACAGTCCTCCATGACGTGAGCGACGAGTCATCAAATCCTGAAATCCATCAATGTCGACCCTTCGACATAAAGCACGATTGCCAAAACGATTTCAAACCGAAACTCCGTTTTGAAAAATACCAAAATCTAACATTGGAATGACTTCACCAAGTGCCCTTGACATGGTAGCGCTAATCGATTAGATTTAAACTCTGCAGAGGTGTACATCTTTACCCACAAGTCATGGTCTTTCGACCATACAAAGCCGTTACATTACCTAGACATGACTTTGATCCAGCCCGGGACGTTAACCCCCGCCGTAGAAACAAAAACACACGCGAGACGTGGATCCACTTCGATACACCAAACACAACGTTTACAACACGGCAGGGCGTACCGTTGCAATCGCGAGCAATTACCCACACGAACTGTGTGGAAGGCCCTCACAAGCAATCCAGAACGGAGTGCTTCCGCTAGCTCCCGCCTACCAAAGAGCAAAGCCATGTCTAAATAACTTAATAAGCTAAGGCTACCCCATAAATAGCCCTCGTGGTTGCACGGAATTCTTGGATCAGTAGCGTCCCATTGCTCGGTCCATAATCCGACACGGGCAATACTCCACCCTACACTACGTGCAATTCCTATCGCACAACCGGCTATTGCCAATAATCGCCCTGTGAGACCCCGTTCGGACGAACAGGAACCTCCATGTGATTACTGTGCTATTCCCTGGATCAGTAGCTAGCACTCACATGTTTACAACAATTGGAATCACAACCACACCATAAATAATTAGCGGAAACGATTAATACAAATAAATATTACAATTCAGAGATTATAGCAGCAAAGAAGCAATAACCCGTAGTTTGCCCAACCGATCCCGCAGGCAACTGACCAGGCATAAACTCCAGATAGAACACGCTTCAAGGAAGAACCCGCAACCTGCGATGAACAACTTCGAAGCTGCGCTAACTCAACCACCTACATAATAATTAGGCAAGGGTGAGTACTTTACATACTCAGCAAGACTTGAGCAAATCCTACAATACATGCAGGCCATTTCAAAGGAAAGGCTACTCCAGTTAATTTGCATAAAGCGAAATTGAATTTGTAAATCAAGTTATTTGCAAACGGAATTTATAAGAGCAAGATTAATTGATAACAAATAAATAAAGCATAATAACACTCACAGTTCTCCATGACGTGAGCGACGAATCAATCACATTCCTGAAATCCATCAATGTCGGCCCTTTGACATAAAGCACAGTTGCAAAACAAAATGATACCAACCCTTTTGAAATAATAAAACATTTAACACGTGCAAGTTCGCCAAGACACCCATGACCGCGGGTTCGGCTAATCAATTAGATTTAAACTCTGCAGAGGTGTACAACTGTACCCACAAGGAATGGTCAACTCACCACGTCAGCCGTGGATCGCCATACAAGAGTATGCGAATGAGCGATCATACATAGTCATTACATTACCTAGATATGGCTTTGACCAGCCCGGGACGTTAATCCCCCGCCGTAGAACTAGAAACACACACCCAAGCCGTGGATCCACTTTCACACACCCAACACAACGTTTCTAAACACGGCAGGGCGTACACCGTTGCATTAGCAAGTAGAAACCCCGTCAGGTAGACCTGACTGGAATACCTGTGCTAGCTCCCGCCTACCAATGAACAAAGCCATGTCTAATTAACATAATAAGCTATGGCTACCCCATCCTCACCCTTGTGGTTTGTACGGATTTTCTTGGATCATACAACACGATGCTCGGTCCTTAGTCCGACACGGGCGACACTTCACCCTACACTACGTGCAATTCCATTCGCACATCCGGCTATTGCCAATAATCGCCCGCATCAAAGCATAGTTTTATTTTGGGTTTTTAATCAAAGTACTAGCAACCATTTTCCCAAAAAGGATCATTCAGGTTTCATGTAAAACATTTCAGAAACAACTTTAATCATGATCATCTGTTCCTCAGATACTAAAGCATGGCTAAGCAGGTTAATATGATCGTGTATACCCATGAAGACATTAAGTAATGCCTAGCCTCAACCTATGGTTATCAAGGTTCACATGTTCATAACCATCCAAGGAGATTCACGAGACAACAGGTATAACTACCAATCCACAAAATAGCAATTTACATAAAGTAAACGCATGCATAAAACAATTTGATGCACAAAAGGAATATAAAATACTGGGATCAATATGGTCAAAGGGTGCTTGCCTTGCTTAATCATTGCTTACGGCGAAGACGAGGATTGCGTGATTGGCGGCGATTTAGCGGAATCAACAACGTCGGGTTCTACACGTCGATCAACGGAAAATAAAGCAAATAAAAGACTTCAATAAGGCAAAAGAGAACAGATAGAAAGAACAATTAAAACTCTTCACAAGAAGCAGGGATTGCTCTTTATGAATTTATAAATCTTATTTTACGAATTCAAGATGCAAAGATTGTTTGGATTAATAGAATTAATCATTAGACGTTGCAAGCTTCATTGATTTACTATATATATAATACGATTTCGAGTGACTTTGTTACTTATGGGATTTGCTCTATTAGGATTCAGGTTCGAAGCAAGATGAATTAAGAATATTTCCTTAGATTGCTGTAGATTATATCTTGAAGATCATTTCTAAGCTGCTCTTCACATTATTCGGATTTAGATAAGCTGCTTTGCGAGTTAATGAAAAGGCTTAAATGATCACGTTATATCACGAATGAATACTTCTTTATCTTTAGTTGATTTCGCTCAGAATTAGTCCTACGCAAGTTAGATTTACTGATTTAGGCTACTGATAACATATTCGTGATATTTGAGAAGGTTCTGGTGATAAAAATAACTAAACTACAGGTTTCATCATTCTTACCGATTCATTTTATAAAGTTCAGAAAACTCAACACTTGAGGTTATTTGGCTATTAAGATTAATATGTAAACCTTAGCAAAATGAGATTATCTTTTTATAATGGGGTAGTCTACACTTTAAAGAACACTACTAAACTAGTTCCATAAGTTTTAGGATTTTGGGCGAGACTATAATCTTGTTGCTAAAACGGTTCATGCTATACTTAAAGACTTCACTATTCAAAATCGGCAAGAAAGGGGAAATGACAGATTAACGATTAAGGGTTTTAGGTTGATAAGATTAATATGCAAACTTTGATGGAATGAGATTCTCTTTATAGAATATGGTAGTATGAACTTTGTAGAGTGTTACTAAATCAGGTTTACTGATTTTGGTACTTAAACGAGTTATTTTATCTATCGTTGAATTAGCCTAAATGACCATGTTGGAAATCTTAATTCGGCCACGATTCAAACGTAGCTTCTAACTACACTAAACATGATCTTTGATTCATTTTTCAGGTGTTAGCAGGTAGCAATCCTAGAATTGTTTTAAAGCTGGTTTGGCATTATTTTAACTTCAATTGCAATAGATTATCTATTTTCTTATTGTTATAATTTACATTTCCTTTCATCAAGAGAATAAAAATTGAGTTTGATTCTAAGTATTTTTATATGGACAAGCTCCTACTGATTTTAGGAATCTCTCACAAAATATTTTATGCTTTTATGAACCCTTATACATTCATTTCTATTAATGGCCATATTAAGCTTTACTAATGGCTGCTAAACAAATGAATTAAACTTAGTTCAACTATTTAATACCTTTGCATGATCAGGCTTATTAAAATCCCAGAAGCACATATTCATTTCTTACATGATTTCATAAGTTATATTTTTCCCATGAGCAATATTGTCCATAATAGTGTTTGTAATAGAGCTCATACCATTTTGAATTTAAATAATTGTTCTGTTATTCAAAAATTGAATATTTTTGTATATTTGAATTGATCTTGGGCCTAGCCTCATATAAAAATTCATCTCATTGTTTCACGACTTATTAACCACAGATTAATTATGAAGACCATAATGAGGTGATAATCAAGGTTTAATTCAAGTAATGATTCTGTAGTTCAAAAATGTGATATGTTTGCACATTCTGATTCTCCTGGATTTTAAATGAATATACAAATTTTTTTCACTGGTTTGTGACTAAAAATACACAAGCTGTTAATGGTTAAATACATTTCGGCCAGAAAGTTGGATGGAAAGTCAAGAAGGCGCTTTACCCACGAGCGTCTTACCTTCAGATCGGTCTTCTTCCACCCGAAGCCGACTTCCAGACCCCACCGCTGAACCTGAAGAGAGCAGAGCGGCTAGGGCTCATGGCGAGGCACTCGGTGGAGCTCCGCATGGCGAGGCATGGGGACCACCGGCCGGCAAGGAGCATCCAGGGTGAAGTCAATTCGGCAAGGTGAGACAATGGCGGCCGGAGAGTTGGGCCAAGCAACAATGGCGGGACGGTGGAGGAAGAAGAACAGTATGTTAGAGGTGAAATCGGTGGCCTTGTAAGCATTAGGAGGTGCTAGAGGTTCCGTTTTCGAAGTTCACCTGAAGGGAGAAGGCCGGAGGAGCTCCGACCACGGCGGCCGGCTTTAGAGAAGGAGGGCTCTCGGCGGCGGTGACATTTCGCACGAAGAGCTCGCGGAATAGGTGAGGGTTTCGATCTGGTGGCACGGGATGCTCTAGCTCCAAGGGATTCGGAGTGGGAGGCTCTGCTCGGATTTTGCCTCAAGACTACAAGCAAGCAGAGCTCTGGAAATGGCGGAAATGGGGTGAGTTTTGGGCGTCTCGGTGAAGAAGAAGGAAGTGAGGGGAGGTCCTTGCGGTCACCGAGGCGTGGTTTATAGCCAAGGATTGCGGCGTGGGAGTGGGATTCGTGGCGATGATCGCCGCTTCGCTCCACTCGAGGTTCGGAGACTTCTTGATGGAAGCGAACGGCATTGCCAGTGGAACGAAGCGGGTGGGGAGAAGAGCTGGCGGTGGGACCATTGACGATGGCCGAGGCTTCACCTCTGCAACTGAAGCAGGCAACCGGATTGGCCCACACGCCGGTGATTGCTATTGAATTTTATTTCGGATTTTGATTTTCGATTGAGATCAATTGAAGTCTATAAATTTTCAAATTTTGTTTTTCAAAAGGATTTGACCTCGGAATGCTTCTATAAATTTTTCAATTCCATTTGTGATTCCAATATTTTATGTGAATTCTGACAATACAGTATTTTGATTTAAAAGTTGTTTTTCCATTTTATCTCTTCATTTCTTTATACATAAAATTTCAATTGCTGGCTAAAATGATTTAATTGAATGATCAGGGTTTTCATGGCGATTTTCTAAATTTTTACTTTTTGCATTTTTGCCTTTTCCTCTTTTTCATTCTTTGTTTCCATTTGTTGGAATTTTCATACCAAGAATAAATCCAAGGAAATCCACATAAAACAATTAACGGCAAGAAAACTCAGAAACAATTATATTCAAATTCAAAATATATATTTTCACTTTATTAAAATTTTGGGATGTTACGCCGCATCAAAACATAGTTTTATTTTGGGTTTTTAATCAAAGTACCAGTAACCATTTTCCCAAAAAGGATCATTCGGGTTCCATACAAAACATTTCAAAAACAATTTTAATCATGATCATTTGCTCCTCGATACTAAAGCATAGCTAAGCGAGTTAATATGATCGTATATACCCAAGATGACATTAAGAGATGTCTAGCCCTATTCTGTGGTTATCAAGGATCACATTTCCATAATCATCAAGGAGTTTCATGTGACAACAGGTATATCTACCACATCCACAAAATAGCAGATTTATATAAAATAAACGCATGCATGAAACAATTTGATGAACAAAAGGAATATAAAATACTGGGATCAATATGGTCAAAGGGTGCTTGCCTTTCTTAATCCTGGATTACGACGAAGGCGAGGATTTCGGTTGATGACGACGACGAAGATCAAAGACGTCGGGTTCTATCGTCGATCAACGGAAATAAAGCAAATAACTAATTTAATAAGGGCAAAAAGAAAATAGATAGCAAGAACAAATAATACTCTTCACAAGAAACAGGGATTGCTCTTTTATGAATTAATTAATCTTATTTTACGAATTCAAGATGCAAAGATTGGTTAGATTAATAAAATTAATTATTAGTTGCAAGTTTCATTGATTCACTATTCTCAGCATGCTTTCTGCAACTTTATTACTTATGGGTTTTGCTCTATTAGGATTCAGATTCCAAGCAAGATAAAATAAGAATATTCTTCTAGATTATTGCAGATTACATCCTAAAGATCATTTCTAGACTATTCTTTACTAAATTCAGATTTAGATAAGCTGCTTTGCGAGTTGATGAAAAGACTTAAATGATTACAATTTGTTCATAAATAAATAGGGTTGGATCTTTGATCGATATTGCACAGAATTAGCTTTACGCAAGTTAAATCTATTGATTTAGGCTACTGGCCTAATTTACATGATATTTGAGAAGGTTCTGGTGATACAAATATCTTAATCATTGATTTCTCATTTATACCTAAAGTTTATTCATTCATATTACGGTCTTTAGAAATGTGAATACTTAGGGTTATTAAGCTAACAAGATTAATATACTAATCATGGTGAAGTGAGATTATCTTTTTATAATAGGGTAGGCTACACTTTAAGGAAAACAACTAAACTAGTTACACAAGTTTTAAGGTTTGGACAAGATATTATACACTTTGACGAAAAAGCTTATGTGGCAACTAAAGCTTACTATTCACGAAATCGGCCAAAAGTGAATCGCACGATTAGTGATTAAGGGTTTTGAACTAGCTTGATTTAAATGGAAAGCACAATGTAATTAAGATGTTTTTGTAGAATATGGTAGCACAAACTTTGTAGAGTGTTACTAAATAGGTTTCATAGATTTTAGTATTTGGATGAGTTATTTTATCTACTGCTGAAGTAGCCTAAATGACCACAATGAATAACGCTAAATCGGCCAACTTTATATTGAGATTGCAACTACAATATTCATGATCTTTAATTCATTTTTCAGACATTAGTAGGGTACAACTCTAGAAACATTTTAAAGTTGGTTTTACATTGTTTTGACTTAAACTGCAATAGGTTTCCTATTTGATTATTGTTACATTTGACATTTCTTTATGATAAAAGAATTCAAATTAAACTTTATTCAAATATTTTTACATATATATGTCCTCACTGTTTTTAGGAACTTAATATAAATTACTTTATCATTTTATGAGCCTTATTACTATTGTTTTCATTAATGACCATACTAGAGTTTATTGATGATTGCAAAACAAATAATATAAACTTAATTCAACAATTAAGCATTTTGACATGTTTGAGTCCATTATGATTCCAGGACACATATAAATTTATTTAATGATTTTTGGAATTACATTTCTTTGAATACAACAACAACCCTAATAATGTTTATCCTTAAATTTAATTTTACTAATTGTTTTGTGACTCAAGAATTAAGTATTTTTGTATATTTGAATACATTCTGATACTATAATCTCATGAATATTGATTTCATCATTGCATTACTTATTATACACAAATTCTCATTAAAAACCATATTAGCACTATAATCAAAGTTTAATTTGAATAATAATCATGTACTTCAAAAATTAAATACTTTTGCATATTTGGATTCTTATGGATTTTAAATGAATATAGAAATTTGTTCCACTGAAATTGAATCAAAAGTTCACAAGATATTCAAGATTGAATTATCAGCCAGTTGGAAATTGATAGAAAAAGAAAATACGCTTTCACAGAATAGAAGGCGCCTTTACCCTTTGAGCTGGAGGAGCTGCACAGGCTGACAGAAGGGCCCCGATCTGCAGTGAGGGAAAGCAGAGCAGCGGCTAGGGCTAGTTGGCGACGGCTCTCCGGCGAAGGCGACGGCATGGAGAGCATCAGCACGGCAAGGAGCATCCAGGGGTGAAGTCGATTCGTCGGAAGAATTACCAGAGCGGTGCGCAGCCGAGGAGAGGCGGCGGCAACAATGGCGGCGGTGGAGAGAAGATGACCAGGGCGTGAGAGCTCAAAAGAGTTGAAGATTAAGCATCAAGGCGTTGAGAGGATTCCATTTTTGAGGTTTACCTGAAGGAAGAGTCTCCGAGCTGAGCCACCACCGGTGACCGGCCGTGAGGAAGAAGGGGCGCATGGCAGCAGCTTGATTTCGCATGAAGGTGCTCCAATATTTTTGAGGGGTTTTGATCAGCAGTGCCTGGTGATGCTCTAGCCCAGATGGATTTGGAAATGGTTCGCTCTATTGCTTGATTTGATCTCGGCTTGGAGCTCTGGACCTCCCTGTCAATGGCGGAAACAGGAGGGAGTTCATGCGCTAGCTTGAGAAGAGGGAAGGAGAAGTGAGGGGGAATGAAAGCACTGCCTCTGTGACCACAATGCGCTATATATGGCTAAGAGATTGAGCAGATGAGCCCGGTTTGGTTGAGCTGAGTCTCGGTTGATCTCTCTGCGATGCACAGGAGGAGGTATGGGCGGTTGAAGCCTTGAGGCCGAGGACAAACCTGGCGACGATCGAGCTTGAGATGAGATGAGGATGACGCAGTGGACGCGACCAATCTAAGGAAGGATGCACTGAACTGAAGCTCGGTCAAGCGCAGCTGGAGTCGGGAGAGCTTCGTTCGGTCGCAAGAACAGGGGAAGAAGGAACTGACAAGTGGGCCTGGGGACCACCGGTCAGTGAGATAAGCGCCAAAAAGGAACGGTCCAGCTCGGATGGTTCTAGAACCAGATTTTCTTGTGCTACCAAATTAGGGTAGAAAATATCCAAACTTTTTGACCATGGTCATTGAATAGATTTTGATGCATAGTAAAATTATGAGATTAAAATGAGTTACCTAAAAATTGATAATATTCTGACAACAGTGACTGCTCCTAAATTTTGTTTCGGATTTTGATTTTACTTTGAGATCAATTGAAGTCTATTATTTTTGAAATTTTGTGTTTCTAATGTATTTGGTCTCATAATGCTTCTGTAAAATTTTCAGCTCAAGATATGGTTCCATTATTTTATAAAAATTCTGACATTGCAATTTCTAGATTTTTAGGGTTTCTGTTTTTAAATTTGGAAAAGTATTAAACCACATTATTAATTTATAATATTTTTACCAAAGGTATATGTTACATTGAGGTTTTCATGATAATTTTTTAGCTCCAGATAGGATTTATAAATAGTTTATAAATTCTGACAATGCATTGTTTTGATTTAAAAGTTGTCTTTTCATTTTTATCTCTTCATTATTCTATGTATAAATTTTCATTTGCTGGCTAAAAGGGTTTGCTTGCATGCTCAGGGTTCTCATGGCAATTTTTCTAAATTTTTACTTTTTACATTTTTGCCTTTTCCTCTTTTTCATTCTTTATTGCCCTTTTGTCTGATTTTGCTTGCAACACAAAAATCCAAGGAAATACAAATAAAGCAAACAATATTCAGAAATCCCAAAAATATTCACAATCAAATTTAAATATTATATTTTTACTGTTCTTAATTTTTGGGCTGTTACACTCAAAACATCACCAAGGTTTATAAATTTGATCGTGTTCTAGCTATTGACAAGGCCCAATACCACGAAGATAAAACTGCTAAACTCCATGAAACCTTCAAGAGAAATGAAGACAAGATCCAAAGGTTCTCTAAAGAGCACAAGATTACTCTTCAGGCAAAAGAGTCTGAAATAGCAGGTAAGAATCGCATCTCAACCTACTTAAAATTATTATTATTTGTTATTTACGAAAAATGAAAGCAACTTTCAATTCAATCTTTGCAGAATAAAAAAATACAATAAAGGCCAGAGAATCTCAATTTTCCAAATAGGAAGAAGAGAGGATGAAATCCGAAGAGCAAAAGTCAGTGATGAAGAATGAAATGGACAATCTGACTGAACAAATAAAGTTTTTTGTAAAAGATTTAGCCATAGTTCAGAGAGGTAGGAAAACTACTCTAAACTTTATATTTGAATAGCTTAAGAAAATCGCCATGGATTTAAAGGGTAAAGAAGTACAATGTACAACTCTTGATCTGTCAGTTGATGACCTGGTCATATGGGTGAATAAACAGTTGAAGATCATCCAAAGCCACATCCCGCAATGGCGCAGACTATCAAAACTGCTCTCCAAGCTTCAATTACCATGCAAGTTTTATAAGGATGCAGTTGATTTGGTGAAACTGACGCCCGACTTAAAGCTGACTACTCAAGAAGAGATTGATAAGAAACATGCAGAAGTAGCTTCTACCATTGAGACATACATGAAAAATGTAAATATTACATTCAAGCAACATGTATGACTTATTTTGAATGAATGAAAAGGAAAAATCTCTTCTTGTGTTATATTTCATCTTATATCTCATCTACTTGCCTATTTTTCTTAGTATATCACCAGCCCCTAACTATTTGTGTGCTGACTAGCAATGTGTTTGGAATACAAAGAGTTATAGGATTGATGACATATTCTTTTCACGTAGTATTTGGTACTAACCAATAACAGATTAGAGATATTGTCATTTTAATAAGTTTCAATCCAGTAAGTACTAGCTTACAAGAAAAGTCTTTATTAGATGTTATCTCATAATCCGACCAATAACCTCATATGTTGTTTATAGAGAGGTCAGGGTAATTTTTTTCGAGTTGTGTGATTGTCTCAAAGTATGATAAAAAAAAGGAAGAGAATAAGAAGATATATCACAATAAACAAAATATGTATGTAAAAGAAGAAAAATAGAAATAGACATATTTACACCAAAAATCTACGAAGTTGATGTATGTTCCATATGTTTGACAGAATTCGTTTATCTTCCATGGCCAATCGAACAGAATTAGGTCGGATTATTGATACCACTATAAAGAGACATTTCCATTTGAGAGATAACTTATGTAAGTTAGATTGATTCTGTATACACCATAGAACCAAGTCTCCTACATTTAGTTTTCGTGGTTGAACTCTTTTGTTGTAATATCTTCTTAAGCCTTGTATACAGGCTGCCGACCTGATAAGTGCTCGATCTCTCTTTTCTTCTAAGAGATTGATATCATCTTCGCTGGTCCTCTTGATTAACCTATGCATAGAGAGAAGTCCATGTAGAATCCAAATAAATCTCATTTGGCAACACGGCTTCAGCTCTGTAGACCAGTTGAAAAGATGATTCTCCTGTTGCTCTACTGGTCATTGTGCATATGGCCTAGAGCACAAATTAGAGATCGTCTACCCAAACCCCCGAGCGTTTGGTAAGACAATCAAACACTTGTTTCTTTATATCTTGTATAATTTGGCTATTAGCTCGTTCAACTACTCCGTTGCTCTAAGGATGAGCAACTGAAGTGTGGCAAATGTTTGTATCTATTTCATCACAATAATCTTGAAACAGATCACTGACAAATTGTGATTCATTATCAGTAATTGGCCTAATAAGTACACCAAATCTAGTGGCAATGTTTTTCACAAAGAATTTCTTTGGTAGCAGAGAATTGTATTTGAATTACATATTGCAACTGGTTGCCTTGAGACGTGACCAATACTATACCAGTCCTAAATCTTTTATTTCTCGAGAACCATCAAGGTATAATTTTCAGTGGTTAGAATTAGTTGTATCCTATTTTAAAGAGGGTTCACTGTTTGCCCATTTAGTAATAAAATCTGAGAAAATTTGGGACTTAATTGTTTTTCGAGCAACAAAATGGATATCAAATGACCCAATTTCAAATGCCCGCTTAGCAATCCGATCTGTTGCTTCTTGGTTATGTAAGATACTTCAAGGCAAAAGATGATAGTACTGTAATTTGATAAGATTGGAAATACTGTCTCAATTTTCTAAAAGCCATTAATAAGGCGTAAATCAAATTTTGAACCTAAAGGTATCGCTCCTTAGGTCTGTGTAAAATTTTGTTGACATAATAAATAGGTTTCTAAATCTGCTCTCGTTCAACAATTAGTACATAAATAACCACATTATTTGAAGCATCTGAATATATCGACAAAGGTTCCCTAGGGTTGGGTGAGATTAGAGTGGGCGAACTTTGTAAATAAAGTTTTATATCATTAAAGTTTTTGTTCACTACATCTAACCAATGGAATTTGTCGTGTTTTCTTACTACCTTAAAGAAAGGCAAACCACGCTCTCTTGATCTTGAGATAAAGCCACCGAAAACAACCATTTGATCAGTTAAACCTTGAACTTTCTTTACTATAGAAGGTGGTTTTAAGGATTCAATGGTCCGAATCTTCTCAAGATTTGTTTCAATACCTCGAGAATAAATGAGGAAACCAAGCAATTTTCAAGAAGAAACACCAAAC
Organism: Guadua angustifolia; assembly: GCA_036346375.1. NCBI lineage: Eukaryota > Viridiplantae > Streptophyta > Magnoliopsida > Poales > Poaceae > Guadua > Guadua angustifolia. The sequence goes on along the minus strand of CM070510.1, from coordinate 9,925,218 downwards.
ACACATTTTTCTAGATTAAGCTTAATTTTATTCTTATTCAAATTATTAAAGGTTTAAGTAGGTTTGACAAATGATTAAAGTTTTTCTTGCTCTTTATAACAATTTCATCAACATAAGCTTCTATGTTATGCTCTATTTAACTATAGAAAGTCTCTTCTACATAAGGGGTTGGTACGTGGCTCTAGCGTTTTCAGCTCAAATGGCATCTTCTTGTAACAGTGCAGTAACACCAAATAGGGTTATGAAGGAAGTCTTCTCTTTATCTTCACTTGCCATGCTTATTTGATGATAAGCTGAGTATGCATGCATGAAACTCATTAGTTCACAACCACTGTTGAGTCAACCAATTGGTCAATTCGGGGTAAAGGAAAATCATCCTTTGGATAAGCTTTATTTAAACTGATAAAATCAACGCACATGCGCCACTTACCATTTGCTTTCTTGACCATAGCCAGCTTCGCAAACCAATCAAGATGACCAACTTCGCTAATGAAACCAGCTTCCAAGTGTTTATCCAATTCTTGTCAAATGGCTTCTTGCCAATCAGGAGTGAATCATCATAGCTTCTGTTTCACTAATTGTATGTCGGGTTCGTATGGCTAATCTGTGCTCTATTACTCCCCTTCAAACTCCGGGCACGTCAAGTTGTTTCCATGCAAACACATATGTGTTAGCCCAGATAAAAGTAATGAGCGCGTCTTCTTATTTAGCATCCATTGTTGATCCTATTTGAATGGTTTTTAACTGGTTAGCAGTATCAATAGGAACTTCTTTTACTTATTCATTGGGCTAAGGAGTTACTTTCAAATTCTCTATCTTATTATGCTTTTCAGTCTTACATGACATTCCGGCATCGTTAGTATTGCTTAATGGTAATTCATAGATAATCTCAAGCAACTTGTGGTAAGAATTAAGTGCAGTAAATTGGTTACCTTCTACACTAATCACACCTTTTGGACCATGTATCTTTATATTCTGGTAGACGTGATGAGTAACTGCCATAAATTTTGTTAGTGAAGGCCTACCCAAAATGGCGTGATGAGTAACTGCCATAAAGATAGATCGATCCGGCTTATTGAACAGTCAAGTTCATACTGACAATTTTAAAACTATGGGAAGGTAGTTGACCGTTACCTTTTCATCACCTCTAGCAACTTGGATGGCGGTGGTATAAACTTGTAAGAATTATAATAGATTTTGAGTTCCATCAAAACTCTCCAAAGACCCTAACTTGAATTTTTTAGGCCAGGTAACATCTCTAAGCCTAGGAGAGAAAGCCTTGCATTATGGGGCGAGACATTCAAAAATGCTTCTCCAATGTAGTTCAACCCTTTGCTGGCATCTAATGCTTTGCTGGCACAGACCAGGCGAAGATCTTTTCACACAAAAATCAGTCTGACCTTGTGGATAAAGACCTAATTTACACTTCGTTTGTAGCTTCTTATAAATCAGTAGTGAGGGATCTTATATTTGTTATATTAAGTACATTTTCTCCTTCCATCAGATGATTAAGAATTGAACTTGATAAAACATGAATCCTTTTGATAGGAGTAGCCTCCTGCGAACCACTTGGATCAAGATAGTCTCCTACCGCCGCCCTTAGAGATGGTGGTGTAATTGGAAGAGTAGGACAAGGTTGTCCTCCAGAGACGGCAAATCTCTATGAGGTGTCAGGTTGACCTCTATAGTACAAACATTTGTCCTCGTCAATAGATTTTTGCTTTTCCAATATAAGTCACTCATATTCATTTTGAACGCCTTTTTCGACTCTTTCTTGAACTTCAAGCTCTTCACACTAAACAGTGTCTTCGCCAAGGGATGCCTTTTCCAAGGATAACTTCCAGGTAGTTGTGCGCATCTATTAGACAACTATCTGTACGCAGGCATGTGTGGATACACCCGCTTATCCCCGACCATTTATTTGGTCGGGATGACTATTTTATTAGTTGGGGATGATTAGTATGAAGCAATGCTATTGAGCTGCTTTAATTGAACTGGTCGCAGGCTTAACTGTCCAAATAAGCATAGACTTCATTCTAAATTATAGATTTTTTTAGCCCATTAATAGAGCATGGTTTTTATCCATTGGGAGCCCAAATGAAAGATAGGCTTTTTAATCCTAGTCACTTATGGTGTTAAACTAACGGGATTGGAAAGTTTGGGGTGCTAAATAACCAGTTTTAAAGTTTGTGATATTGGACGATTTTCTGAGCAAAGCTCAGGGTGTTATACAGACTTCTTTCCCCACAAAAACAAGTTTAGAGTGTTAAACAAATGGGATTGGAAAGTTCGGGATACTAAATAACCAGCTTCAAAGTTTGGAGTATTGGATGGACTTTTGAGTAATATTCAGGGTATTATGTAGATTTTTCCTAATATATTTATAAAACCTAATAAAATTATAATATTATGTAAGTACTTTTGGAGAAAAATCTACATGTATAATTTTCATGCATCCAATTTAAATATTTATAAAATTATTACTAGTCAAAGTTTTGATAGTTTGACTACATATATGTCCAAAACTAAAACTATTTGTGATTGGAGAGAGTACAATATAAATGAGTGTTTAGAGTTATATTTTTAGGACTATGCTGATGTTCAGAACAACTTCTTTCTGTGACTAGAAGGGGTACTATTTAAGGAGAGAAACTGCTCGTATGAATCTTTTTATATAAAAAAACTGTATATACATATGAAGGGCAACATTGTATGTGTTAAATTAATCAGGCGTAGATGATTTGCTTGTACAGATTTTGAACAAATTTGTCAGCACTTGAAATACTACCAAATTAAAAATTGCTCACCTTGGTTCTCCTATATTAATTGTCTACTAACCAGGGAATCTAACAATACAAAATGACAAACAAATATTACTACTTTTTTAGAAAAAGAAGTGCATTCACACAATGAGAGAGAGAGAGAGAGGAATAACATAAATCAATGAAAAATGGGCGAGGCCTGCATTTGTATGACCGAACCAATCGTGTCGGACGTTGCAAGAGATCGCCAACTATGATCTAATCCATATACTATATTTAAAGAGAAAAAAATAAGGGTAACAATGAACTTCTCCAAACGATAAGAACAAACCACCCTAGTTTCTTTCCCGTAAGGAAGCTTCAATGGATGGTGTGTCACCATCCACTAGTGAGGCGTCGACGCATACATCACCAGTCACCAAGGCCCCGTATCATATCATATGCTTTACATAGCTTTCACCCACTAACTAACAAAGCACAGCATCAGCAATGATTTAAGCCCTCTAATTACATCACGTTGCCTGTTAGACTCCTTTTGTTTAGGTTTTTTCACCCACTAGCTTAAAAACTAAAAAAACCAAGGCTTAAACAAATAGGCGGTTTTTTTACCTAGGCTTTTTTTTTTACCTAGGCTTTTTTCAAAAGCTAAAAGCCATAAGAGATGTATTTTTTGTCTTCTTGAGGGTTGGTTTTAGACTAATATTACTGATGTTAAAGTAAAATTACCTATCTCTAACACTTATAAAAGCCAATTCTTTTAATCTATTTAAGTTAAAAAGCTAACTTTAAACCATAAATAAAAAGTTTAAATCTAAACAAATAGGACCTAACAAACTTTTCTAAGTCAACTTGTCTAAGTCAAATAACTCACTCACCCGGAAGGCCGGAAGCCGCTCCTCACACGGAGCGAAGCCTCCAATCCAATCCAAAAAACCACCCACCCCTTCTTTATATGCGCTCGCGTCCTCTCGCCCTTGTCCTCCCAACTCGATCGCCGACGACTTCTTCCTCCCCGTTCTTCAAGGCTCCACTTCTTCGCTTCTGGGAATCGCGCAACGACAACGTGGACAGGGCAGGCATGGCGTTCAAGAGGCGCCTCCTCGGGTGCTTCGGGCTGGGCGGGGAGCGGGCGGAGCAGGAGCCGCGCCAGAGGCGAGGAGGCGGGCCGGCGCTGCGTCGGCGGCGCAGCGTGAACCTCCGGTCGCTGTCGACGCAGGACCTGTGTTGGACGCTGGCGACGACGAGCCTGCACGCCTTCACCCTGGACGAGCTCAAGGCGGCCACCAAGAACTTCTCCACCACCAACTTCCTCGGCGAGGGCGGGTTCGGCCCCGTCTACAAGGGCTTCGTCGACGGCAGGCTCCGCCCGGGACTCGAGCCGCAGCACGTCGCCGTCAAGTATCTCGACAGCGACGGCGTCCAGGGGCACCGCGAGTGGCTGGTACGTTAGTGTCGAACCCCACCTCTCCGGTGTGAGCTAGCTTTTCATTCGGTACTGCTACTACCACAGTTTCCAACAAATTCCGTGCTAATCAAGCGTTGGTTGCGCTGTTCCATTTGTGATCAGGCCGAGGTGGTGTATCTCGGGATGCTGAGCCATCTGCATCTGGTGAAGCTCGTAGGCTACTGCAACCAGGACGAGCAGAGGATGCTGGTGTACGAGTACATGCCCCGGGGCAGCCTCGAGAACCACCTGTTCAAGAGTAAGTACTAGCTAGTACCACTGCATGGTTTGCACTTACTGTGTCAGATTGTTGCAGTTAACTCCGTCTCTTTTGATCGATTGGTTGATTGACTCTGCATGTCTGTCTGTATGGGTGCAGATCTCCTTGCGGCGTTGCCATGGTCGGCGCGGCTCAAGATCGCCGTCGGCGCGGCGAAGGGGCTGGCTTTCCTGCACGAGGCAGAGACGCCGGTGATCTACCGTGACTTCAAGGCATCGAATATCCTGCTTGACTCGGTAAGTTTCAGCTTGTCCAATCCAAACCCTCTTCTATCATGAACAGCTACCATGCAGCACATTTACAGCAGAATTCAATAATGTACATCACCGTACTTCATGATTCAGGAAAATAGAACGGCACAATTAAGTATCAAGTCGTTATCAACTTTGCATGTTATAGAACTAGGAGCCTGAATTTGTTACACGCCAGTCATGCTAATGGCTCGCACGTTGTCAACTCTTAGATCTGGGTCAAACAAACCCTTGCTTCGTTTAGAATTTAGAAAACGAAAACGCTCGTGCACAAATTTGATTTTGTTTTGCAACGTCCGACAAACCAGTAGCAAAATCTTATTCTTGATGCCGGCCGTTAGGCATAGATCTAGTTAATATTGTTTTGTTAGTTAGAAGCCTACAGTTTATATATATATATATATATATATATATATATATACTCCCTCTATTCAGAAACATATGGTGTATTTTGACTTTATACAAAGATTAAGGTTACAATGAAATTGAGAAAGTTATAAATGAAAATGACTTAAATACCCCTACTTAATTGTTTTGAAAGATAAAAAATAATAGTTTGTATATGATGGTAACAAATAAATGCATGTAGTTGAGAGAGAATAAATAACGGTATAATTCGAAAAGCCTCATTAAATCTATATGCAAGCTTTATATTTTTTAAATAAAATCATTCAAACTATAGGTCTTATATTTCTGAACGGAATGAGTACATCCCAACTAGTATTGCAATGCACACAGCAACACGTGTTGATGAAATCAAATGTAAAAAAACTTAAAGTAAACCTCAAACAAAGTTGCTTACCTTGTGTTTACGAATATGAAATTTTCAGGATTACACGGCTAAGCTATCGGACTTTGGCCTGGCGAAGATGGGTCCCCAGGGGGACGCGACGCACGTCACGACGCGCGTCATGGGCACGCACGGGTACGCGGCGCCCGAGTACATCCTGACGGGCCACCTGACGGCGAAGAGCGACGTGTACAGTTTCGGCGTGGTGCTCCTCGAGCTGCTGACGGGGCGGCGGGCCGTGGACAAGCGGCGGCGCGGGCGGGAGCAGAACCTGGTGGACTGGGCGCGCCCGTACTTGCGCCGGGCCGACAAGCTGCACCGCTTCGTGGACCCCGGCCTCGAGCTGCAGTACTCGTCGCGCGCCGCGCACAGGGCCGCGCAGGTCGCTCACCAATGCCTGCAGAGCGTGCCCAAGTCGCGCCCGCGCATGCGCGACGTCGTGGACGCCCTCGAGCCGCTGCTCGCGCTCGACGACGACGTGCCCATGGGACCGTTTGTGTTCACGGTAGGCGCCGAGCAGGCGGGGGACGTCGATGGCGCGGCCAACGCCGGCGACGACCAGCCAGCTCTGGGCGGCCGGCAGGGCAAGAGGCACGTTATGTCGGCCGTGCATGCGGAGAGCCCGCTGCGCAAGGGCGGCCGCCGGTACACGAGCGTGGTGAAGAGGCCGGAGAGCCCCCCAAGTCTGATCTGAGCAGGGACATAGTGGCTCAAGTATATACAGCAAAGAAATTACAGGTGTATATAGTTACGATTTGTTCGTTGATTCCTTTTCCTTTTCTTGGTGATGTCGTTTCTTTTTCCCAATAATTTTGAGGGGAGAAAATTTCTTTCATTTTTGTTGAGTTATACCGCCAATATTAATTAGCTCGAATGATGCGGTAACCTGTATGTAAAAAGTTTTGAGGCAATAGAGCAATACACATTGCAAAATGTACATGTCAGAACGTTTCCTCATATGGATTAATTTTCCGATGAAATCAGTTTGCATCGAATAAATCCATCAAAATTGACGAGCGTTTGTTCACCTGCTCATGTGATCGTGAATAAAAAAAATATGCGACGAAAACAGTACAGAGTAGGTGCCAAAAGGTCCCAATTTTCCTCTAAGAAACCGTTCATCTCGTGACTGAGGCAGGTAAGGAAACCCTTCGGTTTTGACATACAAAACAAGCTGGCACAAGAAAATTGTGAATAGGCACGAGAGCACTAAAGCTCTATTTGTTTTAACTTTGGATTCTTTAAAACTGATTCTGGATTGTGATTGTAGAGAAGCAAATTCTTCAAAAGCTAAAATTCAAAAGTACAGCCCCCTTTGTTTCAATTTAAATACAGTTTCTATTTAAAATAAAAACGGATTGTGCGCTGAACAATAGGATTTTAGACAGTTTCTCCAAGAATCAGAATCTGATTTGTACACAGAATCAGAAACTGTCACCCACCTGATTCTGCGGATTCTGACTTAGATTCTGCGAGTTTCGCCTTCTAGGGTCGTCGCAGGCACAAGGGCTTCCGCTGTCTTTCCTAGGCCCCTCCACCACCCTCATCTGTTCATCCGTCACCGAAGCCGATCAACAATCAACACAAACAATCAGAATTGCCGAAAGACCAGATTCTCCAGTCAGTAGATTCTTCAGACAGCCGCTTCTCCAGACAGCTGACTACAACCCAAAATCTGCATAATCAGAAACTGTCCCGAAAGGGACCTATATATAAAGTAGATTATGGATTCTAGTATATATGGGTGAGCTAGATTATGAGAATTGAATTTTAGAATCGAACCTTTTGTTTTTAATTCTGCTTTTGAGACTAAAATCCAAAATCAAAACAAAAACAAACAGTGCCTAAGAGAGAAAAGTTTGAATGCCATTTGAATGGCGTACAAGAAGAAAGCCAACTACTATCACCGGAGAAATGGTGAAGAGGCAAACATGGCCGGTTTCTTTTAAATACACAAGAAACTCAATGCGTTTTGGTTACGTCGGACGATTCACCAGAGGGGGAATACGTGTATCTGTTTCCCGTTGAGGTTTGAGAACCTCCAAGTGGGGGTTGTGGACATTAGAGGTGAACCGTGCCATTTTGAATCAGTGCGAGGCAGTTTGGTTCATCTCGGCTCATGGTTCGGTACGAAACTATTTTAAACAGATCGGACCGATATGTTATGGTTGTCCAAGCCGTGTAGAGCTTGCCAATTGGGCACGATGAACGGTCCAGTCCGACACGATAGTCCGGACCATACTCGTGCCGGTGTTATACGCATGGGTAAGCAAATGAAATTGTAAAGAAAGAAAACTTTGGATGAACTAGAGAAAAGAAGGGAATGAGTTATATATGTGGGTGAGCAAATCAAGAGTAAATGCATGACTGCGTCAATGTAACCGAAAGGAGCAACCGAATCAAGGAAAACGAATGAAGAATAAATATAATATGATTTTGTTTCGACCGAGAGAAAGGAAGGTCTAGACAGATAAAAAAAGAAATTAATCCGTAGTCATTTTCTCTTGTACCAATAGTATAAATGAGTCGAATCTATGTTGGCACGACACGAAACAGGCATGAAACGCAAATGAACCATGCCTAGTCTAGTACGACGAGTATGATGGGCTATCGCGATCCGACACGATTTAGCTCTGAAGTACGATGATCCGTGCTGGACTCGAGCCTGACACAACGCCCACCTCTAGTGGTGGTTCATCTGGACTTTGCAAAGAGGGGTCAAGTGTTGTAATAATCAAAAAAAAAACAAGAAAGAACTATGGTTCGGACCAAATTTGGGGAAAATCCAGCTCGAGGCAAAGCGGCTTGAGAAACGAGGGTAGGCTTGATCTGAAACCTAGTCAGAAATTCGGAATCGGATCCCGCGCTCTCCCTCTTAAGAACAAACCGAAAGACTGGAAAATTTTCCAAGTACAGATTCGCACCCAGGTCGTTCGAGGTCGCGATTGATCTTCCCAGGACTGCGGAGGGAAGCAGCGGCGCGCGGAGGATGAGGCATTGATTGAGGCACGGATGTCCCGGAGGGAGCTGCGGTAATGACGAATCTATCGATGGCGATCGTCGGAGTGGCGGAGTTCCTAAACTGAATGTGGAAGTGTGGGCAGTGTGCACTGTGCACAGTTTCGGCAGGTAGCGGCGGCGGAGCGTACCGAGTCTTGCGACTGGGAGGGGAGGGTTTTGAGCCGAAAACGGATTTGTCACTGAGACGTGGGGCAATAAAAATTGGCCGTCGGATCTAAAATAGATGGCATGTTTACCGGGAACAGCAATCAAGGTCCCTCATCTGTCACTTCAGCGATGGGGTGAAAATAGGTCGAATATTTCTTGTCTGATAACTAGATTCGGAATCGGATTTGACTATTAGCTAGATCAGATCTGGAACTAGATTCGGATACTTGAATCCGGATTCGGGATCGGTTTCGGAGCATCCAATATCTAGAAAAAACGAGACGAGATCCGGATTTTTCTTATTCGGGTATCAAAATATTTCTTATTCAGATATCAATATGGTCCAGCCTATTTTCATCACATTTTTTCCATGGCAGCCAATTTATATTAACAATTAGTTGGTTCTATTGATTCTCAAGTAGTATATTATTTCTACGATGTCTATTGAGTTCGATTGATATATAACTTGTTACTATAGTCATATACGCGTAGGGTTTTAATTCAACATATATTACTCTATATTATTCGTATATCTTTATTCGTTTCTGACCCGAATCCGTTACATGTCCGTCCCGTATCTGAGCCCATATCCGGTTTCGAATTCAGAAAAAAATATAGATTAGAATACGAAAAGAACAATATATGCCCGCATTTGACTCATTTTCACCCCTACTTCAACATACCCCTACTTCAACATGAGGACCAAACGCAATACGCCTCAAGAGTAAGGGGCTGAGGTGGTAACGGTGAGCGATTAAATCTAATACGATAGATTGATCGGAACTTAAAGAAAGATTTTAATTTCTTATTGATATATTTATTTATATTTAGAATTAATTAGAAATATTTATTTTATTTACCTAAAATTATTATAAATTATCACTGTACAAACACATGTTTTACATTTTATTATTTATACTTCATCTAAAAGACATACCAGGAACGCTATGTCTCAATATTATAAACTAATTTATCATACTTAGTGAATAAAAATAAGATGTTTTTGTCGAACTTGGGAGTAACACCTCTGAACCCTATATGTTTACTATGCTAGTCTAGAAAAAGTTAGTACACATAGTAAACAAAGCTGATACCCCAACATATCATATGAAATTTCATTCTTTTAATTATTAGAGTTTCACAATATTAATGTCTCACAAACCAACTAAAAATATAGCAGCGGAAAGCAAAAAGAGTAGTTGGATCTAGCAAATCTGCCACAAGTAATCAACTGGGGGGAACGGTCTAGTCAATGAGATCCTCACTAGTGAAGAAATACTCTTTTAAAACAATAGAATAAGTAAGGGGAGTACTAGAAGTACTCTACAAATTGCACGAGAAATGCACTTCTAATGTAAATGTGACAGAGTAAGGCTGTATGGTTAATTTTTGCATAAAACAACAAATTTCTAGATATTCTAAGTAATTTTCAAATGCATAAATTTTACTTAGAATATTTTATTTTCAAACATATTTTATCACAAGATCCATCTTAGAGCTGAACCAACTTTCCCATAATAGAATCACTCCAACATAATTCAAGTTTCCAAAATCATTTTTAAAATATCAATGTCTAATATGTGAAAAGCTTGCTTGGTATGCCCATGACCGCAACACGGCTAATCAATTAGTTTTAAAACAACCACAACTTTACCCACAAGAGGTTGTACAGCTTTACCCACAAGATATGATCGTCTCATTTTGCCAAAATACACACTTCTTTTGGTATGTTGTAGAGAAAATAATGACACAACCCCTATAAAAGCTCTATCTATGTAGTCATGCCTACTGAGGTTTCACCACTGAAAGGATTAAAACCATCCTAGTTAGAAATTCCCTCTTGCACCGTGTGACAATCTATAACCAACCTCACATTCAACCTAAAAGCACAACTGTCCATAGTATGTTTCAAGATGTATAGTCAGGTCTGTCATATACCAAACTTGTAAAAGTACAGTAACGCTTTAGGCCCTGTTTGGTAGAGTTTCAGATCCCAAGTCCACCTTAGATCTGAAGCTTATAGGCTAAAATAAAGTGAATTAAGTTTATATTTTTAGTCTAAAATGTAAACAAGATGATTCCACCGAAACACTCTTAATGTACTCACAGCTCCAGTTCTATAAATTTCTAGAGTTAGGAATACCCTACTCCATCAACTCCACGGATTTTGGTAGAGATGGAGCTATGCCAAACACCCCCTTATATTCAACAGCTCACAGACCTATTCTTAACTGACCAGGCGGGCTTTCAATAAAACCACCAGTCCAACCATTCCTACCCAGTCTAAACCACATTTTCCATTTATCATGACATTTCACAGAGCTTCAAATCATCATTTTACATTTTTGATAGAATTTTGTTTGGTACAAATTCCCAAAAAGGTCCTAGTTTTTATGCTAAGCATGTCTAAGCCAATTTTTAAATATTTTGGAATTCATCATATAACTTAGGGTTACAATGGCATGAGGTATTCAAATATCAAATGTGGTTATAAATAATCTGGGCATAACTATTCATTTTAAATTGCGTAAATTGTACTTGTTAAAATTATGCATGCAAAAACTTAAATTCAAAATATAATTTAAAAGTTGGGTTCAATATGATCAAAACTGTAACTTGTCTTACTCGAAGCGCTAGTGCTAAGATCTGTCGATCTGGTATTTCATTTGGCACTCAGAAAATCTAAGCGTTGAAAAGAGCTAAATTCAAATAAAATCTAAATAAATTTAAATAAAATACAAAGTAGAATAATTAAGTAATTTCGGATTTTAGATGAATCTAAGAAGAAAAACAGTGTTGATCGGAGTTCGTACGGAGGATAATGGACTCCCAAAAGATTTAAATCAAGGAAGAGAGAGAGAGAGAGAGAGAGAGAGAAAGGATATTTCTGGAATTTTAAAATTATTTTACTCAAGGAAATCTGGATTACTATGTCAATAAGGATTTTCTAGTTTTTGGAATTTTCTTTCTAAAGGAAATAAGGAATTATGATGCAAGCATAATATCATGATGACGTTAGTGAGAATTTGAAATTCTAGCTGAATTACTATCTAACAGGGAAACTACGCCAGTCTATGACATGTGAGCCCAGTCCTTGTGGACCAAGTCCATGGCCTAGACCGGTGCACCGTGGATGTTGCATGGCACCATGGCTTGGGCGTGCCAACACAATGCGCGACGCATGAGGATAGGAGGAGGTGTGGTGCAATCAAGGCTCTCAGGTGGTGCAGAGGGAGGCACCTAGTCGGTGCCAGTGAGGAGAAACCGACAGCAGCAGCGAGGGTCGAATGGCGGCGACGCACAATAAAGAACAGAGCGGCGACCAACTTGGGGAAAGGCGAAATCTGATGAGGGGAGGGAAGGGAACTAGAAAATGGAGACCAAGGATAGGAAGAGGAAGGCGAGGCGCACCTCATGGCACGGATGGGCGAAGACGTTGCGGGGCGCGGCGATGTGCACAGGTTGATGGTGACGACAGCGTTCAGGCAAAAATTTGGCGAAGTGGAAGAGAACAACACATAGAACGTGGTGAAGCAAACTTGACGAGGGGCTCGGTGATGGCAACGAAGGTCTGGCGGAGGCACAATCCACGTGAAGAATAGCGTTTGACCATCGGCGAACAACAAGCTTGTTCTGACGGTTTGTAGGGAAAATATCAAATAAATTGAGGGAAAATGCTCACAAGGTTTGGGAACACATTTTGATGCGAAAGAAAATGCTACAACTCACCAAGGCGACGGGAATGGGGTTGTAGTGCACGGCGCTCGGGGCACATCATATTCCAGGCGAATTGAGCAAGGGAGAGGAGCTGGGAGTTGGCAAAATAGGTTGCGTGAGTGACAAGGGTCTCAGTGCTCACTATAGGGCAAGAGGAGCACCAGAGAAGACGCAACAGAGGCGAAGACTACAGATGCCGAACGGCACAAACATGAAATTAAGGCGCGTAAAAGTGAGTAAATGGCTGGCTTGAACCCAACAGTGAATACCCTCATCTCTAGGGTACTACTCTCAGATTGTTAGACTATCTCCAGCGACATCCTTTCAGCCTCTAAATCTCTTTGCAGACAGATCCCAAGCACTCCAACAAATTCCCTTCACGATTCCCTTCGAAGGAATTCTCTCTGCCCCTCTGCAGTCACTACAGAGGATTTGCTTCCCTAGAGCAGGACGAATGTCACAAGCGTGGGCGACTCTCGATATTGTTCCCTTCTGCCTTTCATAGACAGATGGGCTGCGACTGCCATGGCGCGTAGCCCGGGGCATTGTGGGATCGCAATTTCCATAGTTCGAAAATACAGACTGAGCTGAGGTACTCATTATCTTTGGCTGGATCACTGTTATCTTTATCTGAACTGTTGGAACCTTTTAGCACCTCCTCTGCACCTCCTATATCCGGTTGGTTTGATTTATGTTTCACTTATTTATCTTATATTATCATTATCTTATTAACATATACTAAATTTTAATCCGAGTTTGACTATACCTTTATCGATCTAATGATAAAGGATTGGATGTAACTAAATTCAGAGACAGGACGCAGACCTACCCGGGATCCTCACCGAAGGAACACATACTGACATACTACTTGGTATTTGTCAGCTCGGGCGCGCAACTATGATAAGTTGAAAACAGTGGCCTGTAACTATGGGGGCGTAATCCAACTAAAAAGTTTCAAAAATTCAATCTGGATGTACATCTCATCTTACCCCATCTACACCCGAAATTTGTCTTTTTTGTAACTTCTAGCATAGGACGAATTTGATCATGAAATTTTATATGTAGATGGGGTAAGATGAGATGTACATCCATGATTTTTTCAGAATTTTTGAAATTTTTCTTAGTTGGATTGGCGAGAAGCATGATTGCAAATGCTGTTCCTGTAACTATGGCAAGCGCAAACTGCCAAGCAAGTAAGCAACTACGAAAAGTGCTGGCTGAGCTTGGGTGTACTACACCGGACATCTCCACCGTTCTGATTCACCGGGATCTGTGCTTCAGATTCGCCCCTTTCACTTACTCCTAAGCAAAGGACATCACTAAACGTGATTTAGTTTTGCCTGACAAGAGCAAGCACAATAACAAAGTTCACTATTTACTCTATCTCTCGCCTATATCATCTAAAGTAAGTAATAATTTATCTTGTACAATAACTATTGCTTGTCCATATCATCTAGAGTAAGCATACTTGTCCATCTTAATTAAAAGGGCTAAGGATCAGGGGCAAGTAGGAGGGGTAGTGCCTCATTTGGTTGATGACGGTCTGTCTATTCTACAATATGCAGATGATACTTTACTTTTTATGGAACATGACCTGGAAAAAGCGCACAACATGAAGCTATTGTTTTGTGCTTTTGAGCAAATCTCAGGGCTCAGGATTAACTTCCATAAAAACGAGTTATTTTGCTTTGGAGATGCCCAAAAATCTTTAAGTCAATATATGGAACTGTTTGGTTGTAAGCAAGGAAATCTACCTTTCAAGTATTTAGGTATTCCTATTCATTACAAAAAACTACGAAAATCTGATTGGAAATTGGTAGAAGAACGCTTTGAGAAGAGGCTCAGTGGATGGAAAGGAAAGCATCTGTCGGTGGGAGGTAGACTGACATTGATTAATTCAGTGTTAAGCAGCCTGCCAATGTATATGATGTCCTTTTTTGCAATTCCTAGGGGAGTTCTTAAAAAACTCGAGTATTTCCGCTCTCGGTTTTATTGGCAAGGAGACGGCCTTAAGAGGAAATATCGCCTTGCTAGATGGAACATTGTATGTCAACCAAAATACCAAGGAGGTCTGGGGATTCATGATTTGCACTTTAAGAACATTGCCCTTTTAAGTAAATGGTTGTTTAAACTTTTAACAACGGAGGGTACCTGGCAACAGCTGCTTAGGAACAAATATTTAGGTTCCAAGCCGCTAGGGCAAGTTGAGTGGAAACCAGGCGATTCACATTTTTGGTCCAACCTATTGAAGGTAAAGCAAGATTTCCTTCGCTTTGGTACCTTCAAAATTAATAATGGATCGCAGGTGAGGTTCTGGGAGGATATTTGGCTTGGAAATTGCCCTCTTAAAGATCAATATCCTGGTTTATATAGCATAGTTAGAAGGAAGCATACAACCATTGCTGAGGTTTTCTCCACAACTCAACCAAATATTTCATGGAGAAGGTCATTGTTTGGACCAAAGTTAGTGGCGTGGAATGAATTACTTTCACGTATCACTAATATTAATCTAACGCAGAGTAATGATGAGTTCCGCTGGAATGTATGCCAAAATGGTCAATTCTCTGTGAAATCTCATTATCAAGCATTGATTAAAAGTGGAGTGCCAAATTTAAATAAACGATTATGGAAACTTAAAGTTCCACTAAAAATAAGGGTGTTTTTATGGTATCTAAGAAGAGGAGTTATTCTGACTAAAGACAATTTAGCAAAGCGAAATTGGCAAGGATGCAAAACATGTTGCTTTTGTCAGGAACCTGAGACAATTAGGCATCTGTTCTTTGATTGCCGTTTCGCACACACAGTTTGGTCATTAATATATTTGGCCTTTCACATAACTAGTCCAACGTGCGTGGACAGCATGTTTGGAAGTTGGTTAGAGGGTTTTGGTCCAAATGTTAGAAACATAGCTCTTCTTGGTGCTATAGCTACGTGTTGGTCTATATGGTTATGTAGGAATGATAGGGTATTTCAAAAGAAAATCAACTCTTCTCCTTTGCAGGTTATCTTTGCTATTATCCACCTGGTCGTCACGTGACGTCGTGTGGTTGCGTATGAAGAGATGCGAGTTATTTTGGTGGAGGTTACTCAATGTTTGGTCCGAGTGGCCAAGGAATTTTATTCAATTAATAAAGTTCTTCCATTATGGCGGTCTAGTCATTGCTGATCCAATAGAGACTTTTAGTGGTGGCGATAGTACATTGTTTTCGTGAGATGCCAGGAAGCATTGGGTGGATAAGAGATTGCTGATCATTAGAGTGTCGTGGTCTCTTTTATTCTTTTTGGTCGTTATGCTTGTAGAATAAAACTGATGTATTACATATTAATAGTAAGTTGAGATAATTTTATTATATCTACCATCTCGATGTAATGCTCTTTTCCTTTTTTCTCTCTGTTATGTAGAATAAAACTGATGTATACATATTAATAGTAAGCTGAGATAATTTTATTATATCTACCATAAAGCATTGTATTATCTCGATGTAATGCTCTTGAAATAATTAATAAAGTTCTTCCATTATCAAAAAAGAGTAAGCATACTTGCTCCAATACGGACTTTTAGTTGGCGATAGTACATTGTTTCCCGTGAGATGCTTGTTGCTGTATAAGAGCCGGTTCTCTTTTCTCTCTTTTTTTCTCTCTGTTATGTAGAATAAAACTGATGTATACATATTAATAGTAAGCTGAGATAATTTTATTATATCTACCATAAAGCATGTGATTTAGTTTTGCCTGATAAGGCTAGGATGCTAGAGGTATAGGTAACTAAATCATGGAAGTACTAAAAAAATGTAAACGCTGCTAGTAGCCTGCCCGACAGCAGTAGCTATGCTACCGTTTTGTGACTTCTTACACAGACTGCACACTTCAGGACACCACAAAATTCCGGGATAAATCTTGGCGAGAACAAGTTGATAGTTTGATACCATCTGCCCTTCAAGTTATGTCGCAAAAACAATGAGGGTTTGTCCAATTAAATTAATTATATTGTCCGTTTAATAAGTTGCAAGGAACATCAGCGTTTTTCTTTTCATGCAAACTGGGATTAGTTCAAGATGTTACCTAGCATTTTTTTCCTACATCTTTTTTAATCTGTACCGCAACAAGTGTTAGTCCTAGGCAAGGGCATGGTAGAATCAGTGTTCGAAAAAGTGCAAAAAAGCGGTGCCTAGGTGCTCAGCGACTGGCCTCCGCCTTGTCTTAGCACGAAATCGTGCCCTAGGCGGAGGGGCCGCTTAGGCGGAGGTCGGCGGCGCTAGGCGGGTGTTCAAGCAGGAGTAGGCGGAGGTCGACGGTGAAAAAGCGGAGGAAGGAGGAGCTCAACGAAGAAAACCCTAGGCGGTGCAGATGGGATAAGAGGGGAAAATGGGTGGGGAGAGAGGGTCGGGCTGATCTGGTGCGAGCATCGATCCTCCTCGGCCGTCGAGTGCGAGCGTCGATCCTCCCGCCACGGATCTCCTCGGTCGCTGGAGATCGTCTTCCCCGCCTCCCTCGCCCGAGATCCTCCTCGTCTCCCGCGCCACCAGCACCCAAGATCCTCCGCGCCTCCTGCGCCACCAGCGCCCGAGGTCATCCCCGCCTCCGCACCGCCAGCCCCTGAGTTCTTCCTCCCACGCCGGCACTTGAGCAGTGAGCGGGGATCAGGTCTAGCTCTCGGTTTTGTTTTGCTACCGTCTGTCGAATTGATACTAAGTAGACGAAATACTATGTGTAGACTATAGCAACTGATCTGTTTGTTCAGTGATATTATGCTTGCTGCAGTCACTAGCAGTTCATTTTGCTTGATCATCCTTCACAAGTTGGATGTTAGATTTGGGCTTAACATAAGGAGGTTGCATGTAAGTTGCGCTCTCTGGCACTCGCTGTCCCTCTTGCACTGGATGTCCCAGATGTGCTAAATGTTGTGGTCTGTCATGCCAGAAACCATTGTTCTCTTCTTTTTCAGCACTATTCTTGCCCTTCGCTCCATTCAGTGTAGCATAATGTGGTACCCCTGTTTGTAGTGTTAGTTACTAAGTGGATGATCCGAGATGGGACTAAATGCAAGAGAAAAAATCCATATTCTAAGGCTGAGATGTGCCTTTCACTCTTTTGTTTTGCTGCAGCTTGCCATTTTATGATTTCTACATAGACGCGCTAGGCGCTAGGCAGTGGGCCTCCATCCGCCTAGCACTTTTTTGAACATCGGGTAGAATAGGTACCATTATGAATGAATAAAAGGCATACAACTATATTCTAAATTCGTTTATAACCGTCAATATTACGGATTTAGAATAATCGTCATTTTCAACCCCACAAAAAAAATGTTTATGCAATAAAAAAAAACTATCACACATCCTTTCAACATGAAGTTCACTGGCGAGTGGCGTCACTGCGGTTCTTGCATTCTATTCTACACACTCACATAATGTTCGTCCACGCAGCATATGTTCTTTTTTGTTTCCATTTAATGTAATTAATTTTGCCCTATGTCATGCGTGAAAACATGAAAATTCCACATGTCATTCTCTCTTAAATTAACCATGCGCCCTCCCCCTTCAAACGAACTCAATTTCCTCGCGTTAACATCGATGGCAACTGAGGGTCATGTTCATATACCAAAAAAGCTTGCTGGCCAATATATGTGAATCAAATTTAGATATGGGTTTACAAACAAATTAAGGAATAACCCCCTCTTTTCTTTTAAAACAGATCTATATAAAATTTGTTGATATAGGTGAACAGCACTAAACAACTACAAAAGGGAAGCAAGAAGTGAGAATACTTCCTGTTGGTTATAACCCGACATAGTTCATAGTCTCATACAATAATAATAAAAAAAACTCAAATTGTTCAATATCACGGGTGAGCCTCTTTTGAAACATCAAGTACGTATGTCAACGTATAGAGTAGAGAAAAGTAGAAAAAAAATGACAGCAAACCCTGTACCCTGACAGGCTCGCATGTGTGCAGCGAATACAGAAACGGTAGCCTACAGCCCATGCGTTCATGAATGCTAATCCGCCTCAGAATCGGAAGATAGCAAGCCCGAATCTCATGGCAAAGGTGTCGGAATCGACGGCCCAGATAGAGGGAATTCTGCGACCGAGCTTAGAATTTCCGTACTTAAGCAACTATGATAAGAGTTCATTTACTTTGCTCACACGAGAAGCTATATATCTGCATGAGCGATCTATCTCGGTTTGTTCACACAATCGAGATATAGAAAATTAAGGGTCTGTTTGGTAGAGCTCTAGATTCCAGTTTCATCTGAAATTTGAAACTTGTAGGCTAAAATAAATTAAATTAAGTTTATATTTTTGGTCTAAAATGTAAACAAGATGGTTTATCTAAACACTCTTAATATACTCACAGCTTCAGCTTCACGAATCAGGCGAAACTAGAATTTTCAGCTTCACCAGATTCATAAATCTGAAGAAACTGAATCCCTCTTAAACACACCCTAAGCTTTCTTGACCTTTAGGCCAGAAAAACCAGATACGGAATTGAGATTACAGAGTTTTTACCATCCTTCGGATGTATCATAGGGTACCACTAAATTAGCATTAAAATCTGGTACATTTATCCTTTAGGATTTAGATACCCTGTGATACTAGTAACTTGATGTGTAATTTGATACCTCGAAAAGATGGTACTAATGGATCAGTGTGATGTTGCCATGTTGGCATGGGTCCCCAGGGGGTCGCGATTAAATTCCATTTGGCATAGAGAATTTCGCGGAACAGATTTGGTCGGCTACTCTGACGAAACGGGAGATGTCGTAGTTGCACCGTGTGTGAAAAACGGTGCGATTTGAGTGTGTGTGGTGGCAACCGTCAAGACTGTGATGTTGCCAAGTAAGCTTGTTGAAAATTCTAGTCTTCGTTATGCTTTGGACGCCGGATACTGGATACTCCGTCCATTTGCTGTCATCTTGAACATCAATATAACTTTGATCACTAATTTTTATTATAATATATTTACAAAATCTAATAAAATTATAATATTTCGAAAGTATTTTTTTATGTAAATCTACAAATATGATTTTTATGCACAGTTGATATGTATATCCAAAATGATAGTTATTTATAACCAGAGGGAGTATCTAACAATGCAAATTGGCGTAATTATTATGGACACGCCGTCGTTTTCTCTGCAAAGATTATGGTGTACAGGTAGAGAATTAAGTTCCTGTTAACAACCTATGATCAGAGCAATTTGAACGGATCGAGCTGGTGATCAAAAAAAAAAAGGACCTCTTTTCCCCAATCAAGTTCTCTGCGCGTAATTAGGAAATATAGTTGTTTCTTCGAGATTGTTGTTCGAAGTATGTAAGTTGTTTCCTGCACATGCTGTGGCATCAAGCCATCAATAGTTAAAATAGAGCAACTATACAACGGTATACTATGTAATAACAAGTTTCATATAGTTTTAACAAATTTCAAGAGAACGTTTGAAAATTTTCATGTTTCGGTGAGTTTTGCGTATTTTTAGAAGTTTCTAGAAGATTCCAAGCTAAAGTTTCAACGGGTTTCAGATTTTGGAACTCAAGTTTCACTAGGTTTGAACCGATGAATTTGCAGCAAGTTTCAAGAAACTTCATCAATTTTTAATAGGTTCCATCAAGTTCCAACTAAAATTTTAACAAGTTTCACCAGAAAAAATAACACAAAAAGAGCAAAAAATCCCAGTATACTCACCAGCGGCTGTCATCCAGCTCTAGCCACTCTTCAGCACCACCACCTACTACCCCTACTCGCTCAACGGGTGAAGCTAGAACTCAAAGTTACCCGTAATATGCGTGGTGATGAAGTTGAGTCATGAGACGAGTCGGCGTTGGACCACTCTTGTGGCCTAGATGAGGAGGCAGGTAAGAGTCATGTGATTTGATGGATCCCATCACGGGTGATAAGGAAGACGGCCAGATCCAATGGATTTCATCGCTGACAACAAGGAAGATGACCGGATCCAGTGCATTTCATCGTCGACATCCTTCTCCCGCCATGTCACCTCTACCATACCTCAGGTTGAGTTCACGCTTGCCGAGCCGTTGCTTCTTGGGCACCATCCTCCATCTCCCACCCTTGCTCGTGCTAGTTGCTACCCCTAAGACTAGAGAGGAATAGAGCAGGTGTGGATGGCTAGCAGCAAAGCACGATTAAAGAGGAGGGTGAATAGCAGCAACATCAAAGGAGGAGAAAAGATTGTAACGGCGTGATCGATTTGGGGTGGCTATACTCTCGATTCGGGGGATCGGTGTGGACCCCGAAAAAACACTTCCAAAATTCTCTGTATATCCTGTACTAATCCAGAAAAGCTAGTACACACAGCAGAAATATTATCACAACATATCCAACGTATTTTATTAATAATCAGATTTTACAATAATTATGGCATACAGGCCAAATAAAAGATTACAGCGGAAGTAGAATAAAACCAGTAGTAAAATCCAATAGATTTGCCACAGGCAATTAACTAGGGCAGCGGCCTAGTTATCTTGATCCTCACTATTATAGAGATACTCCTCTAAAAAGATAGAGTAAGCAAGGGTGAGTACAAAAGTACTCCGCAAGTCACACAGTAAATGCAGTATCAATGAAGGGTCACAAAGGAGGGAGGAACTGCAGTGCAATCATGATTTTGGTGCAAACACTGTGCAATCCTACTAAAAAAGGTTTCAAAAATTTTTGAAAAAAATCATGGATGTACATCTCAACTTACCCCATCTACATATAAAATTTCATGATCAAATTCGTCCTATGTTAAGAGTAATAAAAAAGACAAATTTCTGACAAACTTGAATAGTTCAAATGCACCCCAAATTTGTCTTTTTTGTAACTTCTAGCATAGAATGAATTTGATCATGAAAATTTATATGTAGATGGGGTAAGTTGAGATGTACATCCATGATTTTTTTTTCAGAATTTTTTGAAACTATTTTTAGTAGAATTGCACGGTGTTTACACCAAAATCATGATTGCACTGCAGTTTTTCCCTACAAAGGAAGGCATAATATGGTTTATTTGAGCATAAAGACATATTTCAAATACAATAATTAATTTTCAATGCGTAATTGGTATAGTAAAAACTAAGTTTTAATCCAATTTTCAGCACGGGCTCCAACCCAGAGTTTCATCCCAAATTTTCCCATGTGAACTCTCTCCACATATAAACCATTTTTCTGGAAAAATATTTTGAAATCCAAAGTCTAGTCCGTAAAAGGCTTGCTCGGCATGCCCATAACCGCAGGCGTGGCTAATCGATTAGTTTTACACTTTGCAGAGATTGTACAACTTTACCCACAAGACATGATTATCTCCTTTTGTCCAAATACACACTTTCTTTGGTGTGTCGCCAGAGAAAATCACGACAAGGCCCTTATAAAGTTCCATCCACGTAGTCATGCCCGCTAAGATTCCACCGCTGCTAGGGTTAAAACTGCCCAGTCCAGAAGTCCCCTCTTACGTCGAGTGGCAGTCTTACACTCATTGCCACTTTCATCCTAATAGCATGACTATCCATGGTATGTTGCAATATAGATAGTTAGGTCTATCCCATTCCAGACTTGTGATAGTACGGTAAGGCTTTACATTCAGCGTAACACAGACCGATCCTTAATGGACTAGGCGAGCTTTCACAACCCTTATGCCTCACGCACCCACCAGTCAACCATTCTCGCCCGGTCTAAATCACATTTTTACTTTCTTTTGAATAACATCATCTTTCATCACATCCCACGGTGCACCGACACCAAGGAATAACTTTATTTTCAACATAAATCTTGTTTTGGCATAAATCCCCAAAAATTCATAAATTCATGTCTAAGCCATTTACTATATAGCACTAGTTAATACTACAATATTGTACCAACTAGTAATATTTTGCTCTAAGATGACAAGGTATGAATATTTCAAAGTCAATTGAGCATAACAATTAGGAGTAACTAATTATTTAAAACTGGGATTTAAATTACATTGATAAAACTATGCATGCAATAATTTAAATCAAAATATAATTTTAAATGTTGGGATCAACATGTTCAAGGGTGTGACTTGCCTTGGTTGAAGGATTGAAATTCGGGATCGTCGGCCGCAAACTCCTCCAACTCTCCGTAATCTATACTCAAAAGATAACTCCAAATCAAATAAAATCTAAATAAATTCAAATAAATACAAAACTAGCACTAATGTAAAGTTTATGATTTTAGATGAATTTAGAAAGAAAAACGGAGCCAAACGAAGTTCAACGCGTAAGAACGGACTCCTAAAAATTTAAAAAGAAGAAAAAGGAAAAAAGAAATGGTACTATAGCTTAGGTATTGTTCACTCGTGAATACTGTAGCATCTGTTATCGTTCTTACGCCTGCTCGCTCCAGAGAGCCTCTATCTTCACAGGGAAGAAGAAAGAAAAAAAATGGGGGAGGAGGGGCTAGGGGCGGCCGACTAGCCGGGGAGGGTGGCGCGATGGCCGGCACAGCCGGTGACGGCCGGAGAGAGGCGGTGGGGCAGCGGGGTGGCGGTGGTGACCGGAAATAGAAAAAAAAAATGGAGATCAAAACTTTGTGAAGAAATTCAGGGATTGCAAGCACGGAATTGGTTTGTAGAGGAGAGTACTGGGTTGTGGAAGTAGGAGGGGTCCTCGGGGTGGGATTTATAATCGTTGGGAGCTCACAAACAATGGAAATCGCAAAATTTTTGTAATTTGAATGGAGTGTAAAATCCGGCATTTAAGAGTAAGATTTTTTGGAAAAATTGGCCATGAATGGATAGAGTAGATCACGGGGAGTCCGAATATGATTTTTTCCGAATTTTTGGCGTTCAATCGGAGGAGATTTTTAAGCTTCCTCAAAGCTCTTATGAAGGGGAGAAAGAAGTTGCCTTCTCTGAACCGGAACTGAGTTTGAAGAAACAAATGACAGGTGGGGCTCAAATTTTAGATTTTTTTTAAACCGAGAGAAAAGCGCGATGGTAAAATAGATAAAAAGCTCTAAAAATCCTGAAAAAATTCTCAAAAATACTTTGAAATATTTGGAACAAATAAAATTATTTTCGGAATTTTTCAACCTTTAAATTTTACTCAGAAATTCTTTTTATTAAAATTAAAATTACAACAAAAAAACTTTATAAAATCAACAACATTCCAAATAAATTCTAGATTAAATAAATTAAATGGATGTCACAATCGGAGAGAAAGAGCAGTAGTATTACGTAGAAAAGGGTCGTGAATATATTGATAAATAGGTAGGCCAAATGGATAAAATTTTAATGGGGTTGAATCTTACGTCTGCAGCTGTACCATCGCTTTAGGCAAACCACGATCCACCGTTCGCTTTCACAATAGCTGGAAGCATGCTGTACTACTTCGATTCCAGTCGTGGTCCTATCCGAACTTCAACAAGTCGAGGCTGAAACTTATCCCCTGAATCGTTTCGTACATCAGTACAGTACTGGAGTTAATGAGTTACTATATGACTTTGAATTTTGATATTCCATGGACTAATTAATTCTCGCTGAAAAGTCCTTTGTACCCCCACACCTGCCTTCAGATAGCTCTTGTACAGTCCTTTGGCGCAGGAAGAGACAGAAAATACGCCTCTTTTAGGTATGGAGCCGCTCGTCGAAATGAGATTAGGCCGAAACCAGTTGTCATGTTCTCAGCTGTGTGATTGTGTCACCCCTAAAAAGAAGAAGGAAAAAAAAAGGGTCCGAGTTGTGTCCTTCCGTCCTTCTGCCCTGGGATGAAGTGCACGGACAAGACCCTGGCCAAAACATCAAACAGCCGTTATTTTGGATTATGGCATCTTGCTGAAGCGTTGTTAACTACACGTGAGTCCTGGCATTCCACGATAGTACACTACCTGCTACTCCCACACCAGTCAAACATAATTTGGTTATCAATATTTTTAAAAATATTTAGAATGGATACATATAACTTATATGTATAGATTTGTCTTGAAAAATGTTTTCATAATGATATAATTTTATTAGGTTTATAAATATATTACAAGAGTAATTAATGATCCAACCTATATTTTGAAGATCGTGTTAATGTCAAAACGACACGTATTTATGACCGGAGGGAGTAGGGTAGGATGGTCATCAATATTCGATCCTAGTCACCAATTTTTTTTGGGAAAAAATTTAGGATACACCACTTCATTCGTTGGCACTTCAGGAAATACTATTCGTTATCTCAATAACATGAGTAGTATATCATGAATTTCCCTTTTTTTTGGTACAAGAAGGGGTGCAAGCAAGGCAGATAATTTCCATCCGATCGACTGATCGAAGGCTTGCAGAGCAAATACGAAAGGGAGAAATGAGTATCCGGCACTGTCCATGTCTGACTTCGACTCTGAGAAAAAAAAGTAGAATAGGATATGAGATGGACGATATTTGTCCGTATTCGCTCTTATTGCACGCTACTATATAATGTCATGTGCAGAGGTGCAAAAGGAGCAAATAAATTTCCGTCCACCGGGGTCTTGTAACTCATTGAACTTGGTATAATCAAAGGTAACACTCTATATATGCAAGAAGTGGCCCTAATTGCTCAAGCGAGATTAGTGTAATCATCTATGCCCTCATTTTTAGTTATTTCAGTATTTTGGTGATTAATGATGTTTGTTTGTTAAGACTAACTGTATTTCAAGGCTTTAAGATAAATTAGTACTTGATATTGATATATTGGGAGTTCTTGATAGTCAAATATCCTGAAAAGGTGAAAATAATGGCAAAGTATGAAGATTAAGGACTTAGTGAGTAGAAATAATTCAAATAATCAGTTTGAATCATTTTAGTGATATGCTTTATTTTTGTTTTGGCCTTACTATTAATGGGGCTCAAAGCTAGTAGCTTGAGTTTTATGAGATTGGTTAGTTATGATGCATACTAGGTCTCTCTAGCTCATATCTAGTCAGAAGAAGGCAAGAAACCAAGCGAGAATACCAGATTTGGATTGTGTGTGAAGTTTCAGGTTGGTCAGAAAAATCATCATTGAGTCGAATAATCTGACTGAGTTCAATCGATTCAATAGATAGTATGTCCTACAATTTTTAATAGGATCAGATGATCATAATGACCTGGAGCATGGGTCGAATCAATTTCATAGAGGCCATATTGAAGATCCAAGCGAGCCAGATCATCAGTCGAATCAATTTTATATAAAAGTGCTCGATGCGAGTTGGATGATCCAAGTGGGTCAGAGTATGACCCGTATCAATTTCATAGAGAAAGTGTTCTTGATACTTTGTATCAGCCTAGATGATTCGAGATATACGAATAATCTGAGTGGGTTGGACTATCCGAGTGTGTGAAATGGATAATTTTTTGACCATTGGAAGCGTTTAATTCGAATAATCCGAGTTGGTCAGATGATCCAATCAAAGAGATATTTTGAAATAACTGTGTCTATCGGCTAGCTTCTGAGGATGGGGGCTATGTATAAACCCAATTGGCAGTCAAGTTAACTCCTTAGGGCTGTATTTCGGTATCCATCCTATTAAGGAGCTCAAGGGCATGTTGAAGCTTGGATTGAAGATCTTGAGTGCTTTTGTGAGAGATTGAGAGGGTAGGTTAGTCGTAGGTTGCGTAGCACTCCTAGTTGCTTGACCATGCTAGGATTAAATGACCTCTTTAGTTTTATTACTCTTGAATATCAGTGTCTCCTAAACATCTTAGAGGCGTTGGCTCGGTGACCTTTCTTAGAGGAGATTGTGTGAGGCACCAGGAGAGTTACAGGAACAGGGGAGTGCTCCACGTTTTCTGCCTGACTATTTGATCTTAAAATTAAGAATGCTGGTATTAAGAACAAGTGAGTTCCCTTCTCTGATCCTTCCCGCCCAACCGGAGAGTGGACAGAAGGTTTGTAGTTTACCTATCTGGAGTGAAGAAGGACTAATACGAGTAGATGACTTGATTCCTTGCACGGTCTCAAGCGGAGCTATACTTTTGCAAGAGCACTCCAATAAAGAGTAGGGGAGACCACCAAATCTCCGAGACCCGATTAAAAAAATAGCTATGTTTTTGTTTCTTTTATATTTCTGTATTTACATTATTATCTTTCATTTCCTAGCTTACTAGATTTGTGCAGGGTTGAAATTACGTTGCAAAACTTCACTAGAGACCCTATGCACTTAGGTTAGGCTAGTAAAGATTAGAATTTTAATTTAGCCTTTGGTGAAGAAGTATCCCAATTTACCCTGCTCTTAGGCTTTTGATATACTTCAATTAGCACGTGGTTACACCAGTGACCCAATTTCTTGGATCAGCTCTTCTTTTTGTCCGACTGATCGACCGAATATTTGCGAAACGAATATGAAATAGAGAAACTCATTCGGCACTATTCGTGTTCGACTCCAACTACAACAAAAAAAATACAAAATAAAATAGATATAGGATAAATGATATTCATTTGTATCGTTTCTGATTACCACCCCTAGGTACAAGTGGAGAAATCCATCCCCAGGCTGCTTGGAACCAAATCGACGGGACCGGCTGGTAATTTCGTGCGGGATCGGCCGGCGCTGGCATGTTATCCAGCATTCACTGTGCGTGGTCGCCCTCTGCTGTGGGCCCGCCTGTCTGTATCGGACGATGTCACTTTGCCTGCTGGACGGCAGAAAAAGGCTCGACTAGAATGGCGATGTCTGAAAACTAAGTGTTCGCGTCCAGGACTGGGCAACTGTAAGCTCGATCTCTTCTTGCCTCTCGGTACTTTCCTGCTGGTCTCACAATTCATATACATGTATGGATCCACACGTCAGCTACAGTACTGCTCTCTACAATACTGCAATAGGTCCACATGTTAGCTGCAGTAC
This sequence comes from Guadua angustifolia, assembly GCA_036346375.1. Taxonomy (NCBI): domain Eukaryota; kingdom Viridiplantae; phylum Streptophyta; class Magnoliopsida; order Poales; family Poaceae; genus Guadua; species Guadua angustifolia. The sequence goes on along the minus strand of CM070510.1, from coordinate 9,898,009 downwards.
TGCAGAGAAAACGGGGCTCATACGTCAGTTGCAGTACTGCAGAGGATACGCTTCTGCATGTATCAATCGTGTACACCATGCTGTTGCAAGGTTTGTCTTGGCAAAGGCAAGCTGTTATGCGAATTGCAGACACGGAATACCGCGTTTCTTTTGGAACAACAGAGTTGCCTGTTGTAGTAGTAGCTAGACTAGTACCAAGCTTTGAATGATTTGTGCATCTTGCTTCTTAAGATTAAGGGCATATATAGTGGTGTAGACGGTAACTGTCTATAATATATCTTTATATTATCTACAAGCAGCACTAAAAGCACTCATACAATAGATCGTCTATATAGTTGTCTGTAGTGGTCTTTCATTCAATTAACAGACTATATATATAATGGTACACAAAATGCAAAACTGTCTATAAGATATTTATTAAATAGTAGATAGCAGTTTTCTCTCTCCTTCACATCACTTAAAATTATACGTGACAACTCTTATAGATAACTGACTGTAAACCATTGTACATATCAACTCGAGACGACCATCGGGGACGCAGACATACTGCCGTGTGATGCGATGCGACGACCTATGTGGCAACCACGCCATTTCTCCCCGTTCGCGTGGACCAACTACACCGACCATGGGATGGTTACAGGCCGACGATCGATTACAACCTGCTAGTTTAGCCGGCTTCCGTTCTCGGCATCACGATCTGCCGCCGTCATCCGCAAGTGGGCATGGGCCCCTTGATTGGAACATTTTTGGCATCTGGCACTAGAACAGAACGCGCTGCTAGCTCCTGCACCCTTTCGATCGTCCTCTCGCACAAGTGAAGTCCAACGGTGTGCATCAGAGGGCCGGCCCCTGCGTCTGCATGCTCCTGGATTAGATTGGTAGGTAGCTCTGTGCCTCTATCGGAAGCTATAACATGGCGACTGCTGTGCAAGTTCCGTCTGATTATCGTGCAATATTAAGCGTTTCAAAAATTCGAAAAAATCATGGATACATCTCATCTTACCCCATCTACATATAAAATTTCATGATCAAATTCATCATATGCTAGAAGTTCAAATTTGTCTTTTTTGTAACTTCTAGCATAGGACGAATTTGATCATGAAATTTCATATGTAGATAGGTTAAGATGAGATGTACATCCATGATTTTTTTAGAATTTTTGAAACTTTTCTTAGTTGGATTGCACGGCGATCAGACGAGGCTCGACAGACAAAGCAATGTTGCTTCTATAACATGGCCACAGCAGTATGCATGGAGCAGCCATAATCTTGAACCAATGATGCTGTCATCCTAAGAAATGTCGTCCTCCAATATTCTTGCCGAAATCTTAAACAGTCGTCTGACGTGTGATCTACTGGACTAGAGAACCATGCTGCTGCTAGCTACGGCCTCGCGCTTCAGTACAAAAATTCCACTCTCTGAAAATGCTCGTCACTGTCCAAGGACGTACGTGTTTAATTGCAACGTTGGATGGATCATTCGGTTGTGATTCAAACTGGGCAAGGCTAATCTGAGAACTGATGAATGGTATCTACTAATGATTAAGGTAAAGTACTCCTCCGTCCAAATTTGTAAAGTGCATTTTTAGGATTTTGTCTATAAATATAGGGCGTATGTTATATCCCAAAGTAAAATTAGTGTGATGTTGCCTCTATACTCCTAATAAATATCCACTTTTATTTTATATTCTCTACATGCATGCATTGAACAGAGTGCTTAGTGATAATAATAAGGGGTATAAGTCTTTTTCAATGGCTTTTTTGTCTATGTGATAAGAATAAATACGTTTTATAAACTTAGATAGATGGAGTATCTATTATTATATACTAAATTGACTACAGACGTCTTAAAGCTGCTAAGGAAAAAAATGAAATAGCTATAAATTCTAAAAAAGAAAAGAAAAACATTCGGTCATTACCTTCGTGAGCCTCAAACTATGATCGTGGTTACCGATTCATAATGGTGATGTATGATGCAAGGGCGTGGTTACCGTGCTAGTTCTTTAAAATATTATTAAGGTAGTACAGGCTTTTGGTAAGCTAGTGTTTTAAGGCTATTCTTAGTGCTAGTTTCATTTCAATTTCAATATCATTAAATGCTACGTCATATAAGCAAAGATAATGACATGTCAAAAAATTAATGATGAGAGAGATGAGGAGAGTTTCATTTAGATGAGAGAAGTTTCATTTAGATGAAACCTGAGATACACGTTTACCTAGACAAAAATGATGTGGCAGTCTTGAAAACAGTGCAATGAAACTGTGCACTGGGAATAGCCTAATAAAAAAAGAGGAAGAAGAAACGCATCTGTTCGTATTCAACCCATTTGAGGCAAACTTTTTGGCCTCTGGACACATCAATCTTAGGGCATGTACAAGTACAATGGTATAGACAGCTGTTGTCTATAACAAGCTGACATGTAATTTATAGACAGCGTTAGAGACAACTCATGCAATGGTATAGACAACACATTTATGAGTAGATAGTTTCTTCCCACACACAACCTGTCTTAGTTCTCGTGCTAGAGTCGACTCTAGATTAAGAGACAGCTCAACTCTCTATACGCACCCTCTCTCATCCACGTCACTTTTTATCCTACGTGGTAAACCTTAAAAACTGCTGACGTGTATTATTGTAAATGCTCTGTTGAAAAGCATCCATGTATCCAAGGAATCCGGAAAAGTCGGCTGATTCCTTGGATAAGTCGGCTGTTCAAACATGCAGCAGTAGTACATCTGCTGTACATATGATCCCTTTCCTGAGGACAACGGCCCTGAATGATATTCTTTCGCACGACCGCCACCTGTGCTGATCTATTTCATCAATAATGGTTACACCCTTTGTACGTGAAGAGAATGGCGAGAGGCCAGCATGGCCACGTGCCCCCCAAGCCAGCTTTGCAAAAAAGACCTCCGTTTCTTCGAAATTACCCTTTATACGTGAAGAGAATGGCGAGAGGCCAGTATGGCCACGTGCCTCCCAAGCCAGCTTTGCAAAAAAGACCTCCGTTTCTTCGAAATTACGTATAGGTCCTTTCGAATTACAAATAGATCCTTTGCAATTTTTTGTGAGACAAAAAAATATTTTCTTTCTTCGCGTTTGGGTCCCTGGCGAGGTATTTTACAGAAAAACCTTACATTAATTTCAAATCGCGAACAAGCCATTTTCTAATTTTTCAGGATAGCGAACAGGTCCAAAAAAATAACAAACAGATCCTCGATTCTTACGTTCAGTCCTTTCTCCGTTTTCCGGAAAAATATTTTCGTCACAAAAAATCCGAAAAAAATTTTCTTCATAAAAAAACGCAAAAATGTTTCCGCAAAAAAAACATGATTTATCGAAGGTTTATAGCAACTTATGGATTTGCTAACGGGTCATAACATGGGTTTTTAAAAAATGTGGATTCATCCGAAGATTTATAGCGACCGTGGGTTCGCCAAATGGTCTCTCAATTCGCTTTTTTTAAAAAACCGAAAAAATATTTACGCCATCCAAAAAAAAAGGAAACAATGTTTTCGTCGCCAAAAAAACACAGGTTCATCGAAGGTTTATAGCAACTTATAGATTTGCCAGCGGATCATAACCGCGGTTTTTTTAAAAAAAATATGGATTCGTCCGAAGCCCGTGTACTCGCCGGCGGGTCCTAACGACCCATTTTTTTAACAAACGCAACCAAAAAACCCGGAAAATGTTTTCGCCACCCAAAAAACCCGAAAAAAATGTTTTCATCACCAAAAAAACACAGATTCATCGAAGGTTTATAGCAACTTATGGATTTGCCAACGGGTCATAACCGCGAGTTTTTTTTAAAAAAAATGTAGATCCGTTCGAAGATTTATAGCGACCCATAGATTCGTCGGCACGTCCTAACGACCCATTTTTTTTACAAACGCAACAAAAAAACCCCGAAAAAAATGTTTTCGCCACAAAAAAAAACCGGAAAAAAAGTTTTTGTCACCAAAAAAACACAGGTTCATCGAAGATTTTTCACCCTTTTTCCTCTAGGCTATTTTTCACCGATGGGTGGTTTTACGAACATGTATTATTACTCAATAAACGTATAGAGTATTAGGCTCAACAAAAAGAAGGTTGTCATCTCTGATAATTTTTTCCTTTTTTCTCTAGACTATTTTGAGCAAAGGTGGTTTTGTAAAGTAAAAAATATTATTTTCCCGAGCGTATACTATCGAATTCAACCGCGCAGTAAGAGCGCTTATCTACCTAGTAACACTCTTATGCGGTGAAGTTTTCCTACCAACCAAAGCCTAGCCACCGTCACCTTATGCGTTTTTTGAAAAAAGTCCTTCCGCTTTCTTCAAATTACTTGATAGGTCCCGTGTAATTTTCTCGAGAGACAAAGATATTTTTTCCCCTTCGCGTTTAGGTCCCCGACGCGGTGTTTTTACTAAAAGCCTCCCGTTAGTTTCAAATCGTGAACAAGCCCTTTTCTAATTTTTTCAAAATAGCTTAACAGTCCAAAAAAATAACAAACAGTCCTCTTCTTACGCTCGTGTCCTTTCTCCGCTTTTTCCGAAAAAATGTTTCGCCACATGAAAAAACTCGAAAAATGTTTCCAAAACCCAAAAAAACCGAAAAAATGTTTTCATCGCAAAAAAAAACACAGATTCGTCGAAGGTTTATAGCAGCTGATGTATTTGCCAACGGGTCATAACCGAGAGTTTTTTATATAAAAAATATAGATTAGTCCGAAGATTTATAGCGACCCATAAATTCACGTACGGGTCATTCGCCTTTATTTTTTTGTTCCCCAAAAGTTCCCCAAAAAAATCCATATTTTTTTATTCGCGGTTGTGTTCTCCGTTTTTTCCGTAAAAACTGTTTTCTCTAAGTACTGTTTTTTCCAAGTCTGCAAGTCTGCAAGTCTCCAAGTCTTTCAGTAGGTTTTTTCGATTCGAGAGATTTAAAATCTTTGGTACTTTTGATCCGAAGATTCCAAAATCGTGAACAGGTCCTTTTCTTGACTATTTTGCAAAAAATACCCGTAATTCAAGAATTTAGCACAAAGTAAACACCACCGAGAAAACGGAATTTCTTTTTTGTAGAAAACTTTGGGTCGAGGTTTTTTCGGGCGGATAAAGATCGCGCTATTCTACCTAGTTGAGCAAACATCAAGCAAAATGTGAGATCAGAAGAACCCATATATCTGAGGACCTTGTCGTTCCTAAATAGGGGTGGGCACTTGGCTGGGCAATTTTGGACCGACACAAGGCACGTCCGATTCAAATTTCGACTTAGGCTCAAGACGAATCGTTCTAAATAGATTGGACCGAGTTGGTATGATACGGTTTCCCGCCTGCGTTTGTAAGTTCAACCTTCATTAGTTATGGTTTTGGTGTTAATGACAAATCTAATATTGAGATTATCCATTAATGTGATTTTGTTATTAATGACAAATCTTATATTGAGACTAACTTGTTTATTTAGAATATCTTTGATTAGTCTCATCGCATTGAAAAATGGAAAACCCAAGGTATGTTTGCATATTCATTCTAGTATTAGTTGCATACTTTGGAGTCAAGTTGAAATATGAATGTCCCCATTATATTAATCACAAAATGTGTATTATGTTTCTCAATCCATATATTACATGGATGCACATATTTAGGGAGAGTTTGTAGTTTAACTTGAAAGTCTCTTTGTATTGATCGATTCATTGTTGACACATATAAGGATCAAGACAAAGAAACTAAATCCTTGAGTATATATTTGAATTGCCTAGTTATAGTATACTCGTGGAATTATAGGATATGCTCCAATGCAATCAAATTGAATATATGCATATTATATCCAAGTCAATCATTCAAATTGTTTTAGGTTGTGCTCAATTGATCTAAAGGCATCCATTATGTGTTAATGGAGTGCAAGAGATAATTGAGACAACCATGCATCTTGGACTAACTATTTGTATGAGTTGTGATTAAGTTAGGTCCAAAGATGGATGAGATGATGAGAACGGGACAAGGACGGCATCATGAGTTGATGGGCGTCAAGAGAAGATCCCGAAGTCAAAGAAGAGGAGTCGAGTGATGATCCCGGGGGAGTATCAAAGTGAAGATCATAAAGACCCCAAAGAGGATTGCTTGCGTGCGACGGTGAAGATATAATTAGATAGGCTAAGGACTTTGTAGTCTTTGAGTCTAAGGTCTTTATCGCCGTTCTATTAAGAGGGGTTGTCTCCTAGCTTGAGCTTCATCATGTGTTGGTGATCTCAATCCTGCGTTCACTCGAGCTCAAATCATTTGATTTGGTTTTTGCATAAGGGTTAACCATTTGGCATGTGTTGCGAATGGGTTAAACTTATGCTTGGTTGTTGTTGGTTTATGCTCTGATTTGCATGTGTTGCAAAGAGGAAGAGCATACGTATTTGGTTTTCACATAATGCTTTGATTTGCATGTGTTGCAAATAGGATAAGCTAAATGCGTTGACTTTTGCATGAAGTTCACTTTTGCATGTGTTGCAAATGTTGAGGCTTCATGTTTTGGTTTCGTACAAAACAATCTTTCAAAATCTTGTGGTTGCTTGGAACTAAGTTTTGCATGTGTTGCAAAAGGAGAGAGCTCAAGCATGATTTGATGTTTGTGTGTTTGTATGGAGCTAGAGGCTTGCATGTGTTAAGTAGTAAAGAGCTCATACGTGTGATTTGGTTTTAGTTGATGTTTGGTTTGGTGTTGCATGGAACTAGAGAATTGCATGTGTTGCAATTAGAGAGTTCATGCATCTTGATTTGATGTTGCTTGGAGCTAGACTTTTGCATGTGTTGCAAAGAGTAGTGCTCAAGCATGAAATGTGTTTATTGTGTTGTTTGCAAGTTAGTTTGTGCGAATAAACCGAGGTTTATGAGTCCGAATTCGAGAGCATGTGAGTAGGGTTTGCAAATGTATGTTGGCAAGTTGATCGAGTCTCGTGTTGACCTTCACATGGCTAGGGAGATTAATCTCATAAACTCGAGTTTAATTTGCTTAATACGTTTTGCAAATAGTCTTTGAGTTGATTGCAAAATACGTTTTTGTAATTTGGTTTAAATTCTTTGAGCATGAGCTAATTTGGTGCAAATATGTTTTGCATGTGTGTTTGATCATGTGTTGATCACCTTTAGCTCAAAGAATGGCATTTGGTTTTCGGAAAAGAGATTGCGCGAAAACCGCTTCAGAGGTCGCTGGGCGGCGGACGGAGGTGGGAAGTGTCGGACGGCCGGGCGGTCGGACCGCCCGGTCCGGCCGGATCGGCCGTCTGGCGTGTGACCGCCTCGAGCGGCGCGCGAGAGGCCGCGTTTTCGGATTTTGAGCGCGGCGGTCGACCGGCGGGCGGCGGTGCGACCGCCGGGATGCGGTCGGACCGGCCGTAATCAGCGAATCCGACTGCTGTTCTGTGAGGGCTTGGCGGACGAGGAAGGTCCCATGGACCGGATTTTGCTGAGTTTCGCCCATTTTGCCCCCAAACGGCTAGTTTTCTTGTGGGGGCTATAAATACACCCCTTGGGCGGCTTGGGCAAGAGGTTGGCTGTGTGTGGGAGTTGTGTGCATGTGTTGCTCTTCTCCATTTGTCTCTTGAGCTTAAGAGTGAGACTAATTGCATGTGTTGCAATTAGGAAGTGGTTTGTGAGTCTCTTGTGCATGTGTTGCACTTGAGAGAGGTCTTGGTGCATGTGTTGCACGAGGTGATCACCAGAGCGATTCGTTGTGCTCGGTGAAGTTCAAGCAAGGAGCGGCTTATTTCTCTTGGAGGTTGCCGACTCTAGACGGCAGAGAGGCTGTGGCGCTGGAGCTCTCAAGGTGAGAAGCCCGGCAAGTTTGTGAAGGTTCTGGTTGAGCCTACGCGAAAGCGTGAAAAACCACGACTAGTGGAAAGAGGCGGGTGCTCAAGCGGGAGCCGGTCCAAGTGGTTGGGCTTGCCTCAACGTGGACTAGGGGAGACCGGCAAGTCTCCGAACAACACGAAAAAATATCGGTTGTCTCTTTTACCTTCAAGTATTTACTTTATTGTATATTGATCAATTGCTTGATTATAATTAGAATTGCTTAGTATTAATTATTTGTTCAATATAGCAATTCTTGTTTAGAGACATAATTTAGTTAGTGCACTAGTGAGCCTAGTTGATTTAGGCTTTAATTGTCAAAACCTAGTTTGTCGCTTCCGCATATATATTTTGATTAGGTTTTGACATAGGGGTTGATTAGAGCGAATTATTTTAGTGAGCGATCGAATTTTGTAAAACGCCTATTCACCCCCCCTCTAGGCGCATCCTCGACCCTACAGCCGGGCCTACCAAGCGGGCACATTGGGCGGTCCAAATGGCAAGCGATCTGGCTATGGTCGCATTCCGCACGGTCCAAAACAAGACGTTCGCTTGTTGGGCACTTGAAGCCCGACGGCAGACGCGCGTGGTCGTGCACGACACGGCTTGCTTGGCGGGCCAAGAAGAAGACATGCACGCGCGCCAGGTGGAGAGGAAGACACTAAGCCGCTGGGGAGCCACCTCGCGTCGCACCGCGCTGGGCTGCTAGCCGCCTCCCACACCGCCTCGCATGCGGTCTCCCGCGTCCCCTCGTGCCGTGGCCACCAAGACACTGAGTCGCCTCGCATGGGAGGGAGGAGAGCGGCCAGCGGGGGAACCTAGGGGCCCGGGGGGGAGAGCCAGCGTGGGGAGGGGAGCATGTAGGGGCACGCAGGCGCGGGGAGGGGAGCTAGGAGGGGAGGTAGGAGGAGGGAGCAAGCGGGGACACACTCGCGCGGGCAAGGCCAGTGGCGGGGACTCCGGGAACAGCGAGGGAGAAGGAGGGAGCAGGTGCGGGGCATGGTTGGCGTCGCGCAGGACGGGAGCGGAGGGGACGCACCGCATGTGGGGCCCGAGGGGTCATCACTCGGTCGGGCGGAGAGCCAGAGAAAATCTGAAGACATTAGGAAGAGAGAGGGGGAAAGAGAGGGCACGCCGCGTGTCCGGTCCGGTGGGGAAAAAGAGAGAGAGGGGAGAAAAGAGAGGGAGGAGTGGGTCCGGTGGGAAAAGAAAGAGAAAAGTGAGAGTCGTCCAAGTGAATCACGGGAAAAAGATTGTTCGAGAGAATCATACTTCTGAGTGTGATGCATTTGAACGCAAGAGAATCAAGGCTACGAGCGAATCGAGTGAATCACGAGAAAAATAGACAAACTGAAGAAAAAGTTTTTGGCCACACTTGTATATTCCCATCCTGTGCATGAATAAATGTGATTGAAGTGAATGTGACACGTTGAAAGAGATAAAACTAGTTTTAATTTTTATCCCGCATGGTGCCTCGTTTAAACGCTCAATGGACAACGATATGCCAAAAGGACGCTGATACGACGCGTGAAAGGAAATAAAGCAGTTTTAAACTTTTATCCTGCGCGGTTGCGCCTCATTTAAGCACTAAATGGACAACGATACAAGTATACAACAAATTAGGGGAAAAAAAGAGGAGATTCGGGTGCGTGCTGAGAAAAAGTGACTGAAAAAGTTGCTTTCAATTTTTCATCGCGCGGCCGCGCTTAATTTTAATTTGCAACGGACATTTCGACAGACATCCATAAAGGCAGGGGACGGCTCTCATTTTTCTGCACGTCTCTCTCGCGCTCTCTTCTTGCCCATTTTTTGCTCAGCACGTTCTGCACATCTCTCTCTAATTGCTTTCTTTTTTTGCTTTTCCGCTATGAAATAAAATATTTCGCAAGAGCAAGAGCAGAAGAGCATGCCCTCGCTCTCCAAATTCCGCTCTCAAGATCAAGAGATTGATCAACACCAACTCTTCCCTAGTATGGGAGACTATGGCATAGATGACTATTATCTGGACGGCATGCACGGCATCGAGAATGCCTCATACACTCCAGATGCACTGAGCTCAGTACTGCAGAGGATACGCTTCTGCATGTATCAATCGTGTACACCATGCAGTTGCAAAGTTTGTCATGGCAAAGGCAAGCTGTTATGCGAATTGCGGACACGGAATACCGTGTTTCTTTTGGAACAACAGAGTTGCCTGTTGTACTAGTAGCTAGACTAGTGCCCAGGTTTGAATGATTTGTGCATCTCGCTTGGTAAGATTAAGGGTATGTATAGTGGTGTAGATGGTAACTATCTATAATACATCTTCATATTATCTATAGGCAGCATTAAAAGCACTCATACAATAGATCGTCTATATAGTTGTCTGTAGTGGTCTTCCATTCAATTAACAGACTATATATATAATGGTATACAAAATATAAAGCTGTTTACAAGACTATTTATTAAATAGTAGATAGCAGCTTTCTCTCTCCTCCACATCATTTAAAATTATACGTGACAATTTTTGTAGACAACTGACTGTAAACCATTGTATATATCAACTTGAGACAATGAACGGGGACGCAGACATACTGCCGTGTGATGCGATGCGACGACCTATATATGTGGCAACCACCATTTCTCGCCGTTCGCGTGGACCAACTACACCGACCATGGGAGGGTTACAGGCCGGCGAATACACCTAGCTGCTAGTTTAGCCGGCTTCCGTTCTCGGCATCACGATCTGCCGCCGTCATCCGCAAGTGGGCATGGCCCCTTGATTGGAACATTTTTGGCATCTGGCACTAGAACAGAACGCGCTAGCTGCTCCTGCACCCTCTCGCACAAGTGAAGTCCAACGGTGTGTATCAGAGGGACGGCCCCTGCATCTGCATGCTCCTGGACAGATTAGGTAGGTAGCTCGATGCCTCTATCGGATGGTATAACATGGCCACAGCAGTATTGAAATAACCTAAAAATTTCAAAATTTTTGTTTTTATTTATTTATTGGTTTTCTTTTTTTGCCTCTCTTGTTTTAATTGGATTTTATTCGGATTTTTCCGGATTTATTTGAATTTTGCTTGGGCTTTTTGAAATCCCTTTCCCTTTTGGGAAACCTTGCCGTTTTAGGCCATTTCCTTTTGTCGGCCATTTCCATTTTCGGCCAGCTCATTTCTTCCGGCCCATTTCCCTTCCTTTTCCCTCCGGCCCAACTTTTTGCGCCGGCTCGAAATTTTTTTCTCCCCTGGCCCGGCCCATGACAGCCATCTTTTTTTCCTTCTTCTCCCAAGACGGACTTCGCGCTTTTCGCTCCCCGATCTCCTCTGCGCCTCGCCGACCCATACCACCGCCCCTACTCCCTTCCTCACTTGCCATCATGACACATACCAGACCAGACGCCAGATCATTTCCACGCCACGCCACAGGTTCTCTCTCTCCACGACGGCTTATAAAAACCACCTCACAAGATCATTCTTCCTCGCCCGAGCCAAGAACGCCCTTATCTTGCTCCCGCGCTCTTCTCTTCTTCCTCCGGCCTCATTTCACCTCCGGTGATCTCAATCCGCGCCACGGAGCTCCTTCCCTGCCCGGTCTCCACCGCCAAGCCAAACCGCCACCCTCTCCGCCATTTTCACGTGCCACCAAGTCCACTGTGAGCTCCTCTACCTCCTCCGCTAGTTCATTTTTTCCTCGAGCTCAGATTCGCCGATTCGCGTTGTCTCCTCACAGATTCTCTCGGCCAACACGCCACCTCGCTGCCTCTTTTTTCTCACACATCGGTGGGGCCCTCCCCACAAGATCTCAACATGCAAGACGCCGTCACCTATCAAGGCTTGGGCGATTTATCGCGCCAAAGGCTAATCAACGCTGTGGGCGAATCGCCAGATCAGGCAGCCCACCCAAGACAAGATTTCTCTATTTTCTTTTCGGGTTTTGAATTATTTAAAATCCTAAAAACCAATTAAAATCCAAAAATCCCCAAAATTCCCAAAAATACAAAAATACCAAAAATACATATTCTTGACTGCTTTGAGTCAACCGAGTCCAAAAATGATCTCCGTTTGCCATATCAAGTCCGAAAATTCCCAAAATGCCCTTGAGTCTGCTCACCTGCTTTTCCCTTATTCTTTTTCGGTTTTTCTTTCTTTGTTTTTATTTGTTTGTTTATTTATTGTTTGCATCTTCTCGCTAGATACGACGTCAAGCAAACCGCGTCGGACGAATCTCGAGCAGAACAAGATTTGGAGCCAGAGCAGCCTCGAACAAATTAGGAGCAAGAGCCGTCAAGTCGACACTACATCGACACTCTCGTTAGGCGAACCTCGAATCCGCAAGGCAAGCCACACTCCTTGAACATGTTGATCCCAATTCCATTACAAGATATTTATGTATCTTCAGATTGCATTATTTTACCGGTATTTTAGAAAATAAGAAATGTGATAGTTTCAATGACATGATTAGATACCACCCCACGCTAAACTCATTGTTATGCCTTAAATCCTTTTTAACCCTAGGATATAAAATATTGAACCTCGTAAAGGTAGCAATTCATACAATTATTACTTTTAGACAAATACTTAATCTCGTAGGATTGGTTTGGAGAATGGTTTTAAAATTGCTACTTGGGGGACAAAGATTAAGCGCATCCACTAAGGTGGATGTTGGCCCAATCCCCAACCGATGACGAGGCCAAGGGTTGAGCATGGTGGTGGTACAGTTGGTACCAATGATTTGTGGTATGTCATTTGGCTAAGTCTTTGGCATTTAAGGACCGAGGTCTCGGGCAACGTAAATAACTTCAGATCCCGCTCAACCACAAGTTGGGCCGCCAATCTCATTGACTTGGTCCAACATAGCTCAAGACATTGTACTTCCCCTCGAATGCCTATAGCGAGTCCCCATTCCCGTGGAAGAATGGGAAAGCATCGTTGTTGGGGTGGAACGGAATGGTGCGGCCACCCGGTTCTCAACAAAGAGGTGTCCACTGTAACTGTGGCGCCCATCCCGCCCCGCCCGCAGGATCCCGGGCATCAGGCACAACCACCTACTGGGTAGGAGCTAAAGGGGGGGAATTCAACGAAAGGTTATGTTAATCTCGGTCCCACGCATGCATAAAAGTTATGTGTTAATCTAGTGGCACTAACGCATCAGAGATATCTTGTGGGTAAAGCCGAGCACCTCTGCAGAGTGATATCAATGGTATTCAATACGCCGTGCTTCCGGTTAATGAAGCTGAGTTAATCTAGGGTGATTCCTGTAACGGCGCCCCTGTAGCTTTTATAATTAAAACCTGTCGAGGATGTGAACTTTGCAAATGACCCCCCATGATTTATATATTACTATTTATGGTTTGTGTTTCAAATGTAAAGTGAAAATGGATGATTCCAACTTGCATCCACAATACTTAAAACCTGTGCCTACCTTTGGTTATCCCTGCATGTAATATTCAGAATTTTCCGTGTGGTTTGTTGAGTACGGTTGTGTACTCACCCTTACTCCCAATCCCCCTCCTTAGATTTCATTTGAAGATGGCGAGCTCCAGAAGACCGTAGATGACGACGTTATTTGGTTTTGGAGGCCTTGATCTATCTGCTCAAGCGTTTCTCGTGGGTGTTCGTGATGTATTCAAGCATAGCCGCACCTTTTGTAAAACCTTGGCCGTCAGGCCCTTATTTCATCTATAAAATGTTCGCATTTGCTCTTTTATTAAGCAATGTACACTTGGTTACCTGCAGCTAAATTCCTGGATAGCTGCAAAGGTATTTATACGCACCCCTGAAAAGGGCGGTCCGTTACAAGTATGCATGGAGCAGCCATAATCTTGAACCAATGATGCTGTCCTCCGAAGAAATGTCGTCCTCCAATATTCTCGCTGAAATCTTAAACAGTCATCTGACGTGTGATCTACTGGCCACTAGAGAACCATGCTGCTACTAGCTACGGCCTCGCGCTTCAGTACAAAAATTCCACTCTCTGAAAATGGTCGTCACTGTCCAAGGACGTACGTGTTTGCACTTTGCAACGTTGGATGGATCATTCGGTTGTGATTCAAACTGGGCAAGGCTAATCCACTACTACAGAATCGACCTTCACAAACGGTCTATTACAAGCGGTTAGTTGCGTACCGTTTGTGCTCTCTGTACCACATGCGGTTCGTGGGCAACAGACCGAATGGGGTCTCTAGAAGCGGTTCTAGACACAAACCCCTTCTAAAACCCTAGCTCTAGAAGCGGTTCGTGTCCCGAACCCCTTCTAGAGCTCTAGAAGGGGTTCGGGTGTAACGACCCCTATTTTTAGCACAGAATGCAAAAATGGAAATCTAATGTGCTTGCAGATTAGTCCTCGGATCAAGAGCTAGCACGCACATTTCAACAATTGGAATCACAACCATACATTAAATTAATTAGCGGAAACGAATAATTACAGAAATATTACAACTCAGAGAATATAGCAGAAAAGAAGTAAAGCCTTGTAGTGTACCCATCCAATCCCGCAGGCAACTGACCAGGCATAAATCCAGATAGAACACGTCGAAGAAGAACCCGCAACCTGCGATGAACAACTTCGAAGCTCCGCTAGCATACACCTAAATAATAATTAAGCAAGGGTGAGTACTTTCGTACTCCGCAAGACTTTGGCAAAACCTATAATATATGCAAGCCATTTCAAAGGAAAGGCTTTACAGCTTAATTTGCATAAAGCTTAATTTCATTTGTAAATCAAGTTATTTGCAAATGTAATTTATAAGAGCATTTGATTGATAACAAATAAGTAAAGCATAGTAACACTCACAGTCCTCCATGACGTGAGCGACTGTAACATCCCAAAATTTCAGCTTTTTAATTAAATAATATTATTTTATTGCTATTTATGATTTCTATGATTTTTCTGGATTTATTTGGATTTTCTCGAATTTATTGGAATTAATTTGAATTTAATAATATTTCTTTCAATCAAAGAATAATTAAAATACATAAAGTTAAAATAAAGTTTTTATAAAATATTTTATTTAAATCCGAATAGCTCAAAATAATTATGGGAATTGTTATGGAATTTTTAGAGTATTTATAAAGCCTCAAATAAATCAAAACGATTTATGGAATTAATTTAAAAGGAAAATCCGAAGTAAATTAGAATAAACAAGAACGGCCCGCCCATGTAATCAGGCGCCCGACGGTTTTAAGTGGATTGATGTCGACCGCTGATCAAGATCCAACGGCCTTCGTCACGCCGCGCCCGAATAGGAAACCCTAAACAATCCGGCCGTTGGATGAGCATCAGACGGCTCGTGTTCGTCGTCTTCAACCAGGACACTGCCGCCGCCGTCTCCGAGTCCGGCTCGTCCCCGCCGAGACTTTCTTGATTACGCGCTTCGCCGAGTATAAAAGCAAACCCGAGCACCCCTTGATGACTACACCTTAGCGCCGCGCTTTTCTCGCGCATCATCGCCGGAGAGTCACCGTAGCGCCGCCGACGCCGCCGAGTTGCCGGTTGGCGCTGGCTCGCGCCATCACCGAGGACTCCATCCGCCCGACCGTACCAGATTCGATTCTCACCACGTGACGCGCTTGAATCACCACTTCCTCGAGTCGAGCCGCTACGAGCGCTGTTCGGTGGTCGTTGCCCCAGCCACGGCCGCCAAAGACCACCGCGACGCTCATTGCCGCCGGAAAGCCGGAGCCGCCGGATCGCCATCGGACGCCCGAGATTAGCCACGCCGCCAATTGAGGTGAGTTGTTAGTTCGTTGACGCGGTCGCCACGTGAGGTCCGATTATCGACTTGGCGATGAGGTGGCGTCGCGTGGCATCAGGTCACCGTGCATGCGTATGCGCACACATGTGGATGATCAAGGGACCCAAATATCGTGAGACGAGCTCACCCGAGCCACGATTACCAGAGAAAAATCGATTTTTCCGTATAAAAATAATTCGCTAAATTCGGAATTTATATTTTGAGGTATTTTCAGATTTTTAAACTTCAACACCTCATAACTTTCGTGATTCGAACTCGGATTGAGGTGATTCAAATTCGTAAAAATTTGTAAAATTGAGATCTTTCTAATGGTGGCTTTTATTTGAATTTTTGAATTTGTTTGCTCTATGATTTTGGTTTTTATTTGCTTTTTCTCTCGATTCGCAGAGACGTTGAATTGTGCGAGGCTTGAAGGATTTCACAACTCAGAATTATTCTCGATCAGAACAGGAGCTTAACGAAGGCAAGTTGTGCTTTGATCATGTTGCACCCATAGATTAGATTGCATGCTATTTTGATTTAACTTATCACTTGTTATTTTATGTTTATAAATGATTTCAACTTAACTTCGGGATTAGCTATTGTACCCTTTGAATTACACCCTACCTTGCTAGTTGTATGCCATGATTCACTTGTCACCCTAGGTTGGTTAATTATAGTTGGTTAATAGAAAATCAACATGGATGGTTAGACCGAATTAGAGATGCTTAGCCATGCCACGCCATCACATGTTCAGAGATATTGTTTAATAATCTTGACTAAAGGAATATGGAACAATGATGATAATTTGTAGGCCATGTGTGGTCGCACAAAGAGATTGAGTTGTTGTGGCAATGTGAGTCACGAACGATGTTGATTTGTGAAGAGCATGTGGTGCTTGGTAACCAACCGGAGATAATCACTTTAGATTGAAGCAAGTGGAAAGGAGCAAGGGTGTTGTGGTGGGCCGATGGGCTAGAAAGGGTATGTGTATGTCTTGCTTTAATCAATCTTAAGGACTTAACCTTATGCAGCCTTTGACTGAGTCAAACTTGCACCACATCGCCTCATATGGGGCAGCCTAGTGACTAATTTGCAAATGCTTAACTTAAGTGCTATCTTGGTGGTGTGAGTCGGGTATTACGGAGGAAACTCACATGGCGCAAGAGGGGGGCCTGTTGTGGTGGTTTTAGCCTTCGTTGTTGAAACCTTAGCGGTGGCACTGGGTTAAGAGGATGCATTGTAAAGGCTTTGTTATAATCGTTCACTGTGGTGGTATGGTTATATCGTGGGTAAAGTGCATAACCTCTCGCAGAGTGTACAATCTATTCGGATAGCCGTTTTACCAGATTGAGCAAAGCTCGGGAATTACAATCAAGGGGTAGTTAATTAAAACTTATCAATCGGATGGGATGGCGGGATGCCATATGGATAATAAAACTTGATTTAGGATGGAGAACTTGGGTTTATTTGAGAATCATGAATCTACTTACTTGTTATTATTTGTTTTATCGTCTTTTCAATCTACATATTGCTTATGTTTGAAAATGTCGCCATCGCTTATGAGCCACTTAGCCATTCCTTTGGAATAAGCCGCGATATAGTTATAATAGAATTGCATTCATGCACAACTTGTTGAGTACGTGTTGGTGTACTCACCCTTGCTTAACAACCAACAACAAGGAGGAGTTTTACTTTGTGCTTGAGGAGGACTTTCAGGTGGACGCGAGTCACTAGGCCAAGCCTTGCCTGGCCGCCTGTGGTGTAATCGATGAGTCACTACGCTCTTCTACGATTTTCCGCTGCATTTGTCTTATTTTATCTTAGTCTTGCCCTATGAGGCCGAATAAATGTAAGTGATCATAAGATCATACACTAGTTACATTAAATAAATGAAGTCTTATTGTTATTATCGTTGTGTATGATGTGATACTTACCGATGTTAAGCCGTGTGCACTAGCATTGATCCTGGGAATAGTGCGGCATACACGGTGGATCCGAATTGGTAAATTCGGGTCACTACAGCGACGAATCATTCACATTCCTGAAATTCCATCAATGCCAGCCCTTCGACATAAAACACAGTTGCAAAACAAAATGATACCAACCCTTTTTAAAATAATAAAACATCTAACATTGGAATGACTTCACCAAGTGCCCATGACCGTGGGCGCGGCTAATCGATTAGCTTTAAACTCTGTAGAGGTGTACATCTTTACCCACAAGTCATGGTCTTTCGACCATACAAAGCCGTTACATTACCTAGACATGGCTTTGATCCAGCCCGGGACGTTAACCCATGCCATAGAACTAGAAACACACACACAAGCCGTGGATCCACATTCACACCCAACACAACGTTTCTAAACATGGCAGGGCGTACACCGTTGCACGGGTGGAAACCCATCCAAGCAAACCTGACCGGAATGCCTGTGCTAGCTCCCGCCTACCAATGAACAAAGCCAAGTCTAAATAACTTAATAGGCTAAGGCTACCCCATTCTCACCCTTGTGGTTGCACGGAAATCTTGGATCAATAGCGTCCCATTGCTCGGTCCTTAATCCGACACGAGCGATACTTCACCCTACACTACGTGCGCCCTTTTCGACATCCGGCTATTGCCAATAATCGCCGCATCAAAGGATAGTTTTATTTTGGGTTTTAATCAAAGTACCAAAGAACTATTTTCCCAAAAAGGACCATTCAGTTCCATATAAAACATTTCAAAACAACTTTAATCATGATCATCTGTTCTCGATACTAAAGCATGGCTAAGGTGTTAATATGATCGATATACCCAAGATGACATTAAGAGATGTCTAACCCTATTATGTGGTTATCAAGGTTCACATTTCCATAATCATCAAGGAGTTTCATGTGACAACAGTATATCTACCAAATCCACAAAATAGCAGATTATATAAAAACGCATGCATGAAACAATTTGATGAACAAAAGGAATATAAAATATGGGATCAATATGGTCAAGGGTGCTTGCCTTGCTTAATCATCGCTACGGTGAAGACAAGGATTATGGCTTTATTTACGGCATTTATTTACGTAATCAACAACGTCGGGTTCTACACGTCGATCAACGGAAAATAAGGCAAATAACTAACTTTAATAAGGGGCAAAAGAAAGCAGATAGAAAGAACAAATAAAACTCTTCACAAGAAATAGGGATTGCTCTTTTATGAATTTATCAATTTTATTTTACGAATTCAAGATGCAAAAATTGGTTAAGATTAAATAGAATTAATCATTAGTTGTAATGCTTTATTGATTTACTATTGATGATATGAGTTTCTGCCAATTCTTATTACTTACGGGTTTTGCTTTATTAGGATTCAGATTCAAAGCAAGACGAAATAAGAATATTTTCTTAGATTACTGCGGATTAAATCCTAAAGATCATTTTTGGGGTATTTGAGAAGGTTCTGTTACAAACAAATTTCACAATTAAAGACCAATTGTTCTTTCTACCGAATTCATGAATATGATTATTTAGGGTTATTTAACCTACAAGATTAATATGCAACTCTTAGCAAATTGAGATTATTTTTCAATAACAGGGTAGACTACACTTTAAAGAACACTACTAAGCTAATTTCATAACTTTTATGATTTAGACGAGACTTTATATTTATCACTGAAAAGCCTTATGCAGCGTTGCAAGGTTTACGAAATCGAAGTCGGCAAGAAAGGGGAAATGACAGATTAACGATTAAGGGTTTTAAGCTATTTGGATTAATATGTAAACTTTAATCAAATAAGATTCTTTTTACAGAATATAGTAGTATAAACTTTGTACAGCGTTTCTAAACTAGTTTTACTGATTTTAGTGTTTAGACGAGCTATCTTATCTATCGCTAAAATAGCCTAAATGATCACATTTGTAACCTTATATCGGCCAAGTTTCAATCTTAATTTCTAACTACCCTATACATGATTCTGGATTCATTTTTCAAGCATTAATAGAATACCATCCTAGAAATGTTATAAAGTTAGTTTGGCATTATTTTGATTTTAATTGCAATAGATTACTTATTTACTTATTGTTATAATTAACATTTCCTTTTATTAAAAGAATACAAATTAAATATTATTTTAAATATATTTGCATACATGGATTTGTATTATTTTCAAGAGACTAATACAAATTATTTCCTTATTTTATAAGCTTTTATGCTTTTGTTTCCATTAATGGCCATATGAAGTTTTACTAGTGATCACAAAGCAAATAAACTAAATTGAGTTGAACATTTAAATATTTTTGTATATTCAAGTTTACTAGGATTCCAGAGGCACATAAAAATTTATTTAATGATTTTAGCATTTATATTTTTCATATGTACAATAATGCTCATAATAGTGAGTTCACATCATCTTAAATTTAAATAATTGTTCGTAATATAAAAATTCAATATTTTTGTATATTTGAATTAATATTGATCTTATCATCATATTAATATTTATTCTATCATTTTATGCTTTACTGTGCATAAGTTTTTATTAAAGATCATAATGAGATTATAACAAAGTTTAATTCTAATAAATTGTTCTCAAGCTCAATAATCAAATATTTTTGTATATTTAGATTCTTTCTGATTTTATATGAATAATGAAATTTATCTCACTGAAATTGGATTACAAATGCGAAAGATAATTAAGATTGAATTTTATTCGGAAGTAAAAATACTTGAATAATCAAAATGCGTTTTACCAATGGGAAAACGCCTTTCTGTTCTATTCCTCTTCCTCCTCATGTTCTCGACGCCCCTGCCCCCCACAGCAGAGGCGAGCAACGGTAGAACGGCTATGGCGCGGCGATGGCACTCCGGCGGCCGACGATACGGCGAGGACCGAGACGATCGGCTCGGCGAGGCGATCCACTACTGGCCGATTCGGCGGAGACGGCCCGAGGTGAGCTGCAACGAGAGGGGGCGGTGGCGCTAATGGCGACTGGCCGGAGAAGGTGAACCAAGGCGAGGGAGTTCAGATGGGTTCCGGATTTAGCTTCAGGATGACACGGGAATTCCGTTTTTGGGCTTATCTCGACCGGAGAAATACCGAGGAGCTCCGCCCACGGTGGCCGGTTTTGGGGAAGAAGGGGCTCACGGCGACGGCACAATTTCGCATGGAGGGGGCTAAATGTTTTTGAGGGCTTTCGCTCAGTAGAGTGGGGTGATGCTCTAGCTCAAGGGGATTTGGGAATGGTTGGCTCTCTCGCTCGGATTTCGCTTCGCACTCGAGCAGCAGAGCTTCGGCAATGGAGGAAATGGGAGGGGGTTTTGGCTATCTCGGCTGAGGAGGTGAAGAGGAAGTAGAGGGGAATGAGGGAGAGGCTCATTGCGGACGCTGGGGTGTAGCTTATAGTCAAAGATTGCCGCGAGTGAGTGGGCTTCGTGGCAGTGATCGCTGGCTTCGCTTGCGCTCAGAGCTTCGGGAGAGTTCTTCAGTGGAGCGAACGGAGTTGGGGGCGATGAGTTCGACAGCTAGGCTCTGGGACCACTGTCAGTGACTGGGAGCTTCTCCATAGCGCCAACGGAACAGAGCAGCAACGGTTGGCCCACACGGCAGTGACTGGTGGGAGGAAACAGGGTGATTGGGGTGAACTTTTCCCTCTCTCTCTGATTTTATTGGACTACCAGATCATGGTAGAAATTCATCAAACTTTTTGACCGAGATCTATGGACAGGTTTTGATGTCTAGTAAAATTTTTAGACTAAAATGAGTTATCAAAAAACTATTAATATTCTGACAACGGTGACTGCTCTAATTTCTTGTTTCGGATTTTGATTTTTAATTGAGATCAATTCAATTCCATTATTTCTGAAATTTTGTTTTTCACATGGATTTGGTCTCAGAATGCTTTTACAAAATTTTCAAGCCAAAATATAGTCCCATTATTTTAAATAAATTCTAACATTGAAATTTCTAGATTTTTGGGGTTTCTATTTTAATTTTTGAAAAGTACTAAATGACATTATAAATTTATAATATCTTTACCAAAGGTATATATTGCATTGAGGTTCTCATAATAAATTTTTCAGCACCATTTGAGTTATATATATATTTTATAAATTCTGACAATGCATTGTTTTGATTTAAAAATTGTCTTTTCAATTTATCTCTTCATTTCTCTATGCATAACATTTCAATTGCTGGCTAAAATGATTTAATTGAATGATCCAGGTTCTCATGGCAATTTTCTAAATTTTTACTTTTTACATTTTTACCTTTTCCTCTTTTTCATTCTTTATTTCCATTTGTTGAATTTTTCATACAAGGAACAATTCCAAAGAAATCCAAAAAATTCAACAATGTCAAGAAACTCAGAATTAATAATATTCAAACTTAAATTATTCATTTTCACTTTATTTAATTTTTGGGATGTTACATCGGGATACGAACCCCTTCTAAAGCCCTAGCTCTAGAAGCAGTTGGGGACACGAACCCCTTCTAGAGCCGGCTAAGGTAGTTGACGAATACTAATACCAGAGGTACCTCATAGCAAGGTCTTGGTCAGGTTACGAGAGATCTTTCACTTATGACGCGGTCATGAGCGCTGGCCGGTCCGCCACGGGCCTGACTCCTTATGCCTCATACCGGGCCGGTCGGGCTAACGAACGCCCTACCCGACCGCAGACGGAGGCGACCCTCCGACCTGGGCCACGGTCGGGACCTGGCGAATCCGCCTCAAGAACTCCGCCACGCTATTGATCGACTTCGAAGGGACAACCCTCGTCGAACGGCACCGAGCGGAGATATCGCTCTTCCCAAAGAAATGCTGAGACGCCGCCACGCGACCCTTCTACTCGACAAACGCACAGAGGCGGCGTAACGCTTCCCACGAAGCATCGCCACTAGCCCTACCGATAGGGACATAGTGGTCAACTCGCCAACCCATCATGACACCCGCAGGACTGTCAACTCAAGATCGCAAACCCGACGCCAAGGATAGTGCGCCCTAATCGCTCTCTCTCGCATCTTATGTAACTCGCTTTCGCCTATATAAGGAGAGGTGGGATCTTTAGGCGGGGGGGGGGGATTTTTCTCTCTCTCTCTCTCGCTTTTCTTCTTCACGAACCAGAAGACTCCCTCCGTCCACTTAGCATCCGGCTCGCTCCCCCGATCCGGGCGGTCGGACGAAGCTCCCGAGCTCACCCACGCAAACGAGCGCTAAGGGCCTGTCCTTAGTCCTCGCATGTAATCCGCCATACCCCGATCAACGAGATCCACCGCCACAAACTGGAAGTAGGGACGTTCGGCCCGAACCAGTATAAATCTGAGTCTCCTCAGCTCGATCCAGTGTTCATCCGAGGCTCCTTTCGCCTAACCATTCGAGGAGAGGGGGCGCGCGATCCCCTATACTTACAAATCTACTTGCCGGTTATACGAAACACCGACAGTTGGCGCGCCAGGTAGGGGCCTTTGCGCGTCATCTCCGTGATCTCCGGATTCCCATTTTCCTCCTCGATGGTCTTCTTCACCAACGACGGCGCGAGCTCGACGACGTGTTCGCGCCAGGAGCAGAGCTCGTTCCACCTTCCTCGACTTCACCACCCAAAGGGTACCCGCAACCGCCACGCCACTCCAAGGGTCCCCGTGGGGAGGACCTTTCGCCGTTATGAAGGTTCCCTAACTCGCTACCGTTCGACCTGAAAGTCCAGATGGTGACATTGTAGCGCTGGAACCTGCGCTCCGGCCACCCCCGCAGCTCCTAGAGGCTATGGTGATTCAGCGGGTGTCACTCATGAAGGAAAGAGGCAAGATATTAAGGAAGATGTCCAAAAACACATCACACCACATAAAAACAAAAGAAAGCGGAGGCGCCAGGTGGTTCCTTAGCCGCAGGCGTCATCACCGTCCGAGCCATCGCTCCTTATAACGACGCCCCTCGCCAGAACCTTCTCCGCCGCCGCCTGACTGCTCGAATTGACTCGCTCTTCGATCCCAGCGACGGCCGCCATCGGTCGGCGAAGCATCGCGGCGCGAAGAGCGAAGACGTGTTCATGACGCCGACGGCGACTTCGCCTCGCGAACGGAGCGCGCTCGTAAGGCCCGGCGGTCGGCGAGGCTGCGGCGCCTGGGTGAGCCCGCGGGCATACCCCGTCGAGGTATGGTCTAGTGGTTCCTCCAGCCTCACCCCAAGCGGCTTCAGGCTCTTTCCTATGCTCTCGAAGGCCGGGCGGAGCATAGGCAGAAGGGCCTCGCATGACGCCTGCAGCTCTTCAGACAAGGCGCTCGATCTCGGCGGTCTCGGCTCGAGCAGCTGCGATCGCGTCTCAAGGCTTCTTGGCGAAGCTCCTCAAGACGGCCGGGCGAGGGCTCACACTGCACCGCCTCGCCACGAGGGAAGTGGCCTCGCAATATGGGCATTGAGAGGCCTCCACCGCGCCAGCATGATCGACAGATCCGCCGCCTGCCGCCACCAAAGGAGGGTGACCTGAGCGACGGAGGACATCGAAAGCCGCCACCAAGGCCTGCTTTCCCACCGCGATGACCGCAGACGGCCGACCCAGACGCAGGCCCGAGGCGCTAAGAGAGAAAAAGGAAACGGCCCGATGTCAAGATAAAGGCGGAATTGGCCACCCCGGCCAAGAATAAATACATACCCGCGGAGGGAATCCTAATGCGGAGGGATGACGGAGGCAGCGTGACCCTATCCCCCGTCACGGTACCAGGGGTCCCGCCGAGCTGGCTCCTCTTGAGTCGGGGCCCCGGTTGCCTCCCCGCTTCCCACCGTCCGGTCACCGCTGCCGTCGGCCATTCTGCCGTTCGAGATTCTGCTACTCCTTCTCTCTCTTGTGCTGGGACAAAGGGGCAGGGAGGGGTGAAGAGGCGAAAACGACGGAAAAGAATGACGGCCCCCAGACACTCCATGCAGTCTTTTCAAAGGCAACGTGAAGTGGCCATCAGGCGCGACATTAACTCAAGGCCGAGCAACGTGGACGCACCTCTCCGTCCCCCGTGGCGCATCATGTCACGACCCTTCAACTTCGCACGAATCGAATCAAGACTTAAAAGGCGGGCGTAACCGCCACAACACCTCCCGTGATCCAAAATAAAAGATAAGGCAATCTTTCCTTACAAGTTCTTCCGCATTCGTTTTCCACTTTGAGTCCGGCGTGTGGTGATCACGAGCTCGGTCCCCACATATCGCTCGGGGCTGCAAGCTCACACTTTCACGGTCGGGTGACCGGTTCGCTATGTGGCCCTCCCCAACAGTAGTCCTTCGCCCGAGCTCTACTACTTATGCCCCCAGCCGCTGGCCATAAGTAGTGCTCTGTGGAAGAAGGAAATACCTGCGCGAGCGACCCTAGTTGGTTGGAAACACTCTTCTCCCGTGCAAGTGTGGACGAAAGCGGCTTATACCCAAGGTTCTACACTCACGCTGGTCGGGCAACCTTGTTCGCCATTAGACCTCCCCAACGGTAGTCCTCCGACCAGCGCCACGGCCTTATGCCCGCGGCCACGGCTATGGCAAGTAACGATCGCGGAGAAGGAACACCAGGTACGATCTATGACCGGTCGGGAACATTCGCCGCCCATGGCGAAAAGCGAAGCGAACCCTCATTATCCGAAGCTTTAAAAACGCCAACATGACGACCACGCTTATATGACCCCGTGGTTTTAAGCCACGGCCATCGGTTGTTCGTCATCCCCGAAAGCACGGAGGATGGAATCGACCAAGATAATGATCCGAATAGCCATTCGGTTCCCCACGATGGTAACCCTTCGTCCAAATTGTGGCATTTTGCAGAGGGAAATCGCGAAAAGCAAGGGAGCGGAGATGTCGAAGGATGGGAAACGACCGAGTCCCCATTACCTCACAATCTGCAGCACCCATCGGGCGCATGCTAGCCGGACACACATCAACCAACCGCCATCGCCCAAGCATCATGTGTCCCGGCCACAGACGCCGCGACAAGTCCGCCGGAAGACATGCCGCCTAATCATTTCGCCAGATTTAATTCCTCCACGCGCATTAAATGCTCGCAGAGACGCTTGGTGTCGCCCGGCGAAATGCCCCATGACCCCTTAATCTCCGCCGGCCGGCCTGACCGACCCGAGGCAGGAGGAAAAGTCCACCAGGCCTTCGCAGCCTCGAGGTGGCGAGAAGGCTTAAGTGCTCGATGAATAAGACTGCCGTGGGTCCCAAAGGCAGATCCACCGGATGAATCTCATGCCCGGCAGCAAACGAGCGAGGGCAAGTTTAGGCTAACCCTCGGTGGGTCTCTAGTTGGGTTGGCGGACGACCCAATCGCTTTAGCTCGCCCGAGACCATACTTCAAACTCTCTCATGAGCCTCGAAGGGTAGCAGCCACCGCGCCCGAAGTTACGAACGGCTCGGGTCCCAGACGGATTGAGTAAAGAAAGGTTTTTATGGGTCGCTTCAACGGTCGGACACCCGACGATCGTCCGCCGGAGGTCGCTCGACCTCCAGGCCCACTCGATAACCCGCTTTGTAGCTCCACGAGCACGGTGTTCGACCGACGAGGCAAACACGCGTCGATCACCCTCTAGGTCCCACACCGCGACGGGCGATACGGGATCGACATGCCTCTCCTCTCACAGATCACCTCGCCCGACGAGGGCTCGAGATGGATGCCCCCCGCCTAGCTCCGGCATTAAACCAGCACGTCTAACACGCCTAGCTCCGGCGTTAAACCAACACGTCTAACACGCCCACCACGGCGTAAAAATAGCACTAACACGCCCAGCTACGCATAAAAAGCAAGAAGAAGGAACCGAACCTCGCGAAGGCATCCGGACCTCGCCGATCACGGCCAAGGTCCGGCTCGACGTTAAATAAGCACTCGAACCGAACTCTCGCGAAGGCATCCGGACCTCCTCGCCGATCACGGCCGTCTAGCTACGATGTTAAAAAGCACTTGAACCGGAACTCTCGCGAAGGCATCCGGACCTCCTCGCCGATCACGGCCAAGGTCTAGCTACGACGTTAAAAAGCACTCGAACCGAACCTCTCGCGAAGGCATCCGACCTCCCAAATGACCACAACAAGGCCCAACAAGCGACGAAACCAGCGTTAAAAATCGAACTCTACGCAAGGCGATCAGCGTCTATCCCGACTGCTCAATACGAAGCGACCTCCGACCAAGTTGGTCGGACTCGTCGACTGAATAACCCCCGACCGCTTCGATCTACTGGGGCTCGGGATACACTCCACCGGGAGGCCACAAGGCCGACGAAAAGGATCGACCAATGGGCGGATCTCAGGCTACATGACGTAAACCCACTACTCTGCGGCATGGTCAAACATCAAGGGTCGCAAGAATAAGAAGCCCCAAACAAGCAAAAAGACGACCACATTCAAACAGGCATGGGCAAGACCGAACCATCGGGTTGTCTCCCAAAAATCGGGAGGCGTAAACAAGCAGAAAACAAGAAAGGCTAGGCGCCGAGCACGCCCGACCGCCCGAACAAGGGCGCCTCGCTTGGCGAAGCTTTGGGATGACGCCGATCAACGCGTCAACAGCAGACGGGCAGATCACTTCGACGGCGCGAGCCTCGCCCATTCCGCCATGGCAAGGTCAAGTCTCCTGTAGCTCCGCAAGGAAAGCCTCTCGTCCATGGCGCCCGGTAGCCATCCTCAAAACCAAATACCGCCGGCAGACATCCGCAGCCGGTGGAGGGTGACCGAGAAGAAGCCATTGCAACCTCCAAGCGTCCCGGGGAGATCCAAGACCTAGGTTGAGAGCAGCTACTCCGATCCCCGCTTCCGCGTCACCTTATAAACGTTCGGCGCGCGGAAGCCGAGTAGACCCAAGTTAAGGAAGGCAAGGGAAGTCGAGGCCGCCCGATTCACGGCGAGATATGTTGCGGTCAAGGGTCCATCCGGAACGCCCTGCTTCCGGCCACCCCGGCCATCGACGAATACTAATACCAGAGGTACCTCATAGCAAGGTCTTGGTCAGGTTACGAGAGATCTTTCACTTATGACACGGCTCGCGGAGCGCTGCGGTCCGCCACGGTCGGACTTTTGCGTTTATAGTCGGGCTTGGTCGGGCTACCGAACGCCCTACCCGACCGCAGACGGAGGCGGACCTTCCGACCCGGCCGCGGTCAGACTCGGCGAATCCGCTCAAAGAACTCCGCCCACGCTATTGATCGACTTCGGGGACAATCCCGTCTGCTCAACGGCAATGAGCGAAGATATGCGTTCTTCCCAAAGCAACGCCAGAGACGCCGCCACGCTAATTTTACCGACAAACGCACGAGGGCGTATGCGTTTCCCATGAAGCATCGCCACTAGCCCTACCGATAGGGACATAGCTGGTCAACTCGCCAACCCATCATGACACCCGCAGGACTCCGTCAACTCCAAAATCGCAAACCCGATCGCTAAGGATAGTGCGCCTAGTCGCCTCTCTTAGACCTTATGTAACCCGCTCTTCGCCACATAAAGAGAGGTGGGATCTTTAGGCGGGGATTTTTTTTCTCTCTCTCTCGCTTCTTCACGAACCGAAAAAGTCCTCCGCCCACTTAGCATCCGCTCGCTTCCCGATCCGCCACGGACGAAGCTCCCGAGCTCACCCATGCAAAAAGCGCTAAGGGCCCGTCCTAGTCCTCGATGTAATCCGCCATACCCGATCAACGAGATCCACCGCCACAAACCGAAGTAGGGACGTTCGCCCGAACCAAGATAAATCAGTCTCCTCACCGATCCGATGTTCATCCGAGGCTCCTTTCGCCTAACCATTCGAGGAGAGGGGGCGTGCGATCTCCTATACTTACAAATCTACTTGCCGGTTATACGAAACACCGACAGTAGTACTCCTCCGTCTAAATTTGTAAGGTGTATTTTTTGGATCTAGTCCATAAATATAGGGCGTATGTTATATTTCAATGTAAAATTAGTGTGATGTTGCCTCTGTACTCCTAATAAATATCCATCTTTATTTTATATTCTCTACATGCATGCATTAAACAGAGTGCATAGTGATAATAATATGGGGTAAGTCATTTTCAATGCCTTTTTTGTCTACGTGCTAAGAATAAATACACTTTATAAACTTGGACAGAGGAAGTATCTATTATTATATACTAAATTGACTACAGACGTTTTAAAGCTGCTAAGGAAAAAATGAAATAGCTATAAATTCTAAAAAAGAAAAGAAAAACATTCGGTCATTACCTTCGTGAGCCTCAAACTATGATCGTGGTTACCGATTCATAATGGTGATGTATGATGCAAGGGCGTGGTTACCGTGCTAGTTCTTTAAAATATTATTAAGGTAGTACAGGCTTTTGGTAAGCTAGCGTTCTAATAAAAAAAAAAGAAAAAACGCATCTGTCCATATTCAACCCATTTGAGACCAAAAAGTTTGGCCTCTGGACACGTCAATCTTATGAAAAGCATCCATGTATCCAAGGAATCTGGAAAAGTCGGCTGATTCCTTGGATAAGTCGGCTGTTCAGACATGCAGCAGTAGTACATCTGCTGTACATATGATCCCTTTCCTGAGGACCAGGGCCGGCCCAAAGAAGAGGGCAGCGGGTGCGATCGTCAGGGGCCTTTAATTTTGAGGGGCCTCCAAATTGCATGTAAAAGTATCATTTTCGATAAAATGTCGAGCTACCCGGAAAAAGCAGTTTGATGAAAGTGATTATAATGAAAAGGTTTTATCAGCTGAGAAGTGTTTTGAGGTAAATTACTTTCTTGTTAGGGTGGATGTAGCAATTTCTTCATTGAAGAACAGGTTTGAGGATTGTACTACATTTAAGAGTATATTTGGTTTTTTACTTAGCTCAAAAAATTTAAAGTCATTGGATAATATTGAACTAAGAAATTGTTGCACTAAATTTGCAAAAATATTTTCCCATAATAGATTAGTAATTCATGTGATATTGAGTTAGATAATTTTTTTCTCTGAACTAAAAGTGCTACAAATGACTTTATCTGCTCACTCACAATCCGCTGTGGAGATTTTTTAGTTTATTAAGGATTTAGATTACTATCCAAATGTTTCAATTGCTTATCGAATCTTATTTACCATACCTATGACTGTAGCCTCCGCTAAAAGAAGTTTTTCAAAGCTAAAATTATTAAAAAATTACTTGAGGTCATCAATGTCACAAGAAAGGTTAAATGGTTTGGCAATTTTATGCATTGAGAAGGATAAATTGGATGAAATTGATATTGATACTATTATTGATGACTTTGCATCTAAGAGTGTTAGAATGAACTTTAACTTGCCCATTTAAATTTGTAGGAGTTGGTGAGATTGGATTTTGTCGCAACATTATGATAGTGATAGCAATATAGCGCGGGTGGGCTTGAAGGTGCATCTTGGAGGTTAGAACTCAATTTAGTTGAATAGTACATGAGTTTGATTATATTTAAACTATCTTTTGGTTGTGACTTGTTCTCTACCAAGTTTATTACATATAAAAGTATTCGATATTTTATCTACAATAATTATGATAGTCAATAAAAGAGCCACTTGATTTAGCTCGCCCCGGGCCCTCAAAATCTTTGGAACGGTCCTACTGAGGACAACGGCCCTGAATGATATTCTTTCGCACGACCGCCACCTCTGCTGATCTATTTCATCAATTCAGCAACACTGAAGCAAAATGTGAGACTGTAAAGAACCTATATATCTGGGGGACATATCCAGTACAATCAGGATTTTGGTGCAATCACCGTGTAATCCAACTAAGAAAAGTTTCAAAAAATTTTGAAAAAAATCATGGATGTACATCTCATCTTACCCCATCTACATAGAAAATTTCATGATCAAATTCGTCCTATGTTAAGAGTAATAAAAAAGACAAATTTCTGACAAACTTGAATAGTTCAAATGCACCCCAAATTTGTCTTTTTTGTAACTTCTAGCATAGGACGAATTTGATCATGAAATTTTTTATGTATATGGGGTAAGATGAGATGTATATCCATGATTTTTTTCAGAATTTTTTGAAACTTTTCTTAGTTGGATTGCACGATGATTGCACTGGATATGTCCCCATATATCTGAGGACCTTGTCGTTCCTAAATAGAGGTGGGCACTCGGCCGTGAAATTTTGGACCGGCACAAGGCACGTCCGACTCAGTCCGACCTATGGTCTGGCACGTAACTGTTCTAAATGGACTAGGCCGGGCCGACACGGCATGGTTGCCCACGCTATCTTTGGGCTCGCCAAGCAGCACGGTGGGTGGCTCCGTGAGGGCCTCGGCGGCCCAGCCAACCAAAGACGATGCAGTCGTGGTTTGGACCGCACGCCCAAAACAACACGTTTCGTCTTTGGGCACGCAAGACGCCCGACGGTGGCACGTGCGGCCCGTGCGTGACACGACCTGTGGTAGGGCCCG
This sequence comes from Guadua angustifolia, assembly GCA_036346375.1. Lineage (NCBI taxonomy): Eukaryota > Viridiplantae > Streptophyta > Magnoliopsida > Poales > Poaceae > Guadua > Guadua angustifolia. The sequence continues at coordinate 9,867,135 of CM070510.1, read as the reverse complement.
CGGCAGCGCGTGCGGCATACGGCCAGGCTGGCAGAGAAGAAGACGCAGAGCCATAGAGGAGCCACCTCGCGCCACATTGCGCTGGGCCTCACGCTGCCAAGACGCTGCCTCCAAAGTCGCTCAAGGCCGCGGGCTACCGAGACACTGAGCTGCCTCACATGGGAGGGAGGAGAGCGGCCGGCGAGGGAACCTAGGGGCCCGTGGGGAGGGGAGAGCCAGCGTGGGGAGGGGAGCATGTAGGGGCACGCAGGCGCGGGGAGGGCAGCTGGGAGGGGAGGTAGGAGGAGGGAGCAAGCGGGGGCGCGCCCGCGTGGGGCAAGGCTAGCGGCGGGGACTACGGGAACGACGAGGGAGGAGGAGGGAGCAGGTGCGGGGCGAGGATGGCGTTGCGCGGGGTGGGAGCGGAGGGGACGCACTGCGCGCGGGGCCTGAGGGGGCACTCGGTTAGGTAGAGAGCCAGATAAAAGCCGAAGAGATTAGGAAGAGAGAGGGGGAAAGAGAGGGCGCGCTGCGCGTCCGGTCTAGTGGGGAAAAAGAGAGAGAGGGGAGAAAAGAGAGAGAGGAGCAGGTCCAATGGGAAAAGAAAGAGAAAAGTGAGAGTCCTTCGAGTGAATCACAGGAAAAAGATTGTTTGAGAGAATCATACATCTAAGTCTAATGCATTTGAATACAAGAGAATCAAGGCTGCGAGGGAATCAAGTGAATCACGAGAAAAATAGACGAACAGAAGAAAAAGTTTTTGGCTACACTTGTATATTCCCATCCTGTGCGTGAATAAAGGTGATTGAAGTGAATGTGACATGTTGAAAAAGATAAAATTGGTTTTAATTTTTATCCCGTGTGGTGCCTCGTTTAAACGCTCAATGGACAGCAATACGCCAAAAGGATAATGATATGACACGTGAAAGGAAATAAAGTGGGTTTTAATTTTTATCCCGCGTGGCTCTGCCTCATTTAAACACTCAACAGACAACGATACGAGTATACGATAGATTAGGGGGAAAAGAGGAGATTCAGGCGCGTGATGAGAAAAAGTGACTAAAAAAGTTGCTTTCAATTTTTCATCGCACGGGCCGCGCTTAATTTCAATTTGCAATGAACATTTCGATACACATCCATAAAGACAGGGAGACGGCTCTCATTTTTCTGCACGTCTCTCTCGCGCTCTCTTCTTGCCCATTTTTTGCTCAGCACGTTCTGTACATCTCTCTTTAATTGCTTTCTTTTTTATACTCCTGCCGTGAAATAAAATATTTCGCAAGAGCAAGAGCAGGAGAGCACGCCCTCACTCTCCAAGTCCCGCTCATCAATATCAAGAGATTAATCAATGCCAACTCTTCCCCAGCATGGGAGACTGCGGCGTGGATGACTGTTATCTAGACAGTATGCACGGTATCGAGGATACCTCATACACTCCAGATGTACCGAGCTTGGATGCCGCTACCGCGGTGCATCCGGGACGGACGTCAGTATCCACACTAAACATGCAACCCGACATATCGATGCATCCAGCACGGGCATCCATATCCGGCACTCGACGTGCATGGTGCTAGCAATATATGGACAGAATTGTCAAAATTGTGGACGGACATGAGGTAGTGTATACTGTTTGCATGTACTGTCAAACTAAACTATTTGCAAGTGCATGTGGTGGTACAGGTCATCTGAAGAGGGATGCGGAGAATTGCTTAAGGAAGATATCGGCCAGACAGAGGCGGGGCGAGGGCGTGCAGACATAGCTCAACTTCAACACTAATGGTTCGGTAAGTTCATAGGTATACAACGCCGACGTAGTTAGAGACGAAATTGCACGTTACATAGTTGCTGAGGATTTTCCACTTAGAATGGGTGAGAGCTCTAGTTTTGAGAGAATGGCGCAACGTGATTTTTGCCCACAATACCAACATATTAGTAGAAGACATGATATTTATAAAATGTTTACAAATAAACTAGAAACGGTAAAACAGATCTTCATGGCACTTAGTTTTTCCTTTGCATTAACATAATACATATGGACTTCCTCCCATCAAAGAGCAACATATATTAGTGTTGTTGCGCATTACCTAAACGACGAGTACGTACTAAATAAAAGGGTCATAGGGTTTAGACCAATCTCTGAGTCATACACCGGAGAGGCTATCGCTACCCATATACTTGAGGTTGTCAATGACTTTAAAATAGAAAGTAGAATTATTTCCATCACTCTTGACAATGCATCAGTTAATACGACGGCTATAGAGCATCTCTCACCACACTTGGAGACTTATGTTGGAGTGTTTTGTACTCCACTAGAGGTGCATATGCCATATTATTAATCTCATTGTGCAGGCAGGTTTAGTTGCAATGAAGTCTAGTTTGGAGAGCATACGCAGTGCTATCGATTTTGTTACTAATTCACTCAAAAGGTTTGCCTAGTTCTCAGAGTATTGCAGGGCCAACAATAAGGAACCAAGAAGATTCAATCTTCATATGATGGTTAGATAGAACTCAACGTATACTATGTTGCAGCTGTGTAAAGGCTACGTACATATTATCACTGTTTTCGTCAACTGTAATAATGGTGAGGCATTGGTTACTGAAGTGAATTGGGAAATTGCTAGTCATTTTCATCATTTTTTAAAAAAATTTACAATGCAACTAAATAGTTATCCGGTGTGTACTATCCAACTTCATGCTTAGTTATTGAGTCGCTTTGGCTTATTGCTAATGTTTTTAAAGAAAATAGAGATAATTATATTTTACGTCGTATTATAGAACCAATGGAGCAAAAAAAAATTTAAATATTTTTAAACTATTCCATATCTATACTGTATTGCTACTATTTTGGATCCTTGGAGAAATTTTTTTGACTTGCAGGGCGCCTTTGAGGGAGAAATTTTTTTGACTTACAGGGCGCCTTTGAGGGAATAGGTGAGACATTCGATCTTAATTTCTCTTAGGCCTATATTCATGTTTATAATGAGTTTTTCAAATTTTCGACAAATATTACAAGAATTTTGGCACAAGAAGTGAAGCTGAAGATCTATCTCAACAACACAACAACCATGAGGCAGTTCGACCGCTTCAAGCATGTGAAAGAAGCTAAAAGGCATGTCGTCTAGTTCGTCATCTGAAACACCGAGCAAGTTGCAATGGAATCCACAGGTAGAGATCAACCACTACCTCGACACGTCTTTCATGGAGACCAAGCTTAACATGGACGAGGAAAATCAACTCAACTTGCTCTTGTGGTGCAAGAATAACCAACGTATTTACCCTGTGTTATCCCATTTCACACGGGACGTACTTATGATTCCGGTGTCTACTGTCTCGTCGGAATCTACTTTCAATTTGGTGGGGAGGATACTTGAGCTGCGGAAGTCATCTCTCAGACCTGAGATGGTTGAGGCAATTACATGCTTCAAAGACTAGGAGTGTACAGATGATGTATCACAACATCACCCGAGGATCCTGGAGATCATAGACACGTAGTCGACTTTGACAATCTCAAATTTCTGTAGTCTATGTATATAAATGTAGTTATTGTACTCTTTTTCTTACCGGGGGTACCCCACACCGGGGTGTAAGGTTTTTAACGAGGCAGTAACTCTGTACATGTTTAAGATTTAATAAAATTTATTTCTTTTCCCCCCAATATTTGTGTCCTTTGCTAGCAACATTAATATTTATGTCCATTGCCTCCATGTGGTTGGAAATGAGTGCCCTATGCCCATTGTCTCTAGCATTGTGGCACGCTGGCCAAGAAGCATGCATGCATGTGCCCACTTATATGCTCGGCTGCATGAGCAACATTTGCTCAGAGCGTTTGCTATTTGCCTCGTGAGATTCCTAGGCCAACATCAATAAGCAAATAGAAGATTCATTTTTCATTTTTTTCTATTACATGTCACGTAACATAAAACCAGTGGAATATGTTATTTTATCTATTTGAACATTCAATGCCCATCAAATTCATTTACCTGCCTTGTACCTTTTGTTTCACATAATTTTTGCTGGTTGTTCACGAGTGTGACCCTCCACACATCACACCCGACAGCCTCTAAATAGCAATGCATTCTAATTTTCCAGTAAGCATAATTAGTACCATCAAAAATTGGTACTCTTTCTACACTAACCATAGCGGATCCATTTCCCTTGGCCATTTACCAAGCTGGTTAAGCTTAATATGGTAAAACCTTGCTCTGATACCACTTGAAGGAACAAGTTGGCCTAGAGGGGGGTGAATAGGCAACTTTTTAAATTTTAGTGCTTAAATTATAGTTTAACTATCAAACTTCAACAATTAGGTTAACAGAAGCAATATGAAAGAATGAAGAATTCGAATAACGAAAGGCAACAACAAGTAAAAGAGAAAACTTATTATGTAAACAAAAGATGTATGATTTTATCCTGTGGTTCGTAGTCCGTCTCCTAATCCACGTTGGAGCACTTCTCCTGAAGTATAGCTCCCCACAGTGCTAGTAGCAGAGCTTTTGGGTTTCCACTATGGCAACTCTTTCACCACTCCGGTGAGGTGAGTTCCAAACCTCTCACAACAAGGTGGCCTTCCACAAACACCTTTGGACAGGTCGCACTTTCACAGCCTCCAAGCCGTCTAGGATCACTAAGACCCAAGAGTAATAGACCCTGCAAAAGCCCTATCTCTTGGTTCACTCGCAACAGCACAACTAGACTTAAGCTTGGAGCTAAAAACTTAAGAAAGTGAAGTTTGTGAGAGTTTAGAGTGAAGCTCAGTCTCTTTGAAGGAATGAATGCTCAAAGGATGCTAAGATGTCAAGGAGATCAAAAGGTTCTGTGGTAGATGGCTTAGGAAATGCTTATATAGGCATTTGGACAGAAAATAACCGTTACACCTACCACTGTGACCGTTGCAACGTGTCAGAGTGTCAAAATTCAGCTTAACACATTTGCTACAGACTTAGTGAAATAAGCTAGCGATACTGATCCTATGTACTACGGACCAAATTTGAATGTTTACGCCGGACTGAAAAATTTAGTCTGTCGTACATAGGAAGTTTGAATGATTTTGGTCCGGCGTAGGAATATGAATTCAATATATGCGCCGGACCAAAATATTTGGTCTATCGTAGATGGGTTTTACAGGAATCAGTAGCCACGGACTTTTTGACAAAGAAAAGAGTTCAACCGAGAGAATTACTTTAGCGCCGAACAGAACTCTATGAAGGTGAAATTTTGCCCGGCGTAAATGGTGGGCGCTCGGTTAGAGAATTCTTCAAGGAATTTTCACCACGGACTGAATATAGAGAGGGTCTAGTGAGGATTTATGGTATTTTTTCAAGCATCCCGGACTGAATTATTTGGCCCGCCACGAATGATATTTTACAAAGTTTTATCTTGCGAACTTTTTGGGACAAGGAAGCACTAACCGAGAGAATTACAATTGCGCCGGACTAAGAAAGGGAAGGCAAAAATCGGTCCGGCGTGAAAGGGAAACACTCGGTTAGGGTGAAAGTCTTTTAGCGCCGGACTGAATAGGTTTGGTCCGGCGAAAGAAGGTTTTTGACTAAGGTTGCTCTGGACTTAAGGAATAAGAAATGAAGTTTTAGTCCGAGAAGAGGGGAAACACTTATAATCAGAAAGACAAAAGAATTTGTAACTCAAGCAGTCTAGATGGTCTTATCCTTGTAAACCAATTAACTCGCTTGTGCACAGTCCCCCTTTATAGTACGGCCAAACTAAAAAAGAAATAAACCTAGCTACTTGGCTTGAATCTTCTCCCAAGCCAAAAACTAAAAGCCAGAAACCTTATCCTTGTCTTTTTAGTAGGCTTTTTAGAAGCTTCAACCAATGTTCTTCATTGCTTAGAGATTATTGACTCAGTCATCAATACCAAAACCATATTAATAACATGAAGTAAATGATTAGGGGGCCTAGATGCTATCAACATGCCGCACACAGTTATTTGCATGTTTATAATAAATGTGTTGTCACATCTATTGATATTGTTGTTGAAACTGGTGGAGTCATTGCATGTTTGAAGTTAGAAAACAATATAATGGATGAAATATGGAAGTTCATATTCAAGGGGGATTACATGGTGCATACAATTTAGACGGTACAAATAGTGGCACAGAGCAGCCATGAAAATGGACAAAAGGACGATACCGTGCGCCTTTTGGGAATGTAAAAGGGTTGTATGGACTATGGTTTATAAGCAGAGGACAATAATTCTCGAATGGGAAACTATACGACACCCACTTGGAGTGTTGATCGTCAGGACGACGTAGACGGGGCTGCTAGTCACGGTAGTGGAAAGCACAACTACAACTAGCATTGTCACAGCAACAGTAAGTGTGGTAGTCGCTACCGAGGCGGACAACCTTCTCATTGTTCCTCTCCCTGAGTCTTGACGACATAGGTCGTTATTCTGGGTCTGGAGCTCCAAGTTCTACTTGTGGAGCTATTCGTTCTCCTGCTTGACCTCCGTGAGGTCCTCTTCCTTTTCATCAAGGCGATACAGCAATGTATGGATGTAGCATTGGGCAAGGATGGGATACGGTGGGTTCACCCACTCAGTGAATTTGCAATCTGCAGTTTGCAAGCAAGAGTATGTGTCATATAGTGAGACATGAACCGAATGGTAAGTAAGAGTTGTAGCGATTACCATGAACAGAGGGCATTGGTAGAAACGATGTCCTGGGTTGGGATCCGTCGTATCAGTAACTTGCATAATGGCATTGAGATCGTGCTTGTATTTCGGCCAGTTTAGGGAGGAGTAGAGTGGTTGGCCTTCGTAGATTGCATGTTGGAGGCTGTATGAGTCTCTTGTTCGAATGGGAAAATTCGGAGTGGGGGGATCAAGGTCTAGTGAGCCGTAGATTGTAGTATCCTCAAGGTAAGATTCGCGGTCTTGAAACCATGAAGGGTCAGGGTCTCAACGTGATGTTCGACCCACTCTTCCCCGTCTATCCCTCCCATGGCTTGAACTACCTCATCTGTCTATCATTACAATAGAGTGGATGTTGCGGTAGCGAAGAAGTGCTAGATGGGTGGAGGGTGGTTTTATAGCTCACTTTGGTCTGAGAAAGGGGCTGCAGCTGTATTGTCATTTCTGTCTGAGAAAGCGATGGACAGTGTGTTGTTACTTTGCTCTAAGATAGGTAGTGTGCTGTCCATTGCTCTGAGATAGGCAGCATTTTGTCACTTTGCGGTGCACAGAGTGTTGTCAAATCAGGATGAGAAAGTTGCTAGCAACGTGTTGTCAAATTGCATTGAGAAGGCTATTGTGTGTGTTGTCCAATCCGCCTGAGAAAGCTGCTGGCAGCGTGTTGGCAAATCACACTAATAAATCTAATGTGTGTGTTGTTCAATCAGTCTAAAAGCTGATGGCATTACGGAAGCAAAAGATCATATCTTAATAGTACATAACTTAAGAAAACAAAAGACAATATTTGAATGTTACATAAATTAAGAAAGTAAAGCAGCATATTATGTTTAGTACATCATGTATGAAAGATAAAAACTAGTTGACGCCCCTGTGCGGTGCGACCCCTCGTGTGATCTCAGGCTTCCTACGGCGCTGCACATGCCCGGATGGATATGTGAGCTGGTCTGAGGCCTGTCCCCGAGTACTCCTAGCAGGCCATACTAGTGTTGTTGGAGTAGTAAAGGTGTCCTGTGATGGCTGAGTCGGTCCGGCGCATCGGCGAGGTGCAACGGACCAAGAACCATGCCCGTGGACTACTGGTAAGGATCCACGGTCCAGTCGAAGTTGGCATCACCGAGCGTAGCGAAGTCACCGGAGTTGCTCGCGCTTTGGTTAGGTGCTAGATCGGCCGCTGTTGACAAACTTTTCATATTAGTACAACACATAATATGAACAGCATAATAGATGAAAGGAGATCACGTGGTGCAACTGGAGTCATGTGGACATACAGTGCATAACGCTGCCAGTTGGATCCCCTTGGCACATTCAGAGGGGGCTACCTACGTGCATGATGTCCCAGCTACGGCCTGCGGCATGTGTCGACCCCATACAACTGAGGCACGCTTGTGAACCTATACAACGTCGTTGTCCCTAGGTCTCCTATAGGACATAGGCTGCACGATGCAAGCGGTTTTCTATCATACACGCTGTAACACCCCTATCAGGAAGTCCATCGTGAACCCCCTGTCAAACTTCAGCTATTGGTGTGTCTATCTCCTCCATAGTCTCCTTGGTAAGGTCACTCTACACACGTATTGAAAAGCAAGTTAGTTGTTACAATTGTAGTAACGATACATTACATGGCATATGAAAAAGTACTAACTGAGAGATGAAACGCTGAGTCCGGCTGCGTGGGGTAGGTGTCCGCCGTCAAGGGAATGTGCCTCGGAGGTAAGTCAACGACACGCACAACGCGAACGTGTGGGCGTGGACGGAATCACCAGATGTACTCGTCGTACGTGCCGTGGTCGTAAAGGGCAGCCTCATCGTGAACGTCCGCCAAAGCCTGTGCCTACTGCTGACTATGGGAAAGTGCTCTAGCATGGGAATCCTTCACGGATCAACCTGCCATACTCTCATTGGGGTCCGTAAGCAAGAGGCACTAAGCTCGAATGGTGCTCCCTGTCTGGAGGTGGCAAGGTGGCTAAGCACCTCTAGTGAGTCGCGTCTATCATCGGGTTCCAACAACTCATACTCCTCAGCATCTGCTATACCTGCAATTGAATAAAACAATGTTAGTACGAAATCAAATGCACAAACAAACTGAATGCAGTAATTAAAAATAGAATTTGAATACAACAAAAGGATTAAAAATTTGAATATACAAATGCTAACACCTTTGAAATCCACAATTTTGAATACACAAACACTAACACCATTGAAATCTATATATGCATTACACATAGGAATTCGACATATCACATTGACATGTGAGTAAAGTACCTCAATTTCATATGCAAAACCAATACAACAATGTCACGGCCTCTGAACTGTTGGGCAATACTTCAAAGAGTGTCCCGTCTCCTTACAAACTGAACATTTCTTCAAACGACGCACACTTTCCGCAGCGTCCATGTCTTTCTTCATGTGTCTTGTTTGTCACCGCCCTATGCCCTTCAGCCTGCTGACATCAGGAGCCCACCATATATCCTCTCATTTCTGATGCTCCATGAACAAACCAACCACTCCAAAGCGGTAAATTTCTTCACTCCAAGTTTCTATCATCGCTTCTTTATGGAAGAATTGTGACAAAAATATACCTGGATCCATATGGATTGTAGAGCAGGCAACCATTATATGTGAGCATGGCTTGTGTAACAGACGAGACTTGTTGCAGTTGTAATATGTTTGCCTATGTAGGATGCATTCGTGAGCAACTTTACGGTGGTTCATCCCACGGCCGGTTTTTTCTTTACACGCTACCTCGAAACGAAGCTCTCTCGTACCCATCTTCAATGCTCTATGCATCTTTCCCTTTTTGCCTTTCTCCTCCATGTATGTGCAAATCACTTCGGAGTATTTCGCATCAGGATTACTCATGCGAACTAACGCCCTAGTATGGCGATCTACAAAGTACTTCGCGATACTATGAAGAACACCCTCCATTATAGCAACCAGGAAGGGTCTTACACCTCGCATGACCCAATTGTAAATCTTAGCCAAATTTGTCGTCATGACCTCATACCGAGCACCATCGGTGTCATAAAGCAGTGCCTATTTTTCCCTAGGCTCGTGCTCTATCCATTCGGTGAAACATTTTGTGGCCCTTCCATTCCTCCGGACCAAGTACAAAGGGTCCGTGGGTAACACTTCCAGCGCTACTGGGGCCTCCTCTGTGCCAGGCATTAGCCTCTTCGTTGCCTCCGCTGTATGCATTGATGTTAGCTCATCCAACTTCTTCCACAGTGCATCAAACTTTCTCTATTGGTTCTGGTCGCACAACCTCTTAAAAACTTTCGTAAGCTCCTTATTTCTGAACTGCTTGTAGAAGTTGGCACCCATGTGCCGCTTGCACCACCTACTTCACAGATCAGGCCATGGATGTATTTCTTCTGTACCTTCTTGCAAGTACACGACCGCCTTCAATAGCCCGGGAAATGCTCCTCGTCGTCTTCATCGTTATTCAAAGCCTCGCATTCCTCGCTCTCTGCCTCCATTGCTTGAACCAACAATTCAATATTTTCTCCATTGTCTGACACTCCCAATAGTACCTGAACATCTGGAATTGGAACATCAACTTCCTCGCCTTGCACACGCTCATGACTCGAGCTGACATCCTGCCTCCCTAAGCATTCTTAGGTTCGGTTGCTCTCCCCAACTTCTTCTGATTCATCACCAACAATCTCCTCCTGCATCATATGGTCAGCATTGGTTTTCTCAAATGCTTGCACCAACTACACTAATGACCAACCATTTTCAGTCGCCAATCTTACATATGAGCTCTGGGACTTTGGTCCCTTCTGTTCCAGTAACTCCTAGTACGTGCAATCCTGTCTCCGACGCCCTACTCCATGCAGCTTGAGGTCATGCAATTTACTATCCAACGAGAACATGTTGTACAATAATTTGTTAACCGTGCCCCATAAACGCTCACCGACACGTGACAGGCTAGCCATGACACTTGAAAAATGACTAAGTTCCACCCCTTGTGCACCCATCTGTGGAATCCCTTCTCCATAATGTATTTTAAATTGTACTCATTCATCTATACCTGTCGAGCATTTCATGAATTTTTAATATGTGCACAACATAATGCTAACCCCTTAAAATCTTAACCTACCCATACTATTACACCTATGTATCATGACGACGTACTCTACACTGTTTCAAACAACTGTTGTAGCCCTACAAAAATTAATTTTTTTGTATCACATTGTATCTTGTATAATTCTTGTAGACATTGTATCTCCCATAATTCTTGTAGTTTTTTATATCCATAACTATTGTTGCTCTATACAACTAATTACTTACAACCGTCAATAATCCGATCGCTAACTCGTCAATGTAAAAAATTATTGACGGTCTACACAGCTAATTAGTTACAAAACAAAATAATCTGGTTTCTAAATTATCTACATAAATAACAAATCCTACTCTATAGGACTAATTACATACAACCCTAATTAATTTCATCACTATATCATCTTTCTAAATAATTATTACTCTACAAACCTAATTATTTACCAATATATTTCATCCTATCACTAAATTGTATTTCTAAATTTTAATTTAAATAAGAAATACAAAATTTACCTAAATACACGACGAACCTCCCCGCTTCTTCTTCCTCTTCCTCTTCCTCCTCTCCCTCCTCCTCCTCTCCCTCCTTTTCTTCCTCATCCTCTTCCTCCTCCCCTCCCTCTTTTTTTTTCGCTTCGCTACCGATCGTCTGTGAATGATTTTGGGCGTTTGGTGGAAATGAGGAGGCCGAAGGCCGGCCGGGGCAGTTTTACCCTCTCTATCACCATTTTGAATAGTGAAAGAGAGCTCAACCATTAACAACAGCTCTCTATCGCCATTCCAAATGGTGACAAAGAAATTATCGCCTTTTAAAATCACAACAAAGAGTCTGTCGCCATTTCATTGCACGATAGGTGGGCAAATCTGATATTTTTTGGCATATTATTCAAGTACCGTCTTCCGGTCCCGTCACATGATCCAAGCACCCGTTCGCTACGATCCAAGCACTTTGCTTCCCGGATTCAAGAACGTTGGAAAGAAGAGCTGGATTGACATGGGCACAGGCGACAGGGAAAGGGAGAGTCACTGAGTCAGCTAAAAAATTGAAAGGAAGGACAAGGAAGGACAACTGGTCCTCGACTACAATTTAAATTGTGAGATAGGTGCTTTTTCTCTTCAAACACACGCTACTACATGGCTAAAAGTGAGCCTTGTAGCTGCTGAAGTTGCCAACTTTTCCCGCCATTGTATAATTTTATTCCGCAGCTTGTTACGGCAGAAAAAGGAATCCAATTTTTGAATGAAACGAAAAACGGGTCCGGGTCTGGGTACCCACGGGTCCAAAATGAGACCCGGACCCGAAATAATATACCCATGGGTCCAAATTTGGACCTGACCGACTTCGTGGTCGGGTCACCATGGTACCGGACCCATGGGTATTTTTGCCATCCCTATTTGAGGTCATGCAATTTACTATCCAACGAGAACATGTTGTACAACCATCTGTTAACCGTGCCCCATGAACGCTCACCGACACGTGACAGGCTAGCCATGACACTTGGAAAACGACTAAGTTCCACCCCTTGTGTACCCATCTGTGGAATCCCTTCTCCATAGTGTATGTTAAATTGTACTCATTCGTCTATACCTGTCAAGTATTTCATGAATTTTTAATATGTGCACAGCATAACGCTAACCCCTTAAAATCTTAACCTACCCATACTTTTACACCTATGTATCACGACGACGTAGTCTACATTGTTTCAAACAACTGCTACAGCCCTACAAAAATTATTTTTTTTGTATCACATTTATCTCGTATAATTCTTGTAGACATTGTATCTCCTATAATTCTTGTAGTTTTTTTTATCCATAACTATTGTTGCTCTATACAACTAATTACTTACAACCCTCAATAATCCGATCGCTAACTCGTCAATGCAAAAAATTATTGACGATCTACACAGCTAATTAGTTACAAAAAAAATTAATCTGGTCTCTAAATTATCTACATAAATAACAATTGCTACTCTATAGCACTAATTACATACAACCCTAATTAATTTCGTCACTATATCATCTTTCTAAATAATTATTGCTCTACAAACATAATTATTTACCAATCTATTTCATCTTATCACTAAATTGTATTTATAAATTTTAATTTAAATAAACAATACAAAATTTACTTGAATACATGACGAACCTCCCCGCTTCCTCTTCCTCCCCCTCCTCCTTCCCTCTTCTTCTCTCTCCTCCCCCTCCTCCTCCTCCTCTCCCTCCTCCTTTTCTTCCTCGACCTCTTCCTCCTCCCCCTCTCCTCTCTTTTTCTTTGTTCAGCCTCATTGTTATGAATGATTTTGGGCGCAGGAAATAAGGAGGTCAAGGCCACGACAAGCTTTTACCTCTCTATCGCCATTTTGAATTGCGAAAGAGAGCTCAACCATTGGCGACAGCTCTCTGTTGCCATTCTAAATGGCGACAAAGAAATTATCACCTTTTAAAATCACGACAGAGAGTCTGTCACTATTTCATTGCACGATAGGTGGGCAAATCTGCTATTTTTTGGCATATTATTTCTATAATTTTTCATTAAAAATGTATTATTTTGAAAAAATTCAATGCCGATGCATGTGACACTTTTGCTATTGGACATAGGATGCTACCTTGTCCTAGAATTTCAGTGAAATTCAGTCCCATCCTTTCATGGATCTCGAAATATATTTATGCTGGTTACATTCCAGTAGTTCATTTGAACTGTTGATCAAAATTTGTCCAAAAATTCAAATTTTGATCAAAAACTGTAAAAATAAAAATTTCGACAACCATTGTGCCCTGAAATTCCATGAAAAGAAAAAAATAGAACAAAATTCCAAACCTTGGCCCAAATCACCACCGAGGTCAAGCACCTCTCGCACAGCTAGCCACCATCGAAGCCGCCGCTGCGGGATGTGGCCAAGCCCTTGCCTGGCAACCCAAAGGCGACCCCACCTATGCATGTCGGGAGTCTCATTTGCGCAAGGAACTGGCTTGAGTTGGTCAATCTACCTCAAAGTGGATCAAGGGAGACTGGCAAGTCTCCTAGACTACAGGATAAATCTTGTGTTCATCTTTGTTGTTTGATCCTCTCTTCTCTATTTGTGCAAATTTACTTTCCTAGTTCATTTATTCTTGATCTTGTATCTAGGATTGTGTATTTGCTTAGACTTAGTTTGTTGGTGCACTTTAGAACCTTGACAATTTAAGCTTTAATTGTTAAAATTCTCAAATCTAGTTTAAATTATTGCAATTAGAGCCGAGAATTTTAAAAACATGCTATTCACCCCTCTAGTCGATTATCCTTGATTCTACACCAAGTAGGTCGGATTATGTGACTTGGGTCGGACTATCCGAGTGTGTGGAATGACTAATTTTTACCATTAGAAACATTTAAGTCGGATAAACCGAGTGGTTTGGATGATCGACTCAAAGGGGTATTTTAAATAAATGTGTTTACCAGCTAGTTTCTAAGCATAAGAGCTATATATAGACCCTATGGACGTTCAAGTTAGCTCTCTTAGAACTCCATTTCAGTATTCATCCTATTGAGGAGCTCAATGGTACTTTTAAGCTCGGATTGAAGATCTTGAGTAATTTTGTGAGAGATTGAGAGAGTATGTTAGGCATAGAGTGTATATTACTCCTAATTGCTTGACCATGATATGCTGGGTATCTCTTTGGACTTATTATTCATGGTGATTGGTGACTCCTAGACGGCTTAGAGGGATTGGCTCGGTGACCTTCCATGGAGGAGATTTTGGGAGACACCAGGAAAGTTAGTGAAGGTTTGGAGTTCACCTATTCGGGGTGGAGAATGACTATTATGAGTGGATAGTTTGATTCTTTGTGCGGTCTCAAGCAGAACTATACTTTTGCGAGAGTGACTCCAATGAGGAGTAGGGAAGATCACCGAATCTCCGAGATTTTAATAAAAAATTATCTGTGTTTCTTTTTTCTTTTATATTTTACATTTACCTTATTGTGTTTCATTTCCTAGCTTACTAGAATTGTGTAGAGTTAGAACTATGTTGCAAAACTTCACTACAAACCCTATGCATTTAGGTTGAACTAGTAAAAACTAATAATTTTATTTAACCTTTGGTGTAGAAGAATCCCAATTCACCCCCACCCCCCCTACTTAGCATCCGTTCCACTTCAATTAGCATATGGTGACACGGGTGATCCCAATTTCTTAGATCAGCTCTTGTTTTTGTCGACTGACTGACCGAATATTTGCGAAGCAAATACGTAATAGATAAACCTATCTCAACACTATCTGTGTTCTACTCTGACTATGATAAAAAAAAACGTAATGAAATATAGGATAAATAATATCCATATGTATCCGCTCCTATCTGTGTACGACTGTACGTACGAGTCGAGAAATCCTTCCCCAGGCTGCTTGGAACCAAATCGATGGGACCGGCTGGTAATTTCTTCCGGGATCGTCCGGTGCTGGTACATACTATTCAGCCCTTTCGGATCAAAAGCAGTTGTGCGTGGTCGTCCTCAGCTGTGGGCCCCCGCCGTGATTGTATCGGAAAACAACACTTCGCCTGCAGGACGGCAGAAAAAGGCTTAGAAGAACGGCGATGCCCGAAAGGTGTTCGCGCCCAGGAATTGGCAACTGTAAACTCGATTCCTTCTCGAACTTTTCCCTGCAGATCTCACAGTGCGTACGCACGTATCAATCATGTACACCATGGAGTTGAAAAGTTTGTCCCGGGGAAGCCGCGAAGGCAAGCTGTCTTACGCGAATTGCGATCGAAGGACAATGAACACCGCGATTTTCACCTTTTGGGACGACAGAGTTGCCTGTCGTCGTACTCGTCGTAAGCGGACCAGCACCAAGGTTCGAATGATTTGTGCCATCTCGTCGCGTAAGATTAACTGCCTCCGGGGACGTGTGGACGGCCGGATCGATGTCCACGGAAACAATGAACGGTTCTCGGAATTCGGGTGACGTGGCGCAGGTGATGCTGCGGCAATCTCTCCACTACAAGAGGTAAGATAAGGATGGAGATCGAGACAACAAACGGGGACGCAGACATACCGTCGTGTGATGCGATGCGATGCGATGCGACGACCTACGTGGCCAGTGCAGAGAGCCGCCATTCCCTTCCTGTCAAGTCTCCAGGCATCATCACCATCATCATCAGACCATCTAGGTCGCCATGGACTGGAGCCGAGCCTCTGCGGGTCCACCACTTTCCCTTGTCCGCTTCGACCAACTACACCGACCATGGGATGGTTACAGGCCGGCGAACACACCTAGCTCTCTGCTAGTTTAGCCGCCTTCTGTTCTCGGCATCACGATCTGCCGCCATCATCCGCAAGTGGGCATGGGCCCTTGATCGGAACATTTTTGGCATCTGGCACTAGAAGAGAACGCGCTGCTAGCTCCTGCACCCTCTCGCACTAGTGAAGCCCAATGGTGTGTATCACAGGGCCCCAGCATCTGCGTGCTCCTGGACAGATTAGGCAGGTAGCTCCATGCCTCTATCGGTTGGAATAACATGGCCACAGCACTATGGTTACCGTGCTAGTAAAAAATTATTAAGGTAGTACAGGCTTTTGGTAAGCTAGCGTGCTAATAAAAAAAGAAGAGGAAAAAGAAACGCATCTGTCCGATTCAATCCATCTGATTTGGGAAACTTCGCACGCCGCCCGTGTAGCGAGCCCACTAGCACTCGATACGTTTTGTATAGTAGTATATCGACACATGCAATCTTATGAGAAACATCCACGTATCCAAGGAATCTAAAAAATGGGTGTTCAGACATGCAGCAGTAGTACATCTGCTGTACGTATGAATATCACTTTCCTGAAGACAACGGCCCTGAATGATATTCTTTCGCACGACCGCCACCTCTGCTGATCTATTTCGTCAATTGAGCAACACTGAAGCAAAATGTGAGGCTGTAAAGAACCCATATATCTGAGGACCTTGTCGTTCCTAAATGGAACTAGATTAAGCACCCTTCACTAAACAGGCTAGCTTAAGCATTTTTTTAATTAAAGACGGGCTAGATTGAGCATTTCAGAATGGCCAAACTACGGAATATTCACTGATGATCGTGCACTGCTTTCTGGGATCAGTAGCAAGAAGCTAAAGAAGGGGGAAAACATTCTCCAGCGGTACGTGAACACGCAGGAGCCACGAGGTAAGAAACTGAGAGAACTCCACTACTCCAGTGTGAAATAAAACTGAAGCACGTCAGACGCCTAGCGGCCTAGCCTATGAGGTCAAGTCAACTAAAACTAGTCCAGTCTCCAGTGACCAGCGGGCCAGTCATGTCGACCTCCTCCACCACCGGGTCGCCACGGATAATTGCTTGGTCCGGTAGGTCCATGGCAGAAGGCGGTGGTCGCCTTGAGGTGTTCGCGTCTCTGCGACCTCCCCGCACCACCGCCGCTAAGTTAAACAAACGGAGCCGAACCGGACATGGACAGCAAACACGGAGGCCGATGCGTGTGACGCTGCTGACACTGGACGCAAGCTGCTACCTCGGCGGCTCGGCCCATATCACCAGCGAGGCCAAGCACCTCTCGCGCCGCCGGCCGCCGTCATAGCCGCTGCTGCGGGATTTGGCCAAGCCCTTCTCTGGCACCCCAAAGGCGACCCCACCTATACATGTCGCGGCGGCGGCGCGCGCCCAAGAGGCCAAGACAAGGCTCAGCCGAGCGCTCGCCGCCGTCTCAACTGCTCCTCGGCTCAGCGACGTCGTCCCCGGGCCCCGGTTGACCACCGCCTCTGCCCCACTAGCCCCGGCGACCACGACCAGATCGTTTCTGACTCCCACAGTCTTCCACTATCGCCAAAACCACCGCGCGAACCAGGGCGTCCGCGTCCCCATCCGGCGCCAAAGACACAGCCTGGACCTCCGCCGCCGCCGCCGCCGCATCCATAGTCCATACCGCTCGTGCGCGCCACCACAATAGCCTGCACACCGCTACCACTTATAGGTTCGTCTTCCTCACCTAGTCCACCGCTGTCTTCGCGGCTTCCGAACCATCACCACCTCCAGATCCAGGTCAGCACGCGTACGCCACCACAAAACCCACCGCCTTTACCGCATCCATCTCCTCGCCCGGCCCACGCACGCGGCTCCGACAAAGAAGGTACCTCTTTCCTCCATGCCCGCAGCCCGCTCCCAGCCTCCCACCGCCTTCATCCCCGCCTCCACCATCGCCGACAAAGCCGCGCCTCCAAGACGGGGCTTCTCTCTCCATCACCGAAGCGAGGGCGGAGCAAGGGCTGCAAGCCTACATCTGCATAAATACACGTCTTTGCGGCCATCTCGCGCCGCCCGTTCGTGCAGCCGTCGCTGAGCACGAAGCGCGTGCAAGGCCCCGCCCAAGCGCAAGACACATAATTTCACACCCACGAACAACTACACGTACACAGCTACTTATGCTACCACATAAGCTCACGTTTCCTATCAAAACCAGATCCATCAACAAACATATTAAGAGTCCCATGCATATATAGATTTAGTACGGCAGAAGCTGTTCTTATTACACCACAACACATTATCCGATGAACAACGTTTAGATTCCTTACCCGGCCCGCAGCAGTCTACTAGGATGGAGTGATGGATTCTCTGGGAATTTACTTGGTGTAGAAGGCGATGATGGCGGCGACGAGGCTTAGGACGACAGTGACATATGCAACCGCGAGCGCCATCTTGGTGAGGAGCTTCGCGGCCGCCGGGGTCAGCCCGTTGCGGGCGCCGGCGCCGGCTCCACCGACGGTGCGGACGTGCACATATATGAGCGTGACAGAGAGGAAGAACGTCACCGTCGCAGATGCTGGCAGGAACACATGGACCGCGGCCGCTCCAAGAGGTGGAGCTTGCGCGACGCCGTCCATGCTGCATGGCTGGAGGCGCTGGAGGACGCCGGTCGACGCGCACAAGATAAAGGTGACGACTCCCGGGATCCGCCCGTTGCCAGCACCTCCGCGGCCGTTGTGGAGGTGGACATAGATGAGCGTGATGGCGGTGTTGAAGACCCCGAACGCAGCTACCGGCATCACCAACTGGACTGCGGTGCCAAGCGGTGGAGCTTGAGCTGGGTTCACGGTACCCGGCTGGCCGAGGTTGGAGTAAAGGCCGACGGCGCCGATTGCAACCCACAGGCCGGAGATGGCGGTGGCCAAAGTGGCGCTCGCCATGAGGTGCGGTTTCTTGGGAGGACCTAGAGAGGCGTGGTCGCGTGGGGTTTGGCTTGGGGCAAGTGGTGGGAATCAATGGTGGGTTTGTAGCCTCGTAGGGTTCAGGCGAGGAGAAGAGAGAGTATTTTATGGAGTGATGCGATGGACGATGGATGAGCCGGCCGGCTTTCGGTTGGTGAATTTCCAGGCGGTATAGGTGGCGTACAACGGCTGACGAGTTCGTTGGAACCTTGTCTTGATCGACCGGCTGCCCGGTTATGTTCTGCTGTACGGGCAACAATGTGATGGGAGTGTCGACATTTGATCTTCAGCGTAATTTCACGGTAGTTTTAACCTAATTTGATGCAAGTTTAAGATTAAACGTGACTTAACAAAAGGGTGAGCACGTGACATTTTGGAGGTCCTATGCTAAATTTAAAATTAGGGTATACACAATAAAAGTTAGAGCAGAGTTTCCATACTTTCCCTTTGGTACAAGTTGCACAAATCTTAAAGAAACGAAGGGTAAATAATTATCATCTACCCTTTATTGATGCTTTAATATTTATGCAGCCTTTAAAAAGAAAAGAATAGAAGCACACCTCATAATTATCAAAATAATTATTTGATATTACAGTGTAGTACAATTTTTTCCTACGGTGCAAAGATTATGTGATACATCATGCTAAAAAAATTCGTATATGACCTTTACTTGGAAAGTACCATTCTTCTAGTATTATTTAAAATAGATTATTCAATTATCCTTGTAATTAGTCTTTTCCAAATTAAATCAATTTCAACAGTTATCGTTAAGTCTTTCTGGTTCATTACAGAACGCAAGTAGAACTTCAACTTTAATCTATATAAGCTTATTTTTTGCATGTGCAATAGTCACCGGAATTTTCTTCTACTATTATTTGAAACAAATTCTTCAATTATCCTTATAATTAGTCTTTTCCAAATTAAATCAATTTCAATAGCTGTCGTTAAATCTTTCCTAGTTCATTATAGAACGCAAAGTAGAACTTCAATTTTAATCTATATAAGCTCTTTTTTTTTTTGCATTTGCAATAGTCATTGGAATTATCAACAAAATTCTATATGCAACAATTGCATTATAGAAATAATTTAGTTGTTTCAAAAACTTTAAAATATCAACAGGTTTTGCTTAGAAATGAATTTTTATGGTAAAATTTTAAAAAAAGAAAATGAAGAGGACAAAAAGAACTACTCATCTATCACTTCTTACTCTTACTAATGTAAAGATTAGCAAGTAGTAATACAAAAATAAGTAAAAAAAATAGGGCTTTTCAAAATTAGGGGCCTGTCAGGATCTATGCTCATTAGGGTGCAAACGGATCGGATACGACGGATTTCGCTCATTCCGTATCCTATTCCAAATTTTTCTCGATATAGAATCGGATACGGACGGTCGGATTCGAATACTGAATACGGATTACTTGTCGTGAATACTGAGCGAATACGATCGTTCCGGATACGGTTAGTCTCGATTCTGAATAGTTAGTCGGATAATGCGTGAAAGCGAAACCATATATGTCGCGATATTAAATACACAAAACTTTACTAGAATCTTGGAGACATATAAGTGTTTCAAATTCAATAATAGTTGCCTTCCCTATATAAGAATAATATGCAGCCAAGTATAATTCCAATCAACATATAAATTTATATGATGTAGAATGTTTATGTTTATCGGATCATTATCGGATATCTATTGCACTCATTTACACTGATATTTTTCGGATATCTCGGATATGCGGGTATGGATCGGATACGGATCGGATACTTCTCTTCCCATATCTTACCTCATATTTTTTTCGGATAGGCAGATTCGAATCCGGATCGAATCCGGATATAACCGGATATCATTTTTTCGGATTCGAATCGGATTTTAAACGAATTCGGTCTTCGGTCGGTCGGAAATTATCCGCTCCGTTTGCACCCCTAATGCTCATGCCTCCCATCCGAGCCTGGTGATTGGTGAACACTAGAGGAAATATTGAAGATGTGCGCTTATGCAGAGACAGCGTGATCGCTTGTGCTCTTTTCTCTCGTTCTTTTAATTACAAAGAATTTTGTCACGGGACGCGCCAAATGTTCTATCTAAATTTTTTTGACCTTATGTTTGTAAGTTCTGTTCTCTTCTGTAGGGGATTGGGATGTGTGGGACAAGGATTCGAATTTTGTTTGGCAAAATTTCATTATTTTGGACGAAATCCGTTCAAAATTAAAAAAGAAAAATTCAAATCCGGTTTTTTATTACCAAAATTTCTGAAATTTTGGCTAAAAAATCTGAAATTTCGTCCGAAATTTCCAAAATTTCGGTAGATTTCAATTGATCGAAAAATGGTTCAAACAATGTTGAAAAATTTTGAAACTTTTTTGAAGGTTCCTGACATATTAGAGATGTTCTCATTAAATTTTCAGATGATTATCAAATCTGAGAAATTTTTAAAAATTCAAACATTGCTACTGTCCTGATAAAATGCTGACCGGCAAGATTGAACCGAATGAAAATTAGAACAAACGAGGTTATAAAATTTTTAAAATTTTTTTGGATGGTCCTAGACATCTATAATATTTTCATAAAATTTTCAGATGATGATCAAATGTCATTAATTTTTAAAACATCGAACAGTTCTACTGTCCTGTTAAAAGGCTTATCGGCAAATTTGAACGAAATGAAAAATTGTCCGAACCATGTTATAAACTTTTGAATTTTTTTTGGATGGTCGTGATATAGCACTAATGGTTATATAAAAGTTTTAGATGATGATAATGCTTAAATAATTTTTAAAAATTCTGACAGTGCTACGTCCTAATAAAAGCCTGATGATCAATACATAGATTTGCTTTAGCAATCAAAAAAGGTTTAAATTTTGAAAATTTTAAAGAAGGTTGATAAGGAAATTCTTAATATCTCATAAAAATTTTGAATCATGATCACCCTCCAATGAATTTATAAAACTCTTACAAGGCACAGATCGTTTATGTTCTTTCTCTTTTGACTTTTGAAATATAATATAACAAATGAAGTTCAGTGTTTACATAGATTTGATTGAGATAACAAAAAGTTAAAAATTTTGAAAATTTTATATAATGGTACTGAGACAATTATTAATCTCTCATAGAAATTTTAGATCATGATCACATGGAGAAAATTTATAAAATTCTAATAAGGTAAATGTCCCAATTATGTTCATTCTGTTTTGATTTTTTAAAGATAACAAATGAACTTCAATTATTCTGAATCTAACAGTGTTTCTACCAATATTTTAAAATATCTCAAAAATTCATTTTTTTTTCAACAAAATTTCATAGAAGATCACTTTCTTATGGGTTATTGGACCAAATCCGGTCAAATTCGCCCTAAAAGTTCAAATTCGGTCAAAATTCAGATATGATCTTTACTTGAAAAGTACCATTCCTCTAGTACTATTTAAAATAGATTATTCAATTTTCCTTGTAATTAGTCTTTTTCAAATTAAATCAATTTGAATGGTTATCGTTAAGTCTTTCCTGGTTCATTATAGAACGCAAGTAGAACTTCAACTTTAATCTATATAAGCTTATTTTTTTTGCATGTGCAATAGTCATTAGAATTATCTTCTAGTATTATTTGAAACAAATTCTTCAATTATCTTTATAATTAGTCTTTTCCAAATTAAATCAATTTCAACTGCTATCATTAAATCTTTCCTGGTTCATTATAGAACGCAAGTAGAACTTCAATTTTAATCTGTATAAGCTCCTTTTTTTTGCATTTGCAATAGTCATTGTAATTATAAACAAAATTCTATATGCAACAATTGCATTATAGAAATAATTTAGTTGTTTCAAAAACTTTAAAATATCAACAGGTCTTGTTTAGAAATGAATTTTTATGGTAAAATTTTATAAAAAGAAAATGAAGAGGACAAAAAGAACTACTCATCTATCAATTCTTACTCTTACTAACGTAAACATTAGCAAGTAGTAATACAAAAATAAGTCAAAAATAGGGCCTTTCAAAATTAGGGGCCCTGTGCGGCAGCCTATGCTCGTGCCTCCCATCCGAGCCTGGTGAACGCTAGAGGAAATATTGAAGATGTGCGCTTGTACGGGCAGACAGGCAGCTGATCGCTTGTGCTCTTTTCTCTCTCGTTTCTTTTAATTACAAAGAATTTTGTCAGTCAGGGACGCGCCAAATGTTCTATCTAAATTTTTTTTGACCTTATGTTTGTACGTTCTGTTCTCTTCTGTAGGGGATTGGGTTGTGTCTTGTTATGGATTGAGTGGGTTGTGTTTAAGGAATAGGTGTAACTAGATAGTATAGCGCGCTACGCCGCATCGTAGAAATCTCACTCTGGAGTTTTTTGTTGTAAAAACGGTAGAAGGATCTAAATGTAATTTTAAATATTTATCGGACCTAAACGTAATTTTAAATCTTTTGGGTTTAAAGAATCGGCGTCTGAGTTGAATTTGCAGAACTACGAGACCCTTTTTGCAAAATAACCGGTAGAAAGATCTGTTTGTGATTTCGAAATTTTCGGAGGGCTTTTTCAAAAAAAACTGTACCTTGTGGCCTAAGTACTCTCCAAACCTTCCGGCCTTGGTTATATTACTAGCCAGGGTAACACAACGTTATAAACTAGTCAGGGTAACGCGCTACGCTGTGTCGTGCACGACGATACAACATGTAAAATTCGGGAAATTTGGTCGTATTTTCGATTTTCATATTTTTTTTAAAAAAATGGGTCGTTAGGATCTGGCAGCGAATTTATGAGCTGCTATAAATCTTCGACAAATCTGTGTTTTTTTTAAAACCGCAGCTAGGACCCGTCGGCGAATCTATGGGCTATTATAAACTTTTGATGAATCTGTGTTTTTTTTAGAAAACCGCGGCTGTTTTTTAAATGTAATTCAAGAAATCTAGTCATATTTTGGGTTTTCATATTTTTTTAAAAAAAATGGGTCGTCAGAATCCGTCGGTGAACCTATGGGATGCTATAAATCCTTGACAAATCTGTGTTTTTTTTAGAAAAGCGCGGCTATCTTTTTTATGTATTTTTGGTTTTCTTGTTTTTTTTTTAAAAAAAGCCGCTATGACCCGTCGGCGAATCCGTGGGCTGCTATAAACCTTCGACGAATCTGTGTTTTTTTTTGTCGAGACGTATCTTTGTTTTTGAGTCCGCTTCTCTAAAAACCGCTGAGAAGAGCCAAACGTTAACCGTAGAGGGACCTAAAGTAATATATTTTTTCAGGGTCCGTTCCACTAAAAACCACGAGGAGGACCTAAATGTAAACCACAGAGAGACCAAAACGTAATTTCAAATTTTTTTGGATCTATTTTATTAAAAACCCGCTGAAAGGACTTAAATACAATTTCTAATTTCGGAGGGCCTCTCCGCGAGGGCGGACACGTGGCCTCCCTGAGGAGCCGGTAATCTCTAGCACTTTAATATATAGTATACATTACTCTCTCCATTTTTTTATAAGGCCTATTTTTTGAATGGTCTTGTTTACAAATGTAAGACTTGCATGTAGATTTAATGAGAGCTTCCCTAAGTTCCCTTCTATATCCCTATTTATTTTCTCTTATCCATATGCATTTATTTATTACCACCCATACAAAGTATATCTTTCATCTTCTAAGACAATTAAGTGAGAGCATCTAAGTTATTTTCTCTCGTATCTTTTTCGATTTCAACGCAACTTTAATCCTTGTGTAAAATTAAAATACATCTTATAAAAAATACGGAGGGAGTATTAGATTAGATGGGTTCAAATGGGTTGATTCGAATAATACACGGATTACTTTGCCGTGAATACGAGCTTAATACAGATCGCCCGGATCACGGTTAGTCTCGATTCATTTAATAGTTAGTCGGATAATGCGAAAGCGAAACCATATATGTCGCGCATATTAAATACACAAAACTTTACTAGAATCTTGGAGACATATAAGTGTTTCAAATTCAATAATAGTTGCCTTCCTATATAAGAATAATATGCGGCAAGTATAATTCCAATCAACATATAAATTTATATGATGTAGAATGTTTATGTTTATCGGATCTCATATCGGATATCTATTGCACTCATTTACACCGATATTTTTCGGATATCTCGGATATGCGGGTATGGATCGGATACGGATCGGATACTTCTCTTCCCATATCTTACCTCATATTTTTTTCGGATAGGCATTCGAATCCGGATCGAATCCGGATATAACCGGATATCATTTTTTGGATTCAATCGGATTTTAAACGAATTCGGTCTTCTTGGCCGTCGGAAATTATCCGCTCCGCTTTGCACCCTAATGCTCATGCCTCCCATCCGAGCTCGGTGATTGGTGAACACTAGAGGAAATATTGAAGATGTGCGCTTGTACAGCATGACGAAGGCATTGATCGCTTGTGCTCTTTTCTCTCGCTTCTTTTAATTACAAAGAATTTTGTCGATCCAGGACGCCGCCAAATGTTCTATCTAAATTTTTTTGACCTTATGTTTGTAAGTTCTGCTCTCTTCGTGAGGGATTGGGATGTGTGGGACAAGGATTCAATTTTGTTTGGCAAAATTTCATTATTTTGGACGAAATCCGCTCAAAATTAAAAAAAGAAAATTCAAATCCTGTTTTTATTACCAAAATTTCTGAAATTTTGGCTAAAAATCTGAAATTTAATCCAAATTTCCAAAATTTCGATGAATTTCAATTGATCGAAAAATGGTTCAAACAATGTTGAAAAATTTTGAAACTTTTGAAGGTTCGACCCAGAGATGTTCTCATTAAATTTTAGGATGATTATCAAATCCAGAAATTTTAAAATTCAAACATTGCACTCGTTCCGATAAAATCTTCAATTTAAGATTGAACCTAATGAAAATTAGAACAAAGCGAGGTTATAAAATTTTTAAAATTTTTGGATGGTCCTAGACATCTATAATATTTTCATAAAATTTTCGGATGATGATCAAATGTCATTAATTTTAAAACATCGAATGCAGTTCTATTGTCTTAAAAGGCTTATCGGCAAATTTGAACGAAATGAAAAATTGTCCGAACCATGTTATAAACTTTTGAATTTTTTTTGGATGGTCGTGATATAGCACTAATGGTTATATAAAAGTTTTAGATGATGATAATGCTTAAATAATTTTTAAAAATTCTGACAGTGCTACGTCCTAATAAAAGCCCGATGATCAATACATAGATTTGCTTTAGCAATCAAAAAAGGTTTAAATTTTGAAAATTTTAAAGAAGGTTGATAAGGAAATTCTTAATATCTCATAAAAATTTTGAATCATGATCACCCTCCAATGAATTTATAAAACTCTTACAAGGCACTGCACCGTTTATGTTCTTTCTCTTTTGACTTTTGAAATATAATATAACAAATGAAGTTCAAGTGTTTACATAGATTTGATTGAGATATAAAAAAAGTTAAAAAATTTGAAAATTTTATATAATGGTACTGAGACAATTATTAATCTCTCATAGAAATTTTAGATCATGATCACATCGGAGAAAATTTATAAAATTCTAATAAGGTAAATGTCCCAATTATGTTCATTCTGCTTTTGATTTTTTAAAGATAACAAATGAACTTCAATTATTCTGAATCTAACAGTGTTTCTACCAATATTTTAAAATATCTCAAAAATTCATTTTTTTTTCAACAAAATTTCATAGAAGATCACTTTCTTATGGGTTATTGGACCAAATCCGGTCAAATTCGGCCCTAAAAGTTCAAATTCGGTCAAAATTCACGAAATTTTGCCGAAAAAAACGAATTTCATTGCTTTACTGTAGAAATTTCAATTTTTTTTATTCGACCAGTAGTTTGGATTTCGTGGAGTCCCGAAATTCGAAATTTCGGCGAAATTTAATTCCCTGGTGTGGGATTGGGTTGTGTCTTGTTATGGGTTGGGTTTAAGAAATAGGTGTAACTAGATAGTATAGCGCGCTATGCTGCGCCACAGAAATCTCGCTCCAGAGTTTTTTTGTTGCAAAAATGGTAGAAGGATCTAAATGTAATTTTAAATATTTACCGGACCTAAACATAATTTTAAATCTTTCGGGTTTAAAGAACCGGCGTCTGAGTTGAATTTGTAGAACTATGATGTCCTTTTTATAAAATAACCGGTAGAAGGACCTGTTTGTGATTTCGGAATTCTCGGAGGGCTTTTGCAAAAAAAAACTGTACCTTGTGGCTCGAGTACTCTCCAAACCTTAAGCTATTTTATAGTAGGCGCATTATTTGCGCCGTTCGATAGAGTCGATAGGACCCATCGGCGAATCCATGGGTCTTCTACAAACATTCGTTACATCAATGTGTTTTTAGAAAAGAAAATTTGGTTGAATTTTAGATCTTCGATTTTTTAAATAAAATGGAATCAGAGGGACCTGCTAAGAAATCCATGGTCGTTATAAACCTTCTCGGCGAATCCACGCTTTTTTAGAAACCCACGGTTGGGACGATCGGCTTAAATCGATAAGTTGCTATAAACCTTCGACGAATCTGTGTTTTTTGTGGCGAAAACATTTTTTCCGGAAAAGCGGAGATGAATCTATGTTTTTTTGTATGTAAAACATTTTTTCGGGGAAAACCGCTGCGACCGTCGATAAGCCGCTATAAACCTTCGACGAATCTTTTTTTTTGTATAAAACATTTTTCGGGAAAACGCGAGATCGAACTGTTTTTTTTATGCTGAAGCGACAAATCGATAAGTTGCTATAAACCTTCGATTTAATCTGTATTTTTTGTGGCGGAAACATTTTTTCCAGGAGAGCGAGATTAATCGTAGTTTTTTTTGTGGCGTAAAACATTTTTCCGGAAAAAACCGCGTTAAAATCGATAAATCGCTACAAACCTTGACGATTTAATCAGTTTTTTTTTGCAAATATATTTTTATAAACCTTCATTTAATTTGTGTTTTTTTGGCAAAACATTTTTTCGGGGAAAACGGAGATTAATCTGTTTTTTGTGGCGAAAACATTTTTCTCGGAAAAAGCGGAGAAAGGACCTAGATGTAAGGCGAGGCATGTTTGTTATTTTTTAGACACACTACGCTATTCGAAAAATTAGAAAAGGGCATGTTCGCGATTTGAATTTAACGGGAGGCTTTTCCGTAAAATACCGCGTTAGGGACATAAACGCGATGGGGAAAAAATAATCTTCCTCTCACAAGAAATTGCGAAGGACCTATTTGTAATTCAGAAGAACTTATCCGTAATTTCAAAGAAGCGGAGGGTTTTTTTGCAAAATAGGCTTGGGGGGCACGTGGGCCCCCTGGTCTCTCGCCGATTCCTCCCGGTATAAAGGGTGTAGCCATTACTAAGATAGCTTTCGCTGCGACGCTACAAGCGGTGTTCTCTTTTCGCAAAACAATTTCTTTTTTTGCTCTGTGTTTTTTAAATTATCGAGGAAACGCGCGAAACGGTTGAAAGAATACAAACGCATCCGCGATTGCGCTAAATCGAAAGGTTCTTTTCATGAAAAATAGCCGGAATGATCCAAACGCTACTACGTTTTTTTCGGTATTTATTTAGGTTCCTTTCACGAAAGATTCGTGTTTTTTCTGAACCAGAAGGTCTTCTTCGTAAAAAATTGCGGGAATGATCTACATGTAATTACACATTTCTTGACGGACCTACACGTGAAAAGAAAAAAAACGAGTCGAGCCGATCGGTCGTGCGTTGTTTTTTCACGGAAACAATTTCGTTTTTTTCATCGGTGATTTTTTTTAAATCGTGGAGGGAACACGAGGAATGGTTGAAAGGACACAAGCGCATCTACGATCGCGCTAAATCGAAAGGTCTTTTTCGTAAGAAATAGCCGGAATGATCCAAATGTCACAACTTTTTTTCGGTATCTATTTTGGGTCCTCTCACGAAAGATCAACGATTTTTCTGAACTAGAAGGCCTCTTCGTAAATAAACACGGAAAGGAACTATACGTAATTATAAATTTTTGGAGGGACCTAAGCGTGAATTTTTTTTTCGCCCCGAGGCCATGAATCCTCCTAGAAATAATAGAGGTATGATTATTAGATTAGATGGGTTCAAATGGGTTGAGGAGCAAAATATGGTGGGTTCAGTTGGGTTTGCTTGTGATTTTGTGGTTTGAGTTGGTTTGGGTTGAATATTTATGGTTTCATATGGGTTTGAACCCATGGTTCCATATGGTTCACCATTCTCAAATCACACCCGCCGTCAGTGGGGAAGAAGATGGACCCTCCTAAGATGGTGTCGCTGAAGCCGATACCGATGCCTACGCCGGCTTCTGCGCCCGCGGCACCGATGCTTGCGTGGCTTCTCTGCCCGTGGCACCGATGCCAGTCTCTTCCGGTCTCGCGGGGAAGAAGCTGGACGGCGCCGCCTGTTGAGACGTTGGTGGTGATGGGCGCGTCAAGGCGGCACCGCACCAGCCCGCGACCATGTGCAGCCACGCACCATCTAGGTGGGCCTTGAGGCGTAGCATGCATGGCCAGTTCCGACATCCCCGACGCTGACTCCGGCAGATCCATCGGCACCATCAAGACCCGGATGGATCTTGAGATGAGGATGACGCTGGGCTCTCACCGTCGGCCCACGGTATGTCGCCCGTGTCCCCCTTCTCTTTCTCCACGCAAGGGTAGCATGGCGGCCATAAGGCACGGCGCGGCAAGCAGGAGCAGGAGGTGGGGCCATGGGGGTTGAGGGAGGCACAAGAGCAGGACCTCCGATGATGACACGAACTCCGAGAGAGGCGACGGCCGACAACAAGAATAGCCAGATCTAAGGAAGAAACAAATCCGGAAGAGGGAGATGGAGAGGGAGGATGGTCCTATCACCAGCACCGGCATCTGCCTGGCGAGGAGCTTCGAGCCGCCGTCATCTACAACCAGGCCAAGGCATGGGATGATCAGGTACTTGACCAATGACCAACAAATATACATTGTTAGCTCATTCGATGCCAAAATTATTAGGGGACTCGCATGTAAAAGCCTTTGTTGTTAGGTTCAGTTAACTGATAGAAATGACAGAGTAATTTGGGTGCTTGTTGCTGAAGGCAAATTCTCACGCATTCCTTTTACAATGCCCTGAAAATTCATACTGCTGACAACCCTTGTATGTTCATTTGGAAAAGCAAGCTACCAATGAAAGTAAAAGTTTTCATTTGGTTGGTTTTTAAGATTAGTATACTGACTAGGCCCAAAAGGTTTGTTGTTATGTGGAGGAAATGAATTTGTTTTTCATATGTTTGTTAACTATCCAGTTGCAAAATATGTTTGGAGCATAGTGTGCTTTTGGTATTCCATCTGCTCCAGCTGATGTCCATTATCTATGTGGAAATTGGGTAAATAATTTTGGCAAGCGTCATAAACGCTTATCCTGATCGGCTATGCTGCAATATGTTGGTCCATTTGGAAAACAAGAAATGCAATATGCTTTCAAAATAAACGTTTTCATGATCCTACCGAACTGATACATCATATATGCTACTGGATTGAATACTGGTCTTTATTGGAGAAAGAGGAGGGGCGCCAGACGCTTTGTCAAGGTGCTGAACGTCTTCGTCGAGTGCCGGTGAAGTGTTTCACAAAATGCACGCTTTGTGCCTCTGATGAGAATATTAGAATAATTGCTTCTAGTTGTTAGGTATTATGGTTTGCAAATGATCATGTTCTGATGGTGACAGTGTAGTCCAGCTAAGCTCTTCAGGCCGGTTGAGTCTATGTTTTTAACTTTATGTAACTAGTCTCAGTTCTGGCAAGGTCTTGTGAGAGTTTTGTTAGTTTGGACAGTGGCAAAAAGATCTGAATATTTATCTTTTAGTCTAAATTGACTACGTAGTAAGCTTGCTTGGCTTCAATAGATGAAGCGGGGGAGTGTTTTTTCTTGGGGTTTTTTTTTTCAGGAGGACAGGAGGCACAAAAGCTACTTGGGAAACTACTGTATTTAGATGAAAGCCTCCCAAGTTAGACTACAATACACAGACCTGTGATATCCTAGTTTCTTTGTGACAAGTTTGCTACCTTAAGACAAACTGATGCTATTGTAGGTGGCGAGTGTATTTAGTAGTCTGCTTGTAGAAATAGCTAGAGACGTTATGAGACATTTCTGGCATGTGCCAATGTATAATTTATATGTGTATCTACCGTGTGAGGTTTTAATTGCTGAACTTGTTCCAATATTAATGTTGGTCAATTTTTTATGGTGATTTTGAATTTTCTCATTAGTTCTGATCAGTTTTGATTTTTTTTTCTTGTTTTTAACGGCTCTACAAAAACATGGCACATTGGTGGTCTGCTGGTGTGGGTTAGACTGCTTCCATGGGTTGAAGTGTTGGTGTGGTTTGGAGATGGGTTGGGAAAATAGGTTGAATCCATTTTAGTGAAATGTATTGGTTTGGTTTGGGTTGAAGTGTCATGTGATTTGGGTCTTAGTGGATGTGAAATGGACTGATTTGGATTGGGAAGGTGGAGAAATGGGTTGGTTTCCCACCCACTAGCAGAGTAGCAGTCCTAGACTAGACTCTTGTATACCACACCCATGCGTCAAAATAGTTCTGTTGTCCTCTCAAAATAAAGATTTTTTTCCATTTAGTAAGACTATACTAAGAGACTGTTTGGATATATCGATTTGGATTAGGTTACTTGTAATTTAGTACAAATTAAGCTAAATTCCAAAAGAAATCCCCTCATCCAAACATCGCCTGAAGGTTATTTTACTGTCCAATCCTACATCAGCCGCTCCAAACCAAATTTGTAAATACCATATCTTGCACATATAACGGTTTTCAATGGTGTGTCAGTACAAGTTATATTTTGGCATCTTCCATACTTATTTACCCTGATATAATACCAGGATACCCACATGACTATTCCAGATCCGCATGCTATAATCTCGAGGCTCGGGAGGTGATGCTGTTGGCATGCAGATTGCTGAAGATTGTGGTCAGGGATCTCTTCAGCAAATATGGGTGGAGATTTAGTGACAGGATGTGTGCGGATTGAGACTTCATATTTCGTGTTTTATGCCTATGATGGCATGTTGCAACTTTTAGCAGTATTTGGTTTTATTTTATCGACAACACATCTGCTGTAACGTTGTAATAAACGATTGACTATGTGCATCTCATGATACAGAGGCCGGGAGTTATAAACTTCTATTATCTAAAAAAAAAATATGACTATTCCAGATCACACAGTATGACAGTACTACTCATCTTCTCGGACTTGAGGCAGGCCAGGATGCTGGTTCTTCGCAATTTTGACACTGACTCGGGATAGAGGGATCAGGCTTCGTTTAGTTGAGCCAAACTTTGGCGACAGCCAGAGATATTTTGAGCCTGGGTCTGACTTCGACCCAGCCGGCGTCTTGCCCATGAGCAAACTGCTCTCTTCTACAGACAAGCCCTCCCTTTTAAGTGGTCAGGAGGTACCCAAAGAGATACACTTGTCTTCTGCGAAAAGAAGAATACAAGCTGCCTATTTTATCACCAAACAACGGTGCTTAGCTTATATGTATCATAAGAAAGCCGAAAAGAAATTCCTCATCCTCTATTAAGTTAGGTTATTTCGAAATAGAGACCTTTTCATGGAAATAGTCAGATCTGTATATAACAACGTTTGTCTTTTTTCCCCCTAAAATATATTTCACACGATGCACACCTCAAGTGAGGCTGTGCTTACGGCAATCCTAATAGTTTGATGCTAAGCCTTGATACTAGGAAAGAGAGAGTGGTTGGATAGCATCTTAGAAACAACCACCCTAATAGCTTGTTAATTGATATTAAATGACTCTATAATGAACGATTGGTCAATGTAATTTTCTCGGTTTCCAAAAAAAAATTTGGTGCTTATGCATGTATCAACCTCATTCGTTCTCTCTTCCATTCCTCTTTTCCACTTCACAAGATATCTAACGTGGTAGCAAGCAGAAGAGCAACAACATGCACAGAAGAGCAACAACAAGAGGGCACCGGAGTAGTGGACGAACCTGCCACGAAACACGCCGCAGCAGAGACAGTCGGCTCGGGCGGGCCATGGAGATATGGAATCCGACGAGTGGAGCTCGTCTGCAACCACCGGAGCTTGCAGATCCGCATTCATGGGAGCTGGGAGGCGAGCGAGAGGGGAAGATTTACTTGAACCGGAGTGCGTTGACTTGCTAGTCGCCTCCTCCTCGGAGTCTAAATAACAAGTGGACAGGGCACTCTCACTCCCCACCATTGATTTTTTAGAATAATATATGCTTTTAATAATTTTACAAAAAATACTTTGAAAAATTTATATATATATATATATATACTTACATGCCGTATTTAATAATGCGACTGTTGCTGATTGAATTGGCCAATAGATTGTTTTATCGTGGATTCATTTGGTTGATTGGCTGAAAGTTTGTTTTGTCACAGATTTATTTGGCTGACAAGGCTAAGGTTTTTGTTGCCAATTCATTTGGTGAAAAAAGGCATGTCACTAATTCATTTGACTACAGAAAGTCTATTGCCAATTGAAATGACAACAGATGTATATTTTTATTAAAAAAAATTAGAGTATTATTTTTGTAAAATTATTTAGAAATATATTATTTTTTAAAAATTGCCCCCATTCGCATAATTGTAACAAGAATCCAAGTGGGAATCTATGATCCATGATCGAGTGGCAGGTGCAAGAAACTAAAAGGGTCTGTTTTGTTGAAGCGCCGAGCGAGTGTCTTGAGAAAAAGTGATGCCTGAAGGTAGCCTTGAAATTTTGATGTTTTTGCCTGGGTAGACGAGTACGAGATTGGACTGTTTGGTTCGTGCCCGAGCCGGAGATTCCATTAGGTGGTAATATGTTTCGGTAGTTACTTAAAAAAATAAAATATCGGCCCAAATAAGTACCCTGAATCACTCAACGACTGTATTCTATCGTTCAGTCCCGTGTGCACAAATCCATCGGAAAGGTAACCAACCAGAAGAGGAAAAGAAAACAAAGAGGAGGCCAACCCCAAATACAAATGCTTCCAAAACAATTCGATTCTGCTCATTCGCAATTGGATTCTATCCCCAAAACTTCTGATCCATGCGGTTAGGGTTCACAAAATCGATGAAAACCACTCCATCAGGCCGGTTGGGCTTTTGAAACTGGTCGGTAAACCAGCTAAGTTCAAATTCAAATTCAAAAAATTCATTAAATTTAGAGCAATTTAACAAAATTTGTGTTAAAATTTTTGTGTGAGGTCCTGAGACAATGCTAATAATGCTGTAAAATTTTCAATTTATTTTCAAATTTTATATTTTTTAAAAAATTATGATAGTGCTACCATCTTTGTATATGCTCTTCTGTTTTTATTTTCTAGGGCAAATAAATGAAGTCTAATATTTCTACAAATTTTTGTGTGAGGTTCTAAGGGGCAATAAATGTAGTATAATATTTCTAAAAATTTTACTGCATAATCTTTGGGCACTCTTTATAGTACCATTAAAATTTTAGAGCATGATTATGCTAGTAATGTTTTGTAAAAATCTGAAAACGTCTATGTTCATTTTCATTAATTGTTGTTTTCTATTTTTTAGAAGTAATAAACGAATTAAAAAATTATTAAAATTTCTATGAGGTATTTTATATATTAATTGGGATTTATTAAGATTTTTTGCTGTTTTTCCAATATTCCTTGATTTTTTTTCTAATTTTTCTTGTGTGTGTCGAAAATTGGTGAGGAAAGTGACGTTAGTTGGTTTGCCGATTTTTCGAATAAAACCGGTGAAAATTACTCAAAACTCGACAAAATTGGTCGATTTTGGAATTTTTTGACCATGAGTTCAAAGAGTTTGAATTTGAAACTCTTTGATTTGTACTAGTTTTCGACGAAAACCAGTGCCAAGCTCCTTCCTATTTTCAGGTTCGAAACGATTTTGTAAATCGTGCATGCGGCCATGTAGCACTGTAGTCGGGCATCAAGCTCGGAGCTTTTTACCTTCCGACACGCTACTTTTGCAAATATGACCTATATGCGAATGAATTTGTAAAACTAACTCCATCCTCGACCATGCTCTCATACTGCAGCAAGTCGTTTGCGGCGCGGCAACATTGTCCATCACAGTTGGTATGGTGGGCGCACCGCGACAGAAGAGCTACCGCGTACGCCAAGATCAACAGCATAGGTGCCGTAGACCAAAAGCTCAGCATGTCCCTGCTGAACACCAAGACGATTAATTGATTAATTAGTTGTGAGTGAGCGGCAAATTCCTGCCGAGCTTGACAGGAATCTCTGTGGTCCCATGACTTGGTAGGCCAGTGGGCCTCACCTGCTGAGCTGCTGAAAACTTGCCACGGTGCAGACCCCAATCCGTGTAACGGGATACTGAGACATACGTACCCATTGCACATACCCAATAGAGTACCAGTTTACGGAAATCCTGTAACAGGGCCTGTTTAGTTACACTTTTAATCTACTTTGTTATACTCGAGCCGAGTTTAGAAACTAGAGGAAGCCTCAGATGGGTAACAACATGGAGTACTACTGGAGTGTTCCGGCAAACAACTAACAACTGTTTTCTGCAGCGGTACTTCCACTTTCACTGACTTCATAGGGCAGGAATCACTGTGCTTGCTGCTACGTTGAACGAGAGACTTATTACCATCTCATTCACTTAATCAAATATATAAAAAACTTTCCCTGGTATTCCATGTCAGTGTGCCATCTTCAGTGGCTTCCTCGTACAGTACTACAACAGTTGAGTTATCATTGAGGAATCAAGAGTCCAGTACTAGTTTGTTACCACTCAAGAATCATGGGTACTGTACTAGTTTAGTTATCATTCAAGAATCACCTGTGTCCAGGCACTAGAGGAAGATTTCATTCTTGGAAGATTGCCTTTGTTTTGGAATAAAACGACAAGGCTTACTAATTGCGTTCACACACAAACAATGAACGACTTTCCACACAGACATATGCACACGTACACACATATACAGACATATGCACACGTACACACGACTTTCCACCGACGAGTCGCTCGTTACAACAAAAGTATTGAATCATGTACGAGTAGATAACAAAGGAGTGCTTTTCCAGACAACCCCCACACACACACACACACAAAACAACACCCACACAGACATATGCACACGTACACATATACATATTTCGTACCTTTCAGCTGAGATTGATTTTTGTAATCTCACCTCCCTTGTGTATGGTAATTTTTATAAAATTTTTGAAAACTTGTAAATATGGTTTTCATGGAAAAAAATTAAGTTATTTTTGTCGGCCCTGTAGTAAACTAATTTTAAAATTCTCAAAAATTTACCACAAGTTTTTTCCCTGTTTAGCACTTTGCCAATTTCATATTTTTCAAATGCAATTGAATTTCATCTTTAAATTTTACAGGGTTGTAGAATCTAACATCCTCTATGTATGGTAATTTTTTTAGAATTTTTTAAAACTTATACATATAATTTTCATAAATTTTACATAATAAGGATTATTTAAACAAATTATGTTGCCCTTTTACTATCCAGAAAATAACATTTCACTGCACATTACTCAAGATGTTACTTGTAACATCCCGAAAATTCTAATAAAGTAAAAATGTATATTTTGAATTTGAATATGATTATTTTTGAGTTTCTTAACATCGTTGGTTTTTATTTGGATTTTCTTTGGATTTGTACATTGTGAGAAAAATTATCTAAAAGGAATTTATGAATGGATAATAGTAAAAAGATAAAAAGGTAAAAGTAAAATCTTGAAAAAATTATATTAAAAATCTTCAGCACTTAGGTAAATCATTTCAGTTGATAAATAAAATTTTAAAGCAAAGAATGATAGAATAATAAATGAAAAGACCCTCTTTGACTAAGAACAGTGTACGGTCAGCATTAATGAAAAATCTGCCGACCTTATCTCATTCTAATAAAATTACCATAGTGTTCCTAATGCATTATTTACTCCTGGTAAAAATCTTAAAAATTAATAAAATTGTTTGAGGCTCTTAAAAATTCAAAAACAGAATCATTAAAAGCTGAAAATTGGAATGTCAGAATTTTATGAAAATAATTATTCAAAGTTTTGACTTGAAAATTTATGGGAGCATTTTATCTCATTTCTAACTCAGATAAAAAGTTAAAAAATAAATAATTCTGTTTTCATCCTCAAACAAAAGAAATTCCGAAAAGTATTTTTGAGTAAACAGTAATATCAGAATTTCTAATAATTCCCTCTAAAACATTTGAAAGTGTATCTAGGCACTTATATTATTTTGGTGATTAATGACAAACGCATATAATGACAATCTATATAATTGTGTAAATGCTTAACTTAATGCTTAACAGATGACAAACCACTAATATGATTATATTGCTATGAGACTAACATGTTTGTTGCCAAGTTGAGTATTAGTCTCATCTATTTAGAGGAAAATCTAGTGGGATGGGTAAGCAAAGATAAGGTATGCAATCTCGGTATCCCTTCTATATTTGTTATTGCATTCCTCTTGTGCAAATGCATAGTGAACTCCAAGTAACATCTTGATTATATATATATATGCACATTGGTTCATGTCATATTTATTTGTGCATATATATTCATTTGAGTTCATTATGTGCTTTGCTTTTAGTATGCATGTATTAACTAGAGTTAAACTTCACATTGCTATAGATTAACTTGGTGCATGCATGTCTTAGTTGTGTATCTTCTCATGCACTTCTCTTAGTGAAGTTTAATTTAGAGTTGGATCACATATTTACTCTTATTCCAAATATTATTTGCACATGTACAATTAGTGTATATTCTATCATGTGCTTCATTTAAGTAAAGAGCGTGATCCTTGCCATGATTTAATTGATTCATCATATTGGCAATTATCTCTCTAGTGCATATAGATCAATTACATATTCATCATGATGTACTTAGTAGAGAACATTTCTTATGTCAAGTGTTTCCATTTATATTGTGCTTCTTTATATGAAACACTTGTGAAATCAATTGCTCACAAATATCAACTTGTTTATATCTATTGAGCTTTTGGGACTAATGTCTTTTATGAGTGGTTTGGAAAGAATTAGGTCCCGTGTGTATGATGACCAAGGTATTTTGGAAAATATTTGTTAAGTCGAGGTCAACAAAACAGATGGTGTCACCAAGAGTTGAGGAATAAGTCAAGATCGACTTGGCATGGAGATTGTCGGAGAGGATAATAAAGTCAAGGTTGATAGGACAAGAGTCTCATGAGATGAATCGAGTCAAGTTGGACAAAGCGAAGATGTCATCAATTATATGGTGAAGGTCTTTATGCAGGCATTAAGAAAGAAGAACTGACAAGTGACTATTTCTAGACTTGTATTATCTTTGATTTAATTTGAGTCTAAGGATTGCCGTACTATTAAGAGGGATGCGACGTCGAATGACTTTTAGATGTGTCAAGTGCTCAAGTGATCTATCCCTGTCAAAAGTTTGAGAGACATAAGTCACATCTTGTACACCTAGGTGTAGGTAGTTTGGTGTGAGGGAGAAGTGTTAGTAGAGTCGGAAAGTGAGAGTTTAAGATCTCTCTTGGATTCTTTGTGAATTCTTCTCTTATCCTTTGGGATTTAGGCAGTGAGATCTTATGGGTTGTGTAGCCCTCATTCTTAGCTTTAATTATTCAAAGTTTTGACTTGAAAATTTATGGGAGCATTTTATCTCATTTCTAACTCAGATAAAAAGTTAAAAAATAAATAATTCTGTTTTCATCCTCAAACAAAAGAAATTCCGAAAAGTATTTTTGAGTAAACAGTAATATCAGAATTTCTAATAATTCCCTCTAAAACATTTGAAAGTGTATCTAGGCACTTATATTATTTTGGTGATTAATGACAAACGCATATAATGACAATCTATATAATTGTGTAAATGCTTAACTTAATGCTTAACAGATGACAAACCACTAATATGATTATATTGCTATGAGACTAACATGTTTGTTGCCAAGTTGAGTATTAGTCTCATCTATTTAGAGGAAAATCTAGTGGGATGGGTAAGCAAAGATAAGGTATGCAATCTCGGTATCCCTTCTATATTTGTTATTGCATTCCTCTTGTGCAAATGCATAGTGAACTCCAAGTAACATCTTGATTATATATATATGCACATTGGTTCATGTCATATTTATTTGTGCATATATATTCATTTGAGTTCATTATGTGCTTTGCTTTTAGTATGCATGTATTAACTAGAGTTAAACTTCACATTGCTATAGATTAACTTGGTGCATGCATGTCTTAGTTGTGTATCTTCTCATGCACTTCTCTTAGTGAAGTTTAATTTAGAGTTGGATCACATATTTACTCTTATTCCAAATATTATTTGCACATGTACAATTCGTGTATATTCTATCATGTGCTTCATTTAAGTAAAGACTGTGATCCTTGCCATGATTTAATTGATTCATCATATTGGCAATTATCTCTCTAGTGCATATAGATCAATTACATATTCATCATGATGTACTTAGTAGAGAACATTTCTTATGTCAAGTGTTTCCATTTATATTGTGCTTCTTTATATGAAACACTTGTGAAAATCAATTGCTCACAAATATCAACTTGTTTATATCTATTGAGCTTTTGAGACTAATGTCTTTTATGAGTGGTTTGGAAAGAATTAGGTCCCGTGTGTGTATGATGACCAAGGTATTTTGGAAGATGACTGTTAAGTCGAGGTCAACAAGACAGCAGTGTCACCAAGAGTTGAGGAATAAGTCAAGATCGACTTGGCATGGAGATTGTCGGAGAGGATAATAAAGTCAAGGTTGATAGGACAAGAGTCTCATGAGATGAATCGAGTCAAGTTGGACAAAGCGAAGATGTCATCAATTATATGGTGAAGGTCTTTATGCACCGGCATTAAGAAAGAAGACAGCAAGTGACTATTTCTAGACTTGTATTATCTTTGATTTAATTTGAGTCTAAGGATTGCCGTACTATTAAGAGGGATGCGACGTCGAATGACTTTTAGATGTGTCAAGTGCTCAAGTGATCTATCCCTGTCAAAAGTTTGAGAGACATAAGTCACATCTTGTACACCTAGGTGTAGGTAGTTTGGTGTGAGGGAGAGAAGTGTTAGTAGAGTCGGAAAGTGAGAGTTTAAGATCTCTCTTGGATTCTTTGTGAATTCTTCTCTTATCCTTTGGGATTTAGGCAGTGAGATCTTATGGGTTGTGTAGCCCTCATTCTTAGCTTTTCGTAGAGTCTAAGATCACTGAAATCGGAGTCCGGAGTCAAACGTTATGCTCGTTTTCGTCGGGCTGCTCAGTCCTATTCGGACTATCCAAATTGAGTTCGGAGTATCCGAATATTTCAGACTGTCCGAATAAATCTTCAGACTACATGAGCTGGGTCTCTCTGTCTCAGTATTCTTAACCCATTCGGAGTATCCGAACATAGGTTCGGACTATCCAAACCTACTCGGACCTAAGCTAAAACGGCTAGTTTTTGGGGACCTCTATTTAAAGCCTCCTCCTTGCTAACTTTGGAGAGGTCATTACCCTGCAGATTTGAGAAGCCATCTCCTTGTTCTTGAGCCCCCAAAACACTTCTTTAATCTTAGATCTAAGTGATCCTCTTGGTGAGAAGGTTGGGAAGAGTTTGAGGAGTGAAGTGCTAGGGTTGAGTGTGATTTAAATTGTTGAATACTTGAGTTCATCTCAAAGTTCGTTCTTCATGAGCATTTGTTACTCTTGGAGGTTAGGACTCCTAGATGGCTAGGAGGTCACTTACGAGCCACCGGTGCTTTGTGTGGTTGGCCGTAGGAAGTTTGTGAAGGCCAATTCCACCTCCGAAAGGGAAGGAATCAAGGAGTAAAGATCGGCGAGTGCATTTGTGCAATACCGGGAGGAAGAGGGTTGACAGAGACCCCGGCTCAAGTGTGACCGAGCTGCCTCAACGGAGACGTAAGATCCCCTCAAGGATCTGAACTTCGGGATAAAATCTTTGTGTCTTTGTGTAACATCCCCAATTTCGGTCTTTTGCCTAAAGCTAATTTAAAATTAATTAATTTAAATTTTGGATTTTCCTCAATGTTCTAATTAACCTGGCATCCATATCCATCCGAAATTAAAGTTCAATCCTTTATCGTCTACAAAGTCAAAATTCTCAATTCCGGTCCTTATTCGAAATTTCACCCGAGTTCCAAAATACTCTAAAAATCTCAAAATTCATTGCATTAGGTTCCAAATATTCTAAAATGATTTTGGGAATTATTCTAAGATTTTTAGAATCTCTTTGCTATTTTATTTCTCGCGGTCTTTCATCATAATCAGTATATTCGTTCTGGAATAATCTAAATTCCAAAATTCATCAAAATTCAGTGAAACTAATTTTATTGGTTCCAAATAATCTCTAGTATTTTTA
The DNA here is from genome assembly GCA_036346375.1 of Guadua angustifolia. Taxonomy (NCBI): domain Eukaryota; kingdom Viridiplantae; phylum Streptophyta; class Magnoliopsida; order Poales; family Poaceae; genus Guadua; species Guadua angustifolia. The sequence continues at coordinate 9,825,943 of CM070510.1, read as the reverse complement.
GGAATTTTTCCAGGATTTTTAGATCATTTTTACTATTTTATTCCTCGCGCTTTTGTCTCTTCATTTCTTCCAACCAACGAGAAAGCGACACGTGGCATGTCACTGTTCATCGTCTTCTTTCTCCCGTCAATGCCATGAGCAGAAATTTCAAGTTTTGACTCCATCTTCAAATGCTCATAACTCTCTCCACGATTATCCGAATCCAGTGAAATTTAAAGCGTTACGACGGTGTCATAATGGAGATTGATTACCCTACCGTTGCTCATTCTGAAATCAAGTGAAACGGTCGCTGCAATCAATTCTTTGCCGTTTCTTGTTTTAGCCATAACTCTTCCGTTTCTTCGTCTCTCTGAGTGTGTGTGTACCTCAAACGAGCGTATTGACGTCCTCTACACCATGCTCACCTTGCCCCAAAACTCTGTATCGTTTCCCATCCCAAAACTCAAGAAAACCGTACGCTTGACGTCCTCCAAAGACACCGGCGAGCCATCTCTTGTTCTGGTGAGTTTCTAGACAAACCAACCGCGTCACTTTGTGCCCCTTGCTTCCAGGAACACAACCATTCAATCGGATTTGATTTTCGTTGCAGTTTGATCCTAGATTTCGAGTTTGTTCGTCGTCGGCCGTCGCTCCGTTTGTCATCGATTTCTTCCGATTGGGTAAGAATCAATTCAATTCCTTGCATCCGTAGATTCCCCATAGTCCTAGCTATCCCGTGCTCATCTTAGTTTCGAGAAATATCGCATTTTCGAGAGGTTTTAAACGTTGTGCCGCCGGCTCGATTTTTGACGTCGTGCTCGCTTGCCGTTCGACCTCGCGTCACCGCCGTACGCAGTGTGCGCTCCGCGCCATCGAGCCGCACCTCCGCCGCCCTCGGCCGGCCGTAACCGCCGCCATCGCCTCGCCGCGCCTTTGGCTGCGATGTCGCGCTTCCTGTACAGCGCCATGGTCGCCGCCCTTGTGCCGCCGCTGGCCGGCAAGCCTCCACCGGCCAGAGCTTTCCCCTCTGGCGAGCCCTCCTCTTTCCCTTTGGCCGGCTCCTTCATTGCTGTTGTCCCATGGCCACGGCGCTGCTTCCTCTTCTTCTCTGTTACTAGCATTCCTTTGTACAGGCAAATGAAGAAGAAGCACTTGAGTCTCTCGTGTGGAGCCCGTGTGTAAGAGACTTAGGAAATCAGGAAATTGGAGAAAAAGAAAGATTCCGCGGAATATTCCTCGGTTTTCCAATTTTCAGGATTTCTAAAATTCAAACGCTTATATCTTTTCTGTCCGAACTCGAATTGACCCCATTCAAATTTCTAAATTCATCTAAATTCAAGATCTTTCTGCTAGTACTAATTTTGTAATTTTTGGATTTATCTTATTTTATTTTATTCATTTGGTTGTACCGTTTTGCGCGTAGCCGAAGAGTTTGCCGGATCCGCCGACGCTGTCGTTAACCCTCAAGACTTCGACGCCTCCGCTGTAACTGAAGGCAAGTCTCATTGACGCACATTGATCCTATGGTTTGCAAATGTTTTACAAATGTTTTATACCATGCATTGCTATTTATATAAAGATGATGTTAAATATAGGTTGGTAGTTAATCCGAATTGATAAATACCACCTTGATGTTGAAATCCATGTTCATTTGTAACCCTAGATTGCTGTGATATATCATGATCATATTAGGTTGTGATATATTTTGTTTAGTGTGTTAGATGAGCTTAGTTGCGGAATTGATTAAAATACCTATGGATGGGTTGCTTTGAAAATGTTGTTGAAATGTATTTTATTGAAACTGTAGCAAAGAGATTGCTGCTGTGATTGCAAAATAAAAATAAAATAAAAATGGTTTAGATTGGGGCGGAATGGTTTGTCGGGCGGGTGCAGATGGAGCACTGATTTTGGTTTGTGAAAGCCACCCTAATCAATTTAAGGACCGACGCTTATGACTGCCCATTCTAAGCATTACCGTGTAACCACATGTCAAATGGGTTCTGACCTGACTGAATAATTTGTAGAAACCTAACTTAGACTCACCGGATGGTGGAATGTGGGTGCCAGATGGAGGCAAGTCGTATTTCCCCACACGGCGCAAGAGGGGGCTTCTATACTGGGCAGATGGAACCCAAATAGCGGTGAAACCTCAGCGGGTGAGTCGGGTTAGGCGTATACATTGTAAAGGCCTTGTCATGATCTCTCTGCCGACACACCAAAGGAAGTGTGTTCATAGCGCTTGGCATTAAAGAGATGATCATGTCTTGTGGGTAAAGCTGTACACCTCTGCAAAGTTAAATCTATTCGAATAGCCGTGCCTACGGTCAAAGGCAAAGTGAAGAATGCTTTCATACTGGTAGACTTGGTTTTGATTTTAGAAATAACTGATGTTTTGTTTTGGGATTCGGGAGTAGATGGAACTCTCGGATATATATTTGGCAGATTGAGCCAATCAGGTAGATGGAACCTGTTTCGATCATGACAGATAGAGTCATGAGTTGGTTTACCTTAATCTTTTAAATTGTGCTGATAGAGCCTTTATACTAGTGATGGTAGATAGAACCTTCACTAGAATATTAAATAATTCAATTGTTAAATAATTGTTTAAAATGTGCATTGTGAAAATTATTATTATGTATGGTTTGATAAAACTTGGCTTTATGCAAAAGAACCCTATTAAGCCTTTCCTTGGAATGTTGCATTTTCCCAGACTTGCGGAGTACGTTTGTACTCACATGCTACACACAAATTTTTCATCAGAGAACTACCAAGATGCAGTTGAAGGCAACGAGTTCTATCCGAGGAGTTTGATGAAGATCGCTAGGATAACTAAGCGCGCTCCTAGTCGTCGCTTTGTGGTGTTTTATGGGTTTTATCATTTTGTTATTTGTTTCATTGCTTTGTGAACTCGGGTCATGTGACCGGTGATGTAATAAATAGCCATGTGGTGGTACTTTACAATTATGTTATTACTTCGTTATGTTACGGTTATGATTATCCTTTGCTTCCTTGTGTGTACTAGCAACCGATCCGGGACTAGTCTGAAATACACAGAGATTCCGGATGGTAGATCTGGGGTCTCACAGAGGTGGTATCAGAGCCTGGACGACTATAGGACACACCTTAGTTAGAATGGCAAAACCTTAAGGATTAATATTTTTATAAAAATATATTTATAAAATTTTAAGTTCCTCTGTTTTTATCTTTTCTATCTTAGCATCTTGTCCTTACCTTCTCCTCTACTTAAAATTTTGTTTTCTGACCTTGTCTTATTTCAAAATTTGTAGATATCTTTCTATACCTCGTTTGCCTAGTAAGGTGAATTCTTCCCCTCATGTCCCTGAAGAGTGTGAATGGAGTAGTTAGTTTTAGTTTTTGTCTGTAGCACCTTTCTTTTGTCTACGCTAGAACGTTATTAATTGTGTGTGATGGACTGTATCGTGCTTCTAAGCATTTGTGATATAGTCATCTTAATAAAACTATTTCGATTTAAATAAAGATTTCAGTTGGTGTTTCTTTTTGTACTGTTGTTCTTGTCGGGGATGTTGTTTAGTTTCCCTGTTTTCTTATCTTTGCTTTTCCCTCTTTCCTTGTGCTTTCCCCGTCCTTGGTTTCAGATGGAGAACCCAGGCAGAGGTCGTGGCAGAGGAAGGAGAGGAGGTCGTGGCCGTGGTCGTGGTCGTGGAAGAGATCAAATCCGAGGATGAAGTGCCGATAGAAACGGCGGCAGTTCAATGAGAATAACCGAGCACCGCCACCTCCAAAAGCAGCAGAGAACCAAGTGCCACCCCACCGCCACTCAACCACCAAGCATGGAGCAAATGATGGCCATGCAAGCTGCAGATACCAGGCCTTGGCGCGAACGCTCTGAACCCGCCTCGGGTAGCCCCTATTGAGCGGCTCGGCCCCGAGATCCAAGTTCGGGGAGTTCAAGAGGACAAGACCTCCCACGTTCGCTGGATCAGCTGACCCTATTGAGGTGATGGTGGCTCAAGGATGTGGAAAAAAAGCTTTACAGTTCGATGTAATGAATTTGAAAGTGTTCATTTTGCTTCCCATCGACTTAAGAACACCTGCTGACCGGTTGGTGGGAGAATTACCAAGTAGCCCATGCAGATGCTCAATCCATAACTTGGGATGAATTTGTTGAAGCTTTTCGGGCTACCCATATTCCCAAGGGGATTATGGAAATGAAGAGAAGAGAGTTTCATAAACTGCAGCAAGGAAATCTCTCGGTTTTAGAATATCTGAATAGATTTACCCAGCTGTCCAGATATGCTACCGAGGATGTTGCCACTGATGAGGCAAAGATCTGGCGCTTTATGAAGGGTCTTGACCCGAATCTCAAAGTGCAGCTAGTCTCCAATGACTTCCCCACATTTCAGCATCTGGTGTATAAGGCTTTGGTTCAGGAGGATGCCCAAAGTCAGTTGTATGAATCTAGGAAGAGGAAGATGGCTTTTCAGGCTCATCGTGGCGCCAGCAGTTCTAGGCCACGTTTCTTTCAACCTCACCCCATCAGACCAGCAGTTTCTAGTGCTCCCAGGACTCTGCTCGATTCGGCCTTGATTCCTCAAGCCCCTGCTAGCGCAGAAGTCAAGTTCGAAGAACAACACACTCTGGCGAGAATCCGATTGCTTTCTTGTGTGTACTAGCAACTGATTTGGGACTAGTACAGAAATACACAGGAGATTCCGGATGGTAAATCTGGGGTCTCACACTTTGTCCTTGAGTTTCAGATTTTCTCTTCACCCTTGTTGTTGTTGATTCAAATCTTGGTGATTTAAGTGGTGAGTTGCTATGTGTGAAGGAAATTGTTGGTTATTCATCTCCTGCAGGTATTCTAGGCTAATTAACTCTATTTGGTGCAGGTGATATCCTCTGAATAGCCTAGATTTACCTTTTAAATATTTTGCTTTGAGACACTCGGACTATCCGAATAAACATCGGACTATCCGAACTGCTCGGATAGTCCAAAGTCTGATTCGGACACTCCGAAGTTACTGTTTCCGCTATGATTTAGTTTAAAAAATTTAAATTCGCCTATTCACCCCCCTCTAGACGACATCCCCGGTCCTTTCAACATTTTAATCCGAAACTTTTATAGAAGGAAGTCTACCTCCAGGAGACCATAGTAAAAAAGTTTAGAAATATTTTAACCAGTTATGATGGCTCCGATTATGGATTTTATACTGCCCTAAAAATTCAAAAGTGTTTAAAAACTAGTTAATTTTGAGGAATTATTGTATGGAAACCATAGTGGCGAATTGAGCGAAACTAAAAAAATGGAAACTGCATATCCTAGTCTCCCTACACAAAAATTTCTAGAAAATTTCGAAAGAGATAAAACTACTTTTGAACTAATTGAACTCGTGACCAAAAACGTCAGGTTCATGTACAAAGTGCAACAGCCATTCTCCAGTGTGCCGTCTACCCCAGCAAGCTCCTCGGCCGCACCCCGACCTCGAGAAGAAGCTGGGCCAGACTGCTCCTCTCCGCTGAAGCCTTCACCACAAACATCGACTGTGGGGTATATGGACCCCGGGTATCTGCATGGCGGGCCGTGAGGATCACCCAAGAGGGGATGGACCAAGCCGATTACATGAAGATAGGTATTGCTTAGGAGGCAGGCCGCCATGCGCAACAAGGAAACCCCGAAGATGGAAACCAACCCTGCTGCGGGAGAATACAATTGCGATCCTAACCGCTATCATGTATAATGGATAAGGAAAGAGATACAATCTCCACCTTGTAACCGATTAGGACTCTCCTTTGTAACCGCCCTCCTCCGCTATATAAAGGGGGTGGGGGAGGAGGAGAGGAGATGAATAAGATCATCAGCGAATAAGCTAGCCAATCATAATCCCAGAGCACAGGACTAGGGTATTATCTCCACCGTGAGAGCCCGAACCTGTATAATTCCCGTGTCTTGTGCTACCATCGAGTTTGGGTCCAGCGCCTAGCCCCCTTTTCATTATTGTCGGTAACAACCCTCGACAGTTGGCGCGCTAGGTAGGGGACGCGTGAAGATCGATCTTAGCAAGCTCGATGGCCTCCATCAGCGGAATCCTGCTCGACGCCGCCGCCGTTCGTCGCCTTCCGCGCGAATCCTGCGCCAATCCGGCCTCACCTCGGCTGGACTTGCGTCGGGCGAATCAACAGCCATCAGCCGGATCCGCGCGGCTGTTCGCTTCTCTAGCCGCCGGCCTCCGGATCGCCTCCAGACTCATGCGAGCCCGTGAAACTTGTGAAGACCAAGTCGCTTGCGCCCGTGAAGATCGAGACCCAGGCTATTCAATACACGTGAAGAAGCTGTGACTAGAGAATCCCTTTTCTTTGCAGCTGGAGACGATATCCTGAGCGGCAGGAGCGGATCTGACGCAAGCACCAGGGCAGGCTGTTCATGGGCGGGATCACCCCGGGCATCGGTGAGGCCGACCTCCGCCGCTACGTCCGGCGCTTCGGCGAGGTGACCGACGTCTACGTGCCCAGGAACCGCCACACCGGCCAAGCTCGCTGATTTGCCTTCGTCTAATTCGTTCGCCCCAACCACGGCGTTCGCGTCCTTCCGGTCAGCAAAGACGTCAGCAAAGACGTCATCAGCGGTCGGCCTCCATCGGCATCATCGCGGATGGCGTCGATATCGCGGCGTTATCGAGGATCCGGCCAGTGCGATATAGTTTCCGGATCATCTACTTCTTCTGGATACTGTACGGGTGCGGGATGGACTCTTGCTTCATCGATCCCAAACTGTTCGTCTTTGCGCGCCTCGGCCTTGGAGCGCCGCATCGCGAGGGACGACTCGACGATCTCCATGGAGACAAGCGCGCCCGTGATGCCGTAGACCGCGTGCCGCGTAGGCACACACCTCACCGATCTCTGTCGCCAGCCCGATCAGCCCGCCGGTGGTGGCGCCAGATCGTGCCTTGCAATCTTTGGGGATTGCACGTTGAGTCTGATTTGGTGGGTGTCCATGCGCGCGCCCGATGCGTTCGGTCGAGCCGCGGGACTATGGGACCGAATCGAATTGGTGTGGAGAAGAGTTGATCACCAGCAGCAACTGCTCGACATCCTTTACATGCAACGTTCGGCTTGATGTTCATAGAGGCCAAAAACAACACCTCCGCGCCGCGCGAGCACGAGGCTCCCCGAGCGCCACCTTCGGCACGGCCACGAGCCACGCCTGCGCCTCGAGCGCCACCTTCGGCACGGCCACGAGCCTACGCCTGCGCCCCGAGCGCCACCTACGACTCGACTGCAAGCCTATGCCTGCGCCACGAGCAAGGACGGCACAATCGTCTGCAACGCATGGAGCATAAAGCAGCTAAGTCTCTTTTTACTCAATTATGTCATTATGAATAAAATTGTTGGCTTTCTTGACTTGCTACTTAGTTGATCCACAACTAAGCAGTAAGTCGGGGGCTACACCTAATAGTGTGTGCATGCACACATCTTTTTCTGAGTTGTATTTTTTCTTCTACTTAACGATTGCAAATGAATCCGAGTGCGTTAATTCCAAGTTGTGAAGCTCTGACCCCATGAACGGCGAACTTTAGTCACCCAAAACGCGTGTCTGGGAAAAAGAGCCATGAGCCGACTCCCGACGCTCGGGGGCTAGACTAGTCGGGCAGAGTGCTTAAACAAAGAGAGTCAAACCACTCGGATGAATTCAAAATCAATAAGGAAAAGGAGTAAAAAAACTCTGAAGTTATATATAAACTAGTCGGATATCACATCCGAGTGAATTGTTTTTACATCGTCTAAGTTCTGCATATATATGATTTCAGGGCTGCTAAATTTGGATGCGATGCGTGGAGCTCTATTGAGTCCCTCGCGATCTCTTTGCCTACAATGGGCACTCGGCTGGAAAGGAAAACCAGTCGGGAAACTACATCAAGAACTGGAAGCACTCGGTGTGAAGCATGACTCAGCTGAGCCGTGACCAGGAAGGCGGCAACTCGATCGCAAAGCACTCGGGGGCTACTGTGGGGTATATGGACCCCGGATATCTGCATGGTGGGCCGTGAGGATCACCCAAGAGGGGATGGGCCAAGCCGACTACATGAAGATAGGTATTGCTCAGGAGGTAGGCCACCATGCGCAACAAGAAAACCCCGAAGATGGAAACCAACCCTGCTGCGGGAGGATACAATTGCGATCCTAACCGCTATCATGTATAATGGATAAGGAAAGAGATACAATCTCCACCTTGTAACCGATTAGGACTCTCCTTTGTAACCGCCCTCCTCCGCTATATAAAGGGGGTGGGGGAGGAGGAGAGGAGACGAATAAGATCATCAGCGAATAAGCTAGCCAATCATAATCCCAGAGCACAGGACTAGGGTATTATCTCCACCGTGAGAGCCCGAACCTGTATAATTCCTGTGTCTTGTGCTACCATCGAGTTTGGGTCCAGTGCCTAGCCCCCTTTTCATTATTGTCGGTAACAACCCTCGACACCGACGCATCGCACTGCCTTGGACGACTTCTTCCCGGGTGTGAGCTACTAGGTGTTTCCAGCTCCAGCTACCCTCCGCCGTGCCCAAACGGCCAGCCCACTCCCTCTCCCACTTCTGACGCCGTGCTTTGCTTCTTCTTGTAGCCCAAGCCAAGAGAGTGACGGCCGAAGCTCCGATTCTGCCGAGCCCAGTGCAGCCACGCCATTGCTAAGCCGAGAAGCTTTAGGGAAAGAGGACGAAAGCTCAAGTATCATACCCTGCCACTTTGTCACAAGAAACTTTGTAGCCCAGTGATGATTGCTCAACTTATAACTCATGTGCTCCTGAGTTCGAGCCCTTATGCCGACCGACTGTTGGAATTTTTCTTCTTTTCTCTGGTGGGCCATATATCATACCTCAAATACAATAGCTAGCCCGTTTATTACTATTAAGTGACCGTAGCCCAGTGGTGGAGTCTCTCAGTCACAACCGAGAGTTCTGGGCTTCAAATCCTACCCCATCTGATTTTATTTTCATTTGTGCTCCATTTAATTCAATCTCATATATTTTGCTAGGAAGGTTCAAATAAGATCAAATAAGTTTCTAAATTTGTGTTAAATTATAAGGATTTAGAATATACAATAATATCTATATATTCACTATAGTTTGAGTTAATTAATCCAAGTTTGTTTAAAAGTCCCTTTTATGTGCCAGATAGTGACTATGAAAACCATAGCTCCTAAAATCATGAAATTATTCCCACATGTTCCTACAGTCATAAATGTTCCATTTTTTCAAAACCATTAGGGATGAACTCAGTTTGAATTAAAAATAAAGTATAGAAAACCTCTCTCAAATAGAAAATTAAATAGTTAAAATTTATAGCAAATGAACTCATATCTTCACCAAACTAGTTCTGTTATACTCTTGAGATCACAAGGATTTCAAATATCTATATATTCACTACAATTTGAGTTAATTAATCCAAGTTTGTTTAAAAGTCCCTTTTATGTGCCAGATAGTGACTATGAAAACCATAGCTCCTAAAATCATGAAATTATTCTCACATGTTTCTACAGTTATAAATGTTCCATTTTTGCAAAACCATTTAGGGATGAAATTAGTTTGAATTAAAAAGAAAGCATAGAAAGCCTCTCTCAGATAGAAAATTAAATAGTTAAAATTTATAGCAAATGAACTCGTATATTTACCAAACTAGTTTTGTTATACTCTTGAGGTCACAAGGATTTCAAATATGTAAAAATATTTAGGTTTTACCATAGTTAGCATTAGATGTTCAATAATTGAGATTTTAACACTCGTAATATCCAAATAATCGTATCTTTTGCAAACGAACTCCAAAATCAGCAAAACCAAATCCTATGACCTTAAATAGTGATACCCTTGTTGTGTATATAAAAATATTTCAAGTTTATGCAACATTAGACTAAGTTCCCATTAGGCCTTAATGATCACTTATATGAAAAACATCTCGGATAAGAGCGAAATATCGCGGAAATAGCTTTAAACACTCTTAGAGCCATCCCAGCTAATGCCTTAAAAATAGTTAGATTATCCTATAAGGTGCAGTCGCAAACTCAAAATGAAAGCTAAACTTTTATCGTGTAAATTTCGAATCACTCAAGCTTTTTCGGCAACTCATAAAACTTCCTGGCCAAATGCAAAAATTTGAAGGAATGGCCTAGAAGCACTCTCCATCATATGTACTACCATAATCTAAAAAATATTCTATTTATAACTTGCTCTGTATATAAATCCTATTACTTCAAACACCCTTCGTTAGTCGTGCAGAAAACTAAACCACATAAGCCTTTTTGGCGGACTATAGAATATCTCGTTTAAAAGTGAATTTCATAAAGAATAGTCCAGAAATATTCTTTGAAATATGTACTATCGTATTCTAAAAAATATCTTATTTAAGACTTACTTTTCATATAAATCCTACTAGCTCAATACCCCTAAGCCCGTATAACGTGAACCTTACAATACCATATAAGCCATTTCGGTGTTGAATATAATGACTCGTCTAAACACTAAAAAATTGTAAAATCAATTTAGAAACGCTCTCCAAAGTATAGACTACCATAATATGAAGAAATAATCTTATTTTGTCACGCTCTGAATATAAATCTTGCTAGTAGAATAACCTAAAGTATTATAATTTCTGAACTTTATAATATGAATAAACGAACTCAATAATAATGAAGAAATCTATACTTAAGATAATTGTATCGCCGATACCTTCTTAAAAACTATAATATATCGCTAGTAGCCTAACCTAACAAATCTAACATATTCGAAATCACTTCATATGCGAAATCATCTAAGTCAAATACTATTCATACATGAAATGTTAATCCAAATAATTTTGGCATCTAAAATTCAAAATTATGAATACAAGAATACATCATTTTAGCCTCTTGAATTCGTAAAATAAGAATAGATAATCTATAAAAGAAACCACATCATCGCTTAACCTAAAAGCTGCTAATAATGTATATATTCGACTAAAACACGAGAACCCAAAATCATTCAACCCTAAAACACGCCTATTTTCTGTAGTAAATATTTATTTGATTTATTGTCTATCTTCTTTTTGCCCTTATTAAAGTTGTTATTTGTTATATTTCTGTTAAACGATGTGTAGAACTCGACGTCACTAACTCCTCATCAACACCGTTAGCTACGATCACAACTTCATCGTAAACAACAGATAAGCAAGGCAAGTACCCCTTTGATCATATTGATCCCAATATTTAATTTTTATTTTGTTTATCAAAATGTTTCATGCATGTGCCAATTTTCTTTAAATTCGCTACTTTGTGGTACTGGTAGATAAACCTGTTATGCATTGAACCTCTTTAATAAGTACTAGGTAGATAAGCATGCTACGCTGCGCCGGTTGAATTTCAATAGCATGCGCTCAGGAAAAACATAATTTTTTATTTTCGCAAAACCACCCACTGGTAAAAAATAGCCTAGAGGAAAAAGGGCAAAAAATTATTAGAGATGACAACCTTCTTTTGTCGAGCCTAATACTCTACGCGTTCACTAAGTAATAATACATGTTCGCAAAACCACCAACCGGTGAAAAATAGACTAGAGGAAAAAGGGCGAAAAATCTTCGATGAATCTGTGCTTTTTTGGTGACGAAAACATTTTCTCCGGGTTTTTTGGGTGACGAAAACTTTTTTTTCGGGTTTTTTTTGTTGCGTTTGTTAAAAAAATGGGTCGTTAGGACGCGCCGGCGAATCTATGGCTCGCTATAAATCTTCGGACAAATCTACATTTTTTAAAAAAAAAACCTGCGGTTATGACCCGTTGGCAAATCCATAAGTTGCTATAAACCTTCGATGAATCTGCGTTTTTTTGGTGATGAAAACATTTTTTCCGGGTTTTTTGGGTGACGAAAAGATTTTTTCCGGTTTTTTTTTGTTGCAACATTTTTTCCGGGTTTTTTTGTTGCGTTTGTTAAAAAAATAGGTCGTCACCCACCGGTCAAAAATAGTCTAGAGGAAAAAGGGCAAAAAATTATTAGAGATGACAGCCTTCTTTTGTCGAGCCTAATACTCTACGCGTTCACTGAGTAATAATACATGTTCGCAAAACCATCAACCGGTGAAAAATAGCCTAGAGGAAAAAGGGCGAAAAATCTTCGATGAATCTGTGCTTTTTTTGTGACGAAAACATTTTTTCCGATTTTTTTGGGTGACTAAAACTTTTTTTTCGGGTTTTTTTATTGCGTTTGTTAAAAAAATGGGTCGTTAGGACGCGCCGGCGAATCTATGGGTCGCTATAAATCTTCGGACGAATCTACATTTTGTTTAAAAAAAAACCCCGCGGTTATGACCTGTTGGCAAATCCATAAGTTGCTATAAACCTTCGATGAATCTGCGTTTTTTGGTGACGAAAGCATTTTTTCCGGGTTTTTTGGGTGACGAAAACATTTTTTTCGGTTTTTTTTGTTGCGACATTTTTTTCCGGGTTTTTTTGTTGCGTTTGTTAGAAAAAATGGGTCGTTAGGACGCGTCGGCGAATCTATGGGTCGCTATAATTCTTCGGACGAATCTACATTTTTTAAAAAACCGCGGTTATGACCCGTTGGCAAATCCATAAGTTGCTATAAACCTTCGATGAATCTGCGCTTTTTCGGTGACGAAAACAAACATTTTTTCCGGGTTTTTTTGTTGCGTTTGTTCAAAAAATGGGTCGTTAGGACCCGCCGGCGAATCCACGTGTCGCTATAAATCTTCGGACGAATCAACATTTTAAAAAAAAAACCCGCGGTTATGACCCGTTGGCAAATCCATAAGTTGCTATAAACCTTCGATGAATCTGCGTTTTTTTAGTGACGAAAACATTTTTTCTGTTTTTTTGGGTGTCGAAAACATTTTTTCCCGGTTTTTTATGACGAAAACATTTTTCCGGGAAAAAGCGGAGAAAGGACTGAACGTAAGCGAGGACTTGTTTGTTATTTTTGGACACGTTTCGCTATCTGAAAAATTAGAAAAGGGCTTGTTCGCGATTTGAACTTAACGGGAGGCTTTTTAGTAAAAAATCGTGCGAGGGATCCAAATGCGAAGAAAAAAATATTTTCGTCTCACAAAAAATCACGAAGGACCTATCCGTAATTTTGAAGAAGTAGAGGGACTTTTTCGCAAAATCGCCAAATGACAGGTGGCTTGGCTGGTTGGGCTGGAAATCTTTCGCCTGTAATAGAGTTGATATGAATATGTGAACCTTGACAACCATAGAAAAAGGGTTAGACAATACCTAATGTCAACTTGGGTATATGCGAATATTATCCATGCTTAGCAGTAAAAGTTAGGATGATTGAATTAAACTGTCTCTTGAGAATTTGAAAATGTTGAATATGACATGATGTCGGTTGTGGATACTTTAGCTAAAAACTCAAAATAAAGCTATGCTTTTAATGCGGACAATTGTTGGCAATAGCCAGTTATGCAAGAGATGGACTTGTACATAGTATAGGGAGAAGTATTGTCCGTGTTAGATTAAGGACCGAGCTATGGGTTGTTTACAAGCCAAGAAAACCGTGCAACCATAAGTGCTGTTATAGGGCAGTCTTAACCTATTAAGTTACTTAGATCTGGCTTTGCACATTGGTAGGCGGGAGATAGTACAAGCACTCCTTTCTAGGTTTGCTTGTTAAGGGCTTTCACACCTCGGTGTGGGTAAATGCATGTCGGTACAACGTTGTACGCCTTGTTATAAGAAGAAACTCTACTACAGGGATGGACTATCTACGTTCTTGATCTTATTACAGGGATGGACGGCCATGCTTTACTTATTTATGTTTCTTCTTCCATAACAAGGGTTTCACGTCACTGGGCTAGTGTAAAGTTAGTTCTAGGTAATGTAACAGTTATGTTATTATCGTTCTACGACATGTCAAAAGAAGTGTGCTAATAGCTTGCATCAAGAGCTGATCATTTCTTGTGGGTAAAGTTATACACCTCTGCAGAGTGTAAATCTAATTAATTAGCCATGCCTACGGTCAAAATCACTTGGTAACGTCATCACATAGCTAGTTGTTTTATTATGTACAAATTGGGATGACTTTCCCCTGTTTTGCCTTGTTTTGGCAAAGATTGTGTTATGCCACGGATTGGCAGGAAATTGGATATCGCAAAACTCACGTTATGGAGGACTGTGAGTTGTTACTTATGCTCTACTGTTATTTTTATATCTGTCAAATATGCTTTTACAAATTTTGTTTTCAAGTTGCAACTTGCTTACAAATTAATTGTTGCTTTATGCAAATTAACCGTAGAAGCTTCCTTTGACATAGCTTGTATTATTGCATTTGCAAATACCACCTTAAATTTTGCGGAGTACGAAAGTACTCAACCTTGCTTATTATGTTGTTTTAGGTGATTGCAAAGTTTCGAAGAATACCTTTTGTTGCCGGTTGTGCAAATTTTAATGATGCGATCTTTCTAGGGATTTATGCCTTGTCAGTTACCTGAGGGTTAGATGGGCACACTACAAGATCTTGTTTCTTCTGTGTTGTATATGTATACTCTGAGTTGTAAAATATAATATATAAGTAGCTTCCGCTTTAATCATATGATGTATGGTTGTGATTCCAATTTATTGTAAATATACGTGCTAGCCACTAATCATGGAACTAGTACGGTATGCACATGAGATTTCTATTTTTCTATTTATGTGAAAATGGGGGTTATTACATTACTATCCTGAAACAAAATGAATTATTAGAACAATAATTTAGTTCTGTTTGTTGACCTTATAGTAGAATATTTGAAAATTTTAAAAAATACCATAAATAGGGTAGGTGATATTCTACTTTCTTATAAAATTAGTGTGACGTTGCCTCCATACTCCTAATAAATATACACCTTTATTTTATATTCTCTACATGCATGCATTGAATAGAGTGCTTAGTGATAATAATAAGGGGTAAGTCATTTTCAATGCCTTTTTTTTGTCTACGTGCCAATAATAAATACGCTTTATAAATTTGGACAGAGGGAGTATCTATTATGATATACTCCCTCCGTTCCAAAATATAGGGCGTATTAGAATTCAAAAAAGTCTTTTGAAGTAAACATTGATCATTAATTTCTGTTATAATATATTATGAATTGTTATGAAACCAACAATAATTGAAAGATAAGTGAAATATGAATCAATTGATACATCTTTTGTAAATTAAACATGCACATACTTTGACTAATTCTTGATCAAAATTTATGTAATTTGACTTTTCTGAATTCTAATATGCCCTATATTTTGGAACGGAGGGAGTACTAAATTGACTACAGACGTTTTAAAGCTGCTAAGGAAAACATGAAATAGCTATAAATTCTAAAAAAGAAAAGAAAAACATTCGGTCATTACCTTCGTGAGCCTCAAACTATGATCGTGGTTACCGATTCATAATGGTGATGTATGATGCAAGGGCATGGTTACCGTGCTAGTTCTTTAAAAAATTATTAAGCTAGTACAGGATTTTGGTAAGCTAGCGTTCTAATTAAAAAAAAAAAGATGAAGCAGAAACATATCTGTCCCTATTCAACCCATTTGAGGCCAAACTTTTTGGCCTCTGGACATATGCAATCTTATGAAAAACATCCATGTATTCAAGGAATCTGGAAAAGTCGGCTGTTCAGACATGCAGCAATACTGCAGTAGTACATGTGCTGTACCTACCATTCCTTTCCTGAAGACGACGGCCCTGAATGATATGTTTCGAACGACCCCCACCTCTACTGATCTCTTTCATCAATTGAGCAACACTTAAGCAAAATGTGAGATTGTAAAGAACCTATATCTAAGGACCTTGTCGTTCCTAAATGGAACTAGATTAAGCATTCTTCACTACACAGGCTAGATTAAGCACTTTTTTTTATTAAAGACAGGCTGGACTGAGCATTTCAAAATTGCCAAACTACGGAATGTTCACTGGTGATCGTGCATTGCTTTCTGGGATCAGACTATCAGCAGCAAGCAGCCAAAAAAAGGAAAAGTAAAACATTCTCCAGCAGTGCATGAACGCACGAGCCACGATGTAAGAAACCTGAGAGAACTCCCACGTGGAACAAAAACAAGCACATCAGTGCACCTTGGCTCTAGGGGTGGGCATTTTTAAACCGAAACCGAATTACCAAACCGAATCGAACTGAATTAATCGATTATTTTGGTTTATTTGGTTTTCAGTTTTCAGTTTTCGATTCGGTTTTTGTTTTGATATAATTCGGTTTTCAATGTTCGGTTCGGTTTTTCGCTTTCAAAAACCGAAATAACCGAATAACCGAATAGCGCATATACAATACCACTTTTATAATATTCTTCCTAAAACACTAAATAATTCTCATGTTATAATACATTTATGCATATGTTTAGTATATTCATGTGTTCTATTATGCTTATATTGTAATGACATATGAATATTGTGTGGGTTTATCCATACTCTGTGTTGTAATACGAGAAGGAATAAATCTAATCTACCTAGTGTTATTCATATTTTGGTTAACCGAAAAACCGAATTAACCGAACCGAAATATTTCGGTTAATTCGGTTCGGTTTTTTATTTTTGGCCAAGAAATTCGGTTTCTAGTTTTCAAAAACCGAATTATTTTAAAACCGAACCGATTAAATCGAAAAAACCGAATGCCCACCCCTACTTAGCTCAGCTGCCTAGCGGCCTAGTCTATGAGGTCAAGTCAACTAAAATTAGTTCAGTGACCAGCTGACCAGTCATGTCGGCCTCCTCCACCACTGGGTCGCGGCGGATAATTGCTTGATTCGGTGGGTCCATGGCGGCCGGCGATCGCCTTGAGATGGTCGCGTCTCTGCGACCTCCCCGGCCAGTTCCTCGCACCACCGCCGCTAAGTTAGAACAAACGGAGCTGAACCGGACATGGACAGCAAGCACGGACATCGCCGATGCGTGACACTGTTGCTACTGGGCGTAGGCTGCTACCTTGGCCCAGAATTTCAGCGAAATTCAGTCCCGTCCTTTCGCTGATCCCAAAACATATTTATGCTGATTACATTCCCGTAGTTCATTTGAATTTTTGAACAAAATTTGTATGAAAATTCAAATTTCAATCAAAAACTGTATATTTTCCACAACCATTACTTCCCAAAATTTCACGAAAAGAAAAAAAAAAGAAATTCCAAACCTTAGCTCAGATCACCACCGAGGCACCGAGGCCAAGCACCTCTCGCGCCGCCAGCCGCCGTCGAAGCCGCTGCTGCGGGATGTGGCCAAGCCTTTCCCCTGGCACCCCAAAGGCGACCCCACCTATGCATGCCGGGGCGGCGGCGCGCTCCCAAGACAAAGCGACCGTCTCAACCGACGTCGCCCCCGGGCCCCGGTGACCACCGCCTCTGCCCCACCAGCCCCGGTGACCACCACTACCAGCCCGAGCCGCCGGCATCGCCACCGTCACCGAGATCGTTTCTGACGCCCACAATCTTCCACTATCGCCATGCAAAGCCGCCGCGCAAAACAAGGCGTTCCCATCCGGCGCTGAAGACACAGCCTGAGCCTCCGCCGCCGCATCCATACCGCTCACGCGCGCCACCACAATCGCCTGCACACCTACCACTTCTGGGCTCGTCTTCCTCGCGTAGTCCACCGCTGTCTTCGCCGCTTCCGAATCATCACCACCTCCCGATCCGGGTCAACACGCGTACGCCACCACAAAACCCACCGCCTTTACCGCATACATCTCCTCGCCCGGCCCACGCGCGCGGCTCCGACACAGAAGATACCCCCTTCCTCCATGCCCGCTCCCACCGCCTTCATCGCCGCCTCTACCATCGCCTACCCCGCGCCTCCAAGGTGGGGCTCCTCTCCATCACCGAAGCGAGGGCGGAGCAAGGGCTGCAAGCCTACATCTGCATAAATACACGTCTTTCCGGTCATCTCGCGCCGCCCGTTCGTGCAGCCGTCGCTGAGCACGAAGAGCGTGCAAGCCCCCCAAGCGCAGCTACTTATGCTACCACATGAGCTCACGTTTCCCATCAAAACCAGATCAACAGAGTCCCATGCATATATAGGATTTGTACGGCATAAGCTGTTCTTATTACACCACAACATTATCCGATGAACAACGTTTAGATTCCTTACCCGGCCCGCAGCAGTCTACTAGGATGGAGTGATGGATTCTCTGGGAATTTACTTCGTGTGGAAGGCGATGATGGCGGCGACGAGGCTTAGGAAGACAGTGACAAATGCAACCGCGAGCGCCATCTTGGTGAGGAGCTTCGCGGCCGCCGGGTTCAGCCCGTTGCGGGCGCCGGTGCCGGCTCCACCGACGGTGAGGACGTGCACATAGATGAGCATGACTGAGAGGAAGAACGTCACCGTCGCAGATGCTGGCAGGAACATATGGACGGCGGCCGCTCCAAGCTGTGGAGCTTGCGCGACGCCGTCCATGGTTCCTGGCTGGAGGCGCTGCAGGACGCCGGTCGACGCGCACAAGATGATGGTGACGACTCCCGGGATCCGCCCGTTTCCAGCACCTCCGCGGCGGTTGTGGAGGTGGACATAGATGAGCGTGATGGCGGTGTTGAAGACCCCGAACGCAGCCACCGGCAACAGGAACCGGACTACGGTGACAAGCGGTGGAGCTTGAGCTAAGCTCACGGTACCCGGCTGGTAGAGGTCGGAGTAAAGGGCGACGGCGCCGAATGCAACCAACAGGCCGGGGAAGGCGGTGGCCAAAGTGGCGCTCGCCATGGGATTTCGTTTCTTGGGAGGATCTAGAGAGGGGTGGCCGCGCGGGGTTTGGCTTGGGGGAAGAAGATGGAATTGTGGGTTCGTAGGGTTGAGGGGACGACAATGACGGGGCGGCTTTCGTTTTGTGAATTTCCAGGCATATAAGTTGCGTTCATCAACTGATGAGTTTATTGGAAATCCTGAATCTTCTCTTTGATCGACCGGCTGTCGGGCTATGTTCTTCTATACGGGCAACAACGTGACGAGGAGTGTCTATATTTGCGCTTCAACGTAATTTCACGGTAGTTTAAACCAATTTTGATGCAAGTTTAAGACTAAGAGAAATTTTACCATGTATTATACTAATAATATATAGTTAGTAGAAGAAATTAAATTTAGCCATTGAATTATTAAGGATATTTATACCGCTCAATTGCTGAAAAAAATATAAATAAATATTATCTAATATGATTTATTGGATAAAAATATAAATGGTTCATATTGAATTCATTTCAGATGAAAGCTTGTGCTCTTATATATCTCGTGGGCGTTTGTCAAAGAATTTTGTTGCGTCAGGGACGCTTCAAATATTCTCTCTAAATTTTTTGACCTTATTTTTTGTACGTTCTGTGCTATTCTGTAGGGGATTGGGATGTGTTCCATTGGGTTGTGTCTTGTGTACCACAACCATGAGTCAAAATAGTTCTGCTGTCCTCTCAAAATAAAGAATGTTTTCTATATAGTAAGACTGTACTAATAGACTGTTTGGACATTGCAATTTGGATTAGGTTACTCGTAACTTAGTATAAATGGAGCTAAGTACCAAAAATTCCTAAAGAAATCCCCTCGTCCAAACACCACCTGAAGGTTATCTACTGTCCAATCGTACATCAGCCGCTCCAAACAAAATTTATACGATATCTTGCACATATATTGGCTTTCTATGGTGTTCAGTACAAGTCATATTTTGTCATCTTCCATACTTGTTTACCCTGAGAAAATACCAGGATACCCATATGACTATTCCAGATCACACAGTATGACAGTACTACTAATCTTCTCGCAGGCCAGACTGCCGGTTCTTTGCAATTTTGACACTGACTCGGGAATGATAAGAGGGATCAGGCCAAACTTTGGCGATAGCCTGATATTTTATGGTCAGGTGGTCTTTTACCCATGAGCAAATTGCTCTTCTACAAACAAGTCCATCCTTTTGGTGGTCAGGAGGCACCCAACGAGATGAAGGAGTCTTCTGAGAAAAGTAGAACCAAAAGAGAACACAAGCTGCCTATGTTATCACCAAACAACGGTGCTTAAGAAAGCCACAAAGAAAGAAATTCCTCATCCTCGATTAACTTAGGTATGTCGAAATAAATAGAGACCTTTTCGTGGAAATATTCACATCTGTGTTATATATATAACAGCGTTTGACTTTTTTTCCCCTAAAATAGATTTCACACGATACGCACCTCAAGTGAGGCTATCCTAATGGTTTGATGCTAAGCCTTGATACCAGAGAAGAGTCAAAGACGGTGGTTTGGATAGCATCTTAGAAACAACCAACCTAATAGCTTGTTACTTTACTTAATATTAAAGGATTCCTTAATGAACCATATGTGGATGTTATTTTTTTGGTTTCCAAAAAGGTTTGATACTTGCTCGTTCTCTCTCTTCCATCCCTCTTTTCCACCTCACAAAAAAAATGTAATTTGATATAACTATAGTATCAAGTGAACGTTGAAAGTACCCTCGATAGAAAGGCGGGGGCATATGGATAAATCAGAATAAAGCAAGCAAGAAGAAGAGCAACAACACGCACAGCAGAAGTGCAGAACGAACACTGAAATTGAGAACCCAACGAGAGGGCACCGGAGTCGTGGACAAACCTGCCACGATGCACGCCGCAGCGGAGACGATCAGCTCGGGCCATGGAAATATGGAATCCGACCGGTTGAGCTCGTCTGCAACCAACGGAGCTTGCGGACCGGCGTTCATGGGAGCTGAGAGGGGAAGCTCATTTGAGCCGGAGGGTGCGTTGACTTGCAAGTCGCCTCCTCGTCGGCATCTAGACCAAGTAACTAGTGGACAGACAGAGCCAACCATCACTCCCCACCGTTCGCATAATTCACCACCAATCACATCAGACATAGAAAATAAAATTAAAAAATTAAAAAAAGGAAAGAAAGAATAGCTCATATGTCACATGAATCCAGGTGGGAATCTATTACCCATGGTCGAGCGGCAGGTGCAAGAAGTATAACTCGTGGAAAACATAGGTTTTTTTTTCTTTATACCCGCTTCAGTTTTTGAAAAGTTAATAGGTCTACCAAATAGCTCAACTTTTAAGTAGCTTTAGGTATAAACTAAAAATCATATATAATTAGCAAATGATAAAATCTGAAAGTTAGATTGAACTTGTTTTTACAACTTATTGCTGAGAAAAATTAGTTATTTGTCAAACGGTTTCTTATAAAAAAAAACTACAGTTGCTTTTCAGCAAGAAAATAGGAAAAACATCAACCGGATGTTTTTTGGTTCTCAAAAATCTAGAACCATTGGATCTTCCCAATTCGGGAGTATCGACCCATATACTACTAAAGTCTAGTTTGGGACAACTTCTGATTGTGCAGATTTTGGATTCTCCAAAAATTGAGTGGGTGATAGTTTCTAATTTTGTGTACAAATCTATTTTTTATTGTAGGAGAAGTTTCTCAAGAAATTTCTTGGAGAATTCAGAATCTAGGTTTTTGGAAAACCAGAAACTATCACCTACTTAATTCTTAGGTAGTTCAGAATTGGCATAATCAAAAATGGTTCATAATTGGACTAAAAGGCCTGTTTTGTTGAAGCGTCGAGCATCTCGAGAAAAAGCGATGCCTGAAGATAGCATAAAATTTTGATGTTTTTTGCCTGACTCGATGAGTATGAGATTGGACTGTTTGCTTGGTTCCTTAGCCGGAGATTGGATTACATGGTTAGGCCTAGGCATTCGGTTTATATGATTTTTTCGGTTCGGTTTATATGATTTTTGAAAAATTCAGTTTTTGAGTTCTGCAAACCGAATAGTCATAGAAAATTGTATAAACCGAATTTTGAAGAACTCAAAATAACCAATGGAAGGACCGAAAAAACCGAATTTTTCAAAAACCGAATTCGGTTTTTGAGTTCTGCATTGGTTATTTTTCAAAAACTAGAATTTGCAGAACTATGGAGTTCTTTTTGCAAAATAACCAATGGAGGAACCTATTCATGATTTCTAATTTACCATCGAAGGACCTATCCACGATTTTTTTTTTTTCAAGGGCGTAGGAGAATCAAGAATAACCAACTAAGCTAGAATTGCGACAATGGTAATTTGCAATTACGTTCTCTAGCGATCACTAAGCACTCTTAGCAAATCAAGTAAGCAATTAATGATTCTAAGTACGAATCATGTACTTAAATTGCTAGAAATAAAATTGGGCACAAGAATGACAAAAGTAAACCATAAGAGAATGAGACACAAGATTTTTATCCCGTGGTCTCAGAGACTTGCCGGTCTCTCCTAATTCACGTTGAAGTGACTTGAACAACTTCAAACAGGCTCCAACTCTTGAGCCTTCCTTGATCACTAGGATAGTTCTTCCCCGTTCCGAGTAGACGAACTCCAGCCTTCACAACTTACCAAGGTTTCTCACAATCTTCATCAAGAAGCTCACTGCACACAAACTCTCCTCCAAACCGTCTAGGCGCGGCAACCTCCAAGAGAATAGAGTAATGACGCTCGCTTGAAGATGAATCAAGTGTCTAAATGGCTCAAATCTATATGTAACACTTGAATGCTTCTTACTCACTCAAAATGAGAATTTAATGCATTAGTCAGTAGAAAGAACTTGCTAGAGCTCAATATATGTTCAATAAGTCACCAAGAGCCTCTATTGTGCAGGTGTGGGGATATTTATAAACCCCACCCACTATTCCAACCGTTGGAGGGCCAAATCCTGAAAAATCAGGAAATCCGGTACTAGTACTACCGGCGTGTAAATCCCAGTAGTAGGTAGTACCTCCCTTCTTCCAACGGTCGGTTTTGAGCATTTAATGCGATAGGAAAGAGCCGTTGAAAGTGGTTCGATACTATCGCCACATAAAGGGCGGTAGTACCAACTTTTCTGGAGTAATTTACATAAAACCAACTCGTTCTGGAAAAAGAGTACCACCATACAAATCCCGGTACTACCGTGATTCTGGTACTACCGGATTTTAGCCTACAGTAGTACCGCTCAGAACAGATTGCTCAAAAACACCCCTTTCTGTAATTAAACTACTGCTCATGAATATCGATAGTACCGCAGTTTTAACGTCAGTGGTATCGACAATGAAAAACAGGGATTTCTAACGGTGGTATCGACAATGAAAAACAGGGATTTCTAAGGAAATATG
Organism: Guadua angustifolia; assembly: GCA_036346375.1. Lineage (NCBI taxonomy): Eukaryota > Viridiplantae > Streptophyta > Magnoliopsida > Poales > Poaceae > Guadua > Guadua angustifolia. The sequence goes on along the minus strand of CM070510.1, from coordinate 9,802,870 downwards.
TTCCTTTGGAAAATAAGTACCGATGAACAAACTGCGGTACTTCCGAAAATGCGGTACTATCGGCATTATGCCTACGATAGTACCGATTTTACTGAGAATGCAATTTTTTTGCTTTGAAGCACAAAACCAAATACATCTATATGTGATTTTTTTAATAACATTTGAGCAACTGAACACATTAATCAGCTTCAACCTACTAGTCTATACTCCCCCTTATAGTACGACGTTTAACCTATAAATCCGATTTTTTCCTTCTACCTCCAAGATCAATAAAAATAAGATAAAATTTCCTTAAAATACATATACCTTACTGTCGGGGATTGGATAATCTCCATAAGGACTGTTACACTCTAGCAGCCAGTTTTGGCCGACCATGCATGCCCTTAGATGGTGTCCCCAAGGAGGACCCTCAGATAGTCTAACTGGCAGGTCCACCTGACCGGGGTAGGCCCAATGCTCATTCACAAGCACCCAAGCTCGTCTACGAGCATACAAGCTCACCCCGAGCATACAAGCTCGTTCCCGAGCATGCAAGCTCGGGAAAGAGCAAGGATCGGTCAGAGCTGGGGAAATCCTCGAGCATGATCGGAAGATCGTGTTCACCCCACAACATTTAAGTGGTGATAATTACGCCACGATCCAGAGCCGTTATGTCCACAACGGGAACATGGTGAGAATCAAGACTACGATTCTGACCACGATTAATGCGAAGAATCGCGCATTATTAAATGCGTAGTTATTTCAAGTATCTTGTAAACTATAAGAACTCCCGATAAATCGGTAAAAGCTAAAGGGGAGACGGAGAAAAAGAGAGAGCAAGACACAAACGCACAAGATTAGGGGTGCAAGCTGGAGCGGATATTTTCCGATCGACCAAGCCAATCGAATTAATTCGGATAGCGATTTGAATAGTTTTTCGGATATTGAAGAATTTTCGGATACGGATATGGATAAGGATAGTTATCTCGGATAAGGATACGGATACGGATAGTAATTATCCGAGCGGATACTGAGAATATCCGAGTTTATAATCGGATAATATCCGGATATAAAATATGGATATTATCGAAAACTTTAAAGACTTCTCCAAGGCGTAGTCTCAGTAACTCTCTAATCAAAGAGCACCGATCACAGAATCTGGAGGCACTAGTACCAGTGCACCAATACCACTCTTGGTACTCTACGATACCGATGCTAAGTACCAACTACCATTCTACCAAGTGCCACCTCGCCATTGCCAAAGTGCCAACGCCAAGTGCACCACTGCGCTTGATCACGGTGCCAAACCAAAATTACTTTGCCCGTACTTCGGCTTGTCCATTGGCGCCAAAGCCAAAAGCAAGGCAATGCGACATTGCGGCCTGCAGGACCAAAACCAAAAATATAAAATCCCCAATCCATCATTCGTGCTCTCTTTCTCTATCTCTATTCTCTACTAGTCTGATAGTCTCTCTCCTCTAAAATCCCCAATCCAAACAAAACCTAACTGAGCTGAGTGGCTTGAGTTGAGGAGGCATCGAGGCGGCATTGACGGTCCGGCGCACCGCGGCTGGCCATAGCCCGTAGCCCCATAGGTCGTAGCCACCGGTGGTCCGCGCCCACAGCCCGTGAGGTCAGCCCTGCACCACCTACGGTCCCGACCGCACATGACCGCTCGTCCGCTCGACTCGATGGTATTATATATATGGTTGTATCATGTTTACCTTACTAGTTTGTGACTTCTAATTTGCTAGTGCCATTGTTTTTGATAATTCTATTATGACTCTACATTTAGCTTTTATATAATCTCTAGTGCGTTCATTATTAATTCTTAATTATGTACAATGCAACTATAGTAAATTCTTGTACTATTTTCTTTACATTTTATCAATAATTATTTATAACTCATAAATAATCTATCATTCAGTATGTTACATGTGTAATAAATGATCTATATTTTCGTGTATTATCCGGCTAAAAATAATCGTACCCATATTGAATCCGGTTTGTATTCGCTTCGTATTCGTAAGTGATAGTATCCGGTATTATTCGCATTCGTATTCACATCCGACACCATTCGTATCTGACTTCGTATTCGATAAAAAAAATATGGATACGGATACGGGATGAACAATATCCGACCGTATCCGATCCGATTACATCCCTACACAAGATACACGAGCCTTCTTGTAAGAGTTTAACAACAATAGTGAAACCACTGGACTAGGGTTATTATCTCTGCTGTGGGAGGTCGGCATCAGTATATCCTATCCAAAAAGTATTCTCTAGACGCAAACCCTTCACCAAAAAGGGGCTCTGTTGATCTCTTATTCAACAAGTAAGCTCAACAGGGACCTGTTTCCCAAACGTCGACACTTATATTGACCTTTCAGTTCCTTTTAATGGACATCTTTTCTTGCATAAGTATTAACCTTTTCAGGATGTCAACACAAAGACCAATCTATTCTCACAAACTCAAGAGAAATTATTAGTCATTTAACATGAACGCAGTCCTTCATGTAGTGTCCTTTCTGATTGCAGTGTCTACATGTATCCTTGTCCACCTCTGCTGGACCCTTGCCTTTGCCTTCATAAGGCTTCTTGCTAAGGGAAAACTTCTTATTCTGAGGTTTTCCTTTATTCTTAAAAGAAGACTTAGACTTGCTCTGAAAATTGCTCTTTTTATTTGGAGATGACTTGAAATGATTAATATGGTCAAGCTCTGAGCTCTAAGCCTTTCTTATTCTTGAGCACATATAGCCATCAATTTTTCTATACTCCACTTTTCATTAATGGAGTTGTAATTTACTGCAAAAGTCTCATATTCCTTAGGCAAGGAGTTTATGATAAATTGCACTAAATATCCTTCTGAAATCTCTATTTCCATGGTTTTCAGCTTAGTGGCTATGTTGCTCATCTTGAATGTGCTCTCTAATATTACTTTGTCCATCAAACTTCTCATTTGCAAGTCTTTGCATAAGAGAGTTTGCATACATCTTAGTAGAGCCGATTGAAGCTCGACTCACGAACTTTGCTAAGGTATTCCTTAGCACTGGCACATTCTGGGATGACACCCCTTATACCTTCCACGATAGAGTTTTTAATCACCATCATGCATTTTTTGTTCGAGTTTTCCCACTTCACACACTCTAAGTCGTATACCATTCTTGCCGTAGCATTATTCTCAGCACCCGGTTGACCTTCATGGATCAGTTGGAGCTCAGTGGGACGATCATGCATGATTGCATAATCAATATCTGAGAGAGCGAGTGCCATCTCAATCTTCTCCCTCCAAGAGGGATAATTCCCCCCGTTTAGGGGCTCAATGGCAGAGATCAAACTCAGAACATTTGAAGTGTTCGCAGCTTCAAAAGAAAATACAACTTAATCAGAATACTGAAATAAAATGCATGAATTAATTCAATGTTGGTTCAATTAAAACATGCTCTTAACAGAAAAAATTTGTTCTACTTCTAAATCACCGTTGGGCAAAATTAGAATGGAACAAATTTTAAACTTAAATATTGTGGCAAATTTTATCATCAACGTTGGTCAGAGGATAAAATTCCACACTAAGAATAAACTTAATATTTTTATGGCAAATTTTATCATCAACGTTGGTCAGAAGATAAATTTTCCATACTAAAACAAACTTAATACAATTTTCTAATTAAATTTTCTCGTTGGATCCAATTTAATCAGAAAAATAATCTTAAACTTAGCAGCGGAAACTTATTTAAACTCAATAATAAAATTAAACTTCATAGCGGAAAAATTTGCTGTTTACTCAGTGCTTAAAAATAAATTATTCTTCGCAGCAAAAGGAAAAACAGTAATTTAAAAAACAAAATCACTGTTCATGACTACTGTTCATGGCGAAACTCGCCCAAAAGCGGCCGAAAGCCCTCTGACACGCCTTGGGTCACCGAGCCATTGCAACTGGGCACGGGCACAGGCAGCGTCAGACCTCCGCATGGGCCAATATAGCCAGTAGAGCCGCTTTGACCCAGCACCGTCGGATTGCATCGGACGGCCAAGATCTCTTCGGCTCGGAATAAAACGCCGGAATTTTCGGCGCCCCCCTCGAAACCCTAATCACTTCTTCTTCCTCTCCGTCCGCGAGCAGCGCAAGAGAGAGCCAGAGCGAGACGAAGAGGCGGCAACGCCGTCTGCAGGCCCCTCGCCGGTGCGCGCGATCACCCGTGGGTGGACGCGCCGCCGTCGAGTGGCCTTGTGGCGGTGCCCTAAGCCGCGCGCACATGGAAAACCAGATGAACATGGCGACGCGACGCGGCTTCTTCCTCGCCGAAGACGACGAGCACGGGAGGCCAGGTAGGTCTCCCTTCCTTTTCTTAATACTGTTCTTGATTTGATTCTTCGGGTTTTGGGGAAAAATTAGTCTAGGGTTTCCTGATTTGGGGATAAAAATCCGATCTAGGGTTCATAGACTTGGAGCAAAAATTTGCCCTTCCTCTCCTTCTACTTTCTGCGCATTGGATCTAGCCCAAAAGGGCACAAAACCCGAAAGGGATCTTCATCTAGGGTTAGGGTTAGGCGCTAGAACACATGCTCTGATACCATTGTTGGTTTACTTAGAACCTTAGCGCCTAGATCTAACACCTAGAAGAAGGCTTAGGGTAAATACCTTCGGGTTTGGAGTTGCTTGAAAAAGCCATTGCCGTCGGCGATGAAGAGGAAGCTGTGGCGTCAGCGTCTAGCGTCAGCTCCGGGTTCTCCTTCCCTTTTCTTCACGTTCCGTCGGAGAGGAAGAAGAAGGAAGAAGCTGGAACGGCGGCGGCCTTCCCGTCACTTCCCCGCGCTAGGGTTGGATCGGATCGTGTGTTTGTGTCTGGCACGAGTAGCAACGGCGAACGTTGGTTCGCGTGCAGGGATCGTGCCTCCTTTTATATGGCGCGGGGTGTGACATGGGGCCGCAACCAAAAAGGATGTTGCGCCACCGATCAGGGCGCGAACGTGGGTAGGACTCGGTCTTTGACTGAGCCACCCGAGATCAAAACTAACATAACCTGGCCATGAAATGCAGCTGCATGAACTCGAGATATGTTAATCCGAGTCCCAACTCAATTTCGAATGAGATGTGTCTTTAGAACAAGTTGCATACTTGCATGCACCAATGATCATTCTACTGCAAAATCATAATTAAGATAGAGAAACTTTGCTTAAATTTTTTGAACTAAGGATTATGGTATTTACTCTTCAACAAAATGCTTACCGAAGGGGCATTATTCAACCGTTTGCATTACTTACAGAATCAAACACGTGGAAAAAAATGTATCGGAGATCGAGGTTTCTGAACCTTCAATTAAACTTGTCAGTTGGTTAATATGCCATATGCACATTGAGACTGTACCAAAAGATGCCAACAGAGCTTTTTGGTATCTCTTAATACTATCTCAATGTTTGTTTGGCAATCGTGTTACTATCTTAATGTAAATTTTGATACATCTTAAGAATAGTAAAAAGTTTCGTTGAACGAAGCAATCCGTCCCATCCAAAACCAACTATTCCGAGTGCAATCTCCGTTCATCTAAAAAAGATTAAGAAGAAAACTAGGTCCATCATTTCATCATCTAAAAAACAATAAAAAATATGCCAGATCGTTTCATCCTTCAGCGCAGACTGCGCAGTATGTAGCGTGCACATAGTACATAAGAAAGATAAGTACACGTAACAAAACAGCCGGACCTCATGAAGGTAAGTTCAGGACTGCAGATTGTGATTATATAGGCTTCGAGCTGGTATTGTGCCCATCAATAATCATGTGGTGTTGAGTGGTCAAACGATGGAGAAAGCAAGGAAAAAAAAAAGGGGGACGTAAAAGAGTGGGTCTTCATGATCTGACACATCTTTGAACTTTCCCTGGTATTCCATGTCAGTGTGCCATCTTAAGTGGTTTCCTCGTACAGTACTACACCAGTTTAGTTATCATTGAAGAATCAAGAGTCCAGTGCTGGTTTGTTATCACTCAAGAATCATGAGTACAGTACTAATTTAGGACCTATTTGACAGAGGAGTTCCAGATTCTGATTCTCCAGGTTCAGCTCCTGATTTTCTCTGGTGGAAGTGATTCCTGTCTGAAATAGTTACAAATTTGGTGGGGAGGTTCATAACTGGGAGGTTGTGAATCAGGTGGAGAACAGGTTTTTTTGGCTTCCAGACTGCAAGTTAAAAAAAACATGAATAACTTTCTCAGATTCCTATATGAAGCTGGTTGATTTTTTTTATTTGGTAAAGCTCCTCAACTTCTTATGAAGAAACCGAAACTAGAAACTCTGCCAAAACACACCCTTAGTTATCATTCAAGAATCACTTGTGTCCAGCCACTAGAGGAAGATTTCATTCCAGGATGATTGCCTATGTTTTGGGGGGAAAAAAACAACACGGCTTACTAATTGCGTTCACACACAAACCATGAACAACTTTCCACCGACGAGTCACTCCTTACACAAGTATTGAACCATCGTAAGAGTAGAGTAGATAAAACAGTGCTCTTCTAAACCACCGCCACCACCCACACACATATATTTGTATATATATTTCATATCTTTTAGCTAAGATTGATTTTGATCTTTAAATTTTACAAGGTTGTAGAATCTCACCTCCTCTATATATGATAATTTTTTAAGAATTTTGAAAACCTGCATATATAGTTTTCATGAACAAAATTTAAGTTATATTTGTTGGCCTTTCTAGTAAAATATTTTAAAATTCTCAAAAATTTACCATATGTAGGGGAGGAGAGCATATACAATCATGTAAAATTTGATGGCTAAACTCAATTGTATTTGAACGATATAAAATTAACAAAGCGCTAAACAGTGAAACATCATTATTTAGTCAATTTTGTCTTTTCATATCTTTTCGCTGAGATTGATTTTGGCCTTTAAATTTTACAGGGCTGTAGAATCCCACCTTCCCTACATATGGTAATTTTTTGAGAATTTTTTAAAACTTGTACATGTAGTTTTCATAGATTTTACATGATAAAGATAATTTAAATAGGTTGCGTTATCTTTTACTATCCAGAAAATAACATTTTACTGCCTATTACTCTAGATGTTACTATACTGAAACGAAGTGAATTATTAGAACAAGAATTTAGTTCTATTTGTTGGCCCTATAGTAAAATATTTGAAAATTCTCAAAAAAAATATCATACGTATCAGAGGTAATATTCTACATCCTTATAAAATTTGATGGCCAAACTCAATAGTATTTAAAAATATATGAAATTGATAGAGCACTAGACAGTAAAAAGATCACTATTCAGTCAAATTTGTATTTTTCATATCTTTCGGTTGATATTAATTTTGGCCTTTAAATTTTACAAAGTTGTAGAATCTCAACTTGCCTACATATAATAATTTTTTGTGAATTTTTAAAAAATTGTACACATGGTTTTCATAAATAAGAATTTAGTTCTATTTGTCGGTCCTATGGTAAAATATTTGAAAAATTCTTAAAGAATTACCATATATAGCGAAGGTAAGTTTCTACAACCATATAAAATTTAAAGACCAAATTCAATCACATTTAAAAGATATAAAATTATCAAAGCACCGAACAGTGAAAATCACTATTCAACTGAATCTGTATTTTTCATATCTTTCAACTAAAATTGATTTTGGTTTTCAAATTTTACAGAGTTGTATATATAATCTCACTTTGATAATCTTTTAAAACTTGCACATGTGATTTCCAATGATTTTACACGGTAGGAGTGGTTTACATAATATATGTTGTTTTTATTATCTGGAAAATGACACATTACTCGCTATTACACAAGATATTACTATACTGAAACAAAGTGTACAAACAAAAATACTAGTAACATGTTATTTGTTTCAATAGTAAAAGGCAACATATCCAGTGTTTTCAAAAATCCATGATATATATATACATATTTTTAAAAATTCTCAAAAGTTACCATACATAGAGGAGTGAGATTCTACAACGCTATAAAATTTCAAGACTAAAATCAATCTCATTTGAAAGTTATGGCTAAATTAAAAAAAATATTTATGTACAAACAAAAATAGCATTTATTAGTCATTTACTAGTTTGGAGGCCGTGTTGTTGCGTAGAGTATTGAATGGCTTGGTCGGTCTATGTTAATTAGGCTCGGTAGGTCTGCGTTAACTGGTTGACGCTAAACTACGCGTGTATATATATAACGCATTTACTATTTGATTTCCCACCGTATTAAGAACTGCAAATCCAGTAGTAAATCAGGAATCCTCATTTTGCTGTTTAATACACTAACGTTTACTAGCCACCTAACTAATATGTTTTCTAGTTTGTACATGACTTCGTTATTTTTTATTTTAGCCATAACTTTTTATTAGCAGTTTTGATTTGCAAATGGTTTTCATCAGTAGCTTAATTACGACGAGGGCATAGAATGATATAAGTATCACTAATAAACAGTAATTTTTCTGACTGGTTTATTAGCGAGACTTATATCATGTTGTTCCTCTCGTCATCAGTAATTTAATGGTGAAATTCGTTCGTGGATTGGAGCTACGAATAAAAAGTTATAGCTAAAAAAGAAAAAAACAGATTAGCTCTTCCGTGTGTGTGTGTATGATCTCCTTCCAAACAAATTTATAAAAATGGCCACTTCTCGAACATGGAAAACATGGCAGGTCATATGCCGCGCTGCGGTACCGCGACAAATTTTCCTGCTGATCTCTTCCTCACTAGGTCAAAACACGTTAATTAATTAACCACCTAATTAATCACTTTAATTATTAAATAATCTAATTAAGTCACTTAATTAACGACTTTACTACTTAATTAACCAACTTGCCTACCCATGTGTGAATGCTCGGCAGTTCCTGTTGTCAAGGTACTATTACACGGCAGATGACTTGCTAAATCCAAAGCTACCGCTACCACGATGAACTATGCCGCAGCTATATAAGAATGTGACGTATCATCTTCCGATGCTTCCAAATCCGAAAGAAGCTATTTTGCCAATTACGTTTGTATTAGACAAGATTAGAAAAAAAAAAATGGTCATAGGAAAACGTTCCGTTCAGTCGACAGGACATCAGAGGCTAGAAACAAACAGTAACATCGGAAAATAGGAGCGTCGTACTAGCATTCTTGCTAGAAACAGTGACATGTGCGGATTTCTAGGGAGACGTCGTACTAGCATTTTTGCTAGACTGCCCATCAGCGGCAATTCTTTTTTTCGAAACTGAATCAGCCGCAATTCTTGACACATGGAAATGGTTCGCCCAACAACTCTTCTATTTTTAACTTATATTCTCCCACGACCCGGTGGTACATCACAAGCCAATCAAGTAATTCCAAGTGTCATCCAAGCAGCTAACCACATTTGAGTACTTGTCGCCTTATCAGTTCTAAGAGCAAGTCCAACCCACCTTTTAAATCTCTCCCTATCTTAAATTATAAGGAGAATTAAAAAAATGTGAGCTCTAACTCAACTCTTATAAGAAACCTTTATTCTAGGGAGACCCTTTCTCACCCCTACATCTAGGGGCTTTCTCCTTCCCCCTACTATTTTCTTCAATATTTTTTTATTCATTATTTCTATTTTTAGTAAATAATTCATGGGTACAAAGTAATAATAATGTTTAGATAAATAATAGGGGTGAGTAATAGGGAGTGTGGGTTGAAGATAAATTTGATATAGGGTGCCCTTAATTTTTACATCACCTCTAAATAAGTGATTTAGGAGAAAAATATAGAGATTTGGATTGAAGTTGTTTTAAGGCCAGATCGCCAATAAATCAGAGGTAAAGACGGCACGGGTAATTCCAGTCCTCCAGCGCCAGTGGGCAGGACGCAGAGGCAACATCACTACAGTTATGTTCTCAGTTGATTCAACCCATGAAGTTTCATCGCTAATGATACGAGTAGATTAGTATTCCCTCCGTTAAGAAATTTAAGTCACGTAGTTCAAATGATGTTGCTGAGAAATAGAAGATCCTCATGCAGATGTAACTAAGCTTTTTCTAGAGTATCCTTATTTATTACTCCCTCGGGTTCACAAATATTTATCAATTTAGAATACATACATTTAAACTTTTAAAACTTTAACTTTTAATATCTTTTTAAATATTTAAATTGGATGCATCAATAATTTTTAAATATTTAAATTAGATGCATAAAAATTACAAGTATAGATTCGTCTTGAAACGTACTTTCATAATATTATAATTTTATTAGATTGTTAAATATATTCTAATAGAAATTAGTGGTCAAAGTTGAGTTTTGTGGACCGTATCGATGTTTAAAACGATAACTATTTGTGACTGAAAGAAGTATCCCTCAATCATATGCATTTATTTATTACCAGTCACATAAAGTATTCTCTCTCGTATTTTCAACATGATTATGAGAGGTATTTAAGTCATTTCTTCGATACATTCCCAATTTCACTGCTTATCTTAATCCTTATGCAAAATCAAAACATATCTTATGTTTCTCAATAAAATAAGTACTTATTCACGAACCAACATCCCATTAACTACGCAGAACATGGTATAAGAAGCACATATGTAGTGAAAGCTTATTTATGGAGCCTCTTTCCTCCGCCCAAGTTGCGTTCAAAAGGAAGAGCCCAGTAATCGCCAACACAGTATCACACCGGTTCACCGAAACAGAACAACAATTGCAAAGCACAACCTGCACCACCTACGAAAAAGTACTACTACCAGCGGTATGTTCATGGTGCGGTGCACCAGGTCGACGGCGCGGGCAACTTCATCGGGGGCAGTCCCGCCTGAATCCATTGCCGGAGCGTGGCGCATCAGGCAGAGCAGGCGTGCCTCGTGACCTCGAACTCTCGCCCGGCGGAGATGGAGGGGAGGATGATGAGGCAGGCGGCGACGAGCAACACGACGACGAGAACAACCGTCAAAGTCATCATGGCGAGTCGCTCCGTGGACGGCGCGCCGGCTGCATCGCAAGCCGCCCGGAAGTAGCGCGCCAGAAGCATGGTGCCAAGGGCGGGGGCGGTCACGGCGCAGATGAGGAACACGGAGACAGCGACGCTGGCAATGGGGCTCTCCCCGGCGAGTGCAAGCAAGAGTCGGAGCGCCTCGAGGCCACCGGCCGCCGCGCCGCCCACGGCCAGAACAATGGTCGTCCGCAGAAGGGCTGCCATGGGGATCGAGAAGGCCGCGGAAGGGGAAGCAGACCGTCGTTTAGTTGTTCACTAGAGCCAGTAGAACAGAGGAGAGAGGTTCGGGGATCTGGTGTTGGTGTGCGTTGGAAGAGGGCTTTGCCACGGTTTATTTATAATGGGATTACGGGAGACGAGCGTTGGAAGAGGGCTTTTCTACGGTTTATTCGTCTTTGCACCTGTGGCTAGGGAGCACCATTCTGTCCATTCGAGACACATAACATCTTGAGAGGTTGGTCGCCGTCCCGGGCTTTGCGGTATCTTAGACGGGGCCCACGGGGGTTTCTCGGCAGAGACGTCGTACGCGTTAGGCGTGTCAGATGGTATAGGCGGCGGTATACATATTATATCTCCATATCATCTATAGACAACATTAAAAATAACTCATATAATGGATCATCTATATAGTTGTCTGTAATGGTCTCTCATCCAATTAACAGGTTGTCTATACAATGGTACATAAAATAGAAAGCTGTCTATAAGACCGTCTGTTAAATAGTAGACATCAACTTTCTCTCTCCTCCTTCTCTCTCCTCCATATCACCTAAAATCCTAGGTGACGTGGTCTTACAGACAGCTGATATACATCATTGTACATGCTTAGCAGCGATTCTTTGACTACTGTGGCGAGACCAGATGAGAGAGAGAACTATTTTCCATTTCCAGACAGACCCCGAGCCGAGGTTGGAACAATTCTTTATTTTCTTGTTGGTTCCTTCTTTCTTATTTATTCAAAGTGAGTCTCTTCCATTCGGTTCATTAGCTTTAGGAAAAATAGAAGCAGCGGAATGCTCGCTTCTAAAAGGCTTAAAGGCTCTGATCAAGGCAATGAACATTTTTCACTTGGAAACTAATAAGAAAGGAATTCAAATCATAGTTCAATACTGACTTAGAAATGGCTTGCCCGCCCAATGACCCTTCTATTCTTTTAAAGATATAACCGAACTCTTGATCCTAATTGTTGAGATATATTTAGACTTTTGGTTTTGATACATGAAATCTAAAACTATCTAGGGTTATGGGTGTAAATATAGCGCACTTTGTACAAAAGAAAAGAAAAAGGTTGATCTCCCTGTATTATGTGTACACCTGTTATGACAGTTCTTCATCTATTTTTTATTAGTATTTGGATTGACATCATCATTGTTTTACAATATTTTTGATTTTGTTCGCCCACAACCCGGTGGCAACACATCACAATCCAATCAAGTAATTCCAAGTGCCATTAAAGCAGCCGACAGCATCTGAGTGTTGTCGCCTTCTAAACTAGCTAGAATTCCGTGTACGTTGCTGCGGGTGACTCTTCTAAAAGATGCGAATCCAAAGTCCAAACACACCCCATCTAAATAGACTATAAATGTTGAAAAATCTGTCAAAATGGATATGGAAAAAAAAATCGATCAAAGCACCAGTTGAAATGAATCCAAAAGAAAAGATATTGAGCATCATCATTTTTAGTACGGAGAGAGAAGAAAAGAGGAAAATACTGTAGCACCTAGAAATTGTAGAAACTAACGTAACCAAGCGCCACGTGGCTGACATAGGCTGACTTCTCTAACAGTATTGATATAGGTCCTGTTTGGCTTTTTGGTTTATAGATTAAAGCCAGTTTTTTTTGACTTAAACAGCTTAAAAATTAATGGCTTTTGTACGTGATAGAGGAGGGTAATTTTACCTAACTTTAGTATCATTAGTCTAAAACCAACCATCAATAAGACAAAAAATCTCTCTAATGGTTTTTGGCTTTTAGTTATATGGAGGCTTATGGTTTTTAAAAAATCTAGATAAAAAGTTACTCGTTTGTTTAGACTTTAACTTTTTAATTTTTAAATCAGTGAAAAAATCTAAACAAATAAGACCATAGTACAGATTCTGAAACAATCAAATTGAGATCGCCAATAAACCAGAGGAAAAGTCGGCATGGGAAATTTCAGTACCTCTCCAGCACCCGTTCGCAAGATGGATAGGCAGATCACAAGAGTTCTGTTCTCGGTTGATTCAATCCATTCAAGTTTCACCGCTAATCACTACTATATAAAGTAAAAGTTTCTTCCCGCATCATTTTATCAAAATTACCCACATTTGCCACTGCTCTTTAATTACCCACATTTGCTACTGCTTTTTAATTACCCACTTTTGCCACTGTTAGTGCTCTTTGCAAATAAACATTTTATCGCAAATTGAGTTTCAACCATTATACATTCAAATTGAACATTATTATTCAGACAAGATTAGTGTTTTTTGCAAATAAATTTTTGTCACAAATTGAGTTTTCGTTGCAACGCATACGGGCACATGACTAGTGATGGGAAAAGATTAGTATTCGCTCCGGTGACAAGTATAAGATAGCTTTGAATGATTTTGTTGAGAAATATAAAGTTTATGTCTACAATGTAACAAAGCTTTTTCTATTATACCACTATTTATTATCTCTCAACCATATATATTTATTCATTATCATCCACACAAAAAGTATTCTCTCTCATTTTTTTCAAGATAATTATAAGAGATACCTAAATCATTTTCTCTTATATATTTCTCAATGTCACCACTATCTTAATCCTTATACAAAGTCGAAACACGTGTCATATTTCTCAATAAAGGAAGCACTTGTTCTTGAACCAATATCACATTAACTACTCAGAAAATGGTATAAAAAGTATGTATGTAGTGAATTTTTATTTATAGAGCCCACTTGTACAATTAGGAAGAGCCCAGTAATCATCAACACAATATCACTCCGGTTCATCAAAACAAAACAACAATAGTAAAACACAACCTGCACCACCTACCAAACATGGAGTGCTACTCCGGGGCAGACGCATCCGACTCCATCCCTAAAGCGTGCCGCATCAGGCAAAGCAGGCATACCTCGCGACGTCGAACACACGCCCGGCGGAGATGGAGGGGAGGATGATAAGGCAGACGGCGACAAGCAACACGATGGCCAGATCGACCATCAAAGTCAGCATGGTGAATCGCTCCGTGGCCGGCACAGCGGGTACGGTGGCTGCATTGCATGCCACCCAGAAATAGCGCGCCAGAAGCATGGTGCCCAGGGGCCAAGACGGGGACGGTCACGCGCGCGGATGAGGAACATGTAGACGGCCACGCCTGCGATGGGGCTCTGCCCAGCGAGCACGAACAAGAGTCGGAGCACCTTGGGGACGCTGCCCACGGCCAGAACAATGGTCATCCGTAGAAGGGCTGCCATGGGGATCGAGAAGGCCACGGAAGGGGAAGCAGAGTGCCGTTCAGTTGTTTTGGATGATTATGTACATTTGATGAGTAATTGATTATGTTTGAATCTGTAATGCTCAAGTTTAAATTTGTTTTGAATTCTATTTTGAATTTAATGTAATTTGAGGTGCTGTCAGTGTTAGGTGGCACTACTGATTTGAGATGATGATTGTACTGGTCCTACAATACTACCGGTCATAAATTAAGTAACATTTTTATAGAAAGGTGTTTTCTCTAAAGTGCGTAAGGTGTGGCCATACCGGCTATAGAGGAATGGTAGTACCGGGGATATGGTACTACCGGTAATTATTTTCTAGAGAGGGGTCTCTCGAGGTTTCTCAGGACGAGCGATACTACTGGTCAACTAAGAACGGTAGTACAAGACTTACGGTACTATTGACCATGGGTGGCGGTAGTATGGACTTTCCAGTGAGTTGGATGATGTATTTATTGTGAACAGTGCTATGAGATGTGTTTTTTATTTGTGTTGGTTGTAGAGCTTCGGAGCTAGATCATGGTGAGTCGAAAGTGAGACTGGGACTATACTAGGAGCTGAGATCCAGAATGGTTAAGAGACGCCGGAAGATTACTGAGGCCGAGAAGTGATTGCAAACGGGGAAGACAATGAGTCGGGGAGTAAAACATTGGTGATGGATATGACGGGCAATAGCATGTGCCGGAACGAGCCTTAGGGACGAGTTGAGATCCAAAACAGTTAAGGAAACTGGTGCCGCCATGGTGAAGCGGTCAAGGACACGTGACGCGTCGAATGACTTGGGTCTGTTTGCAAGCGAGGACTGTTCGGGGAGTCCAGACGCGTGAAAGGCTTGGCAGCAAATAATTAGGGCCACGTGGAAAGCATGAAGTATGGCAATGCTTCAAAAAAAAAAGAAAAAAAGACCAGTCATTAGGGCAAATTGAAAATTTGTCTAATACCGGCGGCTGAGATGGTTTAGAAAACTGTGGCGTTGGCCTAAGCAGTTTAGGTCACGCCAAAGTGAGATTTGATGCAAATTCGGACTCGTAGAGTAGTAGTGTCGTCTCTGTGCTTATTTTCTTTGAAAATTTTCCGTGCATATTTGACTTGGTGAGGTTTTGGTTGATTTTTTTTAGAGAAAAAATTATTATATGATCATTCACCTATTTTTGTTCTTTTGTATTAACTAGAGCAAGTAGAAGTGTAGAACAGAGGAGGGAGGTTTGGTGTGCCTATTGTGGACGACCGGTGGGATCACTCGTTTTTCTTTTCTTTTCCCCCTAGAGAAGGGAACACCACCCGTTGTTACGAAGCAGCGCACCATTCCCAGTTTCCCACTTGTTAGGTTCGGCACGTTCGTGACACGGAAGCATCTTGTGAAGTCGGCGTCCCGGGGGTTTCTTTTTTGCTATCTTTGACAGGGCTTTCCCTTGACAAGTACGGCCACGTACAACGACGCTAACCATCCGAGGGGCCAATCATCTGTACTTCTGTAGTACTTTCTGTAGTTGCCTGCGCGAAGCACCGTGCTCACTGCGTTGCTTGGTATTGTGCCTGTCACTTGGCACTAACCGCAGGCAGGATTTGTGCACATATTCTCGCAGATCCGTCATCCCTTTCAGCAGGTGCCACGTCATCACATGGAGATTTGGCGATTTTTTGGTATTTCTTTGGGCCTCTTGACTCAATTTTTTGCAAGGATGGTTTCTATTCAACAAGTTACAAATCTGACTTGCATCTGTCACTTGTCTGGTTTGTGAATACGGAAGGTGACTGAAGTGATATAAGAATGTGGCTTGTCGTGATCAAGAAGGAAACAGATTTACAATTTTGTTCTTATAGAGGCTGTTTGGTTGTCTAATCTCACGCGGTTAGACTCGTGGGAGTCAGAAAACTAACGTTTGGTTGCTCGTTGTATCGTATGAACCTGTACCTACGCATGCAAGATGGCTGTTTGGTTACTACGCTAGTGATCTTGAGCTGAGCAAGTCTGATCTGCAAAGCACTTCCATGATCGAGTTAAATGGAAACTAGCTCTATTTGTTTCCGGAGCCAGCTGGAACGATCTGAGCTCTCGCGGTCAGGCTCGTGCGAGACGGCAACCAAACAGCCTCATAAAGATCAAACTTGTAAAAAAAAAAAATAAACCAAAGGACAAAGCTTCTAGAGTGGCTTCTTCTACTTATCCGTGCTTGGCTTTCTGAGACGCCAGTAGGTTGGGTGGTCGGGGACTCGGGGGGCGGTGCGCTTTTTCCCGCGACGAGACGCACGGGCGGGAGACCGAGCACCGAGTAAACCAACTTGAGACGATGACTTCTGCCTCCCTTTCGCGCATCGCGCGCATGCTACCGCCGGCCGAATGGAACATATCTCTCGACTGCCAGTCTTTCCATTCCTTCGCCCAGAGGTCAGGTGCACATCTGAAGGGGCGACGTGGCGGACAAGGCGACGAAAAACAGGGCATGTTTTAACTTCGTTCCAGTTTTCGTTTGCCGTCCTTATACTCGGGTCGAGTTTGGAACCTACAAGGAACCTCGGATGGACAAGAGGTTTGGTAAACATCATCCGGATATTTCCTTCCATAAAATCATCTAAATTCCTAACCTTCATATCTGCATTGGGATTCAAACACGATTTTCAATTATTTCAAATTAGCAAACTATAGAGGTAATTAGCAAAATTTAAAACTTTCAAATTTATTTTTCATACTTTTGACTATTAACGATGCTTGTAATATACTCCCTCCGGTCCTGTATGTAAGGCGCATAAAAGTTTTTGCAAAGACCAAGGAAAGTGAGTTGAGCTGGAGGATTAGTTTTCCATGTTTATAGTTAATTACTCCGGCCGCCGTCGTTCCGATTCGCGCGTGCCATACCGCTAATTACTCCGGCCATACACGCGCTAATTACTTCGGCCATGCACACGCTCGTCATGCACGCACTCGCCATGCATGCACTCTCGCTCGATCGGGCCATGTCGCCATGCACGCGATTAGAGTAATTAGCGCTACAATCGGTGGAGTAATTACTGCGCCCTACAAAACGGAACAACACCAAAAATTTTATGCACCTTAGATACAGGAACGGAGGGAGTATGTGCTAGTACTATTCACAGAGAACTTGTAAAAATATCATAACTTTTGACTTGTAACTTCGATTTTGGTGTTCTTAAGCTTTCCGGAATCATCAAATGATGAGCTCTCCGATTATATTTTTTTGGGCTCCGATTCTAGTTTGCAAATAAGAAATCCGGGCACTTTTGTTAAAATGGTCATAACTTTTGACTCGTAACTCCGATCGGGGTATTCTTTGGCTCGTTTGAAAGATAACGAAAAATAGTCGGATCGATGGTTTGTCTTGTGCGTCTTGGCGATGGAATTCCAAAAAATGTCGTTTAGGGCCTCAAAACGGCCTCCGAAGTTTTGAATCTGTTTCGGTCGTTTTTTTCAATTATTGCAAATGGAATATTAGTTTCAATTATTTTAAATGTAATATTATTTAATTTCAATTCTTTCAAATTAGAAGACAGGAGAGGTAATTAGCAATATTTAAATTTTCTATTTTTTATTATTTGTGGCGGTTTCAAATTAAAACGCCATCGATTGATATCGATGGCGGTTCTTGGCTAGAACGCGTCATCGATATCACATTATTAGTGGCGGTTCTAGCCAAGAACCGCCACTAATAATGTGATATCGATGACGATTCTTGACTAAAACCGCCACTAATAATGGATTATCTGTGACGATTCCAGCCAAAAACCGTCACAAATAGTCCCGACATTATTTGTGACGGTTCCAGAGAAAAACCGCCACAAATAATCACTTATTTGTGACGGTTGAAAACAAAAACCGCCACAAATAGTCTTCCCACCATTTTAAACTTTAGAACCGCTACAGATAAGTGTATTTGTGACGGTTCCTTTTGGAACCGTCACAAATAAGACGTCATCTATGTGCTATTTTGTGGTAGTGATAGCCTTAGCAGCGATTCTTTGACTACTGTAGCGAGACCAGACGAGAGAGAGAACTAATTTCGAGCTGAGGTTGGAATAATCCCTCATTTTCTTGTTGGTTCCTTCTTTCTTATTTATTCAAAGTGAGTCTCTTCCATTCGGTTCATCAGCTTTTGGAAAAATAGAAGCAGCGGAATGCTGGCTTCTAAAAGGCTTAAAGGCTCTGATCAAGCTAATGAACATTTTTCACTTGAAAAATAATGAGAAAGGAATTCAAATCATAGTTCAATACTGACTTAGAAATGGCTTGCCCGTCCAACAACCCTTCTATTTTTTTTTAAAGATATAACCGAAATTCTTGATCCTAATTGTTGAGATATATTTGGACTCTTGATTTTGATATATGAAATCTAAAACTACCTAGGGTTATAGGTGTAAATATAGCTCCCTTTGTATAAAAGAAACAATCTATAATCAATAAAGAGAGAAAAAGGTTGATCTCCCTGTATTATGTGTACATCTGTTGTGATAGTTCTTGGTCTATTTTTTATTAGTATTTGGATTGACCAACGTCAATCGTCATTGTTTTACAATATTTTTTATTTTGTTCGCCCACAACCCGGTGCCAACACATCACAACCAATCAAGTAATTCCAAGTGCCATTAAAGCAGCCGACAGCATCTGAGTGTTGTCGCCTTATCTAAACTAGCTAGAATTCCGCGCACCTGGCTGCAGGTGACTCTTCCAGAAGATGCGAATCCAAACACACCCATCTAAATACACTATAAATGTTAAAAAATCTGTCAAAATGGATATGGAAAAAAAATCGATCAAAGCACCAGTTGAAATGAATCGAAAAGAAAAGATATTGAGCATCATCATTTTTAGTACGGAGAGAGAAGAAAAGAGGAAAATACTGTAGCACCTAGAAATTGTAGAAACTAACGTAACCAAGCGCCACGTGGCTGACATAGGCTGACTTCTCTAACAATATTGATATAGGTCCTATTTGTTTAGATTTAGATTTTTTGGTTTATAGATTAAAGTCAGTTTTTTTGACTTAAACAGCTTAAAAATTAATGGCTTTTGTACGTGATAGAGGAGGGTAATTTTACTTAACTTTAGTGTCATTAGTCTAAAACCAACCATCAATAAGACAACAAAATATCTCTCCAATGGTTTTTGGCTTTTAGTTATATGAAGGTTTATGATTTTTAAAAAACCTAGATAAAAAACTATTCCTTTGTTTAGACTTTAACTTTTTAGCTTTTAAATCAGTGAAAAAGTCTAAACAAACAAGACCATAGTACAGATTCTAAAACAATCAAATTGAGATCGCCAATAAACCAGATTCTAAAACAGAGGAAAAGTCGGCATGGGAAATTTCAGTACCTCTCCAGCACCCGTTCGCAAGATGGATAGGCAGATCACAAGAGTTCTGTTCTCGGTTGATTCAATCCATTCAAGTTTCACCGCTAATCACTACTATATAAAGTAAAAGTTTCTTTCCGCGTCATTTTATCAAAATTATCCACCTTTGTCACTGCTCTTTAATTACCCACATTTGCTACTGCTCTTTAATTACCCACTTTTGCCACTGTTAGTGCTCTTTGCAAATAAACATTTTATCGCAAATTGAGTTTCAACCATTGTACATTCAGATTGAACATTATTATTCAGACAAGATTAGTGCTTTTTGCAAATAAATTTTTGTCACAAATTGAGTTTTCGTTGCAACGCACGGGTACATGACTAGTGATAGAAAAAGATTAGTATTCGCTCCGGTGACAAGTATAAGATAGCTTTGAATGATTTTGTTGAGAAATATAAAGTTTATGTCTACAATGTAACAAAGCTTTTTCTATTATATCACTATTTATTATCTCTCAACCATATATATTTATTCATTATCATCCACACAAAAAGTATTCTCTCTCATTTTTTTCAAGATAATTATAAGAGATACCTAAATCATTTTCTCTTATATATTTCTCAATGTCACCACTGTCTTAATCCTCATACAAAGTCGAAACACGTGTCGTATTTCTCAATAAAGGAAGCACTTGTTCTTGAACCAATATCACATTAACTACTCAGAAAATGGTATAAAAAAGTATATATGTAGTGAATTTTTATTTATAGAACCCACTTGTACAATTAGGAAGAGCCCAGTAATCATCAACACAATATCACTCCGGTTCATCAAAACAAAACAACAATAGCAAAACACAACCTGCACCACCTACCAAACATGGAGTGCTACTCCGGGGCAGACGCATCCGACTCCATCCCTGAAGCGTGCCGCATCAGGCAAAGCAGGCATACCTCGCGACGTCGAACACGCGCCCGGCGGAGATGGAGGGGAGGATGATAAGGCAGACGGCGACAAGCAACACGATGGCCAGATCGACCATCAAAGTCAGCATGGTGAATCGCTCCGTGGCCGGCACAGCGGGTACGGTGGCTGCATTGCATGCCACCCAGAAATAGCGCGCCAGAAGCATGGTGCCCAGGGGCCAGGACGGGGACGGTCACAGCGCGGTTGAGGAACATGTAGACGGCCACGCCTGCGATGGGGCTCTGCCCAGCGAGCACGAACAAGAGTCGGAGCACCTCGGGGACGCTGCCCACGGCCAGAACAATGGTCATCCGCAGAAGGGCTGCCATGGGGACCGAGAAGGCCACGGAAGGGGAAGCAGAGTGCCGTTCAGTTGTTTTGGAAGATTATGTACGTTTAATGAGTAATTGATTATGTTTGAATCTGTAATGCTCAAGTTTGAATTTGTTTTGAATTCTATTTTGAATTTAATGTAATTTGAGGTGCTATCAGTGTTGGGTGGCACTACTGATTTGGGATGATGATTGTGCTGGTCCTACAATACTAACGGTCATAAGTACAGTAACATTTTTATAGAGAGGTGTTTTCTCTAAAGTGTGTAAGGTGTGGCCATACCGGCCATAGAGGAATGGTAGTACCGGGGTTATGATACTACCGGTCTCCAGTTAGTGGTAATTATTTTCTAGAGAGGGGTCTCTCGAGGTTTCTCAGGACGAGCGATATTACTGGTCAACTGAGAATGGTAGTACAAGACTTACGGTACTATTGACCCTGGGTGGCGGTAGTATGGACTTTCCAGTGACTTGGATGATGTATTTATTGTGAACAGTGTTATGAGATGTGTTTCTTATTTGTGTTGGTTGCAGGACTTCGGAGCTAGATCATGGTAAGGTGAAAGCAAGACTGGGACTATACTAGGAGCTGAGATCCAGAACGGCCAAGAGACGTCGGAAGATTATTGAGGCCGAGAAGTGATTGCAAACCGGGAAGACAATGAGTCGGGGAGTAAAACATTGGTGATGGATATGACGGGCAATAGCATGTACCGGAACGAGCCTCAGGGACGAGTTGAGATCCAAAACAGTTAAGGAAACTGGTGCCGCCATGGTGAAGCGGTCAAGGACACGTGACGCGTCGAATGACTTGGGTCTGTTTGCAAGCGAGGACTGTTCAGGGAGTCCAGACGCGTGAAAGGCTTGGCAGCAAATAATTAGGGCCACGTGGAAAGCACGAAGTATGGCAATGCTTAAAAAAAAGAAAGAAAGAAAGACCAGTCATTAGGGCAAATTGAAAATTTGTCTAATACCGGCGGCTGAGATGGTTTAGAAAACTGTGGCGTTGGCCTAAGCAGTTTAGGTCACGCCAAAGTGAGATTTGATGCAAATTCGGACTCATAGAGTAGTAGTGTCGTCTCTGTGATTATTTTCTTTGAAAATTTTCCGTGCATATTTGACTTGATGAGGTTTTGGTTGATTTTTTTTAGAGAAAAAATTATTATATGATCATTCACCCATTTTTGTTCTTTTGTATTAACTAGAGCAAGTAGAAGTGTAGAACAGAGGAGGGAGGTTTGGTGTGCTTATTGTGGACGACCGGTGGGATCACTCGTTTTTTCTTTTCTTTTCCCCCTAGAGAAGGGAACACCACCCGTTGTTACGAAGCAGCGCACCACTCCCAGTTTCCCACTTGTTAGGTTCGGCACTTCGGCACTTTCGTGATACGGAAGCATCTTGTGAAGTCGGCGTCCCGGGGGTTTCTTTTTTGCTATCTTTGACAGGGGCTTTCCCTTGACAGGTACGGCCACGTACAACGACGCTAACCATCCGAGGGGCCAATCATCTGTACTTCTGTAGTACTTTCTGTAGTTGCCTGCGCGAAGCACCGTGCTCACTGCGTTGCTTGGTATTGTGCTCTCTCTAGTCTCTAGTACTTCTTTTCATGCCTTTTGTTTGCGGCACATCTGAAGGGGCGACGTGGCGGACAAGGCGACGAAAAACAGGGCATGTTTTAACTTCGTTCCAGTTTTCGTTTGCCGTCCTTATACTCGGGTCGAGTTTGGAACCTACAAGGAACCTCGGATGGACAAGAGGTTTGGTAAACATCATCCGGATATTTCCTTCCATAAAATCATCTAAATTCCTAACCTTCATATCTGCATTGGGATTCGTGCCCAGGAGAGTACTCCAATCAAAACCGAGTACTCCCAACCGCAAGCTCGATTCATCCCAAAAACACACCAAACGAAAACGGTAAACTCGATTCATATTTCATTGTACATGTCCTTGGACAACTAGTACGTGCTTCGCTAGAAGTAGATCACGTAACAAAATAGGCGGAGCTCATGAAGGCAGGTGCTATGTGGACGCTGCTGGTAGGCCCCATGCTGCACCAGTATGCAATTGCCAACCATTTATCATGTGGTAGTCGGCGCCTCAGCGGACAGACGACCAGAAAAACACGAGCAGACCTGACAGGAAATCATCCTGTAGAAACGAATAAAAAGGGAATAAAGGATCAAACTTGTAACAAAAATAAACCAAAGGAAAAAAAAAACAAAGCCTGTAGATTGGCGGACTCCATCAATGGGCAGGGGAATTCAACCCGGCCTCTTCTACTTATCCGTGCTTGGCTTTCTAAGACGCTAGTGGGTTGGGTCGGCGGGGCGGTGCGCTTTTTCCCGCGACGAGACGCACGGGCGGGGAGACCCAGCACCGAGTCACCACCAACGCGAGACGATGATTGCCGCCTTCCTTTCGCGCATTGCGCAGTTGCGCAAATGCTTCCGCCGGCCGCACGGAACATCTCTCTTGACTGCCTTAGTTTTTTCACATCTGCATTGGGATTCGTGCCCAGGAGAGTACTCCGATCAAAGCCGAGTACTCCCAACTGCAAGCTCGATTCATCCGAAAAACACGCCAAAAGAAAACGGTAAACTCGATTCATCTTTCATTGTACGTGTCCTTACAAGTTACAACTATTACATGCTTTGCTAGAAGTAGAGCACGTAACAAAATAGACGGAGCTCATGAAGGCAGGTGCTATGTGGACGCTGGTAGGCCCCATGCTGCACCAATATGGCATTGCCAACCATTAATCATGTGGTAGTCGGCGGATAGACGACCAGAAAAACACGAGCAGGCCTGACAGGAAATCAACCTGTAGGAATGAATAAAAAGGGAATAAAGCGCCTCGGAGAGCTAAAACCTGTTTTTCAGTTTGTTAACTTCTGTCGCTTGTAACAGTTGTCCTGCAACTAGCAAATCTATATTCATTCGGGGATGATGCCTCCCTTTTGAGAAAAAAAATTGACATGGCATACTGATTTTGTTTCGCCAGTCATGGACATGAGCTCTTTATAGAGGTGAAGGTAACGAGGGCATTCATGGTGGAGGCAACCACAATACGGTGGTCTCAAGTTACCACAGAGAATTTTTTTTTCTCCTACAGTAAATAGTGGCTTAAAGTGGTGGCTTTAATTATGTAGTTCAACCCTCCATTTAACCATAGACGGAGAGAGTACATAGCATTAGCCAAAGAACAAGGAACTTTGGAAAAGAACAAGGAACTAGCCAAAGAACAAGGAACTTTGGAAAAGAACAAGGAACTTTGGAACAAAGGACAGCCCAATCATCAGTAGGGTACCCGGAGGGAAGAAAACTAATCGGAAGCAGACACAGCGAGTGCAAAAGTTGTCCCCAAATCTATTGGGCGTACTACTGCTGTGGAGAAATTTACTCTCTTTTTAAAAAGTATCACGCGCGTACTCAAATATTCCCCGTGTATCAGCCAATGATAATTTTCTTGGATCTGTTTGATTTCAAGCTAATTTTATCATGTTTAAACTTAATTATGATAAAGTTGCCTAAGATTAGTTATAGCTTAGTTAACTGAATCTGATGCCTTCTTGCTAAACAGTCAGATGTTGATCTCCAGTAGGTAATAGAGGTACAGCAGAATATTGAGTGTGGACTGTGGAGTGCTATTTGTCCCATTCCGATGAGTGATGATGTCAGGTTTGGGCAGCACTATGTGCGCCGTAACCGACATGGGCAGTAGGGCCTGGTCGATTGTGGCCATGGTAGGAGTATGAGTCGGTTAAGGACTCTTATCAGAGTCCGATTGGGATTAGTTATCAGAGTCCAGTTGGGATTAGTTATTTCATGTTTTCTGTTGAGGCTATTTAAGCGCGTCAAGTAAGAAATAAAGAATCAAGAAAGAAGGTTACTTGTCGTCCTCCTCTGTTTTTCTTCGTGCGCAGATATGCTGCGGCCCATTCTTCTGACGGCGCCGCGTGAGTCGTTTTCCAAAGCCTCCGGCTCGTCATTCCGTGCATCAGTACAATCTCCGAAGCAGAGCTCATAACATCTTGGTATCAGAGACCATGGCTAGCGACGAGGTTCGAGCTCTGACGGATAAAATCGACCAGATTTTCCGCAAGCTTGAAGACATGGCGATGGTGCAGGATGGACACACGGCTCAGTTCGCCACCCTCACCACGCGATTGGACCGGCATGACGCACGCATCGCCAAGGTGGATGACCTGATGAGCACACTGGTGGGCGGAGGCGACAAGGAGAAAAGCGCGGAGGACACAATCTATGTACCTCCCCCTCGCCGTGACGCTAGTTCGGCAACAAACAACGGCAGCGGAATGAGTGGATGGAGGTGCGCCCGCCTTGGCTTGGTGGTGTGCACAGTGGTAGCCTGCAGCCCTCGCCGACGAGAAGCGGGCTTCTTGCTACACCTGACGGCCGACCCCCAAAACCTTCCCGATGGGACTTCGCGACATACGAAGGTGCTGACGATCCACTTCCTTGGTTAAATTCACGTGAACTATTTTTCCGAGGACGGCCTGCGGCGGAAGGCGATAAGGTCAAGACATGACAGTATCACTTGCGCGGGGAAGCGCAGCAGTGGTACATGCTCCTTGAGGAGGAGATGGGGGCCCTTACCTAGCCACACTTCAAGGATCTCGTCAATCTTCGCTTTGGGCCTCCGACACGGCGCATAATCACCTTGCGGAGCTGAAGCAGCTTCGTCAGACCGGGACAGTGTCACAATATCAAAAAGAGTTTGAAGCCTTACTTCCCGTCGAATCTCCGGCGGACGGAAGATCGAGATGTTTGGTACGGACTCAAAGAGAAGATTGCCATTCTTTGTTGATCTGCCGCTCATGATCCTTAGCTATGGCTATGAGTTTAGCGGGCTCATGGCGCTTACCACACAGTCTCGAGGATAACCGACAGACGATCCCTAAAAGCGTGCAACATGAAGATGGAGGCGGCGCATGGCGGTTGCGAACTTCGACCACGCCCAGCGGTGTAAGCGCCGATTGGTGGCACAAAGGAGCGACACTAATGCCTCGGGCGCTAAATTCATCAAGAAGTTGACTCGGCGCAGATGGAAAAACGCCGCCGTGCAGGGGCTATGCTACAATTGTGATGAGAAATACATACCGGGGCATTCTTGTCGGCTCTTGACTTGGAGGTGGTTCTCGACGACATGGGCGCATTGGATCTTGCCGAAACTGCGCGAGATCCATCCATCTCCTGCTCGCCTCTAACGGCATTACCGTTGGGCCGGACGTCGCCTTCTGCTCACATCGGCAATCACCAATTTCGCTTTTCGTCGACTCGGTTCCACCCACAATTTCATTTCGAAGGCGGTGGAGTCGGGGTATCAAGGTGGTCGCAGCAGGCTCATCCTTCCAGAAAGTGGCGGTGGCAAGCGGCGGCGGATCGGCAGCGATGGCGAATGCCGCCAAGTTTCTCTCGTCATCAACAACTATACCTTTGCCATCGATTTCTCGTGCTTCCCATTCCGAGCGTCGACATTGTCCTCGGTGTTCGATGGGCGCAGCGTTGGGACCCATCACTTGGAATTTCCAACGTCTCACTATGACATTCACGCAAGGAACTCATCCGGTTCAACTCCATGGGGTGTCACCGTGCTTTCGCCGTTGGCCTCCATGACCAATTTGCCAACCGATTTGATGGATGCCTTGCTTGCGTGTACTACTGCGCATATTCGCGAGCCCAGGGGCCTTCCACCGTCACGTGACTACGATCATCGGATTCACTTGAAGGCGGTGCAGATCGATGGTATGCGCCCATATCGCTACCGCAATTGCAGAAGGATGAGTTAGAGGCACAATGTCGCGCTATGCTACATCAGGGCATTATTCGCGTCAGTACATCGGCATTTTCCTCGCCAGTATTGTTGGTCCGTAAAAAGGATAATACATGGCGATTCTGTGTGGATTATCGGGCCCTCAACGACAAAACTATCAAGGACAAATTTCCAATTCCGGTGGTCGAAGAGCTTTTGGATGAGCTTAAAGGTGCGCGATTTTTTACTAAATTGGACCTACGGTCTGGTTATCATCAAGTGCGCATGCATCCCGATGACGTTCACAAAACGGCATTTCGCCGCATCATGGACACCGAGTTTACGGTAATGCCGTTTGGGTTATCCAACCGAAGCTACATTCGAGCACTCATGAGCGAAGTCTTGGGTCAATTCTCGCGCGCTTTGTGTTGGTGTTCTTTGATGATATCCTGATTTATAGCCATTCGTGGGCGGAACACCTCTGTCATATTCGGCAAGTGCTGCGGGAGTTATCTCGGCATGGGTTGGCTTTGAAACGCTCTAAGTGCTCCTTTGGTACTACTTCTGTGACCTATCTTGGTCATGTCGTCTCAGCCGAAGGGGTGACCATGGATCGGCAAAAGGTAGCAGCTATTGAAGATTGGCCGGTACCCACCTTTATTCGCCGTCTTGGCGTCCTTTCTCAATTTGGTGGGTATTATCGACGCTTTATCCAGAATTTTGGAGCCATCGCCGCGCCCCTCACACGCCTCTTACGCAAGGAAGCTTTCTCTTGGACTTCTGACGCTGCTGACGCATTTTCCTCGCTCAAACAAGCATTGGCTTCCGCCCCGGTTCTTCAACTTCCGGATTTTGGTCTCCCTTTCATCATAGAGTGCGACGCGTCCGGTTCCGGATTTGGAGCCGTCCTCCATCAAGGTGGAGCCCCCATTGCCTTCTTCAGTCGACCTATTGCTGCTCGCCATGTCAAACTCGCCGCCTACGAGCGGGAGTTAATCGGACTCGTCCAAGCCGTACGACATTGGCGACCGTATGTATGGGGCCGGCCTTTTCTCATTCGCACCGATCATTATAGTTTGAAGTTCCTATTGGATCAGCGCCTGTCTACTATTCCCCAACACCAATGGGTTAGTAAACTGGTGGGCTTTGATTTCTCCGTGGAGTACCGGCAAAAGCGCGTATCACCGTGGTAGATGCTCTATCTCGCATGTGATGATGACTCTCCTCTGATTACACTTATGGCTCTGAGTGGTCCCTCTTTGACCCTATTTGATGACTTGCGACGAGACCTTCCTACCGATACAACATGGATTTCCACACAGAAAGATATTGGGAGGGGCGGCTTATCGGCATTATGGACGATTTCGATGGGTGATTCTATATAAAGGGCGTATCTTTGTGCTGATCTTCCCCCTTGTCACCACAATTTTTGCTACTTGCCATGAAGCGAGTCATGAGGAGTCCAAAGCTTACTCGAGTTAGGCGGATTTTCATATCCACGGGCTCGGCAATTGCTTCGAAATTTATTCGAGATTGCATGGTTTGCCAGCGTAACAAGACGAACACTTACACCCTGGACTTCTCGGCCTCTCCAAGTGCCACATGCGTGCAGTGCGACATTGCTATGGATTTTATCGAAGGATTGCCCAAGTCGGGAGGAAGACCATCATTCTTCTTGTGGTCGTCGTTTTTCTAAGGCGCATTTTATTCCATTAACTCATCCCTACGGCGGTTTCCGTAAGCGGGTTTTCTTCGATCTGATTGAATGCGCCTCCACGGTATTCCTTCTTCCATTGTAACCGATCGAGATGTGGTTTTTACAAGCAATTTTGGCAAGAGCTGTTCCAACTGGCAGGGTGTCGCTTTCACATAGTCTGACCTATCACCCTCAGTCTGATGGTCAATCAGAAGTGACCAACAAAATTATTGCCATGTATTTACGCTGTTTTGCGGGGGATCGGCAGAAGCAGTGGATTAGATGGCTACCTTGGGCTGAATACTGTTACAACACATCCTTCCAATCTTCCTTAAAGACTACTCCTTTCCGAGTGGTGTATGGTCGTGACCCGCCAAGCATCTTGCCTACATTAAGAGGCGAAACGCACTCATTATCAACTCTCGGATGATGATCGTGATGAATTTTTGGCGGAGGTACGCGATCGCCTTCTACAGGCTCAAGCTGTTGCTGCTTCATTCTATAATCGTACTCATCGGGAGGTCACCTTTGAGGTCGATGATTGGGTGCAACCGTATCTCTCACCGTAGAGTTCTTCTCTTCCTAATGTGGCCCGACAAACTTAGTCGCGTTCTATGGACCCTATCGAGTGGTGCGGCGTATTAGCCACGATGGCGTGTCGTCTTCGCCTTCCTCCGAGTCGCCTTCATGATGTTTTCCATGTTGGACTCCTCAAAAGTTTCATGGTGTCCTCCGCGTGACTTGGCACCTCGCCTCGGCTTGCCCATGGCGTGCCATTCCGGTTCGAAGAAGCACTCAAAGGCGCATTGTGCGTGGTCGGAGGCAAGCACTCATCCATTGGAAAGACCTTTCGCGAACAAGCTACATGGGAGTCGTCGACACATTCCAACAATGATGCGGAGTTCGACTCACGGACGATGTTTTCGGAGGAGGGTGATGTCGGGGTTTGGGCAAACACTATGTGCGCCATGTATGCATATGGGTAGTAGGGCTCTGTCGATTGTGGCCATGGTAGGAGTATGAGTCGGTTAGGACTCTTATCAGTCCGATTAGGATTAGTTATCGAGTCGAGTTGGGATTAGTTATTTCATGTTTTCTGTTGAGGCTATTTAAGCGCGTCAAGTAAGAAATAAAGAATCAAGAAAGAAGGTTACTTCTATCGTCCTCCTCTGTTTTCTTCGTACTGCGGATATTCTGCGCCGATTCTTTCTGACGGCGCCGGTGGCGTTTTCAAAACCTCGGCTCATCATTCCGTGCATCAGTACAATCTCCGAAGCAGAGCTCATAACAGATGACCAAGCGCAAGGCCGACCTTCAGAATATTGAACTTTTTCTTGGCAATGGCAGAAAGCGTTGGTCTCGCTTCTGGGCTCTGGGGATGCTAGATGTGACAAACTATAATATAACCGTGGAGTACTTATATGCATTACTATTTAAAAGTTACGTAAATATTAAACTATAAATGAACGAGAGAATTCAGGATATACCATTCTATTCATGGCACTTAAGAAAATACCACTTGTCTCAATGACATGTGGTCCACTGGTTGTACTTATGTGTATCACTATTTAAAAGTTATGTAAATATTAAAGTATAAATGAATGAGAGAATTTAGGATATGCCATTCTATTTATAGCACTTCAGAAAATATCACTCGTTGTCTAACGAGTGATATTTTCTGAAGTGCCAACGAAGGCTACATATCAGAGACAATGAATAGTATTTTTTTCGAAGTGCTAATGAATAGAGTGGTATATCCTGAATTTTCCCTAAATGAATGCTAGTGAATAGTGATTAGTTACCAGT
This sequence comes from Guadua angustifolia, assembly GCA_036346375.1. NCBI lineage: Eukaryota > Viridiplantae > Streptophyta > Magnoliopsida > Poales > Poaceae > Guadua > Guadua angustifolia. Next base: position 9,772,595 of record CM070510.1, on the reverse strand, counting down.
TTGTTTTGTTCAAGATTTATGCTAATTATATTGAAAATAAGATGCATTGAAATCTTCTTGGGTACAATTTAGGTACAAATCTGAGTAAAAAATAAAGGGTACTCTGACCTACGGTCTTGAGTGAATGCAGTGTCTGATTAAATGCATGATTCCATCTGTTGCTTTTCTAACACACCTCGGTAAACATTCCACAAGCCATCTCGCGGCTTTGCCACTAGTAGAACCGATCTGTTCGCTAAGACCTGTTTAGGGAGTGTGGTTGAAATTTGTAAAAAGTGATTTTGGCTTATTGTCTTGTAAGCATGTTTATGGTAGCATTGTAGCTTTTCTTAAGAAATTTGTTTGGTAAAGTGGTTACAAGTTAATTTCTCTTTGTATGGTAAGTGTTTAAATGTTGAAATGACCTTGAAAGTTCTGAAGGCTTGTTTGTTCGCTGATTTAACTTAAATATTGATCTTTTGGATTATATTTGTAAAAATATTAAGTGATAAACTAACTAAGCATTAGTTATATTTTATTTTTTCACATTATTACATATATTTTGCTTATTTTTCTTCATCAACCTTTCACTCAAATTAACTGCAAAACTACCATATCATGTCTAATACTAAAAGCTCTAAATGTGTTGAGCATGGACTGTGATTGGTAGCACTAGCTTCCACTTTGCGTAAAAGCTAGCTTTTCCTCTGTGATTCTTGCATGGTAACCATAAAATCGAAGCTTGCTTGCATTAAGAAAACCAAGGACAAACCGGGCTAACACAAAGCGGGCCAAAAGGGGTTGAAAGAGCTTAACTTATCACGCATATCATCTAATCAATATGTGCAAGTACATGACAACATATAACAAGCGAGAGGGTTGAAAAAGTTGTTCTTTTCGGCATTCGAAGGGAAGGAGAGGCGAGAGGCAAGTACATAACAACATATAAGACTTCCAGTTCAAATTTTAGCCATAAGACAACCATACTGTATTATTATCTCCATCCAAAGTAGGAACCCTCGGGTGTCCACGGGAGGGGTTGAAACATTGAAGTCAAATTGCGAGGATCATTAAGGAGAAACAGAGCGCTATTTTATGGTTGCAAAGTCTCTTTCTCGAATTGAATTAGAACAAATCCAGATCAGCTCAAGTCAGACTGGGAATTCCCATTGTCGTGTGTGAGCAGTACCGCGACCAATGTACCGGACGTGCAAAACTAAGCATGGGCATGGCAGACCACATGGGCACGGGTAGGCACGCCATGTTTTTCAATATTTTCTTTTTATTAGGTCATTTCCAGTGAGAGTTTCAATTGAGTTTCATTCACATTAATTATGAAAAGAGAGTTTCATGGGAGGTGAGAGAGTTTCATCTAGATGAAACCTGAGATACACGGTTACCTAGATAAAAACTGATGTGACACTCTTGAAAACTGGGAAATGAAACTATGCACTGAGAATAACCTTATATGTTTGGATGCAGTGTCTTGCTCTAGTCTATAATACTTACTCCCACTGGATACGTTATTTTAGTTTTCAAATTTTATTCATAAATACATGTCATTTTATAATTTAACTTTCCATCCGCTCTTCCTTATATACCTCTCCCATTTGTCTATTTCCAAGAACATTTAATGCCATGGACTAGAGTAAGGGCATGTACAACAGTAATTAATAAGCCGTCTGCAAGTTGTCACGTAATCTTTATCATTCTATGTGGCATAGAATTAATGAGAAGAGAGGCGCTTGCCGTCTCTTCGAGAAGGACGGCGATGGCGTGCTCGATACAAAAGCAGCGGCTCCGTCGTCCGTTTATAGGAAAGAAGCCGTCTATATACTCATGCTTGATCACGGTAATTTATGGGCCCATGCATAAATTAATTAGTTTATAGATATGTCGACAAACAAGCTATTGTAGAAGTTATGCATTTTGTTGTCTTTATGCGACATGGCATACACTTCATGCACAACAAGTTGTCTAGCATTGTACATGCTCTAATATACACTGTTCAATAGTAATAAGTGGTCTAATAAAATAGGGTAGTTTAGTCATTTATATACTTGGCTTGGTTAAGGTGCAAAATCCTAAATCATTATATATTTTGGAATCAGGAATAGAGAGTAGTAAATGGTTTTGGAAGTAGGTAAAGAGGAAGAGTATAGAAGAATAAAATATTAAAAGGTCATATCAAGGCTGTAGAATATTATATATTTAGAAACGAAATTTAAAAGCTAGGTGCCATATGTTCGGAGCTAAGCAAGTAGTAAATTTTTCGTTATGATCTACGGCTGTAGTACTTTTTTTTTCTATGCAAACATGCATAGGTACACCAACTTTTCTCCGTTGGTCACGCGTACGATCCGAACGGCAGCGATGGCACGACGAGACGACGGCGTCGAGGCCCACCGCTCCAGCGGTGCCCCGCTTGGCTGGATCGAATCAGGTTCCGCGTTGGGCAAGGGATGAGGCCGCCGGCAAAGCAGCACGCCGCCACTTCGTCTGAGCATTCGCCGGCCATCGAATGTGGACTTCCATCGGATGCGTGAGCACCGAGCAGCTCGGCTACTCGTACCAAGCAGCAGATTGCCATTTCCTGATCAGATTCTGACCCATTTTCTTCTGGAGTTATCAGACTCGGGTTCACGAAACAAGATAGTTTGTTTTGATATTCGTACTCAACACTCGTTCAACATTCTCACAGGACGATCTGTTTTCTGGATAGACGACGCCTAACAGGGAATTGGCGTGTTCTATTGTATACCGCAGGTGTACACGTAATCCATTGAGGTTTCGATGGTGCAATGAATCATGAAGCGATTCGTTTTCTTTACGGTACTACAAGACAAGTAGCCTGTCCAAACGTCAGGCCGGGCCTAGAAAAGCCCGACGTGAAATGGCCGGCCTGGCCCAACATATGCAAAGCCTAAATCCCCAAAAAGCCCAATCCCCATATACGAAATAAAAAAAATTGTTTACTTATTTTGAAAAAATAATTATTTGATTAATTTTCAGCGTAAAAATATTGTTACTAAATATTTTATTGGATATGTCGGGCTTTTTGAGGTTCGGGCCACCATGCGGGATGGAAATCAGGGCCTGAGCCCGTCTTCTCTGGCCGTCTCTGCCAAACATCCACAGAAAGCTCGTGTGTAGGGGTGGCAATTGTACTCGCGGGTTCGGGTATCCGTGAGTTTTGCACCTGATCGGATCGAGTTTGGGTTTTGATTTTTACCATGAGTTCTTGGTCGGTGCGAAATAGGTTCGGCCGGTTTGGATTTTAATTTTCACCGATGCGGTGCCGAAATACATATATACCCATCGGGTATCCGTCAGGTTCTGGATACCCACCGGGTTTGGGGTCAGGTTTCGGGTACCTGTCGGGTTTGACTTGGGTTTTTGAGTTCGGGTTTCTTGTCGGGTGTGGGTTTGCACACCCGACCCAACCTATTGCCACCCGTATTACACAAACCCGTCGGATTTCGGATACCCGTCGGGTTCAGATTCGGGTATAGGTTTTTACCCGATATAGTATTCGGGCTCGGGTCGGGTATTTCAATTCGGGTTTCAGGTCAGATCGGGTTTTGTAAAACTCGCATCCGATCCGACCCGTTGCCATCTCTACTGTGTGCTAGCTTTCAGGGCTCGCATCGCTGATTAACCCAGAATTAGGTTACTAGCATCGTGTCATGGTTAACAAAGGCTTTAAGAATCCAGATAAGCCAAGACAACGGGGTCGGTGCATGGCCACAGGGACATGACTTTTTCTCGAAGGGTAATCAGATTTCAATGTGACCAGCACGAGACGGTACTATTGCCAAAACAGATTCGACCATTTAAAATTCGCCGCCAACAAGCCACAGCTGAATTCAGACCAAATAGAAATGGCATTGAAAAATCGAAAATCGGCATCAACATATGGGGAAATCACTGAACTCTCATCGTAGACGAACTCACGTTACCACAGCAGACGGATCATATAAGCTGCAGAAACCTGAATAAAAGTAAAAGATAGTACTACTTCGGACCGTACGTCGTGGATTAGGTGGAACGGCGCGGGCAATCATAGAGGCAGCCGCCCAGTCACGGCGCGGCCGTCCTGCACGAGTACTCCACGCCGTCCAATTCGCCCTCCGCCACGGCGAACGGTACGGCGAGGAGGCAGGCGGTGATGAAGAAGATGACGGCGAGAGCCACCGTAACGGTCATCTTGGCAAAGCACTCCGTGGCCAGCGTAGGGGGAGCGGCGCCGGCTGCATCGTGCGCCACGCGGAAATAGTGGACAAGAAGCATGGTGCCAAGGACGGAGGCGGTGACGGCGCAGATGAGGAAAAAGCAGAGGGCGATGTCGACCAGGGGCCTCTGCCCGGCGAAGGCGAGCAGTATGCGGAGCGCCTCGGGGCCGCCCGCCGCCGAGGCGCCCAGGGCGAGCACGATTGCCGGAACCACGCCGCGGTACGCCATCGGAGTAAGAAAAACCGCGCAGATAGGGACTCGGGCGCCGGCTCGGAAGAGGCTAAGTAGAGTTGCGTAGTACAGGGTCGTAGATGTGCCAGGGAAAGAGCTATTTTAGGTGCACTGAAAATAGTTTATGTTTATCTAGATCGCATTAGTTAAAATTTATTTATATGTTCTCTGATAACAAAGTAGTACAAATACTTCTAACAAATCAACGATTAGATTAATTTCTATTACCCCATTATATTACCAAAATAATGCACGTAAAATTTCTCGTATCATGGAAAAGATTTGGAGTAGTCACTCAGACTGGTCCATGTTACAGTTACAAAGAGTGCAAGTATACTGTGAAGTGATGAGTTTTCTAGTTCCTTCTATCCCCTTTTTTTTCCATATAAAGCTTTCTCCGAGATGAATTATAAATCTATTCCCTCTATTGTGCTCCCGTACTCTCCTACTGCAGGAGCTAGCCTACCACGCCCTAGAAGCACGGGAATGAACGAGCACGGCACACAGCATGCATCGGCCAACAAGCGCGGCAGCCAGATACGGGAGGCCGTAAGGGAGCATGGAGGGACATTGGAGGAGGCTAGATTTAAGATTTATTTTAGGAAGGACTAGATTTAAAAAACAAAATAAAAAGAAAAAAATCATCACTTCGCAAATAAGCTTTCTTTAGTCCACTTTTGGGGTGGTCGGCTCTTGGCTGGTCCTATTTTTTCTCCTGTTGCGTGCGCCCCAGGCTAATGGTGGGCATTAGGCCATGGGCTACTTTCTGATAGGTGGTCAACTGGGGATTAACATGAAGCCATCAACTCACAGCCCCATTTTACAGCTAGGAAGAGTCAAAGCATATTGTTTAGTTCAGATGGGGAAAGTAAAGTATGTCAGTAATTGTTAAGAGAAGAGCAGTGCAAGCCAGTGGTACTGACATTTGATAAGGTTTGAGTTTCAGCTGTCTAGCGAATATCTGCTCTTTTCTGGTAGGGCCGTAGCCAGTAGGGGTCACCAGGACATCGTGGGAAAACGACCTGTCCAGTTTGTGCCTGTCACTTGGCACTAACCGCTGGCAGGATTTGTGCACACGTTCTCGCAGATCCGTCATCCCTTTCAGCGGGTGCCACGTCATCACATGGAGATTTGGAGATTTTTTGGTGGTATTCTTTTGGCCTCTTGGCTCAATTTTTTGCAAGTTCGGTTTCTATTCAACAAATTGCAAATCTGGCTTGGCATGTGCCACTTTTTCTGGTTTGTGAATACGGGAGGTGACTAAAGTGATATAAGAACGTGGTCTGTCGTGATCAAGAAGAAAACAGATTTGCAATTTCGTTCTTACAAAGATCAAACTTGCAAAAAAAAAAAAAAAATACAAACCAAAGGAGAAAAAACAAAGCTTCTAGATTGGCGGACTCGATCGACTGGCACGGGAATCCAACCCGGCTTCTTCTACCCATCCGTGCTTGGCCTTCTGAAACGCTAATTGGTTGGGTGGTCGTGGGGCGGTGCGCTTTTTCCCGCGAAGAGACGCACGGGCGCGCGGGGAGACCCAGCACCGAGTCACCAACGCCGGCCAGACGATGATTGGTGCCTTCCTCTCGCACATTGCGCAGTTGCGCGCATGCTACCGCCGGCCGAATGGAGCATATCTCTCGACTGCCTCGCGTCTTTCCATTCCTTCACCCAGAGGTTTCCCGCGACCATTAATCATGTTGTAGTCGGCGGACAGGCGACCAGAAAAGCACAAGCAGATCTGACAGGAAAATCAACCTGTAGAAACGAATAAAAAGGGAATAAAGCGCCTCGGAGAGCCAGAACCTGCTTTTCAGTTTGTTAACTTCTGTCGCTTGTAACAGTCGTCCTGCAACTAGCGAATCTATATTCATTCAGGGATGATGCCTCCCTTTTGAGAAAAAAAATTGACATGGCATACTGATTTTGTTTCGCCAGTCATGAACGTGAGCTCTTTATAGAGGTGAAGGTAACGAGGCCATTCATGGTGGAGGCAACCACAATACGGTGGTCTCAAGTTACCACAGAGAAATTTTTTCTCTGACAGTAAATAGTGGCTTAAAGTGGTGGCTTTAATTATGTAGTTCAGTCCTTCGTTTAAAAAATATAAGTCTTATAACCGTAGATGGAGAGAGTACATAGCATTAGCTAAAGAACAAGGAACTTTGGAAAAGAACAAGGAACTTTGGAACAAAGGACAGTCCAATCATCAGTAGGGTACCCGGAGGGAAGAAAACTAATCGGAAGCAGACACAGCGAGTGCAAAAGTTGTCCCCAAATCTATTGGGCGTACTACTGCTGTGGAGAAATTTACTCTCTTTCTAAAAAAGTATCACGCGCTTACTCAAATCCCCGTGTATCAGCCAATGATAATTTTCTTGGATCTGTTTGATTTCAAGCTAATTTTATCATTTCTAAACTTAATTATGATAAAGTTGCCTAAGATTAGTTATAGCTTAGTTAACTGAATCTGATGCCTTCTTGCTGAACAGTCAGATGTTGATCTCCAGTAGGCAGTAGCGGTACAGCAGAATATTGAGTGTGGACCGTGGAAGGCCGACTTCACAATTAGGTGCCCGATACACTTCAGAATATTGACCTTTTTCTTGGCAATGGCAGAAAGCGTTGGGCTCGCTTTTGGGCTCTGGGGATGCTAGATGTGACAATTCTGTAATATAACCAAGGAGTACTTATATGCATTACTATTTAAAAAGTTAGTAAATATTAAATTATAAATGAACGAGGGAATTCAGAATATGCTATTCTATTCATGGCATTTTAGAAAATATCACTCATTTCAATGACATGTGGTCTACTTGTTGTACTTTTGTGTATCACTATTTAAAAGTTATCTAAATATTAAAGTATAAATGAATGAGCCACACGTCATTGAGACAACGAGTAACCCATATATCATTAAGATAACGAGTGGAATTTTTTCTGAAGTGCCAACAAAGACTACATGTCAGAGACAATGAATAATACTTTTTTCGAAGTGCTAATAGAGTGGTATATCCTGAATTTTTTTTCTAAATGAATGCTAGTGAATAGTGATTGCTCATCAATTTGTTTGGTTCAAGGTATATGCTAATTATATTGAAAATGTGATGCATTGAAGTACTGCTGGGTACAATTTCGTCTACAAATACAGAGTAAAAAAATAAAGGGTACTACAGCCTACCAGTCTTCGAGTGGTACAGCCAACTGCATGATTCCTTCCTGTTGCTTTTTCTAACACACTTCGGTGAACATTCCACAAGCCATCTCGCGGCTTTGCCACTAGTAGAACTGACCTGTCTGGCTAAGTATGGCGAGCGCACGAATGGATTACCACATTCATACCTTCACTTCATGGTATACTAATTCAACCAGTAGACAAGACTACTGGGTACATTAGGTAATTGGTAGCTCCACTCTATCCAGTTATGATCCTAAGACTACATCCTTGTCAGTTTATTACTAACTGAAACTAACTGGCGATTACTGACCTCGACAAATTACCAGAAAAGGCTGGTGAAATCCTTGTCAGCTTATTACTAACTGGCGATTACTGACCTCGACAAATTACCATAAAAGGCTGGTGAAATTTTCATGTTGTAAGAGATCTCTATGAGAAACAAAGAAAGGAACAATCTTGGGCTGACAAGAAGGGGAGATCAAACTGGGGCTTAAAAATCATCTCTCTCCAAAGGTTACAGACAGGCGATTAGATCAAACGTCAGAAATAACTTGGGATGATCACCGATTCACCGGCGAGACCATGAGACAATGAACCACAAAGGAGACCCATAAATCACGATCCACATGTTCCAGTAACCAGCAACTGTAAAAGTGGTATTTACTAATATAGATAACGGCGCGGGAACCTATCACAGGCAGCCACAGCAGCCGCCCAAATCCCCCGAGGAGGCACGAGGCATCAGTGACATGGGCATCAGGCAGAGCATGCGAGCTTGGCCCCGTCTGGCGCGCACCCGGGTGCGACGGACGGGATGACGAGGAGGCAAGCGGCGATGAAGACGACGACTCCCAATGACACTACCAGGGTCATCGTGGCGAAGCGGTCCGCGGTCGCCGCACCAGGTGTGCCCCGCCCGCGCCGGCTCCAGCGCGCGCCTTGCGGAAGAAGCGCGCAAGAAGCATCGTACTGAGGATAGGGGCGGTGGCGGCGGCGATGACGAAGACGGCGACGGCGATGTCCACGAGGGGGCTCTGTCCAGTGAAGGTGAGTAAGAGGCGCAGCGCTTCGGGCCCGCCCAACGCCCCGGCGCCCAGGGACAAAACAATTGTCAGTGGACGGTGGCTCGCCATGGGGTTCATCACCACGGCCATCCTGGCGAAGCGCTCCGTGGCCGGCGTCGGGGCAGCGGCGCTACCGGCCCCGGAGGCATTATGCCCCTTGAGGAAGAAGCGGGAGAGAAGCGTGGTGCCGAAGACGGTGGCTATAGCGACGCCGACGCTGACGGAAGGGGCCAAGCCGAAATGGAGCCGCTGCGCGTCGAAGCCACCGGCCGCGACGGAAGGGACAACGAGGGGGCAGACGGCGACGAGGGAGATGACGGTGAGGGACAATATCAGTGTCGTCTTGGCGAAGCTCCCCATGGCAGGCGCAGCAGGGGCGATGCCGGAGGCACCGTGCGCGTTGCGGAAGAAACGGGCCAGAGGCACGTTGTTGAGGAAGGGGGCGGTGGCGGCGCCGATGACGAAGAGTGCCGCGGCGACGGCGACAAGGGGCCTCTTCCCGGAGGAGGCGAGCAGGAAGCAGAGCGGGCCGAGGCCGCCGGCCCCGTCGAACGGTACGACGAGGAGGCACGCGGCGACGAGGAAGACAACGGCCAGGGACGCCGTCAGGGTTATCTGGGCGAAGCTGTCCGTAGCCGCCGCGCCCGCTCCAGTGCGCACCATGCGGAAAAAGCGTGCCATAAGCATGGTCCCGAGGATCTGCGCTGTGACCGCGGCGATGAGGAAGACGCTGACGGCCACATGGACGAGCGGGCTCTTCCCGGCGGATGTGAGCAAGAGGCTCAGCGCGTCAGGCCCGCCCAACACTCCGGCGCCCATGGCCAGAACAACGATCACCGCAAGATCGCCTTCCATTGGGATTCAAGAAGTCTTCTGTCTCCCCTCTTCCGGTTCGTCGGCTGGCCTGTGCTCTTGGCCTCTGGGGGGTGGGGGTTAATAAGGAGCAAGGGGAGGGGGAGGTGTACCAAAATTCAAAACATTTTAGTAGCAAACTAGCAAAAGATCAATTTAGTCTAATTTAGTAAAAGTAGTAGAAATACGTTTAACAAATTAACGGTTAGATCTAATTTTTACTACCCACTGTATGTTACTAGTATAATATACCGTAAAATTTCTCTAATTCAAATATTCGATGCAACATGGCCAGGAGCTCAGTAGTCAGGATGTAAGTCACATCCTACACATGGTTTGCATTCCGCCAGAATGGCCCTTTCCTTTCCTCTTGGAACCCTTTCCTTTCCGCAGGGTCTTGGGTGGTTTGTATCGTTGCAAAGAGTGAAACGGCTCTGTGTGCGTTGGAAAAGCGCCAGAAATGGCCCTTTCCTTTCCTTTTGGAACCCCGGGATATCACCCAAAAGCATATGGTTCTAAATTGACGTATTGCCCATTTGTGACGAGCTTGATTCTGATCTTAAAAATAGAATAAAAAATAAACGGTATGATTCTAGAATTCGATTCTCACGATCCAACTCACCTATTTACACTAGAATCCACAATCCACTTCATATATACTTTTGGATTCTAGCTTTTAAAAAATCTGATTCTCTATAGCTACAATCTATATTAGCTTTTAGAGAATCTAAAGCTGAAACAAACAGACCGTTGATACAGTCCAGATTCTCAACTGTCCTTTCTTAGCATGTAAGATCGGCATTCTTCAACTTTATTTTGACTTCAACATCGAGCATTTTTGCACTGCACTCGACATACTTTGCAAATCCCTGTATAAAGTGACAGAAAAGATGGTCACAAGAGTGGAATTGAATACTAAATAAATAACCAACATGGCAATATTTACTTGCCCAAAGGACATGGAGAAATAACAATGCATACATTTTCAACAAGCTCAAGTGCCAAATCTTTTGCAGTGTCCCCATCAGGATAATAAACCGAACCAAATAAGTTGTTAAAATTGTCTCTGCCCTCCACCACAATCCGCACCTAAAGAAAAATGACAAAGAAATTGAGAAGAAAAGGAATGCTAAACCGTGCAAGTCATAGCAAGTTAATTATTAACATTCAGTAGATAAAAACCGGAGCAAGCTTACTTCTCTGCTGTCAAGGTTAGAAATCAATAATATATTTATATTTCGGGTATCTTCGAATTTAGTAGAGTTAGGCACGAAATTGGGGACACACGATATAGACAGGTTCGGATATCCGGATATAGTAATACCCTACTCTGTATAGATGATATATGGTGTTGGCGAACAGAGTACAAAGCAAGATGCCTAGCTCTAATTACAAGGAAGATTGAAATTGAGGGTGGCTAAGCTATGACTAAAGTGCTCTGCTCAAAGGGTCTTTTTGATTGTCCAGCTCCGGATGGCTGTAGTCTAAGAATTGTTTCCTCTTTTCTTCCTCTCTTTACTGGGGATGCCTACTTTCGTCCTTATATAATCGGAGTAGGCTTACCTCAAGTCAAGTTGTAGTTGGTTTGGGATACCGGATCGTGGTCGATGAGGAGCCTATCATCGCGTGATCTTCACAGCGTATCCAAACTATCTTAGATACCAGGCGTACTCGAGCTAGTTTCCTCATAACGGGAACACGATCGAGTCCTCTCCTGCATGAAGATATTCCCTCCGCATATATCTTATCCCATAGAATTGGGCCCGTGATATCCGGAGTTTATAGGTGCTTGCTTGAGCATATATGGTATAGTCTTTGAGTTTCCGTGTTTGTACATATCCCATATTTATATATTCGACAGTAACCCCTAAACTCTGCTTAGTGGAGGGTCCGTTTAAGTGCTTGGTGGATTGCTGTCAAGCTCGGGCTTAGTCGAGCAATGCCTCACCTGCTTGCGGTCAAACAACTCGAGTGGGTTAAGAATCGCTAAGTATCGAGTAGGAATGCACTGGGTTAAGTACCCTACGGCAAGCTCAACTCGAGTTCTTAGGGTAACCATGCGTTACTCGATGTCAACTCATCGACTAAACTCTGAACAGAGTTAGAAAAAAGAAGAAAAATCTAAATGTTGGACAGCGTAACATTTATTGCCATTGCCTGCAATGCCAAGGCTGGCGCGATGCCATCATCCCGCTTTTCTCGACGATCAAGGCATCACGTTGTGGGGGATTGAACCATTCACCTATAAGAAAGATTTTGGGCTATATAAATTCCCATGTCCGGAACTGTAGACACTACCTTCCCCTTTGCGCCTCCATTCTTATTCTTGAAACTTCCGTCATGCTCCTAAGGCCCTAGTGCCGCCACCTTTGAAAAATCCATCTCACTTCCTTCTTGATGGCATCCAGCCCTTTCGCTGGCACTAGAGCCATTTCGCCACCTAGGAAAGATCCTGAGACAGCCGAGGCAGTCTTCGAGGACGAGGCCTTCAAAAAGGTGTGGCAAAAGTTGATGATGACGGATAAGCGTCTCACCGAGCTGGAGGGAGATAGCTTCGTTCCCCCTCGAGAGTTCTTCCATTGGAGGCCAGCACTCAGTGACTTATATTCCACCCCTAAGGATGAGGATGAGACCGTTGTGTTCAAAACTTTCTTCCGCTACGGACTTAGCTTCCCCCCTTCGCAATTTTTGCTCGACGTTTTGGACTTCTATCAAATTTAGCTCTTTCACCTGAGCCTCAACTCGATTACGATGCTCAGTGTGTCCGTCCATCTCTATGAGGCTTTTCTGAGTATCAAACTCAGTCTCAATCTGTTTCACCACTTCTACACTTTGAAGAGGGCGACAAGGAATGAAGCGGTTGAGGGTGCTGGTTTTCACCTTCGCAACGGTATAGCGAGCACGTACATTTATGTTCTGGTTACCTCTTCCTAGCAATCGAATTGGAAAAAACAGTGGTTTTACACTGTGAATCTTCCTTTGGCCTACCAGCCACTCTTTCTTAATCCCATTGACCTTTGGACAAAAGTCCCTCCTTCGACTGCGCGCAACGCACATTATGTTCAGAAGATTGAGGAGCTGAGGAAGAACGGATTAACTGGGTGGCACGTGGCCAGAGACTTCATTACACGCCAGTCGAGTCCGCTGAAGTGCCGGGATCACTTGGCCTGGGACTACTTCGGAGTCGATGATGCCACTAGGGATAATCCTGGAAGTAAATCCTTGCAAGGGTGGCGTTATCTTGGTTTTAATTTATGAATGATGAACTAACTCACATCTTTCCAGATTTGTTGAACTCGGACATCTCCTCCAAGCTGAGCAGGATGTTCTAGGGCTTGGAACCCGGTGCTTGTGGCATTGAAGCATATTTGCTCGCCAACCCTCGGCCGGATGTGAGTACTGTATAGTGGCTTGTAATACATCGTTCGTGCATCCGTCATCCGTCTTATCCTAGCATCTCCTCAAAAAGCCAAGTTCGACAAGGAAAGCTGGCCACTTGAGGGAGTCATCGATCTAGAGGACGACAAGCTAACCCAAAACGATGATCAGACGTCTAGCTCTATCTCCACCAATGCTGGCTCTCCTCTGAGTCATCCTGCATCTACCATCGCTCCGAGTGAGGGCAAGGCGGCCTTAGAACTAACGGTGGTTGAGTCCCCCCTAGCAAGGAGATCGGAGTCTCCAGCGCCCCTTCGACCAGCCAGAAGGCCTCAGACCTCGTCATCGAGGCCATCCGACCAGGTGATCTTCAATCACTCGCTTGGATGTTTTAAGATCGCTTCTGATGTAATCCAGCAGATGTTGGAGGATCGGTGAATCGCCTGGGGTGTCGATGTGCAGAGATTGTCGACTTCTACACTGATGTCACCTCGAACGGTGTCTCCATCGACCAGAGTAGTTGAGCAGGTAATACTGCCATCGGGTAGCGTTGGCTAAACTTATCGGCAGACATTTCGCTCACGGTAACTATCTGTATGCAGGCTTCACCATTGGTCACTGATCCTCCGGAGCCATCTCCTCGATCGGCTGGGCCTAGCGAGAAGCCAGCTGTCGGGACTAGACCGGTCCTGATCAAGGCAACTGCTTAGAAAAAGAACGTGAAGGTGAAACATCGGCTGGCGAAGTAAGCTGGCTCTTTTTCATGATAATTCATTCCTTCTTTTTTGTTCAGAGATGCCATGCAAAGAATCCCCTGCAGGAAAGGTGCCTCCAACGGCGCTGTCGATGATGTCATCGCCGCTGCCTTGTCGTCCCTCGGCACGGTTGCCATTATTCTGGCCTCTGCTTTGACAGCTCCAACCACAATAACAACCTTACCTCCCTTAGCTCCCTAAGGGCCCTAGGAGTATTGGTCTGTTCTGAAACCCCAACTTCAGGTATGTGATTTACATCAAATCTTTTTCTATGCTCTGTCTTGCCCTCTACTTTGCCTTTTTACACCCCTTTTCCTCTCTCCTTTTCAGTGCTCAACAGATATACTGCGCAGGGTCGAGATCTTCTACGAGCAAACCCATCAGCAAAACGAGCAGCTCACAGCTTTCGGTTAGCAGGTGCTCAAGATGAAAGACGCCGAGCTGGCGGCCCTTAGGGTCGAGCTGACTCACGAGGGCACGTCTGGTAAGCTTTCTTCATCAGCAACACTCTTGCATTTGGACTTTTGAGCCTTTCTGACGACCTTGCCTTCCCAGCAGCGCCGAAGGAGTCCTAGATTGCGGCCAGGATGTTTGAGATGTTCGGGAAATCCGCGCACGAATACACCATCGGCGACCCTATCCCGAAGAACGTCCTGCGCCGGAGTGCCAAGGTAAGCCGTCTCGAGTCTGGGCTTCAGCTCGTGGCTGTTTAAGACCTCCCTTAACCTCCGAATGTTCTTACAGGACCATCGAGAGCTGTTCGAGACAGCGAGGAGGATGCTGCTTCTGCCCGGGGCGGCCAAGGGCAAGAAGAGGAGCAAGAGGCTAGCCCCGGGCGAAGCAACCGACCGTGACTCGAAGAAGTCACACATCGAGTGGGGTGACCGTGCAGTGGTAAGCTCCTGTTTGATCGAGCTCCCAAGCTTCTTGGTCTTGATTCCCCTTTTCCTCTAACGCCCTCCGCATTCTCGCAGCAGTGAAAAGCTGTAGACGCAGCTAGGACCTCAAGTCCTCGGGGGACCCAGGGGCCCCAAACACAGGGTCTCGGGTCCTCTGCAGCGGACGACTTGGAGCTGCCGCCAGTGCCCAGACCTCAAGCCCGTGGCACCCGTCGAAGGGATGCCACAACGACCTCGGGACACTGGTGTAGGATCGGATGGCGTCAATCAGAGGGGGGGTGAATGATTGAACGGAAGCTAAAATCAAATTTTTGCCTTTTGGAACACTCCAGACAAACTCAGATTGCTTAATTTGTATTCAACAAAAACCTTGTTAAACCAACTCAAATTTGCATATGTAGGACAGACAAAACTTCAGTTCGGACAGAGATTTGGACGTGTATGACGGACTAAATTTCTACTGTAGCAAAGGAGTTGCATGTGTATGACGGACTAAATTTCGCCTCGATCTTTGAGATGCATGTGTATGACGGACAAAATAAAAACAGCCTGACACACGTTCACTAAAATAATAATTCCCAAAGATCCAACCGTTGGATTGATGTGAAATTTTAACTGCAGAAACTAAACTCTATTCCGAAGCTAACACAAAAAGAATCAACTCAATCGGACTTATAGATCTAAAGTTATGTCCCTCGCAAGACAGCCGAAACAAATCCCGATCTAATAACGACGGACCAAAAACAGACTAGCGACGGACAAAACATAAACAATAAGATTACCGGAGATTCAACCGTTAGATTGACATGAAATTTTAACTGTAGAAACTAGATTCAAATATGAAACTAACTCAACAAAAATCAACTCGATCGGATCTACGAATCAAAAGATATTACCTTCGCAAGATGACTGAATCAGGTGATGACGGAAATTGAATCTCAAAGGCTATGACGGACCAATCTTCAGAACTCACGCAACAGACCAAACTTCAGAGAACGAACCAACTATGCCGGACTAAAAACAGAACCACAGAATCAGAGAAGTTGCATGTATCTGCGGCCGCTTTCTAGTCGCTCGCTTCAAGCCTCCGATGCAGGACTTCCTTGCCGCCTCCCCCAATCACGATCTCTCAGAAGCAAAAACCGCAGGAACTTCAAGTCGCCAGGAGCACTCTTGCCAGGAACACCTGCATGCACCGCTCTTGATTTTTCTAGTCGAAGCTATCTCATGCATGCAGCGACAAACGTCCAGCACAAACTACTAGTCGCCAAGGAACTTCAAAGCATGCATGCACAGCCGCCGGACATGAAGCAAAACTTTCTGAAAGATTGATTTTTATTTCATTGTCTAAAGTACTCCAACACAAGAGTACAAACCCTAAAACCTTGCTCCTCGTAAACAGGAGACACCTCCCCTACTTATATAGAGCAAAAACACAGAGATTGAATACAACTCCACTTCCAACATGGAAAGAGTTCGTATCTATCTCAACTTGGCCCAACATGACCAAAAACAACTCTTGCACGCATGCAAGAACAGAGAGATTGAATACAACTCCGCTTCCAACATGGAAAAAGTTCGTATCTATCTCAACTGGCCCAACATGGCCAAAACCAAAACCTTGCACGCATGATCGGCCTACTGCTGCACATACGTGACTAACTAGCCTTCATGTGCATGTTCTCTAGCCCGAGCGTCCGCATGACATCCTTGACCACCGGGACCTCGGTTCCTCCTGAACCTAGTCCGAACCTCGGTTCCTCCATGAACCTAGTTCGGTCCGTCATCGACCACGTTAGCCTCGAGCAACACCTGCACATGAATAAACAAACAACGCGTCCGAGCACAAGTCCACGACTTGACTCAAGATTAATCCATGCAACCACTCACACGAGTGCATTGCATTAAGCAAAACCATTATGCTATCACCAGCATAAACAAACGATCATTTGAGCACAAGTCCACGACTTGCCTCAAAAACAATCCATGCAACCACTCACACGAGTGCGTTGCATCAATCAAACTCCAACATGCTATCACTAGCATGATAATCATCTCAACATAGCACATGCACAAGCACCACACATGCTATAACCAAAATCACTTTACAATGCCAATTTCACCATTCAACCAATTTTTCATCACATGATCTCACAACTGGGGCATTGCCAGCCCCTTGCGAAGCGAAGGCTCGTGGCTCAGGTACACAATCTCTCCTTCAATTGCACAGTCTTCCACTATCTTTAGCTTAGTCCTTTTTCCTTATCGCAGACCTCGAGTGCTCGAGCTCAACATTTGCCCATCTTGACAATGACTGTTGTCCAGGGCGAATCCGAGTCCGAGGAGGAGAAGGAATCCACCTACGAGTTGGCGCCCCGCCGGCCCTCGAGCAAAGGGTGCACTCCCACGGGCCTACAAAATTGGGTCGTGGCCGACGAGTTCGACCAAGGAATGGATGACCCGGTCGAGGGTGATCCCTCGCCCGCAGCCACTGAGGTCACCGCTGACGACACTGAGGCCGCCGAGGCCGACATTGCCCCGCCCAAGGCCACCATCGGAGATGGCACTTAGGGCACCTCAACCGCAGCGGCTGAGGCCAGCCAAGTCGCGCCCACCGCGGATGTCCCGAAGGTCGGGGCGACCTTGGCAGCGGAGGTTGCTCGCGACCTGGCTGAAGTCGGAGCGGTAGTCCCTGCTGAGGATCTGGCTAAGGCCTCCGCGGGAGTTGACAACACATCGATCGCAGAGGCTAGTGCCAATCTGGAGGGCCAAGCCGAGCATGAGGGCAAGTCGTGCCCTTAGGTAGAGGAGACCGGAGCTGGAGCAATCCTCGGCGAGATACCTCAAGACGCTCGCCCTGTCGCCTCGGCCGCAGTAGAGGGTAACACCGCCCCTAGGACTTCGGGCAGCAGGCCTGTGGGCCCCCACCGAGCGGGCTTTGAAGACCGGCTCATCCAGGTACGATACTTCCCTTGTATGCTTGAATGTTCCTGGTTCGGACCCATTTGCCAAAAGGGGCACATCATTTTTCCTTGATCCTCGCAGGTCATAGACCATGTGTCGCAAGGGTTGCAAGGTCTTCAGGCGCACTCAAATGCCCTGAAGATTGTGTTCGACATGATGGAGGAGTGGGAGGTGCAATGTCTCCGGCTCGAAGAAACCCTGTCGTACGAGCAGGAGGAAGCCGTACGCAAGGCGGCGGATCACTCCACCGAGCTCGCCGATATTCGCAAGGCGGTGAAGGCGCTCGAGGCCACCCATGCCATAGAACTTCGTCGAGCCATCGACGCCGAACGCGATCACGCGTACAAGGCCGTGGAGGATGAGTGGAAGCGGTCGGCCAAAGCGCTTGAAGCCGAGCGAGCCAAGACGGTGGAGTTGGAGAAGGCCGCCGTAGAGCAAGCTGCCGCCCCGGCGTAGGCCTCCGTCAAGCTCGAGGCCAAGGTCAAGGAGCTCGAGGAGAAGTTGGGGCGGGCGACCAAAGCGGCGAAGGGCACCATGGCCCAACTCCAAGATGAACGACGCCGCGCCTCCGAATCCGCTGCCGAAGCCCTTCGACTCCAAGGGGAGCTGACAACCCTAAGGGCCAAAGTCGCCGAGCTTGAGCAAGAGAAACTTGCTCGCGACATGGCCGACCTGTAAACATAGATTAGACTTGCCAATGTGTAAATAAAACTTTTTGCAAGGTAGAACTTTGATGGAACCAAGTCATTTTGACAGAAAGAGCTCATGTCTATGTTCTTCCTTTGCCGAAGTATCGTTTTTTCTCTTTTTTTCTTTATTCTACTTAGCCTCTCGACGTATTTTACCCTCGTCCAGCCCCCGTTGTGGTCAAGGTCGAGCAATGCCGACATTGAGCGCAAGTGTAAAAACTTGCAAGTTACGACCTGCATGGTCGAGAACAAATCCACAAGGAAACATGCTAAATACAACACAATAAAGACCTGTAGGGATGAGATTCAACCCTGAAAATAACTTGGTTAATTTACGAATTAGTCTCCCGGATCCCGATCACGACTAGTGCTCGCACGTCGGTTCCAAATGTGGACTTGGTTCAAACCCTGACACAGGGAGAGTTGTGATGCGAAGAGTTTCGGCTTACAAGTAGCTCGACCCCTGCGGGTGAATTTCAGCAACATTTGGGTTCAGACCTAGAGCACTAGTCCACAGATCGTATTCCAGAAAACCTCGAATTCAAGCCAGTACATAACATGAATTCGAGAATGGACACAAAGACCAACATAGCCAGTGAATGATAAGTTCATTGAAATTTGAGGTGAAAGCGTTACACATAGAACTTTCGTAGTTGATCAATGTTCCACGAGCTAGAGAGCACTCTGCCATCGGGCATCGCTAGCCGGTAAGCCCCTGTGCGATCTATTGAAACAACTCTATAGGGGCCCTCCCACCCCTATTGTTGGTGTTGGACGAGCTCTGAATTCGTCTTAGGGCTAGGTCCCCCACAAGGAGCTCCCTAGGTCGTACCGATCTAGACGTATGTTTGCGAAGAGCTTGCAGGTAATGCGCTGATCATAGCAGTGCACGGCACCTTACTTCTTCCGCTAGGGTGAGGTCAAGAGACCGTTCTTGCTCGATGTCGACCTGGTCGACCAAGCTGACCCTAGCAGAGCCCAGCGTGACCTCTGGAGGCAGAACGGTTTCGGTACCGAATACAAGCCAGAAGGGCATGGACCCTGTTGCTCGGCTGACCGTGGTACGAATAGACCATAAGACGGTAGGAAGTTCTTCCACCCAGGTCTTGCCGTATCGTTCGAGCTCATCTAACACTTGCTTTTTGACGCCTTGAATGATCTGTCCGTTGGCGTGCTCTACTGCTCCATTGCTCTGTGGTGGCTCACTGAAGCATAACATACTTTGATGCCAATGTCTTCGCAATATTTCTGGAACAGCTCACTGGTAAATTGCGTCCCATTGTCAGTGATAATTGTGCATGAAACCCCATACCTGGTGACCACAAACAGGCAGAAGAATTTGACAGCTGCGCGAGCTGTGATGGTCGAAATAGGCTCGGCCTCAATCCACTTGGTGAAGGTATCAATGGCGACGAACAAAAATTTCTTTCCGCCGACCACCTGAGGGAAAGGGCCGAGGATGTCCAGCCCCCATGTTGAGAAGGGCCTAGCGAGCAGAATGGTCTGGAGTGCATAGGCGGGTTGGTGTGACTTCCGAGCATGGAATTGGCAAGCCCGACAGGCGCGGACGATGTCGCGAGCATCCTGAAGCGTCGTTGGCCAATAGAACCCCGTGCGGAAAGCCTTCCCGACCATTGTCCTGTAAGAAGAATGTGCTCCACAGAGGCCCGAGTGTATGTCATTTAGCAGGTACTTACCCTTCTCCGTGGTGATGCACTTTGTCAGGACTTCAGAAATATTTTGGCGGTAAAGTTCACCGTCTACGAGCTTGTATAGACATGCCCATCGCTTGATCCTGCTCCTCTCGGTGGGGTCGGACGGAAGCTCACCTCATGCCAAAAAGTCATGAATTGGGTCGGCCCACGAGGGAATACGCTCGAGGATGGCACCCGCAACTTCCTGATCAGAGATCGAGGGCACCGCCAAGGTCTCCAGAATGACATCCGGAGGGATTTCATCATCAGACGACCCGAGCTTCGAGAGGAAATCGGCGCTGGAGTTGTCCTTCCTAAGTACGTGTTTGATTTCCAGATTCTGGAACCACTTCTCCATTTTACGCACCTCGTCGAGATACTTGGCCATCGTGTCCTCCGAGCATTGGTAGTCTTTGTTGAATTGGTTGACGACAAGCTGAGAGTTGCCCTTGACGATCAACCGGCGCATGCCCAGCGCCTTACAAGCTCGAAGGCCCGCCAAGAGAGCTTCATACTCTGCCACATTGTTTGTTGCTGAAAATCCAAAATGAACCACATACCTCAGCCTCTCACCACGCGGGGTGAGTATAAGGATCCCAGCCCCCGAGCGTTTGAAGGATTTCGAGCCATCAAAGTACATGACCCATGGCTTTTCCTCCTCGACCTCGAGCTCGGGAGCAGGCTGCGATGTTTGCTCAACTATGAAGTCAGCGAGCACCTGCGACTTGATGGCTGTGCGAGCTACCACCTGGACGTCAAACGCCGCTAGATCCATGGCCCATTTAGTGATGCGACCTCCGGCCTCCGGATTCTTCAGGATCTCCCCAAGCGGGAAGTTGCTCGGGATGACCACAGTGTGCCTGAAAATAGTGCCGGAGCTTGCGCGAAGCCATAAGGAGGGCATATAGTAGTTTTTGAACCTACGGGTAGCGCTCCTTCGGGCCATGAAAGACCTCGCTGATGTAGTAGATCGGGTGTTGTCGTGTGTCCCGCTCGGTCACCAAGACAGCACTGACAGCCTGGGTGGTGGCCGCGAGGTAAAGCAGCAACTTCTCACCCAGTTGCAGAGTTGTGAGTAGAGGTGGACTCGATAGGTATACCTTTAACTTGTCAAAGGATCGCTGTGCCTCGGGCGTCCACTCGAAATTCCCCTGCTTACACAGGGCTTTGAAGAATGGCAGCCCACGCTCGCCGAGCCTCGAGATAAACCTGCTAAGGGCAGCCATACGTCCGGTTAGGCACTGCACCTGCCTTATCGAATTCGGAAGGGCCATCCTTTCAATTGCATCGATCTTCTCCGAGTTCAGTCCGACCCCTGAGCCCCCAATCATGTAGCCCAGCACTTTCCCTGAAGCAGCCCCAAATACACACTTCTCAGGGTTGAGCTTGATCGTATGCTTGTTCAGATTGGCGAAGGTCTCTTCGAGATCTTGGACGTGGTCATCCTCAGAGGAACTCTTGACGATGATGTCGTCTACATAGACCTCGAGGTTGCGACCGATCTGAGGGTTGAACGTCTTGGTCATCAGGCGCTGGAACGTCGCGCCAGCATTCCGCAGAACGAATGACATGGTCGTGTAGCAGTACGTACCGAACGATGTGATGAACGAAGTCTTACTTTCGTTGTCGATCGCCAGCTTGATCTGATGGTACCCAGAGTAAGCATCCAGGAAGCTCAACATCTTGGCATTTGCAGTGGAGTCGACGATTTGGTCGATGCGCGGGAGAGGAAAGTTATCTTTCGGGCATGCCGAATTCAACCCTGTGTGGTCGGCGACATCCTCCACTTCCGCCTTTCTTACGCACGATGGCGGGTTGGCCAACCATTGAATGTCGATCTGAATGAAGCCGGCCTTGTGATTTATTGAGGTTCTCCTTTATTATTGCGACCTTTTGTGGGGAGAAACGATGCAGCTTCTGGCGTACAGGCCGACAATCAGGCCGTACTTGCAGTTTGTGCTCGACCACCTCCCTCGGGACACCCGGCATGTCTGCTGGTTCCCAAGCGAATATGCTCTTGTTGCTGCGGAGGAAAGTGACGAGCTCGAGTTCCTATTTGGGACTCAGCCCGACCGAGATGCGAACACACCTGGTCGGATCGCTCTCTTCGAGCGGCATGGTCTTCGTCGAACTGCTGGGCTGGATCGTTGCCTTCTGGCGGGCGTTCTTTGCAGTTGCCTCAGGACCTCGCTGAGGTAGTATGTCGGCAAGGGCCAAGGCCTGGGTTTCGCATCCATGCGCCGCCTTGAGATCACCCCGCACCGTGATGACGCCATTAGGGCCTGGAAGCTTCATGCAACGATGCCCATAGTGGTTAGCCACCATAAACTTGACCAGCGCCGGTCGCCCGAGGATGGCGTTGTACGGGAGTTATCCGAGTCGCCGAAGGTGATGGGCAAGACCACTTGCCCAAGAGGAATGGTTAAACTCCCAGGAACGATCCCGAAGAATGGAACCGCTATACTCTTGACCTTTGACCGAGGAATCTGCATCGGTCGAGTGCATCTGCCTGGAGTAGATTGAGGGAGCTCCCCCTGTCGATCATGACGCGCCCGACCATTGTTTTGCTGATAGTCGGTGTCACGACCAAGGCGGTCTTTAGATCTTTTGCCATACCTTGGGGGGCGTCTTCCCCTATAAAAGAGATTGTGGCCCCAACCCACTTGCAGGGTTGTTTGACAGGCCTTCCAGCGGTGGCTTGATAAACGGTGCGTGCAGCAGCCTTGAGCTCGCGCCGAGATTGATATGTTGATGAGCCGCCGAAGATGACATCTATCCGACGGTCGCCCTGCTGAAATTCCAAGTCAAGGTCGTCGACGTCGGCGCCAGTATTAACCCTGTCGGGCTGCTCGCCTTCCTTCGGGAGTACGGGCATCTCTCCCCGCCCATCGTAAAAGGCGTCGAGTTTAGCCTGCCAAGCCCTGCAGCCCCGCAGGTCGTGGCCTAGAGCCCTGTGGAAGAGGCAGAATTTCGCTTCATCGAACCTGGGTCGTCTTTCGACATCCTGTGGCCGAGCATCGGCCCGCTGGGCCCCAGGTCGACGGTTCCACTTCTGAGGTTGATTCAGCGCCCTCTGAGGTTGTGGTCGGCTCTGGCGAGGTCGGGGTTCCTCCCTGGCCGGTTCCCGCACCTCCAGGACCTCATGCTGGCCGCTCGCCGAGACGATAACACGCGGCTGACCACTGCCGACCTTGCGATCCCTCTTCTGCTTTTTGACGGTCGGACCTAGGTCGGCCCCCTTGGAGTTGGCTGGACCTGCCTCACTAGAATTTAGGCCAAGCTTACCTTGATCAAAGTCGCGCTTCCAGCGGACCACATCGTCTGCGTCCGCGTACTGCTCTGCCATGCGGAATAGCTTATTGACGCTGAGCCTCGTCGTGATTTCCAAGTCTTCAGTGAGACGCCGATCCCGAACGTCGAACTTGAAGGCCTTGATCACAGCCTCGTCGGAGACACTCGGAATCGAATTCCTTGTGCGGATAAAACGCCGCACGAAATCACGAAGAGGTTCGTTCTTGCCCTGGATAACGCGATCTAGGTCTTTCTCCCTTCCCGGCCACTCGTAGCAACTCTGAAAGTTGGAGCGTAGGGCGCTTTGGATTTGGTGCCATGACCGGAACGAGCCAAGCTTCTGGTTGAAGAGCCAGGTCCGAGCCGCGCCATCTAGAATAGTCGGGAGGTAATTAGCCATTACGGCCTCATCACCCCCGACCGCCAAGATGGCCGTCGAGTAGATTGACAGGAACTCCTCTGGATTCTTTGTCCCGTCGAACCGCTCTACCGAAGAGGGTTTGAACCGAGCAGGCCAGCGTACCCGACACAGATCGTCAGAGTACGCCGAACATCCATAAGCTGGACCAGGGGCGCGACGAAGGGAGAGGTCCGTCACTGCTGGACTCGGAGTCGTGATTACCTCGAACGGAACTTCGGCCACGACGGTCGTGCTGAGGAGCGCGGGAGTCACCTGGAAGATAGCGCAGGTGGTCCTGAACCCTGCGACGCCTAGGTGGGATGTCTGGAGAAAGGCTCCCAGCCGTACTGCCGCAGCTAAACAAGGAACTGCTGGAGCTGTGCTGACGCCGGAGACCATCCGGGGTCACCTCCAAGAGACGACGACGAGGAGGGGTCCGGGAGAAAGCCCGACCTCGGTTGCCGAAGGAAAGATCACGGGACGACCGGCGAGGAGGTGACCGTTGGAGGCGTTGTCGTCGGTGCGAGGAATTACGTCGCTCCTCGAGAGCAGGACCGGAGTGGCGACTTCGATCTTTGAGGAAATCTGATCTCGTCGTTGCTCTATCGAGTTCATCGGCAAGAGCTCGGCGAAAAGTTCCGACCCTAATTCTGCGGGTCGATCCATAACCCGCAATGGCTCGAGCCGCTTCGCCCGGCGGGAAGACCGGATGTACGGAGAAGTCTTGGCCCTCTCTTGCTCCTCCATGGGGCGGTTATGCTGGTTGATGGCAACTGAACCAACGGCCGGGCATCTTGGGGTTTAGGGTCACGATCATCTGCTTCGCGTTCCCATCGTGGCTGCCTGCCATGAAGACAAATGGTTCGTGCAGTGGCGATGAAGGTGACAACAAGGACGTCGAGTCGTCTCGGTTGGGATCCGCGCCCGATCCTGATCCTGCCGAACGTCCTTCAATGGAGTGCGCCATATCCCTGAGGTCTTGAAGTTGTTCTTCCGAACGAGCGAAGCTTTCGGGCCCCACGGTGGGCGCCAGCTGTCGACGATCGGGATCGCCTGACGGCAAATGTGAAATAGGGTTAGTGTGAATGAGGGACCCAAAACGTGCTTCGCTCACCGGAGAAACGGTTTTGTTGTATCGTTGGACGGGGGAGAAAGAAGGAAGGTGGGACACGGTGAGTTATACTAGTTCGAGCCCCTGAGAAGGTAATAGCACTACTCCAGTCTTGCCCTGAGGCGGAGATTTCTTACTAAAATTGAATACAAGTGTCCGCTCTCTAGCTCGAGCTCTAAGAAGTATGTAATGGTTGTTGTCTGTGTGTATCTTTTGATTGTGGTTGTGCCGGGGAGCTTTATACCTCTCTCGGCCATTATCAGAAACGGCCGGGAGAGATTCCCAGAGTAGTGGCTTCATGCATACCGAAGGTGGGCAGTAACCGTCCCGGTTCCGCCGCCCACACCTGCCTTGACTCCTGCATTCAAGGCTTCAGTAACTGCCGAGTAAATGCACGTTGCACGTACATAATTAACTCCCTTGAGCGAGGACTGGGTCAGAGCCTCCCGAGGTCGAGGTCGTGTGGAACCCTTGCCCCCTCTCAAGCTCGAGGTCGTGCGGGGACGCGCGTAGCCCAGGTCGTGGTCTAAAGGCCGCGGCTCGACCCTGAGCTAGGGGCTTCGTTGACCAGCCTTGACTTGTCAGGAATTTCCAGTCCTCGTCAGAAGGAATTGTGCCTATAGTGGAAAGAGGTATCGGGTTATCTGTGACCCCTGACTCCTTACTCGATCGAGTGAGGAGTAGAGTGTATTAAGCACAATGCTGTGATGTAGCTCCCGAATCTTTACCTGATAGCTGGATCGAGATGAAAGTGGAACATTAGCATCACGCACCTGTTGCGATTCTGAACCTCTTATTCGATAGATGTATCGACCCGAGGGTGGATCTAGGTGAAGACAAAAAATCGAGCGATGTAGCCCCCGACCTCGTGCTCGATGACCGCCTCAAGTAGAAGGAAGGGCATATGTACTGCCATGCATGATGTAGCTCATGACCCTTTGCTTGATTTGAGGAAACAGTAGAGTATAAGCATCAAAAAGCGTGAAAAAAGATCAAGCGATATAGCTCCCGACCCTCTACCCAACGTGTGCATCGAGACGATGGTAGAGTGAATACGCTGACAAATGAATGATGTAGCCTCGACTTTCTGCTCAATGGCTGTATCAAGGAGGAAGTAGAGTGTAGGCATCATGAACGATAGCTCTCGACCATACGCTTAGGCGGGTGAGCCCCCGAGCATACTTGGTATAGCTCAGTATTTTTTGTTTTAACTCCGTTATAGCGAGTGAATACTGTTACAGTCTCCGCGCCCCTTCAGCTTCCACACGGTACATCACAAATTAGCGGCTCTTCACATTTATGTGGAAGTACAAAAGATGCCTCGTGGATTGGGACCGACGTGAATTCAGATGGGTTTCGGTTTCAGAACAACCCATTCCCTGAGCTATAAATAGATAGGACTACGCACTCGCTTGCCACAACTCATCTCTTTTTATTTCTTTCCTTCAGCTCACGACGCTTTTAGCCTCTTAACTCTATCCATGGCCTCCACTTCGCCATCTTCCGCGTCTGTGGAGATTCTTAGAGGATCCCCTCCTCTGGAGATCACCGTAGAGATTCCTCCCCCTCCGCCTTCGGCCGCAGCATCTTCGAGGTGGATCATCATCGTCATCTCCAAAGAGGAGGATGAAGACATCGACTAGAGGCCGTTGAGAGGGCGGCCTGGTCAGAGGAGGACGACGAGGTTACTAGCAAGCTGCGTGTTGTCGCCGAAGAAGATGGTGGCACCACTGCTCCCTTCGTGAGAGCAGATGCCACCGCTGGCACACAAGAAGAAGAAGGTGAAGCTGTCGATGCCGGCAGAGGAGGTGGAGCTCAAAACTTCACCGCTCCAGCACCTACTCGCCCTCCAAGCCCTCGTGGTGCCCAGAGGCTTCTGGCGATGGAGAGGACGCCTTCTCCGTCGATGGGTGACTGGGTTTTCGCCACTTCTTCCAGCCCGCACAGAGAGTGTAGGCCCATCCCAACCGCAAGGCTGTAGCCCCATCAACTTCATCCTCAAGTTCACCATCAACCTCCCTATCCCATACCCTCCCATTCTCACCATTTCAACAACATAGGCAATCATTCATTCATTGACCATTAATATCGACATAGGATAATCACAATAAAAAACCAGAGTAGACAGCAGAAACTAATAATAGTCTTAGTGGGAATGGTAGCTAGGGGGCGCTGCGCGTGCCCGCAACCCCTACGTACTCCTCGGCGTATGGGAGGTCACGGATATTGTCACCGCACTGCCAAAACTGAGCAAACAACCCATTAATCATCATTGACCAACTAGCAAAGTTTAATAAGGGAACATATCATTCACTTAGCAAAAGGTAGTAAAGACCAATAGCACAAAAATGGGAGAAAGGAGTGGCATCAGAGTGGACTCTAGGGAACCGACAGGAGAAAGGCTGCAGGTGAAGCCGTAGGGCGAGGAGGCCGAGAGGCAGCACCACGGTGACGAGGAGGCCGACAGGCAGCACCACGGCAGTGACAACCGCAGCAGAGCCAGAAGAGGGGCCAACCTACTTGGCAGCCAGGCCGAGCTAGGGAGGGCCGAGCCTTAGGGCAGCACCATAGGGGAACCGATGGCCTAGAGGCCAGGTGACGTCGGCCTAGGGGCAGCACGGGTAGGGAGGCACCCTGTGGCAGGGGCCAAAGGCCGGCGCCATCGGGGGCAGAGGCGCACGACCCGAGGGGAAGAAAACTGGGCGGTGGGCTAGGAGCCAGGCCAAGCAAAGGCCGAAGACGCTGTGGAGTGCGTAGATGGGGACGCTGACATGGCCCAAGTGCAGGTGTGGGTAGGGCCAACGACGGTGGGAGACGCGACCACGGATGCGATGGCCAAAGAGATTAGGGGAGCAGATCGGGAAGAGAAGAGGGAGAGATAGGGAGATGGGGATTAGGATAAACCCTGCGGGATGAAGGGGAATAAAGGAGAAAAATGTGGAAGGAAAAAAATAAAAATAAATATAATAAAAATAAAGAAAAAGAATATATACACACATATATACATATATATGGTATTGATGCAAATAAGAATAATGCTAATATTAGAAGATTTAATAAGCGCATGAGGAGGATGAAGACATACAAATAAATGAATAAAGAAATAGCTAATTCTAGCAACCGTTGTAGCAATCAAAATAGGAAGATAATACACCCTAGAAGCACGGGAGCGAATGTGCACGGCATACGGCAGTCATTGGACGATGAGCGTAGTAGCCGAGTGCGGGAGGCAAGCAAGAGCGGGAGGCGGACTATAGCAATGAAGCCGAGGAGACTGACCTCCGCGATAGGGGAGTGCGGAGGGACGTTGGATGGGGCTATATTTATAATTCATCTTAATAGGTTGCTAGATTTGAAAAACAAAAAACAAGATAAAAAAGGCTAAAAAAAGTCATCACTTCGCATATGGTTTGGTTCAGAAGAGCAACGCAAGCTATTGGTACTGAAATTTGATAAGGTTTGAGTTTCAAGCTGTCTAGCAAAAATCACTTTCTTTAGTCCACTTTGGACCAGGGTCCAATTTTTGCCGAATTTCGGCGAATTTTCGGGCCTCTACAAAAATCTAAACTATTGGCTAAATAAAAAAATTTAAAATTTTGAAATTACTATAGTAATTTCATTTTTTTGATGAAATTTTGTTATTTTTGCCAGATTTTGAACTTTTAGGGCTGGATTTGGTCCAATAACCTAGAAGAAAGTCATCTTCTATGAAAAATTGTTAAAAACCGAATTTTTGAGGTATTTTAAAATTTTGGTAGAAACACTATTAGATTTTTATAAAATTATAAAAGCTTAATAATGAGCTAAAAATTTAATGGTACTATCTTGAGCAGTGTAGGATCATACACAAAAATTTTCAGAATAACCACTTCATTTGTTATCTTTAAAAAATCAAAAACATAATAAGCATAATTGGGACAGTTACCTTGTCAGAATTTTATAAATTTTCTCGAGTGTGATCATTATCTAAAATTTTTATGAGAGATTAAAAATTACCTCAGTACCATTATATAAACTTTTTAAAAAATTTGAATTTCGTTTGTCATATTATATTTCAGAAACCAAAAAGAGAAAGAGCATAAATGGTACTGTGCCTTGTAAGAATTTTATAAATTCACTAGAATGTGACCACGTTTCAAAATTTTTATGAGATCCTAAGCATTTCCTTATCACTCTTCTGTAAAATTTCAAAAATTTTAAACCTTTTTTTATTTCTAAAGCAAACCTATATATTGATCATCGGTTTTTTATCGGGACGTAGCACTGTTAGATTTTTTAAAAATTATTTAAGCATGATCATCATCTAAAACTTTTATAAAACCATTAATGCTACATTAGGACCATCCAAAAAAGTTTTCAAAATTTTATAACGTGGTTTGAATAATTTTTCATTTCGTTCAAGTTTGCCGGTAAGGCTTTTAACAGGATAGTACCACTTTTTGAATTTTTAAAGATTCATAAATCTTGTCCGTCATTTAAAAATTTTATGAGAATATTATGAATGTGTCAGGACCATCCACAAAAAATTTCAAAATTTTATAACCTCGTTTGTTCTAATTTTCATTCGATTCAAACTTGTCGGTCAGCGTTTTATCAGGACAGTAGCAATGTTTGAATTTTTAAAAATTCTTCAGATTTGATAATCATCTGAAATTTTTATGGCAATATCATCAATGTTTCAGGACTCTTTAGAAAAAATTCAAAACTTTTCGTCGTCGTTTGCTCCACTTTTCAGCTAGTGCAAAACGGCTGAAATTTCGGCAATTTCGTCCAAAATTTCGGTAAATTTCACTGAAATTTGGATTTTTTAGTGGCAAACGGATTAGATTTGAATTTTGGTTTTTGTATTTTAACCGAAATTTATCCAAAATATTTCGGCCTTACCCAGTATTTTTTTCCATATGAAATTTGAATCCTTATCCGTGCTTGGCTTTCTAAGACGCTAGTGGGTTGGGTGGTCGGGGGGCGGTGCGCTTTTTCCCGCGACGAAACGCACGAGCGGGAGACCGAGCACCAAGTCACCAACGCGAGACGATGATTGCTGCCTTCCTTTCGCGCAGTTGCGCAAATGCTTCCGCCGGCCGCATGGAACATCTCTCTTGACTGCCTTAGTTTTTCCATCCCTTCACCCAGAGGTGCTTGCTCATCCGAAGGGGCGACGTGGCGGACGAAAAACAGGGCATGTTTTAACTTCGTTCCAGTTTTCGTTTGCCGTCCTTATAAGTTTGGAACCTACAAGAAACCTCAGATGGACTAGAGGTTTGATAAACAGCATCCGGATATTAATTTCCTTCCATAAAATCATCCTAATTCCTAACCTTCATCTGCATTGGGATTCGTGCCCAGGAGAGTACTCCAATCAAAACCGAGTACTCCCAACTGCAAGCTCGATTCATCCGAAAAGCACGCCAAAAGAAAACGGTGAACTCGATTCATCTTTCATTGTACGTACGTGTCCTTGGACAACTAGTTCAGTAGTTCGTGCTTTGCTAGAAGTAGATCACGTAACAAAATAGGCGGAGCACATGAAGGCAGGTGCTATGTGGTGCTGCACCAATATGGCATTGCCAACCTTTAATCATGTGGTAGTCGGCGGACAGACGACCAGAAAAACACGAGCAGACCTGACAGGAAATCAACCTGTAGAAACGAATAAAAAGGGAATAAAGCGCCTCCGAGAGCCAGAACTTGCTTTTCAGTTTGTTAACTTCTGTCGCTTGTAAGTTGTAACAGTCATCCTGCAACTAGCAAATCTATATTCATTAGGGCAACGACTGTGGTGCAATCAGGCCTCCCGTGCAATCACCGTGCAATCCAACTAAGAAAAGTTTCAAAAAATTCTGAAAAAAAATCATGGATGTACATCTCATCTTACCCCATCTACATATAAAATTTCATGATCAAATTCGTCCTATGCTAGAAGTTACAAAAAAGACAAATTTGAGGTGCATTTGAACTTTTTAAGTTTGTCAGAAATTTGTCTTTTTTGTAACTTCTAGCATAGGACGAATTTGATCATGAAATTTTATATATAGATGGGGTAAGATGAGATGTACATCCATGATTTTTTTTAGAATTTTTTGAAACTTTTCTTAGTTGGATTGCACGGTGATTGCACGGGAGGCCTGATTGCACCACAGTCGTTGCCATTCATTAGTCGTATGCTTATACATTGTAATGAAAACTCAATTTGCGACAAAAATTTATTTGCAAAAAGCACTAACTTTGTCTGAATAATACTGTTCAATCTAAATGTACAATGGTTGAAACTCAATTTGCAATAAAAAGTTTATTTGTAAAGAGCACTAACAATGACAAAGTGGGTAATTAAAAAGCAGTGGCGAAGGTGGGTAATTTTGATGAAATAACGTGGGAAGAAACTCTTGCTTTATATAGTAGAGATTCGGGGATGATGCCTCCCTTTTGAGAAAAAAATTGACATGGCATACTGATTTTGTTTCGTCAGTCATGAACGTGAGCTCTTTATAGAGGTGAAGGTAATAAGGGCATTCATGGTGGAGGCAACCGCAATACGGTGGTCTCAAGCTACACAGAGAAATTTGTTCTCCTGCAGTAAATAGTGATTTAAAGTGGTGGCTTCAATTATGTAGTTCAGCCCTCCTCTATTCAAAAAATAAGTCTTATAACCATAGACGGAGAGAGTACATAGCATTAGCCAAAGAACAAGGGACTTTGGAACAAAGGACAGCCCAATCATCAGTAGGGTACCCGGAGGGAAGGACACTAATCGGAAGCAGACGCAGCGAGTGCAAAAGTTGTCCCCAAATCTATTGGGCGTACTACTGCTGTGGAGAAATTTACTCTCTTTCTAAAAAGTATCACGCGCTTACTCAAATCCCCGTGTATCAGCCAATGATAATTTTCTTGGATCTGTTTGATTTGAAACTAATGTTATCATGTTTAAACTTAATTATGATAAAGTTGCCTAAGATTAGTTATAGCTTATTTAACTGAATCTGATGCCTTCTTGATAAACAGTCAGATGTTGATCTCCAGTAGGCAATAGCGGTACAGCAGAATATTGAGTGCGAGTGTGGAGTGCTATTTGTCCCATTCTGATGACTGATGACCAAGCGCAAGGCCGACTTCAGAACTGGGTGCCCTTTACGCTTCAGAATATTGACCTTTTTCTTGGCAATGGCAGAAAGCGTTGGGCTCGCTTCTGGGCTCGGGGGATGCTAAATGTGACAAACTGTAATATAACTGTAGAGTACTTATATGCATTATTATTTAAAAGTTATGTAAACATTAAACTATAAATGAACGAGGGAATTCAGATATACCATTCTATTCATGGCACTTTAGAAAATATCACTTGTCTCAATGACATGTGGTCCACTCGTTGTACTTATGTCTATCACTATTTAAAGGTTACGTGAATATTAAAGTATATAAATGAATGAGAGAATTTAGGATATGCCATTTTATTTATGGCACTTCAGAAAATACCACTCGTCACAATTTCATCTAAAAATACGGACTAAAAAATATAGGGTACTACAGCCTACCAGTTTTCGACGAAATATTTCATAATATGACACTCAATTAGTGTGCCTTTTTAAGGCATGTGTATGACATATGGTAGTATCTAAGTCAACGATTGTAGGTGAGTGTCGAATCACGAAATGTGAATTTTAAAGAGTGTTATATTCTGAAATCTCCCTTTCGACTGGTACAGCCAACTGCATGATTCCTTCCTGTCGCTTTTTCTAACGCACTTCGGTAAACATTCGACAAACCATCTCGAGCCGAGCCTTGAATCTTGATGGGTTGGGATACAACTAGTGAACCTAGCCAACTGACATTTAGTCGGTTCTGAATTGAGAATAACGTGCTTAATTGGGAGGAAATTTTCGTTCATCTTGTGGTGGATATTTTGTGACTTCAAAAATATTCATTTCTCGTGTATTAGTGATTAATTCCTCGATGTGGAGCTGTTTAAAGCAAACAATTTTGGTCTGAAGAATTAAGCATCCAAAAGGATTTGAACCTATATATAGAGAGAGATCAGAAGGCCACGCATGGAGGCCTTGAGTCTTTACCATTAGACAACAGGCACCTGTGTCCAAGCTGCAAACATGTGGACAGGAATCACAGGATGGTGCATGTAAATTAAGGAATCAACTTGCAGACGATAATAATTAAACTGATCTCTAGTAATTGGCCTAACAAGAGAAGACTATTTTCAACAGGATAGTTTAATTTCAATAAGGATGCTAGCTAGGGGAATAAGCAGATCAGATCGATTTAGCTAGCACGTCAGAATTGCATTTAAACTAACCGATCCACAGTAGAGGTTAAGGAAGATGGTAGCAATCAGACCAAGGAAAAATGATCATGCTATAACTCAAATCAAGCAGGAGAATCGAACTGAAACATCGATCGAACAGATACGGCGAGCGCACGAATGGATTACCACATTCATACCTTCATGGTATACTAATTCAACTAGTAGACAAGACTACTGGGTACATTAGGTAATTGGTAGCTCCACTCTATCCAGTTATGATCCTAAGACTACATCCTTGTCGGTTTATTACGTCAGAAATAACTTGGGATGATCACCATGAGACAATGAACCTCAAAGAAGCCCCATAAATCATGATCCACACATTCCAGTAACCAGCAACTGTAAAAGTGGTATTTATCACTAATATAGATAACGGCGCGGGAACCTATCACAGGCAGCCACAGAAGCCGCCCAAATCCCCGAGAAGGCATCAGTGACATGGGCATCAGGCAGAGCATGCGAGCTTGGCACCGTCCGGCGTGCACCCGGGTGCGACGGACGGGATGACGAGGAGGCAGGCGGCGATGAAGACGACGACTCCCAATGAAACCACCAGGGTCATCGTGGCGAAGCGATCGGCAGCCGCCGCACCCGGTGCGCCACCGCCCGCGCCGGCTCCAGTGCGCGTCTTGCGGAAGAAGCGCGCAAGAAGCATCGTACCGAGGATAGGGGCGGTGGCGGCGGCGATGACGAAGACGGCGACGGCGATGTCCACGATGGGGCTCTGCCCAGCGAAGGTGAGTAAGAGGCGCAGCGCTTCGGGCCCGCCCAACGCCCCGGCGCCCATGGACAAAACAATTGTCAGCGGACGGTGGCTCGCCATGGGGTTCATCACCACGGCCATCCTGGCGAAGCGCTCCGTGGCCGGCGTCGGGGCAGCGGCGCTACCGGCCCCGGAGGCATTATGCTCCTTGAGGAAGAAGCGGGAGAGAAGCGTGGTGCAGAAGACGGTGGCTATAGCGACGCCGACGCTGACGGAAGGGGCGAAGCCCAAAAGGAGCCGCTGCGCGTCGAAGCCGCCGGCCGCGACGGAAGGGACAACGAGGGGTCAGACGGCGACGAGGGAGATGACGGTGAGGGAGAACGTCAGTGTCGTCTTGGCGAAGCTCCCCATGGCGGGCGCAGCAGGGGAGGCGCCGGAGGCACTGTTCGCGTTGCGGAAGAAGCGGGCCAGAGGCACGTTGTCGAGGAAGGGGGCGGTAGCGGCGCCGATGACGAAGACTGCCGCGGCGACGGCGACAAGGGGCCTCTTCCCGGAGGAGGCGAGAAGGAAGCGGAGCGAGCCGAGGCCGCCGGCCCCGTCGAACGGTACGACGAGGAGGCACGCGGCGACGAGGAAGACAACGGCCAGGGACGCCATCAGGGTCATCTGGGCGAAGAGGTCCGTAGCCGCCGCGCCCGCTCCAGTGCGCACCGTGCGAAAAAGCGTGCCATAAGCATGGTCCCGAGGATCTGCGCGGTGACCGCGGCGATGAGGAAGACGCTGACGGCTACATCGACGAGCGGGCTCTTCCCGGCGGATGTGAGCAAGAGGCTCAGCGCGTCAGGCCCGCCCAACACTCCGGCGCCCATGGCCAGAACGACGATCACAGCAAGATCGCCTTCCATGGGGTTCAAGAAGTCCTCTCTCTCCCCCTCTACCCCGTTCGCCGGCTCGACTGTGCTCTTGGTGTCGTGGGGGTGTTTTATAAGGACAGAGGGGAGGAGGAGGTGTACCAAAATTCAAAACATTTTAGTAGCAAACTAGCAAAAGATCAATTTAGTCTAATTTAGCAAATGTAGTAGAAATACGCTTAACAAATCAACGGTTATATCTAATTTCAACTACCTACTATATGCTACTAGTATAACACATTGTAAAATTTCTCTGATTCGAATATTCGATGCAACATGGCCAGCAGCTCAGTAGTCAGGATGTAAGTCCTACACATGAACATTTTACCAGGACGATTAAGCTAGAACTGGAGGGTAAAAATGGTCGCAATTTGGGTGGTTTGCATTCCGCCAGAATGGCCCTTTCCTTTCCTCTTGGAACCCTTTCCTTTCCTTTCCGCAGGCTCTTGGGTGGTTTTTGCATCGTTGCAAAGAGTGAAAAGCGCCAGATGACGCCAGAATGGCCCTTTCCTTTCCTTTTGGAACCCGGGATATCACCGAAAAGCGTATAGTTCTAAATTGACGTATTGCCCATTTGTTGGTGATGGAGAGTAAAGTTGGACGAGCTTGATCTCAGCTTAAATCCAGTCCAGATTCTCAACTGTTCTTTCTTAGCCTGTAAGATCGGCATTCTTCAACTTTATTTTGACTTCAACATCGAGCATTTTTGCACTGCACTCGACATACTTTGCAAATCCCTGTATAAAGTGACAGAAAAGATGGTCACAAGAGTGGAATTGAATACTAAATAAATAACCAACATGGCAATATTTACTTGCCCAAAGGACATGGAGAAATAACAATGCATACATTTTCAACAAGCTCAAGTGCCAAATCTTTTGCAGTGTCCCCATCAGCATAATAAACCGAACCAAATAAGTTGTTAAAATTGTCTCTGCCCTCCACCACAATCTGCACCTAAAGAAAAATGACAAAGAAATTGAGAAGAAAAGGAATGCTAAACCGTGCAAGTCATAGCAAGTTATTAACTTCAATAGATAAAAACCAGAGCAAGCTTACTTCTCTGCTGTCAAGGTTAGAAATCGACAATAAATTTATACTTCGGGTATCTTCAAATTTAGCAGAGTAGTTGAGCAGGTAACACCGCCATTGGTTAGCGTTGGCTAAACTCGTCTGCAGACATTTCGCTCACGATTACTATCTGTATGCAGGGTTCACCATTGGTCGCTGATCCTGTGGAGCCATCTCCTCGACCGGTCGGGCCTGGCGAGAAGCCAGCTATCGGGACCAGACCGGTCCTGATCAAGGTGGCTGCTTAGAAAAAGAACGTGAAGGCGAAGCTTCAACTGGCGAAGTAAGCTGCCTCTTCTTCATGATAATTCATTCCTTCTTTTTTGTTCAGAGATGTCATGCAAAGAATTCCTTGTAGGAAAGGTACGTCCAGCGGCGCTGTCGATGATGTCACCGTCGCTGCCTTGTCATCCCTCGGCAGGGTTGCCGTTATTCTGACCTTTGCTTCGACAGCTCTAACCACAATAACAACCTTACGTCCCTCAGCTCCCTAAAGGCCCCAGGAGTATTGGTCGGTTTTGAAACCCTAACTTCAGGTATGTGATTTACACCAAATCTTTTTCTACACTTTGCCTTGCCCTCTGCTTCGCATTTTTTACACCCCTTTTCCTCTCTCCTTTTCAGCGCTCAACAGATGTGCTGCACAGGGTCGAGGTCTTCTGCGAGCAAACCCATCAGCAAAACGAGCGGCTCACAGCTTTCGGTCAACAGGTGCATAGGATGAAAGACATTGAGCTGGCAGCCCTTAGGGTCGAGCTGAAAAGCTGCCAAGGACGAGGCTGAGAAGTAGAGGAGTGAGATAAAAAGGCTGAGCGTGGAGGTGAAGAGGCTGAAAGCGGAGTAGAAAAATTAAGAGCCGAAAAGACTGCCGCTGATACTGCGCAACTCAAGGCTAAAGCCAGTCGTGACAAGGCGGAAGTAAGCAGGAAGGCAATTGAGATCGAAAAGGCGACAGTAGATGCAGCACTGGCCACTCTATAGTCGGAGACCCTCAAACACATGACTTTGTCTGCCCGACTTGCATTCCCACATACTTGGCTTGGTGAAGAGCCATCATCCTAGCTTGGACCTTTCAATTATGGACGAAGGATTCACATGTGAGGAGAGCGAAGCTGCTAATCACGTCGAGTCCTTCAGAGACCTTGCAGAGAGGTTCGTGGCCTAACTGAAGCTATCTCTTAACGATGCCAGCTAAAGTTCTCTCAGCCTATCTGTGCTGCTTGTAGTGCTGCCACTATGCCTTTAATAACAGTGCTAATTGACTTGTCTTTCTATTATGCCTTGCCTGCTATTTCCTTATCGATGAAATAGTGTAACACAAGTAGATGCAAATTTGACTTAGCATTCATAAACTCTTAGTAACCAGCTTTGTCGATAACTGTATCTGTACACAAGGCTTAAGAATTTTTGTCAAATAACTAAGCCCCGGAGCCTATATTTGGAGAGGCCATATATAACATAAATGCTATGCAAGTTGAAGTGACACTACATAGTCTTTTATAAGTCTTCATCGATCATATAACTTAGACTTTGTAGCAAACATGAACTTGCTAGACAGTGCATGTAGAACTGACTAGAGACCTCGTCTCCCACTGGTCGCTGAACTTTAGATGTCTCGCAATCTGGTGCTCATATGTGCACAGGATAGAATTGCTCATTGTCGGGTTCAAGCATGGCCACACATTTCTTTGGTTTGCTGACATGCTAAGTACGTGATCGAGTAAATACTTTCTGCTCAATGGCTGTATCGAGGAGGAAGTAGAGTATAAGCATCATGAACGATAGCTCTCAACCATACGCTTAGGCGCGTGAGCCCCCGAGCATACTTGGTATAGCTTAGTGTTTTTGTTTTAACTCCGTTATAGTGAGTGAATACTGTTACGGTCTCCGCACCCCTTCAGCTTCCACACGATACATCATAAATTAGCGTCTCTTCACATTTATGTGGAAGTACAAAAGACGCCTCATGGATTGGGACCGACGTGCATTCAGATGGGTTTCGGTTTTAGAATGACCCATTCCCTGAGCTATAAATAGATGGGACTCGCACTGGCCTGCCACAACTCATCTCTTTTTATTTCTTTCCTTCGGCTCGCGACGCTTTTAGCCTCTTAACTCTATCCATGGCCTCTACTCCGCCATCTTCCCCGTCTATGGAGATTCTCAGAGGATCCCCTACTCTAGAGATCATCGTAGAGATTGCTCCCCCTCCGCCTTCGGGCGTGGGCTCTTCGAGGCGGATCGTCATCGTCATCTCCAAAGAGGAGGATGAAGACATTGACTAGGAGGCCGTTGAGAGGGCGGTCTGGCCGGAGGAGGACGAGGTTACTTGCAAGCTGTGTGCTGTCACCGAAGAAGACGATGGCACCTATGCTCCCTTCACGAGAGCAGATGCCACCTCCGGCACACAAGGAGAAGAAGGCGAAGCTACCGGTGCCGACGGAGGAGGTGGAGCTCAAAACAACTTCACTGCTCCAGCACCTACTCGCCTCCAAGACCTCGCGGTGTCCGGAGGCATCTGGCGGCAAAGAGGTCACCTTCTCCATTGACGGGTGACTGGGTTTTCGCCACTTCTTCCAGCCCGCACAGAGAGCTTAGGCCCATCCCAACCACAAGGTTGTAGCCCCATCAACTTCATTCTCAAGTTCACCATCAACCTCCCTATCCCATACCCTCCCATTCTCACCATTTCAACAACATAGGTAATCATTCATCCATTGACCATTAATATCGGCATAGGATAATCACAATAGAAAACCAGAGTAGACAGCAGAAACTAATAATAGTCTTAGTAGGAATGGTAGCTAGGGGGGCGCTACGCGTGCCTGCAACCCCTACGTACTCCCCGGCGTATGGGAGGTCACGGATATTGTCACCGCACCGCCAAAACCGAGCAATCAACCCATTAATCATCATTGACCAACTAGCAAAGTTTAATAAGGGACCATATCATTCACTTAGCAAAAGGTAGTAAAGAGCAATAGCACAAAAATGGGAGAAAGGAGTGGCATCAGAGTGGACTCTAGGTAACCAGCAGGAGAAAGGCCGCAGGTGAAGCCGTAGGACGAGGAGGTCAAGAGGCAGCACCACGGTGATGAGGAGACCGAGAGGCAGCACCATGACGGTGTCGACCATAGCAGAGCCAGAAGAGGGGCCAACCTACTTGGTAGCTAGGCTGAGCTACGGAGTGGCAGGATCGAGCCTTAGGGCAACGCCATAGGGGAACCGACGGCCTAGAGTCCAGGCGACATCGGCCCAGGGGCGACACGGGTAGGGAGGCACCCTAGGGCAGGGGCTAAAGGCTGGCGCCATCGGTGGGAGAGGCCGCACGGCTCGAGGGGAAGAAAACTGGGCGGTGGGCTAGGAGCCAGGCTAGGCAAAAGGCCCGAAGGCGCTGTGGAGTGCATAGATGGGGAGGCTGACATGCGCCAAGTGCAGGTGTGGGTAGGGCCAACGACAGTGGGAGATGCGACCGGCCGGTGTAGTGGCCAAGAGCCAGTTGGGGAGCAGATCGGGAAGAGAAGAGGGAGAGATAGGGAGATGGGGATTAGGGTAAAGCCAGCTGGATGAAGGGGAATAAAGGAGAAAAAAGTGGAAGGAAAAAAAAGAAAAATAAATAAAATAAAAATAAAGAAAAAGAATATATATATACACGCACATATACATATATATGGTATTGATGCAAATAAGAATAATGCTAATATTAGAAGATTTAATAAGCGCATGAGGAGGATGAAGACAAACAAATAAATGAATAAAGAAATAGCTAATTCTAGCAACCATCGTAGCAATCAAAATAGGAAGATAATACACCCTAAAAGCACGGGAGCGAACGAGCACGGCATATGGTAGGCATCGGACGACGAGCGCGGCAGCCGAGTGCGGGAGGCAAGCAAGAGCGGGGGAGCCAGACTATGGCAACAGCCGAGCATAGGAGATAGCCTCCCGCAATAGGAGAGTGCGGAGGGATGTTGGATAGGGCTATATTTATAATTCATCTTAATAGGATGCTAGATTTGAAAAACAAAAAACAAGATAAAAAAAGGCTAAAAAAAGTCATCACTTCGCATATGGTTTGGTTCAGAAGAGCAGCACAAGCCATTGCTACTGAAATTTGATAAGGTTTGAGTTCCAGCTGTCTAACAAAATCACTTTCTTTAGTCCACTTTGGACTAGGGTCCAATTTTCGCTGAATTTCGACGAATTTTTTATTAAGAAAATTTGAAATTACTATAGTAATTTCATTTTTTTCTAATAAAATTTCATTTTTTTTTGCTAAATTTTGAACTTTTAGGGCTGGATTTGGTCCAATAACCCATAAGAAAGTCATCTTCTATGAAAAATTATTGAAAAACCGAATTTTTGAGACATTTTAAAATTTTGGTAGAAATACTATTAGATTTTTATAAAATTATAAAAGCTTGATAATGAGCTAAAAATTTTATGGTACTATCTTGAGCAGTGTAGGATCATAAAAAAAATTCATAATAATCACTTCATTTGTTATCTTTAAAAAATCAAAAAAATAATGAGCATAATTGGGACAGTTACCTTGTTAGAATTTTATAAATTCGCTGGAGTGTGACCATGATTCAAATTTTTTGTGAGATCTTAAGCATTTCCTTATCACGCTTCTGCAAAATTTTCAAAAATTTTAAAACTTTTTGGGTTTCTAAAGCAAATTTATATATTGATCATCAGTCTTTTATCAGGACATAGCACTGTCAGAATTTTTAAAAATTATTTAAGCATGATCATCATCTAAAACTTTTGTAAAACCATTAATGCTACATCAGGACAGTCCAGAAAAATTTTCAAAATTTTATAACATGGTTTGAATAATTTTACATTTCATTCAAGTTTTAGGTAAGGCTTTTAACAGACAATAGCACTTTTTAAATTTTTAAAATTTATAAATCTTGACCATCATCTTAAAATTTTATGAGAATATTATGGATGTGTCAGGATCATCCACAAAAAAATCAAAATTTTATAACCACGTTTGTTCTAATTTTCATTCGATTCAAACTTGTTGGTCAGCGTTTTATCAGGACAGTAGTAATGTTTGAAATTTTAAAAATTCTTTAAATTTGATAATCATCTGAAATTTTTATGATAATATAATCAATGTGTCAGGACTCTACAGAAAAAATTCAAAATGGTGGGCATTAGGCAATTAGGCCATGGGCTACTTTCTGCTAGGTGGTGAATTGGGAATTAGCATCAAACCATCAACTCAAAGCCTCGTTTTACAGTTAGGAAGGGTCAAAGCATATTGTTTGGTTCAGATGGGGAAAGTAAAGCCAGTGGTACTGACATTTGGTAAGGTCTGAGTTTCAGCTGTCTAGCGAATATCTGCTCTTTTCTGGTAGGGTCGCAGCCAGTAGGGGTCACCAGGACATTGGCGGACTCGATCGATTGGCACGGGAATTCAATCCCGGCTTCTTCTACTTATCCGTTGTTGGCTTTCTAAGACGCTACTGGTTGGGTGGTCGGGGGGCGGTGCGCTTTTTCCCGCGACGAGACACCGCTTTCTAAGACCAAGTCACCGAGTCACCAACGCGAGTTGCGCAGTTGCACACATGCTACCGCCGGCCGCATGGAACGTATCTCTCGACTGCCTTACGTCTTTCCATTCCTTCGCCCAGAGGCGCGCATCCAATGGGGCGACGTGCCGGACAAGTCGAAGAAAAACAGTGCATGTTTTAACTTCGTTCCAGTTTTCGTTTGCCGTCCTCATACTCGGATCGAGTTTGGAACCTACAAGAAACCTCAAATGGGCAAAGGTTTTGAAACAACGGGTGGTCCATATATCACTGAGACAATGAATAGTATTTTCTGAAATGCTAACAAAAGCCACATGTTAGAGACAAAGACAATGAATAGTATTTTTTTTAAGTGTCAATAAAGAGAGTGGTATATCCTGATTTTTTTTTTCTAAATGCTAAATGAATGCTAGTGAATAGTGATTACTTACCAATTTGTTTGGTTCAAGATTTATGCTAATTATATTGAAAATTCGATGCATTGAAGTACTGCACGGTACAATTTCGTCTAAAAATACAGAGTAAAAAATAAAGGGTACTACAGCTTACCAGTCTTCGAGTTGTACAGCCAACCGCTTGATTCCTTCCTGTTGCTTTTTCTAGCACACTTCGCTAAACATTCCACAAGCCATCTCGCGGCTTTGCCACTGGTAGAACAGACCTGTCTGGCTAAGTATGGAGAGCGCACGAATGGATTACCACATTCATACCTTCATGGTATACTAATTCAACTAGTACACAAGACTACTGGGTACATTAGGTAATTGGTAGCTCCACTCTATCCAGTTATGATCCTAAGACTACATCCTTGTCAGTTTATTACTAACTGGCGATTACTGACCTTGACAAATTACCAGAAAAAGCAAGTGAAATTTTCATGTTGTAAGAGATCTCTATGAGAAACAAAGAAAGGAACAATCTTGGGCTGTCAAGAAGGGGAGATCAAACTGGGGCTTAAAAATCATCTTTCTCCAAAGGTTACAGAAAGGCGAGTAGATCAAACGTCAGAAATAACTTGGGATGATCACCGGCGAGACTATGAGACAATGAACCTCAAAGGAGCCCCACAAATCACGAATTCACGATCCACACATTCCAGTAACCAGCAACTGTAAACGTGGTATTTACTAATATAGATAACGGCGCGGGAACCTATCACGGGCAGCCACAACAGCCGCCCAAATCCCCCGAGAAGGCATGAGTGACATGGGCATCAGGCAGAGCATGCGAGCTTGGCCCCGTCCGGCCCGCACCCGGGTGCGATGGGCGGGGTGACGAGGAGGCAGGCAGCGATGAAGACGACGACTCCCAATGAAACCACCAGGGTCATCGTGGCGAAGCGATCGGCAGCCGCCGCACCCGGTGTGCCACCGCCCGCGCCGGCTCCAGTGCGCGTCTTGCGGAAGAAGCGCGCAAGAAGCATCGTACCGAGGATAGGGGCGGTGGCGGCGGCGATGACGAAGACGGCGACGGCGATGTCCACGAGGGGGCTCTGTCCAGTGAAGGTGAGTAAGAGGCGCAGCGCTTCGGGTCCGCCCAACGCCCCGGCGCCCAGGGACAAAACAATTGTCAGTGGACGGTGGCTCGCCATGGGGTTCATCACCACGGCCATCCTGGCGAAGCGCTCCGTGGCCGGCGTCGGGGCAGCGGCGCTACCGGCCGCGGAGGCAATATGCTCCTTGAGGAAGAAGCGGGAGAGAAGTGTGGTGCCGAAGACGGTGGCTATAGCGACGCCGACGCTGACGGAAGGGGCGAAGCCGAAAAGGAGCCGCTGCGCGTCGAAGCCGCCGGCCGCGACGGAAGGGACAACGAGGGGGCAGACGGCGACGAGGGCGATGACGGTGAGGGACAATATCAGTGTCATCTTGGCGAAGCTCCCCATGGCGGGCGCAGCAGGGGCGATGCCGGAGTTGCGGAAGAAACGAGCCAGAGGCACGTTGTCGAGGAAGGGGGCGGTGGCGGCGCCGATGACGAAGACTGCCGCGGCGACGGCCGCAAGGGGGCTCTTCCCGGAGAAGGCGAGCAGGAAGCATAGCGGGCCGAGGCCGCCGGCCCCGTCGAACGGTACGACGAGGAGGCACGCGGCGACGAGGAAGACAACGGCCAGGGACACCGTCAGGGTTATCTGGGCGAAGCTGTCCATAGCCGCCGCGCCCGCTCCAGTGCGCACCGTGCGGAAAAAGCGTGCCATAATCATGGTCCCAAGAATCTGCGCTGTGACCGCGGCGATGAGGAAGACGCTGGCGGCTACATCGACGACCGGGCTCTTCCCGGCGGATGTGAGCAAGAGGCTCAGCGCGTCAGGCCCGCCCAACACTCCGGCGCCCATGGCCAGAACAACGATCACCGCAAGATCGCCTTCCATTGGGATTCAAGAAGTCTTCTCTCTCCCCCTCTCCCCGTTCGCCGGCTGGCCGGAGCTCTTGGTCTCGGGGGGGGGGGGGTTCTAATAAGGAGCGAGGGGAGGGGGAAGTGTACCAAAGATCAATTTAGTCCAAGAACCGGTGCATATTTCCAATTTTATTATACGGATTTGCTTAAATTGTTCGGCAATGGCATTAGTCTTAACTTACTACTCATTACCTTGTATAGTTACAGAGGTCTTTTACGGCATACAAAATCCGATATGGACTGTTTATTTTTTCAATCTAATGGATCAACTTAATTAGAATTTATTTATACTTACTTCGACAGTAGAGTAGTAAAAATACGCTTAACAAATCAATGGTTAGATCTAATTTCTACTATCCACTATATGCTACTAATATAATACACCGTAAAATTTCTCTAATTCGAATATTCGATGCAACATGGCCAGCAGCTCTGTAGTCAGGATGTAAGTCCTACACATGAACATTTTACCAGGACGATTAAGCTAGAAGTGGAGGGTAAAAAAATGGTCGCAATTCGGGTGGTTTGCATTCCGCCAGAATGGCGCTTCCTTTCCTCTTGGAACCCTTTGCTTTCCTTTCCGC
Organism: Guadua angustifolia; assembly: GCA_036346375.1. Lineage (NCBI taxonomy): Eukaryota > Viridiplantae > Streptophyta > Magnoliopsida > Poales > Poaceae > Guadua > Guadua angustifolia. The sequence continues at coordinate 9,728,360 of CM070510.1, read as the reverse complement.
AGGCTCTTGGGTGGTTTGCATCGTTGCAACGAGTGAAAACGGCACTGCGTGCGTTGGAAAAGCGCCAGAATGGCCCTTTCCTTTCCTTTCCTTTTGGAACCCCGGGATATCACCCAAAAGCATATAGTTCTAAATTTGACGTATTGCCCATTTGTTGGTGATGGAGAGTAAAGTTGGACGAGCTTGACCTCAGCTTAAATGAAAGTACACCACTATGTAGTGGTGCAATGGGCTCGGATTTGGTCGGATATTACTGTTTCTATATCTTAAATCATATTTTTTTATCGGATTCAGAATCGGATTAGGATAGTATCAGATACGAATACGATACAGATAATATCAATCACGAATTCAAATCGAATATGGAACGGAATCGAATAATTTTTGGTCTAACAAGTGCAAATAAGTTAAGTACTCTAGCTTCACCCCGTACGAGCAGCGACCGATTACACGGTAAGTGGAGGGCCCAAGCGATAAATCTGCCCCACACCGGGCCAAAACTATGCACTGTAGCTTTGTGTAGAAATGGCGGAGTTGCCCTTGGAGACCCCAGACGTGGCGGCTTGTGCCAGAGATCTGTGAGTGCTTCAGGACAGGAATTTAATGCGACAGTAAGCCCACGGCTCACCTCCGGGCTAGGGTCCTACCGAAGGAAAAGCTGACGCAGGCGGGGTGGGGCCCACGGCGGAGGGTAGTTCACACTACATGAGAAGGAAGGGAGGATAAGTTGCAGGGGGCACACGGCAGCAGTAGGCTCCGCGCAGACGCACGTCCCGCTCGCGAGCGCGTCACCCGAGACGGTGGTGGCCCGAGGCTGCAGGGCTAAAGTGTATAAAGTCCTTGCCGTCTTTGAAGCCTTGTCATCTTCAGTCCCCTGACCCGTTTGTTTTTGCCGGCATGCCCCCTTTGAGGAGGATTTTGCAAAATTGGTGACCATGTATTAGACCTCATAGGTGTTGAGTTTTCCCTTCGCCACTTAGCATATAATGGTATACTTAACTTTGGTGGCAAGGAATAACACTAATGTGTTGGTAAGAAAAATACTGATTAACTCAACTGATTATTGTTCAGTTACTACTTTTAGTTCAATATGGCATATAAAGAATGGAGCAACTTTCATTGCAGTTCGTCGCTTCCCTTTTTGTCTCATGGCTAATATAAAATCATCGCTTTTCTAGCCCTATGTGTTTTATTAAATAGTCTTTTTACAAATATAATTATAAAAATAACCTAATTTTTAACTGTAGAAACATCAAAAAAATAATATATACCACCTTCTGCTCCCTTATACTACTAAAGTACTTACCATGATCTGGAAGCGCACAAGTCAAGGAAACCGCTGCACTCACTAACGACAGCCCCTAGCTGCTGTTGTACCTGATACATGTATGTGGACCGGAGGTCAAACATCCTCCTTCCATCTTTGCCCAAGCTATAGATAAACATCACTGCATTCGAGTTTGAACAGAATCTGTCCTGGCGCACCCATCCTCCTTGGATCTCGGGTCGGTGTCACCGGTTCAACGCGACCGAGGTGGTGGGCCCGCGGCTTTCGGTCCGAACCAGGTTGGGTTCTTTGGTTGTACAGGTTGACCTGAACTTCCAATCAAGCCCGGCCTACATTCTCTCTATGGTCACGTGAAGAAGATCTAGCTATCTTTTGCCCAGCTCTGGATGTCTTAAAAAAAGAAGACGCGTATCGCAGACTGCAGAGTCGCACGGCACTTGTTACATCGGAAAAGGCTAAACAAGGCCAGAATGTGCCTTTCATTCGTGCATCTCCAATAAAACAGCCTCAGTATGTATATATATAAGTTTTGTCTTATATAAATAGGGAAAATATTTGGTGAAACCCACCATTTGGTGAAACCCAAAACTCTCTCCCCGCCATTAGATCTCTTGAATGGCTTGGATCCAACAAATTGGAACCCCCTCCTCACTTATGTACTTTTGCAGATAACCCCTGAAAATATTACCTAATCCTCTAATCCCTTCCTCACGTGGTCGTTCATCTCTCACGATCTCTCTCTGGCGCTTCACGTCTCCTCTCCTGGCGATCTCCTGGCGACGCCCAGCGCCTCCCTCTCCTGGCGACGCCAATGGCAGCTCTGCTCTGCTTCAATGATCAAGCAGCATGACGCCAAAGACAAGTCTCCGCGACGCCCATATCCTGCAGCTCCAAGGCGCAGATCCTGCAGGAGAACGCCGACCATGCAGAGAAATTGATGGCGATAACTGTACTTCTCAGTGCTAATTGATGTCGATTTGCGGCCCATTTCTTCCGTGTATCATCCATCGTGTTTTAGCTATTGACTAGTGTTGGAATTAATCCCGGCTTGATCATTTTCTTTGAAAGATTACGAGAAGAAGGTGGAGAATAAGTCGCCGTGTTCAGTAATCACCGGCGGGAAGTAGTGTGTGCGTTTTGAATTTCTTTCTGTTTGCATTTGTGTTAATTCCGGCAAGTTGATAATTGTGGTGATCCTGCTTCCATAAATCACGCACAATATTTGTTTCCATACATTAGACTATTTAGTTTATGTATCAGTAGTGATTTTCTGATTGGCAAGAGTAATCAAAAGAAAATCGCCCTTGCTGTATCGTTCCTGTATCGTTCTTGCCCTTGCTCTGTTTGTTTTCGTTTCCTCTACAGTAGCAAACGAACTGAGTAGTGTCTGTTGTGATCGCAGAGCCTAGTTCTTCTCCAGCCAACCTTCTCCTTTGTCGCTGGCCTTGCTGCTTCCAATCTGAACCAAGTATCCCCAAGTTCAGAGGAAGCCAGGACCTGCAACTAGAGAGGAGAACAAAGCAGCAAAACAAGAAACAAAGATAGATTTTTTTTGGTGCTGCAATGCCGCCACAGCATTTTCTGTTTTCTTACTCCCCTTATATAGAAACGAATTACAGATAAGTTGGAGATCTCCTAAACTGACTCATAACCAAACTCAGGATCAAACCGTTGTTATCTAAACTACCCTCGACATACTGTAACTAATACGGCAAACACATTTAAACTCTGAAAGACACCCGACTCCTTACGACTCAGACTTCCCGGGACTCTGAAGACCAAAACAAAAAACTGGTTTTACGCTATCATGAGACCGACAACAGCAAGTCTAGTTTAACGATGTCTCATCACCGGCATATACCAACAACTAGAAGTTACAAATTGCAACTCAAAAATGATGTTCTATTATAAAACCATATGACAAGGCACCACCAACAGAGAATGGGTCTTTGCAGCATATAACTTGGCAAGTGATTCATGAGGGAACAAGAAGCTCTATTGATCAATCCAAATGTTCGGACATAGGTCCCACAAGATTTAGGCTTAAGTCGCTAAACATAGAAAATGGACCATCACACACTGCTTATAATTGCGCTTTATTCGCACAAGCATATATATAATGGACCATCGGTCCATCACAAACGTTATAACTGCAGTTTCATTCGGACAAGCTTAGGTAACAAGATCATCGACAATAAGCGCAACAAAGATTCTTCAAGTCTTCAAAGGCACCATCTTGGAGTGAGATCAAGCCATCTGTTGGAAATTTCGGTCTCCTGTAGAAAGAGAGCAGCCGAAACCGCATAAACTGCTATCCTGTGATGTAAATTTACCCTGACGAGTATGAATATTGCAGCAAATTTCACCATCCACTTTTTTGTGTTGTCCAATGCGAACTGAAAAACCAGCGAGATGGGCATAATCCTTGTAGAACTTCTCAACCGCTATCAAATCTGGAAACACCATGCCAACAATTGGTTTAACATGATCAGGCAACTTCGGTGTACACGTTATCCCCTACATTGAAATCATGACTATCATCGTCAATTACTAAAGCCAATAACATTGTAAACATTTCATTTCAATTTGATTTGCACTTACACAGAATGGCCGTTCACATTTTTTTGGAGTGCACGATCCATCCGCTACTTGCAATTGCTTTGTCGTAACATCCTTGGACTTCCATTGTAGGCACGGAGGAGCTATGTGGGAGGATTGATCAGCGCCACCATCATTGCGAGCAACCCGCAGTCCGATTAAATGTTGATGCGAGGAAGCATTGTACTTTCATCGCCCATATCATTGGGTCGTCTGCGCACGGTGACGATGTGATGCCCGAAAAGTTTGAGGTGGAGGCGTTATGCAACGAGCAGCCGAGTGAACATGTCGCCTGAAGTTGGCCATGGGTGCAGTCGTCGGAGCCGTCATTTGAGCAGTCGTTGCGCAGCGCCGAGCGCTCGTTGAATTCGGCGTCCTTCTTCTCCTTGTTCTCCTGCAACAATTGCACTACTATCTTAGGCTAAAAGCAAACTGTTGCATTCTGAAGATTAAGCCCACAGCACATTCAATTTTCTATGTCATAGTGGGAATTGGTAGAAGTTACCTCTTTCCTAATCCGATCAAGTCAGATGTTCATGTCTAAGGAAAAGTCAGATGTTTAACCGCGTAAATAACTGATATGATTTTATTTGAAGCGTTTGATCACGTGTCGTAACGAGCTATACATATGATTAAGGTTGTTTGGACTAAAATTCTCTGATCCATTTCCAACAGGACTAAAATTCCCGGCCTTTTGAACCCTGTGATATGTTCACCAAAGACTTGGCCATAAATTTCACAATCAGTTCTGCAGTGTGGACTACGTAACTTCACCATATTAACACTTTCAGTAGTTTTGACAATCGATGTCACCAAATTAGCTTGCAATCCAAACCCATCAAAATTCAACGATGCAATTAGCACGTGAAAGCTCTCAGTTGACAATGTCTGGGACAGAGAGAGGGACAGCTCTAAGCTCTAGCTATGGCTGATGCAAGCATGCATGTAAATTAAGGATTTAATTTCTTAGAAACAAATGTACAGGATTTTATCAACACTGACCTTTTGGGGATGGGGTATTCCGGGAAGCTCATCTGCGCTGCAGCCAATGATCATCTTCTGTGAAATTCAAAACGCACACACTAATTCCCGCCGGTGATTACTGAACACGGCGACTTATTCTCCACCTTCTTACGTGTAATCTTTCACAAAATGATCAAGCCAGATTAATTCCAACACTAGTCAATAGCTAAAACACGATGGATGATACAGGGAAGAAATGGCCGCAAACCGACATCAATTAGCACCGAGAAGTGCAGCTTATCGCCATCAATTTTCTGCATGGTCGGCGTTCTCTGCAGGATCTCGCGCTTTGAGCCGCAGGATATGGGCGTCATTGGGAGACCAGTCTTTGGCGTCAGCAAGGCCGGGCATTGAAGCAGAGGCAGAGGTGTCGGCCGGGCGCCGCCAGAGAGGAGAGGCGGGGCGTCGCCAGGAGATCGCCCGGAGAGGAGACGTGAAGCGCCAGAGAGAGATCGTGAGGAGATGAACAGCCACGTGAGGGAAGGGATTAGAGGGGATTAGGGTAATATTTTTAGGGGGTTATCTGCAAAAGTACATAAGTGAGGAGGGGGGTTCCACCTTGTTGGATCCAAGTCATCCAAGAGAGATCTAATGGCCAGGGAGGAGAGTTTTCAGGTTTCCACCAAATGGTGGGTTTCCACCAAATATTTTCCCATATAAATAAGTGTGAAAAAAAGAGCGATAAAAGAGTTGGCTCTTATTTAGTAGCAAATATTGCACTAGAACATAGTTAGATTAGTTATATAAGAGAGAAGAGATAGGCATGTTTTCAAGACCTTCCTATGATTATGCCTACGATTTGAACTTTGTACGGTAGCGTAGGCATGTTTTCAAGACCTTTCTAAAAAATTTTCAAGAACCCGCAAATTTAACAGCTCAACTAAATCAATAAAATTGCTTTAAATGCGTTAGTAGCATTGCTAGTATTTTTAAAGATCGCACAAATTTGATCATGATCCGAGATTTTTTAGTAGATTAGACATACTTAGAGGAACTTTCTTAAAAACCTTGGAAAATTTATAATGTGATTTAATAGTTCAATCAAATTAGCAAAGCTCTTTTCTATTTTGAAAAAACTATAGCACATGCACTGTAGCTCTTTTCTATTTTGAAAAAACTATAGCACATGCACTGTAGCTTCAGCTAAATTCACTACAGTGTCTTGCGATGGCTGGGATTCAAACCGAAGACCGACCGCTCGCAGGCCAACGCGCTAACCAACTTGCGTTGCTATGAAATGTAAGGGGTATTAAATATATCAAGCTATGTTGAGTCATTGTCGAATCTGCAAGAAAAAGATACCGCGTGTCGTGTTCGCGCAAGGCCGACTGTACTTCCCCACGATTAGTAGTATTTACAGGATTGGCCTTGGAGAAGTGGCTTGCTTGGTTGTGAAAACCTCAAATTCGGATGTGCGCTTGGTAAGGCGCCTACTCCCCTGTGTAAAATGTCTTTCAAAGCTCAAAAGGAAGGAATAGCAGTGATACCCTGTTTTGCACTTCCACCAAAACATATACAAAAGGCTTTATTACCATCTTGATGAGATCACTAATTGTTCTTGGATGCGGTGTCATAATCTAATCTATAGTAGTAAATAATATTGAAAATAGCTAAAAGAGAGAGGTATATAAGAAAAAATGATAAAAAGTTGCATTCAAATTCGGATGTGTCACTAATTTATCAAGGGAGTTTGCATTTGCCTATCAGCCATCAGACGGAGCCGGCGCAAACTCATACCAGTCCAGTAGTTGCTTCGGCTGTTATAGCTAATTCTTGTACTAGATTTGCTTTTGAACCTTGTAATGCTGTGGGTGTATCTGGTGTTCAGTCGGGCGCCAGTGGCGCCAGTAGGGTGTGGGTCAATGGTATTAGACCACGTAGTTTCTGTAATCGGATGATGCTAGAGTCCTGTGCTGATGTGGCATTGGGTCTATGTTCATTGGTGTGTTGGCTGTTATGGACCAGTGCGCACTGGTCCAGATTTTGGAGTCCCTGTGGTTGCTACAACCGACTGCCGGGAGCCTGTGTTATGGCGCCAAATGTTAGATGTGCCAAAAGTTCTATGATCCTCGAAGTTGCATTACTATTTTCCAATGCCTACAAATTGTACAATTCTTTCATGGAATGTTAGGGGTCTAAATAATCCAGCAAAAAGAGAGAGCATCAAACAGCTAATCCGATCAACTAGTGCTACCATTGTATGTCTGCAGGAGACAAAAATAGCCAATTGGAATGCATGCTTGCTTAACGAAACATGGGGCGAGGCCGACAACCTGCATCGCCTATATCCTTCTAACGGAACTTAGGGGTATCTCGCTATGCCCACGACGATCGGTATGATCTGCAAAATCCGAGAGCCACAACCAATACGATCACCGCAACGTTAACATCGAGAAGTAATGCATCAGTCTGGGACATTACAGGAGTCTACGGTCCTCAATCAGAAGAAGAGAAAAGAAGTTTTCTCGACGAATTAGAGGCGCTGCGTGAAATAGTGCTACCTGCTTGGTTGATAGTAGGGGATTTCAATCTCATCAGGAGAGTGAGTGAGAAGAACAGAGGTTCGATAAATAGAGGAATGATGCATCGCTTCAACCAAAGTATCAATAGGCTTCAGCTCCTGGAGATCGAACTTCAGGGGCGCCGTTTTACTTGGTCAAATGAGCAGGAACATCCCACCATGACAAGAATAGACCGATGCCTAGCAACAACTGAATGGCACGAGGCCTTCCCAAATGCGGATCTGTGTGCAATGGCAACTATGACATCAGATCATTGCCCCCTTCTCTTACAAGGAGATGCAAATTTCGATTTCTTCAGGGGTTTTCGTTTCGAGGCTTGCTGGACATCGATGCCGGGCTTCCAGGAGACAGTGACACACGCATGGACTCGGCCAGTCCAAACAACAGATTCACTGCTAAGATTGCACATCAAAATGACCAGAACAGCTAAGGCGCTAAAGATTTGGAGGAGAAAATTTTTTGCGACCATAACATTTCAAACAGCCTTGCTACAAGTCACGCTCACGATCCTAGAGTGCTCACAGGAAAGACGTCCATTATCCCAAATTGAGCTTGATCTCCGGAAAACTCTCAAAGCCAAACTGCTTGGCCTGGCAGCAATACAGAAGTCAAGAGCGAGACAACATTCAAGACTAACAAAAATCAAATTGGGGGACTCCAACACTCGTTTCTTTCACTTGATGGCCAGCTCAAGGCGAAGGAGAAACTTGATTCAGGTTCTTCAGAGAGAAGGCAGAGTGATGTACGCCCAACAGGATAAACTAAACGAAGCCTTCGAATATTTCACAAAGGTCTTAGGGGAGCACGGAGTAAGGGACAAAGCTCTCCGGTGGGACTACTTGGGCTATACTGCAAGAAACCTCAGCGATCTTGAGGCCGTTATCACTGAAAATGAAGTGACTACCATAATACAAGAATTACCATCACAGAAAGCTCCAGGACCTGATGGCTTTATTGGCCTTTTCTATAAAACATGCCTTCATATCATCAAATCCGACCTGGTCGAAGCAATTAAAGACTTCTTCAACTTCCGTCACAGTAATTTGCACATATTAAATCAAGCGAACATTATCCTGCTTCCGAAAGTGGAGAACGCCGATAGATTGGAATGTTACAGACCTATTAGCCTTATTAATAGCTTCATGAAGATTATCACAAAAATCATGGCTAACAGGCTCGCGCCCAAGCTACAAGACCTGGTCTCGGTCTCGCAGAACGCATTCATAAAGAAGAGATGCATACATGACAACTTTCTATATGTCCAAAGAGTAATCCGAAAGTTGCACAGAGACCAGTCCCCGGCTCTCTTTATCAAACTAGACATATCTAAAGCCTTTGACTCGCTAAACTGGGCTTATCTCCTCGACGTTCTGCAGGCCATGGGCTTTGGTCGGAAATGGCGAGAATGGGTAGCTGCAATCCTTAGAACATCATCTTCACGAATCTTGATCAACGGCAACCGATGAAGCAAAGTGAGACATGCTCGAGGTGTGCGGCAGGGAGATCCTTTATCTCCCTTACTTTTCATTCTCGCTATCGACCCCCTTCAAAGTCTGCTCGAATCGGCGGCGAGACAGGGTATTCTAAATCCGGTGCTTCCAGCGAAAGCGAGTCTGAGATGCTCACTTTATGCTGACGATGCCGGAATATTTCTAAAGGCGGATGTCCAAGAGCTGACGGCCCTTAGCAGAATACTGGATACTTTCGGAAGGTGCTCTGGATTAAAAATCAACATATCCAAAACTGAGATTTATCCTATCAGATGCCAGGAGGACCTATTGCAAGAAATACTAAATATCTTCCCGGGGAAACTTGCAACCTTTCCAGGGAAATACCTCGGTCTCCCCCTTCATGTTAGGCAACTAAGAAAGATTGAAATTCAACCATTGATCGATAAATTAGGTAGTAGGCTGCCTGGGTGGCAAGGTAAACTTCTCTCCAAGGCCGGTAGGGAGACACTGGTTAAGTCGGTGTTATCATCGCAACCAATATACCATTTGACGGTCTTTTCGGCCCAAAAATGGTTATTTCGATGCATCGATAAATTAAGGAGAAGCTTTCTCTGGAGAGGAAAAGATCCGCGAAGCTGCAGTGGGGGACATTGTCTAGTCAAGTGGTCAGTCACCTGCCTACCAAAAAACAAAGGGGAACTCGGCATCAAGGACCTCGAATGCTTCGCCAGGGCACTAAGGCTTCGTTGGCTTTGGTTTAAATGGAAAAAACAGTGAAAGGGCCTGGACGAGTCTGGAGCTTCCATGTGATAAAACGGATGTAGCGCTCTTTAATGCCTCAACGATCGTCACGGTGGGAAAGCGGTAAGTCGGGCCGACTTTTGGAGATCAAGTGGATAGATGGCAAAGCACCAAAAACATCGCTACGAACCTCTTCAAGCAAGCAAAAAGAAAGAACATCATCGTCCAGAAAAGCCTTGACCAATAACTATCGGATCCGTTCACGATCCCGCCAACTCAAATACAAATCGAGAGTATGTTGCGCTCTCACGGCAATTAGTCGATCAATAGGGATGAAGAAAGGAGGATCACATCACGTGGCGCCGACACCGATGGTCAATACTCAACAAAGAGTGCATACGAGGCCCAATTTCGCGATACCATCAGAAGATGAAGATTTCCGATATGGAAGGCGAAAGTGAACCTAAATGCCGTTTTTGCATGGACGGTGCTTCACAACAAAATCTTAACGGCAGATAACATGATGAAGAAGGGTGGCCTTGCAACACAACATGTAGTTTATGCAACATGGCACTCAAACTCAAGCCACCTTTGTAAAGATTGCCCTTCGCCAAACAGTATGGAGTCTACTATCGCAATGGGGAAATTGGAGCGGTGCCATAGCCCGAGTTTCGATGGTTCGTGTACAAATGGTGGAGAAGGATTCGATCACAATTTGAGAAAGACAAATGACGAGACATTGATGGACTTCTCATCTACTTTTGGTGGAATCTATGGCTAGAGAGAAATCAACGATTTTTCGGGGAGCAGGCCAATAGCGCTGGCGGTGGCTTTGGCAATCAAGGACGCGGTGCTAGCCCGTGGTTTTGCTTCAAAGATGGCGATCATTTATGTAGTTTTTCAGACTTGGTTTTGTCTCGTCTTTTCCTTGAGTCGGTTTACTTTTTGGTGTTTTTAGTGGCTCACGGTCCAGTTTTTAAGTTTAAATTGTGTATCGGTCCTAGAGGCTAGGAGTGGTATCTCATAGTGGAGGTCGTTTTATTGTGAGTTTTTATGGGTCCGGTTTTTCCATAAAAAACAGGACCCGCGCCTTCTTACCTTTGAATATATTTGCAAAGAATTCTTTCGCTTTTCAAAAAAAAAAATTGTAGAACGACATGTATTTAGAAACAAAATTTAAAAACTAAAATGATATGTATTTGAGAACGAACAAGTAGCTTATGTCCTGCATCGTCGAAATGATTAGGGTAGCTATCGAACAACCTAATCAATGCCGTGTTCAGTTTTGCAAAAATATGGCTCGCTGTTGCTATTGTCGTCATTGGAATGCTCTGCAGCTGGTAAAGTTGGCCCACACTTGCGATGGCTGTTTGTGTTACTGAAGACGATATAAAACTGGAAAGTGCTTAGCTCGTTTCACATGTCCTAAACAGTGTAAACTAGTCAAAACAATTTTCACTTAAACCTACCAAAAAGAAATCAAATCCAGGCAAACGTGCGATCATGGAATGCGGCGAACCCTTACGCCGAGGTTAAAGAAACACAATAAATTTTTTAACCATGTCCTTTGGAACTTGGAAGACCTGGCCTGACCCAGGCCAACAAATCAACGCCTCATCGGGTAGCTAACATAACAAGACTAATAAAAGAACAAATCAATCCTCTTGCATGATTCTTTCCTAAAAAATCCTCGATAATCCACTCTGTTCTTCCTATCGATGCAAGTGGGTATTGTCCGCATCTAACCGGTTTTAGGCCAAAATTTAGCAGCTGGGGATAAGTGGACTGTGGAGCCTACGTATGGTTGGCTTAAGACGTGTAACCTTCAGGGAAAAGTGTTGATGCATCCACCGAATCTCAAATCGTCAGCAGTTCTGACATCTGCTAAAAATCTGCAGTTCATGCGTATGATAATGTCTGAATATTCTGGCCATGAATGATATGTTCAGCATGATACCCACATTTACTCTGTTTCGTCTACTTTGAATCTCCTCGTTCCTAATTAAAGGCAACAGGCTATGACCAAGGGGACAAAATTTAGCATTCAATCTTGACTAAGCACACCAGTTTTAGCATTTTAATGGCCAAACCAGTGGTTCCAATTCTAAAGTAATGTGCTTCTAGTATTTATTTTGGTGAAAGAATAAGGGACAAAACGAACCCAAACAGGGAGGCCTTTCATCAGGAGGGACAGAGATGATGAGGCCACGAAGGTAGGAAAAGATAAGTACTACTCGGGATCAGAGACGACGAGTACAGTATCTGTGTCGAATCTATTGGCGACTTCGGGGTAGTGTCCGAGGGGAGAATACATGTAGGTGCAACGTGACTGTATGTGGGGCCACTTACTTTGAACCTTGCCCTGCAATGGCTGCATGGCCGTATCTAAGTGTCAAATTGCTCGGGTTGAGAGAACAGAAATTACAGAAATCCCCCGCGAAGGCACCAGGCATGAGTGACATGGCCGCATGGGCATCAGGCAGAGCATGCGAACTTGGCCCCGTCCGGCGCGCACCCGGGTGCGACGGACGGGATGACGAGGAGGCAGGCGGCGATGAAGACGACGACTCCCAATGAAACCAGAAGGATCATCGTGGCGAAACGATCGGCAGCCGCCGCACCCGGTGTGCCACCGCCCGCGCTAGCTCCAGTGCGCGTCTTTCGGAAGAATCGCACAAGAAGCATCGTACCGAGGACAGGGGCGGTGGCGGCGGCGATGACAAAGACGGCGACGGCGATGTCCACGAGTGGGCTCTGTCCAGCGAAGGTGAGTAAGAGGCGCAGCGCTTCGGGCCCGCCCAACGCCCCGGCGCCCATGGACAAAACAATTGTCAGCGGACGGTGGCTCGCAATGGGGTTCATCACCACGGCCATCCTGGAGAAGCGCTCAGTGGCCGGCGCCGGGGCAGCGGCGCTACCGACACCGGAGGCATTATGCTCCTTGAGGAAGAAGCGGGAGAGAAGCGTGGTGCCGAAGACGGTGGCTATAGCGACGCCGACGCCGACGGAAGGGACGAAGCCGAAAAGGAGCCGCTGTGCGTCGAAGCCGCCTTTCGCGACGGAAGGGACGATGAGCGGGCAGGTGGCGACGAGGGAGACGACGGTGAGGGACAAAATCTGGGTCGTCTTGGCGAATCTTCCCATGGCGGGCACATCAGCGGCGGCGCCGGAGGCATTGTGCGCGTTGCGGAAGAAGCGGGCCAGAGGCACGATGTGGAGGACGGGGGCGGTAGCGGCGCCGATGACGAAGACTGAGACGACGACAGCGACGAGGGGGCTCTTCCCGACGAAGGCGAGCAGGAAGTGGAGCGGGCCGAGGCGGCCGGCCCCGTCGAACGGTACGACGAGAAGGCACGCGGCGACGAGGAAGACAACGGCCAGGGACACCTTCAGGGTCATCTGGGCGAAGCGGTCCGTGACCGCCGCACCGGCTCCTGTGCGTGCCTTGCGGAGAAGGCGTGGCAGAAGCATGGTCCCGAGGACCTGCGCGGTGACAGCAGCGATGAGGAGGACGCTGATGGCGACGTCGACGAGCGGGCTCTTCCCGGCGAAAGCGAGCAGGAGGCTCAGCGCGTCTGGCCCGCCCAGCAATCCGGCGCCCAGGCCCAGAACAACGATCATCGCAAGATTGCCTTCCATGGCCGTGGTGTTCTGCCCGTTCGCTCACTGATGTCACTCTTCCCTCCTGTAGTTGTGGATTGTGATTCTGCGAACCTGTTAGAGCATCTCCAACAGCGCCTAAAATCTATTCTCAAAATCTGATTTGGGCATTTGATTGCAAAAAAAGACTCCAACAGTTCCTCTTTTAGCTCCTCAAATTTTGCACGCCTAAAAATAGCACTCGACTCCTCATTTTTGTACGCTCATTCAAGGCCCCAATCAACATTATTTGCCGGAGAGGCCCACCGACCAATTCAAAGGTGTTTTGGGAGAAAATATAGGAACTGTTGGAGAACAGGTATTTTGTAGATCCAAAATTTTTTAGGAAGGTCCCAATCTAAGAGTATTGGGAGTCTAAATATTAGGAACTGTTGGAGATGCTCTTAATGGTATATTTGGAGCACGGCGGACAAATGCAAGTACGCCACTATGGATGGCGGGGTCCTTTTAAAGGTAGGGAGTGTATAGGTATCATCCAGATATTTTTGTCTTAACTAACATCTAAATTCACCGGGCCGTTGGATCAAATCATAGGATCGGATGTGGGTCGTTGGATCTAATATCTAAATTCACCGGGCCGTTGGATCAAATCATAGGATCGGATGTAATCGATACTCCCGAATCTCAACAATGATCTAATAGTTCTAGATTTAGGTGATTTCAATAAAAAAAATATCCGATTAATGTTTATTAAATCCCTTGGTATTGCCAATCTGCCCCATCTTAGAAGGGGGTGACCGGGTGCAGTCGTGCACTCGTGCAGATGGCAAGCCAGCCACGGTGATTTTGAGTTGCGAGTCTTGTGACCGGTGACTCCTTCTGGTTAGCGTACAGTGGCGTGGCGGACTGACCGTGAGCTGTGGCTGTGGGTGCTTCCGTGTATAAAGTCCTTGCCTTTTTTTTTTTGAAGCCATGTCATATTCCGTCCCCTGACCCGTTTGTTTTTGCCGACATGCCCCTTTGAGGATGATGTTGCAAAATTGGTAGCCAAATATATTAGACCCGATAGGTGTTGAGTTTTCCCTCCACCAATTAGCATATAATGGTATACTTAACTTTGGCAAGGAATAACACTTAAGTGTTGGTTACAAAAATATGATTAACTCAACTGATTATTGTTTGAGTACTACTTTTAGTTCAAGGTAAGCGTATAAAGAATGGAACAACGTTTCACGCAGTTCGTAGCTTCCCTTCCCAGTCTCGTCGCTAATCTGAATTCTCCGCCTTTCCACTCAGGTGTTTCTTTTTAAAATCTAGCCTCCTTACAAACGTAATTATGAAAACAAGCTAATCCCCATGTCACATAAGCACTTACCATAATCTGAAAGGGCATGTACAAAGGTTGAGACCGATTCAATCTCCTAAGATCGCCCCTCGCGCCATGTAAGTCAGATACAAAGCTACCGTTGTCTTTAAATTTCGTCTCTTCATTAAATGTTTGATAATTAATTTTTTGTATGTGCCTCTTTTACGGTAGGAGACGCTAGGGCTGGCTGGCTCTCCAACAGACGACTCTAGCGTCATTGTTTTTTTATCCGACGTCAAGAGTCGTTGTTTCACGAAACACCTTTGTTTCTCTCTCCTTCCCATCTCTCCCCTCCACATCAGCGCTTATAGCAATTTTGCGCCAAAGAATTAATATCCCTATACGTCTAACTCTTGCTGTTGTACCTGATGCATATATGTGGTCCGGAGGTCACACGTCCTCCTTCCATCTCTGCCCGAAGCTAGATAAACATCACTGCATTCGAGTTTGAACGGAATTTTTCTCCGTGCGCATCCATCCTCCTTACATTTCTGACGGGTCGAAGGCGACCAGGGTCGGTTTTCGGTCCGAACCAGGTTGGACTCTCTAGTTGTACAGGTTGGCCTGGACTTCCGATCAAGCCTGCCCTACATTCTCTGTATGGTCACGTGAACAAGATCCAGCAGTGTTTGGATTAAGGGTATTTTATTAGAATGTTTTAGGTCTAATTCAAATTTGAACTATATCTCAAAACATTCTAAGCAATTATCACTTATCCAAACAAGGTCCTACTCTCTTTTGCCCTGCTCTGGATTTGTCTAAGTTAAACAAAAGAAGATGCATATCGCAAACTGCAGAGCAAGGTTTCAAATTTCGGTTTCAGATCATATCTCCGAGGCAACCGAAATCTGAAAAGGAAAGATTCAAATTTCATCAAAAAAACTTGAAATTCGGTTAAAAATATCTGAAATTTTCACAAAATTTGCCGAAAACACTGTAGTAATTTGATTTTTTTTCCAAATTTGTATATTAGACCGAGATTTAAAATCTCATTTGCGGACGCAATCCAAAATCTCAACAAATTTTTTAAAATTTCGGCCAAATTTTGAACTATGCTGCAGAGTTTCACGGTGCTGGTTGCATCGGAAAAGACTTTGCCAATCATTAATCATGCGGTAGCGGGCGGACAGATTGTCTGAGGAAATCATCCTATATAAACGAAGAAAAAGGAATAAAGCGGCTCGGAAAGCCAGAACCTGCTTTTCTGATCTGACCGATCTTTGAACATTCACCACTCCTCGTCTTCGCTTCCTTGTAAGAGTTGTCCTGCAACTAGCAAATCTAGTTATTCTGGGAAGATGCCTCCTTTTGGAAAAAAATTGACATGGCATACTAATTTTAAAGATGGATATTTATTAAGGGTACATAGAGAACGTCACATTAATTTTGTATTTAAACATGAACTACACTATATATTTATGGATAAAACCATTTATAAAATTAAGTCTTACAAATTTGGCGGGACATAGTACATAGCATTCGCCAAAGAACAAGGAACTTTGGAAGAAAGGAAAGCCCAATCACCAGTAGGGTACCCAGAGGGAAGAAAAGTAATCGGAAGCAGACACCGTGAGTGCAGAAGTTGTCTCAAAATCTATTGGCGTACTAGTTACTACTGTTGAGGGGAAATTTACTCTCTTTTTATAAAGTATCACACGCTTACTCAAATCCCCCTGTATCAGCCAATGATAAATTTTTTTTTGATCTATTTGATTTGAAGCTAATTTTGTCACGTCTAAACTTAATTATAATAAAGTTGCCTAAGATTAGTTATAGCTTAGTTAACTGAATCTGATGCCTACTTGCTAAACAGTCAGATATTGATCTCCACTCTCCAGTAGCCAGTAGCCAGTAGGCAATTGCGGTAGAGCAGAACATTGAGTGTGGACTGTGGAGTGCTATTTGTCCCATTCTGATGAGTGATAACCAAGGGCAAGGCCGACTTCAGAATTGGGTGCCCTTTGCACTTCACAATATTCACCTTTTTCTTGGCAACGACAGAAAGCGTTGGGCTCGCTAAGTGTGACAAATTGTAATATAACTGAGGAGTGCTTCGGTGTATTACTATTTAAAATTTACATAAATACCAAAGTATAAATGAATGAGGGAATTTAGGATATACCGTTTCATTTATTGGCAAAAATACCACTCGTTGTCTCAACAACAAGTGATACATATGTCATTGAGACAATGAATAGTATTTTGTGAAGAGCTCTTTTACAATACACAAGAATGAATATGGGTCGTCCATTTCTTTAGATCCAAAGGTTGAGATTAGATTAGATTTGACTATACTACCATGTGTAGTATGGGTAGTATAACCCGTGGAGGGGTATAATGGTAAATAATTTTCTGAGCTAGCACCCAACCCTGTGTTTCGTGGAGGGGTATAATGGTAATTGAGCAAAATGGCATTCAGCACCGCATCGACCCAAGCCAAAAGACCAGAATGCCCTTGACAAATCAACGGTTAGATTTAATTTCTACTACCGCTATATACTACCATGGTAATGCACAGTAAAAATTCTCTTTGTGAAATACCAATGAAGATCACATGCCATTAAAACAACAAGTGCTATTCTTGAAGTGTCAACAAATAGAATGATATATCCTAAATTTTTCCTAAATGAATGCTAGTGAATAGTGATTACTTATCTATTTGGTTAGCTTAAGATTTATGCTAATTATGTTGGAAATGTGATGCATGCAAGCACTGCTGGGTACAATTTTGTCTACAAGTACAGAGTAAAAAAATAAAGGGTACTACAGTGGTACAGCCTACCATTCTTCGAGTGGTACAGCCAACTGCATGATTCCTTCCTGTTGCTATGAAATTTTAAAAATTTTTTCGGATAAAACATTTTTCCAACACAGAAAATTTTGAAATTTTTTGTTCATGGTTATGATATCACTAATATTCTCATAATTTTTTAGATAATGATCGAGCTTCATGAATTTTGAAAATTTTGAAGAGTACTGCTGTCCTGTTAAAAGGCTTACCACAAATTTGAACAAAATGAAAAATTGTTCAAACCATGTTATAAAATTTCTAAAATTTTGTAAATAGTATTTATATAACAATAATGTTTATATAAAATTTTTATATGATGATCATGTTTCAATAATTTTTAAAAATTCTGACAGTACTACATCTGATAAAAACACGATGATTAATACATAGATTTGCTTTAGCAATAAAAATGGTTTAAAATTTTTAAAAATTTTACAGAAGGGTGATAAGGAAATGCTTAAGATCTAATAAAAATTTGAATCATGATCACACACCAGTGAATTTATTAAATTCTTATAAGGCACAATACCATTTATGTTCTTTTTTTAATTTTTGAAATATAATATAACATGTAAAGTTTAATGCTTACATAGATTTGATTGACCAAACAAAAAAGTTTAAATTTTTGAAAATTTTATATAATGGTACAGAGGTAATTGTTAGTCTCTCATAAAAATTTGAGATCATGATCACACAAGAGAAAATTTATAAAATTCTGACAAGGTTAATGTCCCAATTATGTTCATTCTATTTTTGATTTTTTAAAGATAACAAATGAAGTTAAATTATTTTGAAAATTTTATGTATGATTCTACACAACTAAAGATAGTATCATAAATTTTTCAGATCATTATCGAGCTTCTAATATTTTATAAAAATCTGATAGTGTTTCTGCCAAAATTTTAAAATATCTCAAAAATTCGATTTTTCAACAAATTTTCATAGAAGATGACTTTCTTAAGGGTTATTGGACCAAATAAAGTCAAATCCGGCCTAAAAGTTTGAAAACCTACGATAAGCATTCCACGAGCCAAACTCGCGGCTTTGCCACTTCAGATCTTTCTGGCTAAGTATGGCGAGCGCACGAATGGATTACTACATTCATGCCTTCATGGTATACTAATTCAAGTAGTAGGCAAGACTACTGGGTACATTAGGTAATTGGTAGCTCTATCCAGTTATGAACCTAAGACTACATCCGTGTCAGTTTATTACTAACTTGCGATTACTGACCTCGACAAATTACCAGAAAATGCTGGTGAAATTTTCATGTTGTAAGAGATCTCTATGAGAAACAGAGAAAGGAACAAGAAGGGGAGAATCAAACAGGGGCTTAAAAATCATCTCTCTCCAAAGGTCACAGAGAGGCGAGTAGATCAAACGCCAGAAATAGATAGCGGCAACAATTGTTGCTGAGCTGATTAGGTGAGGTTTGTTTTCCTCATCCAGTTCCCACTCGCCAGTGCTCGGATACATCACGACCATATCACTTCAGGAGTTGAAGAACAAGGTGAACAGAAGATCAGACGACGAGAAAACTGACGAATTGCGCGCCCTGGGGAACCCACTCGGAAATCCCACAAGTCAAGCGAAAAATTACTCCTTTGACTGAACCCTGACGCCTCCTAGTGTAATGCAGTAGAAATCCAGATTCCATAGTGAAACAGATAAAGACTGCCCAAGTACTTTGTTACTAGTTTACTACAACATCAATGATTCGAGCAAAAGCAAACATCATTTCACAATAACTCTATGAAAAACTCTCCATTAGTAATCTCACAATCAGAATAACTACCCAAGAAATGGCAGAAATTGAGTGAACAAAGTAGTACATGACTCACTCCCCCATCTCCATGAGACAATGAGCCTCAAAGGAGCCCATAATTCACGATCCACGCATTCTAGTAACCAGGAACTGTAGTAAAACTAGAATTTACTAATAGAGATCACGGCGCGGGAACCATCACAGGCAGCCACAGCAGCCGCCCAAATCCCCCGCGAAGGCACAGGCATGAGTGACATCGACATGGGCATCAGGCAGAGCATGCGAGCTTGGCCCCGTCCGGCGCGCGCCCGGGTGCGACGGGCGGGATGACGAGGAGGCAGGCGGCGATGAAGACGACGACTCCCACTGAAACCACCAGGGTCATCGTGGCGAAGCGGTCGGCTGCCGTCGCACCCGGTGTGCCACCGCCCGCGCCGGCTCCAGTGCGCGTCTTGCGGAAGAAGCGCGCAAGAAGCATCGTACCGAGGACAGGGGCGGTGGCGGCGGCGATGACGAAGACGGCGACGGCGATGTCCACAAGGGGGCTCTGTCCAGCGAAGGTGAGCAAGAGGCGCAGCGCTTCGGGCCCGCCCAACGCCCCGGCGCCCATGGACAAAACAATTGTCAGCGGACGGTGGCTCGTCATGGGGTTGATCACCACGGCCATCCTGGCGAAGCGCTCCGTGACCGGCGTCGGGGCAGCGGCGCTACCGGCTCCGGAGGCATTATGCTCCTTGAGGAAGAAGCGGGAGAGAAGCGTGGTGCCGAAGACGGTGGCTATAGCGACGCCGACGCTGACGGAAGGGACGAAGCCGAAAAATAGCCGCTGCGCGTCGAAGCCGCCGGCCACGACGGAAGGGACAACGAGGAGGCAGACGGCGACGAGGGAGATGACGGTGAGGGACAATATCAGTGTCATCTTGGCGAAGCTCCCCATGGCGGGCGCAGCAGGGGCGGCGCCGGAGGCACTATGCGCGTTGCGGAAGAAGCGGGCCAGAGGCACGTTGTCGAGGAAGGGGGCGGTAGCGGCTCCGATGACGAAGACTGCAGCGGCGACGGCGACAAGGGGCCTCTTCCCGGAGGAGGCGAGCAGGAAGCGGAGTGGGCCGAGGCCGCCGGCCCCGTCGAACGGTAAGACGAGGAGGCACGCGGCGACGAGGAAGACAACGGCCAGGGACGCCATCAGGGTCATCTGGGCGAAGAGGTCCGTAGCCGCCGCGCCCGCTCCAGTGCGCACCGTGCGGAAAAAGCGTGCCATAAGCATGGTCCCGAGTATCTGCGCGGTGACCGCGGCGATGAGGAAGACGCTGACAGCTACATCGACGAGCGGGCTCTTCCCCGCGGATGTGAGCAATAGGCTCAGCGCGTGAGGCCCGCCCAACACTCCGGCGCCCATGGCTAGAACGACGATCACCGCAAGATCTCCTTCCATTGGGGCTCAAAGAAGTTTTCTCTTCCCCCTCTCCCCCGTTCGCCGGCTGGCCTGTGTGCCCTTGGTCTCGTGAGGGTGTTTTATAAGGAGAGAGGGGAGGAGGTGGTTTATCAAAATTCTACATATTAGATCAATTTAGCCCAAGAACCGGCGCATATTGGAAGATCAGTTTAGTACAACAGTGACCGGCAATGGCATTAGTCTTAACTTACTACTCATTACCTTGTATAATTTGAGAGCTCTTTAACGGTACACTAAATCTAATATAGATCTTTTATTTTTTCGATCTAATAGATCAGATTAGTTAGAATTTATTTATACTTCCTCCGATAGTATAATAATAGAAATACTCTTAATAAATCAGCAGCTAGATCTAATTTTAACTGCCCACTATATACTATGAGTATAATACATCATAGAATTTCTCTAATTCAAATATTCGATGCAACATGGCCAGCAGCAGCAGCAGTCATGATGTAGTTACGCATGAATTTTTAACAGGACGAGTTGAGCTAGAACTGGAGGATAGAAATACAAAGAGTGACACGGCACTGCGTGCGTTGGAAAAGCGCCGGTTCCTTTCCTTTCCGTTCCTTTCGAACACCGGGATACCAACCATGACTCGCGCTGCAGTGACCCGTACTTGTCAAGCAGAGAGGACAACGCTGAAATTTTATACGAAACAGTTTAAATTTTATACAAATTAAGAAAGATCCTTACGCTCCAAACGAGACCTTATCTTATCACAACTATCACTCCCGAATTATTCCCTCCCTCTGCGTTTACATGACACTGTTGATTTGACTTATGGATCTTTTACTGACTTTGATTTTTAAAATATCTAATTATGTAACATGAAAATAATATTAACGTAGTGTTAAATTTGTAATCAAAAGTACTTTACTAATCTATACTACAGATGCCGTGCCGGGTGCCTAAACCGTGCCGGGTCGCATTTGGAGAGCCTAGGCAGCGCTTATTTGTGCTTTGCGTCGTGTCGGTTCAGATCCGGCACATTTGTACTATTGCAACGACAAAAAAAGAGACAGAGACACATGGAGTTGAGACAGTGAACACAAATATTATGAGAAAAAGAACTATTTTTTTTCTTAAACAGTTACAGAGAGCGAGGGGATGTGCTGAACATACGAGAGATTGAGAGAGACGGGTTAGAGAGAGTTGAGAGAGATTGAGAGAGCGGACGAGCAGGCGAAAGATATTGAGAGAGACAGAGAGAGAGAGAGAGCTAAAAGAGACCTCCCCTCTTGCCCGTCTCTCTTAGGTATCAGCGACGGGGGTGACGTCCATGGCACTCATACTTTGTAGGTTGGTGACCTTCATGCTAAACTTCTTCCTCATACTCTGAGTCATCGGGTTTGGCACGGCCTATGCCACCCATCGTACCCAGTTCTCAGACTTGGCACGACCCATACTATAGTGTCGTGCTGGAACAACACGGCCCACTTCTTGCCAGGCCAGGCTTTGGACCGAGTAGTGCCCGCCGTGCCTCGGTGTAACATCCTGAAAATTTAGTAAAGTGAAAACAAATATTTTAGATTTGAAAGTATTTATTTCTGAGTTTCTTGGCGTTATTGAATTTCATTTGGATTTCTTTGGAATTGTTCTTTATATGAAAAATCCAACAAAAGGAAACAAAGAATGAAAAGCGAGGAAAAGGTAAAAATGTAAAATGTAAAAATTTATGAAATTGCCATGAGAACCCTGATCATTCAATTAAACCAATTCAGCCAGCAATTGAAACTTTATGCATAAAGAAATGAAGGGAGAAAATGGAAAGACAACATTTAAATCAAAATAATATATTGTCGAAATTCACATAAAATATTGGAATCACAAATGGAGCTGAAAATTTCCTAAGAGCATTCTGAGATAAAATACTTTAGAAAAACAAAATTTCAAATATGGTAGACTTCAATTGATCTTAAAGGAAAAATCAAAATCCGAAATGAAATTCCTCGAGCAGTCACCGACGTGTGGGCCATTCGTTGATTTCCCGTTCCGTTGGCACATTGGAGAATTGCAGTCACTGGCAGTGGTCCCAGAGCCTTGCTACCGAACGCATCGCCCTCCTCTCCGTTCGCTCCACTGCCGAATTCTCTCGAAGCACTGAGCGCAGAACAACCGAGGCACTCTCGATCATTGCCACGAATCCCACTCAGTTGCTGCATTTCTTGGCCACAAACCACACCGCAAGGCAGTGCTCTCCCATTCCCCTCACTTCCCTTCCCTCTCCTCAAGCCAAAGCGCAAGAACCCCCTGCAGAATCCGCCATGGCCGCATGCTCTGCATCTCGGGCGCGAAGGAAAATCAGAGCGGCGTAGTGACCCTCCTCCCAATCCCTCACGTGTGGAGTATCCCTGGCCCGCACCGACTTCAGCTCAAGCCTCAATTCCAGCTCTCCACGCCTGCAGTGCCGCCGCGCCGTGCGCCCATCTTCCCCGAGTCCGGCCGCCGTGGGTAGAGCCCCTCGGAGTTTCTCCTTCTAGGTAAGCGCCAAGAATGGACTCCCTGTGATCCCGTGATGCTTACAAAGCCATCGATTCAATCCCTAATGCCGTTATTTTCTCTCCAAAACTCTCGCCATTTCCACCGCCCAAGCTCTGCTGCGCGCTGCTTTGGTGTCTCTTCCAGCGAATCGACTTCATCCCCGGACTCACCTCGTCGAGCTCTCCCTCCTGGTGCCGTCGCCGTCGCCGGAAAGTCGCCGGAAGACCCCTCGCCGGCCAGCCCTAGAAGTGCTCTGTTCTTACATCGTCGTGCTTTGGAGCAATCGAGCAAGGTTGAAGAAGACCGAGTCCGTAGCGCTTTCATTGCTGGAAAATGTATTCCCTCTTTTCCAACCAAGTTAAATATTTTAGTTTGAATATCTTTTACAGTTTTAATCAAAACTCAGTGGGATAAATTTGTATATTCATTTAAAATCCAGAAGAATCTAAATATGTAAAAATATTTAGTTTTTGAAGTATGGGATCATTATTTAATGTAAACTTTGATTTTGGTGCTAATATAATGTTAATGAGAATTTGTGAATAATAAGTAATGAAATGATGAAATCAGTATTCATGAGATTTTAGAATCAGGAAGTATTCAAATATTCAAAAACATTTGATTTTTAAGTAACAAAACAATTATTTGAATTAAACTCGGATTAGTATCCCATTATGGTCTGTAATGCAAATCTATGTATAGTAAATTGTAACATGATAAAATAAGTTCTTGTTGTCTCTGGAATTTTAATAAACTCAATCATGAAAATATATTTAATCTTTGAGCAAGGTTTAATTCAGTTGTTTAGCAACCATTAGTAAAGCTTAATATGGCCATTAATAGAAAGGAGTGTATAATAGTTCATAAAACCATATAAGAAATGAATATGTGCTTCTGGGATTGAAATAAACCTAATCATGCAACAATATTTAATCTTAGAACCAAGTTTAATATAATTGCTTGTTAAGCATCATTAAACCCCTTTCATGGCCCTTAGCAAAACACTAGCATAATGGCTCACCAAAATGATAATGTAATTTGTATAAGTCCCTAAAAACAGTAAGGATCCATGTGTGCAAAAATATTTGGAATCGGACTTAATTGGTATTCTTTTGATAGAAGGAAATGTTAATCATAACAATAAGTAAATAGATAATCTATTGCAATTGAAGTTGAAATAATGCCAAATTAGTTCTAAAACATTTCTAGGATGGTATTCTGCTAATGCCTGAAAAATGAATCAAAGATCATGTATGGTGTAGTTAGAAACTAAGTTTGAACTTGGCCGATTTAAGGTTTGCAAATGTGATCATTTAGGCTATTTCAACAATAGATAAAGTAACTCATTCAAATACTAAAATCAGTAAAATCAGTTTAGAAACACTGTACAAAGTTTATACTACCATATTCTGTGAAAAGAATCTTATTTCATTTAGGTTTGCATATTAATCCAAATAGCTTAAAACCCTTAAGTGATAACCTTTTGTTTCACCTTCGTGCCGATTCCGAATAGCGTCAATTTAACAATGCCACTTAAGCCTTTTCGGCAATGATTATAATGTATCAGCTAAAGCCTAAAATTTATGGAATTAGCTTAGGATTGTTATACAAAGTATGAATCATCTTAGTATGAAGAAATAACCACAATCCATCATGTTTTGCATATTAATCTTAATAGCTGAATAACCCTAAGTAACCACATTACTTTAGACCTTAATGCGAATGAATACACTTTAGGTAATAATGAAGGAAACCTGTAGTTAAGTTATTTTTATCACCAGAACCTTCCCAAATATCAGGTAAGTTAGTCCAGTAGCCTAAATCGGTAGATCTATCTTGCATGAAGCTAATTCTAAGCAAAATCATTTAAGATAAAGAGCTAATCATTCATACTCTAACATGATCAACCAAGCATTTTCATTAACTCACAAAGCAACTCATCTAATCTGAAATTGGTGAAGAATAATCTAGAATTGATCTTTAAGTTATGATCTGCAGTAATCTAAGAAAATATCCTTAATTTATCTTACTTTGACTCCGAATCCTAATAAAGTAAAACCCCTAAGTATTAAGTATTTGCAGAAACTCATATTATGAATAGTAAATCAATGAAAACTTGCATCTAATGAATAATTCTATTAAACCAAACAATTTTAGCATCTTGAATTCGTAAATTAAGATTAATAAATTCATAAAAGAGCAATCCCTGCTTCTTTATCAGAGTTTATTTGTTTTGCTATCTATATTCTTTTGCCTTATTGAAGTTAGTTTGTTGCTTTGCTTTATTTTCCGTTGTTCGACGTGTAGACCCGACGTCTCTAGCTTCGTCGCCGTCGTCAACCCGCAATCCTCGTCTTTGCCGTAAGCGTCTATTAAGCAAGGCAAGCACCCTTTGACCATATTGATCCCAGTATTTTATATTCCTTTTGTGCATCAAATTGTTTTATGCATGCGATTACTTTATGTAAATTGCTATCTTGTGGATTTGGTAGTTATACCTGTTGTCACATGAATCTCCCTTGATGATTATGTACATGTGAACCTTGATAACCATAGAATGAGGATAGGCATTACCTAATGTCATCTTGGGTATATGCGATCATATTTAACCTGCTTAGCCATGCTTTAGAATCTGAAAAGCAGATGATCATGATTAAAGTTGTTTCTGAAATGTTTTACCTGAAACCTGAATGGTCCTTTTTGGGAAAATGGTTGCTAGTACTTTGATTAAAAACCCAAAATAAAACTATGCTTTGATGCGGGCGATTATTGGCAATAGCCGGTTGTGCAGACGAGCTTGCACGTAGTGTAGGGTGAAGTGTCGCCCGTGTCGGATTAAGGACCGAGCAATGGGACGCTATTGATCCAAGGTTTCCGTGCAAACCACAAGGGTGAGGATGGGTTAGCCATAGCTTGTTACGTATTTAGATATGGCTTTGTTCATTGGTAGGCGGGAGCTTAGCACAAGCATTCCCGTTCGGTCTGCTTAGACGGGTTTCCACCCATGCAACGGTGTCCGCCGTGCCGTGTTTAGAAACGTTGTGTTGGTGTGTGAAAGTGGATCCACGGCTTGGGTGTGTGTTTCTAGTTCTACGACGGGGGTTAACGGCCCGGGCTGGACCAAAGCCATGTCTAGGTATTGTAACGACTATGTATGATCGCTCATTCGCATACTCTTGTATGGCGATTCACGGCTGACGTGATGAGTTGATCATTCCTTGTGGGTAAAGTTGTACACCTCTGCAGAGTTTAAATCTAATTAATTAGCCGCGCCCGCGGTCATGGGCACTTGGTGATGTCATTCCAATGTTAGATGTTTTATTGTTCTCAACTGGGTTTGGTCTAAACTTGTTTTTAGCAATGTTGTTTTCTGTCAAGGGTCGGTATTGATGGACCTTATGGTTTGATTATTGAACTCACGTCTCGGAGGACGGTGAGTATTACTTACTGTTGTATCTATTTGTTATCAATTAAACTTGCTTTTATAAATTCCGTTTGCAAATAACTTGATTACAAATGCAAATTCGCTTTATGCAAATTAACTGTAGTAGCCTCCTTTGAAATGGCCTGCATATATGATAGGTTTTGCTCAAGTCTTCTTGAGTATGTAAAATACTCACCCTTGCCTAATTATATTGTAGGTGTATGCTAGCGAAGCTTGAAGTTGTTCATCGCAGGTTGCGGGTTCTTCCTTGAAGCGTGTTCTATCTGGAGTTTATGTCCAGTCGGTTACTGCGGGTCGGTTGGGCAAACTACGAGGATATT
Source organism: Guadua angustifolia (assembly GCA_036346375.1). NCBI lineage: Eukaryota > Viridiplantae > Streptophyta > Magnoliopsida > Poales > Poaceae > Guadua > Guadua angustifolia. The sequence continues at coordinate 9,701,510 of CM070510.1, read as the reverse complement.
GCTTCCTTGCTGCTATATTTCTCTGAGTTGTAATATTTATTGGTATTAATCGTTTCCGCTTAATTATTATTTGTATGGTTGTGATTTCCAATTGTTGTAAACATGTGAGTGCTAGCTACTGATCCAGGGAATAGCACAGTAATCACATGGAGGTTCCTGTTCATCAGAACGGGGTCTGACACTCGGGCTGGCAAAAAAAGCCTGGCCTGAATGTCCACCTCTAATCTATACTATATCATAACGCGTGTGGGATTACCGAGTGGTGGCTACGTCCACATGTCACGCTTTTTTTTTTTGCAAAAAGGCCTTTCACATATTCTAAAGTTACTTTTAGGTCATTCTACTGGTTATTTTGCAAAAAAATCCTGCGGTTCCAAAATTCACCGATGAGTCCTCCACCCTTTTTTGTCAGAAAAAGATAAACTTGTGTTGGAATCCTTCCATCGGCTTTTTCATAAAAAAAAGACCCCGTAGTTCCGCAAATTCACAGATGTGTCCTCCACTGGTTTTTGACAAAATGGACAAAAAAAAACAGAAATTATGTTTACTTCCCTCCATGTTTTTCCCAAAAAGGAGCCTGCTGTTTGTGGTGCCGCAAATTTGTCGACGACTCCTAGCAACTCATTTTAAAAAAAAAACCAAGAAAACCAAAATTACGCAAAAAAAATCTGTAAATTTTCCTACAACTCCTAGCAGCTCATTTAAAAAAAACCTAAGAAAACCGAAAATACGCAAAAAGGAACCCGCAGTACCGCAAATTTGCCGACGACTCTTAGCAGCCTATTTTTTAAAAAAGAACACATTGTACCGCAAATTCGCTGATGGCTCCTAACTAGTGCATTTTTAAAAAAAACATGTGAAAAATTAAAATTACATTTATATCCTCATACCTAATTTTCAGAGATAACCGTCGGATCAAATTTCGCACGGCGCAACATAACGCACGACCTTGACTAGTATACCAGCGAAAAGTTTTGACCGCTACTTTTTTAAGCAACACAAAAGCAAATAGTTCTAAATATAGAATACTAGGAACTGTGACCGCTTGTTATATGTTACTTAGGACAGCGGACGAAAGGACAACGACGAAAGAGCGCATGACATGGCGTAGACGATCGATGATCAAGAGTTCAAGACTGCATCGGTTCTTCTCTGTGCCGCCCCTGTTCTCTGCAGCATCACGTACTAATCCTAGTAGTTTCGCTAATTCCCATCGGCATCATGACGCTAGAATATCATGTAGATATGGTCCAATGCCCTAAAGTGCAGTCCTTACAAGTGGATTCTTACACGTCTAAGTCGGTCGAAGAAATACGTGGGACAGCGGACAGAAGGACAGCACGACAAAAGAGCGCATGACATGGCGTAGACGATAGATGATCAAGATTGCATCGGGTCATCTTTGTAGTCAACACTCAACAGCAACAGGTATTCCTCCTCTGCGGTCAAAACTCCCATGCTTGCGAATACCTGTTGCGGTCAAAACTGTGTTTTTGTGTTGCTTAAAAAGTAGCGGTCAAAACTTGATCGGTTAAAGTTAACAGCAACAGGTATTCGCAAACATGGGAGTAATTTGTTTATGTCATGGTCACGCTCCCAGATTGGCCGAACCAAAGGGGCTAGCCACATAGGCTACGTAACAATAGGCCAAATTGGCCTACAATTCAACCCGGTCAACATTTTGGAGAAGCTATATATGTATAAAAGATCCTTCGTGCTCGATCTTCTTTAATGTATTTAAAAAAAAACTTAAACGTACATAGCAGGGTGCAAATGTTCGACATTTTTTGTGTTCTTTACCTACTTTTCCTTTTGAGTACATAGAGGGTGCAAATGTTTAACATTATTTGTATTTTTTACCCACTTTTCTTCTTTTTTTATTTGTATTTTTAATTTTGATTGACTCAAACCATGTCGACCATCTCAAGTAGGAAGCTTAAAAGAATGGTCTTATTTATACGCAATAAATTCCAAGTGCAACGGGAAACAGTCTCGTAAATGTAGAGTGTGGGTTCAATTTTAGCACACAAAAGTCAATATTTTATCATTTTTAGCACGTAGATTAATGAGCAACAAGAAGTATTCTAATATGGATTAAATTAGCTTCACCCAAACTACTATAGGCACTCTAGGAGAAATCGATGATTTCACAAAACATGGCATATGCACCAAGTGAAGAAACATAGCAAATAAAAGCTATAAGTTTCATAAAGTTTTCATTAAAGCTACCTTTTTATTTTTAGTAAGCTTAGCATGATTAAACAAAATGAATTTAGAGATGGCTAAGCTACCAACGATCTTTGGAAAAGTAGCAAGGTGTGTAGCATGAATAATAGTTCATTTGCATACTAGACAAAATTCATTAAAACAGAAAATAAAGTCAATATACAGTGCATGAAATAGCTTCTCAAACTCCCCCTTAACACATGAATCAATTTTAAACTTAAAATTCTAGTTCAAGTAGAGTTATTTGAAGAATTAAGTGTAGAAAACTTCTAAATGAACTCCACTAAAACCAGAAACACAGAACATGAAGAGAAAGCCAAGAAACTGAAAATTATGTAAACTATAGAGCATAGAAAAGATGGTAGAAAATACTATAACTCAGGCTCGCTCTCATCTTTCCCATATGACTAACATATGAAAGTTGACCCTACATACTCTAGCTAAGGAGTAAACACAGATCATGTCTACCCAAGGGATCCAACACCTACTAGACCTATAAGACTATGAGGGAACTCAAACTAGAGAGATGAGAAAACACCTAATTAATTATGATAACAACCTATAAATAGCATAAGACGAGAGATCTTTGAAAAGCATGCCAAAAGTCTAGGTGAAGTGAACTCAACATTCTAGTACTAATCCCAAATGCACTCAAAAAATACAAAAGAGAAGAAAATACTAAAAGAAAATATATAATACATAATATATAAGACCAGCTCACCTTCAAGATATATCGTATGGACTCATAACTCGAAGCTCTCCCCTCAATGCCACAAACCTAGAGCTATCCAAAAGTTTGTTAAAAATATAAGCTATCTGGTGGTCACACTTTACAAACTGGAGCACTAAGTCACCCTTCTACACATGTCTCTAAGGAAGTGGTACCGGATATCAATATGCTTGGTCATAGAATGCTGCACTGGTTTCTTGGCAATGTGAATGATAGAAGTGTTGTTATAAAAAAGTGAAACACTATCTATGTCTAACCCAAAGTCTTGTAAGGTCGACCTCACCTAAAGCACCTGACTACAACAACTAGCTGCTACAACGTACTCGACCACAGCGGTAGACTGTGTGACTCTAAACTGCTTTTTAAATAACCAAGAAATAAGAGAAGTGCCAATGAATTGGTAGTGCCAAAAGTACTCTTCCTATCTATCCTATAGCCAGTAAAGTTTGTATCAGAAAAGACTCTAAAAGACATAGGATGAGGAAACCAAATACATAGTTAACGATAGCTTGAAGGTATCTAAAAATGCGTCTCACCACCTGATGGTGAGAGGCATGAGGAGTGGCTTGAAATCGAGTGCATAAACATATAGCAAAGTGTATGTCTGGCCTCGAAGCCGTGAGGTACAAGATGGAACAAATCATACTCCTGAACTCTTTTTGATCAATTGGCTCACCATTCTCATCAGGCTCAAGAATAGTCATGGTGGCCATAAGAGTCATCGCCAGCTTCCCTTCAGACATATCAAAGCACCTCAAGAGGTCTCGAGTGTACTTGTCTTGATGCAAGAAAATACCCTCCTGAGTCTACTCGATCTGAAAGTCGAGAAAGTAGCTTAACTCGCCCATCATGCTCATCTCAATCTCTGTGCTCATCACATCTAAAATCTGAGATACAAGAGCATACGAGAAGCCACCAAAGATAATGTCATCCACATAGGTCTAGACAAGGAGAAAGTCCAAGTCTACATATCTGACAAATAAAGTCTTATCTACATTACCCATCTCTTAAAACCATGACTAAGAATGTAGAACTTAGGCCTCTTATACCAAGCTCTAGGGGCCTGTTTAAGTCTATACATAGCCTTGGAAAATTTATAGACATGATTTGGGTATTTGAGGTTCTCAAATCCCAGATTCTACCTATCATAAACCTCTTTCTCAATGTACCCATTGAGAAATGCACTCTTGACATCCATCTGATACAGCTTAAACCCCTTAGATGTCGAAATTGCAAGCAGGATCCTAATAGCCTCTAGTCTAGCTACAGGGGTAAAGGTCTCCTTAAAGTTAAGACCCTCGACCTGAGAGAAGCCCTAAGCAACTAGTCTAGCCTTATTCCTAATGACAACCCCATCCTCACTTTGCTTGTTCTTACACACTCACTTGGTCCTATGATATTATGACTAGATGGGGACTCAACAAGCTACCAGACCTTGTTCCTCTCGAAGTTCTCTAGTTCCTCATACATTGTATTGATCTAGAATTCATCGGATAATGTATGAGAAATATCATTCAACTCAAAGAAAGCAAAGAAGGCAGAATGGAGACATAAATGAGGAAGAGCTGTCTTTAAGTGTGTGACATGTTGAAATTAATCGTCGATCATCTGATCAGGCGAATGACGCCTCTGAATATGACAGGGAGATCTAGAAGCAGAAATGGCCTCTACCTTATGCAAAGAAGAGGTAGGAACAAAGCCACTGACTGCTGAAGAGTTTGATGGTAAGGGTTGGTTTCCCTGAGGTATAGAGATAGAAACAAGAGGCACCTCAGGTGCAGAGGGAACTAAATTAGGCAGAGAGCCGTCAACTCCATCATCCACATCCTGTACAAAGATAGTCTCAGAGAGAGGAGAAGAACCTGAAATATCTAGTCTAGTGCCTGGACTAGACTCATTAAAGGTCACTTGATAGGTCTATAATCTTACCTGCCTCACAACTCCAGACCCTGTACCTACTAGAAGAAGTAGAGTAACCTAGATAGGTACCATCAAAAGAATGTGTCTCGAACTTATTTAGGTTCCCAGTCATCAAAATGAAAGACAACCAAAAATATGAAAGTGAGAACACTAGGTTTTCGCCCATACCTCAACTCATATGAAGTGCAGTGCAAGTGTGCCCTCAAGAAAACTCTGTTGGATACATGGTAAGCAGTAGTTATAGCCTTAACCTAAAACTTCCTAGAAATACTGTACCCATCTAGCATCATCCTAGCTATCTCGACTAAGATCATGTTCTTCCTCTCCACTACGCCAATCTGCAGAGGAACGTATGGAAAAGAGAAATGATGCTCAATACCTGACTCCTCACAAAAACTCTCAAAGTAAGAGTTCTTGAACTCTGTGCTATTGTCACTACACATAGCTCGTAAGGCACCTAGGATGTCAATTGACAACCTACGAAGCAAACCATTTAAGTGGGTAAAAGAGTCATCCTTCAAGGCCACGAAGAACACCCAAGAATACCTCAAAAAATTATCAACAATAACACAAACATACCACTTTCAACCCACTGCCTACACCTTAGCTAGACCAATAGTGTCCGTATGTAAAAGCTGTCCTAGTGTATTAATTAGTCAGTCATTGCCATGGTTACAAAAACTGGTGAAATTTCATAATTTCTCACTAAGATCTCGGATTTCGGCCAGGGATGAGATTGAAAGCCTAGCTGGATAAAAAAGTTTAAAAAATTCAAAATGCTACAGTAATTTTTGGGAAATTTTGGAGAAATTTTGAAAAATTTCACCAAAATCTCTTATTTTTTATTGGATTTTGACTTTTGAAGATTGAATTTGGGTCAATAACCCTAATAATATAATCTTCTATAAAAAATTATTAAAAAACCAAATTTTGAGATATTTTATAAAAATAGCAGAAATACTTTGAGTTTTTTATAAAATTGCACATACTTGATCATGCTCTAAAAGAATTGAACTTAATTTGTTATATTTAAAAATTCAAAAATAGAATGAACACAACTAAGACAGTAATAATGTGAAAATTTTCTAAATTCACTCAAATATGATCATGATCCAAAATTTTTAGAAGAGTTTAATAATTGTCTCATTACCCTTTTATAAAAGTTTCAAAAATATTAAACATGTTTTGTTTTCTCAATCAACTCTATGGAAGCAATATATGTAGCACTGTAAGGCTTTTATCAGCATAGCAGCACTGTCACAATTTTTAAAAATTTCTCGAGTTTTATCATCATTTGAAAATTTTAAGGGAACATTAGTGATGCATTATTACCATCCGAAAATATGTTCAAAATTTTCTAACGTGGTTTGAACCATTTTTTATTAGGTTAACTATCACAATCTTTAAAAATTTCTTGAGCTTTATCATCATTTGAAAATTTTATGAGAACATTAGTGATGCATTATTACCATCCAAAAATATGTTCTTTTCTAACGTGGTTTTAACTTTTTTTATTAGGTTGAATTTTATTGGTTAGCATTCAGTACCACTGTTCGAATTTTTTGACATTCCTTAGACTTGATTAGTATCTAAAAATTTTATGAGAATATTATTGATGTGTTAGAACCACAAAAAATTTCAAAATGTTGTAATGTGATTTGCACAATTTTCTATTTGGTAGAAATTTGTCGATCAACCTTTATGTAACAGCCCGAAAATTCTAGAACAATAAAAAAATAATATTTGAATTTGATTGTGAATATTTCTGGATTTTCTGAATATTGATTGCTTTATTTGTATTTTCTTGGATTTTCATGTTCCAAGAAAAATTAAACAAATGAGAAATGAAGAAATGAAATAAAGAGACAACTTTTAATTATAAATAATGCATTGTCGAATTTATAAAATAATTATGAAACTTATCTGGAGCTGTAAAATTACCATGGAAACTTAAAAGCTATTTCTATCTCTATAAAAACATATAATAAATTAATAATGTCATTTAAGATTTTTAAAAATTTAAAACAGAAAGTATGAAAATAAGGAAATTGCAATGTCAGAATTTTCATAAAATAATGGAACCATGTTTTGACTTGAAAATTTTACAGAAGCATTCTTAGATCAAATCCATTTGAAAAACAAAATTTCAAAAATAATAGACTTCAATTGCTCTCAAGGAAAAATTCAAAATCATTTTGAATTCTAGTTAACTTTAAAGAATTATGGTATGAAAACCAAAGAAGCGAATTGAGAGAACCCAAAGAAAATGGAAACTACATACCTTAATCTCTCTACATAAAAACTTTTAGAAAATTTCGAAAGAGATAAAACTACTTTTAAACTAATTGAACTTGTGGTCAAAACAATCGGATGCATGTACAAAGAGTGTCACCATTATCTAGTCGCCATCGTAGCTGCGTCACCATTCTCGTTGTTTCACTTGTTGGTGGACGAAGCCCCATGCTCATTCCTATTTTCGCTAGATTTCCCCGTTTGCTCCGACTGACATGGAGGTCCTCATTTTCGTTCAGCCACTCCATTTCTCTAGAGTCTTCCGTCGATGCAGCAAGCCCAAGCCATGTGCCCCTGGAATATCACGCCGAAGCCTTTAACCAGATGCATTGCACCTTGGAAAACCACCCGTGGTAGTTCTCCACTTCCCCCTCCATTACTTCTCTTTCCTCCTCAAGCCAGCGCAGGAACATCATCCCCATTTGCACCCTTGTGCCGAAACCTCCTGGAGCTCAAGCAATCCCATGCCAACTTCTTCAGTGGCAAGTGTGGAGCTCGGCCATTTGCCCATCCCCTGAACCAGCAGCTCAGCCGTGGCTTCCTTCTTGCCTTCACAGGAAGACTGAAGCTCTTTTCTCCCCCATTGCCGCGCAAGCAAGAAAAGGGAAGAGGTAGAAGATCAAGCCAACCAGTAAGCCATTCTCAAATTCCTCGCAATCAGAAGCGCCTCTCGAGTATCATGAACCCATCTAGCTCCTTAATTTTGGTTCTTTCTTGCCGATCACCGTCGCCACGTGCACCCTTCTTCCTCATGGCGGTCACCGGTGGCGCGCTTCCACAGCCGTCTCCACTTCAATTGATTGGTAATCGGGACCGATGAGCTCACCGATGCTCAAGATTCAATCGATTCAAACCGAGGCACGATCTTTCTTCTTCTCCGTGAGCATCCGCCATGGCCGCCGCCTCCTCGTGGGCGACCTCTCTGGTAGCTCCCTACGAATCGATTGCAGTCTTTGGATGCTCCTTGCCGTCTTGATCCTCTTGGTGCGTCGCCTTCACGGATCATCGCCGAGTGCCCTCGCCACGAGCCCTAACCGGTCCCCGCTCTCTGTGTCTGCGCTGTGGGGTCGAGGTGTCAGCAGCCTCAGGTAGAAGAAGAGTAGGCCAGAAGGCGTTTCCTCTGTTGGTAAAGCGCATTCTTGATTTGCATTCAAATTTCTGGCCAAAATACATTCAGCTATTCATAACTTGTGCATTTTTAGTCACAAACCAGTGAAATAAATCTATATATTTATCTAAAATCAGGAAGATTATAGATATGCAAAAATATTAAAAGTTGGAACTGCAAAACAATTAGTTGGATTAAACTTTGATTTATAACCTTAATATGCTCTTCATATTAAACCTGTGGTCAATAAGTCATAAAACAATAAAATGAATTTTTATATGATGCTAAGATTAGGATGAATTCAAATATACAAAAATATTCAACTCTTGAGTCACAGAATAATCATTTAAATTTAAAATGGGATGAACACACTAGTATGGACAATATCACTCACTTGAAAAAATATAACTTATAAGACCATAAAACAAATGATCATGTACTACGGAATTATGAGAAGCTCGGACATGCAAAAACATATAGTTTGTTGATCGTGGCAAGTTACTTATCTTGCAAACATTAGTAAGCCCTAATATGTCCATATATAAGAGTGAGTGCATAATAACTCATGAAAGGATGAAATAAATTGTATGAAGTTCCCGAAACAGAGAAGGATCCATGTTAGTAAACATACTTAAGATAAGATTTAATTTGCATTCTTTTAATGAAAGAAAATGTTAATGATAACAATAAGTAAATAGATAATCTATTGCAATTAAAGCTAAAATAATGCCAAACCAACTTTATAACATTTCTAGGATTGTATTCTGTTAATGCCTGAAAAATGAATCCAGAATCATGTATAGGTTAGTTGGAAATCAAGCTTGAAACTTGGCCGATTTAAGGTTTCAAATATGATCATTTAGGCTATTTTAGCGATAGATAAAATAACTCATTTAAATACTGAAATTAGTAAAACTAGTTTAGAAACACTGTACAAAGTTTATACTACCATATTCTGTAAAAAGAATCTTATTTCATTAAGGTTTGCATATTAATCTTATTAGTTCAAAACTCTTAAGTGTTAACCTCGCACTTCCTATTCTTGCCGATTCCGAATAGTGTAAACTATATAATGTAACATAAGCCTTTTCAGCGATGAATATACAGTCTCGTCTAAATCGTAAAACATATGAAAGTAGCTTAGTAGTGCCCTCCAAAGTATAGTCTATGCTATTACAAAAAGATAATCTCACTTCACCATGATTTGCATATTAATCTTGATAGCTTAATGACCCTAAGTAATCACATTACTTTAGACCGAAATATAAATGAATAAACTTTAGGTGTAAATGAGGAAACCTGTAGTTAAGTTATTTGTATCACCAGAACCTTCTTAAATGTCGTGAAGATGTTACCAGTAGCCTAAATCAGTAGATCCAACTTGCGTAAAACTAATTCTAAGCGAAATCAATCAAAGATAAAGAACTATTTAGTCATAATCTGATATGATCATTTAAGCATTTTCATTAACTCGCAAAGTAGCTCGTCTAAATGAGAATTTATAAGGGATGGTGCAGAAATGAAATATAGGATATGTACTACTATATTCTAGGAAAATATTTTATTTACAAGCTGTTCTTCAGTTAGTTTTCACTAGTACAATGACCTTAAGTGATAATTGTTCACTACCCGTTTTCAATTCGATTTCTTGTAATGTAAACCTTGATACCATATTAGCTTTTTCAACAATGAATATAATGTATCAGCCAAAGCCTAAAATTTATGGAATTATCTTAGGATTGTTATGCAAAGTATAAATCATCTTATTGAGAAGAAATAACCATATTTCATCGTGTTTTGCATACAAATCCTAATAGCCAAATAACCTTAAGTATTACGTTTTCTGAACTTTATAACGTAAATCGGTAAGAATGAAGAAGTCTGTATATTAGATATTTGAATCACTGAAATCTTCCTAAAAACCTTGAATGTGTAACTAATAACCTATCTTAGGGGATCTAGCCTATAGATTATGCTTTTTCATGCGAAGTTAATTAATGGATTAAATGCTATTCATTCATATCATTCAACAAGTGGCTAATGAACTAACTTTCCCTAATCTAAATAGTTTAATCCAGCTCTTGGTTGTTCCTGTTTTCTGCAATGATTCTTTAGTTGGATTTTATGTCCATCTTCTTTTGCCCCTTATTGAAGTTGGTATTTGCTTTATTTTTGTTGATCGACGCGTAGAACTCGACGCCTCTAATTCCGTCATCGCCTTCATCAGCCGCACCCTCTTCTTCGTCGTAAACGACAGATATGCAAGGCAAGCACCCTTCCTTTGATCATGTTGATCCCAGTATTTAAATTCATTGTTTTACTAAGCCAATTTATGCATGCGTTTACTTTATGTAAATTGCTATTTTGTGGATTTGGTAGTTATACCTGTTGTCTCGTGAATCTCCTTTGATAATTATGGACATGTGAACCTTGATAACCATAGATCGAGGATAGGCATTACTTAATGTCATCATGGGTATATGCGTTCATATTATTCATGCTTAGCCATGCTTTAGAATCAGTGATATAAATGATCAGATTAAAATTGTTTCCTGAAAATTTTGGAAATGGCACTGTTGGTTGCGGATAGTTTGATTAAAAACCCAAAATAAAACTATGCTTTGATGCGGGCGATTATTGGCAATAGCCGGATGTGCGAAAGGAATTGCACGTAGTGTAGGGTGAAGTGTCGCCCGTGTCGGATTAAGGACCGAACATCGTGTTGTATGATCCAAGAAAATCCGTACAAACCACAAGTGTTGGGATGGGGCAACCTTAAACCAATTAAGTTACCTGGTTTAACTTTGCATTTTGGAAGGCCGAAGTAGTGCGGGCTCTCCTTTATAAGGTTTGCTCGACGGGGTGCCCACACCGAGGTGTTGGGAGTCACACTTGCCAACACAACGGTGTACGCCATACTTGGGAAGTTCCAACATTTCTATGCTCTGAGTTCTTCTATCATAGTATGGGCTCAACGTCCCGTCGCTGGTGCAAAGTTAACCTAGATAATGTAAAGGTTTTCATCATGAACATTCTGGCCACCGCGCTTACGCTTGGATGTGAAGTGTGTGGCAAAAAGAAAAGGTCATGTCTTGTGGGTACAGTTGTACACCTCTGCAGAGTTTAAATCTAATTGATTAGCCGTACCCGCGGTCATGGGTGTCTTGGCGAACTTGCACGAGTTAGATGTTTTACTATTTTAAAAAAAAGGGTTGGTATCATTTGTTTTGCAACTGTGTTTTATGTCGAAGGGCTGACATTGATGGATTTCAGGATTGAATGATTCGTCGCTCACGTCATGGAGGACTGTGAGTGTTATTATGCTTTACTTATTTATTATCAATCAATCTTGCTCTTAAAAATTCCGTTTGTAAATAACTTGATTTACAAATGAAATTCGCTTTATGCAAAATAACTGTAGAAGCCTTTCCTTTGAAATGGCTGCATGTATTATAGGTTTTGCTCAAGTCTTGCGAGTCTGAAAGTACTCACTCTTGCTTATCCGTTGTTTTTAGGTGGTTTAAGCGAAGCTTGAAGTTGTTCATCGCAGTTGCGGTTCTTCTTGGCGTGTTCTATCTGGAGTTTATGCCTCGTCGGTTACTGCGGTTTCGGTTGGGCACACTACGAGATTTTGCCTCTTCTTCTTGCTTACTACTCGAGTTGTAATAATTCTTTGTATCTATTCGTTTCCGCTTAATTAATTTGATGTATGGTTGTGATTCCAAATGTTGAAATGTGCGTGCTAGCTACTGATCCAGGGACTAGTACTGCGAGCACATTAGATTTCCATCTTTGGCATCCGTGCTAAAAATGGGGGTCATTACACTTTATTAGGATAGTAGCACTATCAGAATTTTCAAAAATTCCTCAGGATTGTCTATGATCTAAAAATTTTATTGGTATATTAGCTATGTGTAAGGACCCCCACAAAATTTTTAAAATTTTTTAATATGTTTCACCATTTTCTGTTTGGTTGATTTTCCCTGAGATTTTGGCTAAAATTCGGTTAAAAAATTCCATATTTCAAATTTTCTTTCTAAATTTTGACAGGATTTCATTTGAAATCCTAAGATTTCACTAAAATTTCAGATTTTGCCCACTTACAAGATGTAAACCGAAACCAAAATTTTAAACATTGGTCATCACAACAGTGATTGGGGGATGAGAAGTAGCAACCATCTTACCATATCAGCAAAGAGAACAAATTAAGTCTTTGGCCATCTTGAGTTTAGACAAATCATGAATGAGATCATGACTGCTAACTCAGGTCAAGTGATCAAAACCAATGTAACCAAGTCTCCTATACTAGAAAGAGATCACAAAACTCTAAAATAACTAGACAACAAAGAGATTCACCAGAAGAATCAGTAAAATCAGTACGAAAAACTCTCCTATACCAGGAAATCTTGCAAACTAACCCTCTAAAAGAATCAAGAATGCTACAGGCATTACACTTGAAGCTTACCTCAAAATCGTCATCGATAAGCTGAGAAACAGAAAGTAAATAGTATTACAGGTTACTAAGGCAACGTCTTTAAGAATGACATTATTATTAACACAAACAGTACCTTTAGCAATGACTACTTGACGAAGCATCCTCAAAGGTGATTAGCTCATCACTGGAAATATGGACTAGGTAAGAGAACCAACGAGAGTCTTCGGTCATGTAGCAAGAACACCCAGAGTCTATGATCCAAACATCTCTCTTTCCAACCCTACAAACCTGAATCAAAAGGAGCGAAAGATCGATGACTCAGTATTGGGGCAGATCAGTGCAGATCTAGGAAACCAATACTGAGTCACCTAACAAGTAGAAGTAGCAGTCAAGGAACAAAAATCTAAACTCTAGCGTCTCCCTATGACTCAACTCTCACAAACTCAGAGGCAACTCCTGCAGGACGTCTAGGAGCTGGTGGTTGGTTGGCTCGCTGGTACACAGAGGTTGAACCATCCCAAAAATGCTACCCAAACCTTATACTAGAGGAAGCAAACTCATGCTGCTGATATGCATCTCAATAGAAAGAATGAGGAATATCAAGATAACAGCAGAAAGACTGACCATGGATAGCTCTAGAATAAAAACTCGAATGAACAGCATGAAAACCGAATCCTAGATGCTATCCAAAAGTAGCAAACTCTCTAACCTATCTAAAAGCCGTGGATGCCTTACGAGCACTCAGAGTCTGGGGACAATCCTGAATACCTGTAACGGCATGAACACGCTCATGTCATGAGATCTTGGCACGTCTAAAATAGAAATTAGTCAAATATCCATCCTTTTGATAGAAGTTGCAAGTATAATTTGCCTTGCTAGAGGCTGAATTTGCAGAAAGGGCTACCTTCTCATTAGAGATCCCATAGACAACAACTGCTAACCTAAACTCTATGGTGCAAGTCTTAAGAGCAATCACAATCTCTCCACTTTTGGAGGCACAAACAACTGTAGGCGGATGTGCCCACACATGTTCCAAGTAGTCAAATCCTAAACCCTGATTAAATCTGCTAGTTTTGGATTGGTTTAGGATGAGATTAAACTCCTTATCTCTAACAAACTTTTTGAGAGTGCTCATGAGGTACTCAAACTCTCGAAAGAGAGAGACACAAGAAGAACAGGAGAAAGATGAAGAAGAAGAACAAGAACTAGAACAACAAACAACACATGTACATCTCTTCCTATGCACGGCTGCCTCAATCATGAGGGTCTTACAAGAAACGCACAGGGCATTCCTAATTCTAACATTCTAATCCTCTAGTTTCTTCCTAAGTTTCTTATGGATCTTGTCCATGTCCCCCTCAATCTCTACACATCGCAAGCAACTTTCTTGTGATTTAGCTAGTAGATCCGTCATCAAATTTTTATACTTGACATTTAAAGTATCATTGTCAAGTTTTAGTTGCCTACAGCCCTCACTAGAGTAGACTAGATCCTTAGAAGCATGTTATTCAAGTCATCATTTCTAGCAGAATGCTTCCTAAGGTGAACGTACATGGCATCGATTTCAGTAAGCAATTTTGGGCAGTTATCACAAGAATTGCTAGTGTGATCCTAAACAAAACTAGCATCAATAGGAATAATAGGAGTACTACTCTAGCATTCTTCTCCTTATGAACCTCTACTTCAAAAAACACACTATCATATATGATCCTTAGGTTTTCAAGCTCCACAAGCAAAGTATCACATAGAGTACACTCATCAGCGTCACAGGAGGAAGAAGATCTAAGTGTAGCGAGCTCCCATAATAGATTACCTACCTCCTTCTCTAACTCCAAACACTTCACCCTAGCCTTAGCATGAAACTTTCCTAATTTACAGAAGGCATCATTAAGCTTGTCACAAGTGGGTACCTCATCGCTGATGCCGTTCGCATCGACCATGAAACACATGCCGGTGAAGTCATCACCACTCTTGTTCTTCTCTTGCGTATTATCCTCTCTCTCTCTCTCTCTCTCTCTTATCACTCTAGGTCTCGGTGTCGAAGAGGCTAACATCGTCGAGGGCGGTAAGAATGCAGTGGAAGAGTTTATTGTTCTTTGAGAAGTTACAATACTTATTTTCATGCATGGGATCTTGAGCTGGAGCCTTCTTATATATTGCGGTTCTTATCGGTGTAGTTGATCATACTCAAATCGCCATGCTCATTCTTGCCCTTCTCCAGCTTGAGATAGTTTGCTTGAATGTGGTTGGGGCCACCATACTCGAAGCAGGCGATAACACCTCCTCTCTTCCTCTTTCTCACCATCATGTATGCATGTGAAAATTTTCTAGCTAAGAGAGCAAGTTCATTATCAAGGAATCTCTCTAGTTGTTCATCGCTCAACTCACAAAGAGTGGAGATGGAAAACCAAAAGAAGACTCGGAACTGGATCCAGCGGGATCGGTGACCAAGGTCATCGACTGTGATTTCATCTTACGAGAGACGAAGTCAATCTCATGAGTCTTAAATCAGGAATAAAGCCCATCAAGAATCAAAGTAGACAAGTCAATGGTGTTCTTGATGGTGGTCATTTTCATCTCCCAAACCCAAAGATCAAGTACCGTCAAGAAGCGCCAAACGTTCTCTGAGTCAGAGTACGTGCACCCTACTACCTAGAGATCGCTCAAAATCTTCGTGAATAACCCAAAACACTCTTCTAGGGACTCACCAATGCCATGCTCAAACTTGTTGTAGTCACACTTGTATTGATCTTGCCTCACCGTCTTGATCTTAGTGGTTCTCTCATGGTATGATCGAGGGTCATCTACATCTGATGGGCAGACCGAAGGTCAGAGATCTGATTTCAAATAATTTTTCTCACATATTAGATAAGAAGAGCCAACAAAAAATCAAGAATTTCACCCCATGCTTGCTCGTGGGGTTTTGATGATCAAGATGATCTTAGATAGCCTTTCACAAGTTACAGCAAAAACGAACAAGAGAAAAACAAGTCTAGAATACGACCTACTAAATCTTTCTTCTTAAGCACAAAAATTGATTTCTTGCAAAGATTGATATAAAGTTTGTATAGATGATTGAGATATAATCTAACAAAGATTCATTTATCAACCATTCATCCTTGACAAAAAATCCAAAAGCGAATGAGAGGTGGCAAAATCAACTTGTAAGAATTTAAAGTGTAGAAAGTAAATGCTGAATGTAAATTTTAGAATAGTAATGAAAATAAAATTTGCATTGCATAGATCGGAAGGTTTACAAAGCCACAATACTAGGTGGGCAAAGCTCACAAATGAGCACATAAAGAAATACTAAAACCACCTCTGTAGGGACCCGGATTACCAAATCCGAACCCTCTGTGTTTCAACCGTGCTAGTCCAGGAACAGCTAGCACACACAATCATACAGTGATGATAACACAGACATATCATAAAGTAATTAACAACAATAAAACAAAAGAGTGTAAACATCATCATCACATTATTACAAGTATCGAGCCTTACGACTTAAGTGAGTAAGTAGCAGAGGAAAAGTAGCAACAAAAGAGCTACCAATGTGCCCACAGCAACCGAAGAAGCACGCCTCCTAGTAGTCCGGGTAGTCCTCCTCTTCAAAGTCTTCACCACAGATATCGAACGGAGGATTGCATGCTCTGATCTCCTCATACGCTTTATGGAATAAGCAACCAAGAATGAAAGCGAGGTGAGTATGAAACATACTCAAGAAGTCTTGAAACTTAATGCAAATAACTAAATGCAAGACTTGAACAAAGGAAGCATATAGGGTTCATTTGCATAAAGCGAAATTGAAATTTAAATACAAGTAATAATTTCATAAAGCAAAGATTTAACAAAATGTAAATAGCATAATTAATTAAATTTTGAAGTATAGCTTTTCCGTGTTCCAACTACCTGGTTGGCTCCAACCGCCAAACTAAAACCCGGAGTTCCATCTACTCACGGATTCCCAAACCACATTTCCATTTAAACCAAAATCATCATTTTTCCATTTAAAACCAAAACCATAAAATCTACTATGTGAAAGCGTTTCACGCTTACCCTTATCCGTGGGCACGGCTACTCAAGTAGTTTTGACTCTGCAGAGTTTGTACACTTTACCCACACGACATGATCAACCCCTTTTGCCAAGCTATTGACACACTTCCTTTGGTGTGCCGGTAGGGAGATCATGACAAGGCCTTTACAATGCATAATACCGCTATCGACTCCGACCGCTAAGGTTTCACCGCTGTTAGGGCATCCCACCCAGTACAGAAGCCCCCTCTTGCGCCTTGCAAGTACCCTCGACAAACCGCCGATCCAATGGCGAAGTCAAATAACGATACATGCAAATTACTTAGCCAGTCGCACTCCATAATAGACATGTGGTTGTCTTGTATAGCATGGCCCAAGGTAACACACGACCGGTCCTTAATTGACTAGGGCGGAACAATCACATTCCAAAATTTTGTGCATCCCGCACCCGCCATACAACCATCCGCCCCGGTCTAAATCATTTTTCACTTTTATTCTTCAAATTAATACCGGCAACACCAATTGCCATATTTTCACAATTCAATTTGAATCAAATATGAAAGTATTTCCATAATGGTAAGGTACCGACGTGATTAAGCATGGCTAAGCATTTTCTACCATCCCATAATACCAAAATGATTATTATTAACAGTAATTAATTTTCCTAGGGTGTCAATGGTTGTCAAAATGAATATCAATGTGGGTATAACAATTTGGCATTTATCTAAGCATTTAAAATGACATTAAAGTACAGTACGCAAATAATAAGCATGCAATAATTTAAAAACAAAATAGCATTTCATAAACTTGGGTTCAATATGGTCAAGGGAGACTTGCCTTCAACCTCTCCATTCTTTGCTACCTCATCGGATGCTCGCTCGCTCAGCCATTCTTTGCTAAACACGCTAAACGAGACAAAATAAATAAAACAAAAATAAATAAAATCCAAAAATTCAAAATAAAGACACCAGTAGATAGATCTTGATTTTAGATGAATTTAGAAATTTGAATCGTTCGAATCGGAGTTCGAACGGGCCTTCCGAAGTTTCTCGAGAGAGAAAATCGGAAAAATGCTAAGGGGTGACACGTGTCAAGCCGATTATCGGATTTTCGGTTTTCGGAATAAATCGAAAAGGAAAACTATCTGGTGACAGGTGGGGCCCTCGTGTCAGCGACACGGTCCACCGTGAACTGGGCTCACGGGAGAGTTCCAGGGTGCGGTGGCAAGACTTGATGACGTGGCGGACACGTGGAAGACTAGGGTCTACGTGGTGCGGACGTGGCACCGACGTGGCATCCACGTGGCGATGACGTGGCGAACAGGCGGGTTTTTGCTGACTTGGCGATGACGTGGTGATGACGTGGCGGGTTAGGGCTGAGGTGGCGGACACCTGGCTAACACGGGGCAGCCATGCGGCGGTGGCCGGCACGCGTGGTCGGGTACGCTGCCATACGACGCGAGGGGTTAGGGTTACGGTGGCTTACCGGGACACGTGGCGCGGATTCGGCCGCAGGATGACGATTCGACGGCGATGGAGTGAAGATGCGGTGCGGCGGACGCGGCGCAGATCCGCCGTCGGCGAAGATCGAACAGACGGAAATCGGCGCCATTCGACAACAAGGAAGGCGCAACCACCGGAGTTGGAGAGCGACATAGGAACGGCGGAGATGGACCGGATTAGCCACGAGACAATGCGGAAAAGAACGAGTAAGACACGGGGAACTCGAGGGTACAAGCGATGTCACCGGAGACTCACCGGAGAGGGAAAGAATGACGGCGGAACGTCTCGAAAGGGAAAAGGTACTCCGGCGAGATCGCACGGCGCGTTGGAGAGGTCATGAGAGGTGTGGGTAGGGCCGGCAGGTGCGGCGCGAGGCGGAGAGCACGGCGCGGAAGTCGGAGTGGGCTTA
Organism: Guadua angustifolia; assembly: GCA_036346375.1. Classification (NCBI taxonomy): domain Eukaryota; kingdom Viridiplantae; phylum Streptophyta; class Magnoliopsida; order Poales; family Poaceae; genus Guadua; species Guadua angustifolia. The sequence continues at coordinate 9,682,856 of CM070510.1, read as the reverse complement.
AATAGGCTAGGGTTGCGGGAAATGGCATGGAAAGCGAGGTTGGTCGGTAAAGCGGTCAATTTGCGGGCGTGGATAGGCTCGATGGCGCGACACAGGCGTTGATTCGACGCAGATCGACGGCTGACATTTGGTCCAGGTTTAGGGTTTGGCTGGGTGGACTGGCTGCACAAGAGATGGGCCGGAGGAGATGAACAGTGAATCGGCCCGGGAAAGAAAATAGGATTTAAATACATTTCCAAATTAAATAAAATACCAGAAATTCGAATAAACTTCAAATAATTAAAATAAATAGCAAATAAACTCCAAAAAATCTCCAAAAATATAGAAAAATTCAATGAAGCACAAGGAACCCAATAAAAATAAGAAATAATTAATTTAAAATTTAGATTAATCATATTAAATCCTTTTTGACTTTAAAAATTCAGTTTAAGTTGGAATTAATTCGAATAAATTGCGATGGGTTCGGATTTTGAAATTCGAGTCCAGGAAATTGAAAAACGGAATGTTACAAACCTCCCCCCTAACAGAAAATCTCGACCCCGAGATTTGGAACTAACCAGGGAAAAAGACTAGGGTACTCCGCTCGAAGATCCTCCTCGCGCTCCCAGGTGGCTTCTTCTTCCGGATGGTTGCTCCACTGCACCTTGCAAAACTTGATCGCCTTGTTCCTTGTCCTGCGCTCGGCTTCATCCAAGATTCTGATCGGATACTCTGGGTAGGTGAGATCTTCATGCAGCTCAACATCATCAACTTGCATCTGCTTCTCTAGCACTCTAAGGCACTTCCTCAATTGTGACACATGGAAGACATTGTGCACATTCGACAGGTGCGGTGGCAACTCCAACTGATACGCCACTTCCCCACTTCTAGCTAGAATTAAATAAAATACCAGAAATTCGAATAAACTTCAAATAATTAAAATAAATAGCAAATAAACTCCGAAAAATCTCCAAAAATACAGAAAAATTCAATGAAGCACAAGGAACCCAATAAAAATAAGAAATAATTAATTTGAAATTTAGATTAATCATATTAAATCCTTTTTGACTTTAAAAATCCAGTTTAAGCTGGAATTAATTCGAATAAATTGCGATGGGTTCGGATTTTGAAATTCGAGTGCAGGAAATTAAAAAACGGAATGTTACAGGGCTTTATAAAGGTATAAGCCTCTATATGACTAAAAATCAAAAGCCACTAGAGAGAGACTTTTTTAGCTTATTGATGGTTGGTTTTAGACTAATAACATTAAAGTTAGATAAAATTACCCACCTCTATCACATATAAAAGTCATTAGCTTTTAAACTATTTAAGCGAAAAGCTAGATTTAAGCTATAAGCCAAAAGCCTAAGGCCCTTATTGTTTAAGCTTAGACTTTTTGGCTTATAGTTTAAAGCCAGCTTTTTGGCTTAAACAACTTAAAAGCTAATGGCTTTTATACTTGATAGAGGTGGGTAATTTTATCTAACATTAGTGTTATTAGTCTAAAACCATCCATCAATAAGCCAAAAAAAGTCTTTCTCTAGTAGCTTTTGGCTTTTAGTTATATGGAGGCTTATGGCTTTTGAAAAGCCCAAATAAAAAGCTACTCATTTGTTTAGGTTTTAGATTTTTGGCTTATAAGCCGGTAAAAAGCCCAAACAAACAGGGCCTAAGCCCAAACGGTCTAAGTTTACTGCCAACCTAAACCGTTAAATCTCTAACGAACCGTCACTGTCTTAATCAGCCTCCGTCACATTCACAGTAGCTCACTAAGCCACCATTAAAATTATAACCAAAATTAGAATGCATTTAGATCTTAAAAACCAAGAAGACTATAAATATGTATGTATGTATATATATACAATTTCTGCATAAACATTTTGACATATCAACAATAATTATGTAACATCTCAAATTTTGCCCACAAATTATTTGTTAAGTTGGAAAAATATTCTCCTGCTGTATCCATGAATTTTCAAAATTTTATTGCTTTTCTAGAATTTTCAGCATTAAAGAAAAATGCCCTTTTCAATTTCTAGTTGCAGTTTTTGAATTTTAAATTACAATTAAAAACTGTGCAAAGTCTGAAAATACTTTATTTAGGTTCTAAATAATCTAAAGTGCCTCTCCAAAATGTTTTATGAATTTTGGAGTTGGGTTGCTATTGTTGCAAAATCAAATAACTGCACTTCATATTAAAAGTTGACACTGTAAAAGAATTTTTGAGAACTATATAGAACTTCTAAAATCTTTGAAACATTACACAAATGTTAGGACCATCTCAGGTGCACCCACAAAAAATTTCAAAAATTTTGGAGCCCCATATCTATGCCTAACAATTCAGGCACGATTTTTGACCCAAAACCAAAATTCAAATCTCTCTCCTCTGCCTCATTGATAGCCTGGGTCCACGCATCAGACCTTTCTCTTGCTAACACGCCCACTTGCCAGCCACTTGTCGCCCTTCGAGTTGCCTTCCCTTTGCGCCTTGCACCAATATGCTTTTTCTCTATGCCCCTCTTCGCCACCGCTGCCAAGTGCCAACCTTGGCCCACCTACAGGCCTCTTCTTCTTCCGCGAGCCCTGCCATGGCTGCATGCATGAAGTTTTCTCCCTGTGCTCTGCCTAATCATTTCACCTACCTGCCTACTTGCCCCATCCCATCGCCTCAAGCTCACGCTCACGTCTAAGAGGAAGACAATGAGGAGAATCACCGTCCCTCACCTATTTAAGCCCCCTCACCTTGCCTTCCGGCTTCTCCGTACAACGCCACGTCCATTTTGCTTAGTTGTAGCCCTTCTTCCTCATTGAGCCACCTAAAACATTTTTGTCATCCTGAGCTCTAGTGCACACACTCCACCATGCCCCACCAAAGCTATGCCTCTTCCCGTCCCGATGAGTTTTAGCCTCAACACCCGTGTCATTTTGTATCTTTTCCCTTCCTCTTCAAAAACTCTAAGATGATGTGGCTTATCGTGAACTAGATTCAAGTCTTCTTCCCCAAATCCAGCCACTGCCGAGCAGTCTCTTCCTCTCTAGTGAGTCTCTACCTTTGAACATAGTCATTTCTAGTATCAGACCTTCTGAACCCTTTGTCGTGCTCCATTTCAGCTATTCCCCTGTACTTGGCTATCACCGTGAAGATTCCTAGCGCCGCCGCTGTTCTCAGATGACCCGTTGCTCCAAGCCTCCTCCGCCATCATCAAGCCTTCCTATGTGATCATGGTGAGCTCTTGTCCCTCACACGCTGCTTAATTGAGCTCAAAGTAGTGGTTTATGTATTAGTAGCCCAAGCTCTGTTCTGCATTGCCAGTTTGATGATGGCGGCTCACTGTGACTGACATATATATATAAATGAACAAACAGAAAAGACTGTAGCAGTTGCGTAGGCCAATAAAAATTTTTTCTGGCTATTCCACCAATTGGTATAAGAGTAAGGTTCTAATCTTAGTGTTGTGTTTGCTCCGGAAGAAGCCACCAATACTGTGCCCAAGGGCAGGCTATCGTCGCTAAGTGATGTAGGCATCAAGGGCACGAGAAGTAGTACAACGGCATGCTAGCCGGCGGTGGTTGGCGACATCGTTCGGGCTAGCGCATGCGGAAGGCGCGTGCGTAGCGGCACTGGCAAGCGCATGCAGGTGAGCCTGGAGGACGGCACTGCATGGCATCCAAGTGACATCACGGAGAGCCAGAGGCGCAGGATCGAGTCACGCGGCGCAATTCATGGTCTGGGCGCAGTAGCGGGGCGTGACATGGTGGTTCATCGCGTTCAGGACACCCACCGAGTTTGTGATCGAGGACGACGCAGGGACGCAGGGCCGAAGGCACGGAGGCCGCAGGCCGGCATCATCGGCGCGGCAAGCAGAGTCGCGGGCGCTGGCGGTGCGGCGACGGCACACGGCTGCAGGTTGTTAGCCGGCGTGAGCGCACAGGATCGCTGGCGTGCGGCGACGCGGAGGCCGTGGAGCATGGGCCGTCGACGGTGGCATGGAGGCTCGGACCGACGGCGACACGTGGATATGGCGTTTGGTGGTGGTGGGCTAGCGCGTCGGGCGCCTGGTTGCAGCAAGATGCCGGCACAGACACTACGAGTGTCTCCATGTGCAGGTGCGCCTAGCGTCGCCAGACACCGGTGAGGTCCAGTACAGGCGCTGCGGGCGCTAACAGGAGGCGACGTGTGGCAGAGAGGAAGTGTCGTGCATGAAAAGGAAGTAGTACGGGATTTGCTAGCTCCTGGCTGTAGCCACGCAAGAAAGCAACGGCAACAGGGTCCTGGTCTCATGCATGCATGCAAGCGTGGGGTGCAGCTCTTCGGTGGCCAGAAGTGGCCGCATCGCTGTCGTCCTGTTGCCCGCGCTGTGCTCAAGGATCCCGCCATGCTCTTGTTGGACGAGGCGACAAGCGAGCTGGATTCGAGTACGTGATGTGCAGCCACAGAGACGTCCCAGGGGAGCACTAGCGAGGTGATGTACATGCGCAAGCAACGGGGAGATCAAAGAAGCATGTGTTTTTTCGTGAGTCGGAAAAGATGCCAAAAGAAGGAATGAGTTTGTCTTCATTTAGCAAGCGATCCTACCATCTTCGTGCGGTTCAAATGGATTGAGGAGATGGCGGCGTACGAGAAATCTATCAACAAGGAGCAGGCATCTGCTAACCGTCGGCACCGAGGAGTTCTACGGTCCGACGAGTCCACCTAACAAGTTGAGTCTAATTCATCGTGAGTCGAGTTCGAGAAATTTAGGAGGTGTGTTCTCCGTCATAAATTGAGCTTGTGGGTATTGAGTTGCATGCACCAACCAGTTCACCCAAAAACTTAAGCTAATGAGGAAAGGTGGCCAATTCACTTATACTTCAACACTCCCCCTCACGTGGAGGCGCCTTAGGCAGCACTCAACACGTGGAAATAGGAGCGGACGCTAAATTGCGTCTACCAAGACTCGAACTCGAGACCTCTGGCTCTGATACCATATTGAGTTGCATGCACCAACCAGTTCACCCAAAAGCTTAAGCTTTTGAGGAAAGGTGGCCAATTCACTTATACTTCAACAGTGGGAGATGTGTCCGAGACGTTAACGAGATGCGTTCGCCGTCCATAGTCATCCGCCAGAGTTAAGTCCGTTTGAGGATGAGTATGGGATATTAAGAGGATGTGTTCTCCATTGGTGATGTGTTCTCATTGAGTAAAAGCTAGGCAAATCGTAGTTACGACCGATTGCTTTAATAAGTAAGAGTCGGTGTATCAAGATTAGAGAGGAAAATGTTAGAGATAATCTCGACATAGTTTGTATGCAGATAAGTTTACATTAAAGTCAGGATAGAGTTCCGATATATATATATAGGAAGTCTCTTTTCTACTCCCATGAGTAATTACTCCCTATGCTGTATCTCACAACATATGAGATATCTCATGCAACGGAGGGTATGTACATTAGTATACGAGTATATAAGATCATCTAGGTGGTATGTACATTTTTTTAGAGGTCGTATGTATATTTTTTGGACATACTCCTTTTTATGTGCGTATATGAAGGTATTTGTAAAATACGCTAAAAATCATGAACTTCCTTGCAATTTTTTAATGTGGCTCACATTGGAGTATCTTATAATTAGTGTATGAGTGTACCTAAAGTGATAAAGGAGTATTTCAAGTTCGTTTAGGTAGTATTTCAGAGGTGGGAGTAACTACACTTGAGTAAAGATATATTTCTATATATATATATATATATATATATATATATATATATATATATATATATATATATATATATATATAATGAAAAAAAAGACCGAAGCAGTTGCGTAGGTAAAAAAATTCTAGCCGTTCCAACAGATACTTGCGATGACGGCGACGGTTGGGTGGTTGCTGTGGCTATGACCACGCCGGGTAGCCGCCAAGGCTCTCCACCGTCCAAGACTCCACCCTCTCGTCGCAAAGAGCCAAAGATCATTGCCAATTTGCCTTGACCAACTCTACCAGGCGGTCCAGACCACTACATCCTCAGACAGCCCAACGAAAAGGCGCCACATCACAACGCCGCGCATGAATGTCAAGGAGGCATCGTCGTCACCGTGCGCGCCCGTTCAGACCAAGGGCTGGCACCTCCTCGCACGCGGCCGGCCGCGAACAGCCGGACACCACCACTTCCACTCTGATCGGCGATGCCATCTAAGGCTTACACAGCTATGTACACTGCCGCCGCCACGGCGACTACCGCGTCGCCTATCTTCCGTTGCTGCACCCGCGCCAAAGCCATCGCCATGCTCTCCGCCGAGGCCCGAGAGCTACCACTAAATACACCACCACTAGCTAGGGAGGCTTCTCCAGTTCTACGTCGCCGCATCATCAACGTGAAAAGCTGTCACCAACTCCAACTCCGGCCGGTGCTCCACATGACTGTCCGTGGGGCCACTTACTTTGAACTTTCTCCCCGCATGGCCATATCTAAGTGTCAAATCGCTTGAGGTGCATGCTTTGGCTCTTTTTTCTATCAACAATATCGGGCATGACATTTCCCATTGTGGTGTCACTGTCCGAACGTGTGTTTTGGTCTTCTGGATGAACCCAACCTCGGATAATTTGAATCATTCAGTTCGTACTTATTGTGGCCTCATTTTGTTTACCAGCTGGATATTTACGGTGAATGATTGAGGTAAGTTTGAAGAAACCAGTTTAAAATGATGGATCAAATAGAGACTATTAATTATGAAAGTTTAATATCTCCTCCACACCAATATTATCTCTCCTCCTCCTTTATTTGGCTTTTACTAGACGCTCTACAATATCAGCTGGATCTGCTGCAATTTCGAGTGCTGATGATCAGGATTTGTTCTGTCCAATTTATCTGTTAAATGTTGGCCTGCGCAATTAATATTGCACCAGTAGTACAGTTTGCAATACTATTTTTGAAATTGTTGGTAAGCTGGCGAATTTTGTAGCATATGAGTACACTTTGAGGATTCCATGAGATCCATGAAAAAGGAATACAGTGTCCGCGTCTGACAGAATTCACGATCCACACAGTCCAGTAACCATACCTAAAGGGAGCAAGTGAGCAACTTCGTAATTTACTAACAGAGATCACGGCGCGGGAACCATCACAGGCAGCCACAGCAGCCGCCCAAATCCGCCGCGCAGGCGCAGGCGCAGGCGCAGGCATGAGTGACAAGGGCATCAGGCAGAGCATGCGAGCTTGGCCCCGTCCGGCGCGCCCCCGGACTCGACGGACGGGATGACGAGGAGGCAGGCGGCGATGAAGACGACGACTCCCAATGACACCACCTGGGTCATGTCGGCGAAGCGGTCCGCGGTCGCCGCACCAGGTGTGCGCCCGCCCGCGCCGGCTCCAGCGTGCGCCTTACGGAAGAAGCGCGCAAGAAGCATCGTACCGAGGACAGGGTTGGTGACGGCGGCGATGACGAAGACGGCCACGGAGATATGCACGAGGGGGCTCTGCCCGGCAAAGGCGAGGAAGAGGCGCAGCGCGTCGGGCCCGCCCAACGCCCCGGCGCCCACGGACAAAACAATGGTCAGCGGACGGTGGCTCGCCATGCGGTTCATCACCACGGCCATCTTGGCGAGGCGCTCCGCGGCCGGCGTCGGGGTAGCGGCGCTACCGGCGCCGGCGGCGTTATGCGCCTCGCGGAAGAAGCGGGAGAGAAGCGTAGTGCCGACGACGGTGGCTATAGCGACTCCGACGCCAACGGAAGGGACGAAGCCGAAAAAGAGCCGCTGCGCGTCGAAGCCGCCGGCCGCGACGAAAGGGACGACGAGGGAGCAGACGGCGACGAGGGAGACGACGGTAAGGGACAAAATCAGGGCCGTCTTGGCGAAGCTCCCCGTGGCGGGCGCAGCTGGGCCGGCGCCGGAGGCATTGTGCGCGTTGCGGAAGAAGCGGGCCAGTGGTACGTTGTCGACGAAGGGGGATGTAGTGGCGCCGATGACGAAGACTGCCGCAACGATGGCGACGAGCTGGAAGTGGAGCGGGCCGAGGCCACCGGCCCCGTCGAACGGTACGACGAGGAGGCACGCGGCGACGAGGAAGACGACGGCCAGGGACGCCATCAGGGTTATCTGAGCGAAGCGGTCCATAGCCGCCGCGCCCCCTCCAGCGTGCACCTTGCGGAAAAAGCGTGCCAAAAGCATGATCCCGAGGACCTGCGCGGTGACCGCGGCGATGAGGAAGACGCTGACGGCGACATCGACGAGCGGGCTCTTCTCGGCGAAGGTGAGTAAAGGCTCAGCGCGACCGGCCCGCCCAACACTCCGGCGCCCATGGCCAGAACAACGATCACCGCAAGATCTCCTTCCATTGGCGTTCAAGAAGTCTTTCACTTCCCCCCTCTCCCCGTTCGCCCACTGGCCGCTGCTCTTGGTTCGTGGCTGTGGTTTTATAGAGAAGTTTAAGGTATTTTTACTATTATACTGTCGAAGAAAATATAATAAATATATACTAGCTAATCCTATTCATCGAATTAAAAAGAGTAAATAGTTTATATTGAATTTACTGTATAATTAAAAAAGCCTTTTTATAAGGAGCAAGGGAAGTGGGAGATGTTTCAAAACATTAGCAGCAATAGATCAATTTAGTCCAAGAACCGGTATATATTTCCAATTTTATTATAAGGATTCGCTTAAATTGTTCGGCAATGACATTAGTCTTAACTTACTACCCAATGCCCTGTATAATTCGAATATTCCATGCAACATGACCAGCAGCAGCTCAGTAGTCAGCATGTAAGTTCTTCACACGAACTTTTTAGCAAGGCGAGTAAGCTAGAAGTAGAACTGGAGGGTAAAAAAGGTTGCGATTCCGCGGGTTTCTGGGTGGTTTGCATACCGCAGGCTGCAAAGACCGTCTGCGTGCGTTGGGAAAGCGCCAGAATATGTCCCTTTCCCTTGCTTTTGGAACTCCGGCATATCACCCACCACTCTGCAGTGACCCGTGCTAGTCAAGCAAGCAGACAGGATAACGCTGGAATTTTGTATGAAACAATTTAATTTTTATAGAAATTAAGAAAAAAACCTTGCACTCCAAACGAGACATTATATTATCACAAATATCACTCCCAAATTACTCTCCCTTTATGTTTACTTAACACTGTTTGGGTTTCAAAATCAAACTTTTTGATGAATTTTTAAAAAAAATTGATTTTCACCGATAATCGTTGATATGCCTCGATAATCACTTGATGTTCATCGAAAATCGAGCGATATTCAATAATTATCGTGATATTTACGTCACATAAATTTTTAAAGTTTTTACTTTTTAATTTTTTTGAATTTAACCATTTTATCGACCGGTATTATATACCGTACCGACTTGATATGGTTGATAATCGTGATTATTGACGATAATACGAACCCTACACACAAAAAAGGTCGGCAAAATATTTAATTAGGACATAGATTCTTCTACAGTTGTGTTATTCTGTACGAAAGATCGAAGTCCATAAAAAGAGAAAAAGATACCATACACGTACTCTTATCCACGTACTCGACTTTGACAGTTGACTACAAGTAGAGTTTGTTCCGTTCAGAAGATGAATGTGAAAAAAGGTCGAGAGCATTATATAAAGCAAACAAACAAAATTTTCTACGAATAGAAATGAGGGTTCGTCAGCTCGGACTCAAGATCCGGAGCTAGCTTGACTAAAACAGACAAAAGGCACAAGGACATACATGGTCGCATTTCAGACAAAATACAACTACTGTTTTCTGTATCCAATCATCCTTGAGGACAAATTAAAACGACATATGTACACGGGCTTTGACACGTTGACAGTAGACAACACGTCAGGTTCCAGGGGCAGGGGGCCAATCGATCAGATCTTACTTCGGAGGTGTTTGATATAGGTATAGCTCCACTAAATTCCGTAGAGTTGGTGGAGTAGAGTATTTTTAACTTCAGAAATTTACGGAGCTGGAGCTGTTGGTACATTAAGAGTGGGTGGATCATCTTGTTTACATTTTAGAGTAAAAATACAAACTTAATTCATTTTATTTTAATCTATAAACTCTAGATGTGAGATAGAGTTGTAATCTGGAGCTCTGTCAAACAGAGTTAGTCATCAGCAGCCAAGAGAACCAGCAGAAACGAGACGCGGCACGGCCCCGGCGAGGAGAGCTGACACCGCGGCAGCCAGCGTTGCCGCTGCAAGGTGGCCCGTGGCGGCCGCGCAGAAGCCGCGCGCTGCTCCACCGGCGCCGAGCGCGCGGACGTAGGCAACCAGAAGCAAAGAAGTGAGCAGAAAGGTGATCAAAATGGCCAAGAGGAGAGCACCTGCGGCGAGTTGGGCTAAGCAACCCTGCGTCTGCGAGGCCTCGCCGTGCGAGGCGAGGAAGGCTTGGAGGGATTCGACGCCCCAAAACGCGACCGAGAAACCGGCGAGGATGGTAGGTGGGGCGCTGCACAAAGCCATGATGGCCTGCCTGCTCTTGTGGATTGCTGGGAGAAGCGAACAAAAAGAACGCCTTCTTTATAGGGCAACGGACGGCCTAGATCAACGAAAACCAATCCGACGCTAAGGCGAAGTAATTGTCGTGGTAGGAAGCGGTCAAAGAGAACGTGAAGTCTATAGGAAATTTGCTGCAAAATTATCGAGCCAACTTTGCATCTCGTTCACAATATTCTATGCTAATTAAAAGAATGGAATTTTGCCAAAAAAAAAACACATATAAGTGAGAGAGTTCATTAAAAATTCACCCGCATATGAAAGTTTGTCAAAAATCCACTCGAAGTTTTATGTGGTCGCAAACATCCCTCCCCCTCTAATAGCTAACTTACTCGCTGAACTCCTATAATCAAGAACCAATAATCTAGCTGTCTCAAGCTAAGGAGACTGCATCTGTAAATATCTAAATCGTGAGAATCCTTCCGCACAGTCATAGCATCAGCAATAGCTTTCTTCCTCATCCATCTATTCACCCGCTCTTGCATCGCACTTTATTTTCCGCACTGCCTCGTGTGCCCTAACAAGCTACCTTGTGTTGGCACATCGTTTATGTTCATAGTTCACAAGATCGGTTCACTAAGATTGCCATGCAAGCGTCATATAGGAGTTTTAGCGAGTAAGTTGATCTTTGGGGGTGGGATCTGCAACTACATATAATTTACAGTAAGTTTTTGATAAACTCCTTTACTCACATGTGGGTTTTTGCCAAAAAAATTCCTTAAAAGAAACTACGTAAGTAATAAAGAAAAGCTTTTTAAAAAATTGTCAAACAACTACAATAATCTATTCAAAATTTTGACCCCGCAACTGTCCATTTCGGCCCTAATAATAATCTATGCAGTAAAAGTTACTTTAAAAAATGGACCGCACGCGTGAACGCGTAAAAAAATGGACCGAGCGGCAATATCAGGGGTGGTATTTTATCAATTTTTCCGACCACGACGACGGTGGCGAACTTTTGTTTCCTTTTTTGTTTCTTGTTCCTTGTTTTGTGGCCTTGAGCACAAGTATTTTATCCCTATGAGAATTTTTTTTTAAAAAAGTTAGAATGTGCGCACTAAGAATCCTCGAGTGTACATTCCAAATATTGCATCCATGTTAAAATATAGAACAAAGAGTTTTTATAATTTTATTTCCAGATCAATGCGTTCGGTGAATTTCTACAGTAAAAAAGATTTACTTCACCCGGCTAAAATTCTTTCCGGGTAGTTTTATTTTCCATATTCCCATCGTACGGACTCCCAACGGAATTCCCACTGGCACATCAACATTCCCCCGGAGCGCGCGTGTGGATGGAAACAGCAGGAAGTCAATTAGTCAACTCAGTGACATTCTCTCTAAAAGGCTCTCAAAAAACATAATTATATTTAGGTCCTTTCAACTGTTTTTGCTAAAAAAACTTTTGATTCAGCGAAATCATGGATCTTTCATAAAAGGACTCTAAATAAATGCAAAAAACGCGTAATTACATTTAGATCCTTTCAATTGTTTTTTTATGAAAAGAACATCTCAGCTCAGCAAAATTGTGGATCCTTCGTGAAAAGATCCCCAAACAAATGAAAAAAAACGTAATTAAGTTTATATCATTTCATCTGTTTCGCACGTTTTCTCGATTTGCCTATGTGGGGAGAGGTGATCACGATATGGCATACCGTGATCACTCATCTAGTAGTAGTTTACAAATGAAAGGAGAACAAAGTATGGAAGCCACCGTGTGTATCCTGTTCATGTCATATCTCAGGATGGAACTACGCGGGTCGATGTAGTAGCTCACAAAGATCTTATGCAGACAACACAGCATCTAGATTTGGACAATGTGCCATATCTTTTTAGTTGTCTGAAGGCATGGCCATTGAGTACGCTCTAAAGCACGGTACGGTACGAAAGTTTTTGAACCGAGCCAGCACAGTATGAATAATAGGTCAGGCTGGTACTGTACAATAATGGCGATGGTACCGGATCTCGACGACCCTCACTGTGCCAGCCCGGCTAATCTCCAGCAAGGTCTAAGCATGGTCCAAGGTACACTGTGTCGCCATCGTGCCTTACCGGCTCAAGACTTGTTTTGTTAGACGAGTGGAGTTGTGGACACCGCCGTTGTCGGTTCGTCACAATGAACAGCACCAAGGATAAGGAGCGAGTGTCGATAGTTGACGAGAATCAGGTACACATAATTATTTAAGGAAAAGAACTAAATTTTATTTATTCATTGGGAAAAAGATCACTGGATCCGGCATCCGGCATTGAGTTCCGTTGCCTTCTTTTTCCTCTCCGGTCGCCACCGTCTTCTTTCTCGGGACGATTGGCGAAGGTGGTGGTGTGATGCCGCAAGGCCGTATCTGATAGCTGCGTGACTAAAGGTCGTTGGATCTGGCATCGAGGCGGCAGGGACGATGAGGAGGGAATGATGAGGAACAGTAGGGGGAGGTGTTGGTGTGGGCAAGAAGCAGGGGTAGAGGAGGACAAGATGATACGACAGAGGTATAGGGAGATGGTGACAGTGCCACATAGGATATGGAAGGAGACGAATATAAAAGATAGTATTTGATAATAGACTAGGCTGCTAGAGTAAGATAGTTGAGGATAGGTTAGATTGTAGATAAGATAATTCTTTTATGAAAACGTCGGTTTTCTACCGAGCCGACCTAAACTCGGTCCAGTCGGTCATACCGTATCACCGCCTGAATTTTCACCGACCAAAAATATCCGTATCATACTGTATTTTGAATCGTGCTCAGCGGCCGTTCCGAGGACCAGAAAAAAAAAAGGGTACGCCCAATGATCAGGTAGGCCCACTCGCAGGTCGCCCTCTCGTCCGCACCGCCCATTCCTTCGTGCGCCTCGCCGCCCAAACTGAAAGCTAATCGATCGGTTCGTTGTTGGCCTTTAGCAGAAATTCCCCGACCGGAGCTTCCTCGAAACTTCTCGGCGACCTTTCGGCACCAAAATTAACTTCTCGGCGACTTTGCGCCCGGACGAATCATCCCAGAAATTTCTGCGTTGAATCTCAATCGCTAAGTAAGAAACTTCCCTGAGCCTTCAAACTTCTCTCCTTCCGCTTGTTTTTCTCCGATTAGACGCCGCCATTCGCATCCAAGCAAACTGCCCGCCCTTGTCCTTTTCAGATCTTCTTCATTTCACACTTCCGACGCTCACAATATATAGCACGCATGCATGCGCGCTGCCTGGTACTTTGGCAAACATCAGGGTTCATACGAGAGTTCTGAAGCTACAGCTCTGAACATTTTTGTTTTTGCAAGGAGCATCCACACTTCAAAGTTAGCTTGCAAACAAGTCGAGTTACAGGTGCACGAGCTAGCCTGCCAGAAACTGGGGGCAAATGGAAGCTAGGTGGCTAGCTGATAGGCTGTTGTTGACGGATTGGTGATCACCGGAGCTGGGAGCTAGCCATCGGACAGCAAGGGCAGCTTGGTATCTGCAGGGCTAGCTCCAGTCAAGTAGTTTACAGATGGACGGAGTCACGGAGCGAAGCGCAACGGAACAGAAATGACCGAGCTAGCAGATTGGCACCAGAGATTATGGATGGAAGAACAGAAGCAACAATTATGCGTGGAAAGGAATTTTGTGATCGTGCAGACAGGATCATATATACAGGATGAGCATCAGCATACAAGGCTCTGGGCGCCGGTTGCAACACATACAGGACAGGAAAGAACGCCGCGGCATAAATATCTAGTGAAAGGTGTGTAAGCTCTGATCCAGTCCGGGACAGAGTCGATGGGTGAAAAAATGGCGCCAAGTTCCCCGGAAGCTTTTCAAATAGTATCCAGGTATGTAAGGGGTTTCATATATACTTTGATCACCAACTAAAACCTTTTCAAATAGTCTCTCTCTATGCATGAATTTTCTGTCTTATCGGGTGCTCTGGATCTTTTTTGGATGTTAGCTAGGAACAATTAGGTAGTGCAATCAGACTCACATCCACGGTTCATTGGCCGAGCTATTTACTTTGGTGTCTAATAGTCCCTCCATTTTTATAAGGCTTATTTTTGTTAATGGTCTTGTTTATAAATATTAGGCTTGCAAATAGATTTAATGAGGTTTTTCCTTCTATATCTCTGTTTATTTTCTCTCAACCATATGCATTTATTCGTTACCATCCACGCAAATATATATTTCATATTCCAAGACAATTAAATGGAGACATCTAAATCATTTTCTCTCATACCTTTCTCAATTTCAACACAACCTTAATCCATATGCAAAGTCAAAATACGCCTTATAAAAATTGACGAAGGGAGTATATGTTATTGCCTTAGGTTTTAAGAAAGAGAAATACTATAAAATGGTATACCTTTAAACTCAAAATCAATATGATAGGACACACACATCCGATCAAACCCCACATGTGTACTAAACTATCCAATTCTTTTTATACATTTTAAGGATAAGGATGAAGTATCAGAACCACCCCACCACATTTCCTACGAGGCTACAACTACTTGCATGCACCAGCCCCAAGAGAGGCGGGGGAGGGGGTAGGGTTGGAGGTCGAGGAGGCATGTAGATCTGCAATTGACATGACGGTGGAAGCAACAGAGGAGGGGAGATGGCCAAGGTGAGGAAGAGGAAGTCGGAGGGAGAAGGAAGAGTAGGAGAGGGCAGACAGAATCGAAATGAACAATTGGATGCTATACAGTTTGGCGGTATACTGTTGCTCCCTTTAAGAAATAATCAACCAAAGTGTGTAGCTATTTTATACGTGTGCTCCGACCGCGCCGCTTCTGACATTGATAGTTGGAAATCACCTACCCTCCCATCTGTCCTTTCTTCCCTCCTTCACCTTCAATTTCAAAGTTTGAACTTCCAATTTCAACTTTAAACTTTCACTTTCAAATCCGAATTTTGATTTCAATTTTGAACTTTCACTTTGAACTCTGAACTTTTGATTCTTTTTTATTTTCAACTGGGATTTAACTTTTAATTTTGGTAGGTGGTAATTAAGCTTTTAACCAAATTTGAAAAAAAAAACACTTTCAAATCAAAACTGATTCGAGGACTGAGCTAGCTCAGTTGGCAAGGGACGCGAGCTATGTGTCTAGCCGTCTGCGTTTGAGACATTTGGCGCACGCTCACAGAGGGCCGGCTGCAAGCGTAGTGTGCGTGTGTGGGCGTTGACTGCGTATGTGGGTATATGTGCATTTGTAGCCCGGTTGTTATTCTTCTTCTATAGCGAATGCTAGAACTTATAGCCATTTAAAAAAAAAAACTCAAAACAGACTTGAAATTTTAAACTCCAAATACAACTTTCAACGCAAATGATCCTTTCAAAAAACCGAATTCGCGACACTTAGAACCAATTAAATTGAACTTTCAACTCCACGATTTGGGAGAAATTAAAAAAAAACTGTCAAAAAATCAGGGTCTTCCTTGTTTTTGCCCCCGTGGGGGCTGCTTCTTCCGGCGAGGAGGTGGCAAAGATTTATGGCCTCAGATCCGGGCAGCACTCCTCACCATCATTTTCCTCTCCTCCCGCAGCTTCGGCCGCTGCTCGCAACAGGCACTGCGCTGCCCTGGTCTTCCAAGCCCGTAGCGATTGTTCTCACCTCCAATTTAATTTGCAGCTTGTCAGCACCCCAGCCCCTTTCTGCAACAGCGGTAGAACAATCGTGACAAGACAGAATCTATCGTTTTTGACGCGTTTCTTCGGCTCTAAGGCTTCTCCTAGAGATTAGATTGTTAGGGCTTAGATTATTCACTGAATAGCTGCTCCATGTCGAAGCAAAGCATATTTAAGTCCAACGGGGCGACGGTCAATAGCCAATGGATTCGTTTTGCTTGAACGTGCCTCTCTCTTTTTTCCCCTACCATATCCTCTTCATCTTTGACCTTTGAAAATGGACTTTTTTTTTTGGGCCTGAAACATGGAAACCCACAGATATTGGAAAATAAATTATGAACGACCAAAATGTGCCAAGAAGGACACGAAGCAAAGTAAGCCCTACATCGTTTATTTTCAGAAAGAAACGAAGTATAAATGGTGGAATTGAAGCGAGTGGAAACTGGAAGGGGTAATTCTTGTACATCATGAATCATACAAAGGCCGCAATAACAACACTGACAGAAACTGACAAGAGAAAATTTACACCGTGTTCCCTAAACAAAAATACGGCGTGACCATACACCATGGCGACAAGTACCCAACAAGATTAGCTAATGACCTGGCAGGCCACATGTTGGAGATATACCTTAAAGACAATCATAGAGATAGAGATGATTATATTTGTATATGTTCATAAATCATAATTTATTATCTTGTTTCTTGAATATGTCGTTATTATTTATTAGCAAGTGTGTGACTTATTTGTGAAACTCTATATATGATTCTATGATAACTATTCTAAAGTGATCCATAGTACTCTACTCGTTCCCTTTCACCGCAGGCCAGAACTAGTGAACTCTTTTCTTCCTTCGGCCAAGCAGGAAAGCGGCTTTTGCGCGAGCTTACCACCGTGGACGCGCCAGCTCACGGCGACTCACTCGGGTTGTCCGGAAGCGCCAGTTTCCGCCTGACCGGAACCCAAGTTTCCTGGTCAGCGATCTAGTGTACCAGCGAGATGGGCCCACTTGCAGAAGCACACCAGATATTTCAGTCTCAGCTAGCTATCCTAGCTGGACCGATGATTCATGGTTAAGATCTAGAGTGGCAGTGTCACGGTACATCTGTATTTGGTTAGCTGGCTGGCTTGCTGCTGCTATATATGCCCGCTGGCGGCGACGAACAGGCAAGCGACGAGAGGGACGGTCACCCACCGCGGACTCAGACCATAGCCTGGGAGGGCGGCAGCCAGCCTCCTACACCGCTCCCCGTCCGCGGACTGCTACACCGCTCTGCCAAATCAGCCAAAAACTCGAGAAGCAAGGCGGAGGACAATTGTGGTAGGTCCATCCAAACCATAGTAGGTGATGGACAACACCAAGGAAGCCAAATAGACTCAGCACTTCGCTGGCGTGGCGGGGCGGGGTTGGTCGGCTGGGGGCTCGCCAGGATTGGACAAAACTAGCAGGATATGCTGCTGATGGCGACCTAGCCTTCGATGAGATCGCGTTGCCGTTGTCACGAAGCGGAAAGCCACCGGAGCTCGCGTCGTATGGTCCTACGAAAACGAAACTGACCGGCAAATGGGAGCTGATCGCGGCACCAATAAAGCTACTACTCCTGAATAATGAAAGGTGGGCGCCCAACAAGGCAACAACACGTGGCCAAACAACGAATTGTATTACTTACTAATCTATGTTGTTTTTAAAAAAATCACAGATAAATAAGGACGAACTTACTATTGACTAGCTAGACCGTAAAGGTTTTCCGGGGCGAACTAGCAGCTTGGGTGGGAGAGCAAAATTAGGTTATTTTGATGGGAGTTAAAGGAATTTTTTAAAATAATATTATTTTAATTAGAAATTGCGACATTAATACACGTATTTTAAAAATTGCAGAAATAATATCCGGTCGCCAAACCGTTTGGCGATAATAGGGTCGTCGCCAAACGGTTTGGCGATAATATGGTAGTCGCCACACGGTTTGGCGACTATACCGTATCCCGTGTCGGCCGTGTGATCGGTACCGTCGCCAAGTCGAGGAGTGGTCGCCACACCGCCGGCGACTCTCGTAGTAGTAAGCCGTTTAGCGACTACTAGTAGTCGCCGAGCGATGTAGCGACTACTCAAGAGTCGCCAGCGATGTGGCGACCATCTTGAACACTGTCTGTTAAGGCGACAATGGCATCATTGCCTTCATGAAAAACAAAGTAACGAAAAAAAAGCGGCGGTGAGGCGTCGGCAACAAGGGAGAGGAAGAGAGGAGAGAGAGGAGAGAGAAAGGGAGGAGAGAGAGAGAGAGAGGCAGGAGGAGAGAGGAGGAGGGAGGAGAGGAGGAGAGAGAGAGAGAGAGAGAGAGATCGAGAGAGAGGAGGAGAGGAGGAGGAGGAGAGGAAGGAGGAAGAAGAGGAAAAAAAAAGAAAAAAGGTATTTTTTAATTTTGTTATTAAATTTGTGTAGTGTAAAATAATTTAGATATTTTGTCATATTAGGAAATGTAGAAATTTTAGATATTAGAAAATGTTAGAAATTTTAGGAATTTAGACATTAGAAAATTTTAGAAATTTTAGGAATTTTAGAAATTTTAGGAATTTGAGATATTAGAAAATTAAGAATTTAGAAATGTTAGATATTAGAGATTTTAGATATTAGAATTTTGAGATAATAGAAATATTAGATATTGATACAATATCGATGTTTATGCAATATTAGAAATTTTAGATATTAATGCAATGTCGATACTAGAGATTTTAGATATTGATGCAATATTAGAGAGTTTAGATATTGATGCAATATCGATATTAGAAATTTTAGATGCAATATTAGAGAATTTAGATTTTGATGCAATATAGCGATTTTAGATTGTTCGTACAAAATGCCGGCATGATAATTTTCTTATTTAGGAGGAATCGTTAATTTAGATATTGATGCAATATAAAAATTAATTTTGTTTAGCTAGTGATATTAAGCGTTAGTGGTGATATAGAAATTAATTTTGTTTATGTAAATCATGATAATGTCGGATGCGATGAAATTTAGGGTATATTATGGCGATGGTGAAATAAAAATTGGGCGAATGGTGTTGATTTTCCGACGTCGTGGTTGTCCAATTTAATTTTTATCGTGCTTTCACGATTCTACCATGAGTGCCTTTTCCGATTTTCGCAACAAATGGCGGCTCAACGTCGGCTATCTCGCCCATCGTAAGTGGTAGCCCGCATTGCGAGGCCGCCCTTGAATTTTTCCGTAATTTTTGGACCATGTACGCTTTGTCGCTGAGACAACGAAAACCCTTAGTGCCCACGATTTCCGTGGTTTCAGTGGCCGTAAGTGCCTTTTCCGACTTTCGCAACAAAATGCCGAGGAACGTCTTGCTATCTCGCCCATATGTAAGTGGTAGCCCGCACTGCGTAGGCCGGCCTTCATTTATTCCGTCTTTTTAGACCATGTTCCGCCTATCGCGGGGCTATGAAAATACGAAAGTGAGATGCGTATCACTAACGAACTAAAATAATTCTTCCCGTCTATTACATGACAAGAGTTTTTTTAGTTTTTTCCTGTTTAATATAACAATTATTGCATAAACAGTTCACAACAAAATTTACTTAAATATTAAAAATGTACAGATATCGCCAAAGCAGTTGAACGACTACTAGTAGTCGCCACACCTTCGGCGACTACTAGTAGTCGCCAATCCGGTTGGCGACTACTAAGTAGTCGCCGAGCAATGGCGACCACTACCTCACTGGCGACAACCGGTCATCACCGGCCGACACGCGGAATACGGTATAGTCGCCAAACCGTGTGGCGACTACCATATTATCGTCAAACCGTTTGGCGACGACCCTATTATCGCCAAACGGTTTGGCGACCGGATATTATTTCTGCAATTTTTAAAATACGTGTATTAATGTCGCAATTTCGAATTAAAATAATATTATTTAAAAAAAATTCGAGTTAAAGAGTACCATGAGTATGTTCTTAAATTTTACCCTGTGCTTCCTTAAAAAAAGATTAATTTCCCCTTCTATCAGTTCAGTTGTACTCGTCCTGATCAATCTCTCTCTTTCTCAATCTCGAAAACTTTTAACTTCATCTTCAGATGTGATGCAAACCTAGACAGCAGATGCAATCCGTTCAATTTCAAAGACAAGAACGCCAGACATGAGACTTGGCGGAAGGTAAAGTTTTGCCCAATTAGAGGGGCAAGACTGAAACCACTGCAATTTGAACAAACTGATGTCATTATAACTTCTCACCGGGCACCGCTAAACCTGAAGACAGTACAGGACAGGATAGTTGGAGGAAGGTAATAATACACAACGAGAACAAGTTTACCAGAGTTTTATTCGTACATGAAATAAACTGCACGTCTGCACCAGTGAATCTTTCGTGGACGAGCACTTTTACGGTGTACTAAATTTAATATAAACCGTTCATTCTTTTCGATCCATAATTAGATTGACTAGTATTTATTTATATTTCCTTTAATAGTGGAGTAGTAAGAATACAATCTAATTTTCACTACCAATGTATACTAACTAACAGTATAATACACTAAAAATTTCTCTTCAAGCTTATCCTGAGCATGGCTCGGCCGCAAGTTCCAGGAAACTCCGTAAGGAATAAAGTATGTGTCGATCGGGAGTAGGCCCCCGCGGGTGCTTCCAGGAAGCTTCCGCCTTTGAATCTTGCTACTCTCTTTTTGCTAATTTTTCAGCCATTCGCCTTTGAATTACGCAACCATGGCACCTGTCCACTTCGACGATAACTTGCTGCGTTCGCACAGTGCACATTCTCTGCTTGCTATATATTGTCAACAACACCACCTCAAGCTGCTCGCTCCGAAGCTGGCGTACAGACTACCCAGGTTGCAGCTACAAAGTCCCAGCCAACCAGCTGGGGCTCGAGTGCAAACGAGAGATGGCGAGCAGGCTGCCTGCCGTTGTTGCGTAATTCGGCCGATGATCACCGGAGCTCGGTTCAGTGGGAGCGTTGGACAGAAGCGGCTAGATTGTTGTTACCTGCAGGCCGGGCTGGCTCCAGTTGATCAAGAGTTTTACGAGGCCGGGTTGGAAATAAGCATCCGTGGGGAAAGACGAAGCTTTTCCCCATGGATGCTTATTTACACTTGGGTTTCTTTGCCTTGTGGATGAGTACGTGCTACGTGTTCCGTATGTCTCTTTCTTGATAATCGACCGCATACTTTAATTTGAACCGACAGAACTTGCAAAAGCCGGCGTCAAGTCGTCGGAATGGTAATAGAGGATGTATATTTATTTTATGTGTGCTAGTGAGAATCCGAATTTAGGCGATTCTATTGCACTTGGTTTTAATTCTGGGGTCAATCTGTAGATGATATGATTTAACATCTCCGTTAATCAGTAGCTGAATCCAAACTAATGACTACACTGCCGCTAAGTCTGCAAGCGGTGAATTAATGGGTAGTTATCACTGTAAATAAAATAAGAGCATATACAATAAGCCCACCTCAACTTACTCTTAGCATACCTACATTAGCTTTGTCCTATGTAGAAGAGTGAAAAGAGGAGAAAGAAAATAGCTGGCTCTTATTTAGTAGTAAATATTCAACTTGGGAGAGCGTAGGCAGATTAGTTATATACAAAAGAAAAAGAGATAGTTATTACAAGACATCTAGAGCTAACTTTTAAAGTAGCTATTGTACAAGCTGCTTTTAGTGCTTACTCTAAATGATATAGATAAGAGATAGAGTAAGCAACTGGTACTTGCCCTAAAGCTGCTACATGTTTACCTCCAGCTTAATTTTCATTCCACAACCTCCAGTTTTGTACAGCAGGAGCAGAAAACAATTGTTCTAAGACTACGTTTAAGCCATCGGTTCTTACGCGTTTCTTGTGCACTAAGCTTTCTCTTAAGTTGTTAGGCCTTGGGAGCATCCATCCATTCCACCGTCCAACGCCCAAGAAAAGCATCTTTGAACCGAATGGGATGGACGGGCAATGGTCAAAAGTTTTGTTTTGCTTGTACCGTTTTTCTTTCGTTTCTTATGTTCTTTTTAACTCTCTTTTTTTTCTGTCTACTGGAATATCTCATCTTTGATTATCTTTCATCTAACATGAAAACGCATGGATATTTGGGAGTAATCTATGCTGTGAAGAACTGAAATATTGCTAGAAATTCAGATTTAAAGAAGCAATGACTAAAGTGAGTGGAAGTGACATTTACAAATATAGTGGAACCATACAGATGTGATAATTTTTACAGTAAACTCCATACAAATGTGATAACTTTTACAGTAAACTCCTCAAACAGACCATGATTAACACGGTCGACAGCACTAGCAAATATTGCCCCACTCTCTCTCTCTTTTTCCAACTCCTCCAGGTCGAACAGGAAAAAGGCTTGTGCTGTAACCACTCACCGTGGACGTCGCCGGCTCACTGCAACTCACCGGAATGATCCAGATGTCACTTGTCGCCTTGCCGGAGTGTATTGCTCAGCTCAACCCAAGATTCCTTGGCGCCGACAGAGTGACGGTACACTATAGAGATGCACCAACTTATAGACGTTATTTGTGGTCCAGATCTAGAGTAATACCCTTTCCAAATCCAAGAAAAGGCATGCTATCTTTAGTAAATCTGGCACTAACATAACTAGAACATTATTACTACGCATAACTTGGCCGTCCCAAAATTCATTTAGTTTTTATCATGTTTGACTTTTTACCAGAATGGTAAAACATTCTTAGGAGGTATCAAAATTTACATTAAGATGGTATCAAGAGATATTTAATTTTTTAATACCTCTTGTTACTAATTCAATGTAAAATTTAGTACACATCCCAAGACTGATAAAAATTCTCTATATACATATAAACTCCTCATCCACTGACGGCGAGGAAGGCTGTGAGAGCAACGACAAGGAGGAGAAGCAAGGCAGAGGTCATGGTACAGACCAGAGCCAGACCAGCGAACCTCCTTAAAGCCGAGGGGGAGACGGGCGCGGCCGGGATAACATGGAGGTAAACAAGGATGACGCCGAGGAGGTAGGTGATGGGTAGGGTGAGGAGGAGGACGGCGACGGCCGTGTCGAGGACGGGGCCGCGGGCGGTGCTCCCCTCAAGGAAGTCCAGAATCGGCTCGAGGAGGTGGGCGCAGCCGAGGGACACGAAGAGGGCGAACTTGGCAGTGTCAGAGAGGGAACTCATCAGTTGCATCATGAGCTCTGATGGGATTAGAGGTTTGATTAGAGCTCCCTTAGGATCAGACAAACGTAGGAAACAAATCAATATTCAATGGTAGGTACGTAAATCTAGGTAGCAACAAGAGGGGGGCAAGAAACAATGGAAGCGGGAGAGAGCGGAAGGCAGCAGATCAAACAGGAAGAAGCGGCGGACGCAGAGCAAGAACAGCTCGGTGTGACGAATTTAGGCAACAGGACGCGGTTATTTACGACCGCGGTACGGAACGGACTGGAGGTAATTACGACCACGGTACAGAGAACAAAGAGATGGATTGTACGTACGAAGAACACCAGAGTGCCGAGGCAGACGAACAAGACAACAGCGAAGCTACAGAAGAACAGGAAAGGCAAGAGGATCAGAGGGCATGGAAGGAGTTGTGTTTGGATTTGGGAAAGACTTGGGTGGTGTGGGGGGTATATATAGGCGTATTTAGCGGGGAGCGGGTTAACAGTCTTGTACTTCACCCGCAATCCATACAACTGATCTTGGTGGTGAGGGGAGTGATGACTAGTATTAGTACATTTTCTTCTGGAAAAGCTGCAGTTCTGACATTAACAAATCCACCTACCTGATATTTTAGAGCAATATTAACAGACTCACCGTGAGAAATCTCGTGGCGAAAATATAATGGTACGTACATGCTAGGAGATATGTGGAGACATTTGTGATAAAAAAAATCCTAAGAAAGGGATAAATAGGTTGCAAATGTATGGACAGCTAGGCCAACTTATGGTAGCATCTTTTCGTCCTCCCATTGCTGTCCGTGTTATTAATTTTGTGGAGTAAGTTCCCTTTTCAAAAGGACTGTCCATTTCTATAGTTTCTGAAAGACTAGTCCATTTCTACGGTTGCAATATGGCTTTTTAATGCTATCACTTATCAGCGCGCAACTTTGTCTGTTAGCATCATCGAAATTCTTGTGATTCCTGGGTTAATTCGATAATGCTACTGTGAAGGCCACGTTTCTTACGGTTTGAAACCAAGGAAGTCGTCGTGCAGCCTGCCCTGCAGCCCATTGCCTACTGACTACGCAAACCGTGCGGTGCTCTCTAGGCGATCACAGATTTTCCTTAGTGTGCCATCACCACGCGCCTTTTCCTCCGATTTTGCTATGGGGTGGACTGACATCCCCATGAATCCATGATGTGAGGGGAAAAAATTCTCTGGAGAAGGCCTCTGAACCCTCACCATCATGGGAAAAAATCCATGATGAGATAGCTCGTCCCCTTTTCTTCTCCACCCTCGAGATAACTTCTCCGACAAGGCGAGGCTTCGGCGCAGCTTGGCGAGGCGCACAGAAGCAGGTGGCACAGAAACAGTGCTGCGTCATGACGTGAGGCACGATGTGGACGGGCGCAACGGTCTGCCTTGTTGGTGTGGTAGGGGTTTGGCGGGTCAGGCAGGGCGGTAGGCAACACGGAGGAGGTGCGGCATGACGCGGCGACGTGGTTATAGCGGGCTAGTGCGAAGGAAGAGAGAGATGCGAGGGAGAGAAGGGTGAAGACATAGATGACAAGAGGTAGGGATGGAGAAGTGAAGGGGAGAGCTCCTTTGAGATCGATGTAGTGATCAGACATCAGAATCTAGGATGGGAGCCTTTCTCGTATAATTTTTACCTGATGTGAGGAGCACTGTGGGCCCGACGCCCTAGAAATTTTTACCGTAAGTACCCCTCCTGTTTTTTCTCCAAAACTAGCCCCGTGCAACCAGTTTTGCAAAAACGGCCTACTACTGTCTGAGCGTGGATGACTTAACAGGTGACACGTATTACGTGACGCGATCTGGTAGTGTTGAAGGGCGTTGAAGAGCACTAGAGCTTGCTTCTGCGTATAGGAAGCACAACAGGAGCCTGTTGTGGCAGGTGAGCAACAGGTTTACCTGTCCGCTTTCCCCTGCCGCGGCAAGCTTTCATGTCTTTTTCCCTGTCGCTTTGCCCGGCCATGATAGATCTCTTTCTGCGTCGGTCATGCGATGCTGCGGTCTAGGCCCTAGGTGCCCTACCACAGTTCCACAGCACAGCAGGTAGGGATGAAAATGGAAACAGAATTTCCAACCGTTTTGGAGAAAAGTGGAAACAGGAGCTTTTTTCAGAAACAGAAAAGAAAAATGTCGGTAAGGAAACAGAAATTTTTTGTCGGACACGTAAACGGGAGAGCTATTTTCGTCGGAAACAAAAACTATAAGTGAAACTAGAAATTCCGTTGAAAACTTGTCCCACTTGGCCCAAAGAGCAGAACGGAGAATTTACATTTATTTTCGAATTA
The DNA here is from genome assembly GCA_036346375.1 of Guadua angustifolia. NCBI lineage: Eukaryota > Viridiplantae > Streptophyta > Magnoliopsida > Poales > Poaceae > Guadua > Guadua angustifolia. Next base: position 9,657,377 of record CM070510.1, on the reverse strand, counting down.
AAATAATTTCAAAAATACAAATGGATTTATAGAAAATATCAAATAGAGTTCAAAATTCCAAAAAAAATCAAAAATACTTTGGAACATTTTGAATCTAAGGAAATTATTTCTAGCATAATTTTAGCTTCATTTTAATGAATAAATTAATTATATAAATCTAAAAAAGTAGCAAAATGGCATTTATAAACTCCAAAAAATCCAGGATAAATCTCAGAAAATCATAAATGAACATTGAACAATAGTGTGCAAATTTTAGAGCCTTACATCCTTATAGTTGGAGGAGCAAGAGGATCTCGATGATAATGATATGGAGGAGAATATGATGGTCTGATCTAGAGTACAAATAGCGAGCATTTAACCTGACAAACTTGAGAAAAAAACTTTCTAGTGATACCGGTGAATATAATATTGTTCTTGTATCCGCCTTTGAGGTAGAATGAGTTACATTATTTTTGCGGTCATATATATTGTGATCATGTACTTCTTATGGAATTTTTCGCTTTCATTTCTGTATCTGCTCTGTTCCGTTCTGCACCCATTTCTATCACTATTCGTTTCAGATCATTTACGAGGTTTTCGATTTCATTTATGTTACCGGTAAAAGATATGGAAATGAAAACGAAACAACCATTTACCGACCGTTTCCGTTCCATTTTCATCCCTAACAGTAGGGGATAGGTGTCCCCTATTTGGTCTGAAGTTGAACAAGTAGGCCACTCTAGCATAAAATCAAAATTTTCTACCACGTAACCAAGAAATCACTGCAAGTTATAAATTACGGAATTACCACTAGACATGCAGACCTATAGCAGAAGTAGAGTTCATATAGCACATTAGTGCGGTTATAGTCATACTAGCTTTGTGCCTACTCTAGCAGCTCCTCATGACCGTCACTGGTTGTGGATCGTCCTAACATTGAAGCCTCGCAGCAACGCTTCTGAGGTATCCACACGTACGGGATAGGAATGCCACCCGCCGAAGTGCTACGCCAGCTACGCTGTTTTAGGTGAAGAAGGTATGGCGGTTAGGGTTCCAGAAATTCCGAATTCTTTTTGTGTCTCGTAACTCTGAAGCCGCCACCCCCTCCCTTTATAAAGAAGCTCTATAATTGACCTCTACATTAGAGACCTATTAGAAATTCAAAGCTCTTCAGAATTTGAATCATCATCCGAATTAAGTTCTAACCCTTTAAGTATGCGACCCTATATGTTCACGTATACTTAGATATGGTCTGAGTACTCTTACTCGACTATTAATCGGTAACGGTTCCTAGTAGGATGTATCGACTCCCAAACATATATAAATATCACATCGAACGAAACTTAACAACACTTAGTTATATACATTTCCCTTTGCCTAATGATCTATCGGTCAAACTCAAGGCGAGTATGTGTTATCCTTGTTTAGTTAACTCAACCACTCTTTCTCGATTACGTGACTCAGAATCCCCGACTATAATTAACTCTTTAACCACGAGTAGCATAGCTTTACATTTCTGGAATCCGACTACTCGAGAGGCCTAGAGATATCTCTCTTGTTGTATAGAGGGACAAATCTCATCTTGATCGACTATGTCTCGCAACATACTCCACGATAAATCCGAAAGTTACTTTTATAACTACTCAATTATAGAGTAGCATTTGATAACTCCTAAGCAAGTCAGTACATGTCTCAAGTACATTCATCAACCTCAAATTTAAAGATATAGCATATACATTGCAGATGAGACTAACTGATGACAAAAATATTAGAACATTCTTATAGTGTCTTAAGATGAGTCGATTCAACTCCATATTTTCTAATATGTGCCTATATTATTGATTTGATATCTCCATATCTATGACCTGTGAAATATGGTCATCAACCGATATATATATACTAGTCTATTCATATGCGTCCTCATATGTTTATCAACTAGGGATCATTTTAGAATAATCATCACAAAGTCATATATAAAATTTTACAAACAAGTCATGTATTTACTAATAAATAATAATAACATCATTCAAGGAACAAGATAATAAATCATGATCATAATGAAATATAATTATCTCTAGGCTCTATCGTGCTTAATGAGAGGCTACTTTTATAATTTTTATTGCGCAAAGATTAGATTTCTTTTTAGAAAAATAGTCTCCAAAGCCATTTCGCGGCTGAGATCGACGCCTTGTCCAGCCTCACAGCGCTCACCCTTTTTCTTACCGTGGAAATTGGGCAAGGCAACGGCACGTGCAAGCTTCCGGCCGTGCCGATCGATCCTACGTGTGCTCCAGGGCCCCAGGCCTCCACCAATTATAACGCACGCTTCCGGAATATTCTCTCTGGTAGCTCAGTAGTACTCCACTGCTCTGGCACTTTTCCCTTCTGCCCCGTCAGACAGGACGGAGACAGGCAGGGCGGCGCTTCCGCCACCCAAAAAAATCTGGAACCTTGCGAAGTTAAATTTTTTTCTCTGATAGGTTAGATTTATTGATCGAGTTGATTCTAATTTGGATGGTTTAGTGTTTTTAAGACCTTAGAATTATTTTTATTATACTTTAAATAAATTTTAAATATGTATATTAGATTTATAATGTAACAAAATTATTATGTAAGACTGTAGAGTTGTACGTGTAAAGTGTGCACTCTATATAAATTTTTCTAATTCCGTCATTGGAGATAGGGATCATGTGCGATGCAGTTGACAATGTAACTGCAACTTAAACAGTCGCCCCACCGACCATTAAATCCGAACCGGAGGAGTGAGATCTATATAGGGCCTGTTTGGATCCATTAGTTTTAATAGTTAGCTGGCTAATAGCTGGTTAACTATTAGCTGGCTAATTATTAGCTGGGATTGTTTGGATCTACTAGCCAATAGGTGGTTGAAAATTTGGTTGTGAGTGTAAATGTCCATTGTACCCTTGTATTAATTAGCTGTTTGCATCTTTTTTGCTATTGTTTGCATTAATTAGTTGCCGAGGGCAAATTGGTCTTTTGATAATCTATTAGTTGAAATTAGTAGGGGAGAACCGGTTAATGAGATAACTATTAGCTAGGTTGTTGGCTAACTATTAGCTGGACTGTTTGGATCCATTTTAACTTATTTTAATAGCTAACTGTTAGTGCTAATGGATCCAAACATAACCATAAATACAATAAAATAGGTAGGTAATTAAGTGTTTCTACCGGTGCAACTGAGCTCCAATCGCAACACACCGGGCGCCCCCGACCGCAGCCCGGCCCAACATCGCGTGCGCCGCGCGGCACAGCCCCAAATTGCCAAAACTGACATCGTTGCTGTTGCTTGCTCCCGTGTCTGGCACTTGGCTGACGGGCGTTGCCGCCGCGAGGGCTAAGTCGGCTAACGGGCAAAGCCGCAGCGAGGGCTGACGGGCGACGCACGGGCGCAGGTCCGGAGGAGACCAACGCCGCGGCCGGTCATTGGTGCACGCGCTGGCGCTGCTACTTTGCTTCACCGCCCAGCCCTGAGCCCTCCTCGCCCTCATGGTCGACGCCCTCTTCAATCTTTGCGGCTGCGGGCTGCCCGGCTTTGCCAGTTCACCTGCTCCTGGTGGTAAGCCGAGCTAACCCCTCTAGCCCTCTGGCTCTCCAATCTCCTCTCCACCAGTATGGTAGTGTAGGATAATAGGATTAGGAAAACTAGTATACCAAGTATAGGAAGCCAAGCTGAGCATGAGTGATGAACTGATGATTATTTGATGGAAATCTGGAATGACTTGATGCTGAGGTGACCGAACCGGTAAACACGTGTTGGCTTCTATGCATGGCATAATTCAATCTTGTTAATTCATTTGCTGCTTATGACAAGGACAATTTGGTTAAGCTTGCTCAATTTTATCTTAAGGATTTCTCAAGCACATAATTGATGTATCTTTCATTTCAACTTACACACTTCATTGCTGACATGCGAATCTTGTCGAGCTTTCTATAATACTTTGAAACAAAGAAGATCCTTACCTATTGCGAACCTTTATGTTCTACATTGAACAATATTTTTGTAATTTTGAACACCTATTATGAAAATCCTGGATCCGCACTTGCTTTACAGATTCTGCTTCTGTTCGTTCGCATCCTTTTCCGTCACTATTCGTTTGTAGGATTTCTCATTTTGTTTCGGTTACCGATAATAAAATATAGAAACGAAAATAAAATAACTATTTACCAACCGTTTTGGTTCGGTTTTTATTCCTACCTATTTACCCATTAGTACGCCGGATAGTCCACGTCCCCGCACTACTTCGCTTCACCGGTTCTTTTTATGCCTCTCGCACAAGTCACGTTTGACCGTGGATGTTCTTTCTTTAGAATAAGACGGCACACGGGCAGGCGAGATGCGTAAACAAAAAAGAAGCATCAAAGTTGCGGAAGCCCTACGGGTTTCGGGGTCTAGTTCAGCCCAGGATTTAAATTTCATTTTGGGTAAAATTTCGCCGGTAATCGAAATCTGAAATTTCGATGAAATCTCATTATTTTAGATGAAATCCGGTCAAAATTCAAAAAGCAAAATTCAAATCCGGTTTTTTTCTAACCGAAATTTCGGCCTAAAATCTGAAATTTCGCCCGAAATTGCTAAAATTTTGGCAAATTTCAACTGATCGAAACATAGTTCAAACGATATCAAAAAATTCTGAATTTTTTTTAAGGTTCCTAAAATATCAGATATGTTCTCATAAAATTTTCAGATGATTATCAAGTCTGTGTAATTTTTAAAAATTCAAACATTATTACTGTCCTGATAAAACGTTGACCGGCAAGTTTGAACCGAATGAAAAATGGTACAAACCACGTTAGAAAATTTTTAATTTTTTTTTGCATGGTTCTGATGCATCACTAATATTTCCATAAAATTTTTAAATGGTAATCAAGCATCAATCATTTTTAAAAATTCGGACAGTGCTACTGTCCTGATAAAAGTCTTACCACCAAATTTGAACAAATTGAAAAATGGTTCAAACCACGTTGGAAAATTTTGAAAATTTTTGTGGATGATCCTGATGTATCACTAATGTTTTGTGTAAAAGCTTCATTTGATTATCATAATTAAAAAGTTCTAAAAATTCTGACAGGCAACGTCTGATAAAAGCGATGATTAATACATATATTTGCTTTATTAATAAAATAGGTTTAATTTTTTGAAAATTTTATAGAAGGGTGATAAGAAAATTATAAAGATCTCATAAAAATTTTAAAACATGATCACACTCCAGTGAATTTATAAAATTCTTACAAGGGACAGTAGCATTTATGTTCTTTCTCTTTTTGATATTTGAAATATAATAACAAATGAAGTTCAGTGCTTGCATAGATTCGATTGACCAAACAAAAAAAGTTTAAATTTTTTAAAAATTTTATACAATTGTACTGACGTAATTCTTAATCTCTTATAAAAATTTTATATAATGGTACTGTAGCAATTTAATTTTTTTTTAAATGTTTTAATTCAGCTGGTACTTTGGATTTCGTGGTTGCCGAAATCCAAAATTTTGGTGAAATTTCGCGGTTTCGGTGAAATTTTGAACCCTGAGTTCACAAGTAGAATGATTGATGTGTCGATGCCGTGTCAGTATAAATCAGCTGAAACTCACGCGCAATTCTCTAGGAGCCATATATGCTTGTTTAAGTAGATTCAAAATACTGTGGAATAAAAGGAACTTTAAAAAATTAATTTGCTCTAGTAATTTCAGAAATTCTAAAATTCATATGTTTTTAACCGGATTTGATGCAATTTGTTTTAGAAAATTATGATGCCTTTTGTGAGGCAAAAAAGAAAGTGAAATGTTGAGGAGAGTGGGATGTGAACCCCACACCTAGCCCGTTGCACCAACCGAACTAAATCAACTTCATGTCTTACATCTTGGTTACAACTTTTTCTAGTGTTAGGAGACTATTTCACTGGCTGTGTGCACTTGCAGAGGCCGGATTTAATCCTTTATCTAAAAAAAAAGGAGACTATTTCACAGATGTTGAAAAGGAATGAAATTTTGGTTTTGCCACCCTAAAAAATTTCAGATTTCAAATTTGAGTTATAAATTTCGTCTGAAACCTCGTCTGAAATACTGAGGTTTCGACGAAATTTTGAATTTCAGCCACCTCTAAGATAGATCCGAAAATGAAATTTCAATCCTTGCTTGTTCCTGCATGATTCCGCAGTTTATGCGTTGGCTGCTTCGAGCCAGCAGCAGCCCACACCTCGCTTTATAGGATGATGATCCTTTCATCGCTGACAGCACCTTCATCTTCATGTGCATTTTTTTCAGGATATCACTAGTTTGAGCTCCACCCTTCCCTCTTCCCTCCTCCCTACTTTTACTTCTACCGCTTCGGTGAGCCTCTCCAATTCCTTACACAGGTAGCATAGCCACCTTCCCAGGAAGGTCTTGCATCGATCAATTGCGGCTTCATGCGGCCGTTGAGCCGTCGCCGCCGTCCTCCATCGTGACGGGAATGATACTGTGATGTTCTGAACGGCGGCGCATGAGGACGACGAGAAAACGGTAGTGGAAGCTTGGAACCATCCGAATAATCAGCTGCTGACTACTACTCCTTGATTTGGCCGTATTTTGTTCTCATGCGCTATATCTAGGTTTGAGAGTGTGTGTGAGAGAGAGATGGAGAGACAGAGAGTTTGGAGATTTTTTTTTTATGGTCAGACCTTGTCACCGGCGTTCAGCCGGAATGGCGTATGAGTCGAGGTACAATGGTTAGAGGCTAGCAGGGTGTAAATGTATGAGTATGAGTACTTGTAAGTGTATGTCCAAGTGCTCGTGTGTATAAAACTCTCGGCCGAGTCTCCATGCTGTCGAAGTTGTGCCACAAGAGGGGAGAATCGGTGTGAGGAGATGCTGCTACAATAAGTTGTCTCATCGGTAGCAAAGATGTGACGGTAAAAGATGAAGAAGGTGTGTTTCTTTGATACCCGTTATTGATGAGCATCGCCGACAATCGGTGTGACAAGATGACATTGGCGGTCATCTGCATGTCTCATCGAAAAGGGCCAAAATTACACTTTCTTATGTCAGATGTGTCCACGAGATACCATGGTAGATGAGTTTATAACGTTGAGGATATGTGTCCGCCGTCCTGAGTCAACTCCATCAAAGATGAGCCTAGGACACTAAGGAGATGCATTCACATTCTAAGTTAAGTTCGTGGACGATGTGTCCGAAATGTTGAGAAGATGTATTCACCGTCCTAAATCATGTCCGTCGAAGATGAGACCAAAACATTGAGGAAATATGCTTGCCGTCTTAAGTTGAGTACAAGATATTGAAGATATATATTCACCATCCTGTGTCAAGTAAATGTCGAGTAAATCATAGTTAAAACTGACTATCTCAACAAATTAGAGTTTAGAGCTAGTTAATGATACAAAATTAAGGGAGTGAATGCTAGATTTAATTTTGGAAGAGGAGTCCACTCCGAATCAAACAAGGAAAAGAATCCTTTTCCGATTTGGTTTGTTAAATCTTATTATGATTCTTAGAGATTCGGATATAAATTCTTACATAGTCTAAGTTTTTTTGGTAAGCAAGAAGCAAGCAAGAGAGCGTAAAAAAGAAAATGTGCTAATTATACTGCACTATCAAAATATTTGTGTTTATAAATTTTTGTACTTAATTTGTTGCCATCATATGGGTATGCTGAGCTAGACTAAAACCAACACAGACTACAGATGCACAACAGAGTATCTACCGAGCGTGGCTACCTCCTAACTTCTTACACATTTAGGACAAGGGAACTTCAAGACAATGCTCGTGCTCAAGGCAATCAACAATGGACCGCAAGGGGGTTATTCAATATAACACCAAATGGTCAATGCTAAACATCTGCTCCTACAGTGATGTAACACACCCTTTCCCAAATCAAAGAACCTGAAAGATATGAACAAACTTTGGTAGGAAAACTCCTAGGTATTACTCGAATTATCGTATCTGTTACTCTCAACGATAAGAGAGGTCAGTTCGTTTTCTTGTTGACTTTTCAATCTTGACAAAGTAGGAAGGCTCCTTTTTAGTCTCTCGGGTAGAAACCTGGAAAATTTAGGAAAATTAATTAATAATGGCTACTAACTATAACAGGAATAGTGCACGGTAAATAGACTAAGAAGTACAGGACCGGAGGAACATATGGTTGTGAAACTTTAGTGTACAGAAAATAACTCACATGTCAATTCTTTCTGCAATTGCTCTGCGCACTGAAGAGTTCAGCCCATACGCAATGGAATTAAAAGCCCTAAAAATACAATCAAACATCAGAATCCATGAAAAATGAGAAGTTGCATGAAACATAGTAGAGTTTGTAAGGTTAGTTTAAATAAATTATTATGTATATAACCTCATAGGGAAACAAAAGAAAAGTACGATTCCAGCAAATAAAACTTCAAGCAGACTCCATGAGTCATACATGCGCTAAATAGGGCCTTTTTGACAGTGGATTTGATCCAAATCAACTGCACTAATTCCATTGGATAATGAAGGCTAGCAATTATAAATCAATTGCATGGGATTGTTCAAGAAAGAGGAGGGTTGGAACTCCAGCCCTCTCATTTGGAGCTAATTAACAATGTGACTGAGGAAAAAAAAAACATGTGGAATCCTCTTACTCTAGCCCCTTAAGATTGGTTCGGCCCATAATGTACAAGTGGGTTAAGTTTCTCTAGTACAATTTACCCCAAATTTGCAACACGGAACTTCTAGCATCTAGGATGAAATAGAATAGCATCAAAAGACTCACCATAAGTCCAGCAAACCCAACATCAGCAATGGAGAGCCAAAATATCTTGTGGCCTGGATTAGCAAAGTCATAGAGACGATTGATTGTTGCGAAAGCCCATGAACCTATTAAAATCAGAGGGTAATAACCCCACCGATTAAATGCCTGTAAAAAAAAAAGTCAATAAGTTGTATCTGCTCAAACTTTTTCCCTCTGCCACCAAACAAGGAACAATGGTACCGAGCTGATCCAGGAAGCATGGTAACATGAGTGGAATTCACATAATAACGTCTTCCTAAGAATAACAGCCGTTATAATATTCCCTCAGTTTATCTCCAACCAAGAAGTAAAAAGAATAATAAGAGCAAATGGACAATTTTCTAACCAATGACATCAGGGATAATAGAGCAGCAAATTAGAAAAAAAAAATCCTTAGCACAAACAATCACAAAAAGGTTTATAGATAATGTTTTACCTTCTTGTCCGCCCTCATATCAGATTGAATCGATCGATCACTTATGCCAACAGCCATCTACAAATTAATCCATGAGCTTATCAAAATTCAGAACATACCGGCGAAAAGAGCACAATCTACCAGGAGTTACGGCAGAAGCCTTGGTCACCCTCAATACACAAGAGAAAAGTGTTGGCAGAATGTGTGCGTGTGCTTACCCGTGTTGCATTGTTCAGCATGCGGTTTACTTGATAGTATGTAAACCCATTGTAGAGAATGGCACCCCAAAGTGGAAGATAAAAGGTTATCAGGTGTAAGACCTGGAAATAACAGGCATTCTATGAATGAATTGCTAGGATGCTGATAAGAGTGGCAACATTCATATTTTAAATAAATGGTCTAGCTGAGGATTAAGAGGATACATTAATGAGAAGGAAGAGTGGGAGACATAAAATGTAGTAAAAAAAAGGAAAGAAAAGGAGCGAACACCAGAAGGGCTCATAGACTATACTAGACCAGTTCAAACCTCGGGCCGGGCTGGGTTTGGCCATGCATGAAAAAGCCTGACCTAAAAAACCAAGCCCAAGCCCAAACCTGGCCCAATGCCCGACATGTGTGCATTCTCCAGACCTGGTCCGGTCAGAAAAACAAGGCCAAAAGCCCAGCCCGAAACCCAAGTAATACAGTTTGTACACTTCAAGGAGGAGAATAGAAACAGAAAATTGTAACAAAGAAACTTGAAACACTGTAGAATACAGATCCATTCACGTTAAAAAATCAAAAGAATACAGATCCATCTACGTCTCAAAAGCAATACAGATCCATCCAAGCATAAACTTGTTGATTCCTCTTTTGCCAACAACCCAACAGGCTAGATTAAAAAAAGAAAAAAGCCCAACAGGCGACAAGTTCACCATGAAGGCACAGACACAAAGGCTCGACTCCAACCAGGTTCGCGTAGCCACACACAACTCAGGATCCATATAAACAAGAAAAAAAGGAGATGGACCACCGCCCTGGAAGGATGCCGGGGCATGCTTGTCAATTGCCATCAAATAAATCAGGCACCGCATCCCCATGTTGGGGATTGCTCTAGGAGGTGGAGGCACACAACCAGAAGGGAAGCAGAGGAGAGCGCAAGGAGGAGGCAACGCACAAGTGCAGACGAGAGCCTGCAGCAGCAATGAAATCAGGAGGCTAGGGTTGCAAAGGATTGGGGATTTGGTGGCCTCCACATCCAAATCATTATATATATATATATATATATATATATATAGAGGAAGTATATGGTGAAAGTGGACATATGGTGACTGAAATCATGAAAGTAATCAATCAGAGACGTTGGATCAAATTTGAATGGTTCAGATCTAGATGAAATCCCACCTCCTCCACTTAAAGTGTGCAATATTGTAATTTTTCTAGGGGGTTATGTGTAAAACGTGTTTAAGTGAGGAGGTGGGATTCCACCTAGATCTGAACCATTCAAATTTGATCCAATGCCCCTATTTGATTACTTTCATGATTTCACCATATGCCTATTTTCACCATATACTTCCCCATATATATATATATATATATGGTTAGTTGGCTGCATAGTTCTTGGGCCTTAAGAAGGAACAACACCACCATACATGTATGTCTTGGGCGGACCGGGCTTCTTGGGCTGTTCAAAGCAAAGCCCAAGCCTGGCCGAAATTTACTCTGGGCTGGGCGAGGGCTGAGCCCAGCCTGAAATTCGGGCCAGGCTCGAGGCGAGCCACGGGCTGGACTGCCCTGAACAGGTCTAGACTATACACATGGATTGTCAACAGCTCAAGATATCGTAATGTCTTAGAAAAATATGAAGGTAGGCCAAGCAAGATATGTTAGTAATTCAACATAAATGGTACTTATTCCCTTAGGTGCAGATCAGTTCGAATCTTTTGATGACAGGTATTGAAAAAGTTCAAATGCTAAATGAAAACATTAGTGTGTAGCTATAATGGATTCAAATGCAGCTGAGTTTAAGCAACAGTAGTGCTTATAACCAAATTACAAACAAGTAACAAAGAACAAAAGATCACATGCCTTTGCCATGCTTCCCTGTTGGATCCAACACCAGGAACCTGGTCTTCCATAATCACTTCCTATTGAACGTAATACAGTGGTAGCTAGTGAAGTTCCTGAGGAAAAATAAACATGACATAGACTTAAAAAACCTTGCCAACTGAACTAGGAATCTCACACAAAACTTCTGTACTAAACACTATAACAATGATCTACTTTTTAAAATGGATATGCGGAATTATAATACTTCCTCCGTTGTTACTTACTTGACATTCGATTGTTACTTTTTATAACTTTACATTAAGATATACTAATAAAATAATAATATTATGAAAGTATTTTTAATGACAAATCTAATGATATAATTTTCATATAGCCAACCTACATAGTTTTAAATTTATAGGTGGTCAAACTTTAGAAAGTTTGACAGCATGGATCCTAGGACATCAAGTAAAAAAGAACGGCGGAGTAATGCTCTACTTTAAAAAAATCATATACATAAAATATGCAGCTAAAGACAAAAATATAATTAAAAGAAATGGATGGCTTAAGTACAGTCATCTGCAACGAAATACCCAGGGATGCTAAATTAAAATGGAAAACCATGATCAGTAGCATGAGTTACAAAACATACCTACAAATTACTATTACATCAAGTCAACAAATGCAATGAATCTTACTTGCCTACCATATACTACAGACATGTGCGCACATATATGGACAAGCAAATGAAATTGGAACTTGTATACTTGACCTATTACAAGACAGGAAAAGGTTAAAAATAGCAACAGAAAAAAAAACTCAACAAAAGGCACACGCATCGTGTCTAAATAATGTTGTTAATACATAAGAAATCTAAATGTTAGAAGACAGACAGCACAATGCGTCAAACACAGCTATATAGTCTGAATATTTTCAACTTTGTTGGTCAAGCACATAAATGTACGTGATACAGCTATAAAATCACCAACATTTTTTTTAAATGTATTCTACCAGAAAAAAGAAGTCCTTCTAACAGGTTGGACAAGTACTCCAAGTAATTTGTAACACACAAATTCCAAGAAAGGCCATGAAGTGGTTAAAAATTTGCATACCCCACACATACAAGTGGAAAATGGATCCAAATTCCTCAACATCAGTTTTGTGTTTGACAACCGTCACGATGAAGAGTGAACGCTATAGTGGTTGTCCAAAGAAAAGAAGCCAAACAAAAGAAGTGTGCACTGTAGTCATCATAAAGCAGTAAAATGCATTTGATGACCCCTGCAATATCAAAAAGCAACTTGGTTACTAGAATGTTTTACAAAAGACATAACAGAAATTCAGCAGTCAGTGTGCATGGCAAATAACACATCTAAAATACAAAAGAAATGAAAGAACAGTCTATACTTTCTGCTTACATTCCTAACATTTCTAATTTTAATTAGTAAATCTGTAGATATTCTTTATTGTCAGTGTGAGTGGCATAAGTTCATGCTTGGAAAGTCAGGAAGTAACTATGTGCAGCAGAAAGTGTAATTTAAATAGTACAGACAGCAACAGCAACATACCCCATTATAGTGAATAAGCTGCAAAACATATCCTGCGATCCAGATGAAAGTTGTCAGAAAAAAACATACACTAGGTAAAGCAATCACTAAAATGAACAAACCTTCCTTGAGCTAATGCTTTTCACTAGTATCGGCTAACTAGCTAAACACCTGGACTGGACATGTAATAACATTTTTCTACGAAAGCAAATTTTTCATTGTCTTGCAGAAATAAAGATTGACAAAATCGGCTTGATAGCTAGATGCTCATCATGCCCATTGGTTCCAATTTTCAACATAAATTAAGGAAGGAATGTGATCTCCTTGCAAATGAACAAGCCAGTTTCCTCCATATTCAAGTAAGTATCTATATTTCACATATTTGAGAAGGAGATAGATAAGTTCCTTGTGGTCAAAGCTTCGGAAAACCTCATGGCGGCCGGCCGACGTGGAGTGGGAACTTCACTACTACTGGCGCGATGGATGGAGATGGCTGGCGAGGAGCATGGGAGAAAGTAGTTCTTGGTTGAATTTCAAAGCCCTAGGCTCTTGAGATGGGGTCAGTCTCTTCTTGTACGGACTGAAACAAGACAAACTACTCGCGGGACCCACTTCAGATCTCTTTCTTCAGTTTTCTGCTTTATTCCTTTCTTAGAAAAAAGTAGCTTCCCTTATTAGTAGCGCTAGTATCTTTTCATAATGATGACTTTTTTTTTTCAGAGAACTTACTTCCTAGATTTTGAGAAGCTGAGGCATTGCGTGATGTGTGGGGGACAATTGATCATCTAAAGTAAAGGGGTGTATACATTATTCCTATATATATCATCTATCTATGAAAAAAAATAAACATAGTTCGTTTTTGGGTTCCCGAAGCCCGAATGGATTGGATCGTTCCTGCTTCTGCCAATGAAATGAAGGCCTCACCCCTTTCAAATGCTTCTCCGATCCTGAAGTTCTCGCGAAGAGAATAAGATGCAGCTCCTTTCGACTATATATATTAGTAAGTAGTGAAAGAAGAAGGTTTTGGGAGAATGAATTGATTCTCATTGATAGAGGTTGTACAGAATATAACAGCTACAGCCGTACAAAGAAAAGGAAGGGCTAAACCTATACAAGGCAATTAGCAACTGTTAGGAAAGGTCCTTCTATACATGGAGATAATCTCCTAAATATGGTGCTGCCGATATGCACAGTAATGGCAGATTGAGCCGCCAGATATGGCAGGCAATAGGCGCCATTTATAGAATAGGAATATACTCTAACACCCCCCCGCAATCTCAGCCGGGAGGAGCGCGGACGTTGAGATTGGCACGAAACTCCTGGAAAACTGCCGTCGGAAGGCCCTTGGTGAAGATATCGGCATATTGGTGGGACGTGGGGACGTGAAGGACACGAGCATGACCGAGAGCGACGCGCTCGCAGACAAAATGAAGGTCGATCTCCACGTGCTTCGTTTGTTGATGCTGGACGGGGTTGGTGGAGAGGTACAGCCCGACATTATCGCGATGAACAACGGTGGCGTGCGAAGGGTTGGCGGCTTCGAGGAGGAGTTAGCGAAAGCCGGCAAGCCTCGGCCACGCCATTGGCGACCCTTGACGGTATTTCGACCTCGGCGCTCGGCGGGACACCGTGTGTTGCCGCAGGAGGACCAGCGAGAGAGGTTGGGGCGAGAATCATAAAACCGGAGGTGGAAGCTGGGTGTCGAGGCGGCCGAAGCCCGGTCGACATCCGTGTAGACGGTTAAATCACGGGTCTCGCCACGGGAGATCTGAAGACCGTAGTGTAGGGTGCCCTTGACATAGCGGAGAATCCGCTTGACCAGCTGAAGATGCTGTTCGCGGGGATCATGCATGTGAAGGCACGCCTGCTGGACTGCGTGAGTGATGTCCGGCCTGGTGAAGGTGAGGTACTGGAGAGCTCCGGCGAGGCTTCTGTAGAGAGTGGGATTGGCAACGGTCGGTCCTCCATTTGCCGAGAGCTTCGTACGCGCCTCGAGAGGGGTGGTGCAGGGGTGACACTCCGACATGCCAGCACGCTGCAGAATCTCTGCAGCATACTTGCCCTGCGACAGAAGAAGGCCATGCTCGGAACGAGAGACTGCAATCCCGAGGAAGTGGTGCAAGTCACCGAGGTCGCTCATGGCAAACTCTTGCTTGAGTAGGTCGATGAAGCGTCGGCGATCTGGTGAGGCGGTGAGGATGATATCATCGACGATGCAATAGCAAGTAAGGCGATGTCCGAGCGCGGTGGTAGATGAACAAGGACGAGTCGGACTTGGAGTTGAGGAACCCCGGCGGTGATGAAGGAGTGGAAGCGGCTATACCAAGCGAGGGGCTGCTTGAGGCCGTAGAGGACTTGTTAAGCAACGCAGACATCTTGGGACGATCCGGTCGGATGGCCGGGAGGCTGAAGCGTAGACCATCTCGAAAGGACGCCGATTGAGGAAGGCGTTCTTGACATCGAGTTGATGGATGGGCGGTGTTGGCGACGGCGATGGAAGGGCGATCCGGATGGTGGCTTCGCCACCACCGGATGAAGGTCTCGTCGTAGTCGATCTTGCATTTCTGGGAGAAACCGCGAAGAACCGGCGAGCTTTATACCCAAGGCGAGGAGCGTCGGAGTGGAACGTGGCGAAAATCCACTTGCGTGGCGATGTTGGCGGCGTGGTGGGCGGCACAAGATCCTAGGTGTTGTTGCTCGATGAGCGCGGTGTACTCATCGATCATGGCCGCCGCCGGTTGGGATCGTTGAGAGCACCATGAGACGTCCTCGGCAGGGAGAGGTCTGGAGAAGCCACATGCACGGTGGTACAAGGCGGCGGTGTACCATCCTAACTGCGTGTGGTCATGGGGTGTGATGAAGTCGGGGGCGTCGAGGAGCATTGAAACGTGGCGCCGGCCGTACACCTGTGTCACCGGAGGAGGAAAGAGGGGTTCAGCTGGGCAGCGCCACTGGTCGAAGAATCGGCGTCGCCTGGAGAAGACATGGGCGCCCATAAATGCGGGAGCAGAGGCGCGAGGAACAAGGGATCCCTTTGCCGGAGAGGAGTCTTTGAGGCACTGCTGTGACCGAGGCATCACCGCAGCGGGAAGGGGCGCCCCTGGCATGTCATCAGCATCTGCATCCAAAAACATGTAATCGGAAGGGGTGCTATTGGTGTGATGAGCGAAAGGGAACGTGTTTTCATCGAAGACGACATGGCGAGATGTAATGATGCGGTTAGTGGTGAGGTCGAGGCACCGATATCCCTTGTGGTGGTCGGGTGCCGAGGAAAACACATTGATGGAGCGAGGGGCGAGTTTGTGGGCGGTGGTGGCGGAAAGATTGGGATAGCAGCGACAACCGAAGACCCGGAGGTGATCATAGGTGGGTGGATTATGGTATAGAGCCTGGAACGGTGTGCTGAATTTGAGGAGTTTGGTGGGCTGTCGATTGAGGAGGTAGGTGGCCGTGGCGAGAGTTTCTGCCCAATAGGGCGGAGCATGGAAGCTTGGAGGAGAATTGTGCGAATAATGTTATTGACGGAACGTATGATATGTTCGGCCTTGCCATTTTGTTGGGACGTGTATGGGCAAGAGAGGCGGAGGTGAATACCGTGTTCTAGAAAGAAAGAGCAAGCTGTGGTGTTGTCAAATTCACGACCATTATCGCACTGAATGTTTTTGATCCTAGTGGAGAAATGATTGGAAACGGAGGTGCAAAAATGGCGTAGGGTGGAGAAGGTGTGCGACTTAAGGCGGAGAGGAAATGTCCATAAAAAATGTGTGTAGTCATCGAGACAAACAAGATAATACTTAAAACCTGAGAGACTAGAGACAGGTGAAGTCCACAAATCGCAATGGAGTAATTCAAAAGGTCTTGGAAGTATTGGATCTGAGCGGGTGAAATAGTAACGAACATGTTTGCCTAAATGACAAGCATGACAAACATGAGGAAGTTTTGCTAAAGGGTATGACTGACTCTATGGAGGTGGGGAATGATCTGATTCTTGGGGTGCCCAATGGCGATGCCACAAGGTGCAGTGGGAGGTGGTGGCAGCGAAGACATGAGGCTTGGATGGAAGGTGGAGCGGATAAAGTTCCCGCGGCTATTGCACCTCCGAATCACTTGCTTTGGCAATGCGGAGATCCTTCACGAAAAACCAAAGCGGATCAAACTCAGCGGAGGCGGTTGTTATCTCGAGTAAATTCTGACGAGCGAGGTTGGCAATAATGTTGGGGAGACACTAAGACATTGGGCGAGGGTGAGGGGCGGGTGGTGGTGGGAAGGTCTTTGGTCACGGAGGCAACAACGGAAGAGAGGCCGTTGCCAGCAGCGATCTTGGTGGTGGGCGAGGGAATGGGAGTGGACAGAGAGAGATTACAGTCGGATGTAAGATGGAAAGCGGCCTTGAGTCCATGTACCGAGGAAGATGGGTGAAATTTGTTGCAAGGACATAGCATTCGAGGCTTGAAGAGAGAGGCTGATCGGCTTGGGCCGGAGAGACCTCCCGTGTTGGTGTAGAGGTAGGAGGGTCCTGGAGTAAGCGACGGAGATGGAGCCATGCGGTGAAACAAAGGGCGAACCATCTTGGGAGGGCCTGAAAAACGTCTGGTAGGGGCCCAAGAATCCAGTCTTGAAGCGAAGGATAGCCATCTGGAACGTCTTGGGTCGAGGATTGTCTGAAGGCGACCGAGCAGCGGTGGAAGCGGGGCGGCCGCCATTGCCATAGCCCCCTGGCCGCCGTTGCCACCACAGCGCCTTGATGCAAGTGCGCCCTTGTTCTTCCGCTTGCTCCTTGCTGATTTCCGTATGGGCGGGAGGAGTTCTTCTTTGTTGGAGCGGTGGTATTCTTCTTGGGAGGTGTTCTTTGGAGTAAGTCTTGACCTTGAGGAAGTTTGGCCGGCAAACTCGATCTCCTCGAGAAGGAGCGAGGCGCACCTGAAGGAAGGAGGGCGGCGGGTCCTGCGGCTTGATGAAAGGCGGCGATGTGACGATAGGTCTCGTGAGCCCTCGGAGAAGAGTGAGGACGAAGTCGGGTCGGCAGAGGGTGGCCGATGTCGGCGAGAGAGTCGTGAGAGTCTTGAGGCGGGAGTAGGCGAGGATGGAGAGGTCTCCTTGCGCCGAGTTCTGGACTTCGGCTTCGAGCGAGCCGAGTGCGATTGTCATAGAAGCGCCTCAAGTTCTCCCGGATGGCGCTGGTGAGCACCCATTGCGGGGCAGTCTGAGGATCTCCTCGGACAAAGGCGTAGAGGATTTGGCAAAAGTTCGTCATCTCCGGGAGTCGTCGAGACCGGTTAGTGCATCTGCGAGAAGATGGGCAGTAGCACCAAATTTACCGACGAGAATCTTTAAGAGCTCTCGCCAGCGGGAGTAGTTGGGAGGGTTTAGCTGGAGGGTAAAGGGAATATGCATCTTCACGTTGACAGTAGAGAGGGCGGAAGCGGGATGAGGGGCGCCGCCAGGTGGTGCCGCGCCGTGCTGGACACCGGTGTTAACAGACAGAACAGGGGCGTTCATTGTGTTGTCGAGGATGTGGTGGACATGCCGGCGCTAGCAGGGGAGGAGGCGGGCAGAGAGAAGAGGAAGGTTTCAGAACCTAGACGTCTGATACCATGAAAGAAGAAGGTTTTGGGAGAATGAATTGATTCTCATTGATAGAGGTTGTACAGAATATAACAGCTACAGCCGTACAAAGAAAAGGAAAGGCTAAACCAATACAAGGCAATTAGCAACTGTTAGGAAAGGTCCTTCTATACATGGAGATAATCTCCTAAATATGGTGCTGCCGATATGCACAGTAATGGCAGATTGAGCCGCCAGATATGGCAGGCAATAGGCGCCATTTATAGAATAGGAATATAATCTAACAAGTAGTAACATCTTTCAGCTTTGCTTAAAAAAGTATCTATATGTGAAGTAATTAAATGCAAATAGAGCAAATGAAACCAATTATTGCTATTAAAGTCAGATTGAATCATTTTTTCGACCTTTCCTTTGGATTTATTATCATAGGTAGTGTTCGAGATCGCCTCTGTGCGGTGAACGGTCGAATGTAGCTAACAACAGTTTTGTCCTCGCGACTTCAGTATATTTTGCTTTGTTTATTCTTTAGTGCAGTTTTAATTTTACACACAAAAGCAAAATGAAAAGAAAAAAGAAAAAGGAGTCTTTATGTCTCGTTACCAAGGACCTCGTTTCGAAAAAATACGCCGTCTGGGAGCTTTACCAGGACTAACTTCCTCTAACTTTGCCTAATTGAATTGGAGCAGCCCATGTGCAATTGCAACAGGTGATATGATCTCAATCATCTTATGAAAATAAGCGTTCACTTGAGTAATATTTCAAAACACATCAAAGTGTTGCCATGGTTACTGCCTTACTGCTGCTACAAAACCATTGCAAAAAAAGAGTAAGCTAATGGCGCCAGCTTCCAGAAGTAACCATCACGAGTGAAAATTGCACGCGCATTTCTGAAGATCCCAACCCTAACTTACCTAATGTCAAATTTTCAAGAACTAGTTCAGCTCGTACGCATAAAAATTAAAGCATTCGTGCGCTAAACTAACGACATAAACCGCCAAAACTGCACAATTAGAGGCTAAATTAACGAAACACCACTCTCAGATCGCCCCATAAGCCCCCTAATTCCAAACCGCACCCACGGCGGATCACGCAACTAGCACACCAAACCCAAACCTCAAAACCAAAGCGCTCAGATCCGAGCCGCTTACCGAGACGGCTAGGAAGTAGACGAGCTTGAAGGAGAACTTCCGAAGCTCGCGGAAGAGGAGGTAGCATAGCACGATGAAGGAGGAGCCCGCGAGCGATAGCGCCGCCGCGGCGGTGCCCACGGCGTCGAGGATCTCCCGGTCCCTCAGGGCCTGGCTCACCGCCGCCGACGCTGCCACGGCCGGAGCCATCGCCGTCGCCGGCGATATTGCGGTGGAGTAGGAGAGGGATCAGAGAAACGGCGAAGAGGAACGGCTCGTGGGAGCTGTTGAGTTGGGGGACCACCCGAGCCCGACTGCCTTCGTCCTGAAGCTCCTGATTTGTTTGGGCGAAGCCTCTGCGTTTTTGCTCCGTCCCACTTTTTTCTGTTATTTTTGTTCTTCTCCTTAATAAAATTACAAATCTAATCTCTTTCAACCGTGAAAGTATTAGCATATGATACTTATTATTTATCGTGTTCCCCTGTTGCAATAAATCGCTGGCACCGTAACTCATCTTTCTACCAAGCTCTGGTACAATAGCTGCCAAGTTCGATAGGAAGAGTACCGTATTAACTGAGCTCGACATGAAAAGGAGCTACAGCACCGGCAATATGCTATGGTAGGAGAATGCATTAGGTGATACATATCATCTACAGGTATTTTTATGGTCGAAAAAAAGTTAAATTTACAATTTTATTTAGAAGAGGTAAAAAAAAAGATTGTGCAGGGAGCCAATTAAGGCCAAAGATTATGTTTGGACATCCTAGTGATTTGTTCAACTTCTTTTTTTATTTCTTTTGACAGCGTATGTCTTTTCCACTAGAATACGTGTGTGCTACCATCATTAACATCTAAAATATCATTATCAAAATATGCCTCGAGATTAATGCCAACTCTCAAAATTCAAACCATTATCTCATCATCTTGCCCTTTGCCCGACTCTTGATGCACTTTGTAGGGCTAAGATGGTATATGGAATATACACGTGGAATTAATTATCTCCTTTTGAGTTATTTTCTTTTTAAAACTTCTTTGAGTTATTCTTTTTTGAGAAGTTTGAGTTATTCATCAGTATTATTTTTATTTTATTTTTTGCTGAGGATGTCAACTGGCATTATAATATCATGCAATTAACTATTCTTCTGAAAATAATTGAATTGCTTTTATGAAATTTTGATCTATTTCTTAATTTAAAGAGTTGACGAGCTCCTAATTTTTCTTCCGAATCTCGCAAATTTGGCTCAAGTGATAGGCTCCAGCCGTCCGTTGACCGAACGACCGAACCTTATCAGCTTTCATTAGTTCTTACCAAATCGACAGGTCATCTGATTAATGACTATTGACGAGCCACATCATTCATAAGATTTAATTATATCCCGTCTCATGCCTCGTCGTCATTAGTCAGGATTAAGCTTGTACTGGAATTAGTTTTAACTCAGGTGGCCGCTAAAAAAATTATGTAGAGACACTTTCCTATAGATATATTTTATTTATCTCTTCAAATTGCTATAATATATTGTAAAGATACTTTTTGCGGCATTTTAGAAAGTAACTTAAATGTAGAGACACTAATTTAGGATATTTTAGATAAAGAACATGGAATATAGGCTATATAGTTGTTTTTGAGTCATTTTTAAATTGTCAAAACAAAAAACAAACAGAGATATTTTTGAGACACTTCTTAAATTGACTTTTTGTTGTAGAGATATTATTTGAGGTATTTTTATTAACTAAAGATATTCTTTTAGATATTTATACTGCTCATAAAAATTTCAATATAAGTATAAACAAGTCATAACGTGAGTTTGAGATCGTTGGTTGGGCTATTTGTTTATCCAATAGTTCTTGGTTTTGAGAATTGGTTTCAACATATTTATAAGGAGTATGGAGACATAATAATGTCTTTACAAAATATTTTATATATAATGTAAAAATATTTCGATAAGTGTCTCTTCAGTGGTAGGGACATTATATGCCTTTAAAATCATATAGAGAATACATGAAAGTACGCCTCTACTGTATAATTGCCTCTACATGAGGTTTCTCCGGTAGTGCGGCTGGCCCGCTGGGCGTAAGATTATTTGTTCTCATGCATTATCGAGTTTAATCTTGCAAGAAGTCGTTAGTCCAATCATGCATATGTTATATGTAGTAAGTCAAGCTTATACAAATTTCTCCGCACTTTCTCCGGTATAGCAATTCAGTGACTTCACTAGTCGATGATTTTTTTTGGATGAAAGTGACTCATCGATCGATCGCATCATCTTCTCGCCCTTTCTTTCGAGGGACCGCATCATCTTAATCTTTAATCTCTATTATTTCTAATTACGAGTTAGTAACGGTGGTCCGTTCTACTCCTTCTCCGACATACCTACGAAACCGTTATTATCCCGATCTTCTATATATTAGTGAACAGAGAAAGTTTTAATTCGATTGGATATGCATGCATGCTTGATCTGTGGCGTATCAGACTCTTATCTCAATCAGTCGATTCTATTTTTAAATCTTGCCACGGTGATTCTTTTTCCATATCTTGCCGCATCTGACTTTTGAGTTCTGTGTGCCTTTGAGTTGTCATATACATCCTTTCCATTAAATATTTACTTGCATATGTAGATAAGATCATCTTTTCTTTTTATCTAATCACGTATGGTCTTAATTCCAGCTGGCCAGCAGTATGTGCATGGCTATGCATGACACGACTATATAAGTTTGTTATCTCTATCTTTACTAATTCTAATTAGAAGCTGGTGGTGATACGTCCGTTCTTCACCCTCACCCCGACATGTATGCGCACCCGCGTGGTTGAGTACGAAGTGAGCAGTGGCCACCCCATTAGATTGGATTGGATCATCCCGTTGATGGAGGTAAATGAATATACATGACTCATTTATTGCTTTCCTTTCTCTCATTGATCTGGCATTCGAATCGGCAGTGATTGCTCTTGGTGCTTTTCGGATTGGATTGATTGATTCTGTTCCAAAGGAAGCAGAGTTCCGATTCATAGAGTTGAGTCTCTTCTCACCTCTTTCCCTTTTGTTGCCTTCCTTATTTGACAATTTCTTAATCTGGATTCCATAAATATCTTCTCGGTTATTGAATCTATATAAACCCACCACTTCTTGCCTCTCATGTAGATGTGTTGAGCTTATCCATTGAGCGGAGGTAATGGACGACCCTCCTGATCTCGTCGATGCGGCGCAAGGGCAGGTCTTCGATGGTGGGCGGCGAGATAGGCTGACGGTGCTACTGGAGCCCACCGTGGTGGATGATGTTAATTGATTGAGGAGGCTCATGAGGCGAGCGAGGCGATGAAAGGCGGTTGATGGGGTGGGGCTATGGTATGGCTGGAGTAAGGCGTACGAGCCACATACACTTTTGATGGTGGCAGCCACATATGGATGACGTCTATCTCTTCAATGCCTTTACGTTCATGGGGCAGCAGGTGATGCTTCTTTCTGTCGATCGATCAATCCTGAATTATAGCGTTACAAATTTACAATCCCAAGTGTTGTGATGTTGTTATTTAAGTTTGTGAAATTAAAGATAATTTTAAGCTCGAGTTTATAAATAGGTGTTTGGAATTTGTATGCTTCAATGAATTGATTTAAACATTTAACCATGGCACATTTAGAGTGAACATTATTATTCAAATAAGGTTAGTGCTCTTTGCAAATATTTTTTTATTGCAAATTGAGTTTCCATTGCATCGCATAGGCATATGGCTAGTTATTCCTTAAAAAATTAGTTAAACGAAACCACCTGTTGTGGATCGACCCGTAAGAGTAGATGATTAACTTTTCCAGCCCTAAGTACTCAATAGAAAGTAGAAACCATCTCTTTTCTAACCGTCTCAACTTGTTTTTTTAATATAGCATGTCTCTGAAATCATTTTTCACCATGAAAGATGCTCTCGTGCTCGAAAGCCTTGTGATCAGCGAGCCAAGGGAAGCGGAGGGAGTAGTGGCTTTTGGACGGGTAGCGTAGAAATAGATGGCTAGTTCACGGTTGGGAACCACAGTGGTACGTGTCACATTCCAATACTTCTATAGTAGGAATAGAGTATATATATATATATATATATATATATATATATATATATATATATATATATATATATATATGAAAATAGTTTCATACTCACAGATGCGTACTCCCACCTCTAGTATACCATAAGCGATATTATTCTACATCTTTATCCCTTTGAGTATACTCTATCTGATTATAAGATACTCCAAAGTAAGTTCCATGAAAAATTTCATCAAAGTCCACCCTTTGTAGCATAATTTGTTTATATATTCCTTTTACATATGTAAAAGGGTATATAATAAAAATAAAGGGTTCTAATGATTTTTTTCAACTATATCGTATTGGAGTATCTTAGAATTATTATTAGAGTATAATGAAAGTAATAAAGAAGTATAACATTTTCTTTTAAATGGTATATTGAAGGTGGGAGTATGTACTCTCGAGAGTATAGAAAAGGCTTATATATATATATATATATATATATATATAGAGAGAGAGAGAGAGAGAGAGAGAAAAAGATAATTTGAGGCCGGTACCCTTGGAGAAAAAAAAAAACTTCGATGGCTAGTCTGCATTGACATGTGTCAACACTCTCTGTTGAGTACCCTCCTCCCGCCTGGCGTGCCACGTGGCGGCAGCGGCCGGGCGGCGAAACCACGCCATAAGCAGTCTGCGAGCCCGTGGCGCCGGCAGCAGTGGCGAGCGCCACTGCGCGCCGGCGCCCGATCACGTGGCGGCTGGCGGCCGGCGGCGGCGAAAGCAACCCGCCAAAGCAGTCGCGAGCCGCGTGGCGCCCGGCGGCAGTGGCGAGCGCCTGCTCGCCCGGCGCCGATCCGTGGCGGCTTTGGCGGCAAAGGCGGCGAAAGCACGGCCCGCCAAAGCAGTGTGCGAGCCACGGGCGCCCGCGGCAGTGGCGAGACGCCTTGCTGCGCCGGCGCCCATCGCGTGGCGACTGGCGGCAGGCGGCCGCAACCGCCGGTCGAAAGCTGAGTGCGTGGCCTTCGGCGGCGGTGGCGAGGCGCCTGCTCGCGGCGCCCGATCACGTGGCGGCTGGCGGCGAGTGGCGACGCGCCGCCGCCCGCGCCCAAAAAAAGGTGGTCGCGAGTAACCGCCTCAAAGCCACCTGCTTTCTGCCGTCACGATGTCGAGAGGCAGTGCTGTAGTGTCGACCGGGTGATTACAAGGAATCCCACTGTAGGCCCATTCCTCTGACGCCTTTCACCTACCCGTCGCAAAGGGTCCCATCCGGCGGACGAGAGGCAAAACATCTTGTTGGCATTTAATGAAATTTGAAGAGCAGGACAAAGACTGAGGAAGGGGTAATAATGTATCGGGATCGGCATGATGACCCTCTTTTTACCTACTCCCGTTAGCCTGGCCTATATAAGGGCCTTCGGGTGCATGGGAAAAGGGGTCGAGCATTGGCCAAGCATTGGAGTAGCGTTGCAAGCCAGATCTCCACAGCATAGTCTAAGAGAGAACTTGTAACCTGAGAGCTTTGTACTAGCTTCACACTCCATAAAAACAATCTAGCAGGAAGTAAGGCTGTTACCCTGCCCAAAGGGGGCCTGAACCTGGGTAAAAATCTCCGTGTGTTCCATAGTTCATAGACGCCAAGATTCGTTGCGCGGGAGTCCCTAGGGTTTCCCCTCGCTAGGATTATCCGGCCACGAAGACGCCCTCCCATCGGGTCTGTAGATCACGGGCCTGTCAGGCGGAATACGCCGACAGGGGCGCGCCAGGTAGGGGGCTAGTGGTTGGTTTCTCCGGCTAACTCCCCGGCGAACTTTGGTGTTTTTGGCGATGGCGAACACGTCCGAAGATGGCGGATTTCGGCATGAAAGGCGGCAGGATCGGCCGTCGCCGAAAAGCAAATCCCGACGATCTCGCCCGGTCGAGGATCGTCTCACCCGCCCGGCAAAGTGGCGGTGTCATTCCTTTGGAAGCGGCGGAGCACCCCGTGCGACGTCGGTTGGCCATGGAGGCCGCCACACCTGCCCAAAATCTACATGCGGTTCGTCTCCTCTTGGACCACCCCCCGGTGGAACTCGCGGGAGACACCCCGGCCACTCCGTGGCTGCGGGACATCGCCAACCTCGTGGATGCGGCCCAGCTCCGAGTTGGGCCCATCGTCGGCTGGTACTGTCGATGCTGCTGCCGCTGAGAAGCGGCGTCTTTGGCGCACTCAAGTGTCTAGCCGCCCAATGAAAGGAGTCCGGCCAGGCGGTCGGAATCAAGGAATGGTGCTTGTGCGGGTCCTTGGTCCGAAGGAAATCATGGACCTCCGGTCGCACCTAGACGAAAGTCATAACCGTGGCGATGACCTCCATGATGCGTCT
This sequence comes from Guadua angustifolia, assembly GCA_036346375.1. Taxonomy (NCBI): domain Eukaryota; kingdom Viridiplantae; phylum Streptophyta; class Magnoliopsida; order Poales; family Poaceae; genus Guadua; species Guadua angustifolia. Next base: position 9,631,573 of record CM070510.1, on the reverse strand, counting down.
CGCGTCATCCGGCCAGAGCACCTGGCCATGAAAGCGGTAGCTTTAACGACAAGAGCCCTCCCGTGGCTCTCGGTCGAGGAGGATGTCCCTCCTCCGACTCTGTAAGTCAGACCTGACAGCGGTGGGGTCCCCTCTGGCGTCGGTGCAGGCCTTCTCCGGCTGCCACGCGTGATATGGCCGGACAGTTCCGGCGGCCCTCAAAAATATGACGGCACCACCAACGGAGGAGTTCCTCCAAATCTACTGCAGGGGTGCGGGCGGTGGCGGATCTGAAAAGGTCATGGCCAACTACCTCCCATCGGCCTTTGACGGCTCTGCCGTTCTTGGTCATAAACCTCTGCGAGGATCGATGCACTCGTGGGGAGGCTGCGACATCTTAAATCGCCAACTTCGAGGCTCGTTTGCCCAACCAGCGTGGAGGATGACCTCCACGCTCTGGAGCGAGAGAGGGGAGTCTCTAGCGACTTCATTGGCGGTTTTGTCCTTTGCCTGTATCGATCCCCACATTTTGGAACAATCGGTCGTCATCGCTTCCCGGGAGGCGTCTGTGACCGCAAGATGAAGGAAAAGATGGCCACCCGAACCATCGGCACCACCTCGAAGCTCTTTTCCCTCGCACATAAGTGTCTTGTCATGGAGGCAAGAAGGCCAAGACAAGGCCCCAAGGGTGGCTAAGGCAGGACGGCCGGACCTCGAAGGGTTACGGCCGTCTTGCGAAGAAAAGCTGAAGCAGCGAGCGGAGAGACAAGCAGTCTTGGCCGAGCGAAGACGAGGACGGCGCCTCGGAACGGAACGCAACCGCCGCCATGGCCGAAGCGGCGCGACGACCGTCGTGACCGGCGTGATGATCGCCATGATCGGCGTAATGACCGTCACGGTCATGAGGATGATCGCCGCGACTAGAAGGAGGGCGAGCCCTATTGCCCTATTCATCGGACCAATACCCATGACACGGACAAGCTGCCGGGTCGTGGGCGAGATAGTGGAGAAGCGGCTCAAGGAACGCCGCCCGACGATGATCGAGATGAAGATCCCTGGCGGCCTTCCGAAGCAGCCGATCCTGTGATGGCCTACATCCATGGTGGTTAAATCCACCTTCCTCCAACGCCGCATAAACGGCCGGTGAAGAAGTCTGCGCCACCGCATCAAGCTTGAGGCGGTCGGATCTTTGAAGTGGTCGAGCAAACACTCACCTTCGATCGGTGACCATCCCGAGGGCGCCTAGCGGCTGGGGCACCTCCCGTCGTAGTGTCACCCATTGTTCGAGCGTGCGGCTAAGCAGCGTCTTTGGTGGACGGAGGGAGTTCTATCAACCTCTGTCCTCTTGACATTCTTAGCGCCGAGATCCGCTGATCGGATCTGCGCCATCTCTGCCCTTCTTCGGGGTAGCCCAGAGGTGGTTTGATGCCTGGGTCGGTCGCCCCCGTCACCTTCTGGGAGAGGGACAACTTCGACCGAGTTGGTGGATTTCGAGGTCGCCGACTTGACCTCCCTACAATGCCCCGCTTGGCCGGCGGCGTTGGCCCGATTCATGGCGGCCACCACTATCGTACATGGTGGTGAAGATCTGAGGCCCGCTTAGCCCCATCGCGATCGAGGTGGATAAAGCCGAGGCCTTTGCTGTTTCAAGTTCGCGACGAGACTGGCGGTGCCACTGCCGGGCGCCCAGACGCCACGTCTCGGGGAGCCCTCGTTCCCGGACTGCGCCTCACCCTGGCTCCACCGGTGAGGTCAAGGTGGTCATACTGAGTGGGGCGAGCCCCAAAGGGCTGTCAACATTGGCGCCCACCTCGGCGCCAAATAGGAAAACGCGCTTCGTCACCTTCCTCGATCCAACTCCGCGTGTTCGCGCTGTAGCCGTCCGACATGGTGGGGTCCCTAGGGAGGTGATCGAGCACCGATTGACAACGCTCCCGAGGCGCGTCCTGGTCCGTGAAGGTCCGGGGCAGCGCCCGAGCGCCAAGAAGCCATTCGGGAGGAGGTAGAAATTTGAGCTTGAGGATCATCGAAGTCTTCATCTGAGTGGCTTGCCAACCCGTGTTTCGTCAAGAAATCAATGGGAAATGGGCGCGTGTGTACCGACTTCACCGACCTCAACAAGGCTCGCCTGGGATCCGTACCCGCCATGAAGTCGACCTTATCGTTGACTCCACGGCCGGGTGCGAGCTGCTATGCTTCTTGGATGCGTACTCCGGGTACCACCAAATCAGCATGGTGCTCGAAGATGAAGAGAAGACCGCTTTTGTAACCCCTACGGGTATATATTGTTATGTAAGGATGGCTTTTGGTTTAAAGAATGCCGGTTCAACTTACCAACGTGCCATGCATATCACCTTCCGCCCCTAGCTGGGGCGAAATCTTGAAGTTTACATTGATGATTTGGTTGTGAAGACCAAAAGGGGCGAGGAACTGATCCAAGACCTGGAGGAAACCTTTGTTAACCTCCGGAAGAATTGCTTGAAGCTTAATCCTGAGAAGTGCGTGTTCGGTGTGCCCTCTGGCAAACTGCTGGGTTTCTTAATGTCCAGTCGAGGCATTGAGGCTAACCCTGACAAGATAGTGGCCATCGAGCACATGAAGCCACCAGTGCGACTCAAGCAAGTTCAATGTTTGACCGGTCGCCTGGCCTCCCTAGGGCGGTTTATCGCCCGATTGGGAGAGAAGAGCCTGCCTCTGTTCAAGCTGCTGAAGAACACTAACCACTTTGAGTGGACAGATGAGGCGCAGAAGGTATTCGAAGACTTGAAGCGGTACCTCTCCTCTCCCCTGTTGGTCTCCCTGCTTGGCGAGGCGCTGTTCTCAGACATCGCCGCCACCCCGAGGTAGTGAGCGTTGTCTTTGGTTCTTGAGAGGGAAGGTGTCCAAAGGCTAGTCTACTACATCAGCAAGGTATTGCATGAAGCAGAGATTCGGTACCCGCAAGCTCAAAAGATGTTGTATCTGATCTGGTGGCGTCCGTGAAGCTGCGGCATTATTTCAAGGGAGGAAATTACGTGGTCACGGCCTACCCTCTGCGAGATCCTCCTGGCCAAGTGAAGCAGAGGGACGAATTGCCAAATGGTCGGTGGAGCTGGGGGAATTCAACCTCAAGTTTGTACCTCGCACCGCCATCAAAAGTCAGAAGTTGGCGGAGTTCGTCGCCGAGTGGACTCCCGCCACTCCCGAAGCCGAAGAAGCGCCCGCGTCCTCTCCCTGGACCTTGTTCTTCGATGGCTCTTTCCTACCGAGGGCGCTGGGTGGGGTCGTCTTGGTCTCCGGCCGTGACACCCTCAAGATAGGGTCGCCCTTGACTTCAAGGCCACGAACAACATCGCTGAGTATGAAGGTCTGCTGGCAGGGCTGCGCATCGCTTCAGCGTTGGGCATTCGGCGTCTCCAAGTCAAGGGTGACTCCTTGCTAGTCATCAATCAAGCGCGGAAGGAATTCCAGTGTTCCGACCTCACCATGGCGGCGTACTTGGCGGAGGTCAGGAGAATGGAGCGTCATTTTGAAGGGCTGGGATATGTACATATCCCACGGCGCGACAACCATATGGTGGGCCGCCGTCGCGACTTTATCCTCAAGAGCCTCTGTTCGGGCCGAGTCTTCAAAGAAAGACTATCGCGACCGTCCATCGCAGCCCACGATCCGGGTGGGGATGATGGTGTCGCCGTCATTTGCTCAGTTCGCGAGGGACGACAGTGAAACCGTCATGATCTCCGGCTCGAGTGGGAAAGCGGTCTGCAGTGCCATGGCTTCGATTCAGGAGGGAACGGCGTGCTAGCTTCAAACCCGGTCCGGAGGGAAGCGGCTAATGAGGCAAGACCGGGAAAAGCTCGGCCAAGCGGAGTACCCAGCGAGCACCGAGTGGTCGCCAGCGCAGGCGGGAAGATCGATGGATGGATCCTATCCTAGCCTTCTGCGTGACCAAGTGATCCCGACGATGATGCCTCACCGAGAAGATTGCACGAAGGCCAAGTGCTATACTCTGGTAGATGGGGACCTATATCGCCAGAGTAGAAATGGAGTTCTCTTGAAGTGCATCACTCGGGAAGAGGGAGCGCTTTGCTCTCTGATATCAATGGAGGCGTGTGCGGGAGCCATATGTCCGGCCGAACACTAGTCGGTAAGGTGTTTCGCCAAGGGTTCTATTGGCCTACTGCGCTTTAGGATGCTTGCGAGCTGGTGAGGACATGCGAAGCTTGTCAATTCTTCGCCAGGCAGATCCACCGACCAGCCCAAAGCTCTGCAAACCATCCGCTCTCTTGGCGGTTTGCGATGCCGAAATATGAATATCCTGCCCCGTTCATTATCCCTGAAACTCACCCACCTCTTTGTCACCATCGACAAGTTTACGAAGTGGGTTGAAGCCAAGCGGGCGCGCCATCACGGCCGCCTTGCGATCAAGTTTATGCGCGGATCTTCACCGCTTTGAGTCGCATAACCGCATCATTACGGATAACGAACTCGGTTCACTACGCTTTTTGGAGTTCTGCAAGAAATGGGCACCAAGGTGTGTTTCGCCTCGGTGGCCCATCCCATGAGCAACGGCAGCGGAGCGCGCAACGCTACCGGTATCAAGGACCTCAAGACAAGGGCGTTTGATCGACTCCAAGCGGGCGCGATGGGTTGAAGAACTCCGCCAGGCTTGTGGTCGCCAAGACCACACCTAGCCGCCACCGCGAGACACCCTTCTTCTGGTGTATGGGGCGGCTGTTCTCCTCCGAATTGTCACTCGGCTCTCCGCGCGTCTCGGTATTCAACGAAGAAGACCAAGAAGACCACCGGCGAGAGGATGTCAATCTTCTGGAAGAGGTGCGTGGATCGCCGCCCTCCGCGTCGCCCGGTACCAGCAAAGCCTCGACGGTACCACGCCACCGGGTCTCGAGAGGACACTGGCATGGGCGCACTGGTCTTCTTGCAGATTGAGATGCATCTGCCGTTGCATAACTGTCTCCCGACGGGAGGGCTCTTCAAGGTGGTCTCAAAGATCTCGACCCGGGGCGGTCCGGTTGGCCACTGAGGACGGTGAAGAGCTGACGAACTCCTACAACATAGAGTTGTTGCGGAAGTTCTATCCCTAAGAGAATTGTAAGTGCCCCGCAGTTCGTTCATGGAGGCCGTGAGGTAAGTCTCTCCCCCGGCTGGTCGGCGGCTGCGGGCGGTTAGTAAAGTTGTTGCCTAAAAGGCTTTTGCTTTACCATGATTGTCCTTTTTTACGCCCCGGGTGGCAGTATTATGCGTGAATGTCTCTGGCCCCGTGCATTTGCTAATTCCTTGTGACCCCTGATAACACTCAGTGTCTATGTTTGGCGAGCGCGAGCGACCAGGGGGTAAATTAGGTGCGTTGCTCAAACGCGGCTCGCAAGTCTCGGGTTGGCTCTCTGAAGCACCGCTGGTTGTCACCGCGAGCACCGTCGGCCTAGCGCCCCTCCTGGAAGCTCGCTGCTTTGGCACGTAGCACCATAGTGTGATTTCCTGGAAGGTCACGAGGACTTAGAAGCCAAATAGGGTGGTCCAGGGCATTCCGTGCTGGGACTTATAATGTTAGGGCCTATATTGTACCGGCCCTCCCGCGCGTCTACTTATCCCTGTAGTAGTTGTCCGTACCCGCAGGATGTATGTAGGAGTGCAGGACAGTTCTTATAAGGTTCCAGCGTCCCCGCTGGTCGCCCAAGCGCTTGGGGGCTGGTCGCCCAAAACGCTTGGGGCCGACGCCTTGGCGCCAGAGGGTGGTCGCCAATACTGCGAGGTGCTATACTGGCGCTGGCCGGGTTTATTTACTTGGGGCGGGCCGCCAGAACTTGAAGGTGGTCACCCAGCTCAGATCGGTCGCCCACGCGTTCGGGGCCGGTCGCCGGATGCTCAAGGCCCGGTCGCCACACGTCGGTGCCGTCGCCCGTGAGTTCGTGAACAGATAAGTGCTTCATGTTGCATTTATCATTCATTTCCTTGAGCATATACTCGAGATGAATCAAGCTACAGCGTGATCATCATGGATCTTAAAAGCCGGCTCCTTAGTGATAAAAGGAAAATGCTAAGCGCCGGCGTCTCGACGAGGGCAAACACAGGGTGCAAGTTAGGCACAAGACTCAAACACGGCTAGCACACCTCAAAGTTGGCTCTCTGAGCACCATGGGTTGTCACCGCTGAGTCTTCTTTGGTCTAAAGGCATTTCTGGCAACTTGTTACCTCGCTGCTTTGCTATAGCATAGTTCCAGGAGATCATTGGGATCTAAGTCCCAAAGGAATTTAAACCATAGACGATCCCGCGTAAAGACTCTAAGGCTAAGGCTGTTCTACGTTTCGCGTAAACTACCTAGCTTAAAGTCGCTTTTTACCTAAGTCCGGTATGACTTGCATGATCTATACTTGTGTTCGCAAAGAACACACATAATGTTGGCAGATTCAGAACGCCGCCTGCGTTCGGCATTCTTAGCGCCCTTCAGGCATCCCAACTAAGTTAAAAGACTGGTCGCCTGACGATTTACCCCAGCGAAACCGATCATACAAAACAGATAAAGCATGCAGGTAATATTAACTAAGGAATATTCAAGTCCACTGAATTCTGCCCAAGTGTTCATGCGCGCAGAACAGGTGAAAATCAAAAGAAGACAAAGCAAAAAGAACAACAAGGCCGCCCGGCTCGTCACTCGCCGTCGCCGAAGTCGAGCTCGTCGTCGCCCTCGCCTTCCACCACCAAAGGAGGGAGACGCCCATGACCGGCCGGGTCTACTTGCAAGAGTCCGCCATGTGCTTTCGGCCTGCAAGAATCGCGCCTCCGCCTGGCAAAGATCTCTCGACGCCGCCGCCACCACCGCCATGGGATCGGCGGCGTCGAAATGGGCGCAGCGGCCAAGATGTGGGTCACGGTCATGATCGCGACCTCCGTCCTTCTGGCGGAAGCGAAGGCGGGGAAGCGGCAGCCCTCGAGTGCCTCCGAGGCTGGTTGGTCGATGGGCAACCGCAAGCGGAGTCCTCGATGGCGTGTTCGGCGCCACTTAAGGGTTCTGTGCACCTCTTGTGCGCTGAATGCCTTCTTGAGCATGATCGCGGTGTTGCGCCGCAGCGAAGGACTCTAGCTCCGAGGTCTTCGGCCGTCTCGGCCCTCTCGCCTGCTTCTTCGCTTCTTTCGCTCACGCAGATGCATGGCGGCTGCGTCGGTCCTTTTCGCGCTTAATGCCGCCTCCGCTGTCGCCCTCGCCGCAGAAGAGCCGCCTCTCACCGACGTCAACGCCGAAGCTGTCTCGGCCCGTGTTCGGCAATGCGACAATGGCATGGCCCAGAGCGTTTGAGATCGCCGAGCTGGGTGAAGAGTTCGACGTGGCGCGTGGCGGGAGTGGCGTGGGAGGCTTGAAGTCCGGAGGCGCTGCCTCGGCCGGCCTCCTCGGTTCTCTCCAGCGGCGGCCGAGGCGCTTGGTAGGCTTCCGCCGCTGGCGCTGGGCGCCCGGTGCATCTCGAGGCCGCCTGGCAAAGACCCTCAAGCGAAGCCCGGCCATCGAAGCGTCAGACCACCATGGTGAGTGGTGGCCTGGGGTCCCGCGGCCGGAGGTTTTGGTGCCGCAATCGTCGAGGCTGGCGCCGAAGGAGAAGGTCTTGATCTTTGGCGCAAGAGGCGGCATCGGAGATGAAGTCGATGCCGGGCGGTCGCATTGCCGCCTTTGAAGACGCCGCCGCAATGGTCAAGGCGGAGAAGTTTGATTCGCGGGCGGACCTTTAGGGTCCGAGCCCGTGGTGTCCGGCAATCGGTCGCTGTTTGCCACTCGACCGCGGGGCCGGCCGTGTCTCGATCACCGGCCGAACATGGGTGGCGCCATGACAAACCTCGTGGAGTCCATCTACGGGAACCGCCTGACGTGTTCCAGCGCCGTGTACCTGTGTCGGGCGAGTGGCCGGGCTATCGCCGGGAAAGTTGAGCTGCCCGGGGATAGCCGCATCAGCATGGCGAGCCACCTGCTGACAACTATCTCATCCAAGTTTCCCGCGCCTGGCAAAAATCAAAGAATGGCTGTCGGTTGGTAGGAGGCCACCGGAAAAAGCATGTGCGAAAAAGACTAAAGAAAAATAAAGACTTACGCCAAAGCCCGCGTCTTGGTGCCGTCGTCGTCGCCGAATATCGCCATCTTTGGCGGTGGCGGCGGCGGCAAAGGCCGATCCTCCGACATGAAGTCGGGCTACCATCGCCTGTCAACCCGATGCCCATAATCTGCTGACGCTGCCGCCATCGCAAGGAGCTCCGACGTCTCCTCGACCGCGAGTTCCAGCTTTGAGGCCTCACATTGGTCGATGGGCACTTAAGCGTCGACCCATTGTCGCCGTTAACGTCTGACCGATCATTGCGCCATGCCTTCCAGTTGGATCGGGGTTGGAAGGCGATATAGTGGGAAGCCATCCCGTCTCGAAGGCGGAAGTAGCAACTCCCCACTACCTCATTGTCGGTGGAGGCGCGGCAGAGGAAGAAGTAGCGGAAGAGGGGAAGATTCGGCATTACCCCCATGAACATTTCACAGAGGTATGCGAAAATGTAGAGGAAGACGATAGAGTTGGGGGTAAGGTGAAGATGGTGGATCCCGTAGAAGTGGAGAACGGTAGGAAGAAATCGGAAAAGGGCGGGACCAGGCCCGCCATCAGTGCCCAGGTATGGATAATGATCTCATCAGAAAGGCACCGTGGTGTGGCGGTCCCCGCCCGGAAGCGGAAGGTGCCCTCCGGCGCTATGACGGCCATCCTCTTTACCGCGATGGCGTCCGCGGTTGAAGCAGGGATGGGATGCGCCATGGAGGCAAAGAAGGCAAAAAGCTTTGGGCGAAGAAGATAAAGAAGCGAAAATGGAAGGGCGAAGAAAGGGCGTGGAACTTGAATGCAGATGTATCTATATATGCGCTTGTCATCGCAACGGTTCACGAAGGACAAGATCGGCGCCGTTTGGTCCCAAGCCAAATCGACAGATTCGAGGGAACCGAGGCGGTCAGATCTCATGAGTGGTGGCCCCACCGAGAACGCACCCAAAGATTTAATGAAGGTTCTAAAGAAGCTTTGGCGCGTGTTCCAGGCGGGCCCGGCTCTTGTCGGCAGACTTTACACTATGGTACCCTCACTCCGCGACGAAAGTGCACACGTGGCAAACTGGCGGCCAAGGCGGCGAAGCACGCCCGCCAAAGCAGTGCGAGCCCACGCGGCCCGGCGGCAGTGGCGGGCGAGACGCTCGCCGGCGCCCGATCCACGTGGCGACTGGCGGCCGGGCGGCGAAAGCACGGCCGCCAAAGCAGTGCGAGTTTCACATGGCGCCCGGCAGCAGTGGCGAGACGCCGCCGCCCGGCGCGCCATCCATGTGGCGTCTGGCGGCGACGGGCGCGAAAGCACGCCCGCCAAAGCGTGAGCTCGTGGCGCCCGGCAGCAGCGGGCGAGACGCCTTTACCGCGGCGCCCACCACGTGGCGGCCTAGCGATCGGCGAAAGCACGCCCGCGGCCGAGCCGGTTCACGTGACGCCGGCGGCGGTGGCGAGGCGCACTGCCGCCGGCGCCGACCCACGTGGCGGCTGGCGGCGAGTGGGCGGGCGGCACGCCTGCCGCTTCGCCGCAAGGCAAAAGGTGGTCGAGGTAACCGCCCGGCCACCCCTTTCTGCCAGACGATGTCGAGCGTGTCTGTCTTTGTCGAACCCGCTGATTACAAGGAATCCCATCAGAGGCCCATTCCTCGACGCCTTTCACCTACCGTCATAAAGGTGTCCCATCCCTGACGGATCGCGAAGGCATCTTATTTGGCATTTAATGAGGAAGGAGCAGGACAGAAGACAGAAGGGGTAATAAATGTATCGGGATCAAGATGATGACCCTCTTTTACCTACTCCGATTAGTCCGCCTATATAAGGGCCTTCGTGCATGGGAAAAGGGGTCGAGCATTGGCCAAGCATTGGAGTAGCGTTGCAAGCCAGATCTCGACAGCATAGTCTAAGAGAGAACTTGTAACCTGAGAGCTTTGTACTAGCTTCACACTCCATAAAAACAATCTAGCAGGAAGTAAGGCTGTTACCCTGCCCAAAGGGGGTCTGAACCTGGGTAAAAATCTCCGCGTGTTCCATAGTTCATAGACGCCAAGATTCACCGCGCGGGAGTCCCTAGGGTTTCCCCTCGCTAGGATTATCCGGCCACGAAGACGCCCTCCCATCGAACTAAACCCGGGTCTGTAGATCACGGACCTGTCAGGCAGAATACGCCGACAACATGTAAACTAGAGATTATCTTATAACTAAACTGACATACACTGATACACATATCAGAAAGTACTATAGTTAGTGCTTGCAGTTGCACGGTTGCACCTTACTTAACCATCTCCAACGCCGTCCCGTCCCGAGAAAGCGAGCGCGAGCGGAAGTCGAGCGGCGCTCCAACCGAGTCCCTTCGCGGACGGGAGACGCAAGGGATTGGAAAGAGAATCCCACGCCCGCCGGCTTCTCTCTTCGTTCCCTTCGCCCTCTCGCGCGGTTCGGTGGAGCAACGGCCTCGACTTCGCGCCTCGGCTCGGATCCGGAGAGCGTCGGTGCGGCTGGGGAAGTGTTCAGCCGAGGGCTCCGGCGACCGGTCCGTTCTGCTCCAGCGTCCACCGACGAAGACGACGCGAGCAGGATCGACATCTCAAGGTACGCAAGTGCTCACTCCAATGCAGTGCAGGAGGACCACATGGCCGCGGCGGCGAGCCCCGTCACCGCCTTAGCCTTCCCCTTCTCCCCAACCTCCCTGCTGCTCTCGCGCTCGCGCTCTCCTACCCCCGCCGCCTTCAGCTCCGACCTCGCGTCTTCTCTGGTGAGCTACATGCGGCGGCAGCTTGTGCTCCGCGTCGGCGCCCCGGCCGCGGCGGCGCTTGCGGCCTCGGTGCCGCCGGCGGTGCTGCAGGACAGCGCCGCCACGCTGCTCGTCACGGCCGGCGCCTACTCCCTCGTGCACGTCTTCGACGAGCTCACCGAGCGGCGGCTCATCAAACAGGTCTCGTGCTTCGCTTCAATCTCCCGCTACGCTTGTCGAAAAATCAAATCTTTATCTCTATTTGCTGTTTATCGGAGAGGAAATGTGACTGTAAGTTCAATTGAATGGGGTTGTGGTGTGTGTCTGAACTTTATTTTCAGTTACTAGGAAGATCCTAACAGGTCCAGTTCAGTACCTATCGTGAACTGGGGTCAACTGACTACTGCTCACAATAAATCAGCGATTTTGCACGTAATAAAAGGATTAAGATTTATTTAATTGATCAAAGATACGAATATATCATACCTTATTTGTGTTCTTCTTCTTCATTAACTTATGATCCTTGTCATCATTAAAGGCAGAGTTTGAGCAGAAAGATTGTGCATGTGCTATCCGGGGTTCTGTTCATGTCTTCCTGGCCACTGTTCAGGTCTTCCCTGCCACTGCTTCCAGAGTCCAGACTCAAAATGTTTACCACAACCAAATTAGACTAGAGATCTTAAGCAACACATGCTCTATTTGCAGTGGTTCTGGTCATACACTGTCTTGACAGATTTTCATGCCTTGTGTTAAACGTATTGATCCTTTTCATTGCAGGATGTTGTTTTACTTCTCATGCCTTGGTTACATTCAGGTCAACTGGGAGATGGCACTTGCTAAATTGGTTCTTGTTGCATTGGCAGCTACTGTAGTGGAGTGTATTCCTGTCACTGATGTTGTAGATGACAATATCTCTGTACCTTTGGCCACCATGCTTGTAGCCTTTCTGTTGTTTGGCTCCCTCCATACTTCATATCAGAACCAGTACCGCAAGAAGTAAGCTTTGAATTTTTGCTCAAATTTGAATCTTTTAAGTGTAATGTATCAGTATTTGAATTCCCTATTCCTAAGCAGTCTAACTTAGAAATAACCTCATGTTAAGGCTGCAGCATCTTATGCATCACTTACTATTTCTGACATCTATATAGTTCACCTTTGATCTGTAACAATCTCCATTAACATTTAACTAAAATTAGCTTGGTAACACTGGAATGATGTGTACGTTTGAAAATAACATCCAATGTTGGCAAGTAGGGTTTGGGGTCACTTGTCAGTGATAGATTGATGTTAAGTTTGCTTGATTTTTGTATTGTCACTGAGCAATTTCTTTTGAAAAGTTTTGCAATTTGCATAGTAGTCATGTCCATCGATGCTATATTTGTTTGATCCAGTATTGTTACTGGGTGAATGTTAGGATCATTGCCTAGTGACTCCATCCAAATATGAAGTAGTTACTATCTGTCATACAGAAAGACATGTTCTTTCTTGTGAAAATTGTGTAATCAGTGTGTTTGGCCCAACATTTTGCAGAAAATGTATTCCTTGAGGTATTTGATTTCTCTCGAATTTCTGATCTCTTTTATACTCCAATACTTATCATTTTTCATTTTCAAAATATTATATATTTGTTCTTTCCATGATCTTACACTCCTTTTTTACCTTAAAAAAAACAAAGGTTTGTGCACCTTGGTGCATTGACTGTGAAGCGATAAGTAAAAATATTGAGAAGTTGGCCAGGCATTTCGGTGGTTTGGACAATCTGAAATTTGCACACATAGATGCTTCTGTGAATGAGCATCCCAAATTGCAGGTGAGCCAAATTTTGCATTACCTACATGCTTTGAGAAATTGGGAAGATTAGCTTAAATACCGTAGGGAGAGATTACTGACTAGCATGTTCGTTAATAATAAATATTCTGACAAAAGATGTAATGATTTTGAGGTACTTTGCTTTGATTTTGAGGTACCTTGCTGCTTCCCCAAATGAATTGATCTAATCAAACCATGGTGATATATCAAGGTATATAACTCAGGTAAACAATTACCCAACACTCCTGCTTTATCCTGCTGAAGACAAAAGCAATCCGGTATGTCTACTGAAATAAATGCAAAACATTCTAATGTTATCCTTCACCACATGGTGATGATATATTGTTGCTCTGTATTCTATAATCTATATTCAAATGCATATCGAGATTTGTTATGGAAAAAATGTTGGAATACAATCTTGTCGTTTCTGAAAATGAAGAAACTAACCTGGCTTTGTCACTTGATTGTATTCAGGTTGTTGTCACTGAAGTCCTTGGTGGTGGAAAGTTATATGTCCAGACAGTAGGTGATCAGAGAGTGGCTTCCATTCAACAGCAGCTTGCATCTTTGAAACTTAAGGATGCACCGGTTATTGGTGCTTGTAATCCTGTGAAGGGAGAGATTGTCATTGCTCGGTATAGTCTTGACAACTCCTGGAATAGAGCCATGGTATGGCTATGGCTACAGTTAATTCACTTCTATCTCCAAACTAACTAAATGTGCAGTAACCTCAGTAGCTTACATCCTAAAACTTCATTGAAATTTCCTTGTCATAGCAAATTATTTGAAATTTTGCCCTGCAAAACTTTTCAGTGCCATTAGTTTAAGATTTCAACAATCACCACCTTTGTGAGTCCAATTGTTTCGTCGGTTAACTGTACTGTAGATTATGTATTTTCTTGCTTCATTTATTTACTTAGCTAGCGCATATTTGATTTGCATTACTAACATCTTTGATTTTGTGCAGAGGTAGAGATGAACCATGTTCATCTGGTTAAAAGTCCAAAGCTTGCCGTGAGAAAATGCGGAGGGATAGATTGAATGACAGGTATGGGAAGTTGGCAACAACACCTGAACCATCTCTCCGTATAGAAAGCATGACCTTGCACTTACTAGTTAAATGGCTTTCCCTCCATATCGGTACCTGTTGTGATCTTCTCCTTTTTTTTTAATGGCAGGTTTCTTGTATTAAGTTCAGTTATCAATCCTGGCAAGCAAGCTAAGTTGGATAAAGCAAATATCTTGAGTAATGCAGCTCGTATGTTGGCGCAACTTAGAGGCGAGGCAGAAAAGCTTAAAGAATCAAATGAGAATCTGCGAGAAACAATACTTGTTCCCGCTAGACTAGGCTTCCTACAATTCTTGTTCATGGCTGCTAAACTTTTGCTGTGCCTTAGAAATGCATGATCTTTTTGTTGTTCTCAACACCAGAGTTAAAAACATGTAACTTGTTCCCATGCATTCTTCTATGCAACGATGGTCTTTCGCCAATTAAATAACTAGATTTGCCATCATTGACCAATTGCACACGTCTGGAGTCCATTGATCTGACCTCCACAATCCACAGATCTTTTAGAAAGCTATATCTGGCCAAATTTATTGGCTTTGTTTTACAAATGTATTTTTTGTCAGGCGGAGAAGAATGAGCTCCGAGATGAAAAATTGAGTCTGAAAGCAGAAAAGGAGAGCCTGGAACAGCAAGTCACAGCGATGAGATGCAATATATAGGTTGGCTGTTGGTAGTTAGAAGAGGATGATAAAATAAGTATTTTTAATGTGGGAAGAGAATGGGAAGGAATGTTGTTGGAGTGTTTTTCAGGAAGGAATGGAATCAGGAAGGATTCCGCCGAGGGAGAGGAAGGGAATGAAATGCTGGGAAACGGTTGGAGATGGTCTTACAAGTTACAAGCAGTAACGCCGAAAGCTAGCCCATAGCTTATTCCCGTAGCAAGAAAAGAGAAACGATCGAGACAGATCGACTCTCTACTATCTACTCCATCCTTTTAGAAATATTTGAAATATTTTAACTTTACATAACGATTAAGGTTGAGGTGCAAATAAGAAAAAATATGAATAAAAATGACTTATATACCTTCACTTAATTATTTTGGAAAATGAAAAATAATATTTATGTATAGTGGTTACGAATAAATACATATAGTCGAGAGAGAATAAATAGGAGTATAGTAGAAAAATCTCATTAAATCTACATGCAACATTTATATTTCTAAACAAAATCATGACCATTCAAACTATAAACTTTATACTTCTGAATATAAGGAGTACATTACTAGCTAGCTAAGCTAGTACGTTTATATGGTGGACGTCGAGGTAGTGAGGAGAGCCATGTTGTTCCGCATGGCGCCACGGCGCAGGGCAGCGGCGAGCAGAGGAAGAGAATGGTGGTGGCGAGGCTCGGTCGGCAGTGGTAGTGGAGAAGGGGGCAGAGATTCTTTGGGGTGCTGCAGCTGCTGGGGAGCTGTACCGACGGCTACGCTCAAGCCACGCCAAGGCCGTCAACGAGCTCATCATGGGGACCACGCTCGTGAACGCTGCGCGCACCCATCAGTGTCGAGTGCTCCTACTCCCACGCCGCCGCATTCAGGCTGGTTGCCACACCGTTGGTTCTGATCAGCTGGTGGTCACCGTACGTGCATAGCTTACCGCCTGCAGTGGCGGATCTAGGGGATGCCAGGTATACCTTAGCACTCTAAAAATTTGAGTGCTATTAGATCTCTTTACATTTGTCTTAAATCTGCGATGTTCAGGTAAATAATAAGTTTGAGCAAGCCGTCTTCAAGTCACCTATAAACTAGCATTAGGACGCTAAACTTCACGAGCGCACTGACAATGTTGATTATTGGCAGGGGCGTAGCTAGGATTTTAGGTAAGGTTGGTCCACGTATCTTCCGCGATCGTAAGTTGTATCTTCTGTGTGTTTCTGGTCGTAGGCTACAGAACAAAGGGTTAAACAATACTCAGCAGGCTAGAGCATTGGTTGTGCTACAATCCAACTGTGCCAACCATTGGCTCCGCCCCTAATTATTAGGATCTGGAGGTCTAATTGCTTGTACTCAAGAACACTGAATAAGACAATTTTGCATATGTAACCTTGCTGAAGTAATGCAGGGTTGAAATGGTGCAATCACAGAGCAAATACATATATATAAAGTCACAAACCTGCTACAAACCGTCCACTTCGCCGCGCCATTGAGGCGAACATGCATCGCGTCTTGCACTTCTTTCCGGTTGAGATAGCTCATTGTTTCGTCCTCGACACAAACATCAAACTCCCTGTTGACTTGCTACCTAGACTGAAACACCCCGAAAATTTCAACATTGAGTTTATCCTTTTTATTTGGATTTCTCCTGATTTTCTTGGGATTTTACCTCGGTTTATTTCAGTTTCTAATTGCCTCCTTCCGTTTTTGGCCATCCTCCAAAATCCCGCTTCCTCAATTCGGTTCCTCGCTTTCACCTACACGGCCCGATTCATTGTTTACCGAGCCAAAATTCCCAGGCACTTTCGCTGGCCCAGATCTCCGCTCACACGGCCGCCCGTGAACCTTCCTCATGCCGTCTCTGCTCCACGGCCCGTTCACGCCAACAGGTCATCTTCCCTGCTCGAAAAATCCGTGCATCGCCGCATTTTTCTTCCTCGCGTACAAGACACTTCGCTCGCTTCGCCCAAATCTCTCGACGCCGCACTCACCGGCCCCCGCGCCACCGGTATTGTCTTCTTCCCCAAAACAGCTCCTGCCGCCTCCAAGCACGGTCTCGTCGCCATTTCCCGTTGAACACCGATACTCAAGTGCCTGCACCGCCATTCATTGCCGCCTGCACAGCGTCGCTTCGCCGTCGCCTCGCCGTCCCGCTTTCCCGCCGCGAATCCCGGCCGCGAATCCCGCTTCTGGTCGCTGCAGCAAGCTTGCCGGTCATCCTCTCTCTCTCCTCCTCCTCTGTGCGCCATAAGTGCCCATGCCGTGCTCCATTTTCTGTCCCAACCGAGCCGGTGAGCACCCCATCTTCATCCCCGCATCCTCCTCTTCACCTCTCGCTACTTCTTCTACCGAGCCACCGAAAGTCATCATCCCCTGGGTTGTCTTCTTCATCTCCGGTTGGTCACCGTCGCCCCGCCATTTCGCTCCCTTTCTTCCCCAATTAGCCCTGCCACCGCGTTCCCTGGAGCATCCTCTTTCTCCCACGCCATCTCTCCCTTCGCCCCGAGCCGCCGTTCGTCAAGTCGCCGTCATCCCTTCCGGCTCCGACCAAACTGCCGCCGCCACGCTCCCCTAATCCCTTTCCGAGCCAGTTCTCGCCACCCAAGAGTCCGCCGCAACCTTCCCTCTCCATTCCTCTATTTCTTCCGAGCTCCCGTACACAAATCGTCGCTTAGCTCTTTCGTCTTCCCGCCTCTGAGAAGATCCACCTCGTCGCCGTCTTGCATCGCCCCCCTCTCCGTCCCTCTGACGCAAGGGCCCCCGTCGGTCCCCTTTCATCAAGGCAAGGGCTCGCTACTGTCGGTAGCCCCTCACGCGCTAGCGCCATGGGTCACAAGGCCAATGGGCCTGGCCTAGCGTGGGCCTCGCATGATGTAATGTGCAGCCGTTAGCACGCATACCATCTTTATTTTTCGGGTGTTAATTTAGTTAAAATCCGGAAAATCGATATAAATTCCAGAAAAATGTCCAAAAATCCCAAAAATCCAAAAAAAGCCAAAAATACATTTTCTTGACCGGTTCGAGCCGCTGAGTCCAAAAATGATCTCCGTTTCGCCATACCAAGTCCAGAAAATTCCTGAAGTGCCCTCGAACTCCGTTCCGGCCATTTTCTCTCCCGTTCCTTTTTCCGTTTTCTTTCCTTTTATTGTCTTATTCGTTTATTTATCGATTGCGTTTCCTCGCGTTAGATCCGACGTCGGGCAACAGCGGTGGCACGGATCTGGGCGAGCAGAATACACGGCAATTGCCGCAGAGCGAAGCCGACTGGGGCGGACACGACACCGACCGTCCCTCGCTAGGCGAACCCCTAACCCCGCAAGGCAAGCCACACTCCTTGAACATGTTTGATCCCACTTTAGTATATTTATGGTATATATGTAGTTATTGCATTTGCTTGTAAATAGAGTAGAAATATAAAAATGAGCTAGTTTAGAAAGACATGACTAGTTAAAACCTACATCCTTGTTAAGACCATGTTGATTATGCCCTATTCGGTTGTAACCCTAAGTTATCATTAACTAACCATCGAGGTTAGTTATAATAAATAATCATTTCTTTTAATTCTCGCTTAAAACTTGTTTATAAAATGCACTCTACGGTTTGGGGGCAGTCTTGGGTGGACCATGAAAGGTGGATCTTCGCCCAAGCTCCAAACCGATGACAAGCCCATGTGGTGTGGAAAGAATGCAGGAGGTACGGTGGTGCGGTGTGTGTCGGGCTTGTCTTCGGCAAATAAGGATCAACCCCTGGGCAAAGTAAATAACTCACTCCTCTCAACCACAAGTTGGGTCGGTCAATACTGTTGGCTCGATCCACGTAGCCCGGTATATTGTCTTTTCCCTTGGAATGCCTACAGGTGGATTTTCATTCTCTGTGAAGGAATGGATAGCGATTGTGTGGGAGTGAAACGGGATGGAGAAGCCATTCGGCGGTTTTCTAACAAGAGGTTTCCTCGGTTGGTCACCGCTTTGTTCGCTTGACCGATGGTAGTCTTGAAAGCGGGATGTGCACCACCTACTGGGTAGGAGCTAAAGAGGGGAAATTCAATGAAAGGTTATGTTAATCTCGGCCCGGCCGCATGCATAAAAGCTGCATGTTTATCTCGGGTGGCATCAACGACCGTAGATATCTTGTGGGTAAAGTTGAGTAGCTCTGTAGAGTGATCTAAATGGTATTCGAATACGCCGTGCTTCCGGTAAATGAAGCTGGGTTAATTTCGGGTGATTCCGGTAACTGAGCTTGAGTAGTTTTGATCATAAATTTGCCGTAACCTGGATTTTGTAAAAAATCAGTGGTGGTGTTGTGATAATGATGATGATTGATTGATTTATGTTTCTTTTGTATTATACTTAATCCTAGCTCATGCATCCACCAAATAATTAAACTTATGCCAATTCCTTGAAATTCCGTGCATGTAATATTCAGAATCTCCGTGTGGTTTGTTGAGTACGGTTGTGTACTCACCCTTGCTCCTAAACTTATCTTTTAGAATTTCAAGAAGACGACGAATTCCCGGAGAGCGTAGTTGACGATGTTATTTGGTTTTGAAGGCCTTGATCTATCTCGCTCGAGCCTTTCTGTGGTTATTTTGGTAATGTATCCGTGCCACCAGACCTTTTGTAAAACTACGTCGTTAGGCCCTTAAATTATCTATAAAATATTTGCTTTTGCTTTATATCCGTAATGTACACTTGGTTATCTTGACTAAATTCTCGGTAGTTGTGAAGATATTTATACGCACCCCTAAAAAGGGCGGTCCGTTACAAGTGGTATCAGAGCTTGACTTGACCAGTAGATCAAGACCTTAAGGTGGTTTAGGATTTGTTTTTCGAAAAGTTATTTAAACTAAAGCAAAACAGACTACGAAAACATATAAGCGTATTTGCTATCTCTTTCTTCTCGCCTCCCTCTGCCTTATCTAAATCTCTGTTTCCAGAAATTGATTTAAGGTTTCTGTTCTTAACTAACTTCAAAACTTCCGTGTTAGCGAGATGACGATAGGTTTTCCTCATCCCTAGAAATTCTCAAGTAGTTGCAATTAGGTGGTGGACTGTCCCATTTCGACGGCGACAAGGAGTTTCGCAGTGGTAGATCGCTAGATTTAGATCGCGCCACCATTGCAATAAGTCTTTTGGTAGTGTAACATGGGTCGTACTGGACCTTAAGACGGTATTAAGTATGACTCCATGATATATGAAAAACTATGTTCCCTAATCTCTGATATTTGGTTTGGTCTTAAATATCCTTATAACTCTACCCAACTCAAAAGAATTCCCTCTTCTCGAGGCCCTTACCTATTCATTCGCTCTTACCCCAAATTCTAAATCTTACTTATCTCCGCTTGCCCAAAAGCTGCTGCGAGATCCAGTAAGAATCAGCAAAAAGCAAGATGGTTGGATCGCCCCACAACCTAAGCGAGGAAGCAGAATCTATGGAAAGCCCAACCAACCTGGTCCAGGTGCTGACTATGATGGAAAGGAATATGCATCAGGCAGAGATGCGTCAGGCGCAACTGATGGAAAGAACCTTAGAATGTCTAGCTGCAATAACCCAAGGATATTCCCAAGGACAGTTCTATGGACAAAATGGAATCACTGAAAGATCAAGATGGTCTGATTTTCATAAGACAAGACCACCCGTCTTTTCAAGTGCCGCAGAACCACTCGCAGCAGACGATTGGATCAGTGACATCAAGCGGAAGCTCGACACAATTCAGTGTTCGGACAAGGAGCGAGTATTATACGCCTCACACCAGCTGCAAGGACAAGCCGCCGCCTGGTGGATCAATTTTCAAGTTGGAAAGAATGGACAAGAAATAACATGGCAAGATTTCGAGGAAGCCTTCCTAAAAGCCCACATTCTGCGCAGCTTAATGGCGCCTAAAAGAAGGGAGTTTTTGGCTCTCCGCCAAGGTGGGAGATCAGTCCTGGAATACCTCTACCAATTTAACCAACTAGCACGATATGCTCCCGGAGAAGTGGATACTGAAGCCAAGAAGATGGAGAGATTCTATGAAGGTCTACAGAAAAATTTGAAGTTTCATATTTCAGCACTTGACTTCGAGGATCTGACAACGATGGTAGACAAATTAATGGTTGTCGAGGAAACTCGGAATGACTTGGAAGACACTCGGAAAAGGAAGGCACAAGAACTAAGGGTGCAGAACCCAATACCGCTAAGGATACAAATGCCAGTGTCTACTCCCAAATTCTCTGCTAAAAGACCGGCCGTAGGAGAGCAGAGGCCGATACCTACCATGCCTCAACCCAAGAAAGGAAAGTGCTTCAATTGTAAAGGAAAGCATTATGCAAATGATTGCCCCCACAAGACCGACCGCTGTTTCCACTGCGGACAGACGGGACATTACCGGCATTGCTGCCCTAGGAGACACCTACCATCCGCTATGGCAAAGGCTCAGGCATCCGGCTTTATCTCGGCAGACCGACAAATCGTGCCATATCAGCCGCCAAGACAACAGCAAGAGTTGCCGCAAGGAAGGGCACCATTCGAGACTGAACCAAACCCCAATGCCCCGAGAAACTTGATAAATCCTGAGTTCGCCGAAGAAGCTGCAGAGGCCGCAAACGTCATCAACGGTAAGTTTCAAGTCCAGTCTCAACTAACTTTGGTTCTTTTTGACCCTGGTGCAACCCATTTCTTCATTTCATTGGCTTTTGTTTGTAAAAATGGTTTATCCGTTTTCCCTGGGCCTACCTCTTAAATGTTCCAAACACCTGGGAGTTGAGTGATGACTCGGTACAAGTGTAAAGATCTGGAATTAACCATTCAGGAAGTTAGATCAAAACCAGTTTGCTGATGATGAGAAAAGAAAGAGTAGGACATCGTTCTTGGAGGAAATTAGGTTATCCAGGCATAAGGCAGTATCAGATTATGGAAGAAAACTTATCACTCTCACGACACAACCATGGATAACAAGTGACCGTGCCAACAAACCCCGAGTTAGTGGAAAGTGAATACAGTAGCGCTATCACCTCATAAAGAGCCAAGATCAGGAATACCCAGATAAATTGACATGAAGAGTAACTTGACCTACCACGAGGAATCAGTCAGAAGTGGAACATCTTGACCCATCGATGATTTCAAGAGGATCCATATATTCCGTTGGAATCCAACCGGATCTGTTGGACCAGATCAAGTCGATCAACAAGAAGACGAGAAAATCCAACCGTATTAAAAGGGGATGATAGATACCAACCCGCAGAGACACTCGGAAGATGAACATAGCATATTACGGCCATACAACCGTACATATAATAATAAAGATATAAGAGGATTGATTTTGACAAAGAAAATGGCAGAGAATGTCCGAAGACTACGATATATGTCAGAAGGGATAAGATTGACCATCAAAAGACCGCCAGTCTACTACGACCACTTTCGATTCAAGACAGGAAATGGGATGAGGCCAGAATGGACTTCACTACAAGAATACCTGAAGATTCAACAAAATTTGATACAATTTCAATGTCAATTGTCAGATTGACCAAGAGTAGTCCACTTCTATCCCAACAAGGAGACTCTCAACAAGGATAAATTAACAAAGCTATACTTGACACAAATAACAAGAGCTGTATGGAAACCCAAAGAAAATTGCAACAGACTTAGGAAACCATCAACACCCAAGTACTAGAAGAGTCTACATGAAGCAAAGGGGACAAACTTGACAATTAAGTACGGCCTGCAGACTGATGGACAGGCAGAAAAAGAGTTCACCCGGATCATGAAAGACGTGCTAAGGGTAATTGCCACAGAACATCTTGAACCACTCGCTTACCATTTACCGAACTCTACTACAATGACTGCTACCAGATCCGTCAGAGAATGTCACCTTTTGGAACCCTTACGACAGGAAGTATGGAACCCCATTGATTTCGACAAAGGTCAAAAAAAAAAAAAAGAGGCAACTCTCTGGGACACTTACCGTGTGTAATAAAGAAGCCCGTGAGAAAAATCAAGGAAAAAAAAAGAGAAAAGAGAAAAAAAAGAGAAGGGGGCATATATATATATAATATATGTATATATACTGCATAAGAGAGAGACAAAAGAGCTATGCGGCCAACAAATATAAGGATATCGGATCACGAGTCGAGACTTGGCCTAATTAAAAGTGGCGCTCAAGTCGAGCCACGATTCTAGGTTTAATGAAGGATTGCACCTAAAAATGTTGGACCGTATCGGAGTTACAAGCAGAACAGAAGAAGTAACCTACAAGTTACCGTCGAGACCGGGATTAACTCAGTATGACCCACGTGACCCAGTTAAGGAAAGGTCTTCAACAACCAGCGGACCAAGTACAGTTGGAGAGAATTAACCCGCAGGACAACTTAGCATATGTTGAGAAGCCGGACCAGAATCAGTGAGGAAAATAAACAAGAAGCTCCGAAACAAGAATGTCGGAAGGATCAGAATTTTGCAAAGAAATCACTTCAGAGAAACCCACCTAAAAAAAATGGAATCGGGATTGCAGCAGGATTTTCCCAACTGGTCCCCTGAAGAGTAAATCTCGGGGACGAGATTTATTTTAAGGGGGGTAGGTTGAAACACCCCGAAAATTTCAACATTGAGTTTATCCTTTTTATTTGGATTTCTCCTGATTTTCTTGGGATTTTACCTCGGTTTATTTCAGTTTCTAATTGCCTCCTTCCGTTTTTGGCCATCCTCCAAAATCCCGCTTCCTCAATTCGGTTCCTCGCTTTCACCTACACGGCCCGATTCCGCTGTTTCGCGCCCGACCCAAAATTCCCCCGCGCGCACTCGCCTGGCCCAGATCTCCCGCTCACACGGCCGGCCCGTGAACCTTCCTCGCGCGCCCGTCCCGTTCCACGGCCCGTTCCGTCGCCAACAGGGTCATCTTCCCCGTTCGAAAAATCCCGTGCATCGCCGGCCGTTTTTCTTCCTCGCCCGCGCGCACACTTCGTTCGCTCGGCCCAAATCTCTCCACGCACGCGCTCACCAGCCCAGCCCGCGCCACACCGGTATTGTCTTCTTCCCCAAAACAGCTCCTGCCGCCTCCAAGCACGGTCTCGTCGCCATTTCCCGTTGAACACCGATACTCAAGTGCCTGCACCGCCATTCATTGCCGCTTTGCCGCTGATAAACCGCCGTCGCCTCGCCGTCCGCTTTCACTGCGCGAATCCGGCCGCGAATCCCGCTTCGTCATTGCGGCAAGCTTGCGGTCATCTCTCTCTCTCCTCCTCCTCATGCGCCATAAGTGCCCATGCCGTGCTCCATTTTCTGTCCCCAACCGAGCGGTGAGCACCCCATCTTCATCCCGCATCCTCCTCTTCACCTCTCGCTACTTCTTCGCCGCCCGAGCCACCGAAGTCATCATCCACGGTTGTCTTCTTCATCTCCGGTTGGTCACCGTCGCCCGCCATTTCGCTCCCTTTCTTCCCCAATTAGCCCTGCCACCGCGTTCCTGGAGCATCCTCTTTCTCCCACGCCATCTCTCCCTTCGCCCCGAGCCGCCGTTCGTCAAGTCGCCGTCATCCCTTCCGGCTCCGACCAAACTGCCGCCGCCACGCTCCCCTAATCCCTTTCCGAGCCAGTTCTCGCCACCCAAGAGTCCATGTAACCTTCCTCTCCATTCCTCTATTTCTTCCGAGCTCCGTACACAAATCAATCGCTTTAGCTCTTCGTCTTCCCCACTCTGACAAAGATCCACCTCGCTGCCGCGTCAGACCGCTTCGTCCCCCCTCCGCCCCCTCTCGACGCAAGGCCCCGCCGTCACCCGCTTCTTCTTGGCTGGCGAACTCACATGTGGTAGCCCTCACGCTCACGCCGCCATGGGTCATACACGGGTAAATTTGGCCAAGTAGTGGTTCTCGCATGATGTATTTGTGCAGCCCGTTAGCCGAGTACCATCTTTTATTTTTCGGTGTTAATTTAGTTAAAATCCGGAAAATCGATATAAATCGAGAAAAATGTCAAAAATCCCAAAATCCAAAAAAGCCAAAAATACATTTTCTTGACCGGTTCGAGCATTTGAGTCCAAAAATGATCTCCGCTTTCGCCATACCAAGTCCGAAAATTCTGAAGTGCCCTCGAACTCCGTTAGGCCATTTTCTCTCCGTTCTTTTTTAGTTTTCTTTCCTTTTATTGTCTTATTCGTTTATTTATCGATTCGTTTCCTCGCGTTAGATCCGACGTCGAGCAACAAGTGGGCACGGATCTGGGAGCAGAGCAACACGGCAGGTGTGCCGCAGAGCGAAGCCGTCTGGGCCGACACGACACCAAGCTCTCTCGCTAAGCGAACCCCTAACCCGCAAGGCAAGCCACACTCCTTGAACATGTTTGATCCCACTTTGCCGTATATTTATGGTATATATGTAGTTATTGCATTTGCTTGTAAATAGAGTAGAAATATAAAAATGAGCTAGTTTAGAAAGACATGACTAGTTAAAACCTACATCCTTGTTAAGACCATGTTGATTATGCCCTATTAGGTTTGTAACCCTAAGTTATCATTAACTAACCATCGAGGTTAGTTATAATAAATAATCATTTCTTTTAATTCTTGCTTAAAACTTGTTTATAAAATCGCTACGGTTTGGGGGCAGTCTTGGGTGGACCATGAAAGGTGGATCTTCGCCCAAGCTCCAAACCGATGACAAGCCCAAATGTGGTGTGGAAAGGGTGCAGGAGGTACAGGGTGGTGCGGTGTGTGTCGGGCTTGTCTTGACAAATAAGGATCAACCCACAGGCAAAGTAAATAACTCACTCCTCTCAACCACAAGTTGGGTGGGTCATCTTGTTGGCTCGATCCACGTAGCTTGAGATATTGTCTTTTCCTTGGAATGCCTCTGGTGGATTTTCATTCTCTGTGAAGGAATGGATAGCGATTGTGTGGGAGTGAAGCGGATGGAGAAGCCATTCGGTTTTCTATGATGGGTTTCTCGGTTGGTCACCGCTTGTTCGCTTGACCGGTGGGTCTTGAAGCGGGATGTGCACCACCTACTGGGTAGGAGCTAAAGAGGGGAAATTCAATGAAAGGTTATGTTAATCTCGGCCCGGCCGCATGCATAAAAGCTGCATGTTTATCTCGGGTGGCATCAACATCGTAGATATCTTGTGGGTAAAGTTGAGTAGCTCAGAGAGTGATCTAAATGGTATTCGAATCTGTAGTGCTTCCAGTAAATGAAGTCAAGTTAATTTGAATTGATTCCAGAATCGAGCTTGAGTAGTTTTGATCATAAATTTGCCGTAACCTGAATTTTGTAAAAAATCAGTGGTGGTGTTGTGATAATGATGATGATTGATTGATTTATGTTTCTTTTGTATTATACTTAATCCTAGCTCATGCATCCACCAAATAATTAAACTTATGCCAATTCCTTGAAATTTCGTGCATGTAATATTCAGAATCTCCGTGTGGTTTGTTGAGTACGGTTGTGTACTCACCCTTGCTCCTAAACTTATCTTTTAGAATTTCAAGAAGACGATGAATTCCCGGAGAGCGTAGTTGACGATGTTATTTGGTTTTGAAGGCCTTGATCTATCTGCTCGAGCCTTTCCTGTGGTTATTTTGGTAATGTATCTGGTGCCAGCCGCACCTTTTGTAAAACTCTGGCCGTTAGGCCCTTAAATTATCTATAAAATATTTGCTTTTGCTTTATATCTGGTAATGTACACTTGGTTATCTTCAGCTAAATTCCTGGGTAGCTGTGAAGATATTTATACGCACCCCCCCTAAAAAGGGCGGTCCGTTACAAGTGGTATCAGAGCTTGACTTGACCAGTAGATCAAGACCTTAAGGTGGTTTAGGATTTGTTTTTCGAAAAGTTATTTAAACTAAAGCAAAACAGACTACGAAAACATATAAGCGTATTTGCTATCTCTTTCTTCTCGCCTCCCTCTGCCTTATCTAAATCTCTGTTTCCAGAAATTGATTTAAGGTTTCTGTTCTTAACTAACTTCAAAACTTCCGTGTTAGCAGATGACGCATAGGTTTTCCTCATCCCTAGAAATTCTCAAGTAGTTGCAATTAGGTGGTGGACCTGTCCCAGCTCGACGACGACAAGGAGTTTCCGCCGTGGTAGATCGCTAGATTTAGATCGCGCCACCATTGCAATAAGTCTTTTGGTAGTGTAACATGGGTCGTACTGGACCTTAAGACGGTATTAAGTATGACTCCATGATATATGAAAAACTATGTTCCCTAATCTCTGATATTTGGTTTGGTCTTAAATATCCTTATAACTCTACCCAACTCAAAAGAATTCCCTCTTCTCGTCTGAGCCCCTTACCTATTCATTCTGCTCTTACCCCAAATTCTAAATCTTACTTATCTCCTGCTTGCCCAAAACTGCTGCAGAATCGAGTAAGAATCAGCAAAAAGCAAGATGGTTGGATCGCCCCACAACCTAAGCGAGGAAGCAGAATCTATGGAAAGCCCAACCAACTTTGGTCCAGTCTTGACTATGATGGAAAGGAATATGCATCGAGCGAGAGATCGTCAAAGAATCGATGGAAAGAACCTTAGAATGTCTAGCTGCAATAACCCAAGGATATTCCCAAGGACAGTTCTATGGACAAAATGGAATCACTGAAAGATCAAGATGGTCTGATTTTCATAAGACAAGACCACGCGTCTTTTCAAGTGCCGCAGAACCACTCGCATGAGAGCGATTGGATCGGTGACATCAGCTTAAGCTTCGACACAATTCGGTGTTAGGACAAGGAGCGAGTATTATCGCCTCACACCAGCTGCAAGGACAAGCCGCCGCCTGGTGGATCAATTTTCAAGTTGGAAAGAATGGACAAGAAATAACATGGCAAGATTTCGAGGAAGCCTTCCGAAAAGCCCACATTCCTGCAGGCTTAATGGCAGCTAAAAGAAGGGAGTTTTTGGCTCTCCGCCAAGGTGGGAGATCAGTCCTGGAATACCTCTACCAATTTAACCAACTAGCACGATATGCTCCCGGAGAAGTGGATACTGAAGCCAAGAAGATGGAGAGATTCTATGAAGGTCTACAGAAAAATTTGAAGTTTCATATTTCAGCACTTGACTTCGAGGATCTGACAACGATGGTAGACAAATTAATGGTTGTCGAGGAAACTCGGAATGACTTGGAAGACACTCGGAAAAGGAAGGCACAAGAACTAAGGGTGCAGAACCCAATACCGCTAAGGATACAAATGCCAGTGTCTACTCCCAAATTCTCTGCTAAAAGACCGGCCGTAGGAGAGCAGAGGCCGATACCTACCATGCCTCAACCCAAGAAAGGAAAGTGCTTCAATTGTAAAGGAAAGCATTATGCAAATGATTGCCCCCACAAGACCGGCCATTTGTTTCCATCTGACAGACGAGGACATTACCGCATTCTTGCCCTAGGAGACACCTACCATCCGCTATGGCAAAGGCTCGAGCATCCGGCTTTATCTCGGCAGGCCGACAAATCGTGCCATATCACCGCCAAGACAACAAAGAAGAGTTGCCGCAAGGAAGGGCACCATTCGAGTGAACCAAACCCCAATGCCCCGAGAAACTTGATAAATCTGAGTTCGCCAAGAAGGCTGCAGAGGCCATAAGCGTCATCAGCGGTAAGTTTCAAGTCGATCTCAACTAACTTTGGTTCTTTTGACCTGGTGCAACCCATTTCTTCATTTCATTGGCTTTTGTTTGTAAAAATGGTTTATCCGCTTTCCCCGGCCTACCTCTTAAATGTTCCAAACACACAGGAGTTGAGTGATGACTCGGTACAAGTGTAAAGATCCGAATTAACCATTCAGAAGTTAGATCAAAACCGGTTCTTGATGATGAGAAAAGAAAGAGTAGGACATCGTTCTTGGAGAAATTAGGTTATCGGGCATAAGGCGATGTCGATTATGGAAGAAAACTTATCACTCTCACGACACAACCATGGATAACAAGTGACCGTGCCAACAAACCCCGAGTTAGTGGAAAGTGAATACAGTAGCGCTATCACCTCATAAAGAGCCAAGATCAGGAATACCCAGATAAATTGACATGAAGAGTAACTTGACCTACCACGAGGAATCAGTCAGAAGTGGAACATCTTGACCCATCGATGATTTCAAGAGGATCCATATATTCCGTTGGAATCCAACCGGATCTGTTGGACCAGATCAAGTCGATCAACAAGAAGACGAGAAAATCCAACCGTATTAAAAGGGGATGATAGATACCAACCCGCAGAGACACTCGGAAGATGAACATAGCATATTACGGCCATACAACCGTACATATAATAATAAAGATATAAGAGGATTGATTTTGACAAAGAAAATGGCAGAGAATGTCCGAAGACTACGATATATGTCAGAAGGGATAAGATTGACCATCAAAAGACCGCCGATACTACTCGACCACTTCGATTCAAGGCAGAAATGGGATGAGGCCGAATGGACTTCACTACAAGAATACTCAAGATTCAACAAAATTTGATACAATTTCAATGTCAATTGTCAGATTGACCAAGAGTAGTCCACTTCTATCCCAACAAGGAGACTCTCAACAAGGATAAATTAACAAAGCTATACTTGACACAAATAACAAGAGCTGTATGGAAACCCAAAGAAAATTGCAGCAGACTTAGGAAACCATCAACACCCAAGTACTAGAAGAGTCTACATGAAGCAAAGGGACAAACTTGACAATTAAATACGGCTGCAGATGATGGATGCAGCGAAAAAGAGTTCACCCGGATCATGAAAGGCGTGCTAAGGGTAATTGCCACGAGAACATCTTGAACCACTCGCTACCATTTACCGAACTCTACTACAATGGCGCTACGGATCCGCCGAGAATGTCACCTTTTGGAACCCTTACGACAGGAAGTATGGAACCCCATTGATTTCGACAAAGGTCAAAAAAAAAAAAAGAGGCAACTCTCTGGGACACTTACCGTGTGTAATAAAGAAGCCCGTGAGAAAAATCAAGGAAAAAAAAAGAGAAAAGAGAAAAAAAAGAGAAGGGGGCATATATATATAATATATGTATATATACTGCATAAGAGAGAGACAAAAGAGCTATGCGGCCAACAAATATAAGGATATCAGATCCTGAGTCAGAGACTTGGCCTAATTAAAAGTGACGCCTCAAGTCAGAGCACAGATTCTAGGTTTAATGAAGGGATTGCACCTAAAAATGTTGGACCGTATCGGAGTTACAAGCAGAACAGAAGAAGTAACCTACAAGTTACCGTCGAGAGCGGGATTAACTCAGTATGACCCACGTGACCCGATTAAGAAAGGTCTTCAACAACCGGCGGACCAAGTACAGTTGGAGAGAATTAACCCGCAGGACAACTTAGCATATGTTGAGAAGCCGGACCAGAATCAGTGAGGAAAATAAACAAGAAGCTCCGAAACAAGAATGTCGGAAGGATCAGAATTTTGCAAAGAAATCACTTCAGAGAAACCCACCTGAAAAAAATGGAATCGGGATTGCAGCAGGATTTTCCCAACTGGTCCCCTGAAGAGTAAATCTCGGGGACGAGATTTATTTTAAGGGGGGTAGGTTGAAACACCCCGAAAATTTCAACATTGAGTTTATCCTTTTTATTTGGATTTCTCCTGATTTTCTTGGGATTTTACCTCGGTTTATTTCAGTTTCTAATTGCCTCCTTCCGTTTTTGGCCATCCTCCAAAATCCCGCTTCCTCAATTCGGTTCCTCGCTTTCACCTACACGGCCCGATTCATTTTGCGCCGACCCAAAATTCACAAGACTCGCTCGCCCAGATCTCCCGCTCACACACGGCCGTGAACCTTCTCGCCGTCTCCGCTCCACGGTCCCGTTCCGTCGCCATGAGGGTCATCTTCCCCGTTCGAAAAATCCCGTGCATCGCCGGCCGTTTTTCTTCCTCGCCCGCGCGCACACTTCGTTCGCTCGGCCCAAATCTCTCCACGCACGCGCTCACCAGCCCAGCCCGCGCCACACCGGTATTGTCTTCTTCCCCAAAACAGCTCCTGCCGCCTCCAAGCACGGTCTCGTCGCCATTTCCCGTTGAACACCGATACTCAAGTGCCTGCACCGCCATTCATTGCCGCCTGCACAGCGTCGCTTCGCCGTCGCCTCGCCGTCCCGCTTTCCCGCCGCGAATCCCGCTTCTGGTCGCTGCAGCAAGCTTGCCGGTCATCCTCTCTCTCTCCTCCTCCTCTGTGCGCCATAAGTGCCCATGCCGTGCTCCATTTTCTGTCCCAACCGAGCCGGTGAGCACCCCATCTTCATCCCCGCATCCTCCTCTTCACCTCTCGCTACTTCTTCGGCCGCCCGAGCCACCGAGTCATCATCCCCTGGGTTGTCTTCTTCATCTCCGGTTGGTCACCGTCGCCCCGCCATTTCGCTCCCTTTCTTCCCCAATTAGCCCTGCCACCGCGTTCCCTGGAGCATCCTCTTTCTCCCACGCCATCTCTCCCTTCGCCCCGAGCCGCCGTTCGTCAAGTCGCCGTCATCCTTCCGGCCCAAAAACCGCCGCCACGCCCCTAATCCTTTCCGAGCGCTTCGCCACCCAAGAGTCCGCCGCAACCTTCCCTCTCCATTCCTCTATTTCTTCCGAGCTCCCGTACACAAATCCGTCGCTTTCGCTCTTCGTCTTCCCCGGCTACGGCAAAGATCCACCTCGCCGCCGCATCGTCTTCGCTTCTCCGTCCCTCGACGCAAGGGCCCCCGCCACCCGCTTCATCAAGGCTATTGGCTCGAACCCACTGTCGGCGCCCTCACGCCGCGCCATGGGTCATGGCGCCAATGGGGCCAGTAGTGGGCCTCGCATGATGTACTGTGCAGCCCGTTAGCACAGTACCATCTTTTATTTTTCGGGTGTTAATTTAGTTAAAATCCGGAAAATCGATATAAATTCCAGAAAAATGTCCAAAAATCCCAAAAATCCAAAAAAGCCAAAAATACATTTTCTTGACCGGTTCGAGCCGCTGAGTCCAAAAATGATCTCCGTTTCGCCATACCAAGTCCAGAAAATTCCTGAAGTGCCCTCGAACTCCGTTCCGGCCATTTTCTCTCCCGTTCCTTTTTCCGTTTTCTTTCCTTTTATTGTCTTATTCGTTTATTTATCGATTGCGTTTCCTCGCGTTAGATCCGACGTCGGGCAACAGCAGTGAGCACGGATCTGGAGCAGAGCACACGGCAATTGTCGCAGAGCGAAGCCGACTGAGGGCCGCACATTTACACCGACCGTCTCTCGCTAGGCGAACCCCTAACCCCGCAAGGCAAGCCACACTCCTTGAACATGTTTGATCCCACTTTGCCGTATATTTATGGTATATATGTAGTTATTGCATTTGCTTGTAAATAGAGTAGAAATATAAAAATGAGCTAGTTTAGAAAGACATGACTAGTTAAAACCTACATCCTTGTTAAGACCATGTTGATTATGCCCTATTCGGTTGTAACCCTAAGTTATCATTAACGAACCATCGTAGGTTAGTTATAATAAATAATCATTTCTTTTAATTACTGCTTAAAACTTGTTTATAAAATCTGCTACGGTTTGGGGGACAGTCTTGGGTGGACCATGAAAGGTGGATGCTGGCCCAAGCTCCAAACCGATGACAAGCCCAGTGTGGTGTGGAAAGGGTACAGGAGGTACCGGTGGTGCGGTGTGTGTCGGGCTTGTCTTCGGCAAATAAGGATCAACCCCTGGGCAAAGTAAATAACTCACTCCCCTCTCAACCACAAGTTGGG
This sequence comes from Guadua angustifolia, assembly GCA_036346375.1. Taxonomy (NCBI): domain Eukaryota; kingdom Viridiplantae; phylum Streptophyta; class Magnoliopsida; order Poales; family Poaceae; genus Guadua; species Guadua angustifolia. The sequence continues at coordinate 9,599,601 of CM070510.1, read as the reverse complement.
TCGGTCAATACTGTTGGCTCGATCCACGAGTCTTGCAGATATTGTCTTTTCCCTTGGAATGCCTACAGGTGGATTTTCATTCTCTGTGAAGGAATGGATAGCGATTGTGTGGGAGTGAAACGGGATGGAGAAGCCATTCGGCGGTTTTCACAACAGTAGGTTTCCTCAGTTGGTCAGCCGCTTTGCCCGCTTGACCAGTGGGTACTGGAAACTGGGGATGTGCACCACCTACTGGGTAGGAGCTAAAGAGGGGAAATTCAATGAAAGGTTATGTTAATCTCGGCCCGGCCGCATGCATAAAAGCTGCATGTTTATCTCGGGTGGCATCAACGACCGTAGATATCTTGTGGGTAAAGTTGAGTAGCTCTGTAGAGTGATCTAAATGGTATTCGAATCTGTGCGTGCTTCAGGTAAATGAAGTCAAGTTAATTTCGGTGATTCCGAGAATCGAGCTTGAGTAGTTTTGATCATAAATTTGCGTAAACGGATTTTGTAAAAATCGATTGGTGGTGTTGTGATAATGATGATGATTGATTGATTTATGTTTCTTTTGTATTATACTTAATCCTAGCTCATGCATCCACCAAATAATTAAACTTATGCCAATTCCTTGAAATTCGTGCATGTAATATTCAGAATCTCCGTGTGGTTTGTTGAGTACGGTTGTGTACTCACCCTTGCTCCTAAACTTATCTTTTAGAATTTCAAGAAGACAGCATTTAATTCGGAGAGCGTAGTTGACGATGTTATTTGGTTTTGAAGGCCTTGATCTATCTCGCCGAGCCTTTCGTGGTTATTTTGGTAATGTATCTGGTGCCAGCCGCACCTTTTGTAAAACTCTGGCCGTTAGGCCCTTAAATTATCTATAAAATATTTGCTTTTGCTTTATATCTGGTAATGTACACTTGGTTATCTTCAGCTAAATTCCTAGGTAGCTGTGAAGATATTTATACGCACCCCCCCTAAAAAGGGCGGTCCGTTACATAGACACAAGAAAATTTGTCAAGAACATCGTACATATATGTAAGATAGTGAATGCTGCAACCTTACCTATGGGGTGAGGATTTTTGAGTGCATCAAGACTGAAGAAATGCAAACATCAAGGGTACTTGTCAACGTTTTTGAGGGTGTGTGTTGGTTGTTTGTATGGTGTCTGAATCGTATGAGTGGATGTAACTGTATCTGTTAGGCACATGTTTGGTTTCCTGTTCATCCATGCTAAGTAGATGCAATTGCACCCACTCAATGCATGCATGTAACTGGATTAGAAAGGCATCTTTTGGAATTTTTGTATGATTTTATTTATATTTCATTTTTGTGTGGTTTTATCTGCGTCGGTATCTACTTATTCATTCGTTGCAGCCTTTTATACGCTGAAATTGAAATATGGAACACGACGTTCGTACCTGTATCTGCTCCTTTGTGTTTTTAGATCAAAAGGACATCACAAAGATGTCCCAGTTCCAATTACTGAAAATGAGTAAAACTTCAGTCAAGTTCTTACATCTCTTTTCAGCCTCCAGCAAACACAACCTGACAGCACGCAAAACTATAGAAAGCAAAAAGGAAACCCCAGCGCCCAAAACCTGAACAGCAACTAGAAACATATGTAGCAGCCTCCTGGGCAAACCCTCAAACACGAAACACCAGTAAACACTACCAGACTCCACCTCAAAAGCATTACTTGACAACCGGATGGACTAACATCAGGACATAGCTCTCCAAGGAACCAGCATTTTAACGACAAAATAGAGAAATCATCACCACCACAGGACACCCAGAAACCATAAACTACTTACTGCCATCCAACAGATTACTGATGAACTCTGCACGTGACTTCAATTCCTCAAAACTGCTTGCATCCTGAGCTTGCTTCTTCAAACATTCACCCTTGTCCATGAACTCCCGAAACCCAGCGGTAGTGGAGCTTGAATTCTTAACTCCAGATACCTGCAGAACTGATCCATTTTGCCATCATATCCTCCCTGTACAGCACCCTCCAATCCTTTAACGAAGAAATCATTCTTCTCCAAATCGTTTTTACATTGATCCAACACTGAAGACGGAAAATCAAGTCATTTCTGTTAATCCAAATGCCCCAAAGGGCAGCTGCGCAGATAGTATTAAGAACTGCATTTTTATCATTACTAAGCCAAAAACGAGCTACAGATTCAAAGTTAGAACCAATACTAATCTCAAAGAAATCCCCCACCACACACCAAATGTTTGTAGCCACAACACATTGAAAGAAAATATGAACCACAGATTCAGGTTCGGAGCAAAAGCTACAGCCAACCCCCCTATCCATACCTCTTTTCAATAGATTATCACGAGTCATAAGTTTGTTATGGGAGACAAGCCAAAGGAAAAATTGAATTTTTGGGGGAACAACCAGATTCCAAACTGCGGGAATAAAAACTGGCAACACACCTCTAAAATTAATAATAGCATAAAGGGATTTGACAGAGTAGACACCATTGCTATTATATTGCCAAACTAAAGCATCATCTTCGTTAGTAAGATTTACAGACTTAACCACCTCCACTAACTCAAGCCATCTGATCATCATATTGTCAGAGAACGTTCTTCTGAAAGTACATCTAACATTATAACTGTCCCAAATTTCAGCGATAGTACAACCCTTTTCATTAACCAAACCGTAAAGATCTCGGAATTGAATAGCCAAACAGGAATTCCCAAACCAAACGTCTGTAAGTTCAACCTTCATTAGTTATGGTTTTGGTGTTAATGACAAATCTAATCGTGCGTTAATGACAAATCTAATATTAAGTTTATCCCCTAATGCGATTTTATTTTTAATGACAAATCTTATATCGAGACTAACTTGTCTATTTAGAATATCCTTGATTAGTCTCATCGTATTGAAAAATGAAAAACCCAAGGTATGTTTGCATATTCATTCTAATATTAGTTGCATACTTTGGAGTCAAGTTAAAGTATGAATGTCCCCGTTATATTAACCACAAAATGTGCATTATATTTCTCAATCCATATATTACATGGATGCACATATTTAGGGGGAGTTTGTAGTTTAACTTGAAAGTCTCTTTGTATTGATCAATTCGTTATTGACACACATATAGGGATCAAGACAAAGAAACTAAATCCTTGAGTATATATTTGAATTGCCTAGTTATAAGTATACTCATGGTAATATAGGATATACTCCAATACGATCAATTTGAATATGTGCATATTATCTCCAAGTCAATCATATTTATGCACATATACATGTGGGTGTATTCTATAGTTGATGATCTAGAGTAATGATCATTTCCATACAATTTACATATAATGGATCATTACTTTCCATCAACATGAGTATATGAAAACTTGTGTAGTTAATATATACTCATATCAATTTAAATGATAATTTAAATTGAGTTCATTTGTCTTAATTAATTATTAACTAACACTTCATCATGTGTTGATGGTGCTCCGTGATTAATTGAGGACAATGAATAGTTCTTAAGTAAATTAAGCATGTGTTGCATTATTATACTTAAGACACAATTAAATCATTTCAATTGATTTAGGTTGTGCTCAATTGATCTAGAGGCATCCATTATGTGTTAATGGAGTGCAAGAGATAATTGAGACAACCATGCATCTTGGACTAACAAGTTTCTTGAGTTATGTTTGAGTTAGGTCCAAAGATGAATGAGATAATGAGAACGGGACAAGGACGGCATCATGAGTTGATGGGCGCCAGAGTGGATCCCAAGAGGAGTCGAGTAGAGATCCGGGGAGTATCAGCGATGATCATAAAGACCCCAAAGGGATTGCTTATGTATGCTGTAAAGGTATAACTAGATAGGCTAAGGACTTTTGTAGTCTTTGAGTCTAAGGTTTTATTGCCGTGCTATTAAGAGGGTCGCTCTCAGCTTGAGCTTCATCATGTGTTGGTGATCTCATTCGCGCTCACTCGAGCTCAAACCATTTGGATTTGATTTTTGCATGAGGGTTAACCATTTGGCATGTGTTGCGAATGGGTTAAATTTATGCTTGGTTGTATTTGGTTTTCGCATTATGCTTTGATTTGCATGTGTTGCAAATAGGATAAGCTAGTGCGTTGGCTTTTGCGTGAAGTTCACTTTTGCATGTGTTGCATTTGTTGAAGCTTCATGCTTTGGTTTCGCAAAACATCTTTCTAAAACCGTGTAGTTGCTTGGAGCTAAGTTTTGCATGTGTTGCAAAAGGAGAGAGCTCAAGCATGATTTGGTGATTGTGGTTGTGTATGTGCTAGAGGCTCGCATGTGTTGTGAGTAAAGAGCACATAAGGTTGTGTTGGTTTTTAATGTGATCAATTTGGTGTTTGTGTGTTTGTATGGAGCTAGAGGCTTGCATGTGTTGCGAGTAAAGAGCTCATACATGTGATTTGGTTTTAGTTGAAGATTGGTTTCGATGTTGCATTGAACTAGAGAATTGCATGTGTTGCAATTAGAGAGTTCATGCATCCTGATTTTGTGTTGCTTGGAGCTAGACTTTTGCATGTGTTGCAAAGAGTAGTGCTCAAGCATGAAATGTGTTTATTATGCTATTTGCAAGTTAGTTGCGAATAAACCGAGTTTTATGAGTCCTAATCCCGAGAGCATGTGAGTGGGGCTTGCAATGGGTGTTGGCAAGTTGACCGGGTCTTGTGTTGACCTTCACATGGCTAGGGGGATTAATCTCATAAACTCGAGTTTGATTTGCTTAATACGTTTTGCAAATAGATCTTGAGTTGGTTGTGAAATGTGTTTTCGCAATTTGGTTTGAATTCTTTGAGCATGAGCTAAGTTGGTGCAAATGTGTTTTGCACGTGTATATGATCATGTGTTGATCATCCTTATGGCTCAAAGAATAATGTTGGGTTTTGGAGAAATGGATTTTGAGTTGAATTTCCTGAATTTCTCCTCATACGGTACTCTCAAGGTTTGCTTATGAGTATCAAGAATGCGATACTACCGGGTTAAGCCTTGGTAGCTCTTTGGCAGAGCGTGTGTTTTTCAGCGTTGAGGCCGGCACTCTCGCTGATGGGAGCGGTAGTGTCAGAATGCGACTACTGCCCTCAGAGGCTGGTAGTAACCGAAATGTGTCCGTTAGCCGATCAGTTTGGGGCTATGGTGTACTACCTGCCCTTAGAGGGCGTGTAGTACAAGACTTTGTCGATTCGCCCATTTTGCCCCCCAAACGGCTAGTTTTCTTGTGGGAGCTATATATACCCCTTGGGGGGCTTGGGGCAAGGGTTGTTGGTGTTGTTCTTTGTGTGTAGGAGTTGTGTGCATGTGTTGCTCTTCTCCATTTGCTTCTTGAGCTTAAGAGTGAGACTAATTGCATGTGTTGCAATTAGGAAGTGATTTGAGAGCCTCTTGTGCATGTGTTGCACTTGAGGGAGGCCTTGTGCATGTGTTGCACTTGGTGATCACCGAGGAGCGCATTTGTTGTGCCCGGTGTGGTTCAAGCGAAGGAGCGGCTTATTACTCTTGGAGGTTGCCGACTCCTAGACGGCGAGGCGTCGTGGCGCGGAGCTCTCAAGGTTGTGAGAAGCCCCGCGAAGTTTGTGAAGGTTCAGTTGAGCCTACGGCGAGCGTGAAAACCACGACTAGTGAAAAAGGCGGTGCTCGAGCGGAGCCGTCCAAGTGTGGACTAGCCTCAACGTGGACTAGGGGAGACCGGCAAGTCTCCGAACACCACGGAAAAACATCGGTTGTCCCTTGTCTCTTTACTTTCAAGTATTTACCTTTTGTATATTATTGATTGCTTGAATGTATTAGAATTGCTTAGTATTAATTGATTGTTCAATTTAGCAATTCTAGTGTAGAGACTTAATTTAGATAGTGCACTAGTGAGCCTAGTCGATTTAGGCTTTAAATTGTCAAAACCTATTTATCGCTTCTGCATATACTTTGATTAGGTTTTGACTTAGGGGTGTATTAGAGCGAATTGATTTGTGAGCAATCGATTTTGTAAAACGCCTATTCACCCCCCCCTCTAGGCGCATCCTCGACCCTACAAGTGGTATCAGAGCCACGGTCACTCTCATTTTAGGCTTAACCGTCTAGAGAGTAAAAAGATGGCGCCTAGCGGATTAGTGCACTCACACGATCCACTCATGCTTAATGAATCAAATTATGCTCAATGGAAATTATTTATGATCGATTATTTTAAATCCATGAGCCCACAAATTTGGTGGATCGTAGATGTCGGCATTTCTTCTCCAATTAATGATATTGCTCCAACTAAAGGAGATGAGAAATATCTACATCTAGACGCTCAAGCTACTAACGTTTTATTTAGTGTTGTGAGCATAGAAATATTTAATCTCATTTGCAACCTCTCGAGCGCTCATGAAATGTGGATAAAGCTTCAAGACAAATTTGAATTATCCACGTCATCAAGCGAGGATTGCATTGAGGAAGAAGTGTCGGTTGACGATTCAACTTCAACATCAAGCGATGAACCGACATCTCCTTCAACCTCAACCTCCGCCTCAGCGGCAGCATTTAATCTTCACTTATATCAAAAATTCGTTGCTTCATGGCAAAAGGTAAAGATGAGGTATGTGATGACGAAGAGCCCTCTTATGATGATTTAATGGATATGTTAGAGGAGCTCAATAATTATCTTAGGAAGGAGAAAACAAAATATAAGATTTTAAAGTTAGAACATGAGTCACTTAAAAATGATTATGATGTTCTAAAAGAAAATCATGAAAAGTCCTTCTCAAGGAATTTAGTAAAGCTAGTTTGGATAGTGCTATTCAATGTAATCTAGATGATGAATTGCCTTGCTTAAATTCTATTACAATCAATTCATCAAATAAATGCATATCCACATCTAGCGATGATTTGCCTTATTGCTCTAATGAAATTGCTTCTAGTTCCTCTATGTCTTTAGATGCTAATATTGTAGAGGAAAACAATGAGCTCAAGGCTCAAGTCATTAAATTGGAAAATGACTTGAAGAGGTGCGTAAAGGAAAAGCCCTCCTCGGCGAAATCTTGAGCAAGCCAAGGGCGCCTCAAGACAAGCGAGGACTCTGCCACAACTCCAAGAGGGAGAATAGCAAGACGAGGCACAATGCGCGACACACGAAGACCATCAAGTGCTTCAGATGCAACAAGAAGGGCTACCTCGCCCTCGTGTGCCCTAACAAAGTGGATGTCAAGCCACAAGCATCAACCATGAGGCAAACCGCAAGGAGCAAGTCAAATCGGTCAAGAGAGGGCCAAATAGCGTAACGTGCTTCAATTGTCGGGAAAAGGGACACTTCGGTAAGGATTGTCCCAAAGGTATAACTCCTAAGCCTATTCTCATTAATGATAATTATTTGCTTAGGAAGGACAAGAATGGTAATGTGTTTGCCAAGCTTGTCAAGTCCCCTATGCCCGTTCAAAATGATATTTATTTGCATAGGAAGAGCAATTCTAGAAATGTGTTTGCTCAAAATGCTAGATTTCCTAAGAATAAGAAAATTCATGATAATCATATGCTTAGGAAAAATAATTATAGCAAAACATTTACTAGAAATGCTAGATCCTCTAAGCCAATCCATAATTTCAATTATCATATGCTTAGAAGAGATCAAACTAGAAATGGTTTTGCAAAATATCAATGCCCTCCTAAGTCCTCTCACTTAAATCCAAATACTTTGCCTAGGAGGAATAAGTATCGCAAAACTATTCTTAGTCATGTTAGTCAATTCAATAATGTTAAAATTAGGACCATTTGGGTTCCTAAATCAATTGTGACTAACGTTGTCGGACCCAACAAGGATTGGGTACCAAAAACCGCCTAAAAGATTTTTAGGCAATAAAGAGATGGATTGGACGCTTGCACATCAAGAGGAGAAGGATTACATTGGTCTACAAGTGGTGTCAAGCATGAAGAACAACATGTCCATCATGAGCCAATGTTATCTCTGTAACAAGCAATTTAAATTGATTCTTATGTCTTATAGCCTTGTGTAGGTTATATTGAAATATTAATGAATATCAATTTAGATTACTTGTTATAGCCACTTGCTCTCGCCTCTCATCTATTCTCTTATTGCAAATCTTGAGCAAGTTTAGGGAGTGGCACATTTAGGGGGAGTGTTAATTCATATTCATGTGTACCACATCCCTACGTGTGCCCATATTAATATAAGTGCGTATATATATATATTTTCAAAATCAACCATTTAGCCAAAAGTCAAATTTTTTGTATACTATTACTAATCTCGTGAAAAATTAGTTGAAAAATTTATACAAATGTTTTCGAAATGTTGTTCAAAGGTTTTGGCTTTACAAAATCTATGTTGACAAGAAAATGAGTTTTAACTCCAAAATCTAGTTACTAGTATCTTGATTTTGATTTAAACTTGAATTAAAAGTAAAAGGATTTTGAAAATAATTCCAAAATAAAAATCCTAGAGTTGGTCATTCTTAATAATTTTCGTGTTCAAAAGATTTTCAAAAGACCAACATGTCAAAAGATATTTGATTTTGAGACTCGCCGAAAAACTATACTTGACCCAAAATGGTCATATTATTGCACTTAGTGAGTTTCTCCATTTGGATCAATTCTTGTGTAGAATTGTAATTCAAAATGGTATTTTAGACTCATACACAAAATTCAAATCCATATATCTTACCCTTACTTCATTTGAATTCTTGTGCTATTTGGATTTGACTTTGCCTCTTCAATTTGGACTATTTAGGTCAAAAGCCAAAATTCATATTTAAAAGGCCCAAATTTATGAAAAGCTTTGAAAAAGTATTCTATTATGTATTTCAAATGTTTTACAAGTTTTCAAAGTGAAAACTATATGTTAAAATCTAATTTGGCTCAAAAACGATTTGATTTGAACCAAAATGGCCTATTTAGGCATATAGCTCAAATTGTGGCATTCGAGTTGGATTTCACCATAAATCTTGGCTATACACATTCTTGATACACCTATCTAAGCCATGGAAAAAGAAATTGCATGAAATCCAAACCGAAGTGCATTTTGAGGCTTTTCGTGAAAATCGATTTTGCTTTTTGCCTCAAAGCTTAAATTGCCATATCTTTCAAAATAAAATTGATTTTGAGAAAATTCTTTTTGCAAAACCTTCTAATTGGTCCAAAGTTCATCTCTGCAAAATTTCAAATTATTTGGACTTCATTTGAATCGATTTACCAAAATTTGCAAAAGACTGAAGTCTTGGTCGTCGGTGCGGTAGTACCGCCTTCCTTACCAATGATAATCCGGGTTTGCGGTACTACCGCCCTGTAGGCGGTAGTACCGCCCCGCAGAATTGGTTCTATTTTTTTTCAGGTTTTTTTTCGAGTTTTGCTTTGGGATATCTTTTGATTGGAATTTGATTTTTCAAAAATTCTTGTTGATATAATTTCTTATGATCCCAAAGTTTATTTTGGTAAAATTTCAAAAGTTTCTCGATTTATTTGAAGGGATTTCCAAGTGGTATCAGTTATGAGCATTTAAATGGACTTAAAGAGTGATTTTCACTTGATCCTTTGAAAAGACAAAACTTGTGCAATTCAAATGCAAATAACTCCATGATTCATTCATTGAATATCTTGGGGAGTTTATTTATTGCAAGTTTTGGGCACTTAATTGCTTCCAAGTGATATCATGCCTTTGTTTTGCTCGATACTCATTATTTGTGATCTTATTAATCCTTCTTGAGTTTTCGATACCGTAAGTATATTGCTCTGAGAATATTGCTCTGATACCCATCAAGTTTATCGATTATTTCTTCAAGTGGTATCAATGGAGCATTCATTCATTCCATATGCTTACAAGTGTATCTTTGTGTTTATCTTGTCTTTAAGTGGTATCATTGATTTCAATTATTTCCTACAAGTGGTATTTCATTACCTCTTTGTAGCATTATTGCGATACCCAAATTCTTGATTAAAATTTTTCCTCGCAAGCTAAAATTGTAAGTTCAACCGCCTAAGATTTATCTGTGTGAGAGTCTTTATGTGTTGTAATTCATAAAAGAGGAAAATATCTAATTGAGCATTGTTCTTTATCATAAATTTGAAAATGCTCATTTCATTTTGTTCTTCATGCAAAGCCCTTGAGATAGATTTAAAGTGGTATCTAACTTCTCAAGTGGTATCTATTTCTTTTGGGTTCCTCGTTTGACCTATTAGGCAAAGTATTGGATTCTTTAAAAGAATCATGTTGAAAAGTTGCAAAGCCTAATAAAATGAGGAGTGAATTATTTGAAATTTGAAACACATTCAAATATCTTTTAGTTTCAAATAAACCGTGTGATACCCTTACTTGCTTTTTCACGCTCATCTTTACAAGTGGTATTTGTTTTACAAGTGGTATCCACAAATCCAAATATGGTCTCTTTTCGAGTTTTCTTCTTTTGGTATCAGGCCATATTTCAAATAAAACGAGTTTTTATTTGGGATTTCATTGATTATCTCTTTCATTTGGTATCTAAAATAATTCATTGCCAAGGTCATAAGTGTTAATTTCAACCCTTGTATGACCTTCATTAGATATGACCCCTAAAAGAAATTGTTAAATGCCAAAAGGGGAAGAATAATTGAATAATCAAAAGGGGGAGAATATTTAAAATATGTTTGCCAAAAAGAGAAAGAATGTATTCCAAGTTAATCTTTTAGTTTTTTTATTTTTTGGTGTTTAATGCCAAAAGGGGGAGAATTAGGAAGCTTAATATCATTTGGCTTAAAAAGGGAGCTTAATATGATTAAGGAGGAAAATTAATTGTCATATGCATTCTAAATTGTCAATGCTTATATTGTTTACAATATGCATATGTATTCAAATGGCTTAAATTCTCTCGGTATATTAGTTTTAATCCAAATGTGCTTATTAAGCTTGGATTTGTCATTAATCACCAAAAAGGGGGAGATTGTAAGTTTAACCTTCATTAGTTATGGTTTTGGTGTTAATGATAAATCTAATCGTGCGTTAATGACAAATCTAATATTAAGTTTATCCCCTAATGCGATTTTATTTTTAATGACAAATCTTATATCGAGACTAACTTGTCTATTTAGAATATCCTTGATTAGTCTCATCGCATTGAAAAATGGAAAACCCAAGGTATGTTTGCATATTCATTCTAATATTAGTTGCATACTTTGGAGTCAAGTTAAAGTATGAATGTCCCCGTTATATTAACCACAAAATGTGCATTATATTTCTCAATCCATATATTACATGGATGCACATATTTAGGGGGAGTTTGTAGTTTAACTTGAAAGTCTCTTTGTATTGATCAATTCGTTATTGACACACATATAGGATCAAGACAAAGAAACTAAATCCTTGAGTATATATTTGAATTGCCTAGTTATAAGTATACTCATGGTAATATAGGATATACTCCAATACGATCAATTTGAATATGTGCATATTATCTCCAAGTCAATCATATTTATGCACATATACATGTGGGGTGTATTCTATAGTTGATGATCTAGAGTAATGATCATTTCCATACAATTTACATATAATGGATCATTACTTTCCATCAACATGAGTATATGAAAACTTGTGTAGTTAATATATACTCATATCAATTTAAATGATAATTTAAATTGAGTTCATTTGTCTTAATTAATTATTAACTAACACTTCATCATGTGTTGATGGTGCTCCGTGATTAATTGAGGACAATGAATAGTTCTTAAGTAAATTAAGCATGTGTTGCATTATTATACTTAAGACACAATTAAATCATTTCAATTGATTTAGGTTGTGCTCAATTGATCTAGAGGCATCCATTATGTGTTAATGGAGTGCAAGAGATAATTGAGATAACCATGCATCTTGGACTAACAAGTTTCTTGAGTTATGTTTGAGTTAGGTCCAAAGATGAATGAGATAATGAGAACGGGACAAGGACGGCATCATGAGTTGATGGGCGCCAAGAGTGGATCCCAAGAGGAGTCGAGTAGAGATCCCGGGAGTATCAAAGCGATGATCATAAAGACCCCAAAGGGATTGCTTGCGTATGGCAAAGGTATAACTAGATAGGCTAAGGACTTTTGTAGTCTTTGAGTCTAAGGTTTTTATCGCGTGCTATTAAGAGGGTCGCTCTCAGCTTGAGCTTCATCATGTGTTGGTGATCTCATTCGCTGCTCACTCGAGCTCAAACCATTTGGATTTGATTTTTGCATGAGGGTTAACCATTTGGCATGTGTTGTAATGGGTTAAACTTATGCTTGGTTGTATTTGGTTTTCAGATTATGCTTTGATTTGCATGTGTTGCAAATAGGATAAGCTAGTGCGTTGGCTTTTTGCGTGAAGTTCACTTTTGCATGTGTTGCATTTGTTGAAGCTTCATGCTTTGGTTTCATAAAACATCTTTCTAAAACCGTGTAGTTGCTTGGAGCTAAGTTTTGCATGTGTTGCAAAAGGAAAGAGCTCAAGCATGATTTGGTGATTGTGGTTGTGTATGTGCTAGAGGCTCGCATGTGTTGTGAGTAAAGAGCACATAAGGTTGTGTTGGTTTTAATGTGATCAATTTGGTGTTTGTGTGTTTGTATGGAGCTAGAGGCTTGCATGTGTTAAGCAGTAAAGAGCTCATACATGTGATTTGGTTTTAGTTGAAGATTGGTTTCGATGTTGCATTGAACTAGAGAATTGCATGTGTTGCAATTAGAGAGTTCATGCATCCTGATTTTGTGTTGCTTGGAGCTAGACTTTTGCATGTGTTGCAAAGAGTAGTGCTCAAGCATGAAATGTGTTTATTGCGTTATTTGCAAGTTCGCAGTCTTGAATAAACCGAGGTTTATGAGTCCTAATCCGAGAGCATGTGAGTGGGGCTTGCAATGGGTGTTGGCAAGTTGACCGGTCTTGTGTTGACCTTCACATGGCTAGGGGATTAATCTCAAAAACTCGAGTTTGATTTGCTTAATACGTTTTGCAAATAGATCTTGAGTTGGTTGTGAAATGTGTTTTGCAATTTGGTTTGAATTCTTTGAGCATGAGCTGTTGGTGCAAATGTGTTTTGCACGTGTATATGATCATGTGTTGATCATCCTTATGGCTCAAAGAATAATGTTGGGTTTTGGAGAAATGGATTTTGAGTTGAATTTCTGAATTTCTCCTCATAGGCACTCCAAGGGTTTGCTTATGTAGTACAAGCAAATGCAGTATCTAGGGGTTAAGCCAGTAGCTCTTTGGCGTAACGCAGTGTTTTCAGTCGAGGTGGGCACTACCGCTCGGTGGGAGCGGACTCACTGCCCTCGAGAGGCGGTAGTACGGAAAAATGTCCGTTAGCCGACTGTTGAGGGAGGGCAGGTGACTCACTGCCCTTAGAGGGCGGTGAGTACCAAGACTTTGTCGATTTACCATTTTGCCCCCAAACGGCTAGTTTTCTTGTGGGGAGCTATATATACCCCTTGGGGGCTTGGGGCAAGGGTTGCCGTGGTGTTGTTGTGTGTAGGAGTTGTGTGCATGTGTTGCTCTTCTCCATTTGTTTCTTGAGCTTAAGAGTGAGACTAATTGCATGTGTTGCAATTAGGAAGTGATTTGAGAGCCTCTTGTGCATGTGTTGCACTTGAGGAGGCCTTGTGCATGTGTTGCACTTGGTGATCACCGAGGAGCGCATTTGTTGTGCGGTGTGGTTCAAGCGAAGGAGCGGCTTATTACTCTTGGAGGTTGCCGACTCCTAGACAGCGTGGCGTCGCTTGGCGCTGGAGCCTCAAGGTTGTGAGAAGCCCCCCAAGTTTGTGAAGGTTCGGGTTGAGCCTACGCCACGAGCGTGAAAAACCACGACTAGTGGAAAGAGGCGGTGCTCGAGCGGAGCCGGTCCAAGTGTGGACTAGCCTCAACGTGGACTAGGGAGACCAAGAAGTCTCCTAACACCACGGAAAAACATCGGTTGTCCCTTGTCTCTTTATTTTCAAGTATTTACCTTTTGTATATTATTGATTGCTTGAATGTATTAGAATTGCTTAGTATTAATTGATTGTTCAATTTAGCAATTCTAGTGTAGAGACTTAATTTAGATAGTGCACTAGTGAGCCTAGTCGATTTAGGCTTTAAATTGTCAAAACCTATTTATCGCTTCTGCATATACTTTGATTAGGTTTTGACTTAGGGGTGTATTAGAGCGAATTGATTTGTGAGCGATCGATCTTGTAAAACGCCTATTCACCCCCCCTCTAGGCGCATCCTCGACCCTACAACGTCCTCCCAAAACCTAATTTTAGTTCCATTCCCAACATACCATTTATACCCAAATTTTGTAGCTTGCATGGCCCAAATAACTCCCTTCCAAAAAGCAGAAGCATGATCAGACCCCAAAACAAAAACATTTGGATTGTCCACATTATATTTGTGTTTGATAACATCTTTCCACAGTTTATCTTCATTAGCATATAATCTTCTAATCCAAGACGCCAAAAGACAAAGATTTAAGTCTCTGATGTTCGGGACCCCAAGACCACCAAAAGCCTTGTCCATGCACACTAAATGCCAACTAGCCAGATGTAATCTATTATGCCCTTCATAATCATCCCAGAGACAATTGGCCATATGCGAATTAATAAGATTTAAAGCCCATTTAGGGAACTTGAAAAAGGAAAGCAAATACAAAGGAATACTCGCCAAGCAAGATTTGATTAAAACTAACCGACCGCTATATGAAAGCAACTTCCCTCTCCAACCAGCAATTCTTTTCGGGATTTTATCAATAAGCGGTTGAAGATCTTCCCTTTTAATTTTATCATGATGAAGAGGGATACCAAGGTATTTAATAGGAAACTTCCCAATTTTACAGCAAAAAATATCCGCAAACACCTTAGTTTCATCATTATCACAGCCGATAGAGATCAACTCACTCTTATGAAAGTTAATCCTCATCCCAGACATTTGTTCAAAACAGATGAGTAACCATTTGAGATGTAAAGCATAACTCACGCTATTCTTTAAGAATAAGATGGTATCATCAGCATACTGTAAACTAAGAATTCCACCAGGGTAAAGATCATCACACAAACCTTTAATCAAGTTATTATTCGCAGCCTTATGCATAATTCTAGCAAAAACATCAGCTACTAAATTGAAAAGGATGGGAGAGAGAGGATCACCCTGTCTTAATCCTTTACCAGTTTGAAAAAAATCACTCTCAACGTTGTTGATTTTAACTCCCACAAAGCCTTTATTCAAAATCAAATAGATCCACGTTCGCCACTTAGACCCAAAACCTCGTTTATCCAAAATGTCTAACAAAAAACTCCAGTTAACCTTGTCATAAGCTTTCTCATAATCAAGCTTAAGGACAAGGCCTTTCTCTCTATCACGATGAATTTCATGGATAACCTCGTGAGCAGTGACTACACTTTCTAAAATATATCTATTTTTAATAAAGGCGGATTGGTTATGCAAAATAATTCGATCACAAATAGAGCCAATTCTATTAGTCAACACTTTAGTAACAATTTTGTAATCGCAATTCAACAAACCGATTGGCCTAAACCGCTTAATATTACGAGCATCATTTTCTTTAGGAATTAGAGAGATCATGGCAAAATTAAGCCTAAACAGATCAAAATCACAAGTTTCTAAGTTTTTAAACAAAGCCATAAGGTCATCCTTAATAACGCTCCAAAACTTTTGATAAAAAATAAACGGAAGACCGTCGGGGCAGAGCACCATCAGAATAAGAGTCAAAAACCGCTTTCTTGACCTCTTCTTCAGTAAAAGGAGCCTCAAGAAGTTGGTTCTCATCCGCAGTAACTTTCTCATCATCGCTAAAAAACAAGTTCCCTAAGTTAATGTTAGGCTTAGATTCAAAACCGAATAGAGTTTTATAGTATTCACAAGCAACCTTCAACAAATCCTCAGTTTCATAAACTGGCCCATCAGGCCCCTCAAGAACATTAATTAAATTTTTCCTACGTCTTTGATTAGCCACCGCATGAAAATACTTAGTATTCCTGTCCCCTTCTTTAATGTGTTTTTCTCTAGCCCTTTGCCTGGCTTTAGTCTCCTCTATATCCCAAATCTTACCAATCTCATGTTTTATAAACAATAACCTATCCTCCTCTTCCCTGGTAAGACTTCTGGATTCAGCAAGAATGTCAATATCATCAAATTCTTTCAGCAAAGATCTGCTCCTTTGTGTTGTTCATCGAATATTTGAGTTAATTTTCTGCTGCGGATTTTAGTTTTGGATTAGCTGAAATCCAACGCGATTACACTCTGCAACAGCACTGCAGAGTTGCAGACAGAAGAGAGGTCCGCTGGAAAGCAAAGGCTTCACGGCCCGGGCCAGTGGGTTTTGGGTAGGCCTGGTAATGGCCCAAGGCCCCCCATCTTACCCAACCTTGTACCAAATATTCCAGCACACAGCCCAACTCGATCCAAACCCACTGGATAATCTAGCAATTTTACCCCAGCCCGGCCCAATAGCATGGCTTGTTCGTCGTCTCGACGAACTCAACCGTCGCCGCCGTTACGTGATTTGTTTTAGGAGCTGTTTGGTTCGGCATTTTTTAGCCTGTAATGGCTCCCGGCGTTTAGGGGTGGGCATTTTTAAACCGAAACCGAAAAACCGAATTGAACCGAACCGAATTAACTGATTTTTTCGGTTTTCGGTTTACGGTTCGGTTTTTTTTTCGCTGCTTTTCGTTCTTCGGTCTTCGGTTCGGTTTTCGTTTTCTGGCAACCGAACAAATCGAACCACCGATTTGTGCACAGGTGAGCAAAGCGAGGTGGCGTCTGGGCCGTTTGGCGAGGGTTTTCGTTTTCCCGGCTGAATGACCCCGAGCCCTCGACCCAACTGGCGATTCATTCTTTCCCCATTCCCAGCCTCAACCACTCAAGTGCGGCGCCAAACCCTAGCTGAAGCCTGAAGACCTGAAGTCGTGGGCTCGCCGGTCGCTGCTGGCGGCGTCTCTCCGTCGGCTCGTCCAACCCCGCTGGCCGTAGCTCCGCCTTGCCCTCCGACTCCAAGGCTCCGCCGTTCCGCCCTCTGGTTCTCTCCGAGCCGATCTGACCAGCGGCTCCGCCATTCCACCCTCAGTCCGAGACTCCGAGCCTCGATCTGTGCTCGCCGCCGTCCGTCCCCAAGTCTGGCCGGTGAGGTAAAACTCCGAAGTCTAACTCCTCATAAAATCTATATAGATTTGAGTTGAATGGTTCCCCCTCTGTAGTTCCCCCTTTGCCCAACCCTAGCTAAAGTCACGAAGACCATATGGAGATGATGTCTTTGCTAGTTCTGCAATTCTGGACTTAGCTTTCCAGTTTCCATGCTTCTGTCATTCTGTGTAAGCTGCTTGCGTAACCTGGTTCTGGACTTAGCTTGATAGCTTCTGTGTAAGACCATATGGAGATTATGTCTGCTGTGCTGAGTTTTGGTATTCAGGAATCAGACATTGTTGTCTGCTTTAGATTTGGTATTCAGGAATCAGACATTGTTGTCTGCTGTGCTGAGTTTTTTCGGTTAACCGAAAAACCGAATTAACCGAACTGATTTGGTTCGGTTTTTAAGAAATTTCGGTTTCGGTTCGGTTCGCAAAATTCAAAAACCGAAATTTTGAAAAACTGAAAAAACCGAACCGAAAAAACCGAATTAACCGAATGCCCAGGCCTACCGGCGTTTTCGGTTGTCGTTGAATTGCGTTTGGTTACGTGATTTGTTTTAGATGTAGCCTCCGTCGCGCTCTCTCCCCAGTGATTGGTTCTCATCGTCGCCGCTTCCGTTTTGGTCCCCAGATGCCATTCGGTGCCAACACCATTGGGCATTCACCGATGTTCAAGACGCTGCCGGCGATATCGCTTCGTCGGCTCCAACTCCAATAGGAACCATCAGTCGTGTCGCCGCCTGGATCGACGATGCCCTCCGGTGAGCCCCTCCATGCTATTGCAGATTTGCGGTCTGGACCCATTCTATCGATCTGAATCCGATCCAACCCATTCAGAGCCAAACCCAGCCCGACCCTACCCTTTTAAGCGCGACCCATTTCATAATAATGGCCTGAAGCCGGCCCATCGAAAAGCCCAGCCCTTTAAGTACTGACGTGCTCGGCCTCGTCGCTAGAGCCAAAAATCCTCTTCCTCTTCCTTCGCCTAGATCGCCATTTGCTCCGCTCTGCTCTAGCTACTTGCCGTCTTGCGCCACCTCCGCCGGCGGCAGGCTGGTTCTCCTGCTCTCTGTCTTGCCTGGTTCGTCCCCTCCCTCGCCCCCTCTCTTTCTTTAGAATACCCCAGTTCGATCTGTTTCTTGTTTCCGTGCCTGCACTGCAAACATCGGATCTCCTCCTCTTAGCTCCCTCGTAGCGACCAAAAGAAGTTGCTGTAGACTACAGGTTGGTGCGGATCTTGCGGGGGATTCGGAAGGGCCTTGCAAAAACAACAGTTTAACTGTAACCATTTGTTCTTTTCCTGCCCAAATCGGCCCTTTCTTGTGGTTTTGGGCCTCACTAGTTATTACTGCCGACTCTTTTGTTAATACGGTCATTTCATAGTAGCTCGTTGCAATTGCAATAGGTTGTTTCTAGAGACCACTATAAACGCAGAAATGAATATCTTACAATCGTGTTATGCTATCATCAATCTCTTCGATAGTTCCATCTCCTAGCTGAAATTTGGTTAGATCATACTCGATTCGACAATTTAGGAACAGAAACTAACTGGATGTACTTTTTTGTGTTTGTGTTTTCTTTTGAACATGAAACGCTTGGGTACCTGAAACAGTTTGTGTGCTACAGTTGCTGAGTTGCAGTATGCAGCAGGTGTCAAATTATTAGTTTTGCTAACTCATCTGGCATTACCATGCCATTGTCTACTTCTGTCAAACAGTAAATTTGAGCCTATTTGAAGGATGTAAATAATAAAATTGGAGGCATTAGTTTTTGGTGCTTTTTAGGTTTTGAAATGTGTTGCCTTATGCGATGCAACCAAAGTGCACATCAATCAAATTGAACGCTGGATTTATATGGCAAAATTAACGGAGTTCCTAACACAAAGGTATCATTTCCTTAGCGATGCGAGATAAATTGCATGCCCACATGAAGTTTTGGACAAAATAAAATATTTCTGTGGTTCTTTGAAATGATATTTTCTCCTGTTTCTCTTTCATGTCATTCTTGAGTATGCATTGTGGATCATGTTTCCCTATGCCGGCATATATCCTCTGAATTGTGTAATTCTAATGTAGTGGAGCAGTCCAAGCAGAGCTGATGGCTGCATCAGAACCAGTACAAGAAAGTTTGATGCTGGACTTCCCACAACCCAGTAAGCCTCAAGGTCCTTCTTGCTGCTTCAGGAAGTGTAGCTGCTATAAAATTTGAGAGCCTTTGTCGTAGCTTCTCTGAGTGGGCAGAAGTCCGAGCTGTGGCCACAAAGTCATCGCTGCACTTTGTTGATAGATCATCTCTGCCTAATGACGTTATTCTTCACACTGATGATGATGAATGGTCCACCTGGAAGAAGATAGGAGATGAGGTTTTACACATTGAACTGCGAAAATGGGCAGATATCATGGTGATTGCTCCACTATCAGCAAATACCCTGGCTAAGGTATGTTTTTTCTTTGGTGTGGAACTGTGGACCGTTAAATTTGATGTTGAATTCACTGAATCCGTTAGAGAACAGCAAGTTGGTTTCATTGCCTACAGAAAATGACATTACATTAATTTTTCAGATTGCCGGTGGGTTATGTGACAACCTCTTGACATGCATAGTGAGAGCATGGGACTACAGTAAACCACTCTTTGTTGCCCCAGCCATGAACACTTTCATGTGGAACAACCCGTTCACTGAGCGTCATCTGGAGACAATCAACCAACTGGGCATATTTTTGATCCCTCCCATTACCAAAAGGTTGGCTTGTGGGGATTATGGGAATGGTGCAATGGCTGAACCTTCAGCAATCTATTCTACCGTGAGGCTTGCGTGCAAGACACAACCACTTGATACATGCATGTCAGTTGTGATTCCTGTCAGCAGTAACCTCCCATCTAGCTGATGTGGTGATCAGCCTGTTCAAGTGTTAAAACTTAGTTTCCTCTGCAGTCCACATCTGGATGTAATGAGAAGCAAAGAGCATTAGATGTGAATCAGTGTTTTCTTGTATCAACAAGCATAGGATCAGTGTATGTGTGATTTGGTAGGAATGGAGATTGGGGAAAGGCTGTTGTTCCAGCACATAAATGCCGATGAATCTACTCACCATGTAGCATTGAATTTTACTGCAATGAACTCATGTAGTGACATCAACATGTAGCAAGCTTATCTGTCATCAGTGGAGTTTATGCAGCTTATATACGTCGGAGTGAGTGTTTGGCTGCATGTTGAGTTGCTGAATCTGCTGACCACGTAAAATGCTTCGTACTGGAACTGCCATAGCTGTGCTCCTGTCGCTGCTGCTTTTTCAAACTCTTTTGTAGCTATTTGCTCTTTGACGTTATCTCATACTATAGGCTGCCGTTGATTTAATCTCGTTGAATCAATTCTGATCCTAAAAGCATGTTAATGCCTTTTTTTTTTTCATAAGATGCAAGGCTGTTAAGTTCCTGCCTGGCGTACACAGCTGCGAAGCTAGAGTCAGACACGACGGCTTGCATGCATCCTGTGTTTCCATAATTCCATCTAGTGTTGTGCCGAGTGATGACAGATGTATGGATGACTTAAGTAGGTAGTGTTATTGGACTCTATCTTTATATGTAGACAAATCCAAATCTATCTATTACTATTTTCTTTATATATTAGACATCCCTTTGTGTATAAGAGATCAATCTAATAAAACGAGAGAGTTTTTCCTCCCCATATTATATGCCTCTTCTGCTGTGATAGTATTGGCGAATTGATTGATTGATCACGGATGAACGACTATATTTTACAACACGTTATCAACACAAAGCTCTACCGAGACCGATTATGATCATCTACCTGCGACAATTGATACTGTGCCGAATTCATCCTGCTATACGCAATCACCCTATTGCAGGCCCTACGTAAGTTCGATCTGCGTAAGATGAATCACACTTAGACATATTGTAATCCCGCAGATTATACACAATATTTGCAGATTAATTAGCTAATTTAATAACTGGTTTGCTGTTTATGTTGATTATATGATTATTGTTCATAATCAATACATGAAAAAAAAAACGACTCCATCGGCAACATCCTTGCTTGCCAGAAGGCAACGTATGTGCGCGCCTCAGCGGCCGCGCCCACGCCCGCGCCTTTGAGGCTGCGCCTGCAAGCACTATCGGCGGCAAGATTAATCTGATAATTTGATCTTTTGGAGCTAATGTTTTTTCATCCCGAAATTGGTACCCCTGCTCTTCTCGAAGCCGCTAGATGTACTAGTTTTTACCTCTTGAAGCACCATCTTCATACGGACATGAAGGCTGAATAGTTGATAGAAGATGACCAGCTGGTATTTTTGGATTTTCTGGAGGAAAAATATATAACTAACAAAGATCGGTTATATTTCCAGAAGCACAACATGAATAGACCCTCCCACGTTTTCAAAATTTTAAAGGCTACAACAAAATATAATTTTGCCATATACAAACTTGTCATTGATTTAACATTCTGTAAACAAAAAGTTACTGATGCTAAAAAGATCAACAAAAAATTATGCACATTTCCACCACAGTAAGAGGATACTGCAGCAACAATACCGTTATGAAAAGTACCAGAAGTACTTCGAGCTTATATGTATTTTGCTAGAAGCAGAAAAACATGAACTCATGGTGAAGAATCATCACGTACTTTCTAATGGGAGTCATGCAATGCCCGAAACACAAACAAATGCTCAGAAGGTTAGCTATAGCTATGGACGCAAAAAGGACCAAATAGAATAAAGGGGATAAGTGGAAGAATGGCGGATCAGATAGGGGAAGAGGCAATCAATAGTGGAAGAGTAAAGTTTATAGGATCGGATGAAGACAATCAGAGGGGGGGTGAATGATTGAGCGGAAGATAAAATCAAAATTTTCTTGATTAACAAAACCCCCTAAATTAATTATGAAATATTGCTCTCGGTTTCAACAAAAAACAGATTAACAGACGTTCACTAAAACTATAATTACCGAAGATCCAACCGTCGGATTGATGTAAAATTTTAACTGTATAAACTAGATTCAAATACGAAACTAACGCAATAAAAATCAACTCGATCGGATCTAAGAATCTCGAGATATTACCTTCTCAAGATGAATCAATTTGCAAATCTTGAATTTCACCTCCTTAATCACCTTCTGCAGCTACCAGCTAGGACGTCCAGCACAAGTATATACCAAATCTTCTAGTTGCCTTCTGGCCGCAAGGAGCTATCACAAAGACCTCAGACGCAAGAAAAATTATCCAGTCGCAATACACAGGAAAGCTAGCCGGGAGCAATCTTCTCGTCACTAGAAAACTTCTAGTCATGCATGCATGCACGGCCAAGCACGATCAAACTTCTTCTAGCCGTGATTTGCCTTTTCCTTGTATGCATGCAACGGCACAAGAAATATTTAGTTGTAATGATGCATGCATGCATTGAGAGCAAGAAACAGAAACCTCCAAAGAATCGATTTGCTTCCCGACCACCGGCCGCTAGAAAAAGTTGTCCACCAGAATGCAATCCGCCCGGCAAATCAGAGCCAGGATTATCTAGTCGCAAGTTTCGCGCGATGAATCACAAGACCTCCCAGTCGCCGGAGGAAGCAATCAGCAACGAATCTTCAGCCGCAAAGAAGAATTCAGGACGCAAGGAAAACCAGGCGCAAGGAACCTCCAGACGCCAGGAGCAGTCCCGCCGCCAGGAAGCGCCGATGCCAGGTGATCCTCCGGCACACGCAAGAAATTCTCCGGCCGTAAAACAATGATCGTAAAAGCGCCACAAACGACGCCAACCAAAAGCTCAATTCATTGATCGGGTTTCAAGTCCTTTTATACAACTTAAAACCCTAACACACGTATGCATATCCACTGCCCAATACATATGGCCCAATATATGCATACAACCCAAAATTCACACATGCGCGCCAGACGGCCCGCTCACGCACTCACCACGTGACTAACCGACCTTCGTGTGCACCTTCTCTAGCCCGAACGTCCGCATGACATCCTCGACCACGGGACCTCGATTCCTCCACTGAACCTAGTCCCGAATCTCGGTTCCTCCATGAACCTAGTTCCGTCCGTCATCGATCACGTTAAGCCTGGAGCAACACCGCATACGAATAAACAAACAACGATCCGAGCACAAGTCCACGACTTGACTCAAAGTCAATCCATGCAACCACTCACATGAGTGCATTGCATCAAATAAAATCATTAATCAATCATAATTATGCTCAATGGTCCTAGGTTACTCGCCCTAGGCGGTAGCACTAGGAAAAGCAACCAACACTCAAATTGCTTCAATTTGAAGATCCAATTCAAATCAAACTCAATTTCAAATCAATCCAATCTCAAATCTTGTCAATTACTCATCACACACAAGGATAGACCTCCACATGGTCTTTCAATCTCCCCTTGATGAGTATATTGACAAACACATGAAAAGGCATAAGTATTGAGTTTGAATAAAGAGAAGAAAGCAATTTGAATGCAAAGCCAAACTTGATCAAAGAAATAGAAATGAAGAACATGACCAAATTGGCAACTTATGATCTATAAACGATAGCAAAGATTAACAAAGATCATAAGAAAGAAGAATCAAGTGCAAAATGATGCCTTTTCTACGATTTCTCCCTTTTTGGCAATATAGGCATCAAGGTGATATTTTCTTTTCTCCCCCTTTTTTTGTTGTTTTTATGCAAGTAATGCAGCCTAAGGGAGCTTTGAAGATTATCCATGTGATCAACAAGACAAGTTATGACACCAAGCTAAGTTATGGCAAAAAATAGACTAAGCTAAGCATGTCCAAGTGCAAATAATCATTTTGCTAGCAAGATTTAATTAAAACCATGTCATTTTTAGCATGATTGAACATGAGCAACACTTGTCATTAATTTCAAAACTAGAAGCAAAGCCATTCAAAGGATCAAATGGAAAACCTAGAGTTCAACTTACTCAACACTTTGGGGAATCTAGAAGTGCACACAAGGTCCTTGAGCCTTTTTTTTTTCATTGTATGCAAATTTTTCTTTGAATCTTTGAAAGACATAGCGGGTGCAAATGTTTGACATTATTTGCATTCTTTACCCACATATGTTTTTTTGCATTTTTAAAGTAATTGACTCAAGCCATAATCGATCATCTCAAGAGGGACTCTTAAGAGAATGATCTTGGTCATACACAACACATTCCAAGTTCATCTCAAGTGCAATGAGAAGCCGTCTTGTGAAAGTGAGGTGTTGAGTCTATCTTGCTACAAAAAGAGTCAATTTTGCTTCACTTTCATTTTAGCATTTTCATGTTAAGCTAGTGAAGGACTCAAGTATGGATCAAACAAGATTCACCCAAGTTGCTATAGGGACTCTAAAGAATTCGAATTTCACAAATCATGGCAAATACACCTAGAGAAGAAACTTAGCAAGTAAACATAACATGTTTTATCAAGTTTTTCTTTTAACGCTCATTTTTCAATTTTTGTAAGCTTAGTAAGATAAATGAACTTGGACATATCTAAGCAAGTAATTTTCTTCATAATATAGCATAGTGTATAAAATGAAACATGGATCATGTGCATAATAGACAAAGCTCATAAAATGAAAAATCAAGTCTATATGCAATGCATAAGACAGATTTTTAAACTCCCCCTCAACATGTGATTTCATTTTAAGTACAAATCTGGTTCAAATTGAGTTATTAGCAAGATTAAGCTCAAGAAAGATCGAAAAGAACTCAATTAAAGCCAGAAACACATAATGGAGGGAAGAAGTCAAGAAACTGCGAACTGGGTGGCTATAGAGTATAGAAAAGATGGTAGAGAACACTATGGCTCAGACTCGCTCTCATCTTCCCCAATGACTAACATAGGAAAGCTGCCTCTAGATCCCAAACTAAGAAGTGCACACAGACCCTGTCTACCCAGGGGGCCCAACACCTGCTAGACTTATAAGACTGTGAGGGAACTCAACCTAGAGAGAAGAGAGAACAACTAATTAAGCATGATAGCAACCTAAAGCACAAGATGAGAGGTCCATGCAAAGCATGCCAGAAGTCTAAGTGATGTGAACTCATAACTCTAAGGAATAAAACTCATAAGCACCCAGAGCAATACAAAAGGAAAAACTGAAATAAAATATAATACATAATATACAGATCGGCTCCCCTCACAGTAAGGTAGTAAGGGCACACAACTCCAAGCTCACTCCTCAAGGCAACAAACCTAGAGCTATCCAAAGGCTTGGTAAAGATATCGCCAACCGGTGGTCACTCTCCACAAACCAAGCACTATATCTCCTTTCTCCACATGGTCTCTAAGGAAGTGATATATAATATCAATGTGCTTGGTCCGGAGTCTTTGACCTTGGTTCTTGGCAATGCAAATAGCGAAGTGTTATCACAGAAAAGTGGAACACTCTCTATCTCTAACCCAAAGTCCCGCAAGGTCGATCTCATCCAGCACACTGCTGACAAAGAATCGATGACAACATACTCGGCCTCAAAGAAGGGATCAGTGCGACTCGATTGCTTCTTAGATGACCAAGAACAAGAGAAGTGCCAATGAATTGGCAAGTGCAGTGCTCTTCCTATCTATCCTACTGACCAAAGAAAGTCGATGTCGGAAAAGGCTCTAAGGGATAGACAAGAGGAAGAAGAGTACCAAATACCATAATCAATGGTAGCTCGAAGGTACTGAAGATGCGCTTCACCGCCTTGGCGATGAGAGACGCGAGGAGAAGCTGGAAGCGAGCACACATACACACAAACAAAGTGTATGTCGGCCATGAGGCAAGAAGATACAAGAGAGAGCCAATCATGCTCAAAACTCCTTTTGATCAAGCGAAGCTCACCATCCTTATCGGGCTCAAGGACAAGTGGTGGCCATAGGAGTCATCAAAGGCTTTCCATCGACATATCAAACCGCTCAGAGGTCCCGAGTATACTTACCTTGGTGCGAGAAAGTACCCTCCCGAGTCTGCTTGATTTGGAAGCCGAGAAAGTAGCTCAACTCACCCATCATACTCATCTCAAATTCTGTGCTCATCACCTCAGAAAAATGAGACACAAGAGATTGAGATGAGCCGCCAAAGATAATATCGTCCACATAAATCTGGACGAGAAGAAAATGAGAATCCTGGTGTCTGATGAATAGAGTTTTGTCTACTATACCCATTTTGAAACCATGAGTGAGAAGATAGGACTTAAGCCTCTCATACCAAGCTCTAGGGGCTGCTTAAGTCCATACAAGGCTTTGGAAAGCTTGTAGACATGGTTCGGTATTTGGGGTTCTCAAACTCTGAGGTTGCTTGACATACACCTCTTCCTCAATGAAGCCATTGAGAAATGCACTCTTGACATCCATTTGATAGAGCTTGAAGCCCCGGGATGCGAGAGAATGCAAGCAGATTCTAATCGCCTCTAGTCTAGCTACTGAGGGCAAAGGTCTCCTCAAATTCAAGACCCTCAACTTTGAGTGAAGCCCTGTGCAACTAGCCTAGCCTTGTTGCTAACGACAACCCCATCCTCACTCTGCTTGTTTTTGAATACCCACTTGGTCCCAATGACATTATGACCGGATGGGGCTCTCAAGCTACCAAACTTTGTTCCTCTCAAAGTTTTCCAATTCCTCATGCATAGCATTAATCCATAATTCATCGGATAATGCATGAGTAACATCCTTTGGCTCAAAAGAGGCAACAAAGGCAGAGTGAAGGCAGAAAGAAGATAAGCCGATTTTGAGCGTAACACGCTCAAATAGATCACCAATGATCTGCTCGGTGGATGAGAACGCTGAATGTGTCGTGGAGGACGAGTAAGTAGTGGCCTCTACCTCTTGAGGAGAAGAGGTAGGAACAAAGCCACTCATTGAAAAAGAGTCCGAAGGCAAGGGTTGGTCTCCCCGAGGTGCGTAAATGGAAGCAGGAGGCACCTCGTGTAGAGAGGCTGGATCGGTGGAACACCATCATCTCCATCATCCTCATCCTCTACAAAGATGGTCTCGGAGGGTAAGAAGAGCTCGAAATATCAGGTCTAGCTCTGGCTAGCCTCATCAAAGGTCACGTCACGGTCTCTATGATCCTATTCGCATCACAACCTGACCTTATAGCTACGAGAAGAAGTCGAGTAACCCGAGAAAAATACCATCGGAAGAACGAGACTCAAACTTATCTAGGTTACCGGACTTCAAGATGAAACACTTGCGACCAAAAAGCGAAAATGAGAAACACGGGCTTTCGCCCATACCTCAACTCATAAGAAGTGCGATGCAAATGTGCTCTCAAGAAAACACGATTGGACACATGACAAGCAGTAGCTATAGCCTCAGCCCAAAACTTCCTAGTAGTACTGTACTCATCTAGCATCGTCTTGGCCATCTCAACCATGGTCCTATTCTTCCTTTCCACTCGCCATTTCTTGAGGGGCGATGGAGAGGAGAACTGATGCTCTAACCCAGACTCCACACAGAAACTCTCAAAGTAGGAATTCTTGAACTCGGTGCCATTATCACTGCGTATAGCTCGTAATGCACCTAGGAGCTCAATAGACAACCTACTAACCAATCCCCTAAAGTGAGAAAAAGTCTCATCCTTCGAGGCCATGAAAAATACCCAAGAATACCTCAAAAATCATCAACAATGACAAGGACATACCACTTCCTCCTGCTTGTTGACTCTAGCCGACCAACAAAGGTCCATGTGTAAAAGCTGTCTGGTGCATCGATCATCACTACGGTGATCGGAGGATGAGAAGCGATAACCATCTTGCCATGTCGGCAGGAGAGCAAACTAAGTCTTTGACCATCTTGAGTTTGGGCAAACCACGAATAAGATCGCGGTTGCTAACTCGGTCAAATGATCAAAACCAATGTGACCAAGTCTCCTATGCCGAAGGAGAGATCACGGACTCGAAGCAATCAAACACCGAAGAGAGTCCCGGAAGAAACAGAAAAATCAGCACGAAAGACCCTCCCAAATCTAGAAATCCCGTAAACTAACTCTCTTGATGAATCGAGGATTCTACAAGCATTGCTCTTAAAACTTACCTCGAAAGAGTCATCGATAAGTCGAGAAACGGAAAGCAAATTATATTGCGACTTACTCACTAAGGCAACGCCCTTAAGAATAAAATTTTCATTAATGCAGACGGTACCTTTAGCAATGACTCTACCTGAAGAAGCATCCCCAAAAGTGATCAACTCATCACCTGTGTATCGGACTAGGAAAGAGAACCAATGAGAGTCTCCGGTCATATGGCGAGAACAACCGGAGTCAACAATCCAAACATCCCCTTCCCCATCCGATTTAACCCGATCAAGTCAAGAGAGAGAGAAGACTTAGTCTTTGGGATAAAGTGAGGACACAGGAACCCAATCTTGAATGACACGACGTCTCAAAGTACCAAACCACAGAGGAAGAAGATCGAATCTAGTGTTTCTCGACGCCGACTCTCACAAGATCGAAGAATCAACTCTAGTAGAAGATGTAGGAGTACATCCTTTGGTTTGGCCCGCCGTGGTGCAAAGGCCGACCATCCCAACGAGGCTGCCCAAATCCCTACCCGAAAACACCTCACGCCGATATCTACCTCGATGGGAAAAACGAGGAATATCAAGAGGACGGTGGAAAGACTGACCACGAGCAACTCCAGGACTAAAACTCGACTGAACAGCATGAAAACCGAGTCCTGGACGCTGCCCAAAATAGGTGACTCTCGACTGTCTAGTAGCGATTAGGCGCCTTAGGAGCACTGAGTCCTGGGATGACCTGAATACCTCTAAGAGCAGCAACACGCCATGCACGTGATCTTGGCGTCTAAAAGCAGAAATCTACTAGGTGACCATCCTTCTTACTGAAGGTGCATGAATACTTCGCCTTGCTAGAGGCAGGAGTGACAGGAGAAGCACCCTTCTGCTCAGAAGTCCCATGGACAACCCCAGCAGACCTAAACACAGTGGTACTCACCCTAGGAGCTACCACTATCTCTCCACTCTTGGAGGCACGCATACAAGCCAGAAGGGATGCGCCGTGCGTGCTCAAGTAATCAAATCCTAGACCTTGATTGAATCTGCTAATTTTGGGTGGTCTAGAATGAGATTGAGTTTCTTCTTGCCTCCAACAAATTTCTCAAGAGTGCTCATAAGATACCGACACTCTCGAAAAAGTGAGGCGATGAAGAGCAAGGGAAGGAGTAGAAGAAGAGCGGAAGAAGAGGATCGAACAGTAGCGTGCATATTTTTCCCTATACACACGCCTCAAATTTGAGAGACTCACAGAAGCACAAGAAGCATCTCTAATTCTACCAAGGCCTCTAACTTCTTCCTAAGCTCTGCGTGGACCTTATCCACGTCATCCTCAACCCCAATACACGACAAGCAACCATTATTTGACTTAACTAGTAAGTCCTTAGCAAGTTGATCACACTTGGTATTCAAAACTTCATTATCAAGTTTTAGTTGCTTCTGACCCTCACATGAGCCGACCGGGTCCTTAGAAGCATGCAATTCAAGTTCATCATTTCTAACGAAAGCTTCCTAAGGTGACAACTCATGGCATCAATTTCAACAAGTAGCTTAGGGCAATTTTCACAAGATGCGGTTGTGTGAGTATGAAGAAAACTAGCATCAATAGGAATAGGATCAATAGAACATGTGCTAGCATCCTTCGACCTAAGAGCCTCAAGATCGAAACCACACTATCATGCAGGTTCTTAGGTTCTCCAACTCCACAAGCACACCATCACGAGAGTACAACTATCGAGTCTCGGGAGGAACATGATTTAAGTGAAGCTAACTCCGAGACAATGTATCTACTTCCTTCTCTAACTCCAGTAACCTAGCTCTAGCTCTAGCATGAAATTTTCCTAATTTGCAAAAAGCTTCATTGAGCTGGTCATAGGAAGGTACCTCGCTCGAGTCATTTGAGAGCTCTCGAGTCATCGATGTCGTTGGTGTTTGCCATGAAGCACATGCCGAGAAGTCGTCGCCGCTTTCTTCTCTTGCGGATCATCCTCGCCTTCGTCGCTCCATGTCTCCGTGTCGGAGAGGCTGATGTCGTCAAGGGCGGCGAGGACGCGGTGGAAGAGCTTCTTGTTCTTCGAGAAGTTGCGGTACTTCTTCTCGTCTTGGCCGCATGAATCGGAGGCTTCTTGTTGCGGTTCTTGTCGGTGTAGTCGTTCTTGCCGAACCGCCGAGTCATTCTTGCCCTTCTCCGATTTAGGACAACCCGCTCGAATGTGGTTGGGGCCACCACATTCGAAGCAGGTGATCCCACCACCTCTCTTCCTCTCTCTCACCCTCTTGTAGGCGTGAGAAAACTTGCGAGCTAAAAGAGCAAGCTCAGTTTCTGGAAACTTGTCCAGTTGGTCATCGCTTAGCTCGCAAAGTGCAGAGAGGGAAAAACCAACAGAAGAATCAAGAGAAGATCCAATGGGATCGGTGACCAAGGCCATCGACTGTGATTTCATCTTGCATGAGACGACGTCGATCTCATGAGTCTTGAGTCGGGAATAAAGCCCGTCAAGAGTCAAGGTCGACAAGTCGGTAGTATCCTTGATGGTGGTCACTTTCATTTCCCAAACACGAAGATCGAGTGCGGTCAAGAAGTGACGAGCATTATCCGAGTCAGGGTATGTGCAACCAACTGCCCGGAGATCGCTCAAAATTTTAGTAAATCGACCAAAACACTCGTCAAGACTCTCACCAGCGTGTTGTTCAAACTTGTTGTACTCACGCTTGTGTTGATCCTGTCTCACGGTCTTGATTTGGGTAGTGCCTCATGGTATGCATCGAGGTCACCCAAATCTCGTGAGCGGATCGCAGTGAGAGATCCGATCATACTCACTTCTTGCCGAGTCCTGTATGAGAATGTTCCTCGCCTTAGCATTTGCCTCAACGTCGACCATATTGCCGTAGTGACGTTCTCATCGGCAGAACCTCATATGGGAGCTTCACCTTCGCCATATCAGAAGCCTCGGCGTGATGTATGACTCCATCCGGATTTCCAAAAAGGAAAATCAACACCACAAAAATTGGAGGCTTGGTGGAATACTTGTTGCATCACCATGGCTTTCGAGACCGGTCAAGATCTATGGAAGAGCAAAACCGCTCGATACCACTTGTAGGATCGGATGACGACAATCAGAGGGGGTGAATGATTGAGCGGAAGATAAAATCAAAATTTTCTTGATTCACAAAACCCCCTAAATTAATTATGAAATATTGCTCTCGGTTTCAACAAAAAACAGATTAATAGACGTTCACTAAAACTATAATTACCGAAGATCCAACCATCGGATTGATGTAAAATTTTAACTGTATAAACTAGATTCAAATACGAAACTAACGCAATAAAAATCAACTCGATCGGATCTAAGAATCTCGAGATATTACCTTCTCAAGATGAATCGATTTGCAAATCTTGAATTTCACCTCCTTAATCACCTTCTGCAGCTACCACTAGGACGTCCAAAGACAAGTATATATCAAATCTTCTAGTTGCCTTCGGCGCAAGGAGCTATCACAAAGACCTCAGACGCAAGAAAAATTATCCAACGAAGCAATACACGGAAAGCTAGCCGGGAGCAATCTTCTCGTCACTAGAAAACTTCTAGTCATGCATGCATGCACGGCCAAGCTCGATCAAACTTCTTCTAGCCGTGATTTGCCTTTTCCTTGTATGCATGCAACGGCACAAGAAATATTTAGTTGTAATGATGCATGCATGCATTGAGAGCAAGAAACAGAAACCTCTAGGCGCAAATCGATTTGCTTCCCAGCCACCGGCCGCTAGAAAAAGTTGTCCAGCCGCAATGCAATCCGCCGCCAGCAAATACAGGAGCCAGGGATTATCTAGTCGCAAGTTTCGCGCGATGAATCACAAGACCTCGATCGCCGGAGGAAGCAATCAGCAACGAATCTTCAGCCGCAAAGAAGAATTCAGGACGCAAGGAAAACCAGGCGCAAGGAACCTCCAGACGCCAGGAGCAGTCCCGTCGCCAGGAAGCGCCGATGCCAGGTGATCCTCCAGCACACGCAAGAAATTCTCCGGCCGTAAAACAATGATGCGTAAAAACGGCTGTCACAGCCGCCAACCAAAAAGCTCAATTCATTGATCAGGTTTCAAGTCCTTTTATACAACTTAAAACCCTAACACACGTATGCATATCCACCTGGCCCAATACATATGGCCCAATATATGCATACAACCCAAAATTCACACATGCAGCGTCAGACGCTGCGCCGCACTCACGTGACTAACCACCTTCGTGTGCACCTTCTCTAGCCCGAACGCCCCGCATGACATCCTCGACCACCGGACCTCGATTCTCCTCGAACCTAGTCCGAACCTCGGTTCCTCCATGAACCTAGTTCGGTCCGTCATCGACCACGTTAAGCCCTCGAGCAACACTCGCACACCGAATAAACAAACAACGATCCGAGCACAAGTCCACGACTTGACTCAAAGTCAATCCATGCAACCACTCACATGAGTGCATTACATCAAATAAAATCATTAATCAATCATAATTATGCTCAATGGTCCGGTGCTACTGCCCCTAGGCCGATAGCACTAGGAAAAGCAACCAACACTCAAATTGCTTAAATTTGAAGATCCAATTCAAATCAAACTCAATTTCAAATCAATCCAATCTCAAATCTTGTCAATTACTCATCACACACAAGGATAGACCTCCACATGGTCTTTCAAAGTTAAAGGGCTAGGGGCTTCCAGAAGCAAGATTTAGATAAAATAAGGTTGCAAACCCTGAATAACCCTGTTTAGGTATGGATGTATTGACCATTGGTTATACAACTATCACATCCCAAAGCATATGGTAGATCTTTACAAACAATCCACTGAAAAAGTTAATAAGACCCAGGGAGACAATGCTAATTCATACTTCACCATTCAACTTGTTGTTGATACAGATGTTGAGAAGTGTGATCTCATGGTTCTTGAAATTACTGAATTCGAGAAGTCCCAGGAGAACACTTTAGACCCATATGGAGACTTGGCTTAGTCTCCTAAATATTCCTTCACTTTGCTAGTCGATGTCACATGTTCCTTATAAGTCTCCTTATCAGTTTAGCCCTAGTTCCTGAATAAAACATTTGGTCTATGCTCCTGTTGAGTGATTATCATTCAAAATAGAATAAATAGCTATTTCCTAGATATTTGATTAATTGTGCTATATTTGTTCTATATTCCACAATTCATTCCTAATAATGCAGCAATTGTTTGATTGTTAAATCATACTTCTAATATAGAACTAAGTATAATCCGATGGTGGAAGAGAAAATCTGTCTAGAAGACAGTTGTATCATACTAAGTGAATCGAAAATATTATAACTATAGCCGGAAACGATGCTCTCATAGTTGGCACTAGAAGAATGGCATATTATACCCTGAGTTAAATCGTACTCTCTTAAGATTTAAAGATATTGATTGATCTGAATTGTTTCCATATGGAGACAGAGAATGAGAATGGCACATAATACCTACTCAGGACTAAGTTTAATAGGTGTAATAAACATGTGGTTGAAAAACAAAACTTCCTCCGGTTTATACTATGCATATATAAAACCTGAAGTTGTGTTGCAATGAAAATCCAGAAATATTTAAGATTTAGTAGATCGACTGGGTTATTCCGAAGTTGAATATTATGAGAAGAATCATTAATAATTCTACTGATCATAGCATAAAGACTTTTCTAGATCTGAAGTTTTTATGCTCTGTTATGCTAAAGGAAAGCCATAGTTAGATCTTCTTACCTAATAGCTAGGGAAGAATCACTGAATTCCTAGAGAAAATTCAAAGTGATATCTATAGACCTGTTCAACCCCTATCGAGTCCCTTTTAAGCAATTGAGGCAACGCTCATTTAATAAAAAGAAAGTTTTTGGTCCTGTTGACCAAACACCTCTTAAAGTATTCCCTGTAAGATCAAATGAGTTTTTTCATCCTAAGAGAAATGAAAATAACCAGGTGGTGAGATATAAAGTGAGGCTTGTAGCACAAGGATTCATGTAAAGACCCAACATCAATTATGATGAAATATATTATCCTGTAAAGAGTGGAATAATATTCTAAAATTTAATATTAATGGCAGTAAGCTTAAAACTTATCAATACAATTGATGGATATAGTGACTGTATATTCATATGAGTCACTGAATATGGATATTTATATGAGAATCCATGGAGGAGTTACAATTTCAAATCCTAATAATCGCAACATGTATAGCATCAAACTAAAGAGATCACTATATGGATTAAAACAGTGGAAAAAAATATGGTGCAATCGACTTAGTGAATTCATCTTTAAAAAGGGATATTCAAATAATGTTGATTGTCCCTATGTGTTCATAAAGAAATCCTAGAATGAATTTTTGTATCATCTCAGTTTTATGTCAATGATTTGAATATCATCGGAACCACAGAGGAGATAAAGGAAGCAAGTGCTTACCTCATGACGGAGTTTTGAGATGAAAAATTTGGGTAAAACCAAATATTGTGTAGGCCTACAACTAGGGGTGGCAACGGGGCCATTCCCCGCTGGGGAGTGCCTCCCCGTCCCCGTCCCCGCGATCCAAAATTTTCCCCGTCCTCGTCCCCGTTCCCCGTCTCGGGGGAGAAAATCCCCCTGTCCCCATCCCCGTTCGGGTATCGGGGCCTTGTCGGGGACTCATCCCCGCGAAAATTTCATACAAGAGAAGAGCTCTTATAGCCATTTTAACTCTAAAATCATATCAACAGACAAGGAAAAAAAGAATGCATGCATTCATTGAAGATTATGTTGTCCTGTTTATGAAAATGTGAATATGATGGGTTAGAGAATATGTTTGCAATCTAATAACTAAATTAGACTAAACTAAATTTGGATCCCCAACCGGGTCCCCGTGGGGAAAAAAATTCCCCGTCCCCGTCCCCACCATTCCCGACGGGGGAATAGTTTTTCCCGTTTCCATCCCCGCGGGGGACGATTTCTTCCCATACCCGTCCCCTAATAGAGGAATTTCCCGCCGGGGATCGGGGAACGGGTCCCCATTGCCACCCCTACCTACAACTAGAGTATTTCCCAGAAGGAATTTTTGTACACCGGTCTATCTATATTAAGAAGGTATTGGAAAGATTTAATATGGATAAATCTCATCCTTTAAAAACCTCATGGTTATGAGATCCCTTGAAGTGGATAAAGATCCTTTTTAGACCAAGGATGGGAAATGATTAGGATCTAAAGTCCCATACTTATGTATCTTGCGAATTGCACAAGGCCTAGTATTACATTCGCAGTAAATCTGCTAGCAAGACACAGTACAGTCCCAACCAGAAGACATTGGGTTGGTTTCAAGACTTTACTTGAGGTATTCAAGATTTTGGATTATTTTTTAGAAGAACCAAGATTTAATCATAGTAGGGGTATACGGATACTGACTATCTATCTGATCCCTACAATGCCAAATCTCAGACTAGTTTTGTGTTTCTTTGCGGTGGTACAGCCATTTCTTGGTGGTCTTATAAGCAGACTTTGGTAGCTACTTCTACCAATCACTTAGAGATTATAGCTTTGTATGAAGCTTCACGTGAATGTGTTTGACTACGACATGTGATTAACCATATCCAGAAGTCATGTAGTCTTAACACCGTCGATGCCCCCACGATTATCTATGAAGATAATACTGCTTGTGTTGCACAAATACAAATGGGTTATGTGAAAAGCAATATCACGAAACATATTGTTCCTAAGTTTTTCTATCCTCACGAGCTCGAGAAGAATGGTGAGGTAAGGATTTTGCAAACTAAGATATGTGAAAATCATGCATATTTATTCACTAAGTACTTATCAAAATCTATATTCCAAAGATGTGAATGGCATTGAAATGAAACAACTTAGAGATTTGCAGAGTTCAGGGGGAGTAAGTCCCTGAACCATGACCCTGTGCATAATCCTGAAGGTCATATTGTAAATCTTGAAGATTATAAGTTGTACTCCTCTTCTCTTAGTGAGTTTTCCTGTAGTTTTCTCACATAAAAGTTTTTAATAAGGTAACTAGTGCAACATAAAGTGCAAATGCAATGTACTCTTTTCTCTATCTCCTTTTTCCCACTAGGTTTTTGAGTGGAGTTTTTAATGAGATATATGCATTACGCGGTATTCGTCCAAGAGGGAGTGTTATGAGATAAGATATTTCATAACCGCATTCGGTTGGACTCTATCTCTATGTGTAGGCGAATCTGAATCTATCTCATGCGGTTTTATTTATATATTGAGCATCCCCTTGTACAATAGATTAATCTAATAAACCAAGAGTGTTTTTTCCTCCCTATATTATGTGCTCCTTTCTATGTTGCTGTGACTGCATTGACGAATTGATTGATCGATCGCGGATGAATATCTACGTTTTACAGCAGGTAGAAAGTAACATTTGCAATTTTAGGAACAACGCGAGAACGACATGGAACGAGCAAGCCCAGACGATGTAGAACCGGTGACTAGGCGAAAATATAATGCCAGGTGCAGATAAGCATTGGGTAGGGGATGGCAACAGATTGAGGATAGCAATTCAGTTCAGTCATCATCTCCACCTCACTTGATACTAACAGGGGCACTTTAGTTTTATCCCCAGCAAGGTTATGGTGAGGCATGCTTCATCAGTGAGAAGACCATGACCGTTGAGCATTGACTCGTTTGGACAAATTTTAGCACATCAGAAATGCATATATTGGGAATAACAAAATTCAAAGAGAATAGTTTGTATTCATAGGAAAAGGTAGAAAACACATATATAGAAGGCAAAAAGAATACTACAATCAGCATGTAGCAAGAATAAACGTCGACTGCAAGAGTACATGACAAAGAATAACCAACTCATGCATGTATTGATACACTACATACAGTGAACTGT
The DNA here is from genome assembly GCA_036346375.1 of Guadua angustifolia. NCBI lineage: Eukaryota > Viridiplantae > Streptophyta > Magnoliopsida > Poales > Poaceae > Guadua > Guadua angustifolia. Next base: position 9,562,651 of record CM070510.1, on the reverse strand, counting down.
TTTGTCTGTACTTTTTGAATGGCCTTAGTGCTGCAATTAAACTCTGTGAGACACCTTGAGGTCTATGTCAGGTCTATGTTCTTCCAGCCTAGAAAAATTGGAGTTATAATAACTAAAACCTTCACCTAATAAAACTCCTCGCACTATTCGTCTTTAAGATAGCGAAAAGCGCACTACGTGGGCACTTTCGTTGCCTCAAACTAATTAAGATGCCTGATTAGAATTTACAGCTCTTGTTGAAAATATGTATAACAAAAAGAAAGCGTCATATCACCGTTCTTCTATCTAACGCAGCGAAAATGACTTGATTTATTGCACTACACATGTGCTTTATTTCATTAAAGATAACTTGGTAAAGATATAATGCGAAGTCTAAGAAACTGATATCGTTTTTTTGTTCGCCTTTAGTATTAGCTCTCCTCTCCAACCACAACTAAAAATTATGACCTAGAATTCAAAAGTAACTTTTTGTTAGGGGAATCCAAGAGCGACTTGGATTGTGAAATCCGAAATAGTGTGAAGTTTAGACTTTGAAAATAATATATAATTTGGCATTAAACATTCTAAAGCTCAAGCTATCTAGCAGATCTCTTAGCACTTTTTATCATGTGGCTGGCAGCCAATACAGCAGACAAAGTATGCATCCACTTATCCAGATAACCTCTAAAGAAAACTTATCCAGATAAAACACGAGCGATGAGACTATAAGAAAGTTTGCATTCTAATTCTCTTACCAAACACGCTGTATCTGTGCCTATACACAATCGTCGACTTGTAGTAAACTTCTCACGGGAGCTTGATCACTTGACCTACAGGTTCAGATGTGCTTCAGCTTATCCTGATCACACTCCACAGTCGACAATGAGCGTCTGTTGGATGGATTCAAAACGCTCAATGGTTCACTTGTCCACTGCACGCTGTCCTTCACGTGATTGCAAATTTGCGATGCTGCACTATCACGTAGGCATCAGCAATGAATGACGAAACGGATCAAACCGGAGCAGGCGGAGTCTGTGTCGAAGTCGACAACAACCGACGCAGACTCGCAGTGTAGCGTACTCAGTGGTACAGAAGCAACTTGCTTGTGATCTTATCATTGCAGGGGCCTGTCACGACGGGCCACAGTGATTACTGTATCCATAGTAGATCGATTGGAAGATTACTACGATCTTAAAAGTGTAATAACAATCTTCGGGTCACGTCGTTTCCGGTTCTCAATGTAGGGAGATAGGGATGGAAAGATCCAGTAAATTTCAAAAATTTATTTCTTTTTCAAACCGACCGTATGCATTAGAATTAAGATTTAGAAAATACCAAAAGCAATAAATACGTATCTTAGTCCTGAGAGCGCAAATACAACACTTTTGCAGAAATTGTCCACGAAGCTCACAGCTTCAATCCCTAAACGTAGCAGCGGAAATCGATACGTTGGATCTTTGCGGTAGTAGCAGCCACGACCTTCAGGTATCCACACAAAACAGGCAAACGACACCGTATGCCGGTATACTAGTACCGTGCGATACAACTCTCGTGACTTTTTCTGGTTTAGGTGAAACTTTTTCACCTTCTCTATTTTTCTCTCAAATTTTCTCATATTTTTTGAACCCAGGAGGGCATATATATATATAGTCAGATATCTGTGAGCAACCGCTTTGCTGCGATAGAATCGCCATAACCTTGTAACAAAGTCGGTTGCTACAGTACCGGGATAGCTAGCACTGTAGCAGGTCTGTTTGCTACAATGCTGCCGATATGCTACAGTGTTTTTCATTGCTGTTACAGTAAATGCATCACTATTACAGTGATTGCTGTGCAAAAAAAAAAAAAATCATATTTTTGCACATAGATTCGCTGCCATTTTGTAAATAACTAGATATCATGTTCAATCGCATTGACATGTATGCCACAAGAAAAGATTTCATAAATCTATTTTAAGCCTATTCTTATATGTAACCCTTTAGGTTCATGATATGTTGGCAATAAATCAAAAAACTACTTTTTCGATTTATTAGTCGCAAGCGTCTCCTAGCAAAACATAACGACTACCCAAATTACATGAATGTCATTTATCCGACAAACTTTCAATGAATACATATTGATCATTTTGTCACTTTGATATCATAGTTTAACACAAGATTGAGGTCTGCCATCCTCGTACTGTTAAACCAATTTTCTCGATTATCTGAAATAGACTAACAAGATCGATCGATTAACAACTTAATCGTTCGGGCATGGCCATGCACAATCTTTAGTCTGTTTCATCGAGTGACCGACTGATGTCATTTCCTCAGTACGAGGATGACAAATTCCATCTTGATCATATACTTTCCTCTACATGATTCAAAGTATACCCAAGTGTTGTCCTTATGATTATCCAATTACGAACAACGTTAGACAATATCAAATCACACCATCCTCATGTAAGAAACTGTGTTGATCTCAGGTCTAAGGATCAATCATTATCATTGTATGAAACAACTTATGACACTAATCAAATTCTCAAAAGGTGTTTCATAAGCCGGTCAGTCCAATAGCTTGTACACTTACATGTATTCACATGATTAAATAGTATCACATACCCATAATCCATGAAACGTGATTATTAATCAATTCATGTGCTTGTTTTAAATAAGGTTTATTAGTATCCCATCTAATAAATAAACAAGGGATAATTTATAATAATATCATAATTAAATTATAGAGTTTCATAATCAAATCACATACTTGATGATCTATAATATGACATTATTAAAGAAACAACATAAACATAAATATATTATGATTGGCCTGTTGACCATATTTCCAACACTCAATACCCTGTATCAAAGTCTGTTGCACGATTCTGGATGTTCTTCTGTTGGGAGCAACGACAGTCGACAGGATGTTCAGAATGGCGCTGCTGGTGAGTGGTGATGTGCGCTGGACCTGCGTCCGGGTGTCGGCTGTCAAGTGCGACCGTCTTGTCTTGTTTCGCAAGTGGCCGATACGGCCATACGTGTCAGCTCTGATCAGATGCAACTTCACCTCCTGTCAGGGATTAAATTTTCGACGAATTTCGGCGAAATTTCGGTTTTTGGACCCCCGAATTTATATATACCGGCCGAATTCAAATTTTTTAAAATTTTGATTTTGCTACAGTAATTTCAGAAATTTCGGCGAAATTCGGGCAAATTTCGCAGAAATTTCAGGTTTTTAATCCGGATTTTCAAATGTTTTGGCCGGATTTGAACGGAATGGGTCCAATAACCCTTAACAAAGTCTTGTTACATGAAAATTTGATGAAAAACTAATTTTTTGAGATTTTTTAAAATTTGGGAAGAAATATTGTCAGATTTTTAAAAAATTTTACAAGCCAGATAATCATCTGAAAAAAATTATGGTACCATCCCTTGTTGTTTGGGATCATAGAAAAAAAATTTCAAAATAATTTAACATCATTTGTTATCTTCAAAAAATCAAAAACAGAATGGACATAATTGGGACAGTAAAATTGTTAGATTTTTATAAATTTTGTTGAGTGTGATCATCATCTAAAACTTTTATGAAAGATTAAAAACTTCCTCAGTACCATTCTATAAAATTTTCAAAAAATTTCAACTTCCTTGGTTTGCTCAATAAAATCTATCAATGCAGTAAGCACTAAACTTAATTTGTTGTATTATATTTCAAAAATCAATTCATTTGAGTTAAGAATTTATCAGGCAATTCAAATATTTTTATAACTTTTTGAAATTTTGTTTTTCAAATTTATTTGATCTAAGGATTCTTATGTAAAATTTTCAACTCAAAATATTTCTCCAAGAATTTATAAAAATTCCGACATTCAAAGTACTAGTTTTCAATTCTCTCCGTTTTTGAATTTTTAAATGACCTAAATTAATTTATTAATTTCTGATATTTTTAATATTGATGCATTTATTTCTGGGGAAGATAATATAAAATTTTCAGATCTGATTTCCCTGCTAGATTTCCCTACAAAATTGTAGAAGTGAGGTTCTGTCCAGATTAGTCATTCTGCGCTACTACCCCCCTTTTTGCGTTGCAACCCTCGTTCCTTAGGTCGGAATTTCGCAAGATCCTATGGGCTTAGTCTTGACCCAGAGTTGACTCAATCCAAAATTTTAGTAAAAGTTTTCTATGTCTCTAAGTTGAGCAAATAAGGACCTAAATTTCCTTAACCTTACATTTACTTGCGGCCTATCTAGTTTTTGAAACAAGGTAAGGTTTTTGAAAATTCTCATCTCCAAGGAGATGGTTCAGAACAAGGTGAGGTTAAGAGCTTCACGCTGGTCCTAGCAAATTTTAGAGTTCAAAACTTCAGGTTATATAAGTTCGAAACTTGGTTTCAATCAAGTTGAATGTCATGCGAAGTAGAACAAAGTCTTATGGTGTCACTTTTCCAGAAACCGATCTTTGAAGTTTGAGATGAGTTCAAAATCCTTTTGAAAAGTAGGATAAGAATGAAAACCTATAGAAGAGATGAGAATAGCATTCTACATTTTGACAAATAAGCTTTTATAACCAAAAATAATCTTTTGAGAGAAACATTGTCCTTATCTATCGACCATGCTAACTAGGGCTTTTCCTACAACAGATGGGCTCGATACCACCTCTTGTGGGCACCCGAAATATGAATCGATCCTCACACGTGCGTTAGACTTAGAGGTGACACCCATACTCCACTTAAGTGTATGCTCACTGCCACCCAAAAGTCCGTGCACGGAGTATTGACTAAATGGCCTCACTCAAGCAAATATGAGCCACATAGTCGCATGCATTACACTTACACGCCCATGGGAGTTTCGATTCCATTCCAAACAACCATACTGGGGATTGAGACCAACTCATCCACGCATAGCATTCGCCATCCATCTCAGGACCTTGGTATCGCCTCACTCTCCAAGGGGAGCAAGAGCAATAGCCAAAGAACGACGCTGTAACGAGTGTATGCATCGATGGTTGATGACAATTCAGTACCGGATATGTGTCTAGTGCTAGTTCCCAAGATCAACGCCTAGCACCCACATATCCCGCATTCGAGATGTATCGCAACACATACATGATTCTAAGCAGGTTGGAATAGCATAAACATAAACTACAACTATTACAACTACTTACTATTACAAGTAGTGGCCGACCGGCCAAATGTTACATGTCAAAAGAGTAAATTGCAGCGGAATTAAACATATACCAAAAGTAGGACAGCGGTATGCCCATCCATAAAACCCAAAGGCAACCGACTTGGAAAAGCCCAAGTTCATCCATCAACATGATCGTCGAACCCCGGGGCAAAGTAGGAGTCGTCGGGGCACTCTTTCGTACCTTCGTCTATATTGTTTAGATTAAGCAACCGTGAGTACACGTATGTACTCGCAAGACTTTAGTGTATGGAAATACAGTAAATGCAAGCTATAACAAGGAAATAAGCTTCTACACTAATCTCATTTCAGCATAAGGCAGATTTTGTTTGCAAGCAAAAGATTCATAAAACGGTAACGAATTTGTAAAGAGCATTTAGTATGAAGCTAAATAACAGTAAGTAGAGTTCATATATCATAATTCACAGCCCTCCATGGCTGCAAATGACAAGTAAAACAGCCACCAATGGCTTCCCAATCCACCAACTCATTCCAACATCATTTCCAAAAGCTTTAGCAAAAGCAAAAGATTCATAAAACGGTAACGAATTTGTAAAGAGCATTTAGTATGAAGCTAAATAACAGTAAGTAGAGTTCATATACCGCAATTCACAGCCCTCCATGGCTGCAAATGACAAGTAAAAACAGCCACCAATGGCTTCCCAATCCACCAACTCATTCCAACATCATTTCCAAAAGCTTTAGCAAAAACAAAAACTATACTTGACATTATTCTCCCAAGTTGCTCATGACCGTGAGCACGGCTAATTAATTAGATTTTAATCTCTGCAGAGAGTGTACACTTTACCCACAAGACATGATCTTCCCTTAATGCCAAGCTATTAACACACTTCCTTTGGTGTGTCGGCAGAGAGATCATGACAAGGCCTTTACAATGCGCGACACGCTACCAACTTCGCCCGCTAAGGTTTCACAAATTGTTAGGGCTAACCGCCTGCACAGAGCCCTCTTGCGCCTTGCAAGGGTCTACCCGACCCCACACAACCCAATGGCAAAGCTAATAACGACACGCACAAATTACTTAGCCAGTCCGCCCCATACCGAACTTGTGGTTGCACGAATTCACTTAGATGATAGCATCAAGTTCGGTCTTAATCGACCCAGCGAGAATCTCCCCTAACTACGCGTGAGGTCCGTTTCACGCCGCAAGTTAAGTAATAACTCGCCGCGCCTAAATCATAAGTTTTGAGTTGGATTTTTACTAAGATACACGGAAACCATACCGGGTTCGCATAAATAAACAAAGTTGCTCATAGTAGTTAAGATGGTATCCAACATTTAAAATTCATTCTAATGAGCATGTCTAAGCATATACATATGTTAATCTCGCAAGTTTTACCCAAGTGACATTAATTATTGTCTACGCCTTACTAGGTTACAATGGCATAAATCAAATGTCAAGGTAATGGAAATGCAACAATTGGATTTAGCTACCATCACCCACAATATAGCAAGTTTAAAACATACACACATGCATATAGTTTGATAAAACAAAATAACATTGCAAATATGGGATCAAAATGGTCAAAGGAGGTGCTTGCTCGGTTGCTCTTCGTCGAATATAATCCGGATCTTAGTCGATGTCGTTATTAATCGGATCCAAATATCGCCTTCTCACGCGTCGAATAATAATAACCGAGACAAAAGCAAACAACATCGAATCAAAATGGGACAAAAAGAAATCAGATAAAATTTCCAAATTAAATCTTACCAAGAGGGTCATGGTGGATTTTGGGTTTTTGAATTATCGTTTGCATAGCAATCTTATTAGTACTTAGTTTATGTGCGGTTTTTAATCATGAACGGAATACTTTCATTCACCAATTTCATGGAACTTAAGCTATGAACACACATAGGGTTGCTTACGAATTCAAGAGGTTATAATCGTGTGTTTTAGTGATTATAACTTCGAATTCAAGATGCAAAAATTGGTTAAGACTAAATAGAATTAATCACTAGTTGCAATGTTTATAGATTTTACTATTCTCAATATGCTTTTCATAAACCTTATTACTTCTTGGTTTTACTCTATTAGGATTTGAGTCAAAGCAAGATGAAATAAGAATATTCTTCTAGATTATGCAGATTATACCCTAAAGATCATTTCTAGGTCATTTTTTACTAAATTCAGATTTAGATGAGCTACTTTGCGAGTTAATAAAAGGCTTAAACGATCACATTAGACTATGAGTTAATGGTTCTTTATCTTTAATTGAATTCACTTAGAATTAGCTTTACGCTGGTTAGATCTTCTGATTTAGGCTATTGGCCTAATTTACATGATATCTAAGAAGGTTCTAGTGATACAAATAACTTAACTACAGGTTTCCTTATTTGCAACTACAGTTCGTTTATTCATATTACGGTCTAAAGTAATGTGATTACTTAGGGTTATTAAGCTATTAAGATTAATATGCAAATCATGGTGAAGTGAGATTATCTTTTCGTAATAGAGTAGACTATACTTTGGGGAGCACTACTGGGCTAATTTCATAAGTTTTACGATTTAGACGAGACATTATATCCATCGTTGAAAAGGCTTATGTGGCATTGTAAAGTTGACGCTATCGGAATCGGCAAAAACATGAAGCGAATGATTAACACTTAAGGGTTTTGAACTAGTTAGATTTAGATGGAAAGCAAGTTACAAATAAGATGTTTTTGTAGAATATGGTAGCACAACCTTCGTAGAGTGTTACCAAACTGGTTTTACTGATTTTAGTATTTAGACAAGTCATTTTATCTATCGCTAAAATAGCCTAAAAGATCTTATTGGTAACAATAAGTTCGCCAAGATTCAAACTTAATTTCCAACTACACTATACATGGTTCTTGATTCATTTTTAGGTATTAGCAGAGTACCATCCTAGAAATGTTTTAAAGTTAGTTTGACATTATTTTAACTTTAATTGCAATAGATTATCTATTTACCTATTGTTATAATTAACATTTCCTTTTATTAAAAGAATGCAAATTAAATCTTATCTTAAGTATATTTTTTTACTAACATGGATCCTTACTGTTTTAGGAACCTAATACAAATTACATTATCATTTTGTGAGCCATTATGCTATTATTTTGTTAATGGCCATAACAAGGTTAATTAATGATTATGAAGCAAATAATTTAAACATGGTTCACAATTCGAATATTTCCGCATATTTGAATATCTTAGGGTCAGATCCACCTATAAGAATTTATTTTATCATATTATAATTTAGTATGCATAGATTTGCATTAAAGACCATAATGGGATACTAACCAAAGTTTAATTCGAATAATAATTCTGTAGTTCAGGAATTAAATATTTTTGTGTAAACAAGTTTCTAAAGGTCTTAGGGGCTCAGAAAAAAAAATTATCTTCATTATTTAATCATTTCTGATTTCATTAACTCCAGCTATAGACCATAATAGGGTTTTGAGCTAACGAGATTGATACGCAAACCTTATGGAATAAGATTCTTTCTATTTTTCCTTGCTTCTTTTCCTACTGCCTGGCCGCACCAGCCTCGCCTTGCTTTCTTCTTCCTGGACTCCACCTTCTTCTCCCTTCTCTCTTTCCTTCTCCCACCTCCTGGACAACCATCCTTCTTGGTTTTCTTCTTCCACGTAGCCATCTTCCAGTCTTCTTCTCCTTCTCCCTCTCTCTCTGTCTCACTTAGCCGAGTTGCTCTCCAGCTCAGCCTCGGCCAACCTGCGCCCGAGGGTGCACGTCGTCCTCACTCGCGTGTGCCGCGCCCAACGCCGCCTAGCCGAGCCACTCCCGGGACTCCCACGCAGAGCAGCACGAGCCGCGACTCGGCCTTGCCATGGCGCCATCCTCCTGTGCCTCATCACCGAACTGCTGCCGCAACTCCTCTGCGCACCGCACCTGCATTGGACGTAGCTACCCCGGCAACGCGCCCTTGGCTCGCATCGGCTTGGCCTCGCCTCTGCGCCGCGAGCCGTGAGCTTCCACGGGCCGCTGCCGACGGGCCACGAGCTCCTGCGCCGCTGCTCGCCTCGCCGTGCCTCCGCTGCAATGACCGCCCGGCTACTGCATGCCGTGGCAGCACTGCCGCGCCACGACCGACCGCACCACCTCACCTCGCCTTGGGCGCCACTGCTGCGTGCCGGCCACCTCCGTGCTGCGCCATGGACGAGCTGCCACTGCCACTGCCGCACCACAGCTCCTCCCTCTCCTTCCTCTCTAAAACTCCCAAACAATCATGCATGCGAGAAGTGGTTGTGAAAATAGAATGCTCATGCTATGGGGATCGCAATGATATAGCATGCATGAACTGATTCTAGGTTTTTGCTGGTGATTGAAAGGAGAGAAGATGAGTGTTCTTGTGGGGAGAGAGAGTTGTTCTTGCTGTGCTTTATTTTGGAGAGGGAAGGAGAATGGTAGCAGGAGTGTGGCGTGAGGAGATGGGCAAGACTGGGCAGTAAAATTGGCGTCAGAACCTTGCCGTGGCAGGAGATGGGCATGCAGCAGCTGGCTCACTGGTGAAATGAAGCATAGAGACTGCCAAGTGGGGCCAAAGGAACAAAAGGGCCTACTGTCAGTGAAATAGAAGGGAGCTCACCTAATTCTGCTGATGGGACAGCATGAGATCAACCGCATTGACTGAGAATATGAGATATCATTCGTCATTATGTATTTTTCAAAATTTTACTGGCTAATCTGGAGACCTCTTTTACTCCACTGTAAAATTTTCAGATTAAAATTCTGTACAGAATTATTACAGAAATTCCGACAGTATTGATAGCTTTATTTGTTCACTTTGGTTTTTATTTTATTTGAGAATGCAAATTGATTCAGCAATTTCTGAAACTTTGTTTTTCAAATTAATTTGAGTTTAGATTGCTTCTGTAAAATTTTTAGCTCAAAACTTTACTCCATTATTTAATAAAAATTCTGACATTGCAGATTTCAGATTTGGGTGATATCTGTTTTTGAATTTTAAACAGCAATAAAAGTAATTATTAGTTTTTAATATTTTTACCATGGGTTAAGTATGTTATTAGGAAGATATGATAAAATTTTCAGCCATAGATAATCTTCGATTATTTTTGAAGAATTCTGTCATGTCATGTTTTGAAGTTGAAACATGTTACTTTATCATTTACTTCTTTACCTAGCTATTAAAATCTTTGGACAGCTGAAAAGATATGATGGGGACTTTTTAATGAATTAATATTATTTTTTTTTCTGGCTTTTTACTTTTATCTTTTACCATCTTACTTTTACTCTTTTACTAGTTTCATTTATTGATTTTTCCTTTTACCACAAATTGAAAATAATAAATAAGGTTGAAAAAGTTTTAGAAAAGATGGGAATTCAAAGTAAGATTACCCTCTCAACTCATTTTCAAAGTTTGTTTATTTTGGCCAAAAAGTTTTGATGTCATAATTTGTTCTTTTCTTTTGGGTTGACAAACTAGAAAATGAAGAAAAGATAATATTTGAAAAGAAAATCTTGGTTTTAGTTAAACTGTTTACTCAATTCCATTTTTGAAATTCTAAATTTTCAATTTTACTATTTTTAAAATTTTGGGATGTTACATTACCCCATCTACATATAAAATTTCATGATCAAATTTGTCCTATGCTAGAAGTTACAAAAAAGACAAATTGTATCAGATTACCATCATTTCCAGAACCACTTTCATGCAGAAAAAGGGTGTCTGTCTAATATTATCGAGGGAAAGAAATCTTT